>CM066171.1:1245000-3645000 GCA_033629205.1 Lithocarpus polystachyus | reverse complement strand
AAAATAAACCTAAAATGAGTAATAAGTAAAACTAGGACTGCACAACAAAACAAGTATCCTCAAAACAAAACTGAAGATAGATCCACAACACAACCAAGTTGAGATAACAACTAATTCCTTCAGAAGCGTAAAAAAAAAAAAAAAAAGTTAAACATATAGTACAAACAAGAGTGATTTTCTGTTAACGAAAGTCGAAAGTCAAATAAGTAAATAGCCACTCAAAATTTGTATAAAACTCCTTCACAATTACCATCAATAGCAATCCAGAGCAAGGAGATACCAGAAAATAAAAATAAAACAACCTAGCAGAAATTATTTTAGCTTCAAAAAAAAAAGGAACAAAGAACATGAAGAAACTAAAATAAGGACACTTTTTTGACAATTCAAAGGTGTCAATAAAATTTTAGTGCAGTTCACCTGCTCAACAGTCGCACGATCTGATTTCTCAGTAGTTCTAGTTTTACCAATAGCCATCTCCCGAACACTTCCGCGGATTGCAGTTGTCACAGAGTTTGACATGCCAACACATCTCCCCTCCCACTCCTGCACCATCAATTGACTTGGTTAAAAGTGAAAATAGTCATAAAAATAACCAACCAAACCCAGCCCACATATACATGCAAAAGCAGAGATATTATAGCACAAGCAACATTTTATATCGTGGTCACTCATATTAACTACAACAGTAAAGCAACAACTATGCAATTTGCAGAAAATTGATTCACACCAAAAGGATATTAAACCCACCTTCACAGTTAAAGAAACAACATTGTTTACCATGGTGACTTGTATCAACTATGCAATTAAGAAAACAACCATGCAATAGGTAGAAGAAATTTTGACAACAAAACAGTTTCAAACAACACCTTCATAGTCTGTCTTAGTAACTTTTGTTTTTCAAAGCCAACAAAAAAACGTACATATAATCCCTTAAAATTGTTGATAAGTCCAAACAATATGTAAAAAAAGGATAGTCAGAAATCTCGTGTGGAAAAATGCCGCTCATGGCACCGACGGTACAGTGCTGCGCTAGCATAGAGATTCTCATCATTCTCTTCAACAAGTCAACAAAGGACCAATGGGGTTGAGTTTATGCATGCTGAAACAAATCCCATGACATTAAACCAAATAGCCCCAAAAATGTGTAAATACAAACACAATGTGGAAATTAATTAACCGAATTCACAAAAACTCAAAAAATAGTAATAATAATAATAGTAACACTATGCATATCTTCTCAAAATAATGAGTCTAATACAGAAAAACTTGAAATATAATCACAATCTCTATGACCCAAATGAGAAAATTTCTTTGACATACAAGCAACCCACACATGCTTTAAAGAAATCAAAAAATTTAAGGTTGATTACAAGTTCCTCCCCTTAAGTCTTAAACAATGGCGCAGTTACAATGTTCCCTAAACTTCAAAAACCGAGGCACGTCACCTTCAACTATTATTAATAAGCACTCTCCCATCAACTATTAGAATTCCCATTAAATGTAAAGAATCGGTCAATTTTAACTGAATTCATCAAAACTTTCAAAACTAGCACTATGCATATCATCTCAAATTACTAATTCTATATCTAAAACCCTAAAAATGTAAAATTTACCATAAGAAACTCGCACATTCTAAAATTCAAGACATAAATCATAAAAATTCACCATCTTTTCCTGAAATTCATTCACAATAGCTCAAAATTTGATACCTCCAAAGGCGAAGCTCGAATGTGATGGGCGAACTTCTGGTTTCGATTCGAGAGAGGTTGAAGTGTCGACGTATTGAGGCGCGAGTGAAGGCCACCATGCGCATTGGGACGCCGAGGATTGAGCATTGTAATCGTTCCTTCAATGCGTTCTCCATCGTCCTTTGAGTCCAACCAATCCAGTGCTTCTTCAACCTCCGAATCCGATGACCACGTCAGCTCTTCTTCTTCATCTTCTTCTTCCTCCTCTTCTTCTTCATTCAGAACCACTGGTTTCTCTTCCACAATAGACATTTTCAATTTTTTCTTTTCTTTTTCTTTTTCCTGTTTGTTTCTAGGGAAAATGAAAATTGATTAATTTTTTTCTCGAATGTTTGAAAAAAAATCGAAAAATTCGGAAAGCTTTTATTACAGGTTTATGGTTTTGCAGAAACCCTAGCGGCGCGTATTGACTGAAAAACGATGTCGCTTTTGGTGTTTCTGTTGGAGCACAAAATGGATTTGGGCTTTTAGACTTTGCTGCATTCTTGGATCGTTTTCATATGGTGATGAGATAAGGTAGAGCCCATTATTGAGCCCAACATCTATATACCACTTCTTTCTTGAATTTTTTTTTTTTTTTTTAATAATTCGATGTCTTGAATGTTATTTTAAGAGGCCAAATACTATAATTTTGTTTCCTTAACATTTGTTACAGTTTCAACTTCGTTCATATACTTTTAATTTAATCAAGTTCATCCCTTAACTTTCAGAATCAAGATCACTCAATCAATTATTGATTATGTCAACTTTGTCCTTTAATTTTTTGAAGCACGTCAATTTTTTCTTTAGAAGTTCACTTGATTAATTTTGAATGATCTGTGTGAATTAAAAGTGCCGTATGTTTTTTAATACAAAAGCAACTCATACTTTCTTTAAAAAAAAAAACATCCAAATTCAAAAATTAAAGGTTGACGTACATTTCTCCCCATAACTATGGTGCAATAATAATGCCAGCGAAACTTTAAAACTAAACAATGTACCCCTTGATTGTTAGCAATGAGCATAGCACTCCACCTCGTAAGTCCTACCAACAAAATTTCTGTCAAATTTTATGGAAAAATCTTCTTTTTTTTTTTTCAAAAAAATGTGTTGTAAGGACCAGATTTGAGTCTCTAGCTCAATGGATGAATGAACTTAAGCTTAAAAAGCCCAACACAATAAATTTGTAGAGAGTGGGTCGAAAAGGTATATATAAGGGATCCAATTGACGAAAAGGTAAAGATAGACTTGTTTTATCTAAGAAAAACCGTCATCGGCAAAATCCGAGAAGACTAGTTCTTATGTGTGTGTATATATATATATATATATATATATTACTCTTAAGTTTGATTACAAGTTCAGCTCTTAATTGCTACAATATTTTTCTCTTAATTTCTGATCCTCTTCTCTCAGGATATCTCTTCTATTTTATACTATCTTCCCCCTTCATCTCCACCTTTCACGTGTAGATTAGATTGTTAGTGTTGATCCATGTCCCATCAGCACCTTCCTAAAGTCTTTGAGTAGTAGTTGTAAGGCTGAAAGTTACTGTTCATGCATCACTTCCTCATTAATGCGACCAGAGAGTTTTTGCATTCTTGAACCCCTGCTCCCTACATGTGTCATAGCAATTTGAATTTTCTATTAAATTTTTTGTGTAGGGTGAAAGTGCTTATTTCCATTTTTTTTTTTTTTTTTTTTTTTTGCTTTCGCACAATGTATCCTCAAAGCTTTCAATCGGAAACTAATCATTGTTCGCGACAAGTGGGCCCATAGTGGGGTAAATTGCTGGCTCAGGAAATTTTTTCAAAGTGCAGGTAGCCGGACTCGAATTAAAGAGTACACCCAATCAAACCTGGTACAAGCACCTTGAGATTGAGTGCCCAACACACCCGGCCAAACCCCTGGGTTGCGTATTCCAATATTTCAATGTTTGTTTGGATTGGTTTTTGCTTACGTGCTTAAACCTTGAAATAGGCAAGAGTACACTTTTTTTCCTATTGAAAGTTACCATTCCCTTTCTAAAAATAGGCAAGAGTACACTTTTTTTCCTATTGAAAGTTACCATTCCCTTTCTAACTTGAGTTTCACAACGCCTCCAATCAACTTTGCTGGTTGGTGATTAATAAATCTTGAAAGTTGTCCTCTCCTTGTAAGATTTCGACCGTTGAATCTCTAGACATCAAACCACCTCGCTCACTCAATTAGTCATAGTCATTGATGTAGTTCATTTTACTAAAATCCCTCCACCTATTGGAGTAAACATTGCAAATATCTCCATTTTTTTTTTCTTATAATCAAATATCTCCATATGAGAAGAATAGGAACTTTAATTTCTCCGGCTTAGCTGTGTTTGTATTGCGTCACGTTTTGCACGTTTGAGCGTTTTTTTTTTTTTAAGTCCAGCACATAACGCACTGTTCATTGCCAATGAACAGTATATTTAGGCCAATGAACAGTGCATAACACTGTAGCTACAGTAAAATTTTTTTTTTTTTTTCCCAGCTTTTAGTTTTCAGCAAAATAAGCGGTATCCAAACGCATACTAAAAGTGGGCTCAACCAAATGGGTTTTTAGTGCTTTCATATTCACGGTTCATTCAACAATTGGTACAAGAAAGAATCAAAGAAATGGCTAAAGAGCAAGTTGATATTATACTTTTGTTTGCCTCACACTTTTTCTTTTCTAATTCCACGTAACAACACATGCATTATCGTTATCTTCTTGCTGTCTGTCCTTTTCTCTCATCAACTATCCTCTCTCAAATCCAACGTGAGTTTTCTTAGTTTATCCATGTACCCACATTGTTCATAGAATTCCCATCCAACAAGTAAAAACTGATCCGTGATTGGAAAATTTTGGCCACCAAGACTATATATTAATGAGGATGTGATAAGTGATAACTCTTTTCAAAAAGTTGCATTAGTTGGAGTCGTGAAGCAAATCCTAGATTCGAAGTCTACTCAAAAATCCGTGACTAGTAACTACCATATTAACTTATATGTACAACTTTGGGTCCTCTACTTGGACCATTTGCACTTGCGTGCACATAATGCACATTAGTTTTCCTTGTTTAAGCAAAGACAATTTTCTTAGCCTGCAAGTACATCTTTGGTGCCTCTAACTATCCTACTATTATCTGTTTTTTAGTTTTTTTCAAAGAAACAAATGGTTAGGGGAGCGATTAGTATGCTTTTCCTATCTAAATGTTACTATCGTATTCGTAGCACCATGACTACTACCCGACTAGACCTCCGCTCTATATGCAATACTTAGATACAAAAAACACCAACAAGTTGCTAGTGCATAAGGAGAAACTCGAACCCACGAGTTGCCAATTGGTAATTATCTTATGCACATAACAAGTGGATCATTAGTGCAACTGTGCAGTAGTGCCGCTTATTCTCTTTCTGCGCATAGTGCATCCTTTCACGATTTCATTATCTTGGGTAGCTTTCGGAGAAGAGTCTTCCACCTCTTTTATTGGTAGGTCAAGTGGTGTGCACTATGAGCTAAAAGATATAAGTGTAGAAACTAAAAAAGCATCCATTTATTTGATTCTCTTAGCAAAAGAGAATCAATGGTCCATTCATTTGATTTACTCTTTATGCACTGTGACGTTTTATTTAAAAGGAAAATGAATCTAACATCTTGTCAATTTCGAAAGCACATCATGTGAATTTCGAAAGCACTTTTTCCCTCAACTTGTTAAAGGTGGGGAGGGACATTTATGTTATGTTTGATTTTTTTTTTTCAAAGAAATATTAAAAAAAGAAAATAAAAGAATGAGATATAATTAAACGAGTAATCATTAAACCAAAAAAAAAAAAAAGGAGTAATCATAAGGAGACTGAATAGAATGAAAAATAAGATACCTTATTTGTTGTGTACGAAAGAAAAGAAATATATATATATATATATATATATATTCAAGCATTATTTGATTAATGAAATAGGTACCATTTGTAACATCATCTCTAGTATATGTTACAAGCTACAGTTTTTTTTTTTGTTTGTGCATATTTCACATGTTAAAAGGGAAGATAACCGACCAGCTCAAATCTTGCTTAGTATACTAAGTCTATTGATAATTATGTAATTTAGATAGAGAGAAATCTGGATTTTTTAGGTTTATTTTGGCTCAAGATGTATTGAACTTATCTTCTTTTTCTTAATAAAGTTTCAGTCTTTTCACACACAAAAAAAAAAAAAAAAGGTATATGTTCTTTTGAGTTTTACAGGAAAATCTTAGAAGATAATAATATGAAATGGATATTGTCTTATAGTTATTCTATTCCTAAATTTTTATTTTATTTTATTTTTTTTATAATCGGTTATTCTATTCCTACTACTAAAACTCTCAAATAAGAGTATAGATGGAATATGCTTTCAATATCTTTCCTATTAGAGCATTCACAATTGGTATGGTATATGCCAAATGTAAGAAAAATTTAGCATGTGAGGCCCAAAGTAGCTCAGCAACCGGAATGTTAAACATGTAAAAAATTTTGCCATAGTGCTACAATACCATCGTAAATATATGATGGTATTGTAGCTTAATGATATGTACAGGTAATAATTTTTTAATACACTCTCTCTCATACTTTTTAATTCCCTGAAATTTCTCTCTCCTCTCTCTCATTATTTCTCTTCTCTATTCTCTCTTCCTTCTCTCTTTCTCATCTGCTCTCTTTTCTCTTCAGACCCAAACACCATCCTCCTCCTAAATCCAACATCACACATCAATGATCAAACATAAACAAAACCACATTAGAGACAAAAACACTAGATAGCAACCTAACCTAGTTTTGAAATAGCAAAACTTGATTCAAAGGCAAAAACATTGGAGCTCGATTAGGTGGCAGAAATGGTAGAAGCGGCATGAACAGCAGAAACGATGCATGTCTTTTTAAGTAAAATTTTGAGACCGATTCGGTGCAAGCTCAAGTTTCAAAAAGCCCTTCTGTTTCCTGGTGGTGGTGGATTTGTGATTGATGTGAGTATGGGTCTAGTGGTGCAGCGGCAGCCAGGGCAAGGGATTGTGGCAGCGTGGGCCTGGTGGCTTGGCTGCCGCCGATGAAGCATAAGTTGGGGCCACTGATGAAGCATGACCCTCTCTCTCTCTCTCTCTCTCTCTCTCTCTCTCTCTCTCTCTCTCTCTCTCTCTCTCTCTATCATCTGGTGGTTTGTTAGGGTTTGGCTATGAATTTTGGAGTTTGGTTTGTTGGTGATTAGTGGTTTTCTGATTTTGGTTTGTTGGCGTGGTGGTGGTGATTTTGCTATGGATTTTGGCTAGGTGGCGAGATCGGTGGTCGAGTTTGATTTTGCTATGAATTTTGGGTTTTGATTTTGCCATGAATTTTTAGTTTTGATTTTGCTATGGATTTTGGCTAGGTGATAAGACTAGGATTCTGTGTGGGTGGGTGGTGTAACTATGTTTCTCAGCAGAGGTGGGTGGTGTGATTGAGAAGCTGGACGATGGTGGTGGTGGTGGGTGGTTGAGAAAGTAAGAGAAATAGAGATTAGAGAGAGAAGTGAGAAATATTTTTATATTATTTTAATGTGCAGTGTAGGGGTGATAGGCCTAGGAGTACATATCTATGTATATATTTGGCAAGGGTCCCAATCCGAGGACATTAAGCAATTGAAGGACGAGTAAACACCTTCTTAAGAATCCATGTTGGTAAGCAAAGAGGTGAACTCTAATCATGATCATCCCAGAAGGCAGTCCAAGGAGGAGTGCTTCCTCGGCTGAGCAAAGCAGAGGCCAGAAGGGGTGGTCTAACATTAAGAGTGTTGTCGTCTCTTGGGTCAGTTTTGGTATCGGGCTGGATTGTTCCCTCCTGCCGTACTAAGCCCAAGTGTATTCTGGATTGGAGAGTCGGGACCGGCCCAGTTACTCTTCACCCTAGCCTGGCTTGTGCGCAAGCTATGCCTTAGCCCAGCACGTTCACGTTATGGAGTTGCGGCAGGTAGATCTTTTACAAAAAAAAAGGCTACCGCGGACAAGTATTCCACCAACACTTATAAAAGCCTGTCTGCTGAATTTTTGAATAAACAAATACTTGGATGAAACATAAAAAATGATAAAGATGAACTCAAAGAAGATAATCTCAAGGAAAGGAGAAATAAAACACTTCGGTTAGTCAATCAGGCTTTCTGCCTGCGGTAATATGTTAGGAGGAAATAAATCAAAAAGGGAGACAACACTCCCTCAATGCGACCAATTTCCCTGAGGGGGAATTAGTGACTTTGAAGGAATGGCCCTAGATGACCTTTGTTCTAAATATGGGAATATGGTTTCTCAAGAGGGAGAGAGGGGTCAATGATCCACTCTGGTGCATGCCCATTCTTCCATTCTTACCCTCTGTTCTTTCCTTTTCTTTGTTTGCTCTGTTATTTTTTTATTGCTTACTCTGTTTTTTCTTTCCTATCCTTCCTTCCTTGTTTTTCCCCTCTCCGTTTTTCGTCCCCCTTTCCTTGTGCACCGGGAACACCTTATATAGTGTGTTGTGACGCATATTATTTACCTTTTTACCCCTGTAACCGTCTTTGTCCGATGTGCGTACCATCCGACCATTGCTGATCAGTCAGGTACCCGGCCAGCACCACATTCCTGCGCTGGCCGCGGCGCACTTACGCCTCCAGACAAACACAAGGACAATTTGTTGGTTAGCTCACCGTGTCTTTCTCTCTTACCGCGGCAGAGCACTCATTCTCTCTCATGACATGCACCAGGAGGTCTCAACTCAGTTTTGCCATTTTCGGGTGCTATGTCATCCCAGCAGGACACTCACCCGAAAGTAGCCTGAGTAAAAACCTCGAAATAGACCATCTCCCCTCTCCCCTCCGCCAGACCACACCCTCCTTACCTTTGACCCATGGCCCACCTTCGCCCACATTGGCTGGGTACAAGCTGGCGAGCCTGGGCCTTGCGCGTGCTCATGTCTGTCCAAAAATCCCTTCGTCAGTTAGTCGCCTGCCACGGCTTGGGTGTTTACTTTCCCGCCTCTGCGCATCGATTCTTTATTCGTGACCTTGGGCTCATCTGTTTGCCTTCTGCTGTGCTGAGATGGTTATACCCTTTTGGGTTTACTGTTTTCTTTCCCAAGGGCTTAGTTAGCCCATTGGGCTTTCGTTGCTTCTCAAGCCTGCGGGTTCCCGCGGGCCGTTTATCTTTCTTTGGGGCATCCTTGGCCCCTTGCAATCCCATGGGCCCTTATTACCTTGTTGGGCTTCCGCGGCCCAACCATTCTTTGTTTTCTCTAGAGCCGTTTATGGCCCTGTATTCTTGCTTTGCTTTGGGGCTTGCCGCAATGGTCAAGGCCCATACTTACTTTCTCGCATTCATGGCCCATGGTTCTTATCTTTCCGGGCCTTCTCAGGCCCTTTTACCTCTTCAAGACCCGTTTGCTTTGCTTTATGGGCCTATTCCTGCTGCTCAGATTTAATTGGGCTTGTTCCTTAATTGTGGGCTCTTCCTTTTTTTCGGGTTTTATAAAAATGAGCCTCAACAAAGAGCAACATTCTGAACGATTCCATTAATGAGAATAAGTATCAAGAAGAAGCAGGAAAGATGGAGGATATGAAATATCTAAAGGGAAAGCTGCTACCACCGCATTAAATGCTCTGCAGCTAACTCTCTGGCCGTATTAATGAGGAAGTAATACTTGAACAGTAACTTTCAACCTTACAGCTACTACCCAAAGATTTCAAGAATGTGCTGATAGGACATGGATCAGCACCAACAATCTGATCTGCACGTGAAAGGTGGAGATGAAACGGGAAGACAGTATAAAATGGAAGAGAGACCCTGAGAGAAAGGGATCGAAAAATTAAGAGAAAACACTGTAGCAATTAAGAATTGAATTTGTAATCAAACTTGAGAGAAATATATAAGAACTAATCTCCTAGGATTGAGCCGAGGACGATTTTCTTTAGATTAAGCTAGTCTATCTTCCTTTTCTTTTCATCTGGATTCACTTTACTTATTGTCTAACTCATTAAAACCCAGTTTTTCAACCCACTCTCTACAAATTCATTGTACTGGGCTCTTTGGTCTAAGTTCTTCCATCTTTTGGGCTTAGCAGCAAATTATGTCCTTACGTGTAGTATGGTAAGATAAAATTTGGGATGCTAGGTGTATTATAAAATAGTATTGTATAATTACTTGTAAGGACACAGATTTCGAAGTCCGGCCCAAAGGTGGGTGGATTTGTCTAAAAGGCCCAACAACAATGAATTTGTAGAGAATAGCTTGTGAAAGACTAGGCTAATGGAGATTAGATTACCAACTGGATGGGCTAGGGTCACAAATTGGGATGAAACATAGATTTCTGGCTTAAAAGACCGTTCTCGGCCTACGTCCGAGGATAGTTGTTTGATGTTAGTATTGCTTAGAAATGGGTGCCAATCTCTCTCACTTCTTTCGTTTCTTTTTTTTTTCTCCCTCTCTCATGGACAAAGACAGCAAGGAATCCAAAGGCCGAGGAACTCTGCTGCATGTGATAAAACGGGACCCAAATACCTGAGTGAGCTCTTTGAAAGAGTTAATAGAACCTGCTCTCAAACCGTCGAACCATCTCATCGCTACCGGTCCCAAGCTAGATGGGAACACTTTGCACATCAAGGTCTCATTATTCGAATACACCGTCATTCTTTGGTTAAAATAGCTAACATGCTCAACTAGGTCTGTACGGCCGTTATAGAGAGTGAACATGGGTTGAGTGAACCGCCTGAGAAGTCATCCCCCATCAATCTTGCCTGTAAAAGGAGATTTAGATATTCGGTTGAGCGCTTTGCTCATGGCGTCATTTCTAAGGCCTCTCGAAGATGAACCTCCACCTCTGCGTTCCCGGCGATGGTCTTCCTGATACAAGAAGGTTTCGTTTGGCGGCATTCTTGATCTGCACCTATATTCATCATCTTTCTCACTATCTGACGAAAGGTCAGGGTCTGAGGGACTCCGCCTCCTCCATTCTTGGCGCAACTTCTTTTTCAAGTAGTCAATCTCTTTCTGCATGGCCTTGGCACGTTCATCCTTAAAAACATGACTGTCGCCTTCAGACTGACTTTCACCAGAGTGGATGGTGTGGACACTTCCTTCTTGGCCCTCTCGGGGTGTTCCTCTTGTTGAGATCCCGTAGATTCCAAGTGGTATGGACCTGAACCTACTATGACTAAGAACCTAAAACTCTAACCAATCAGCCCTTCCCATAGACAGCGCCAATTGTAAGGACACAGATTTCGAAGTCTAGTCCAAAGGTGGGTGGATCTGTCTAAAAGGCCCAACAACAATGAATTTGTAGAGAGTAGGTTGTGAAGGACTAGGCTAGTGGAGATTAGATTACCAACTGGATGGGCTGGGGTCACAAATTGGGATGAAACACAGATTTCTGGCTTAAAAGACCGTTCTCGGCCTACGTTCGAGGATAGTTGTTTGATGTGAGTATTGCTTAGCAATGGGTGCCAATCTCTCTCACTTCTTTCGTTTCTTTTTTTTTTTTTCTCTCTCTCTACTTTCTTAGATTCTTTCTTCCTTATATATTCCCTCTCTGCTTTCTCTGAACCTTCCACGTATAGATATCATGATTTCTTTATTGGCACCTGTCCCGTCTAATTTTTCCAGAACTCTCTACATAAGAACGGCAAGACTGGAAATCATTGTTCAAATGTCTTCTCCACATAAATGCAGCTAGGGGGTTAGTTGTGGAGCATTTAATGCGGGGTTGACAGCCTTCTCCCTTGATATTTTGGAATCTTTTCTTGGTACATACTTCCACAACATTCACCCCGTTAGGCGAAATCTTCTAGGGGGGGGGGGGGCTTTCCTGACCGGCAGAATTCTGAGTCTTACCTCAGCTTTAATTGCCCGAGGCGATGCGAGCCCTCGGCGAAACCTTGGGATCGTTGAGCTCACATTCAACTCTCCCGACTGCTAAGGCGGATTGCCTAGGCTGACTTGAATCGTCCTCGGACTAGCCTCAATCCTCGACTTGGGCTTGGGGACAAGTGGATGAGGGATTCGAGGCCCATTATCCCCACTGGCGTGTTGTTCATACCGGCCCATTACCCCTGCCGGCCATTGCCCCTACATTAATAAAGTAAGTTTTTAAGATAGTAAAATAGGATAGGATGACATTTCCAGTTGTGAATGCTCTTATGATTTCTCCTCTTCCAAATGGAGTGTTAAACCATATTTGGTAAATTCCATTAACCTTCCCTGAGGTTTGGAAAAATACCACTCAAGTCCAAAACATTTCAAAATTGTCCAATTAGGTCCCTAAAAGACATATTTGCCCCTGACACTCTTAACACTGTTACCCCTCCGTCATTTTTCTTTCCTCACTTAGAACTCTCTCTAGTCTTTTCTCTCTGGTTCCTATACCTCTCTCAATCCCAGCGAAAGCCATAACAAAAAAAAAAAAAAAAAAAAAAAACTAAAATCTTACCACAAAACCCAAATTTGAGTTTTGTTAACATAAAATTAAAAAATCATTCACATTGTTTTTCCCAGAACGAACCGCCAGAACAAGGAAAAAAAAGGAAGATAAACTGTGATCTGATTCAAAACAATAACAACAAAAACAAAAGTCACAAATTCATTTCATTAACAAATCCGAACCCACAAAATCTTTTCATTTATTTTCCACCATCAACACAAACAACTAAAAAACCCAAAAAAAAAAAAAAAATGAGGGTGGATATTGTTTTTCAAATCCTCAACAAACACAAACAACAGCTTTGATTTTCAGATCTTCAACAAACAAACACAAATAACAGCTCTGATTCTCAAATCTTCAACAAACACAAACACACATAGCAGGTTGTTTTTCTCTAGCAGCATTGAGATCAACCACCTAGGCGGTGCTGCATCATCATCATCATCATCCGACGGTGAATTCGAGGCCTTGGCTCTGAAGAGGCTTGGCGACGTAATCCACGATATCATTGTCTAAAAGTCTACTCCTGATTGGCTCCCCTTCATCCCTGGTTCCTCATTCTGGGTCCCACCCAGATGCAACTTCCTTGAGTGGGTCAGGTTGGAGAGAGAAGGGAACTGAGAAAGAAATTGTGGGACTAGAGAGAAGATTAAAGTCTGAGGGGAAGAAAATGACTCTGGCTTTGGGTTTTGTGGTAAGATTTGAGTTTTTTTTTTTTTTTTTTGTTATGGCTTTGGCTGGGATTGAAAAAGGGAGAGGAACCAGAGAGAAGAGAGAAGGGAGAGTTCTGAATGAGGAAAGAAAAATGATGGAAGGGAAACGGTATTAAGGTGTTAGGGGCAAATATGTCTTTTAGGGATCTAATTGGTCAATTTTAAAATATTTTGGACTTGAGCGGTATTTTTCCAAACCTCAGGGGAGGTTAATGGAATTTACCCAACCATATTCTATCTTTGAAAAAATTGGACAACACCACTAACTCTTGGGAGATGCAACCCACGTAAGGCAACTTTTTTCCCTTCTGTAATGGCAACTTTTTTTTTCACAACATTATGGGTGGCAATGTTTAATATGAACAACGAACATGACACCATTTTTTTTTTTTTTTGGGATTAGTGCTCAGTATAAATAGGTTCATGCCAATAAATGGACCAATTTAATATCGATTTGTTTAATCTGCAATTAATTAAAAATGATCTGACTCGTATATGTATATGTTATTCTTTAAAAAAACATAAATTTGAATTCTAAATATAAATTTGAGTAATTAAAAGAATTTTCAATTGTTATATTGATAAGTTTAACATTAAAACTCTAAAGTCCGTAACACTTTTACACAAAACATAAGGATAAAAAAAAGTTCTTTTCATTTTATTTTTCTTAAATTGTGTTAAATGAGTTGAAATTAATTGTGTTGTGTCTACCCATTCAATAAACAAATTGCGTTAAAGGTGAATGGTTTTGGCATGGTTTTAAAATTGGTTATTTTAGGATTGAGATATGTATTTGAACACCCTTACCTTAACACACGATAAGAACTTGATTCCCTAAGACAAATTGCCTCCTCTAGTATCAAGTTGTGACCGAATCAACATCAATTTCACCTTACTACGCCACTAAAATCATCATAAATTTTATTATACATCAATTACAACATCATAATAAGAAAAATATGTCATTATACTTATTGCTTTCTTTTTGAATGTTTTAAACACCATAGAGTGAGACTTTTTTTTTTTTTCTCTCCTACTAATTGTACGTATTTTCCAAGTATAATCTATAAGTTAACAATAAGTTCAACAATCAACCAAGTAAATTTTTTTTCCCCAAAATTTAAAGAGTAGCACAAAATATTCCGAAGCCTTTACACGCTCCATACAATAATAACTACCCAAAAAACAAAACACAAAAAAAAACATACAAAGAAGAAAAATTCGAGCTTGAAAACTCATACACCAAGTTTGATATCACCAAGATCGAGCTGAGCAGCAATTTCCTCGAGCTGCTTCTTCA
This sequence comes from Lithocarpus polystachyus, assembly GCA_033629205.1. Classification (NCBI taxonomy): domain Eukaryota; kingdom Viridiplantae; phylum Streptophyta; class Magnoliopsida; order Fagales; family Fagaceae; genus Lithocarpus; species Lithocarpus polystachyus. The sequence goes on along the minus strand of CM066171.1, from coordinate 3,630,818 downwards.
CACTCATGTCAATCAACTTCGACCCAGAACTCCCATATCTAATGGTGAACCCAGCCACCAAACTCGGGTCGATCACAGTCTTAATCCTCACATTCTTAGCCCCAGTCAGCTTCTGAACCTGCTTAGCTATCTGGGCCAAGTGCTGCGACTCCAACTTCACCACCGAGCTCACCACGGCGAGCTGCGTGTCGGTGAGGTTGTTGTACACGATCTCGAACTCCGACACAATGTCCTTGATCAAGTCGATTCGGCGCGAGTCGACCAAGATGTTGAGGAAGTTCGCCGTGTGCGGCGAGAGGCCCGACGAGCTCGCGATCTGGTCGAGCATTTCGCGCTTCTTCTCGACGTCGATCACCGGGTTGGCGAAGAAGTCGAAGACCTGCTGGTTGGCGAAGATTTTCTCGATCTTCTCCACGTCGGCGCTCGTCGCGTCGAGGGTGTTGTTCGACTTCGCCACGTCGGCTAGCGCCGAGGCGTAGCTGGCGGCTGCCGACGCGGCCATTTTTGCTCCGAGTGCGGTTGCTCCGCCGGCGGAGGAAGCGGCGACGGCGGCTTTGAGCTTGAGGGATGGGAAGGTGGCGGAGAAGGAGAGGTTGTGGATGAGGTTCGATCGAGATGGAATGGACGGTGGGGATTTGGCGGATTGGAGGAAGATTGGGGTGTGTTGGAGAGAGGCCATTGTTGATTTTTTGGAGGGTGATGGGAGAGAGTTGGTGGTGTGGCCTTTTTTGGTGGCAATGCGTGGATGGGATTTGTGAAGAGTTTTACATGATCTCGACGGTGGAGAGAGGATGGGGTTATCTTTTAATTTTTGGAGCACCACCAAAGGCCTCTTATCTTGCAAAAAGATAAGAGGTGACACGTGGTTGCATTTTGTGCGAGGGAGATTTCTGATTTAGACCTACAAAAAGGCCCACTTTATATCCGTTTATGATTTTGATTTAAACATAACTTTATCTAAATTTTTTAGGCTACTCTATTAAATAAATTTTTCTAAATCTTAACCATTTTTTGATAATTTAATGGTTTGAACTTTTGACATGTCTGCATTCTACTAACAATAATTTTAATTGTTTTGTTTGTAATATTATTTTTTAGAGTATTGTTAGTAGAATGCTGACATGTCAAAATTTAGATCCTTAAATCATAAAAGAGTTGTTAGGATTTAAGGAAATTTATTGGTAGAGTACTCTAGGAAGTCTAGAGAATCTGAATCCCTAATTTTATGCAAAAAAAAAAATTTTATATACAAATTAGTAAAAGTTAAAAGTTAAAGAGAAAAATGCTCATACACCCCTTGAAGTTTAAATTACTGGCCAAAACACATTCTAAACTTTTTTTATTGGTTAATTTACTCCGTAAACTATACACATCTGACAAATCAATACCTCTATTAATTTGATGTTAAAAACTAACAATTACACATGAGATTTAAAAATTAACTCAAAGCTCCTAAAGCTCAAATACTCATCTTCAACCTAAACCCCAAATCTCAAAAACCCAGTCAAGCTCTACCTCCATATTGTTGGAATGGAAACACCCCAATAACCAAATTGGTCCTCTGACCTCTCCAATAAACTCACTTCTTACTCTTTCATCAAGGTCCTATCAGATTAAAGAACAAGGCAATGATGATAATGATGAAGAAGAACAAGAAGGTGAAGATTCTTGGTGGGTTTTGAAAGTTGGGTCCAAGATTAGAGTCAAGGTCAATTGAACACTTTTTGTGACCAGCGCTGTGTTGATTTTGTGGCGCAATGGTGTTTGGGCAATGAAGTTCTTTATCAACGACAACGAGGACTATAAGGGGTTTGTAGCTAAGTTTCAAGACTGTTTGTTTTTTTGTATGATAACCTTCAAGACTGTTTGTTTGAGAACATGTATAGGTACGAGTAGAATGTAGAATGAGAAGAACAAGGTTAGGGTTTACGGTAAGGACTTTGTACGAGTTTGCTAATTTTTAAATCTCATGTGTCTCTACTCACCGTTAGTTTTTTAATGCTAAGGTATTGATTTGGCAGTTATGAATAATTTAGAGAGTAAATTAGTTAATACAAAAATTTAAGAGGTATTTTGGCCGATAGTTGAAAGTTCACGAGATGCATGAACATTTTTTTCAAAGTTAAATAAAATAAGTTGGTTATTGTTATTATTTTTTTCTGAAAGTTGGTAAAAAAAAATTGATAGGATCTGAAAAAGTTATTTTTACAATGACATTTTGAGAAAAAAACACTCCAATGCGACCCGTAAATTGTACAGTATAGTTGACTTTTTTATTTAAAAAAATTTAGGTGGGACCTACATATATTTGAGAAATAAGCTAACAAACCTTAAAAAAAAAATTTGATATGTCTATAATATTTTTACGATATTTTTACAACAAATCATAAGTGACAGGTTGTTATTGGTTGTTATTATTGAGGCAAAAAAGTAATCTAAGTGTTAGGTTCAAATTTGAACTAATAACAACTAACCACCTATAATTTGTTATGAAAATATTGTAAAAATATTGTGGACGTAACATCTCTAAAAAAATAATAATAATAAAGCAGTTGAAATCAAGACTTATGTGGGATCCACAAATAATGCATAAATTAAGCTAAAACATAGTTTGAAAGTTGATTGCGAAACTCACACTAAATCTAATCACACCACTTATTGTAAAATTATTTTCACAATTTATTGAGATGTCTAATTTAGGAATGGTCATGAGACAGGGCAACGTGGGATCATGAGTGCTCCATTCCCACCTTGTCTCCTCTTCAGGATCGGGAAAATCTGTGCGAGCGATGGTTGAGGCAGGTTGGATTCAGGACAAATTAAAAATATTTTACTAATACGAATAAGATTGCTTTGACATTTATGAAATAAAAATAAAATATGATAGGAAATGGTGATCGTGATTCGTGAGAGTATTGAGATTTAAGAGAAAAGTATGCACAAATGTTGGCTAGAGAATATATATATATATAAAGGGAGGTGTTACGTCCACAACATTTTTACAACAAATTATAAGTGGTTAGTTGTTACTGGTTCAAATTTAAACCTAACACAAACACTACTTTTTTACCCCAACAATAACAACCAGTAACAACCTGTTACTTATGATTTGTTGTAAAATGTTGTCAAAATGTCATAGATATATTATTTATATATATATTAAATGTTTAAATAAGTTCAAATATATTAAATAATATATGTATATAACTTTATATACATTCAGGGGGCGAGCAAAATTTATCTTGATCCGGTCACCTCTTTGTGATGAGAAAAATCTGTGCATGACGAAGTGGGGCAGGGGTGGGTCATTTTTGCCATTTCTAGATTGCTAGTGATTAAAAGTAAAAGTGGTACCATTGATGAATTATGAGTTAATATAAAAAAATTGTCTACTAATCACAATTTATCACTTTGCTTAGTAAAAACAAAGCTGTAAAGGACCTTGTGTTAGGCGTAGTTCAACTAACATCTTATGATGTTCTAACCTAAATATTTAAGGTTTAAATCTCTTTTTTTCCCCCTATTATTTGGTTTTAAATGAAAAAAAGGTTGTGAACAAAACATAATAAAGTTGTCAAAAAGTTAGTAGCTTTTATAAATTATATATATATATATATATATATATATAGTTCAAATATTCCCTATCCCAATTATTGAATTAAAAAAATCTACAAATATATTACTTTTTTTTTTTCTTGGTAAACTGGCATGGATAAAGAAGACTACAAATTAGATTTTTTTTTTTTTTTTTGGTTGATGAAATACTAGAATTAAAGTACTTTATCTTTGTTTTTTTTTTTAGCAATTTTTTAAAGAATTTTTTAATTTTTATTTTTAGCAATTGATAATGAATGATTAGGATGAGTGAAAGAGAATTATAAAGGCCAATCCCAAACCTACTCTAAAAGGGTTATTTTAATTAATGACCTTAGTTATTAGTTGTTTGGTGAATGGTAAACGGATGATATAATGTATTAATGTATAGATTTAATAATAGATTTCAATTAGCTAAACTAATAAAATCTTTGATGGTTGAATAAAAGATTTAAGGTTCAATTATCACCTAAACCAAAAACCAATTGATGTCTTGGTTTGATTATAAAGAGCTATTATCAAGAGTGAACGTCATAAGTTGAAACTCTTTAACAAAAACATATAAATTTAATGGAGTTGAATGAGAAATATAAACTTCATCTCAATGACTTTAATAGGAAGGTCTTAGCCAACTTATTTATTAGTTGTTGGTTAGTACTTAGTAGTGCCTTAGAGGTAACCAAATTATATGACGTATCAATGCGGATGGGATAACATTGAACTAGTCAATTTGAAGATAAAAAAATCACACCCCTAGAGTTTCTTTCAAATTAGGCTTTCTTTGTTAATCCCACAAATATAATGATATTGATATGTGTTAGTACTACCAATCCAAGGTGAAGGTACCCTCTCCAACTCGACATGGGCTACGTTTGAGTGAAATTAAAATTGTATTTATTGCTTGACAATAATATAGAAAAAATTATAAATTATTAGTTAAATATTTTATTTAAAAACTAACTGTAGGGGCACATTTTGTTCGTCCTCGGCAAGGCTCTGGGCGCAGTGCCGAGGAGGCTCAAAGTGTCCCACATCGAAGAGAGCTTCCCCCACTTGCTACCTTATAAGCTGTGAAGCGAAGGAAGTAGTGTACCATCGTATTCCGGGAATACGATGGTACACTACTTCCTTCGCTTCACAGCTTATAAGGTAGCAAGTGGGGGAAGCTCTCTTCGATGTGGGACACTTTGAGCCTCCTCGGCACTGCGCCCAGAGCCTTGCCGAGGACGAACAAAATGTGCCCCTACACTAACTATACATAGAACAATAATTAAAAGATTTTTCACAACCAGCTGGATGATTTGAATTCCAAGCATAATGGAAGTCTACCACGGTACTCTACGTCCTAATCCTCCTTCCCTAGCTAGCACGGTTTGCTGTTGCTCGTGCTTTAGAGTATTTAGAAGTTAGTTACGGGAGCCTCTCTTGATGACTTTTGTAGACAATTCTTATGATGAGACGTTGTCTTATTTGGTTTTTGTCGGAGAAGCCGCTTTTATAATGAGCTTTTGCTAAGCTCATGTTGTATAGTTTCTTTCTTTGAATAAATGTTTTAGTTGGTTTTTGTCGGAGAAGCATAATGGAAGCCTACCACGGTACTCTACGTCCTAATCCTCCTTCCCTAGCTAGCACGGTTTGCCGTTGCTCATGCTTCAGAGTATTTAGAAGTTAGTTACGGGAGCCTCTCTTGATGACTTTCGTAGACAATTCTTATGATGAGACGTTGTTTTAGTTGGTTTTTGTCGGAGAAGCCGCTTTTATAACGAGCTTTCGCTAAGCTCATGTTGTATAGTTTCTTTCTTTGAATAAATTTTTCTGATTATCTTCAAAAAAAAAAAAAAAAAGTCATAAAAATAGTTAATAGTCACCATCTAGCTTACATATTGCTTAATTTAGATTGGTCCCAAATCAAACTGATCACACAAGCTTTTTTTGGGTTTTCCCTTGAAATCATTTTCTAGCAGCTTCAATTATGTATTATTAAGTGTCAAGATCATATCAACTATATTTATATCAGTTAAATTCCTATAACGATAGCGTTTGTTGAAAGTCGATATCTTAATGTCCCCTAAAATAATAACAACGTTAATCTTATTCTAAGGAAAACCACAAAACAAAAATGCTACACGACATGTGTACCTAGGTAACCGTAAATAATATAGATCGAGGTGTCACATAGCTCAATCTCTTTCTATCATAAACACTTCCGTGTATCTCTACGCATGCTGCAAGTTGATCGATCAGACTTGTCAAGATGAACTCTGTGACTTGTGTGATTCTGATTTTCTGAAAATCAAGTTGAGTTCAATGGTTATGACTTCTGAATAGGGACATGAAAATCAAGTCGAGTTCAATAACACAAATCACGGAAAGTGGAATTTAAATCCTAGTTCTTCTCAAAAAAAAAAAAAAAAAATAGAACCTTTTTTTTTTTTTTTTTTTGAAAATTATTACATAGCACAAACTATATAAAACAATCTAATTTCATTTCCTTTTTTCTTGGCAGTTTCAAAAACTAAACAAAGCATAAGACCTTTGAAAAAGAAATAGCCACTAAAAAGCAATTAGTTCAAATTGAATGTCATGGATTTTGCACCCCATAATTTTTGTTAAAACATCTTTATCCAAATATGCAAAATTGATGCTACTGTTCACAAAAAATGTTTTGTAAAAAGTTTTACAATTGCTATAGCGCTTATTGTAAATATTTATTCATAAACATTGTAGCATTATGTAACCCACTTTTGTGTATTTTATTCCTCCTCTCTTTTTCTCTCGTGTAATTCTCTATTCTCTCTTGCGTTCTCTCTTCTTTCTTATTTTTTTTATTATTATTATAATACGATGTATTGTAAAATGAAAAATGAGATGTAGGGTATATTATTTAAGTTGTCATGTAATATAGAAAAAGTAAAATTTTTGGTAATACAAAATAAATGAATTTGACATAAATGAATAGGAATTCTCTTAGCTTATTAGTTAAAAAGTGAGATAAAAATTAACTTTAAGTATATAAGTTAAATTACTTTTTCAAGAAAAAAATAGATATTAGTTTATTTATTTATTTTTAAAGGTGAGATAAAAAGTGATATTAATAAAAATAGTAAAAATACGAGATGCAGCATGTTACTTCTCGTACCATCTACTTATGCTTTTTGTTTTTTGTTTTTTTAATAGGAGGAGTAACTAAGAATTTTATTCAAATGGAGAAATAGAGATTATATTATGGAGAATGAAGAGCTTTTTCTTTTAAAAAAAAATTCTCTTCAATCTCATCAGAAAAATAATCAATACTAAAATATATTTTGCTCACTAATGGACAAGTCTTTTGCCTTGTCTGCATACATATATGAGAACTCGATTTTACAAAAAGCATGACAACTTGCTTTGACAATTCATTTTAAACACTTTCTATAGTTTGTGTTTGTAAAGTTTAATATGAAGGGCTTGTAATACATCCACGTTCATATCACTGGGTGCGCTATGAGTCATAACTCAAAGCCACAAAAGCTCAATTATTATACTTATATCTACAACGAATTTGACTAAAATTGCAGTTTACATCAAAAGAATAGCCCAAATTCATATATATATATATATATATATTTTTTTTTTTTTTTTTTAAATGCAACATGATTTGACTGCATGCTATCACATTCATCTCTCGCATCATTTGGGGGTCATATACAATAAACTTCTAAATTCATCCACTCTCGACTATCGAGTCTCGATGACATCAATGATCGATAAACACTCTATTTTTGCTTCCACTTTTTTCGTCTATGTTCCATGTACTCAAAATTTTCAATTCATTAGCTCACCACTTTGGGCAAATTTGTATGTTTTCTTAGGACATAAAAGATGAGAAAAATCCTCTCATTTTTTAAGTTTCCCCCTTCAATAAACTTATGTTTATTCCCCCAAGAAAAAAATAATTTTATATGCACCACCTTTTTGAAAATTTCATTTGCGTATAATTCACAAATACAATAAATTCATTTATATAATATAAACATAAAAGCATAAGAAAAATATAGTATAAATTATATATAAAAATGCATATATTCTTCAATCTGCTTCTAGAGTCGCCCATAGAAACACAAATCTGGTCATTCATATAATCATTTCCTCCACAAATAATGTGTAAACAATGGCCATTATATTATTAGTTGCATGTTGAGTAATCTTTTTTAACGTAATTGTTTGCGTGTTACTTAGTGCGATCAATTTCCATCTGCCGCCGAAAGAAACACCCACAAATTAATCAAACCTTTTGACCTCAACTTGCCACTACAACATTGCTGGCATACATTTATATGCATATAAAATCAGTATGTGATAATATTAAAATTATTATCAGATGTGAGCAAAGAAAACATTGTCACTATCCATGGTCTACAAGGGACAGACATTCTGGTATTGTTTATTATATTCGAGCCAATAAATTTGGGATTAACCATGATCACAAGCAAAGGTTGAATCTTCACCAAAATATATATATATATATATATATATATATATATATATATATATTATTTTCATTTATGAGGCATAGTTTCTTGTCTAAATCAGCCATTAGAAATCAGCCATCAGCCCCATGAATTATTTGCATGATTAATTAATTACTAGATTTTTTATAAACTGATTACGAAATATGAGTTCCTAATTCATTCTTATTAAAGTTATATATGGATAGTGGGTTCTAATTAGTTCAACTGGTATTATTTATTATTTTCGAGCTAATAAATTTGGGATTAACCATGATCACAAGCAAAGGCTGAATCTTCACCCCAAAAAAAAAAAAAAAAATCATTTATGAGGCATAGCTTCTTGTCTAAATCAATCATTAGCCCCATGAATTATTTGCATGATTAATTAATTACTGGATTTTTTATGTACTGATTACGAAATGTGAGTTCCTAATTCATTCGTATCAAAGTTATACCTAGATAGTGGGTTTCAATTAGCTTAACTGATAAAGTCTCTGATAGTTGAATGAGAGACCTAGAGTTCAATCCACGCCTATACTAAAAACTGATTAATGTCTTAGTCTAATTATAAATAGTTATCATCAGGAGCGGATGTCATTAATTAAAACTCTTAAAAAAAAAAAAAAGTTATATCTGGATAATTTTTGGTGGATTGACATCCATCACTTACTTTGGACTCTTGGAGAAGCAAATTAGATAGTATGCTGATGTACTGGGTAAGAAAATTGTAACAATTATTAAACCAGAACATATGTGTATTGATGAATACAAGAAAATAGTTGTCCGTAATATCAGGCAGTCGTTATGGAATTAAGTAGTCATTAATTACTTTATCGTAACTGATGGAAACACCATGCAAAATGATCGTTGATAAAACCATAAACGATCACCAAGTCAACAGGAGCGTTATAATTTCTTTGTATGATGGCCCCCAATGACTACAAACAGGAAGGCTATATTTGATTGCTTCCTTGAACAGAGAAATGTATGCAACCTATATTAACTAAGGGATTCGTTCTAAAATATCTAACTTAATCATCGAAGAGCCTTTGACCAGTGCCACTTTGGTGACCATAACTTTTATGCTTTCCATTTTTTCTAGTTCACATTTGATTTTCTATTGAACCTAAATGAGAAGTTCAACTTACGATCTTTGGCATTATCAGATATGATAAAGTACTTAAATAAAGAAGATTGTAGCACTCATGAAATTTATAATAAATGTCTTATTTTCTTTAAATACCTGATTTAATTTATGGATTGTTTATATCCAAGATTATGTTATACAAAATTGAATGAAGCTTCAACTATATAATAAGAACTTATTAAGAGAAAAGTAAAAAGAAGAAAAAGTTAAAGAATAAAATGGCAAGGGAAATCTAATTCTGCTTCTATTATGATTACTTCCCGTACACTTTTTTTGTATCACAGATATGATAGTGCTTCCGTAAACAAGAAATGCTTCTGTATTGTTAACAGGTGGCTTGGGAGTAGGGACGGGTAACATGCACATTGACATGACGTGTATATGAAAATAATTAACATTTCCTTTTACGGAAAATCTTATCTTGGTTATAAAAAATAAAATAAAAAAGCTTATCTTGTAGTGATTTTTTTTTCTATAATATGGATTTTAAGGCTCTAAAAAAAGCTTGATTAATCATGAATGATTGTAGTTTTTTCTTTTTACACACATTAGATAATTATCAAAATCCTTTGAAATTGATTTTAAAGTATTGACCAAAAGACTTATACACAAAATTTCTTTAATTATATTAGGCCTGAAAACCACTAAATATACACGAAGGATGCATAGAGTGTTACACTTAGGGTACGTTTGGTACACTGAATGGAGATTACAACATGAATTGTAATCTTTATTACTAGTAATAAACTGTGTTGTAATGTAATAACTAAACATATTCATTAGTTTGGTTGTGAGTTATAACATTAGAATGAAACTTAACATTTATTTTAGGAAATATTTTACTCATACAATTATATCTCCTTAAAAATTGTTATTTTTAAATTTAAGAGAGATATGTGTTATTTTTTATGATTTTTTATTTTTATAATTGTTAGATGTATATGGGAAGTTTATTTATTTGGAAATATATTAAGTTTTGAATTTATTATACTTACTAAGGAATAGCTAATACAACCTTTTAAAGAAGAATAGTTATTTCTCATTTTGAAGAATATCTATTCATAAGGAATTACTATTCCTTGTAATAAAAACATAACCAAACTAAAGAATAACTAAACCATAGTAATAACTATTACATTACAGCTTCTATTACAGTCTACCAAACATGCCCTTAGTTTAGTGACTTTCTCGCACTTGATCTATCAGGATCACCAAGGGGTAGGGATGGCGCCCTGCTCCAACCCGTCTCGACCTGTCTCATATAAATTGTTATCGCCTCGCAAAGATGGTTGAGTGAGAATGTGACAAGGTAGGGGGGAATTTAGGCTGTCCGGCCTCGTCTTGCATATATTTACAAAAATTGCATTGTATTATTTATAATTCATAAAATACCTTAGAGGTTATTGTATTTCTAAATATTTAAATGATTGGATATTAACATCTCTTGTTTTTATTGTGATATTATCTTGTTAAATATTGTAGATTATATTATTGAGTCCTTGTAAAAATTAGTTTGACTTAATGTTATCAATTTGGTGCGTTTGGTTTGCGTTTGTTGGCTTTTTTTTTTTTTTTTTAAGTCCAGCACCTGTTGCACTGTTCATGGGACATAAACAATGCAATCAGGCCAATAAACAATAAATTCATTAATGAACAGTAATCAAAATATTTTTTTTTATTGTTTTCAATTTTCAATTTTTAACAAAATAAGCAGTATCTAAATGCACACTTAATCACAATTTCAAATACGATTTATATTATCGTAACAGCGGTTGACAAGGTAGGCACAAGGACACTATATTATAGGATGACAATAGGTCATCCATGATCTTGGCCTTGCTCCTCCTTGTTGCCATCCCTATCCAAATGGGAGGTTATTGATTTGAATTTTTCTTCACCCTTGCTTGAAACAAAACTCACTTATCCAAACACAAAGAAATGAAATATGAAATACTGTTCTGCATATCATCAAAAAGAAGCAAGATATACTTTTCTCTGCATTAACTTGTGATGTACCATTTAAAATTGACACGCTTGTTATCAGTGAATGTGGTGGGACTTGGGAGACACTAATCTTTATTTGGTAGGGAGGTGGGCCAATAATCCAGAAGTTACTTTCGTGTAATCTCATTTAAGAGCAGACCAGGTCTTTCAAAGACTGTGTATCCAAAGGGCAGTTGGAACAACAAATAAATATATTCTTGTGTGACTTGCAAGAATTAGTACTCCCTCTCCTATGTCCTTCTAGATTAAACAAGGTTTATAAAAAGGATTCAATAGTTTCCTAATTCAATTCAATTGAATATCCTATAGTTACTACAGGGAGACTAACGTCAGGTGGTCTAGTTAGTTGATACCGAGCCAACAAGTCTCAGAACTTAAATTCGAGTTTTAACAATTAACGGTGTGTTAATCCTCTTTATATCTTATTTTTATTTCAAATAATAAAAAAATAATAATAAGTAAGTTTTTCGCAGACAGAAAAATATTAAATCTTGTGCAGAAACGAATAGACTATTGCTATGATCACTTCAAGTAGAAAAGCCACTTACTCTACCCATTTTTTTCTTTAAAAAAAAAAAAAAATTCTACAGGTGTCCTCAACGTGCACAGTGACAGTGTGATGCACTTATACAAGTCATCAAGCACTGAAAGGAGCAGGGCAAGTGTCAGCTGTCAGGTACTAGTGACGTGAGAATCCAACACACATGCCAAATTGAGTCCATAATCCAAGATAGCCTCACTCTTTTAAAATTGACCATTCAATTTTGTTTTTTTTTAAATAGTAAGATTGAGGATACAATTTTATTTTATTTTAAATGTTTAAGTTACTATCAATTCTATCTTTTCAAGTAATAAGTTTAGTTAATTTTTTACATGGGTAATTATTGGTTTAGATAGTAGACTAAACCACGTGTACAATATTTATATATTTACAAAAAGTGTATAATATTGTACATTTTTTTTCAAATATATTATACACATTTATTTAGCTTATAATATAAATTTTACATTACTAGTATAATATAAACTAAATATTTCCCTTTATATAGATATGGTAAGGTTTATTATTCATATGATATGAGAAAGTATTACTCTCTTATAGTTTTCATCTTATTATTATTCTAATAATCTTATAATTAATATAACAATAAATGAGATTAATATTATATCAACAACATAATAAATATATATATATATATATATATTTTTTTTTTTTTGTAATTGATAACTGTAAATTTGAAAGACTAGTATAATAAAATATGTCACGTTGCTCAAAATTTTTACAATCTTTTTACAATTATTGTGGTGTTATAATTGTAATCAGTGCTAATAAATATAATATTGGTGGCAAGATTATATGAAAGGTAAACATTATTTGACTAATTTCAATCATAACGTACCGTATCAATAATTGCAAAATAATATTATGAAATTTTGGGTCCCTATTCTTTTAACCACATCCATACTCTTTGTAATCTATATCTACCTTAATTTTTTTAAACGAAGTAAACTCAATCAAGCACAACCAAATATTTTAGAGAAGGCAACGGCGCCGAAAATATTAAGAAACGTAATTTAAATAAAGCTTTTTAGATTGCGTTTCTTATTCCTTAGTTTCTTTCACAATTTAATCATCAAATTGTTAATTGAATAAAAGTCAAATTTTATAACCAGATTGTCATGCATGTCTCTTTTGTTGTGTTAATGTGGAAAAAAGTAGTTAGAGATAATGACTGAAGGTAACTAGTGCATTATAATAAACATAGAATTTAGTTGAAATACGAAATTTTCATAATATTCAATTAAATATATAATAGGTGGTTGATATTCTACTTTACCTTGGTGATTTTGTAAAATTAAATCTAACAAACCCTACTTAAAAAATCATAATCTAAGTTTTTTACTTACTTATACCTAATGATTTGCATAAAATATTTGATGGGGTCACATACTTTTTGTTCCTTTCTGTCCTAGAACTTATCTACATATATGGGTGCTTGTGCCTCGAATGCTCGATTTTCTTTCTCTATGTTATGTAAAGCATGTGAATCTGTGACGATGGGTCGACCTTAATATAGAAATCGACCTTAAATAAAAGAGAAACTTCATTGAAGTTTCCCAACACAATTTCTTTCACCCATCAGCAAGAACCAACAAATTTTTTGGCTTCTTCTTTGAAAATACTTGGTGCGTAAATGTGTGGTTCATATAATTTCATAGTATTTTTGTTTTATTTATACCCTTCTATATGAAATTAAAGAAAGATTAATCTATGTCTCAATTGGGTTTTAGTTAGCTAAAATATCTAGGGCCGTTTGGTTAGAGATTTATAGCACCGTTGTTTAAATATTGTGAAAATACATGTGAATTAAAAAGTATTGTAAAAATACGTGTTTCAGTATTTAAACACTGAAAACTGTTATGATGGTTTAATAAGAGATCTTAAGGATTTTAATCACCACCTACACAAAAAAATCAATTGATGTTTTGATTTGATGATAAATAATACAATTTTCAAAAGCGGACGTCATAATAGATTAAAAAAAAAAGAGATTAATCTTGATGTCTCATTTTTTTACAATTAATTTAGTTATCACTTATCAAAGACTGGCTTACTGGCTTATTGCTCAAGTCATGTAAAGATAAGAATTCAACTAGTCTTGCAAGTATACATATATCAATAAGGACAAAAATGGATTATGGGAACAAGTTGTAACTTAATCACGAGAAGGTAACTTTATGGGCTGGTTCTATCAAAAATAGTTAGTGGATCAATTTAATGCTCACTTTTTTTTAATTCTTTTTGGTTAAAAGGAAATTGATTATTAAAACACAAAACCTGCAAGGCCATATTAGAGCAATTGCATCAATTGATGTAAAATTATGCAAAATAAAAAAGGTTGCTCATTTTACACATTTTGAGCAAAAAAAACTTATATTAGTGGGTGTAAACTTATGCAAAAATGCACAATTGCTACAATAACTATGCAAATATGCACAGCTACTGTAGCATGTGCATTTTATATCTTAATAATATTTTCTTTCTCCTCTCTGTACTGACTCTCACGGTCTCATTTCCCTTTCTTCTTCTCAAGCGCAGCTCTCTGTTTCTCTCATCTCATCTTTCTCTCATCTCAGGCGCAGCTCTCTCTTTCTCAGACACCTTCGATCTTGATGCTTGCCGCTCATCGCTCGCCGTCGATCTTGATGCTCCTAGTGGTGGTGACAGCGATCTCCTCTAGCTCAATGATCGGAGCATGGGTCTGAGAGAGAGAGAGGCGGTTTCTTGCCAATCGGAGCTTAACGATCGTTGGTGGTTGGGGCTTCCACTTCTTCTCTGTGCTCGTGCTCAGGTTCAGTGCTTGCCATAGATAGAGGCGGTTTCTTGCCAATCGGAGCTTAACGATCGCCGGTGGTTGGGGCTTCCACTGAGGAAGAAGAAAACTCATTTTTCATTGATTCTCCGGCAGTATTTTTCAACAAGAAATTGGTGGGTACAGGAAGGGGCTTGGCTGGATGGGTTGATGATGGTGAAGGTTGGTTGCTTGATGGTGGTGGTTGGTTTGTTAATGATGGTGGCTAGTTGCTTGATGATGGTGGCTGATCTCTTTGGTGGGTGCGGTTTGGTCGTTGATTTGGCTGGGGTGTTGGTGATTTTGGGTTTTGTTGGGGCTGAGAGAGAGATAGGCAGTGAGTGAGAGGGATGTCAAGAAAAAAATAAAAAATTGTAAAAGAATGTATATTTTATTGAATAAATATTTTAAATAGATAAACTGATGTGGGTATTTTGTAAAAATAAGTGTGTAAAATAAAAAAAAAGTAACTTTTTTTGTACAAAATAAAAAGAAAATTTATATCAATTGATGCAATTACTCTTAGCCTATTAGAGCATTAGCATTGGGGAATGCAAATGCCAAATGTAAGGAGAATTTGGCATTTGCAGCCCCAAAATGCTCTCCATTGGAGAATTGCAAAGCCTAGTATTGCAAATTTTTTTGCAATACTGCTACAGTGCAATTCTATCTTTAGAATTGCACTGTAGCAAGTATTGTAAAAAAAAAACTATATTTTATTACTCTTTTTTCCCGTAATTCTCTCTCATCTCTCGTTTTCTCTGATCTGCTCTCTCTCTCTTCCTTCTCTGTTCTCCATCTGCTCTCTCATCTCTGTACTCACTCCGAAATTTCTCACCCAGCGACGCCATCGAGCACGGCGACGCCATCGAGTGGAGCACGGCGACGCCATCGAGTGGAGCACGGCGACGCCATCTCTCGTTTTGGTTGTTGCGTTGATGGGTACGAGTGCGAGCACGGCGAAACCCACAACCGGAGCAGTGTGAGTACGAGTGCGAGATCACTGGGTTTGGTGGAGATCGGCGTGGACCACTGGGTTTGGTGGAGATCGGCGTGCGTGGGTCACTGGGTTTGGTGGAGATCAGCGTGTGGGTCACTGGGTCTGGTGGAGATCGGCATGCGTCCAGCGTGGCCTGATCGGCGAGATCGGTGGAGCTTTGGTGGCTATGGCGTTGTGTGATCGGCGTTGTTCTGGCGTGGCCTGATCGGAATGTTATGGGTTTTTTTTTTTTTTTTTTCTGGGTTTGCTGGTTTTGGCGTAGCGGTGATGGATTTTTTTTTTTTTTTTTTCTGCTGGTGGTGGGATCGGCGTTGTGGTGGCGGTGGCGGTGGCTTTTTGGGGTTGCTAGTATATATGTATGTGTTCGGCGATGGAAGCATGCTGAATTCTGGAAAACAAGTGGCAATTGAAAAGAAATAATAAAGAAAGAATGGAAAATAATATTTTAATAAAAATAGAGTTTTGGGATGCAGGAAGAATGGTAAAATGGGATGGTATAATGATAAAGTAGGTGTTTAAAATGGTAAAATAGAGTAGAATTAGAATTCCCGGTTGCTAATGCTCTTAGGCATAGTTATGGCACAGCGCCTTACATATTAGGCATGCTCACTTAAAATAAGTAAGAAATAGATGAAGAAATTGTTAAAGTGGGATCAAGAAATGGGTTTTTAAATTTTAAACTCTTATCCCGTTTCCAACAAAACACAACGTTATGATTTGCTTTATGTCCCTGTCAATGTATCTTTCGTTCTCTTTCATTGTTCATGCTTAATTTGCACACAAATCCAATCTTTGTCCATATACTCAGTTCGTCCTACGATTTCCTACTCTTTTTCTCTCTCTCTAGGATAAGACTTTGAATATAATAATATAAAAATTCAAAGTTAAAGAAAAATGATTTAACAATTTTATTTATTTCTCGCCAAATAAAATAAAATATGGTTAAGAATTTCAACTTATAGATTGGCGTTTTGCGATTACGTTCTTTTCTATCAAAACAACGATATTAATATTCTTTTCTATCAAAACAAAGATATTAATATCGATTTTTTGCATAGGTGAAAATTAAATCTCAAACCTATTATTTAACTATCAAAAATTTTATCAATTGAATTAACGAGGACTCTTAAAATATGAAAACCACAAAATACTATAAAAAAAATATTTGCTTCATAAAAAAAAAAATTAAAACTAATTTTCTCTTAGTCATTTATTAACTTTTTCCATAAAATAAAGTAGGAAATAGGAATTGTTCATAGTGTGTGACATTGATTGGAGCTTTGCCCTTAGGAGTGTCACAACTCACAACTACACCACCATTTCTCATGGAACAAAATCCTGCAATTTGACCATAAAAATTCCTATTTTGGTAAGCGACCATAAAAGCTTAAATCAATATTAGTCCTCTTCAATCAAAATCTACTGAATCATTAATTTAAATTTTTGAAAATGCAATTCAATTTACCTTCAACTCTCAAACCATAGGCTGGATGCTTATTAGAACTTATCTTTATATATATATATATATATATATATATATATATATATTATATACACTTAGCGTCTTTTGGGGATTCAAATAGCCACCAATATTTGTTTAGAACAGTTTACTCTCATCGATTTGTACCTAATAAAAACTTGGGACTCCAAACTATTGACGCATTAAAAAATAAACCAACCTATTCTAACTTCCAATATATTTTTTTTTATTAAAATTAGGAACACAAGATCCTGTATCGTTAACATCATTTTATTGTTCATCCTTGTTAAATTTTCTTATTATTTATATGAATTAAACAATAAAAACAATCAAAAATTCAATCGATACTTTCTAACAATTAAAATATTTCTTATAATTCAATCGATACTTTCTACCATTTCTAATAAAAATGTTCACTTTGAATCGTCTCAACCCCAACCCCAAAATAGTTTAATTGACACTTTTGAATATTAAAAGGACAAAAAAAAAAAAGAAAAAAAAGAAAGAGAAAAATAGAGGCCAAGTTTTTTTTTTGGTACATAATAAATTATAAAGGTCCAAGAAAACTTTTTTTTTTTTTTTGAATTTTTGAATTTTCCCCAGATGTACAACAAACAAAATCTGAATTAAATAAATAATAAAAAAACTAAACTTAATTACATATTATACTAACTTTTTTAATTTAGCTCTCCCTCCTCTTCACCACCACCATCACCACCACCGACACCGACACCACCATTATCGCCGCCGTTATTCCCCTCTAACCACCGCTCCATCGGCACGCATTCCATCTTATGCCTCAGCTTCCAATCCAACGCTTGACACCCACGCGAGCAATAATTCACCGCTCCACAAACCGAGCACCGCCGAAACTCATGCGGCCTAGTCTCGGGTCTCCCACACCCGACATGCGAGCACATCCGCAGACCCGACCCGTCGCAGCCCGACCCGAACCACTCCTTCAAAAAGGTATTCACCGGGTGCGTTTCCGGCTCCACCACGTCGCACCCAAAGTCGCTCAACAGCCCGCAACCCGACCCGTTCAAACTCGGGTCGGGAGAAGCCGACCGGGCTCGTATGACAGACGCGAGCTCGCGCGTGTTGGCCTGCACAAGCAGCCGGCGGCCCTCGGAGACGTTCTGGCGGACTCCGTAACCGTCTTGGAGGCAATGCCCAAGCTCGCGCAGCGCGTCCACGTGGCCGAGAAAAGCGGCGCGTGCGCACAAGGCCACGCCGGCTTTTAAGTTCTTGTCGTTTTTGGAACCTCCGCTGCCGTTGAACTGTATCACCGCTAGCGAGTACAGAGCCGGCGCGTGCGTCTTAATCGCCGCCTTCGCCATTAGTGACGCTCCACTCCCTCGGTTTTGGAGACAATAAAAACGGATCTGAAACCAAAACACAAAAAAAAAGGGTAAATTAGACTTTTCACTCTAAACCATACATTTTTAACCGTTGCGACCCCTCACTTCCAAAAATATCCACTTCTGTTTTTGCCGTTAACTCAAGAGGAATTTAGTATTAAAAGACCGATTTGCCCCTTTCTTCTGGTAAATTGAATCTATGCTTAACACCAACGCAACCCTAAAAGATTGTTACTGACCATGCCGAGTGTATACGAAGCTTCGATGTTTCCAGAATTGACACACAGTCTGAGAAAGCGGTGGGCAGATTCGGACCATTTTTTGGCTCTGATTGCGAGAGCTTTAGGACTCGCTTTCGAGAGAACCAACGGATGAACACCCAAGCGGTTCAGTCTTTTACACCTGTTTCAAAAATTGAATCGTTGTATTTGAATCCGTTTCGAAAAAAAAAAAAAAGTGAATCTATTTCAAATCCAAAAAAAAGAGAGAGGGAGTGAGAGTTCCTACGTGATGAGAATGCTGACGAGATCGGAGGGCGAAGAGGCGGAGGAGCTGACTTTACAGAGGATGAAAACGACGAGGTCGTCCGGTAAGTCATCGAAGAGATCGGATTCTTCGGCGTTTGTGCGCGGCGGCGACGGCGGCGGCGTCGTTTTTTGCTTTTTTCTCATATGTTTGGTTTGGCTTTTGTGTGTGTGTTTTGTTGTAACTTCTGCTATATAGTTTTTCGAATGGAATTAGTAAAGGCAGATGAGAAAGTGGAGGAAGTGGTATTTATAGACGAGAGGGGTTAGCATTTTAGATGTGATGGAGTGGGCCCAGCCCACGAATTAATTATTATTATTTTAATATAATAATAATAATAAATAAATAAATAAATAAAAATAGTAAAAGCTTTTAATGTAATGAATGCACGAAAGCACGACGGTTGATGAAAATAAGTGGGCTAGAGTGAATGGAGATTTCCCAAAAATAATTTTTGAAATTTCAAGACGTTACAAGTTCCAAGCCAATTTGGATTTTTAATTTCCTCTATTGTAGTGAGTTGATTGTATACTACGGCAAATAGACTGGTCAAATACTCTAGAGAGGACCCAAAGGCCCCGCACCACACACCTAGTAGATACACCAATTTTTAAGTATAAAAAAAAAAATTCAATTTAGAGTGGGTTTAGATACCGCTTTTTTTTTGTTAAAAATTAAAAACTGAAATACTATAGCAAAATAATTTTTAAATGTGTGAATAGTATTATGAGACATATTTTTAATGAAAGTTTGATGAAAAAAAAAATTTGTGGGTCCCGTAAACAGTATACAGGACCTACTAAAAAGATAAAAATGCGCTTCTTAAAAAAAAAAAAAAAAAAGACCATAACACCAGACAAAGTACTTTTCAGCACCATCCAAATGGTCACTTAGACAATTTCTTTATTAATTTTTAATTTTACTCGTAAGAGGAAAAGAAAATATGTCATGTATCGGATATATAAAATCTCTTACATGTGTAGGCCGACACAAAAATGATAACCCTACATGATAGACAAATGTTTACCTAAAAAATAAAATCCTTTAATCCACGATGTGTGGATTGGCTTCAAACTTGTTTGAGTTATCTTACTCTAACCTATTGTGTGGTAATTGAAAAGATCATTTATGTGTAATTTAAATTATACGACTTTTTTAATATGTTACGTGGCTTGTTTTTTTTTTAAATACATATAAATAATCTTATAATTTGTCATATAATTTGTTGAAAATGATAACTGCAAACATGTTTGGAACTAAATTTTGTCCTTTAATGAGTTATGTGACTTGTTTAAGTAAAGATATAGTATAACTTTAAATCAGTTTGGAGCTATCTCTTCTAACCTACTACGTAATGATTTATAAGACTATCAATATGCATTATCTAAACAAGTCACAAAAATTATTTAAAAGGTCATATGACTCAAACTATAAATTGATGATTTCTTTAATCAGTTCAAACATGTATATTTAAAATACATGTAAATGATCATTTAATTATCATGTATTTACTAGGAAAGGATTCCTCTAAATTATTTGGAAGAATTTCATATATGATTCTTTAAATATTAAGTTTTTATTTTTGGGCAAACTACAGTTGAAAATTGACGAGCATGATGATTTGTGTTTAAAATAATCTATGCTTTGTAAGTTATATAATTTATATGATAGAAGTCCCGTGAGTTATGGTTTTGGTATAGATTCTAAAATGCCATCTCAATCAAATTAATTTATTCAAATCAAATGGTTCCAAGTGAGCACTTTGTATTCTATCATGAAATCAGCTTTTTGAAAATTGATTTGATTGTACAAATTAATCTATTCAAATCAAATGATTCCAAGTGATTACTTTGTATTCTATCATGAAATCAGCTTTATGAAAATTGATTTGAGCGTATATAGAGTTGGTTTGGGCAAGACTTTGTAGTTTGAGCCAATTTATGTTTTAATTAAATTTTAATTCTTTTGAATATGCTTGCTTTTATGCTAAAACTCATATCTGCCATAATAATATCACTTGATTAATTCATAAAAAAAGGACCTTCTTAAGAATCTTTTAGGGGGCTAACGTGTTAATCCAATCTCAGAAACTATTGGTTTGAGTTTGCCTTTCAAACCTAGGGCAAATTTATTATGGAAGTACTTTCACTTAGGCTAGCTTTTCCCCTCCAACTTGCCCATCTCCATCTTTCCCAAAAGGCCAAAATCCATTTTACTCCATATTATGATAGGAAATGTTAGATAATTACATGTTTTTCTTGCAAAAGATAATGTTTAACATTCAAACTCGAGTATTTGACTATTTTCTTGAGTATGTGTAGTCATCCGTCCTATACACACTAGATTATTATAGAAATGAATCTCAAAAAATGACTTCAACATACTGACAAGAGATTTTAAAAGTTAGATTGTAGTCTCTAAATCATCTACTTTGCGGGAATTCATTTTTATTTTATTTTACAAATAATAATAATAACAACATCAACCCTTTGAGTAGAGATATAATATTGTACCAAAGGACTTGAGGTTGCCTACATATTTCCTAGTAACTATGGTATAATTATAATTGAACTTAATAGTGGTAGCTACTCTATCTGACAGTCTAAACACTCTAGCTGCGAAATTAAGACAACAGAAGTCCAAAGTATCATCATATTGTATTTGTTTTACTTGGAGCACTATATAGGGTTAAAATTTAAAAATCCATGAAAAACGTGTTGTTTGACTAGAATAATCTTGGTGCCGTCTCCAAGAGTGACGGAAAAGCCAAATCTCCCAAATTGTAAGTCTGATAGTACTTATATTTCAAGTTTTAAGATTGTGTTATATCTTCAACAAGCATCCATTGATCTTATTTTTTTGAGAAAAAAGCATCCATCGATCTAATGTTACTTGTTAGTGCTGTTAAAGTCCACCAATGGTTTGTTCGAATAATTGTATAATTAATATTTATTTATAAATCAAATATATGCATTATCACTCTCATAATATACGAGTCCCATAATCACATGAATTATACATAATGTCAAAAAGATGGTACATATAAATGATATAATATTCAATATATAAGATACATTTTTCTTCTAATCAAGTACTTATGTCTTTGAGGGTCGACTTGGTTTACTGGGTTAAATTTTAGGGAAAAATATTGCTAATACTCCTAAGATTTGAACTAACACCAACCAAGTCTAAGATTTCTCAAAACTGATCAATTTAGTCACTAAACTCAACTTGATCTTTAAACAATCTCTTTTTTTTTTTCACTGTGATTATAGCCCAAATTGGTATATTTTAAAAAATTTTAGATTTAACTGATATTAACCCAGACCTCAGGGAGAGGTGTTAACTGTATTTTACCCAAAATTTTATTTCTAGTCAACAATCACGCGTCCCACGTGATTCCCACATGCACTTGATTGCACGGAAGGCCACAGTGCAATTTTCTAAATGCACTGTGACTTTGGAGTTTAGGTAACAATGATGGATATGGCAAGGCTTCCTAGTTCCTCATCCCCTATAAAACTTACTTTCATACTAGATCTCTACGCATAGTGTGCAAGTTGAGAGAGCTAGCTTAAAACTTTTTGTAAATCAAGTTAACCTAGATATTTATGTGGTGGGGACATATTTAAAATAATGCAAACACATGTTTTGAATTGGATATGGAAGAGAAAATGTGAGGTTGGATAAGGTTGGAAGATGTGGAGTTGGTGGAACACAAATCTTTAGTTTTTTGCTCTCTTCACCAAAAAGAAATGAATCCCCTTTGGTTTGGTAGGAAACGATTGCGGCATTACTGCCTTACACCACGGCCATCTTTTAAACATTTTTGCTTTACCTTTGTTTATGGTTTCTTTCATCTAATTAATAGCAGCCCAAAATGAATTTAAGATTGTGCCGAAAACAGCCACAAGTAATCAATGGCATGAAACACTTACATTAGTGAGTAATTAAAAGGGTGTCTGGTACATATGTTTGAAAATGTTTTTTGTTGTTTGAAAATATGTATGCAAATACGTGTGGATGAAAAAGACATTTTTGCTTTACCTTTGTTTATGGTTTCTTTCATCTAATTAACACCAGCCGTGAAAAAAACATTTTTGTTATACCTTTGTTTACGGTTTCTTTCATCTAATTAATACCAGCCCAAAATGAATTTAAGATTGTGCAGAAAACAGCCACAAATAATCAACGGCGTGAAGCATTTACAGTAGTGAGTAATTGAGGGTATTTGGTACATGTGTTTGAAAATATGTGTGAAAATATGTGTGAGTGAAAAAGTGTGTAAAAATACATGTAATGTTATTTAAAAACTAAAAACATGTATTGGAGTTTGTCTACCAAACAGCCACTACGCTCGTAACGCTTTAATAACAAATCTTAGGTGGCAAATTTTTACGATTATAGTCTAGGTCCATTATTGACATTATTTTTTCAATCACTAGTAATAATTTGCCATCTAATATTCGTTGTGAAAATATTGTAAAAGCGTTATAAACCTAGAATTTCTCTTAAATTTTAGCACTGTTTGTCAAGGAAAAGTTAATGCGTCAAGAAAGATTATCTATGTTTAGAACAAATCTATTTCGTTGTTCAGATTAAAATTATGAATCTAACATTCTGCACACAATAATATTAAAGAAATAAAATCTTAATCGTGAAATGGTCTCTCTTCATCTAATTCCTAATTTATTAGGCCTTTTACACTTAGAAATTAGGAGTGCCAAAGACATGTATCAAAGAATAGTTCAAGGTTTCATTTGACATGTTAATCATAATTAGCTAACAAATCATTTGTAACAAGCTTGGATTTTTATATTATTTTTTATTTTTATAATTCGATAGTTATAACAAAGGAGGATGAAGATTTAAACTTTTAAACTTTGATACTTCTAACAAAGAAGATAATCATGTGAGTCACAAGAATCCTCTTGAGTATGCTATTGCAAATAGGAGTGATGTCTAGGGATATTAAAATTTTTAACTGAATTATCATCAATTATATACGATAGTGTACAAAAAAATTCATGTACGATATCAATTAGTTGCGTGAAGCACACCAAAATTTAAGAGACAAATGACTGTGAGACACCTAAGCATTTCTCAATTAATGTTTCTAGCAGCGAAAGTGATATTGAAGACTTATAAAGACCAGTTGTCTATTAATTAATCTACAGTACAGTGAGAATTTATGCTTTTAATTAGGGGACTCAAAATAGTCTAATTTGTTGTGTACTCCAGCACTCTATATTCATTGCATCGCAGTTTCTCACATATTTCTTTAATTTTTGATTAGTTATAAAAAAAAAAACACACACACATAATATATTGTAATTGATAAAGCATGAAGTGGAGCACTTGTTTTGTTGGTATAGACGAAAACTTGGGAGATTTAGTAGGGTCGGAGAAATTTAAATTCTGAATATTTTTATTAAAACACAAAAAATAGTTAATTGAACTGCAAGATTCTTGTTCGCGTTTCGAGTTTCAACGGAAACATCAAGAGTTAAATAATCTTAAATACCCATGTGATGTGAAGTGCCACAGTGGGTAGAACCGGAGAAGTGGATTCGCAATGTGGCAATGCGCAAGGTTTTTTTTTTCTTTTCTTTCTTTTTTCGCTTTCTCAATTGCCCCACACACACTACTTGATTGTTGTAAAGACCTTCAAGCAATTGAATAAACACCACGTAGAAACTAGTTTTTTTGTTGTTGCTATAGCGATTGCTCATGTAAAGGAGGAAAAAGAAGCAGAAGCCACCTAAGAAAAAGGCATGACATTACTTTTGGGCCTTTCGGTTAGGCATTATTAGTTGTTATTATTCTTATTACCACTCATTATTTTTTGATTATGAGTGATAATGTTTATGATTTTTATAAGGACTAACTCTAAACTCTATGATTGTATTAAGAATCTGGGGTTCAATCCCCACCTACATCAAAAACTGATTGGTGTCTTGATCTGATGATAATGTGCTATCATCAAGAACGGACACCATAGTTTGAAACTCTCTCAAAAACTCTAAACTCGATGGTAAGTTCCAATTAGCTTGATCGATAAAATCTTTCAGACGTCTTGGTGTAAACACAAAATTTTTCTTAATTGCAGAAAATCAAACAACTGAAAAGAAATGTGGTTTGCAAATATAAATTTGTATTGATGAATAATGAGCACAATTTCTATTTCAATTCTTTTACAAAAGAATTCCCTCAAATTCTATCTTCATTGAACTTAACTCAAACAAGGACTCTTCTTGACTTTGGTTGTAAGATGGATCGAATGGTCTCCACAACAAATCTCTAGTTTCGAGCTTATTAGAGATTTATTGTTCTTCAAATCTTTGAATGTGAAGGTTTTAGGTTGAAGTTCTTCGGGGTTTTAGAGGCTTAATCCGTCGAGTTTCAAAGATTTGGGGTATGTTGAAGTTTATGAAGGTTTTTTGTAGCTTAATTCCAATAAAACTTCAAAGAACTTATTTGAATGTTCTTCGTATGTTCTTGAGGCAGAATTTCTTCAGAATTTCGACGTCTTAGAAAAAAATTCTCCCAAAATGAGAGGGGATGTCCTCTATTTATAGTGGTTTTAAATGATAAGTTCCCTTTTGAATTGATATGCTTGAAAATATGTAGTAGGCTCTTGATTGGCTTAAATTTTGTTTAGAGATAATTATTCTTATTTATCTATTTTGATAAATATCACATGTTGATAAAGATGATAATCAACAAGGATAAATAATTATCTCTATTTAATTTATTTATTTTAATAAAGATAATTATCCATAAATTTTGAATAGGAAATTTATCTTTATTTTGTGGGCCAAATGACACGTGGCAAATTTTGATATGCCAATGTGATGTCAATTTGGATAACACATGTCATCATCTAATTTAATTGATTTAATGACATTAATATAGAATTTGCCACTAAATTTTGATGTGGCTTTTTATAATTGGCTTAAAATTTTGCCTCCTACACTTGAAATTGAGTACTGTTTACATAAAAGAGAAATGTATTGCTGTCTTCAATTTGACTTGTTAATTTGGAACAATCATCATTATCATCATTAAGTGAATTGAAATAACCCAAAACAAAAATAAAAAGGGAAAATGTGTTTTTTTTTTTTTTTTGGGCTGAGATGGGAAAAGAGATCTTTTCCTTCATATTTTTATCCTATATCAAGGTTTTATATATATATATATATATATATATATATATATATGTAGGGACACAATTTCTTGGTTCGACCCAAAGGTGATGGATTTACCCGCAAAGGCCCTAAACAATGAATTTGTAGAGAGTAGGTTGAGAAGGACTGGGCTAAGAGTGATTGAGATTATCAACTGGTTGGGACCAGATTCTCTACCATGTTCAAGCTCCAATGATGGATTTTTAAATATTGTTCTTGTTCTACGTCCGAGGATGACTGTCTTTCTTATCAATTTCTTTTTCTCTTTTTCCTTTTTTCAAAAGATCCCTTTTCCTCCTTCTTTCCTCTCTTTTATACTTCTTTTTCCTCCTTTCTTGACCATCCACGTGTGGATTTGCTCCTTTGTCCTTGGACACCTGTCCCCCTAATTTTCTCCAGAACCTGCTTCATGATGGGACTATTTACCACTGTTCAGATGTCCCCTCCACATCAATGCGGCCAGGGGATTAGCTGTGGTGCATTTAATGCGGTGTTGGCAACCCTCCCTGATATTTTGGAGGCTTTCTTCTGGTGTACGTCTCCACAGAATCGTTCTCGCCCAGTGAGGGTCCACAGGAGTGCCCTCTGGTTGGCAGAGCTTCGAATATCACCTCGGCAATGAGATTCCGAGGAGAACTATCCTCGGCCGTTCCCCAGTCCTCGGCTTGGGCCTGTAGTTACGCTATACGGGTAAGTAGGAATCTCTGAGCCCATCGTCTCTGTCGGCCCAATGCTTGTTTCGGCCCACGTCCCCACAATATATATATATATATATATATATATATATATAACCGAAAACTCTGAAGTTCCCACAAATTTTCACATCATTATTTTAATTTATAATTTTTTTTTAATTTTTAAAACTAAATAGTGAGAAAGTCCTAACAGGAGTCTCTCTCTCTCTTTTTCTCATCATTTTAATTTATAAAAAAATTTAATTTTTTAAACTAAAAAGTGAGAGAGTCCTAAGAAGAGTCTCTCTCCCTTTTTCATTAATCCTAAAGTTTTTTTTTTTTTTTTACGTGAGTCCTTTTTTCTTTTCTTTTTTTGAAACCTAAAGTGAGTCCTTTAAAAAAAAATTCTAATGTGAGGTCTAATTAAAAAAAAAAATTTAATCCTAATTCTAATGTAAGTCTTTCAAAAAGTTAAAATTTTCAGTTTTACATTATATATATATATAACCGAAACCTCTGAAACTCCCATAAATTTCAACATCATCATTTTAATTTATAATTTTTTTTAATTTTTAAAACTAAATAGTGAGAGAGTCCTAACAGGAGGCTCTCTCTTTTTTTCTCACCATTTTAATTTATAAAAAATTTTAATTTTTTAAACTAAATAGTGAGAGAGTCCTAATAGGACTCTCTCTCTTTTTTTTCCTTAATCCAATTTTTTTTTTTACGTAAGTCCTTTTTTTTTTGGAAAACTAAAGTGAGTCCTTAAAAAAAAAATTTAATCCTAATTCTAACGTAAATCTTTCAAAAAGTTAAAATTTATTATTTTACATTATATATAGATAATAATATTGATGTGGCAAGGTCTAAGAATATGAGAATGCAATTTATAAATCTACTATCAAGATAACATAGATTAGATTAGTAGTGGATAGTAAATTTAATTGCAGTTGAGTATTATGTGAAGTTATCACCATAGAATAGCCCACATCAGAAAGTATTATGTGAAACTAATAACATGAAAGAAAAAGAATTTTTCTAAATCATTATATTGAAAAAATTAGTTATTTTCATTTATTTTCAAATTATACATTTTTAAAATTTAAGTCATATACTTTTAAGTAAAATAAGTACTTTTAATTTTTATTTAACTATCCCGTGCATCGCACGAGTTAGCGACTAGTTTCATTAATTTGCAAGGTTAAAACTTAATTTCATCACCAATTTGGGTTCAACTAAACCACATGTTTAGCTAACGAGTCCTTCCAAAATAAGAGAACTTGGGTGCTAATAAGTAATATTTAACAAAATGTGTAGCCATGTAGGGAATAATTATCTGAAGAGGCAATTAAAAAGATTGTTTGTTAGTATGATTTCAAGAATATGCTCACAAAGGCTACTAGAGACAATTGCGTGTTTTCGATTGACAGAGATTTCTTTTTACAAAGACCAGCATATACAAGAGAGTATGAATATTATATGAGCATGGTTTTGTTGCACCAACACAAATTTCTCCACAAATTAAATAAGGTTGATGCTAGAGTCCTAGAAGTTCCTAGCGTGTGAATTGCATTAATTTCCTTCTGATATTATATTGTACCTTATATATATATATTAATATATTGCATTTCCACTAGGAATTAGTACATGAGGATAGATATATAATGCCAAGGTTCAGTCTGAATTTCCTAGTAAGAACTAAGAAGTCAGCTATATCCGTTGAACCTGCTTCAAGAGACACCATACTATTCTTTGATTCATGAATCATGACCAACGAGCTTTACTCCTTTAAATTTCACCTTCTCTGCTACAAGTAATCCACAAAATAAATGTTTTTACCTCAGCTTGAAAGTCTTAAAATCAGTGATAAACTTCACTATCAAATAAAAAAGTTAGTGGGTTCCAGTTAGCTCAACTGGTAAAGTTTCTGATGGTTAAATAAAGATCTAGAGTCCAATTTTCATTTATACCAAAAACTGATTTGTGTCTTAATCTGATGATAAAGGGCATCATCAGGAGTAGAAGTCATATGTTGAAACTCTAAAAAAAAAAATAAAAAAATAAAAAAGTTATGTACTCTTACACACATTCATTTAATATCCGTGAATATAGTCATAGGAGTATGGAGCCCATTTGACTTGGAACATTGTGAATTTATGACAAATTGACAATCCATTTTCTGCAATGAAATGAATCATAAAATTTCTAATATTTCTGGTTTTGGTGAGGCAGTAAGCATGGAAATTGGAATGGCCCTGATGATAAGAGAAAGTTGAATCATGAGAAGCATATTTTTTTTTTAAGACATAACAATTAATTAGGGACTGGTCGGTACCTAACTAACTTGTACCTCACCTCAATAGAAAAATATGAATGATTGTCACTTTTTTCTGTTCAATTTCTTAGTCAGACTAAGCAAATCAATAATGCAAAAGGGGTCACAAACTTGTTGAACTTGGTACTTAGGGAAGCATGCATGAAAATGACTTATATTTGTGGTGATTGATAAACCCTACACTACATAGATGCTTATGTGTTTTTAACTTTACTGATGATGGTAATTAAATTACCCCACATCATTATCCTAACCCCAATAACAAAGGTCTACAAAAAGAAGAAATCAATAGGGCGGCAACAAACAATACTGAGATAAGTACACAAAGAAACAAGATGTGGGACAAAATATACGTGTAATATGGATATAACTCAAGTTTCAAATTAATTAGATTTATTTCCGCATCAAAAAAAAAAAAATCAAATTTCAAAATTAAGATACCAAAAGAACTTAAGAAGTCAACAATAGTAAAAGCATAGTTATAAAAACTGTATCAGAGATTGACCCTGCTGAAAAATTGGTTTATTGGTTTATTCGTTCAACCAGTGGTTCATTGGTTGAATTGAAGGTTTATTAATTAATTAAATAATATATTTTATAATTATAAAAGGAAACTAAAATAAAATAAAAATATTTCATTTAGGTAATTTATTAATAAATTATAACAATAAAAATTACATCACATGACATAAAGTTAGAGAGTATAAAAAAAATAAACACATCATTCACATAAATCATCCAATAAGCAAGTTATATAGTTCAAAAGCCTTGAAACAACATATCTCATAGAAATTTAAAATAAATTTTTAGCTTAATCATTAAAATCTAGAGCATAACAGAATTATTTAAATCTCCAAATACAATTGATGATTAAAATCAATCAAGCGTTATTATTGTGATATTGGCCGCTTGTGTTCTATGTAGACCAATCAGTATTTTTTTGGTTTTATTCACGGGTTAAAAGGATTAACCTGTGCAATCGGTCGATTTACCCAGTTTGATAATGGGTTAATATTGCATATTCAGTATTTTATGCCAAACCATTTCGATTAATGCTTTGGTTCACAATTTTCACAATTTAACCGATGGTTTGGTACGGTTTTTATAACTATGAGTAAAAGTACATTCTTAACTAATGTAAGACTCAAATAAAACCCCAACATTTTGGAATGAAAAAAAAAATATCATTTACATAAATTGATTCATTTCATGTTTTAATTAGATTAAGTGTGTATTTGGATACCGCTTATTTTGCTAAAAACTGAAAATAATAAAAAATTACTGTTTATGCTTGAAAGTACTGTTTATATGCCTGATTGCACTGTTTATGTCCCATGAACAGTGCAAGAGACGCTCAACTTAAAAAAAAAAAAAAAAAAAAGAATTAGCCAGACGCAAACGTGGGAAGCGCAAAACACGCTTCCCAAACGCATATGTAGCAACAAAGCTAGCAAATTTTCACTATTCAAATTTTAGGAGGTCAAATTCAAATTTTTATACACATATATGATATTAAAAATAATTTAAAAATTTGGGGGGCTATGCACTAACATGGCCCCACCATCAAATTTAAAAATGTACAAACCACCATTTCAATTATAATTTTAAATGATGTGACATTCGTTACATTGTTAGATTAAAAAAAATGTTAATCAACTCTCTCAAAAAATAAAAAATGTAAATCGATGAATAGGCTGAGAGAATCTTTTTAAATGTTTTGTTTGTAATACACAAGCTTTGCGCCGCACACGTACAAGAGAGAGAAGTGGGTATGCCGACATCCAAAACAGCAGCGTATGCTATCAGACGCGTACATGTGATTACTCCTCTGGGGCATAATTACAGTACTAATTATGACTTCCACATGCAACCTTGAATGTGAAAACTCGAAAGAAGCAGCAAAAGAAGAAGAAGAAAGATAGCTAGCGTGCTCACCACTTAAGATTTGTCACAATAATTTTAAAGTAGTGCTATCTGTTTAAGGTTTATCTGAACTGGTTCAAGCACCTTTCCGCGGTTGTTGATGGAGATAATCAAACCAGGAAAGCTAGAAATGTTGACAAGGGCGCTGTGGAAACTAGTCATGGGCCACTTTTTGTGTAACAATGATGGCTCTCCTAATGAGAGTTGAGACCCCATATATGCATGAAGAAAATCACTGATTGCTTTTCGTCTAAAAGTAATAATATGTTGCACTTGCTTCTCATGCTGAAGCATGCAGGAACAATGTGTGGATGGCCCAGCTATGTGGGACACTTTAAACATGGCAGAATCTGATTGGCAGGACTAGGTCGTGTCTTCGTGTGCACGTTAAGGTCGTTTCTACCATAATTTTCCACCACGCTATCAGTCAAGAAATAATGAGCTGCTTGTATAGGTTAAATCAACATGAAATGGTTCACGGGAATAGACAAGGGTTTTTCTTTTCTTTTTGTCAATTCTTTCTAGGCAGGGACGGAGCCAGAGCCAAAGGTTTTGGGGGCCAAACTTTGGACTATTATTTTTTAATTTTTAATTTTTAATTTTGGACTTTCAAGAATAACATTTTTTTGAGTCTAGTTTCATAATTTTTATTTTTTAAATTTTGGATAAGTTTGTTTTGAAAACATGAATTAGTAGGAGGGTGTCTTATTTTGTAGGCATTTTAAGTGGAGTTAGAGATATATTTTTGAGAAAATGATATGTCCACAACATTTTCACAATATTTTTACCATAAATCCTAAGTAGTAGGTTGTTACTGGTTGTTATTGTTGGGCCAAAAAAGTAATCTTAATGTTAGGTTCAAATTTGAACCAATAACAACTAACCACCTACGATTTGTTGCGAAAATGTTGTAAAAATGTTATGGACGTAGCACTTCACTATATTTTTACCTGGTTGTTCTCAAGTTTTTTTCCTGTTAAACGTAAGATTTAGGGTATTTTTAAACCACATAAAAGTCTAGTCCAAAGAGAGGAATTCTCTTGTAAATAGTATAGATATATTAGTATTTTTTTATTGGGGTGTATTCCCCCTAATGTCCATGAATGGCTCTGTCATTGCTTCTAGGGCACACCTTTTAACCACACACTTTATCATAACTTGCACATGTGTTAACTTGTAATTAGATTATACTAATTATTGTTGCATGCGTTGAGTTATACACCGTAGGACACTCTCTAATTGAAATCGTGTTTCAAAACATCATTTCAGCTGTGTATCTCGTATACATAGTGTGTAACTAAGTAAGTGTGCGTTTGGCTCCTTCTTAAAAAGCCAGCTTATTTTACTATTCAGCTTATTTTTGCTACTATTCATGGGCCCCACTGCACTTTTTGATATTATTCATGGGTCTCACTGTATAATATCAGCTAACTTTTACCTTTATTTATAATACTTTTAGCAAAAAAATTTTAGTTTCAGCAAAATAAGTGGATCCCAAATAAACCCTAACTATCACTACTAATTAGATTATATTATTTAGACATATCCACTCTCAATATCTAATCACCACTTAACACATGTGCAAATTGTGGCAATGTGTGTCCCTAGACTTTTCCTTTCGTCATCTCAGACAACAATTCATATTTTCGACAAAAATAATAGGCATTTTTTATATAAATACATTTTGCCATATGTTTTAATATTTGACAAGCAATTATAGATGAAAAAGACTTGTCGTCGGAAAAGCTAGATTTTTAGACGGATTTTTGTAGTCATCGAAAAAGTTTCATTGCAAATAACAATATTTTTAATTTGCAGTAAAGGATATCCACAACACATCATTTAAAATTTAAATTATATAGTGTTATATTAAAAAAAATACAAATTTAATTATAAAATGGACTTTCTAAGTGAAATGGAGAGCGTCATTTTCCCATTGGAATTAGTTTCCATATATCGACTAAATAAAACTTCTACAAAAGGAAAAATATTTATAAAAAAAATGGAAAAAGATTTTGACAAAACGTCTAGTAAACAAAGAAGAATAATGAGGATAATATAGCGATCACTTGGATAAAGTTAAGAATTTTTATTTCCAAGATTGGAATTTCAGACAAAAAGATGTTTTTGACCTCATACAAGTTTCCTGGACAGGATCCAAGCAATAAGAAAAATCATCAAATTCTATCCTTGAATGTTTTGCAAGATATAGAAATAGAATGGAGCACTTGGAATCTCTTTAACCATATTAAAGCACTCTATAAGCAATCAAATCATTACCTCTTTTTTTGACATTCTTGTCAAGTGCAAATCAACTGAAATATCTTTATAATGTAACTTCTAATTATATTAACCAATAAAAGTCTTCGTAGTATGAGTTCAAATCTTATCGTATCTACAAATCATATTGTATTTAAATAAAAAAATCGTTGTGATTCATTCTAATAATTCTATTCATTGGTAACAAATATAATATCTGAGTTCTACAAAATATCTCCCTTATAGTTATCAAAATTATCAAAATTAAGATATGGTTTTAAAAAATGAGAAATGATATGTCCACAATATTTTTACAACAAATCCTAAGTGGCAAGTTGTTACTGGTTGTTATTGTTGGGTTAAAAAAGTAATCTCAATGTTGAATTTAAATTTGAACTAATAACAACTAACCACCTGTGATTTGTTGTAAAAATGTTGTGAACGTAGCACTTCTCTTAAAAAATAATAGAATATACTGAATTAAGGAGTATTATATATACAGACATTGACATGGACCGACATGTGTAGGGTTGACAAAATTATGTGGACCTGTTATATTCTTCTTGGAATGGTGGGTGGCGTATCAATCTCTTGTTCTCCGTGTGAATATTGCAAGGCTGGGAGCTTTGAGCAAGTTGTGATTGAAAATGATTAATTGTGGGATCTGATTTTTTCTTTACTTGTGGGCTCTACCCTAAATTTAGAAAAATAGATTAGTGATGTAGAAAGAGATAATTTTTTGGGATAAGATTTGAAAGTTACCAAACGCAAAATTAAGAAGCATATCCATCCATCAGCCCAATTGGATCCATTCATCAACCCAATTGGAAAATTTTTTGGGATAAGATTTGAAAGTTAGCAAATGCAAAATTAAGAAGCATATCCATTCATCAACCCAATTGGATTTATTATTATTATTATTTTTTTGTATTCATAAAAAAATGATCTTTTTTAATTTTAATTCTAGATTCTTTGTCAATTACAAATAATTTCTCATATATTTAGTATATCAAATCTCAATCTCAAAGCAAAATTAAGGTTACAATGCTTTTTTATGCATCCAATTCCAAGGTGGAAGGTTTAACTTCTAGCCATTTTCTTCGCTCAACATGTTAGAAATATGTAGTTAAATGATTAAATTTGTTATATTCCAATAATTTAAACCTTTAGAAAAATCGGTTATTTAACATAACCAATTCATTACTATTCTTTATAAAAAAATAATAAAAAATCTATAAAGATTCAATGAGTTTCACTATAATTAATCTTCTAAAAAAAATAGAAAACCTAATAATAATAATAAGTTCACATTTTAATATTTAGAATGTTGTTCCATAAGTTCACATTTTAATATTCAGCCATGTAACTATTCTTAACTTAAAATACACTTTCATCTCATGAAAAAGAAGCCACATAACTGAATTTTAAGAGGAGAACCTAATAATAATACAATAAACTTACAATTAGTCAACATTCTAATAATATCTTGTTGTTACTTGTGCCGTGAATGTGTGTGTGTGTATGTGTGTATATATATATATTCACGTGTATATAATAACAATTGCAATTGGATCATATTTATGTGCCTTTTATTTGAAGGCAATGATTTTAAGTAGGCAAAGTTAGTTTGATCATGAGAACAAAAAAAAAAAAAAAAAGTTAGTTCGATCATCATGAATGTAAGTAAGTAGGGTCATTGATATATCATGAAAAATTAGACATTAGCACAAGTTGTACACCTGTACTGTGCTTTTCCTTGCCCAGGTTGACTGCCCATCCTTGTCTTAGACTCACAGTTAAGCTTTTTCAAAGGGATGTTTCAAACTTTCAATCCTTTCTCTGCTTTTAGAATGAGCTTAGTGATGAGCCACCCACAAGTACTACAAGATATTATTATACTATAATTATTATCTTCCCAATTAAGGCATCTAAATCTATCCCTCCAAGAGTCTTATCACTTGTGAATCATCTCTACTCTTCCCCAATAACAATTGTTTTCAATATTTATTTTCACTTATACTTATACCATGTTAGAAAAATATTAAGGAGTGAATTAGAATTAACTCCTAATATGTTCACAATCCACTTGAATGTTGTATTAAAGTGATAAAAACCTTTGAGTCCTATATAGAAAAAGAAAAGAGATAATATATGAGTTTACATACTTACGGGTTGGACGTTGGGATGGATCCTCTTGTTCAAATAATAATATATTTTTATTTTTATTTTTTAAGCCAATAAGTCTGAGCACAGCACTTTGTCCTGGAGTCATGCACATAACATATATGAAAAATAAAGTAGAGTAGCATAAAATTCAAACCCTTTGATAATACTTTTTATATTTCTTAGGAAATACATATAAAAATAATACTAATATTTATAAATTTTTATTTTTTTTATAAAAAAAATGATAGTCCACTTCGGTCTTATTATTTCTTATTTGGTCCACCTCGGTCTATTTGCTCCACTTTGGTCATATTCGGTTCGGTCTTATGCGGTCCATTCTGTCCACCTTAGTTTTATTCGGTCCGCTTATGTTCTAGCTATTCGGTCCATTATGTCCACTTTGGTCTTATTCGGTCCACTTCCGTCCTATTCAATCCACTTCAGTTTTATTCAGTCCAATTTGGTCCTATTCCGTCCATTCAGTCTTATTCTGTC
This sequence comes from Lithocarpus polystachyus, assembly GCA_033629205.1. NCBI lineage: Eukaryota > Viridiplantae > Streptophyta > Magnoliopsida > Fagales > Fagaceae > Lithocarpus > Lithocarpus polystachyus. Next base: position 3,594,825 of record CM066171.1, on the reverse strand, counting down.
TACTTCGATCTTATTCGGTCCACTTCTTTCCTACTGGGTCCATAATTTATTTTGAGCCCACTTACTGGTAGGCTCAAAATTTTACTCAATTATCCGTAATCCCAGCCGAGCTACCAATACATTGGGCCTTAAAAAAAAACAGCCCAAAAAATTAGAATATTCAGACAAGAAGAATAAAATAAAATTAGAACTCTCAAATTCAATAACGCAAAAGTGCGAAGGAGGAAAACCAATTTCAAAGGCGAGACAAACAGTCACACACACACTGATACATATATCAGAGTTCTCAGATTCACACACCGATACAGAATTACAGATCGAAAAGCTCCACAGAGAGAGAGAGAGAGTGAGAGAGAGAAGCAATGGAGGTAGAACTGAAGGAGATGCTGCACGATCTCGAATCGCTCAAGCAATCGCTTCCTGATCCCTCTCATCGTGCTTCAATCGATAAGGTATTTTTCCAAATTCATAGCTATTCCTATGTATATGAGCCTTGATCATTGTTAAATTTTGCGTTACCTAGCTTGAATTCTCCATTTTATACATGTATGTATGTATATGAGCATTGATGAATGTTAATTTTTGCGGACTTAGCTTGAATTCTGGATTTTATGCATGTATTTATGTATATGAGCATTGGTGAATGTTAAAATTTTAATTTGCAGACTTAGCTTGAATTCTAGATGTTATGCGTGTATTTATGTATATGAGAGTAGATGGATTTTGTATATTCAGTTTGGACTAACTTGAATAAGATAGAATTGGTTCGAATTTGAATTTTGGACCTAGCTCTGTTGATGTAAGAAATGTAAGCGATGATCGCTAGTAATGGTACTATTAGTATTAGTGTGTGAACTGAAACATTGTTTTAGTTTTTAAAAGAAATCCAATTATACTATATGATTTGGGCTGTGAAAAATGAGGCCTAAACTATCAATGTAGATTCTTTTTTGGTTGCTGATAAACTTATGCAAAAGGAAATGTTGTAAATTTTGGATCTTAAAGAGCAAAGGGAGAGAATCAATACAGATGATTTACGCGGTTTGGCAGTGTGCCTACAAGCATAGGAAGCTCCGCTCTGCTCGTTCTGCCCTGCCCATGAGGCCTCTAGACTAGAGACTAGTGTTACTTCCAATTCAAAATATGAGTCACTATCTCTAACAAGAAAGTAAAAGCTTATTTTTATTTTTTTTTTAAGTATATTAGTTGTGTTAATTAGGGAAAAATTGATGATTTTTTTTAATCCTTTCTTGAGGTTCAGAAAGATGGAAAATTTGAAAATTTGAAACTTGATATAATTTATTTTCAAACTTCAAAACTTGTCCAGGACTGAGTTGGCCTCAAAGTTTGAGCATGTTGTTCTATGAACAGTATTTTGTTATGAAGGAGAACCCTTTTTCTTGACACTTTTGTGACATTTAAAACCATGGTTGTGATTTATCAATTTATTTTGTTGCTACAATTGCATTGTTGTGATTTCTTTAAGTGCATTTTGTAGCTATGACTTTTTTTGGTAAGTAAAAATTTTATTAGAAAAGGAAAAGGGAAAGACACATAGTAATGTGTACAAGCCCTTTTCAAAGAATATAACTCACAAGTTACATTTTGTAGTTACGGCTGCGAGTAGAACAACTTACAAGTCTGGAAAAGTCAAGACCTGCTCGTCGTTTAAAAGTCAAGGTATCTGTCTTCTGTGTTTCACTATTTTTTTGTTTTGTTATTGCGTTGTGCCTGATTACATCACTGACTCACAAAGTAATTGCCATGGCTGCAGGATATGAGTGCAGAGGTTGTAGATAGCAATCCTTATAGTAGGCTAATGGCTCTTCAGAGGATGGGTATTGTGGAGAACTATGAAAGAATACAAGAGTTCTCGGTTGCCATAGTTGTATGTACATAGTTTCCTCTTTCATTGTTTCTTTTGTTGCTATAGAATGAATGTCTGTTGACTAGAATACACCTTTTTATGATATGCATATGCTTGCACATGTGAATTGATTTGTGTGTATTTCCTAGGGAATAATTTTAGGCGTTATTTGGTTATTTAAAAAAATAATTGAGAATTGGGATTTTGAAAACCCAAAAACCCACCATTACTTATGTTGGTTCAACTTAATACTGTTGGATTTTCTTGATCTACTTTACTGACTTACACCAAAAGAAAGGAAAGTTGCAAATCCTGTATAAATTTTTTCTGTTAGTATCTAAAACTGAATCCTCAAATTGTTATTGCAAAACACTCATACTTTTGTAGCAAAAGTATGAGGTACTTAATAGAACTAGTCTTTGGCATGTTTTGAATGATAGATAGTGGCTTGCTTCTCTGTATTTGGGATGCCACTTTCTTAGAATTATGTGTGACATCAACAACAACAACAACAAAGCCTGTCCCAAAATATAGGGTCGGCTATGGATTCTTGACAGATTTGGTTGGTTGGCCACAGATTTATGTGTGACTTAAAAAGTCCTATTTCATTCAGATTTTTTTATGAATAAAGCATACTAATATTCCATTAGAATATTAGGAGCCCAACCTAACCGTGTGGTATTGTAATTTGGGTGTAAAATTTAATATGGAGGTTATTTTCTAGCATGCATGTATATGAATTCAATCTAAATTACTGGTTTCATTTACCCTCATTTAGTAATAGCAGTGTGGCCCTCTTGGAGATGTTTTTTTTTTTTTTTTGTTATTTACTCTCATTGGTGGAAAGCTTTAGAGTGGCAACAGCAAGCCTATGTCTGGTTCAGTCAAGATGTTCCTGGGCCTCTTTCAGGAGTTCTCCAACTTATATACTTATTTAAAATATGTAATATGTAATACCTTACAATAATCAAGACATTTAGTAGGGTTGCTCTGATTTTCTTTTATTTGTCATTCTCTTGAGATCACAGGGAATAGGTGGTGTAGGGAGTGTTGCAGCTGAGATGCTGACAAGGTGTGGTATAGGTCGCCTTTTGTTATATGATTATGACAAAGTGGAGTTAGCAAACATGAATAGGTTATTCTTTCGTCCAGAACAGGTATTTGTCTGCATAATTCTCATTATTGATTCCATGTTTTAAAATTTTATCATAGATTGTCTTCTTTTTGAAATTTTATGGTTCGAAAGTTAAGTGGCAATGATTTTAGATAATAGCATATACCTTTCCCTCTTTATTAAATGTTGCGAAGATGCTGCTTCAGTCTTCCTATTTGTTATACAGATCAGGAATGTTTATATTTCTCTAGCATAAGAAAGTTCTTAGTAAATGAGCATTTAATCCTGCTAATAATGGCTGTTATGCAATTTGTCTTTTCAGGTTAATATGACAAAGACAGATGCTGCTGTACAGACCCTTTCAGACATAAATCCTGATGTTGTCCTTGAGGTAAACACTTCGCAGGATTTAGTTGCCTTATGATTTAATTACATATGTGAAGTTGTTATCTAGAATTCTCTATCTGCATTTTTTGAGGAATTGGTCTTTCTTTTCTTTTTTTTTGCTAGCATGTGATCCTTGAATTAACCTATGGACTTGACTATCTACTTACAAATAGGCCATCCTTAATCTGTCTAGTTTATAGAACCCCATAATTAAGGTTTTATAATGAACTCATGGGTGCATATGTAAGTTACATATGCACCTGGTGGATTGTAAACCTATGACTCTACCCTCCACCTTGCTCTTACAAAGTGTGGATGTCTCATTTGAGTTAGAGCTCATTGACTTCATTGTGACTCATGGCTTGGAACTCATCTATTATCAACATAGGACAAAACCAAAACAGATGCAACAACAACATTAAAGAACAGAAAAATAAAAAATAAGGAATTAGCACCTAGGTTACACATGTGTGTTGACTGGGGACTGAACAATCAAACTATAAGCAGCTCTTAATTTTTAATTCCAAGTCTATATCCCAAATTATAGTCTGACTTTATGAGTCGGCCATGTCCATGTCTGTGTTAAATCAAATAAATAGCAGTTCTTGTCATATTTTACAGTTAAAAAGCTCCTTGTTTAGGAGCCTGCAAAACCAAGAAATATGATTCGACATAAACATGCCACTTTTCTAACCCACCGCCTTGTTATGTGATCTTTAATTGCTCATGCTCACTTTTTTTATTTCATTTATAACTTCTTTATTGTTACATAAGACAAAGTAATAGAACTTACGTGGAAAGACTAGATCAAATTTTGGAGAAGTGAAGAGATGCAATTACATTTATATATTTATGGTTACTCTTGTAGTTTGACATGGTTAAATCTCATTAATGTGTTTATTAGTGTTTCCCTTATGCTGATCAGTACATCCTGTGTCTAGAGCTATACAATGAACATCACCACAGTGCAAGGTTTTGACACGTTTGTGTCAAGTTTGAAAAACAAGTCATTTCGCCCAAATAAAGAAGGAAGCGGAGTTGATCTGGTCTTAAGCTGCGTGGATAATTATGAAGCAAGGATGGCTGTTAATCAGGTAATCAGACTTTAACACTAGTTTCCTGTTATTGTTTGAAATTCATTGTTTTCCTCTCTCAATTTCATATCTAACTTTATAAATGGTTATACAGGCTTGCAATGAAATGAATCAGACATGGATGGAGTCTGGTAAGCATAAGAGTTCCTCTATTTAATTTTTCCTTAGCGGCGAGCAGAACCCTTGAACTATATATTTATCCGTACATGCATATGTTTTAACATGAAAAGTTTTGATATGTATGTTATGCTTACATTTCAATTCTCTCTAGCTGGCATTTTCCCCTGGTGTAAATTTTATATGGTTGACAATTTGCTTGCCTGTGCCATTCATTGTTTAGTTCTGAACAAATTCAATATCTGGATACTTACATGTGAATAGTATCAAAAGGTGTCTACTATGTATTATACATGTAGACAAGCTTACCCACATCTATTAGATGTAAAAACTTTGTGTATTGACATCATCAGCCATATTGAGTGGGGTGCATTTTAAAACCAAGATCTATGCGCTATTGCAAGATTGCAAGTTTTTTATGTTTAGATGCACATTGATGTACTTTATAAGGAAATTTAAGACTTACATTTGTGCAGGTGTATCCGAGGATGCTGTTTCAGGTCATATTCAGTTGTTGATACCTGGTGAAACAGCCTGTTTTGCATGTGCACCTCCTTTGGTATGTTCTTTCATTTATGTAAATTTGGATGAGAGTGCACGGTTCTCAATTTTCTATCTATGATGTTGTTATGTAAAGTATTCCCATTTGAATGTGTATTTGTATATTTCTAAGGATGGTTTTATATAGTAGGTGGCTTTGACATTAAAGGATTATATTCTTGATTCTTTATAAACATCTTGCTTTGTCTTACCTTTCAATATAAATAAAATCTTCTATGAATGGACACTTTTATAATGGAAGTGTGAAGGGATTTGTGCTTTCCCTTTTTGTGGTTTAGGTTGTGGCATCTGGAATAGATGAACGGACACTGAAACATGAAGGTGTTTGTGCTGCATCTTTACCTACCACCATGGTAAAGTTTTTCTTTCCCACTATTTACCTATCAAAAGAGAATAAAATTCTTTTCTCACATTCTTTCTACTGCTCTTCTTGGGTATTTATTTCCCCTGTACTTCTTCAAGTAGAGATATTTTGTAATTTTTTAGTGGTTGACTGTGTTGTAAATATACTCTGCACTGTAGCATGCTTTGTGTACGTAACTATTATTACTGCTATATTTCCTTACCCAGCATGTTTTATTTGGTTTTGTAGGGAGTTGTTGCTGGGCTTCTTGTCCAGAACACACTTAAATTCTTGCTAAATTTTGGACAGGTTTCCCCATACTTGGTAAGTCTTTACATTTGCTCTCTCACATACACACACACATGCTCATAGGCATGTGATGTTGACTTGCATAGCTGAGGCAAGCTACTCTAGGTTAAGGTCACTGCCTACTTTTGTTGGAAATCAACAGTGATATACTGATCTCCTGCCTTTGTTTTGCTTTCCTCCAGGGATATAATTCTCTTAAAGACTATTTCCCGACCATGGAAATGAAGCCAAACCCTCAGTGTTCAAACGTAGCTTGTCTAGAACGGCAGGTGATAAGATTAATTTCTAGCCTTGGTTCACCAAAGTTCATCTCGTGAAATATACCAATGTCAGGTTATTAGCTTCCCTTCTGAGGAAATGATATGTTCTGTGCAGCAAGAGTACATTGTTGCAAAGCCAGCTAGGGATGCTGCACTTAAAGCAAAGATGGAAGCTGAAGCTTTGTTGGTTCCAGAATGCCCACTTCATGCAGAAAATGAATGGAGCATAAGGTGCTTATCTTGAAATTGGTTTCTATTTGGTCTTAGTTGTGGGTGAAAAAAGTTTAATAGTGCTTAAATGAGGTAAAAAAAGGAGAGGATTACTGGGTTACACGGATTTTAAAGGAAAAGGTTGATGCCTTAAATGTCACTATCAAGTTTCAATTCTTGATACTGACTATACTCAATACTTGCCATCAAAGCATATTTGTAATTATTATCAGATGTCATGCATTAATAATGCCGAATTGCTGATTCCCTTTGTGAAGCATATATTGAGTACCATGTCTTTTTGAGTCTTAGCAGTCAAAGTTTATTGAAATCTTTTCTCTGTTGATTTTTCAGTGTTGTTGATGATAGTGGGCTGGATAGTTTGGATGCTGCCAGTTCTGGTAATTTATCATTTTACGCTTTAACTTATTTAGATAGCTTTGTGGTACAAATTTGCTTAAGTTGCTATTGATTATGGATTTCATTAGTTCTTCACAAAGTTCTTGTTCAATGTGAATCAAGCGCCCACATAGATGACCCTTTCTATTCTGATTACATTCACTGATTGTTTGAGGGGCTGTGTTCTGCATCTATGTCAGGAAGCAGGCACCAAAATGATTGCTTTGCTTCACAGATTGTGTATTTGCATTTCACTAAATTGCTAAACACTCTTCACACATTTGTCATTTGCTTTAAGTGACTTTGTCCCTCATGTGGGATTCCAGTCCCTTATGTAGTATATTTTTTGCTATGCTTCTACCATTTTATTTCGCTTCTCTGCCCATCATAGTTTATTTCATTATATTTAGCTATTCTTTCATTTACAGACATGGAAAAGAGAGCCGCCCTAGGTGGGAGTTTAAAAGACCATATGCCTAGAAATTGTAACAGGATTTAGATATTTATGTCATGCTAGCAGCCAACTAATCCATGCTTGTTTGTTTATGTCAATCATTTTCTCTGACGTCGCCTTTCACTTCAGATACTCTCCCGGAAGGTCTTGTCCGAGAGCTCCCAAGTGCAGACAAGGCTCAAGAACTGCTGACTTCTGAAGCTCCACTTACATCTAATGATGACTTAGAAGATCTTAGGAGGCAACTTGAAGCTCTCAATTCTTGATACCCCCAACAGTTCCCCACGCACCATGCTAATTTCTTTACCAAGTTAAAGATATTTATTGACTCCATTTTTGTAACATGTTTTGTGATTTTTTTTTTTTTTTTTTTTTGATAGAGGGGGTTGTTTGGGGTTACTTCCTCTCCTTTTGGGAATTCTTCTGTACAAGTTTAGATGTTATACATCTTCAAATCAAGCATCAGATCCTTTGAATTAAGAAACAGGATAGAGATTTAACATGATAAATGGGTTCCCCTTTTGCACTACTGCAGGGGATTCTGTTTAGGGGCCAGGGGCCGAAGAGTGTAAAGACAACGAGAGTGGCTGATGATAAATCGAGTGCAACACCGTCTATTATTCAGCAAAAAGGAAAAACAAAAAGTGCAGCACTATTTATCTCCGCATTAGGCTATTATAGTTCAAAAAACTGGCTTCATTCTGTGATTGCAGGGCGCCCAATAATCCCATGCCTATGATGACCCTTCTATTTGAAAATCGTTTGTTTAGAAGATATGAGAATAAGTATTTTGATGTCCCCCCTATCTGCTACTATAACTCCTACGCAGTCATTATGTTTCAAGATAGTGCTTATTTGAACACACAGGATATGCAAGAAAGCCACAATAATAATAATAATCAGAACAGTTGAAAACGAGGAGCTAATATGATACAATATTGCTTCAGTGAGCAACAAGATGTTCAGTTTACTAAGAACATGCAATACAAGTAACATCAGGTTGGATCGGAAATGTGAAATCTAGGGCTCCTCAAACTTGATTAAAATTTGATTCATATGTGGCTGATGTTTCCTTACCTGCAATTTACAATGAAGTCCCGTATTAAAATGTTAGTTGGAAAAGTTTAACTGTCTCCAAGCTATTTAACATACATGCTATATAGACATTGCACACATGCATATCCAGCGCACAGCACTTTTTACCATAAAAGACTAGAGAGTTAACTACAGATTAAGGTAGGAGCCAACTTTTGCAAAAATCAACAAAATTGAATCAATGAGGGTATTCTTAAGCCAAAACAAGCGCAGTCCTTGTCTTTTCAAGCATTCGAATTCAGAGTTTGGAAAGATCTATGCAAGAAAAGAAGAAGGCTTACTTTTACACCAGCCATTGATAGTAGTTTGTGAGACGCAATATATGCAACGTTGGAATCACTTAACCTCTTCTCTACAAAATATATAACTTCAGACACACCTGACTGCAAGAAAGAAGATGAATTAGATTTATTAAGCAGCTAACTACGAAAAGTATGAGCAGATGAGAAGGAAACAAATGCACGAAGTCAATAAGTTGGGATAGATCCTGATAATTATGAAGCATCACCTAGAAGGCTACATGCCAGTAATTGGTTGTTACTAATTCAGGATACAGTCTTTAAGGATCCTATCAAAAACTCCAATAGGACTGTACAAACTGCGAATGCAGTTTCCGGATTTAAAATATTACACTGCAATAGCCAATATGAAAGGCATTTTGACTTTGTCCCATTACTAGTAACTTTAAATATCACTTTCTTATCAGGTAAGTCTGTTGAAATGGTCAACAGTTGTTTATGTGAGACTTGTGAGTTGCTAAGCTGACGCTGTTGATAATAGGTTTTATATAAATTTTTTGTGGTCTCACCAGTCTGGATTTCAGGTTGTGAGTGCAATTGCTATTGGTTGAGTAAATGGTGCACATCAAAGGCTCTTATGATTTATTTAAGAGGACTTAATCCCATAGTTTGTATCATGTCTTGCAGATAAGGTACAACCTGTGCATAAGCTAGGTGAGAGAATGCAAAAGTTCATGCTTTAGCAATAAGGGTGTTTAGTTAGACCTAATCTTCAGTTCCCTCACAAGAAAAGGAATGAACACAGCATTCTCCCAGCAAGCCCCTTAACCATGGATCAAATTCTTGAGGGAAATATTAGCATTACTGAATGAGGGAATTTAAAACCTCAAATAGTTATACTTATTATACCTCTATATATATAGAAAGAGGACAGAAAAACCATACCTGAATGATAATTTTGGCACATTCATTGCAAGGGAACATGGTCACATAAAGCCTCTGCAAAGACAAAAAAATAAAAAATAAATAAATTAAATAAGGGGCCACTTCCACTAAAGTACTAGGATCATTGGGGGTTAAGAAGAAAAAGCAAGTATCATTGCCAATTACTTACAATTTTTAAGATATTTACATGAGAATGAGAGAGATGATGAAAAAAAAAGAATTCAAAGAAATTAATAGAGGGACAATGAGTGAAACTAAAACATGGAATGCCTGAAACAAACCTGCCCTGCAGCTGAAGCGTGATTTGTGTTTAGGATAGCATTGACTTCAGCATGACAAACATAACTGCGATAGACAATTTAAGGGGCTGAAAATAAATCCAAGCTAAGATATAGAATAACTTTAAAAGATTTCAACTTGGTGCAAAGCATTCGCTGATACAATCCCGTGGTCTTATGAGATCATAATACTTACGGATACTTTGTCTCTAAAGGATCCCCGCTTTTGGATTTCTGGAACATTAGAGGGCAGATATTACTACTAGCTACTACTTGACAATGAGAGGAATTTATTCACTATAAAATGCTAACCTTTGCCCAAGGAAGCTTGTCATCAGAACAGCCTCTAGGAAATCCATTATAGCCAATCCCTGGACAAAGAACATAGAACACAACCCTCGTTCAACTTGCTGTACATGACTTTCACTGTAATTTTCAAACTCACAAATAGCAGAACCCATATGACAAAATGGATAGTGTGATGGTTTACCAAAGGTTTATATCATTCAGTACAATCATTGCTTCGTGTTTTTAAGATGATCCCACTTTTTTTTTACTCTTTTTCTTTTGGGACCTTTTAGAAGGCTCTCATTCATAGCAAATGTAAACAAGGCACACCATGTTAGATAAGATCTTACACTAAAACACTTCAAATGCCATCTTGAACAACTTACCAAGAATTATACCATTTTGACTCACTAAGCATGCACCAACCTGGATCACCAAATAAACAATCTCATATTAGACCAAGTAAACTACCAAAACACCCGCATCAGATGCAAAATCATGCATTTCAATTAAAAAACATAATAAAATTTTAGGAGTAAATTAGAAAAATGGAACTTAGCCCCCTGATGTTACCACTTTTATTTTATTTTTTCTGATCTTTCTTATCATATAACCAGCCTGATTAGTATGTTATTTTAATGCAAATTAATTTAAACAATACATTTATTTTAACTCAATTCATAATGGCAACTAAATGCTCGATCGAGGTATTTGTTACATAAATCAATACCTTAGTGGGTTTTTGATATTTCCCTGAACCCTCAAGCGAGGTTAGTGTAATTTACTCAAATTTCTACTCCAGTACTTTATTTGTTTCACAAAATTGAATAAAGATAATTAATTTACTATACTCTTTTTAATAACAAAATAAGCACAGAGCTAATAAAAGATATAAAAGTATGACCTGCCTGTTAGGGTCTTTGGATCTTTCAGCTGATAAAAACGCAATTGCCATAAAATAATCATCCCATGACAAATATCTGAACCCAACAAATTCAAACCCACACAAAGAAACAAAAATTAGCCAAATACCCAAAACAATGAATAAGTAATTACTAAAAAATAAAAACTGACTCTTTGCGTTTGGAGGGATCAAATGGGTTGGGAGGAGAGCAATTGGCGGAAACGGCGCCGTTGTGAGTTTTGGGAAAGTGCTTCTTTTTAGGGTTTAGGAAGAAACGGAGAGCAAAGGCAGAGGCTAAAGCGCCGAACACGGTGGCCGTAGAGACCAGAGCGAGCTCCCGAGAGTTCATTGAATAGTAGAAGATTTTGTTTTGGGAGGTCAATTTTTGCTTTAGGTTGAGCTTTCTGCTTCTGTGTTTGGCTTCTAAGAAAAAGTAGCGGGAAAATAAAATGGAAAAAGCGCGCCAATAAACCCTAAAGTTAAAATATTTTGTTAAGATTTAAATTTTGGAAGGAAAATGGTAAAAAGGAAAAGTGTGGAGAGTGGGATTTGAACCCACGCCCTTGCGGACCAGAACCTTAATCTGGCGCCTTAGACCAACTCGGCCATCTCCACGAGGTCGGCGGGTATTTTTCAAACCAAACTATATCTATATCCTAATATTAATTAAAAAAAATAAAAAAAATAAACCCCACCATTTTTCACAACTTCTTGATATGACAAAGTGCGAGCATTGCAAAAAAAAAAAAAAAAAAAAAAAAAAAAGTGTCTACGTGAAGTAATAGGCAACTAACTACAAAAAAATATTTTGTATTAAATAATACCACGCCATTCTTATCAAAACTCAATAAATGATAAACATGTATGTAAAAATAACTACCCATTAACACATGTATTTCATTTGTTAGTAAGTTATTTATTTTTTGCTGACATGTTTTATTTTTATTAAATTTTGATATCGCTAACATGGTATCATTTGATACTAAATACTTTCTCCTTAACTATAGTCTGCCACGTAAAATAGCTATGGTAAAAGTTGTGTTTTTTTTTTTTTTTTTTTATAATGCTAGGGGTCTATTTAAGATCAGTTTATTTTGTTGAAACTGAAATTTTTTTTCTGAAAGTACTATAGACAAAGGTAAAAGTTAGCTGAAATAGTATAGTAAGACCCATTCAAAGTATCAAAAAGTGTAATAGGACCATGAATTGTAGCAAAAATATGCTGAATAGTAAAATAAGTTGGCAAAATTAATCATGCCAAACAGAAACTAGAATTATTCTAAGATAAATCTTGACATATCTTTATAGAGAAATGCTACATCACAAAACTTTTAACAAATCATATGTGGTAAGTTGTTATTGGTTTTAATTTGAACTTATAACTAATAACAACTTATCATTAAGAATTTGTCGTGAAAGTGTTGTAAGGTAAAATTGTTGTAAATGTAGTATTTCTCATATTTATATGGACAAAGTTTGGCTACAAAGTATAAACTTGGTTGCAGCCTAACACTCTTTTTGTTTTAATTAGTGATAATGATTTCTATAAAATTAGTAATTTTTCAAAAATTATTTTTTATAAAACTATCTCATTTTTCTAGGTTCATTTTCCTAGGTTTAATAGCAACCTTAAATGAGTTGAAAAACAATCTATCGGATTACACTTTCTTCTTATATTCTCCATGCTAGCAAAATTTTTCAAAGATCAAAGATTAATAGTTATGTCATCTATTAGTTTTTTAAATTACAAATTTTTGTAGTCTTAAATTATGCATAAAAAATAAGTTTATAGATTATGTAGTAAATAGCATCTAATTGACAAAAAATTTGACACGTGTGTTAAGAATATAAAAAAATATACAATCCAATAGTTAGATTTTTAAAATATGTAGCAATATTATTTTTTTTAAAGGAAGTTATAACCTTAGACTACAACTAAGTTTGTAGCAAAATTTTGTCTTTTGTATATTATTATATTTTGTTTCTTATAGTGATTCTGAAAAAAAAAAAAAAAAAAATATTGGTGCGATGTATTAACACTAGTTACATACTACTTATTGTAGACACTCGATTTTGCACTCATAATTTTATCTTGGAAGATAGCTAGAATAACCATTCATATACCCAAAATTTAGAGTTACATTATATGCATTAATTCATTCATTGTATATCATAAAAATAATCTTGAGATTCTAACGATCGCGACGATATGCTCAATTCCCACCATCAGATTCAAAGATATCACATAATCAAGTTTTAACGGTCCGCATGCATTTTGTTTGGGTGGACCCGACCATGCATGATTAATTTAAATTAATTCTGATTGACTAAACAATTAAAATTAATTAAATAATTTTGTGATTGGTTGTTGTTAGTGTAAAAAATAAGCTTGCTTGAATGGGAATAAAGTGGATAATCAAATAACAAAGAAGTTGTGGATAATTAAGTCTTTTTTGGAATATTTATCTATAAGATAATTATTACTTTAAAGACTTGAAAATAAAAAAAAATAGATTAATTTTTAGAACACAGATTAAAAACATGTCTAGGTGCAATTTCCAGCTCAAAAGTCCTTAAAAAAGGAGTCCAAATCAATAAAAAATTCAAACACTGGCCTGACATCCAAGAGGGCCTGTCGGCACATGGCAAGTGCCAATTGGCCCAAATGTGTGGCTCGGCCCGAGAACCTCCTAATTGAGATAAAACTTATATTTTTCGAATTTTTAGAGATAAGGACGTCTTCTAATTCGTACCTGATCTCATTAAGCTTATTTTTTAAGCATCCCAACCTTTATAAATGGAGAAAAAAGATCAGAATTCAGGGATCTTCTTTTCTGACTTCTCTGCTCCCCTTACGTTAAACTCGTTTTGGAGGCATTTGCTTTAAGAACTTCTTTTTTGTAAGTAAAGTATTTTAGACCTCAAAGAAGTGAAACTTCTTTGATTTCTAAAGTATTCGTTTAATTGAAGAGCGCGCTCATGCAAGAGATATTTAGTTTCATTCTTCTGTCTGTTTTTTTTTTTCCATTAATTAATGGATTCAAATCTCTAGATTCCTAAGGTACTCTATCAAATAGATTTCCTTAAATCTTAACAATTCTTTAATGATTTAATGATCTGGATTTTACTATGTCATCATTCTACTAATAATAATCTTAATTGTTTTATTTGTAACATTATTTTAAGAGTACTATTAGTGAAATGCTGATATGGCAAAATCTAGATCTTTAAATCATAAAAGAGTGGTTAGGATTTAAGGAAATCTATTGTTAAAGTACACTAGGAAATCTAGAGGATCTGAATCCTTAATTAATAAGTTATGATTATTCATTGCATGAATTTGGTTAATATGTTTGATTTATTATGCCTTGTTTTTAATTCATGTTTGCCATGCTTAGATACTTATTTTTTTAACAAAATCCCAATTTTCATCCTTTATAAAACATATTTGATTTTTATTAGCAAAATCCTATTTTTTATCCTTTACAAAAACAAATCTAATTTTTATTAGCCAAATCCTATTCTTTTTACACTTTACAAAACAAATTTGATTTTTATTAGCCAAATCGTATTTTTTTTTTATCCTTTACGTAACAAATCTGATTTTTATTAGCCAAATCTTTTTTTTTTTTTTAATCTTTTACAAAACAGATCTGATTTTTATTAACCAAATCCATTTTTTTTAATCCTTTACAAAACAAACTCGATTTTTATTAACCAAATCCCATTTTTTTTTATTCTTTACAAAACAGTTCTTATTTTTTGTTAATCAAATTTCATTTTTCTCAACCTTACAAAACAGATTTGATTTTTCTTTGAAAAGAGGGCATATTCATAAGACAAATTTGTTTAAATTAATTGTTGCCAAGTTTTTGTCATGTGTGTTATAACATATCATTCAACATCATACAAATGGGTATATAATGGTCATTAGAGTCTAGAAGACCAAACTTTGTCTGGGCAAAATAAGTGCCTAACTCCTTCCCATTCTGTAACCTAACCCCCAAACTTAGGATTTTGGATAGTAGATTAGTGTTTTGGTTTTAATTTTGGTAGATTGTAACTAGGATCAAAGATTTGTATTTTTTGCATAGATTGTAATTAGGACCAAAGCCTTGTCAGGTTTTGCTACCAAAATTGTACTCTTTTTATTTTTATTTTTAATTTTTATTATCAATGACATTTGATGTACATGTAATTGTGCTTTTTTTTTCTTCTTATTTTTGTGTAAAAAAAAATATATAAGTGACGACTCCATACAATTATCCAAAAGAGAAGTGTCATAAACACCCAAATCTCTTTTTCGAGAGCACCTCCTTTTCGCGGCCTCTCACACTTATCATGTCTTAATAAAGGATTCTTTTGGTGCTATATACTAATTGTTAGGCACCAAACAGATGCCATTGTGACGTCCTATTCACTCTTTAAACTCCTTTAGTCGTACTAATGCAGCTGTATGTCCTTAGTCCTAACTCCTAACCTTTTTTTGTTTAAAGGCCCACATAGATATAATAAATTACAGAAAAAGTGGTAATCATTAAAACATGCAAAAAATGCACTGACTTGTCTATTAAAATCCTCTAAACAGTTTTTTTTTTTTTTAAATACTAAATATTTATAATGTGTACACACGGAAAGAGGAGAAAATGTCTAAAAGAAACTTACAGTGATATATATCCAAAACAGTTCTTATTTTGAATCTAAGCAATATCTATTAAATCCATCTAACAGTTACATGATAAGCTAATTACTAATTTAAAACTAATTTTTAATTTGATTAGCCAATTGACATATCATTTGGATACATAATCATAATAGCAACAAGCACCAAAATACAACAAAGTGTTAACTAAGAGAAAAGCCCCAAAAACAAGCAAAAGACAATTTATTGCCTAGCTATTCCACCAACCAATATCACTAACAAGGATAGTCAAAATAAATTTCACTTACAAACCCTCCAAGCTATGTAAATGAAAATGTATTCGAGCTCTTTGCTCCTACTTGCAACTAAATGCACTAATCTTTTCTCCTTGCTAATTACTAGTTTCGCAAATTGAGCCACCAATCACTAGACTAAGCCTCCTTAGACACTTTAAGACATCTTGAAGAATTAGGGATTGCTCCAATGTTTCTCAACACCAAACAGCAACAAAAAACACTCAAGGTTTTTGTGTGTGTAAGGTTTTAATATCCTCTCAAAGGATTTGGAAATTGGTGAGAGTACTGAAGGTAGAGAGAAAAAATGAGTTTTTGCTCTAGAATGAAAGGGTTGCTCTCTAGCTCTTCAATTTGAGACTTGGGTGCAGAATCTCAAGGATTTGAGGGTTAAATAAGAGGGCTAAGTATATGGGTATAACAGAGAGTGAGTTTAACAAATTTCTCTCAGGTTTGCAATCTTGCTAGACCAAGAGAGGGGTGAGTATCATGCGAGATTGCAGGTTAAATATTTTTCAAAAATTGTACTTTGCATGACATGCAAATTTCACTAGACCGAGATTTTCACTACAACTTTAACTTTAGCTCTTGACCTCTCAACCAAGTACAATGTAACCCACAAATGTGTAAATTACAATGAAAATACTAACAAGAAAAAAAAAACATGAAAATGTGACACAAAATATGCTAACATTAAGGGTCTGTTCGGTTGGAGGAGTGGAAAAGTGGGAGGATGGAAAATTGTGGGAGGATGGAAAATATTTAGTTTTCCCTCTTGTGTGTTCGGTTGGGGGAGTGGAAAAGTGGAAGGATAGAAAACTTTTGTGTTCGGTTGGAGAGAAAAAGGGAAAGATGGAAAATATAATTTATATAAATTGACTATTATACCCTTATTACATAATATGTAAGAAATAAATTTATTTCTAATCATTAAATAATATAAAATTTATCACATCATATATATAAATTTATATTATTATAATATAAAAATTAGATTAGATTACGTTGAAAAAAAAAAAAGACTCATTTCAGTAACGTTACTGAACAGTTGAAGAAAAAAAAAAAAAAAAAACGTTACTGAACTCAGTAACGTTGAAAAGAAAAAGAAAAAAAAAAAGGTTGCTGAACAATGAACATAATAGTAACGTTGAAAAGAAGAAAAAAAAAAACATTACTGAACTTAATAGTAACGTTGAAAAGAAAAAAAAAACGTTACTAAACTACTCTAACGTTGAAAGAAAAAAAAAAAAGAAAAAGAACAAGAACAACACGTTACTGAACTCAGGTGTGAAAGAAAAAGAAAAAAAAAAAGAGAGAGTGATTGTTGTGGGCAATCAGGTGGGTAGCTGAGTAATGAATTGGGGTAGTTGGGATGAGGGTATATTAGTAAAATAGCTACTATAGCACTTTTCCTCTCAAGTTTTCCTCCCAATTTGGGAGGAAAAAAATTGTTAAGCTAGGAGAGAAAATTTTCTCTCCGGTTTTCCATCCTCCCTATTTTCCTTCTCCAAACGAACAGTGGAAAACAATATTTCCCATCCTATTTTCCTTCCTCTATTTTCCATCCTCCCTATTTTCCCTCCAAACGAACGGAGCCTAAGGTCCTAACAATAAGAAACTTGATATTTCGATAAGTAAGCAACGTTTAAGAGCATTCATAATGGTGAAGGTAAAATTTTTAGTTTTTAGCATCTCAAAAACTCACTTTATCTATTTTATAACTCACCCTACATCAATTCTCTTATTTTTCACATCTAAGCCAAACACTGTTCATTTATTTATTAATTTCTTTCTCACTTTTTCTCTGCCACAAAACCCCCACAAACCCACCCACACAGTTGGCCGGAAAAACCCAACAAACTCACACAATTGGCCACACAAACTCAACACCACCAACCACTGGCACCGCTACCACTACGCACAAAATGGCATTAAACCCAACAACCCACAACCGGCAACAAAACCCATCATCACCGCAAAAGAGAGTGAAGAGAGAAAAAAAGATTTCAGTATGAGAAGAAGAAGAGAGGAAAAAAAAAAAAGATAGAAGAAAGAGAGAGAAACGGCTGGAGCTGAAGAGAGAGAGAAATAGAAAACGAGAGAGAATTGGAATAAAATATTATTTTTTATTAACTTTGTAGTTACAATTAGTTGTCATTTTTAATAGTTTACTGCAGCTTGGGTGTTAAAATTTTTAGCTTTAGCACCACCAATGCAGCATGCATTTTGTTGTTTGTGGTGCTAAAAATAGTTTTTTTAGCCTTTTAAAAGCATCACTGTGAATGCTCTAAATAATTGAATAGCACATCAAATTATTAAAATTGTAGTAATCCTGGTTTTGTATAATTTACATGGGATTGGGATGCATGGGTAGATCCCAATTATATATTTTGTGATCCTAGGACGTTATGAATTGTGATCATCTCATGTACATCACAATCTACACTGCTGAAGAGCAATACTAGATGAGAATAACTCATCAAGACACTTCAAAACATTTTTCATATGATTTTTTTATCATCTTAGGAAAAATACAAAATTCATAGAAGACATGTTTCTGATGAAAGTAATAATGATTCTCACGAAAAATGAAATGGAATGAATAAAATAAATGATAATAAGGTTTTTTGTATCCCTTATTCCAAAAACTACAACAACAAAAAAAAAAAAAATCATTTTTTACAATTTCATTTAAAAAAATTTTTTTTTTCTTGAAGAACGAATATGATCAGAAAACTCTTCTTCTTTAGCCATATACAAACGACCTAGAGAGTAATTAACCTTGGCTAGTTGGCTTTAGTCCACGGATGATCTCCACACTCCACAGTCAGTTCTCTCAATCTAGACAACAAGCACTTCCCATAATGGTCTTCTCTACAAACTATTGCCTACATAGTAGAGGAGCTTCGCACTACTACATGCCTGCATCAAAGTTGAGCTTTACCAATTACCATACCCAGTGGACGAGGAGTCCAGATTTTCCCCACTCTTCTATATTCATGCAAAACTCCCTCCCAAGCCTCTATAGATGGACTTTTAAGATATTCAAGAATGATAGGATCAATCTCCCTAGCTCCTAGATTTGCTTATTTTTCAACATCCATAACATGTAAAATACTAAAACTATGTAGTACAAAAAGTTTATAAACTCAAATTGCAATGAATGTGATTAATGTTGTGGGCTTTAGTTAGCTCAATTAGTAAAGTTTCTTATCGTCAAATAAGATATATAGGGTTTGAATCCTACTTACACAAAAAATTAATTGATGTTTTGACCTAATGATAAAAAGCCATTATTATAAAGCGGACGCTATTGGTTGAAATTCTGTCATATCTATATATATATATATATATATATATAATAATGTGATCATATAACCAACATGATCAATATAATAAATAATTTTTTGTTAATTACTTTTTAATTGTGTGTTTAAAAATTTGTATAGTATTTTCAGAGCTTATGTATTAAAATTTATAGTATCATTAATATCACTTCTTATGACATATTCCAATGTAAGGTTGCATTAAGTTGTAAAGTTATGTGTAATTGTATCCTTTAGAGATATCATAAGAAGTTTAGTAGCATTTAAAAGAATGCTGACTCATTGACTAATTGTTGGATTACCTATTTTGTGAAATTTAAACGATCAATTAGACATTGACTACACAATTTGAGCCATTGCACATGGTAAGAATATATGTTCAAGTGTTCCTTCTTAACATTGCAAAAGGGGCATCTATCATCCTCAGTAAGGATTCGATGCTTTGATCAACTAGGGAATTCAGGGCAGCTTTTCAAATAAACAATTTTAAATCTCTAAAATGAATCTTTGAGCTCTATAACTATAAGCCATCCATATGCTCTTTACAGACTGTACTAAAGAGATTGAATAACATTCACTGCTAATTTAGTCTAGAAAGAAGGATTCAGTTCACCAAGTTACTTCAAAAGATAATTTCTTCACAAATAATTTGAGTTGAATGAAAATATTCATTCACCCTTTGCTCTGAGTCTGACCAGACCATAAATAAAGGGGACTACTCTTACTCTACTCTCTCTGCGTACGTATCTTGCTGTCTGCAGACACAAATCTGATAAAACCTCCCACCAGGCCACCACCCACATGATGTGCGACGCAGAAAGGTCTTCCACAAAGGGACCCATTGCTGAACGGTCCAAGTGTCCGTAAGTAACCCCACAAATAAATAAATAAATAAATAAATATACACTAGTAATGTTATGGACACAGAATTTTCATAAGAAAGCATATGCGTTATTCTATTATTGGCTCTTATCTCTGCATGTTAGTGTCTTAGGCAATAATTTGCTACTAGTTCTTATCTCGGCCCCGTTATTTACTTTACTTTTTCAAGTGCCTATAATAGTTGATCGATTAAATTTTGTTGTAAAATTATTGTAAAAATGTTACGTTTTTTAACTTTATTTATTTTAAAAAAATAAAAACAATAATCATGGTGAGCCTCACTAGGTTTGTGACCCTCCCACGTGCCGACCTGCCCTATGCGTGGGCTGCTCATTAATTCAAAAGTGGAATTCTTTTTTGTACTAGGGGCCGACAACCTAGGCCTACCAATAAAGCTTAAAATCCACCTCTAGGGAAAAAGACCCCCCCTTAACCCAAAAACCCTCAACGCACGTGCGACTCTAATTATTACACAACCCATACACACACATAACCCTAGAAAAAAAGAAACCCCTAGATAAAGAAAAAGTCAATTTAATTTTTTAAATAACCAAAAAGAGGAGAAACAAACACTGCACAAGAAGTCAAGAAGGAACACACAAAAAAAATGAAGAGAAAAAAGCTACTCTACTCATAGCCCAATAACGTGATCCGTTATATTTTCCTCATGATTAGGCCTTTTGGGACCTTTTTATATAACGGAATGTCTCTCACTGTTTTTCTTATCTTCGAGCTTCAGTATATTCACCAAATAGCCCTTTGAACTTGACTTTATTTGCAGTGAGTTTTGAGCCCATGAAAGAATAAGAACAAGGGTGTATTGGTCACTTCCTGCTTTTTGTATGGTGGTTAAACCATTTTGCATGGGAACAATGGGTATAATGGTCACTTGGAAAGGTTGACAAGTTGCTCTCTTTTTCCTTTTATAATTATTAAGTCCAAGTGATAAAAAAGTTCTCAAATTTTTCCCCTTGTATTTTACTATATTATGATAGATTCAAAGGTGTTTCACTTAGGTTGAGAAACAATAAAAATTTTACATTATTAAATTCTACTGAATAGAATTTTATTATGATTGGTGCATATATAATAAAAGTAATGTGATTGATGGAATCGTGTTTCAGTGATGGGATGATGTGGAAATGAAGTTATAAAAATTACTACTAGCCACCATAGTAAGTTGTAAAAAAATAATTTTTTTTTAAATTTCTAATTAGTTTGTTTAGTGACACTAAAGATATCACAAATTTTATGACATCAACTTTACAAACTAATGTGTCAACTTTTAAATACAAAATAAAAGAGTAAATTATAAATTTTTTACTAAATAATTATTGCAAACTAATATGTCATCTTTACTTACAATACAAAAAATAGTTAAATTTTTTATTTATCATGTTATTAACATAGCACCAATTAAAATAAGTGTAATGTTATTTTATAAGAAAAGTAGAATTGTATAATATAATTGATTTAAATATAGCAAAAAAAAAAAAAAAAGGAACCTATTTAGTATATTAGTATGATAACAAAGAGCAATCATATCATCGATTTCAAATCTTGTTATATCTAAAAAGATATATATTATTGGTAAATAACAAAAACGGTCTGATTCACGAAAAGTGATTTTGCACCAATCACAGTTAAACACTTTAGTAGATTTACATACCAAAAAAAAAAAAGTTGTGAATTATTATTTTTTATCTGACATTGCTGTTTGTTTATATATACCACAAGTTTCTGCCACCCCCACTTGAAATTTTAAACCTCTCTCACCCACAAGCCTTAGTCATTTCCTCTGTACTTAACCTTTTTGCTTTCAATGGAAGACAAAGATCAAAAAGAGTTACAGCTACTCCCTACTCCATACTCATCTGTACGATCTTCTTCTTCCTCATCCCACATGTCATCTCGTCCGTTCGATCCTTCTTCATTCAGATATCGATCATCATCATCATCATCAAGAACTGTGTCTGATCCCTTTGAAGCCCCAGCACTGGACCTGCAGTTATCAATAAGCGTTAGGCCAATCCAACAAGCCTCGGATTGTGTTCTTGGGGGCCCCATTTGCGGCTACGATGATGATGAAGTGAAGCCGGAGACAACAAAGACGTGTGTCGAGGCAATGAAATGGCAAGCGGCGGAGCAGATTCGATTGGCCGCGATAGAGAAGGCTTATGCAGAGAGGCTGAGAGAGCTTACAAGGAGAGAAATGGAGATTGCACAGTCTGAGTTCGCACGTGCAAGGCACATGTGGGAGAGAGCTAGAGAAGAAGTAGAAAAAGCTGAGAGAATGAAGGAAAGGGCAACGCTGCAGATAGATTCTACGTGCATGGAAATCACTTGCCAGTCTTGCAGACAAAGGTTTAGGCCTTAGTGCTCAATGATATATATATATGGATTTCGAGTATTCATGAAAAACCCGAGTTTGTTTTGAGTGGGAGTTTCGTGCACTGAGTACTTTTTTTTTTTTTTTCTTTTTTCTTTTTCTTTCTTACTTTTGAATGTTTATGCAGATCTGGGTATTGGGTTTCTGCAATTTGATCTTAACAAAATCATATATATGGTTAAAGATAAAGCAAACAATAAAAGTGGCAGAAGCTAGAACTTGGTGATCGATGCCCTTTTCTTCTTTTTCATCATGATCTGTATGCTTAACAATTGTTACAATAAACTGTTGCCACAAATTTCAAAAACTCCAATGTGTGTTTAGACTTGTATGTAGCTTGAAGCACTTGTTAAATAATTTATGCTTATAGATAAAGATCATATATATTGCCATAAATATCAAGTACTTCAACATGTTATTTCACACCCATATGATAATACACAGGGTTTTCTAAGTAACAGGATCAGAAAAGTTAAAAAAACAAAAAGCTGTTTTAGTTCATCGTTGGTCTTGATGACAACCATTCCTTGATTCTGCAGTCACAACTCAGAAATTTGATACCGTTTAGTTGTCTGAGTCATTGACAATTGTTTTGTTGTGGTTTCCTTTTTTTCCTGTCATGTGATTTTCAATCATTTCTTAGTACCCAGATACACGTACAAAGCTAGCTGTAGGGTGCAACAGATACAGAACGTGTGATTTAGAATCCTTTGAATGTTGAAAGATGCTCTGAAAACAATTTCATTTAATTTCCTGACTACCGTATAAATAATTCATCTGACATGAGATAGAGACCGCAGATTAGATTTACATCCGAATATCTGGAACACATGCTAGCACAAATTAATGCTTGCATGGACACCATATAATTAGAAGTAAATGAGTTTCTAAA
This sequence comes from Lithocarpus polystachyus, assembly GCA_033629205.1. NCBI lineage: Eukaryota > Viridiplantae > Streptophyta > Magnoliopsida > Fagales > Fagaceae > Lithocarpus > Lithocarpus polystachyus. The sequence continues at coordinate 3,571,537 of CM066171.1, read as the reverse complement.
AATGTGTAGCTACTTGAAAATTGCCATGGTTGATAGGCTGACTTTTCTGATAGCTTGGCTTGTATCATGATCGACCAAATTAAGAGATGATATGTGGATATGATTATCCCATTTGTAAGCACAGATTAATTTCATGGAATTGTAAAGATGCTATATGATTAGCAAAGTTGGCAGATTGCCATATATATGATTTGGTGATTTATACCATTTAGAACCAACACATTTTCAGCTCTTTAATCATTTCAGGTTTTGACACATCTATTCCATGATTTAGCTTAAATATTACAAATTTAAAAGTGTATCTAATGTTAAATAACATGACATTTTGTATAGCGGTAGGTTTAAAAAATAAATTTTTAACCATGAAATGAACTCTTTTCATTTTAAGATGAGTCTATTCCAACACTGAAAATATATGACACAATCAAGAGTTAAATCAGACCCTTTAAAATCAAATACAAGGCAAATTAATAGTTAAAAAAAAAAATCAAATATAAGGCAAATTAATAGTTAAAAAAAAGTTATCGGCACACCCAAATATACTTTAACATATGATCATTTGCTACTAATTAAATAGCTGCATCCTGAATTAGCTAGACTTTGTGATACAATTAAAATTTTGAATGCTAATGCAACTCTAGGCTTATGTCGACACTGCCTCAACAAGTCAAACATGGTGGTCAAGTTGGGAACCTTGACTTGATAGAAAGGCAAATGAGTCAGAACAAAAAGCGAGTAAAATTCATCAAGAACAAGACAGGATAGCTGTATTCACTTGTATTCAACTTCTTAACTTTTGCTCATCAGAAACCAAACACCCACTACCCATGTCTTGTGATCCAACACAAAAGAAACATTTTTGGATAGGATGACTCTGCTAAAAGCATCAATCAGAGAGCAGTGAGCAGTGAGCAGTGCTCCTTTTCTAGATGTCGCGAGAATAGCATTAGCTTGATTTGTCAGCAACCTCCAAACATATTACACAAATACAGTTAATCCGTCAAGAAGTGGCTTCAATAATACACAATTTGATTCTTTGATGAGGTCATGACATAATCTAGTGGGGCAATGGATCATAAAGTTTCAACATTAGGTCCTTCTGAAAAGTACATTTGGGTGCAGCTAAGAAACCATGGGAAGAGAAAAAAAAAGTGACTCTGATCTAACTATTTATTAGTATATATATTATATATAGTCATATCCTTAATTTGGTAGCCAGAATCTTCTTAACTGCCAATCGTAATTAAGGTTCTAAAGACAACTTAATTTCGTACCTCCTAACCACTGGTGTTTTCTTGCTTCCACTAGCAATTGTTGCTAATATAACTTCAAAAAGAAGTTAAGACCACCCTTTTCATTTGTTCAATGCTTGTGGTTTCAACAAGATCAATCTGTTCTAGTTCTTTTTAATCCTTTTTCCTTTTACAAAAACAACAATCAAGTATTAGTTTCAAAATTTTTGGGTCGATTCTGGATACTTAACAAATTAGTCAGGTCAACCATATGTACTTTTTTTTGCTGGTCATTTTATTGAATTGAAATCATACTATTTGTGACCTTACTTCCTTAATGGACGTATCAAAGTTTACAACTTCTATTAATGTCATTTTTGTCTTCCTTATCTTTTTTTTACTTCCCAACTTGAAACAAGTCACTCGTTGTAATTGATGCATTAATCATTTTCCTCTAAAATAATCAAAGTATCTCTAACAACTTCCTCTCATATTTTAATACAAGAAAATTTCTCATGTTATTATGTGTGCAGATTTTGAATGATGTCCTTACTAGCTAGCTTTGAACCACAGTTTTATATGATCAAAATCTTCAAAAAGGTGTAAGGAAAAATACTGTTTCTCAAAAAATGAGTGCGGTTTGTTCTATAGGAAACCTAGATAACTGTGTATGTATTGCTCTCCACTGACAAAGTTGGATGTCATTGATAGAAATTTACAACCTTGACTGGTAACATAACATAATCACTGTGGTGAGTTCATACGGACTCACAACATCAGCAGAATCTAATTCATGATAAACTGTACTCCGACATATGACTAATTTCATCATGGATACCTTGTCTTTTATCTTTTATTTGGTTACAATCATAGAAATGCAAGAACCATCAATTCTTTCAGAAAGTTGAAGTGCATGATAAAGATGTAGGACATACTAGCTGAGTTATCAAAGTAGTCATCATGACAAAACCTTAAAATTTGTCTTTTTTCACGTTGTCCACATATGATCGTCGAGTGATACTGTTTGTTCTAATTGAATTGCAAAGAATAATACATGTTAACTCATAAATCCAGCACTATAAGTAATTCTTGGAGAAGAATTACGTTTAATTTTGATTGTAAATCAATGTCTGAGAGTCTAAATTATATATCTGCAGGATTTTCTCAAGTCACCTTCACTTTATCCGACAAACAAATCTTCGCCAAACTCAGAGATAATCAGTGGGGAACCACGTTCATGCATATCATGGTTTTCTATGACTACACGGCACAAACAATGTATTCTTGCACATAGAGAAGTCTATAATTTCTTATTTGTTTTAGAGATGAATATTGGTGGACTAAATCCTGAGATATATATATATATATATATATATATTAACAGTTTCAATATTTATTGATGTATGATAGGAGATGAGAATCCAATTCATCTGAACTCTAAAGGACAGTGTCAATGCTTTTCAATTCAAAGTTGGAAATTAAAATTTGGACAGGAGTGGTGAGCAACTATTTAGAATTAAGAAGGGACAAAAATTGGTGGAGTCATAGTATCATGTGAGGATTCACAGAGTTCAGCTATGATGATATATAGTAATTATTGAAGAGGTGAGATAAAATTTTTGAGGTAAACAAAAGAAGAAAAAGAGAGGCCTGTAAAAAATTATGTAGTTTTATAAGTAATAGATTAAATTAAATTAAATTACGAAGTTTCAAAAAATAACAAATAAAATTATTTACTTTCAAAAAAGTAAGAAATTAACTATAAGGTTTCATAAAACTAATAAATGATATTTTTAGATAACAGAATGATCAATATTGTTCAATTAAGTCATTTATAAACCACTCAAGAGGAAAAGTCTAATGACTTTTTTTTGATACGAAGTCTAATGACTTTTGAATGCATAAAGTTTGGATCATGGTGGGACTAAACTCTTGCTGTCACACCAATGTGAATCCCACCATTTCATTAATTATAGTAGACTTTAATAGCAGATGTTGTCTAGGTTCTTTATGAGCTTTTCAACCTAAAAAGCTAAAAGGATAAAGAGAACCATGACATTTATCATATTTGCTAAGAATTTATTATTCATAAAAAAAAAAAAAAAAGCCCATACTTATCATGGAAACAACATGCTTTCCAGCTGCTTGTGTAACATTTGAAGTAAGAGAAAATAACGTTTCACACTCGTTGATAAACACTTCGTGCACACAATATTCATACTTTCTCTTTTTGTATTCACATTTTTTAATGAAAATTTACATTTAACACAAGATTGATGATGCCTACAGAAAATATATATTAATAAGGGTGAGATAATCAATGCCTTTTTACTCATATACCCCAAAGTAAATTGTAAGTCCATATATATGATAGAAACCAGAGATTTTTTATTTTTTATTTTCTTAACAAAAATGTGTGAAAGTGGTTGCGATGCATTTTATTAAGCCTGAATCTCTCAGCCACATGCAACTTGCCAATAATGATTGCTATTAGGTATCAGTCCTAAAAAGAAGCTAGCCAGTAGCCAATATACAATGTCGCTAATTATTGCTAAGTTTCTATTCTTTTGGAACAAACTCATACAGTACTTCCAGCAATCTTTAATTTTGACTGTAATAATATGATCAAATATTAGGGTAAATTAAGAAAATCTGAATATGTATCATAAATCATAATCTTACAATTAGGACAATGAGTCAGGAGGTTTGCGCCCCACAACTTATTATACTTTTTTGATGATTTTTTTTAGTTTTTATTTATTATGATTGCATCCCCACAACTTATACACTTCCAAAGATTCATGACCACTCTCAAGGTTAGTAGTTCCTATGGTCTTATGATATTCATGAGATTCTGAGTTAGAAACCTCTTGGCAACATCTTAGAGCCATCCTCACGAGATTTCTTTTTGTAATAACCTGGTGCATGTGAAACGGTGGATTATATACATCCAAGGAAATAGTAAGATATTTGAAAATGTGTGAATACCCCCATTTATAAAACAATAATAAAAAAAGATTCATGACCATAAATATAAATTCAATGATACATAAAAAATAAGCATGCTATAATTATATACAGATTACTGATGCATGCCAAGTTGTAGCTCGAGCCAATAAAGGAATACATACACAGATAAGAAAATGTTTCATTATCATGACATGAAATAACAACTCTATCTAAGAAAGAACTCAAATCATACATGGGTATAAGGTGACAGCCATAATTAATAAGTAATTCTCTCCTTGAACATAATTTCTGATTCAAGCATCATAGCTTTTTATTATGTGGTTGCTACACTGGTAGCACTCCGAGGTTCTCTTATTGTTGGCAGGCATCTTGTGGATCCATACGTTATATAACCAAATGCATCCACAATCAATATTTTTGGTTTATTCAGTCTAAAATTAAGATGTTTATAAGTCTGTAAATAAATCAAGTTGTTTATGAAAAGCTCAAATTAGGCTCTGGAATTGGAAAATGCTTATTTCCGTTAAGCAAGCCAAGCTCAAGCCTAAGTTTAAACTTAACTATTAAACAAGCCAAGCTCAAACATTATAATAAATGTGTTCATAAATAAGCTTGCAAACATGAGTCTTGATTTAACTATATAAATATTATATTCTTATATGTACATTTGTTTTAAAATAGACTTGAGAATGGATTGTACGTGTAAGTTTATAAATAGGTCTATATGATATCAAATTATTTTTTATAATTTATTGATAATATAAACAGTCTATTCGAGTGAAAATCCATAGATTTATGAAAGGATAAAAAGTTTTAATTATGATTTACTATATATGAGAAAATAATAAGTTAATTAAGTAGCTCGTGAACAAATTTAAACTTATTTGACAAGAAAATGAATAAAAATTGAACATGTAATCTTTTGGTAATGAACTTGAGCTTCGCTTGCATTCAAAATAAAATTAGGTATTTGTTTGGAATAGAGGGAGATGAAGGAAAGGAGAGGAGAGTAAATGAACAAGCTTGATCTTTTAATACTAGCTTAAACCATTACTAGCCAATTTAAGTGTAACCAATTAATAGCAAACCTCTTCATGTTAGAAGCAAATCAGAATGAGCATATGAACTATGAACTTACAAGAGCTAAAGATGTGTGACACTTATTTATTTATTTGATAACTCAATAGTTGGTGGATTTCTAGGAAATTCGAACTAGCATAGAGACAATTTCAAGCTTCTTGTACGTGATTAAGGACAAATAAATAGGGTTGCAAACAAGTCGATCTAGCCCGTTTGTTCTTGGAAGCTACTTGTAAAAAAAAATAAAAAATAAAGTCTTTAATAGCATGTTTGGGAGTTAAAAAAAAGAGGGGGAGTAGAGTAGAGGGAGGGAGAGTAATTCAATTACCTTGTTTAGAAGTTTTTTAAGAAAGGAGGAGGAGGGATTTGGAAGGGTTTCAACTCCCTTTAACCCCTCATTTTTAATTCCTCCAAATTGGAGAGATTTGGAGGGAGAGTAGAATAGATAAGTTATTGGCCAAATGAATTCCCTAATTTACCCTTTCTAAATTAACAAAATTACCCTTTCTAAAGGGCTAATTACCCCATTCCCCCTCCCTAATTTTAAAAACATCCAAACAATGTAGAGGAGAATCATTCTCCTCTACTCTCCTCCCCACTACTCTCCTTCCCTCTACTCCCCTCTACTCTCTTCCCTCTCTAAACATCCAAACAAGCCATAAAAGAATTACCATATTGAAGCATTACCTTATAAAAATGCAAATTTTATAATTCAATTTCCACCCCCGCCCCTCCTCTCCAAAAGAAGTCATTTAAACTTAACTATAATCTAGAACATAGGCTTTTTTTTAAATTTTTTTTAAAAGAGACAAAATTAGATTAAAACAAATTAAAAAGTACAAAGCTTAAGGTATATAACACCCCAAGCGTCAACTAAAAACTAATACAAAATACTAATACAAAATACCAGTGAAAGCTGATTCTTTAGTTAAAAAATCTGCGCATATTTGATATATTACTTTGAGTAATTCTTGTGTCACGCCATTGTCCACAACTCGCCACATGAGCGAGTTGTGGCCAATGTTATGTCCAATGGTGTGCACAATAATTTTTTTATTACTTTCTCTGCAAGTAATAAATTTCCTTTGGAAGTTAGAAATTGGCGGGAATTTTAGTTACGACGAAGACGCATGCAGAAATTGCGCTTTTTAACTTTTTAACGGCAGTAACCTCGAAACAAAACACGCTAATACAAATAGCGTATTCGTGAATAATTTTAGTTACATTTTTGGCGCAGAACCGTTTCGGTGACCCGAACCCATATTTTCCAACCCGAACCCGAATTCCAAACCTCCGCAACCCGATTCTCTTCTTCTTCTTCTTCTTCGAATTCCGTTTTTTCTTTATCAAAATTTCCCAATCTTTCAGAGAGAGAAAGCTTCCGTACGATAATGGAGGAAAAATCGAAGGCTCAGAAACCAAACCCTAACCCTAACCTTAAAACCAATACTGCGAAGAAGAAGAAGAAGGAGAAGAAGAAGAATGAGTACGAGTTCTGCAAAGTGTGCAATCTGAACCACGATCAAGGCCAGCGACACAAGTACTTTCCGAGCCACAAGAGTTCGCTGTCGAACTTTCTCTCTCGGTTCCAAGCCAAGCTCGCCGACGTTCGCTTCTTCCTCAAGAACCCTAGCCCTCTCCGTCCTGAGCTCGCCTCTAAAAACCGGCTCTGGTGCGTCTTTTGCGACTCCGACATTGACGAGATCGGTAGCTCCTTCGCCTGGTACTGCTACAGTTTCTGTTTTAGCCAGTTTTTGAATTATTTTATTAAATATATGTTTGGTTGCTGAGAAAATTAGAGGGAAAGAGGAAAGGAAGTAGAGTTTTATAAAATTCTATGCATTTTGTTTTGGTTTTATGAGGCATTGTAATTATGAGAGACTTATTGAATTTATCGTCGAATTATAGTGATTTTTTAGCAGCCACTAGCTCGGTATTACCAATTCTAATCATCCAAAAAACTTTAATAGTGTTGTTAAATTCATGTTTGGTTGCTGAGAAAAGAGAGGAAAAAAAATGAGAGAAATTATAAAGTTTTCGAAATTCTATGTTTTGTTGTTTCAGTTTAGTGGAGGTTTTGGTTTTCTGAGGCTTTATAACTGTGAAAGAAAATTATAGACTCAATTGAATTTATTGTCGAATTTATAGTGATTTTATAGTTACTAAACTGGTTGAATATGGTTTCAGAATTCTGCATTTGATTACGTGCTTTGTGTTTCGTTGACAGTTATAATGCGATTAATCATCTAGCAAGTGCTGATCATCTGAAGAATTTGAAGCATTTTTTGTGGAAATATGGTGGTGGAATGGACCGCGTGGATGCTTTTAGGATTTTGGAAGCTGATGTGGCTAAGGTACTTAGTTATAGTAATTTCTATTCAACAGTTTTTGGACATTTTGTAATAGTTTTCGAGATAACTGAATTTCTTCAAAATCGAAGAAAAGGGTCTAATACTTGGTTTCAGTTAAGGACGGATTATTAATTGGTGGGCGTTTCTTTTGTGACTGCAGTGGGAGAAGAAGTGCGTTTCTTTGAAGAGCGATGCTGTCTCCTCTAGTCAAGGAGCTATTGGACCAGAAATTGGACCTTTGAATGATATCCACAATGAAAACAATTATGGAAATATTGATAATTTTGAAAATAGTAGTATCCAATCTGTTAAATCAAGTCTTTCAAATGGTGTTATGCCTTTACAGTATTATACGAATGAGTATCAGGTATCCCATTCAGGACTCTATGAAGCCACAAATGTTATGTTTGCGCATGATTTTGGCTCTTTTTTACCTGCGGAGACATGCTCTGACACAAATTTATGGAATTTGAAGGATTTTAGAGGTAAGCATATATTTTGTTTATATTGCCATTTTCTTTTTCATTTTTCTTTTCCCAACTTGAGTTATTAAGTTTATGTTGTGGTGGAGCCTCTTGTCAAATGAGAATCCTTATGGTAGTTTTGTGTTACCTGCTATGTACTTTCATTGTGACTCAGTTAACAGGAATAGACAACATTCTTTTCCTTACAACAGTTATAGCTCAGCTGATGGCTCTTTCAGTAATGGAAGGGTAAGTTTTCTAAACTGGAGATATATTAGTTCTTATTTCATCCATCTTTGAGTTACTTAGCAAAAATATAAAAAAGACTTGCTAGGCACCCTTTAGTGAAATGTGTTTTATTTTTATTTTTATTTTTTTGATAGGTAAATAAGATACCCTTTAGTGAAATTTCGTTGTTGCCTACCCATCAGGATATGATAGGATTGCCTATTCTCTGGAAATGAACTAGAGAATGGTCTGAGAGAGTGAAGGGAAAGCATTTTGATTGAATGTGTCAATAGCTTCTGTTTACTTGTCTTTTAATGGAGATTATCCTTCACTGCCTTAAATTTCTAGGAGTGAATAATACTCTATGTACATGGGAGTGATATCATTCTTGTTTACATGTGCAAATAATTGCTGATTTTGTACCATACATGCATTTTTATTATGTTGCGTTTATTCAATAAATAATAATATTTCATGCTTCACAAACTGATGCTAACATTGGGGCTAGTAATTTGCTTTAAATTCTTGTAATACACTAAGCTCTTAATGCTTGCAAAATCCAAATATCAGGTTGCAGTAGGGCAGGTGACTCTATATAGTACTTGTGTATGTTCAGGTATTGCATTATCACATTTTGGAAGTCTGCTGGTAGCCCAATGTTCAGCATGACTATTAGTATTGTATTTTTTTTTATATAATGTAATGGTATTTTGTACTAATGTCCTAACAGTGAAGATTTCAACTTTTAACCTCTTTCATGACCTGCCTATATATCTATAACCCTCCCCTCCTTTTGGGCACTTACTGTTCATATGTACTTACAACACCTTTAAACATGTAATGTATTTTTATATAGATGTACCAGGTGCATGAGGATGAAGGAATTGTAAAAGGAGAAAGCAGCTCTCATGGTATGAATATTTGACTATTTTTATTTGTTGTTGTAGTTGTTTTTGCTTTTTATTTTATTTTCTTCCTTCTTCTTCTCTTCTCATGCATCTTTTACGGAGATACCATTTGAATTCATCATTTGAGTGTCAGGTGTTCTTAGGATTGAAGTTATTGGCATATAGATTTCTGGTTAGCTTAGTGAACAAGGATTTTGGTGGAGTGATACTTTATTTTACAAATGTTTCCCCTTATCTTGTGATTCTTTTTCTTTAGGTTTGCAGAATCTTGCTCGAATTTCTACCTTGGCCCCGGAAGAGGCTAGAGGTAATGTGCATACTGGAGCGCCTCCCCCCTGGTTGGAAGCAACTGAAGCAAGCCAGATCGATGCTCCACTAAAACCAGCAGCAGGCAGCCTTGTGCCTCTTAATAAGTCAGGGAAGTCCAAAAAATTGAACCCAAAACGGGTTGGAGCTGCTTGGGCAGAAAAGAGAAAGATTGAGCTGGAAATGGAGAAGAGAGGAGAGATTGTCAAGAATGATTGTGATGCTAACTGGCTTCCTAACTTTGGTAGAGTTTGGCAATCTGGTAGCCGAAAAGAATCTAGAAAAGAATTTGAGATGGAGAAACAAAAATTGCTCAAGCTTGGGAGTCAATCTGAAATGCCAATTGAGATACAACCTTACGTCAGCAAGCGAATGGTGAACTTCACATTCTCACATACCATATTTTAGGTTTTAAAAATTTTTGGGCTTCTAGTAAGGTTAGGTGATGGAAATATCTTGTTGTTTCATGCCATGCTTATTGCTTCAAGAAATAAGAAAAGAACTGATGTTTAGCTCTGTCCTTAGTTATTTGAAACTTATATTAGAGTTTGTTGCATGTAGTTTGGGTGATTTTATGCATATTTCATGATGATAATAATAATGAAAACAGTTTCTTACATGCACACGTGCGCACGCACGCACACGCACATACACAATCCCTTAAAATAAATGAAAATAGTTATACTAGATTTTGTGTTTTATGATTACGAATGGAGTTCCTAAGGCTAATGCTTTTCTTTTTTCTGGTCATCTTTGCAGCGAACAGAAGCAGGTGAATGATTATGTCAGAGATAAAAATGCTAAGCCTCAATATTCCTTGTGGCTGTAATGTTGGGGAATCACTATGTATATATCTTAGTCACATCTCCCCCATGCCAAGTTTTGATTGGAGATAAATGGAGCCACAATCTTGCAGGAAAGGTGGGAAGCAGCATTGGTTCAATACTGCCCAAAATGGGTAATGCATATACTAGGCTATTGTACACAAAAAAGAAAAAAAAAAAAAAAAAAAGAAAAAGGGAAAAGAAATGCAGTCTGTTGAAACTTCATGTCATAATTTGTGATATTGGAGGCATTTAGTCTGTTTGCAAAGTGCACTCAACATGATTTTTGGGTATGTGGTAATTTTGTTTTTTTGGGTAACACCAATATTCCCATCTACAAAGTACATATATAATTGATGTGTTCTTGAGCTTTCACTGCTTCCTTGATTTTTGGAATACAACAAGCTTCTTGCGCTTTGAAATGTTGCATATATTGCACATTCAGTCTTTTATGTTGATGTACTCGCATGGCAATGAAACAGGCTGTTGAAATAACTTCATATTTTAAATTACTCTCTGTTGCCTTGAACGGTTTGCAGTCCAAAAATTGCATGGATCTTATCCCTTGATTGGCATGCTCTAGAGTGGTACAACAAAATTTCCACGGCACGCTGTTTTCATATTTTTGCAATTGCATAAATTTGTTGCTTTGTGCTCTCACCTATAAGAAAAAAGAATAAAAGAATGCTCTTACTCTATGACAGCAGTTTTAGCAGGGCAAAATGTTGTAGAATTTAATTGACCTCTGATCCTGAAAATCCACAGCTTCCCTTTGGAAGAAACTAAGTTCTCATCACATAGAAACTCCCAAGAAAACCACTTTTCAATCATTCGATTGACGTCATGTATGACTACATCCGTCATATTCCCAGCTCTTGCTAATATACTAGCAGTATAGATCGTTTCCATCCTACCTGGTGCCTCTGGTGTATTCCCACTCGGTCCATCCACCACTATCACGTCCCATTTATGCTGATATACTTCTTGTGGTAAATTTGTCAACTGAAGCCGGCATTTTGATACTTGAAGCAGTCCTGAGCTAGGCACACAGGCTGGATTCTTCCTTGCGTGCTTGAGCAGTTTGTAAGCCTCTTTTCCAGGTATATTGTATCCAACCTTGAAAGCTTGAGTGCTGTTTGAATTGGCTTTGATTGTGCGTAGCTTGTTAATATCATCCTCTATAAAAATGGTGGTGCCACCTGCATTAATTTGTGAGAGGTACAGGTATTGGGGTTCAAGCCCAAAAATGAGAAGGTTGCAGGGGGCTTTATGGGCAACAAGGGTTGACAGGAGTTGAAATTCTTTTTCTGTAAGCATGATGGCATTGGCAGAGGTTTTTGGTTGATTTGTTGAGGAGCCTGGTGCATCTGTGTGCCGAAGAATAGTGGGCAAAGCAGGCAGTGGAGGTGAACTGGATGAAGTAGTGAAGAATGTGATTAAAAGAAACCTGATGATGGAGAAGCTAGATAGGATCATGATGACCGCCGGGATAAGTTTCCTTACGTTGATGTTCATCTTTTTACGCCCTCTGCAATATTTGTAACAGATTGCTAGATTTTGTTGTGCCTCAGGTGAGAGTGGTGGAGAAAATTGAACTATAGGAGTTGAAAGTGAACGGCAGTAAGGCACTTCTGGGGGCATTGTTTTGCTTGTTCTCTTTTTCTTTCAGTAGTATCACAGCTACCATCACATGATTCACATCCCCTTTTTACAATTTGATGATGCGATTGGTTTATCTAATGTAGCCCCTTGGAATCTTCTTGAGTGACAAAGAAGGAAAATGGTTTGCTTTTGTTTCAAGTGTTACGTTTTCTATTTGTTTTGAGTTGTCATTGTTACCTAATTGCTTGTGGTTGCACTTTTTATTGTGAGATATCAAAACTGGAAATATCCCTTTGGAAAAAGAAAAACAATAATGAGTTTGGTGCTTCAATCATTTTAAAGGGATACTGACTTGGGACTTGGAACTTTCTGAGATGAGAGATTGGTCCATATTTTTTTCTTTTTCTTAGTGTCGTTTGGTAGTGTTGAGTGAAGTATAAGGGTGGCCTATGAGTAGTTGTAAGGCCATTTTCAATCAATTTTGACTTTCTTAGATCATTTTCATACAATAATTATAAATTGGAGGCTGACTGTTACGGATTTTAGTATTGGTGGCAAGTGCATTGGACATAAATGTTTAAATTTCTAGCGTAGAATATTGATATTTTTTTTATTGGATAATGAAGAGGTCAATAAATCAAGACATGGAAACGTAAAAATGGGGTACAGACAAAACATAGGATTTGGGTTTGCTTAGGTTTTAAAACACATTAATGTCGGTGTTTATGAAGCCCTTTGTGCTTTAATGTAGAAGGTATCTGTTTAATGGAGAAGGTATATGCTGTTTGCGGCATATACAATATGGCTCTTAGTATTTTTTTATATATTTATATATTAGATAAAATTTTACTGTAGTCTAAGCTAAGTGCATGTATAAGTCTCTAGGAGAGAGACTTAAAACTTGGCTATTGCCTCCACACCCCACAAGCACTTATACTTGTAAAGTGACTATCACGCCAAGGATGCGTAGTGGTGCCTTTTAGTATGTTAATCTCTCACAATTGTGATTATGAAGCACAAATGTTGTGAAAGGGATGTGCATGAGTTAATTATTAGCTTCAATGAGCATTAAGGGGTCTAAATGATGGATATTCTTCCCCATTTTGACTCAAACTGCAGAGTTTAGGACTTAAAAACCTTTAATGGTGGAGGCATTTTAGAGTCCAAAGGTTGGGTGTTTAATTGTATACATGCTTGATTTTAGCATTTTCAAATCGAACCGCGTTTAGAATTAACGACAGGGCGTTTAAGGTCCAAGTGGTGGACCATTTATATTGGCATACACTAAGGACAGAGCCAGGATATTGATTAAGAGAGGCCGATGTATGGAAAAACATTACATGAAATACAATGATTCATTAATATTTCTTGATTGCTCATCAGACTTTTTTTTTTCTTTTTTGAAATGTTAAAAAAATGGTCTTCTTGTTAGATTTCATTTGTTGTTATTTGGGCTAGTTTTGTTATTGTTCGGATTATTTTTGTTATTGTTTGAGTTCATTTTTATTATTATCGTACTATTTTATGGTTCAAGGGGTTAAGAATAATGTTTGGTCTTAGGCCCAAATTCTAAATCAATCTTAAATATATCTACATTTATATTATTTTTTAAGACCTTAAGGGGGACTAGTATTTGGCTCCGTCCCTGCATTCACTACCTGTCGAGGTATTATGATTGTACTTTAAACCTAATCCATGATCACAAACGGAATTTGATGAAATGGCCCCTAACAAAGTGATTCAAGTCTAAACTTCACTTACGACCTAATACAAATGCATCCATTTCATGGGCTTGTAGTTGCATTTTCTTGGTTCCAAGGAGACAAAAAATGATCTCTTATTTCCACTGCATATAGCAATAACATGAAATATTGCTTCCAAGGCTACGGGAAGTTCACTTTGGTGGCTAGGTTGGGACTATTTAAGCAAAACATGACTGATTTGAGGTCCTAGTCCTAGGAATTAATGCACAAGTGGCATAGGGCATTTAAATCTTAAGATTTTATGATCTAAAAAGCTCAATGCAATTCAAATCTTAAACAATAGAATGCGGGATCTTATAACTTATAAGATCCCGATCCTTTTTACAACTTTATTAATTTATAAAATTATTGGATTTTTTATTGTTTTATTTAAGTCCACATCTCGTATAAAGGAAAAAATAATATTAAAAAATCTAAATTTGTTATAAGCAAAAATAAAAAATAAAAGCACTTGAAATGTCTATGTCTATGATACAAACTCCAAATTAATTAAGGTATTTGATTTTGCTACAATTACCCAAAAGTTCAAACTTTTTAAAGCAAAGCTAATAATTAACTAAGGTAATATTTCATCTATTTTGCTAAAAAACCTTACGTTTTTTTTTTTTTTTTCTTCTTCTTTGAATAGTACACCTATTACTCGTTAAAATGCTTGTAGCTTAATTGATATTTTTTGGTGTTTCGTACTAAGATGTCTAAGGTTCAAATATTTTAAGAATTTTAAAATATTTAACCTTAAATTTAAAAGAAGACAATCATCTAATATTATATTACTATTTTACCATTAGTTATTTTAATATTTTGTAAAATCTTACTATCTTCCATTTGTTGTACTATACAATCTTAAAGACTTTTTTTTTGTTTTAAGTTTCAACCTATAATGTCCATTTCTGATGATGCTCTTTTTCATCGAACTAAGACACCAATTAGTATTTGGTGTAGATGGAGATTGAATCTCAGATCTTTTATTCAACCATCAGAGACTTTATCAGTTGAGCTACCTAGAACCCACGAAAACACATTTTTATTGATTTGACTTTTGAAGTTAGATTTTCACTCAAAAATAGTAAGTAACTCTCTACGTTTAGAATGTTCAAAACCAAGATTTGAGGTTAGGTTCCACTCAAAAATAGAAAGAATATTACTTACATAAAATAAAATAATCATAATAATTGCTATACAGACATAACATTGTCATGTTACATCTAGGGGATTAAACAATATACTTTAGAATATATTTTGATATATGAGTGCTCACGAACATTGGCTTGATAAGCATCAAGGGCCGCACAAAGAATATCATTTAAAGATGCTCATTTGTGGATGGCTAATTTGCTGTTTGGTCCACGAGTAAGGTGTGTGCAACCGTGCAAGGGGGCTTCTACAATTATATGACCCAAGAAAATGAGAAAGAAAGGTTGATTAGTGATGTAAACATGCAAGTAGATAAAATTATATCAATGCACCTATTTTTATGTAAAAAATTTGTAAAAAATGAATGCAATAGTCAAATTGGTGAAAGTTTGTGCCATTTGCTGGTTGCTGCGGTGAAGTGAAAAACTTTTAGTCAAAAAGACAATTACAAGAGACTGATATTCTTAAACTTGCTCAAAGTAAAAGTACTTGTTTCTGCGTACACATAAAAAAAGTCAATCAATGTCTTGGCCTAACTATAAAGATTAATCATCATATAATGAATGTCATAGGTTCAAATTCTATCGTATTTATAAATAAAATAAAAAAGAAGTGTTTGGTCTCAATGATTATTAAAATTCCTCTAGACTCAATTTCATTAGAGGAAAATGTAGTAAATTCTCAAACAAAAGCTATATAAAGAATGGCATATATAGTTGACAAAGAAGATATATCATATATGTTTAAGCTTTTGTAGACCTTTTCAAGAGGAACTTTCCTAGAAAGTACGTTACCACAAACTTCAATTAAGGAAGAGACTTGTTCAAAGACTGGTTGATTTGAGTCATATAAAGAGAAAATAGACCATATGGTTAATTATTTTATTTTCCAAAGAGCCATAACTAATATTTATAGTTATAATAATATATGATTGAGCGGTTAGGTTCAACTGAAAGGTCCAGGCCTATGAATTCTGCTGCATTAGCTGTTCCTAGTCTGGAAGCTTAAGTGCTTAACAATTTTCATACACTGTTTTTTAATTATTCTATAAGGTATTTATTATATATACAATTTTAATGTCAATGTCCATCATTGATATAACTTGTTTGTAACCTTGTCTTTATGTAAACTCCTGACTCAGGCATCTCTACATAGAATATACTCTCCTGTCTCTCTCTAAACATTGTTTGTACCGAATCAAATGCAATAGCTTAAAATTTGTTTTGGTTTCTTCTATAGTGAGAAACAAAACTAAAGTCATGCCTAATTGACCCAATTTAACATATTATATGGGTGAGCACAAAGAAATCTCAAGCAGATGGCAGTGCCAAGTGGAAAATTTGGGTGGTCTTGGAAAATCTTTGATATTCTTTGCCATTATATAGACTGCAGCAAGTGACATAATGTGTAATGTGAAATAGTAAGAGTCATTATCTTGACAAATGAGATTGTTACATATTCTTTGCATCAATCCTAAGTTTATATAGCTAAACCTTGACAGCAAAGATATTACAAAACAATAGGTACAATAATCTGTCCATAATGTAGTGTGCCTTAGCTAGTAGTTTCAAATGTCAAAAACACAACAATGAGTTCAATAACCTCAGCCCTCTATCATGTAAAATGAATAACTTCTTTGTACATTTCATGCTCACTTCTAGTCTTCTAGCAGATTTTGTAAATAATGCCTCCTCTAAGTTGTTAAATTTTTAGACCATGTCTTCACAAAAATTGCAATCACCGTGCCCCCGAAAGATTTATGATAGGCTGACCCCAAGTGTAAACTAGACAAAGATTTCATCTTCCCTCTAATTTTCCATAGAAAACAATTGGCAACAAATAGGTCCATTACCTGCCACCAAACTCCCTCGAAAAAGTCATTTTCCATCCAAAGTTTTTAAACTAACAGGGTGACAATTCATCTCCAATTAAATATATAATCTGGGTTTTGTTATCTTTTCATAGTTTCATTTAAAAAATTAAACTTCCCTTTAGTTGGTGGGTATTCCAGCCATACAAAAGGTTTAATCTAATTCCTAAACTCAACCAATGGTTGAGTAACACATATTAATCTTGAATACATAATCTACATTCTAAACCATGGTAATGGTGAAAAATGGTATTACTAATTCAAGGTATCCTGTTTTTCAAAACATTGCTGTTGTCATTGTGCACGTACCTCAGTTTATAGAGTATGTTAATGCCCCCCAATCAAATCCACATCTGCAACAACAAATTGTTATAGTTTATTGTTTAGCAAAAAAAATTGTTATAGTTTATTTGGCTTAGTCTTCTCTTCACACCTGCCTTTGTTTTTTCTTCCACATACTTCTTTCAATCTTTCTAGTTGTTTCTTTGGTTTATCTAGCACACCATACCATATCATTAACAATTGATTTTAATGAGTTTGGCTTGTTCTTCTATATTCCCTCTACATCTCTCTTATGTTATCTTTGCAATGAATTCTATTATCTCCTAAATATTTTCCAGCCTAATCCCATTTCTGCAACAAAGTAGTTTTTGTTTTGGCAAGGGAGTTTATAAACACATAACTCCTATTTTCCTCCTTAGATCTTCCTAAGACTTGTATATTTGGTCCATGAACAAATCTTTAGTTTTCTATTCGTGGAGAGAATAATTACTATCGGAAGGAACACTGAAGAACAGATTGTTCCACATGCAGGATCTAAGGTGAGTGCTTTTAATTCAAAATCTTTTTTTTTTTGTTTGTAAATTTAATTGTCTTACACAGTTCTCATAGCATAAAAGATTCAAAGATTCTCATAAAATAATTGGAAACAAATCAGGCGATGAAGGAAAGTAATCGTAACAAGTCCCTCTTTGCTTCTATACACAAACCAACTATAGATAATGGCAGATCAAGCAGTATGATTATTAAGGTAAAATTCATATTCTTTTCTCCTGTTACAAAAGATTAAGGAGTACCTAATATTATCTCTATGGGATTGGAGTTTTTATTTTTCTTGAACTGAATTCTTAAACTGGAACAGAAAGCGCATACAGTTATACCTGCTCACATTGTGGCTGAAGCTATATCAACAGTCCACGGTCTTGACCTTAGATGGTCAGGCCCAATTACACCAACAGAAACGCAATATATTGAACAGTATGTCCTAGCAAAATATCCACAATATGCTGGGTTAGTTGGAGGAGAAAAGATAGACCTCTCCAGTCTTTGCATCAATGAGGAGCCTGTAGAGCCCACTCTTATTGATAGGCGAAAGTCCCCAAGGGGTAGTGTCAGAGACCCTTCCCCACCCTCCTTTGGAAGCAATCATCCTGACTTGGATAGGACCCAGTTGGAGCATTCAAGGTTGCTTGACATTCTCACCAAGAAATCTACCTTTCCTGGAAGTTTTATCTCAATCCCTGAAATCCAAGCTGGAAACAAGGTTTTGAAGCCCTGTGGATTAACTGATAATGAGTACCTTGTTCTCTTCACTCCAAACTACCAGGATGCCATGAAGTTAGTTGGGGAGAGCTACCCTTTCTTCAAGGGAAACTTATACCTGACCATTATTCGTGAAGAAGAAGACTGCATAAGAGAGTATGCTACTTTCAAGGAATCCAAATTGATATTGGCACCAGAGACATGGCTGGATTTGAGGATCAAAGGATCACAGCTTAGCCAATACTTTAGGAGGAAGTGTAAGCACAGCCCAAAGGGGTTATTCTCTTATCCGGTTGAAGTAAATGGGACTCGTTATTCAATGCATTCGGTTTCAGAAGCTCATAGGAACTTCTGGCATGTTCTGCTTGATGCAACTGCACTGGTTGTTGGGGAGGATATGTTGGATCTTGCACTTCATCAGCCAGACTTTGTGTTATGTAGTCTTGATAATACACATGCTAGTCCTTCAAGGATCACTTGCCTCTTGGTCAGGAAGAAAACCTTTGACAGTACAACAGCTCCATCTCAGCCCAATGAGTGAGG
This sequence comes from Lithocarpus polystachyus, assembly GCA_033629205.1. Classification (NCBI taxonomy): domain Eukaryota; kingdom Viridiplantae; phylum Streptophyta; class Magnoliopsida; order Fagales; family Fagaceae; genus Lithocarpus; species Lithocarpus polystachyus. Next base: position 3,552,720 of record CM066171.1, on the reverse strand, counting down.
AAAAAAAAGTACTTCACTACTATCAGGGCGCTAGATCCGGCCAATGAATTAATGGTTTTTGATTGACAATGTGTTGTAGAATATGTTCAAATGATCTAGCAATAATAATACATTTTAGCTACTGGGGCATTAAAATTTCCTCGGGTACAATCTGTAGATAAATAACCTTACTATGAGAGTGTATTACATATAGATAATGTTTAAGGATCATTACTGATGTTGATCTCTCAAAAAGGTAATCCTGGACTCCGAATCCCAATGGGTGCTTTCCTTTAGATAAGATATTATTTTCAGATAACAAATTCAGACAGTTTCTAGCAATTTAGGTATTATGATTATCCATCTTCTACTTAGGAAAACTTTCATATGAGCATCTTGAACAAATGCATGATTTTTGTCACAGAAAGTCCAACTACAAGAAAAAAAAAATCCATTTATACTCTTGAAGTCCCTAGTATTACTTATGAACCACACAGGTAATTGCAATTCTCTTTATGCTAGATTTATGATCTGGTTATGAGGTTGGGATAGGAAATGCTAGATTTGTTTTATGTGACAGAAAGATAATATGAACCCTCTACATGAAAAACAATATCAATTGTACTCTCTTTTGTTTTTAATAGAAGAAGAGAAGCATACAAACTATTCCTATGGTACAAAGGATGTGTAGTAAAGGAAACAGAACATTAAGCAAAAAGAACACAAATCTAAAAATTCCAAAAATGAGGGGATAAAAAGACCACTCATTGCAGTCATCCAATCAAGCAGAGTAAGCAAGAAAAACCATTTTAGTTCAATGATGGAATGTTCCTCACCCTCAAAAGTTCTAAGATTCCATTCTTGCCAAATAGTCCACATGATATATTGTGGAATTTCTCCCCAAATTATATGCATAAGAGCTGTGAAGGAGCAAGTTATCCGCCGATTCCCAACTGTTCTTGCACATCCTGCTCAAATTATCCAAAGTGAGAATCTTTCCCCTAGCGGCTGTCCAAGTAAAAAAGGCCACTCTAGAAGGAACTTTCACCCTCCAAATACTTTTCCAAGTGAAGGCATGACTTCTTCCAGTCATTAGGGCCCTATAATAAGTCCCTAATACTACTTATCAACAACATAGTTAATTGGAGCTTGTCTGTGGACTATATTTATGGTCTAGTTTTGTAAATGGGGGAGAAATTTAGTTTACTCCTGCCATATATCCTGACAGATAGAGTCAAACCTACTACTAGAACCATTTTACTCTCAAAAGTCCCTGATACTAATTATTTTAGGAGTGGATTCATATTAATTCCTATAGTTTAAAGTTTTCAAAATAACCCTTAAGTTTAACATTGTTACAAATTAAGCCATAGAGTTTTATTAGTTTCAACCAAACTCAACTTTTAAACTGTATCAATTTAAACCCTAAATCAAACTCGAAAAATCAATATGAAAATCAAATCCAAAAAAGTTAAGAGTTTAAATTGATATGATTTTAAAAGTTCAGGGTTTGATTAGAAACTAACAAAACTTTAAGATTTAACTTGCAACAATATGAAACTTTAAGGTTTAATTTAAATCTTTTGAAACTACCCCATAAAAATAGTCATTAAAGTATAATTTACCCAAACATATGGTCATGCTTGTTTTTATTGTTGTATCAATTAAGGAAACAAAATGATGTTTTCTAATCTGCTTTCCATGTATTAAAAAGAAGTACACGAGCAGCATGTTGAAGGAGATTAGCTTATACCACTTTACTAGCATATTTGCTTCAATCCTACATTGAATATTTCCCATTACTTGTAATCCTACATAGGTATTGGGGCAATGGAAAAAAGGGGACAATGAAATGTACGAAACACTCATAGAAAGCACATGTACAAAGGCACTCTTTTTTTATTTTTTTTACACAGAAAATTCTCATTGAATCGAGGGAAAAAAACACGACGGGCACAAGCTAGTCGATTCTCTCACTATTATATTTCATATTGTTCAATTACAAGTCTTCCTTCTCTTTTATAGAGGAAAGGGAGGGGAAGGTAGATTTCAAGTGTTCAAATTTTGTTGGCTATAGTCATTGTTGCATACAAACAAATTTCTTCATTTCTCAAACATACAAGTGCATGGCACTGTAAACTTTTGAGTGCACAATGAGGCATGCCCATATGAAGGGAAATGCCTACTGTACTTAGCAAGGCGAAGTCCCAACTCCCATGCCTTTTTAGCCAAGGTAGTAGTTGGTTCTGCAATGGCACAGGAATAAGTTTAGCCAACTCCTCACTCATACACCATTGCAATTGCTCCTCTAGCCTTAAAAGTTCAAAAAAATTTGCAATCCATGCTTCTATAAGAAATTAAAGGGTGACACCTGAAATAAATAAGTAAATCTGTTTGAAATAATGTCTTGCAACATTAATATTCGTGATGCTAATACATACACCGAAGTATCAGCTACATGGATCTGTTCTTCTCATAGCTCCCCTTCGAATCATCAATTTTGGGGTGCCAGAATTATATTAAACCTTTCATGACCATAAGCCTTACACAAGCAACATTCATAATTCTGCTCATGTTTCTCATTGATGAAAATCAAGAAGAATTGTGGGAAAAGACTTCTATTGGGATCTTACCAAAAATCAAGGAGATGTCATGAGTATGCAATGAACTGGCCTCAACAAGAACCCCTTTCCAAAAAGAGAACAAGAACAGAACTGCTTTAAGTTTGATCTAATATGTGGGAGTTGTTGAAACCAGCCTTGATTATTCAACAAAAGATTGAAGATAAAAAAAAAAGGAAAAGAAAGGAAATAAAGGACTCAAAGGATTTCAAACTTGAAAGTGCGAAGCTGCAAAGGTAGTGTTGTGGGAATGGGATGGAGGGCATGGTTATCTTGGGGGGCTGGGGGGGGGGGGGGGGGGGGGGGGGGAGAAGGTGGGGCTGCTGTCATTGTTAATACAATTTCGATGATACTTTCTCCTAGATCTCCCTACCTCATTTCTCCCACCAAGCAAACACCAAGTTGTGCAAAGTATAAATTGAATTGAGTACACCATTGCATCTATAAAAAGAACAGTAAGATAGCTACATAGCATTCCACCTTGACATATTCACATGGACAATTGGACATTAATTAAGTTAGAAAAATTCATGATCAAATCCATACTCAATTTGTTTGCAGGGAAACGCTTTTCTTCCTATCAAATTTCAGTGCTGAAAATGAGGACCACATATGGGCTGTGGCCATTCTTTCAATTGCTCTAGGAAGTCCAGTCTTGAACAAAAGTAAATAGTAAATGCACTTAAGCCCTGCAACAAAAAAAGAAGCATAGGGCATAATATCATTGTTAGAAGCACCTATTAAAAAATATGCCAAGATTTACATGTCAACTGGAAAAACATGGAGAATGACACGGCGCAATGAAATTAATATGGGAACTTAACTGGTCGAGTAGAACTGATACAGGTGGCTGACTACAAAACTTGACTTGTAAACTTTTCTGCCTCCTTTGGAAGTATTAATTCGTAAATCTATGGGAAGCTTAATGAGAACAACGAGGTGACTGTAAAAAACCCAATCAGACAGAATTATAAGCATCCAAGAAGGCAAGAAATCCTTTATTATTTTTCTCATCTTCTATAAGTATTGATATTATTTTCAATATTTACAAAGAAAAATCATTTTCAATATAAATAGAATTTTTTTTTTTAATTTAAAATAAAAATTATTTGTCACCAAAAATGAAATTAAAAAGAAATGCAAGTAAAATCAAGAGCTAGTCAAGTAGAACAAATACCTGATTATCAAAAGGGGTTGCATTGCCTCAAGATGAAAATGGAGAGAAAATCTCTAATCTTTATTAATTTGGTGTGATTTGCTTCATATATAATATGAAAACAGGGGATGAACCTAACTAGCTAGCGCTAACCATTGATTTGGCTACAGTGATAACAGATTTTCAACAAACATAACCATTCTTGAAGCTGGAGTTGGTCAAGATATCAATTCAGTCAAGCAAAAATGAAGACTATCAATTGAAATGACGTGATTCAATTTTGAAAAGTTGTTGAGGCAGTGATTTTGCCATACACTATCCTGATGTTGGCTTGAATGAAATTGATGAAACCTGAGAGAAATCAATTACTATAACTTCTCTTTAGTTCTAGCCCTTAGCCTCTCTATATAACTTTTATTTCTCACAAAATTTTTAAGTCGAATATCCATATTGAAGAGCTAGAAAGAGGCCGAAAACCCTAAAGCTAAAACCTTCTCATTCTCTCTACCCCCTCCCTCTCAAATTGCCAAATTTTATGAGAGGAAATTCAAATCATCATACACATTGAAAGCTTCAGAATTTTCTAGAGTGCGTTGGTGCTAGGAATCATTGGAGAGCAATCCCGAATCTACAAGAGGCCTTGGAGTGATCAAGGTGACCTGAACATGTGGTTGGCGGCTCAACTTGCAGATCCAGTGACTAGAGAAGAGAAAGGATTCAAATAATTGGTTGCTAACTGGGAGGACTCAAGTACATTGCTACTTCATAGCTTGGAAGGCTTTGAATGTATGATTTATTGCAGTTATTTTATCTAGTAGATTGTTTGGTGCAGTGGCGCCTTAGAGAGGCTTTTCTGCTTGGTTCTCAGGTCTTCCTCTATATAAACACTTCGGGGGTTATTGTGGGTGTTTGACTTTGTCAAAGGAAGAACAAAGTGGGGAATCTCCCTTACAAACAGCCTCAAGAGAGGGAGGGAGATTTCCTTTGGAAAAACAAAAGGGGTGAATGGAGTTCAAATCAAATTTTGCAGTTTCATGTGCTGCAGAATTACAAGTCCTCCGGACCCAACAAAATTATAAAAACTCGAAACTAGCAGTTAAACTATGGATGTTACTAATGGTTGTGCTTAGAGGCCAGCTTGGGATAATATCAGGGTGAGTTAGGGGGTTGAAGCACATTTTTGCATCCCCTTCGAAGATGACTGAACTCCATCTCTCTTGGATAGCTAAGTGCACAGCCCACTGGAGAGCTGGGGCTTCAGCTTGTGAAGGAGAACAGAGGAGATGCTCTTTACCCCACATGAATAGGACTTCCCCATTTATGTTTATATCCATGCATGCTTTTGTCAATTGGCTAATCACTAAACAATTGGGCTTTAAATTGTTTAATTAGCTTAAAATTGACAAAGTTGTAATTAAAAGGGGTGTTAGTCTCACCTAGCTTGGAGACTCGATGAGTCAATTGTTTGGAGACTCGAAGAGAACTATGTGGTGCTTCTGCTGCAGTAACTACTCTAGAAGGAACTTTCACCCTCCAAAACTTTTCCAAGTGAAGGCATGACTTCCTCCAGTCGTTAGGGCTCTATAATAATACGTCTCTAATACTACTCATCAACAACATAGTTGATTGGAGTTGTCTGTAGACTATATTTAAGGTCTAGTTATGTAATTGGGGGAGAAATTTAGTTTACTCCTGCCATATAACCTGACAGATAGAGTTGAACGTACTATTAGGAACCATTTTAATCTCAAAAGTTCCTAATACCACTTATGAACCATATAGTTAATTAGATTTTGTCTCTATGTTAGATTTATGGTCTGATAATGTAGCTGGGAGATAAACTGATTTAACTTCAGTAGTATAATTTGACAGATAGATAAGTTGAACATGAGCTTAGGCTGTACAGAGGATGACTATGAAAATGAAATTGATCAAAACCAGTCAACAAACTCCAAAAAAGATATGTAGAAAACTCTTATGCATGCCATTTTCTGTTCTTATTTCCTACCGAGGATTTAAAAAGGTGGTAAATATAGAAAACACACCTCTTCTATTCTTCTTTTTTCACACCTTCGCCAAACAATATACACTAACGTTCACTTCCCTTCTACCCTCATTGAAATGAATCTATTTCACAGCTAAGGTACCTAATAGTGTACATGCAGACATATCATTTGAAATTTTAAATGACGTGACATCAAATACAACTTTTTGAACCCTGAAATGTATCCATATTCCTAATCCTCATCAATCCTTTCACTTTTCCTCCTACCAAACCCACTACTATTGGCAAAATTTGCTCTATAGCACAATTTTAGAAAAATATTAGGAGAATAGCACACAAACAAAGTTATTTAGTTATGTAGCACATTTTTGGAACTCTAGTTCCAACTCAAACTCAAGTTTGACAAAAGTTCTAAGTAGTATGCACCATACTGATTGGAACTCAACTTTGGCAAACTCGAGTTCCAACCCAAACTTGAGTTCAACAAACTCGAGTTCTAAAAAATGTGCTACATAACTAAATAACTTTGTCTGTATGCTATCCTCCTAAATTTTTTTTAAAAACGTGCTATTTGGCAAATTTTGCCGTCTACTATTTGTGGATCAATATATGAGCCCATATGCAAATGGGCTTAAAGCTAGTGCCTCTTAACCTGCATATGAATTTTGGAAAGGTTCATAACATATAATGATCCCAACTTGGAATGCACGGACGCGGCGACGTGGAGCGGACGCCGCTGCCCGCGCGTCGGGCCGCATCCGCCACGTGTTTTTTTTTTTTTTCGAGCCGACTCGCGCCGACTCGTCCCGACGCGGCTGAGACTCGGGCCGATTCGCCCGGAACCGGGCTGAATCGCGCAGAATCGGGCCGTTTCGGCCGATATCGGCGATACCGGCGAACCGCCGGTTCCGGCTGAAACGGCCGATTCTGGCCGAAATTCAGCCCTCTCACTCAAGTGTTCTCTCTCACACCCTACACTCCCCTCTCAATTCATACATTTATTTATATTTGTAATATATTATCTAGTATTGCTCTTAAATTTGGCATATGTTTATATAATGTGAAAAAATATGCTTAGCAATATATTAAAAATATAAATAAAAATATTTTTAATAATTTTTTAATCGCCGAGTCCCGCCGCACCCGCACCCACCTTTTTCAAAAATTGCCGAGTCCCGCACCCGCACCCGCACCCGCACCCGAGTCCCGAAATGCACCCGTGCTTCATAGATCCTAACAGAGCAGCGATTCAAATATATTATCTGAATGAAGTTCAGAAATGCATCCATTGAATATTGAATATGCAATATGGACGCTTATGATTGCACCCATAGCAAAGTCCACCGAAGATGCAAAATAAAACTAAATTTCAGTTGATTACAATATTTAATTGCTTATGCAGATTCTAACACAGTAAATCTCATTAACAAAGCAATTGATATTATACACCAGTTCTAGCATAAACTCAGAAAGCCATTTAACTATGGATTATTGGAGGAGAAAGTATTTCTTATATAACCGGAGATCTAAGTGCAAACACCCCAAAATCCTCGACGTGTCTGTGTTTGACATGGGCATGCCAGGGACACTCCTATCTTTTGCATGTGCCCTTAGTATGTGAGAAGGAAAAATATCATTTTTTTAAAAAAAAATCCTTTGATTTTATATAGGTGTTTATTTTGAAAACTTAAACACAAAAATACACCTAAAAATAAACATAATATACCTAAAGATATTATTTATTTATTTATTTATTTAGCATATCTTAATAGTGTTGTGTTCTAATTTTTCAAGAATTTTTGTGTTGGGGAGTGGGGATGCCAGGCATTCAAGACTAACACATTTTATTTTTATTTGAGCTAATAATATGCAGGCTCATAGAGGACTTTGTTTTACATGACTAATCCATTCATCAAACCAAACTCTCTTCTCTTTTTTTTTCTTTTTCTTTTTTAAGAGGGTGAAGGAGATGAACTCAATAAAGCTATATGCCTATATCACAACTTTACTCCTGAGCTGACCACTGATTAAACCGCTGCACTTACAAGACACGTTTCCAACGCCCAAAAAGGAAGAACTTAAGATAGGGGGAAAACTGCTCTTATATTGGTCTAACTAAGTTCTAAAATATGGACCTCACAAGAGAACCCACTAAGAAAACTGGATCAACGTACTTAGATTCAATAATTTGGGCCATTGACAAATATGCTACAATCGAAGGCTTGCCCAAGCCCGAAACAAAAAGGAGGGAAAAATAGTCTAAAGCTGGTAATCTCTGCTTGGTTGCTAAGCTATTGTGAATCCAAAATTTTGAGCAACACTTCAGAGTTGGCTTTCCTTAGATTGTACAGAGCTTCATTTTCTAAAGCTACAATTTCTTTTTTTTTGATTTAAATCAAAAAAAAAAAAAAGCTACAATTTCTATCTTCAGCAGTGAGTCTCCGAATTTAATCCTCGAGTAAAAGCCCTTGATTCTTAAAGTCTTTTTTTTTTTTTTTTTTTTTGAGAGAGAGAGAGAGAGAGAGAAGGTTGTATCAATCAGATGTATTTCACTCCTAATGGCTTCGTTTCAATTGCGTAGATCCACACCACAGCACAGGCAAGGCTTAATAAATTATTTGCTGAAACTGGGTTTTTTTTGTTTGTTTTTTGCTGAGTTGACAGAACTTTGTTGGCCATCTAGAAATACAAGTTTGATTTGTCTGCTGCTACAATAGCTCATGCGTCTAAATGCAAGGAACCTAAGCACCAAAAGGGAAAAAAGGTATGTATATTTGTATATAAGGCAACTGCTTTATGTTAATGGAAATTAAGGACCTCATTCATAGATAAGACAAATAGATTAACTTCTTTAGTATTACGAATTATGATCTGTAAAAATAACCACAGATTCTTTTAACGATCTATTCAGGCTCATCTCTTGCTGACAAACCAAGAGATGTAACGAAATTCCTTAGGCCACAATTCCATTAGGAAACCATTGCCATGGCTTAAACAGTGAGATCAAGTTTTTCACACATGTATGCATGCCCTTCAACAGTCTCAACAAAATACCAATCACATAGGCAACTATTTCAACCACCAAATTCTGACCATAATTTAACCCACAAGCAACAAAATAAAGGTACAACCATTAAGGTATGATGGACAGTAATAGCAAGTACCAACACCTTCGAAATTCATAGTACAACATTAGTCTCAAAGTATAGGCAAAATATTATAAAATTTTCCAGTCCATCTATGTCCATATCATGTCAACATCATTCCTACTATAGTTAAGTCATTATCTTATACACTCACATTTATACAACAGATCTGATGTCAACAATACAAAAAATGGACCCTTATTCAAAATCCACTGTCAGAGTACGAAATTATCATTTAAATATCATATTACTTATGAAAGTGAATCTTTATCTTATTTAGATTCAACAGGACAGAGATAACAACACTGCACTATAAGATAGCAGTAAACGAACATATAATTCAACTATATATTAAACTTTCTCATAGCAAAACACCAACATAGTTTCTAACTTAAAGAAACAACTAACAAACTCGCCACAAACAGCTAAGTAAGCTAAAACAACACCTACATACAAAAGCATAAAATGCAAATGACCTTTGCCCCCACCAAATCAGTAAGCAGTTCTTCCATCACCTTCGGTGATCATATCTTTGAATGCCCCACCACTTGGAATCATAGGAAGCACATGTTCTTGATGTGGTACAATCACATCTAACAAGTACGGGCCAGGAGTATCCAACATCTTCTGAATTGCACCTCTTACATCTTCCTTCCTTGTCACACGAGCTGCAGGTATATCACAAGCCTCAGCAAACTTCAACATATTAGGGAAAATCTCACTCTCTTTAGAAGGGTCACCAAGATAAGTATGAGCCCTATTAGCCTTATAAAACCTATCCTCCCATTGCACCACCATACCCAAATGCTGATTATTCAACAACATGATCTTCACAGGAAGATTCTCCACCCGAATCGTCGCCAACTCCTGCACATTCATCATAAAACTCCCATCACCATCAATGTCCACAACAACTGCATCAGGATTCGCCACGGCAGCTCCAAAAGCAGCAGGCAATCCAAACCCCATCGCGCCTAAACCCCCGGAAGTCAACCACTGGCGCGGCCTCTTATACTTATAAAACTGAGCAGCCCACATTTGATGCTGCCCAACACCAGTACTTATAATGGCATTTCCGTCAGTCAATTCGTCGAGCACTTGGATGGCATACTGTGGCGGAATCAACTCATCAAAAGTCTTGAAACCCATAGGATTCTTCTCCTTTACTGCCTTCAACTCATCCCTCCAAGCCGAGAAATCAATCTTAACCTTGTTAGATTTCGCTTCTAACAAGTTATTCATCCCCTCCAATGCCAATTTCACATCAGCACACACCGAAACATGAGGCTGCTTATTCTTCCCAATCTCAGCTGAATCAATATCAATATGAACAATCTTCGCCCCGACTCGCAAAAGCCTCAATCTTTCCAGTAACACGGTCATCAAACCTGACCCCAAATGCAAGCAACAAATCAGACTTATCAACAGCGTAATTCGCATAAACCGTGCCGTGCATTCCAAGCATTTGAAGCGACAAGTCGTCTGATAAAGGAAACGCGCCGAGACCCATCAAAGTACTGGCAACTGGGATCCCAGTCAACTCAACAAACCGGGTTAACTCGGGGCTCGAATTCAAACACCCACCACCGGCATACAAAACTGGTTTTTTCGACTCGGAGATCAACCTTACGATTTGTTCCAACTGGGTTTGGCTCGGAGGCTTTGGTAACCGAGAATTATAGCCTGCTAATCCAATGGGTTGGTCCCAATTGGGCACCACAAGCTGCTGCTGAATATCTTTCGGGACATCAATAAGAACCGGGCCGGGTCGACCCGAAGTGGCCAAGTAGAATGCTTCTTCGACAATCCGAGGAATGTCCTCCACATCGAGTACGAGGTAATTGTGCTTGGTGATGGAGCGCGTGACCTCAACAATGGGGGTTTCTTGAAATGCGTCTGTGCCAATCATGCGGCGAGGGACCTGGCCGGTGATAGCGACAATGGGGACGCTGTCCAGGAGCGCGTCGGCGAGGCCACTCACGAGGTTGGTGGCGCCGGGGCCGGAGGTGGCAATACAAACGCCGGGGAGCCCGGAGGAGCGCGCGTAGCCCTCTGCGGCGAAGACGCCGCCTTGCTCGTGGCGAGGGAGGACGTTGCGGATTGAATTGGAGCGCGTGAGGGCCTGGTGGATCTCCGACGACGCGCCGCCGGGGTAAGCGAAAACATCCTTCACCCCTTGGCGCTCGAGGGCCTCGACGAGGACGTCGGCGCCCTTGCGAGGCTCGTCAGGAGCAAATCTGGAAACGAAGGGCTGTTTTTCTGCTTGTTGCGGCTTGGACGGTAGTTTGGGTATTTGAGGAGTTGTGGGGGCAGCTGAGTTCGTTGTTGTGGGCGTTGATTTTGGGCGAGGCAGGGAGTTAGAGATGTGGAGAGTGCAATTTTGGGGAGCCGGTTTATGGGGAATGCGGGAAAAGGGGAGAGTGAATCTGGGAATAAGAGAAGAAGAAGAAGAAGAAGAAGAAGAAGAGAGCTTGTGATTATGAAAAGCGGTGGTGGACGTGGTGGCAGCCACCATTTCCGATTGTTAAAACTCAGGTGGAACGTGTTTGAGAGAGGCTGAGGAGTGAGATAAGAATGTGGTAGGGTTTTTTTTATATATATAGATATAAAAGGGTTGTGGTGTTTTTTTTTTTTGGCCTAAAATGCCCTTGGAATTTTTGTATTTTTAATGGGTGTAATAGGAATCTGATAAATTTTATGGTCCAAGATGGAAGATTCCCATGAATCCCATAAATGAATTTTCTTTTAATAAGTAGATTTTATAAAGATACAAGCATTTCATCAAATTTTCACCAAAAAAGCATTTTATCAAATGTGTAAAAGAAATGAAAAAAATTAATAAAATTGTAGAGAAAACGTTCACCTCATATTAAGCTTTTTTTTCTCTTCGTTGCCTCTTCCTCTGACCACGAATATCATCGTCCTCAACATCTCTTGCTCGCTCTCTCATTTTCCAAAACTCTTATTATCAGAAAGAGAGTTCTCAGAGATCACCATCCTCAACATTTGGTGGACTTCTGGACACACAGCGGCAACTCAGACCCATCTACCCAGCTGGAGGACCTCCCTGTTTAGTTTAGCACCGCCACCAAACCGAGTCTTCATGCTCTCAGCCATTAATGTCACCACCGCTTCAGTCCAAACTGCCACCGTCCACCAAAGGATGAGGGCGATGTTGCTGATCGGCGAAAGAGACAGATAAGAGAGAGTTTAAAAAAAAAAAAAAAAAAAAGGACAAAAAGAGCAAAACCCATACCTGTAGTGTGTGGACTCTGTGGAGAGCCAAATCAGACATATATAGTCTCCCCCAATTTCAACTTCTTCTTCTTCATTTTCTTTTACCAATAAAACCCCAAATAGATCTGGAAAATGCTCTAGCACCATTGGGACTCCACGCCAAATCATCATCTGTAACTAGGCTTGATGGGTTCTGGGTATCACTTAATTTGAACACATAAACGGCGGCTTCGATGGCTTTGTACTGTTTGGCAATGCTCCAGAATCTTTCCCGACAACGGTGTGCAATGTGGGTGGTTCTGCCGTGGTTGGGTGGTTTTTTATTTTTATTTTATGAAATTGGGTTTTAAGGAGTGATAGTGTGCGGCAGGTGTATGTGATTGTTTTGTGAAATGCTGATGTGTCTTGTTATTATTGGAGGCATAAAATGTTGTTTTTACACCAGATCCGGATGGAATGTTGTTTTTTCATAATGCAATTGATGAAATCGCCTAAGGCTGACCTCCAAATAAAAGAAGGCCCCTACTTGTAAAAAAAAAAAAATATATATATATATAATATATTTATCTATATATTTTAATTAAAAAAAAATTTAAGTACTTTTATTGGTCAATAAAATGCATTAAAAATGCTCTATTGTATCTTAAAATGTAGAAGATTAAAAAGAAAAAAAGTTAAGACAAGACTACGCAAGTTGTGGGTTGTGCAGACAAGACTGCACAATGCACACAGCAGTGCACAGTTTGCCCAAAGCCTACAAAGCTAGTTCCACTACATACTAATTAATAATTTATCACATTTTTTTTAATGCATACTCTTATTTTATCTATTATTATAAATTATCACATTAATTAATAATTTGATGTGTATCAAATCAATTCATTTCTAGTAATTTTGCATCTCAAAAATTAAGAAAAATAGATTTTAAATAAAAAAATCAAAACATATTCTTTAATTAATATTAAAATATAAAAAAGACCGCACTTAAAATTTTCGCCTAAAGCCTCCAAAGTTGTTGAGCCGGCCTTGTGTATATATGTCGATGGCTAAGCTGTAGCTTGATGAAATCTGGACCGTCTATTTGGGAACACCAACGTTTGGTTGCATCTAAACCGTACGAGAGTTTTCAAGTACAAAATGTCCGAAATCTCATCGGATGGGAAGTTAGCATTCAGAACCAGGTTAAGGTTAGGTATCATTTGCCCGAGGTTAGGGTTGGCTGCCATTGATAAGACTGATAAAGCTCCTTTCTTTCCCTTTTTCCATTTTTTGGAATTTGGGTTTTTTTTTTTTTGGGGGGGGGGGGGGGGTGGGGAGGATTTGGTATTGAAACCACAAACAAGAGTGAAAAATGAAAATGGCCTAAATGATGGGTTTTTCTTTTCGAGAAAATGTTAAAGCCAAGAATTATTTGGTGAATTATTATTAAAATATAGAAAATAAAGTTAGTGATAAATTCAAATAAGAACCAATAAAAATATATTGCATCAATAATTTATATAAATATTATAAAATAGTTTATGCTCGTAATATTTTCGTTTTTGTTTCCTTTTGGTTATTTCCGTATCTCTTCTTTCTATATTTGATTCTTTTTGCCTCTTTTGGATGGAGATCCATTTGGACAACTGTCCATTCTGTACTTATAATATGCATGTTAGTTTTTTCATGATGAAATTTTTGTACAAAAGAACTATTCCTTCCTCTGAAATAAAAAATAATGATATTTTTTTAGATTAAACAAATAAAAGTGCTATATTGACAAATCAATAGGCGATTAATTATTATTGGTTATAAGTCTTATAACATAGAACTAAAGTGATAGATTTAGACTTCAAAGTTTAAAAATTTGAGACTAAAATTTTATTGTTGTTATATACAGGGCGGCTCTAGAATTTTTGCCTAAGGGGTCAATAAGAAACATAAATTATATAAAATTTAAAATAAAAGAGATTTGAATATATCAATATCACAAAAAACAAAAAAAAAAAACATGAAATTCTACAATTGTCTTTAACGGGGTTTCCTTATTACAAATTTATCTATAGTACTAGCAAAAAAACAAAAAATAAATTATAAGTTCATTTGACATATTTTTTTTCTAATACAATAAATATATTAATTATTGTTGTTAAGTGATTTTTTTGCAATTCTTTAATTTATAAGTTTACTATTTGTTGAGGTACAAATTTTCAACCCCTAATTTCTTTGGCTCACTCACAAAAATTCCCACACAAGCCTATGAATTATTCCTAGCCCACATAAATATTTCCTATATATATATATATATATTACCAAATATTCTCCACGTAATTGGGCTTTCACAAATATCCCTATATAAGTCCCATGAATTAATTAGGGCCCTTTCATACACATTATTCACATATTACCCACAAAAAATACCCATCATATTGCTACCAATATTGGGCTACAAAATTATACTATCTCCGCAACAAAAAACCCAAAATCATCTACCTTGTGGGAAAACCTAAAAATCCTTAAAAGCCCGTTGCTACACGGCACTTATCTAAAGCCCGTTGCTACACGGCATCTTAAAAGCCCGTTGCTACACGGCACCTTAAAAGCCCGTTGCTACACGGCACCTATCTAAAGCCCGTTACTACATGGCATCCTAAAAGCCCGTTGCTACACGGCACTTATCTAAAGCCCGTTGCTACACGGCACCTATCTAAAGCCCGTTGCTACACGGCAATATCTCTACAAAATCTCAAACTATTTTCTAAAGCCCAAATAATAATTTGACAACTATTTACTTAAGCCCAAATAATAATTTGGCATTATTTATTAAAGCCCAAATAATAGTTTGTCAATTATTTTCTAAAGCCCAAATAGTAATTTGGCAACTATTTACTTAAGTCCAAATAATAATTTGGCACTATTTACCAAAGCCCAAAATAATAATTTAGCACTAAACCCAAATACTAATTTGGCATCTATTTTACTAAGCCCAAAAACTATTTTGGCATTAGCTTTACAAAGCCCAAGTATTAATTTGGCATTATTTTACTAAGTCCAAAAGTTATTTTGGCAAAACCCAAATGCTATTTTTGCACATGCTTACAAAATCAAATACTATCACTCATAAAGAAATATAATCACTCATCTCTCAAAGAAATACTTCTCTTACAAAATTTATGAAAGCCCATGTATATCACCCATGGCAAAAGTCTTCATTTTGTAGGATTAACTAAGCCCAAAGGAGCTTAAAAACATGCACCAGCCAAGCAAGCCCATCATGTGTGCACCGCCCAGCAGCTGGTGCTGACGTGAGCAACTCAGCCAAGACACAGCGCAACTTTGACAGCTGGAACCCACCATCACCAGCTCCTGACTTGTCCAATCTGACTAAAAGAAAGAGAGACACGTGTCTGTCTAGGGAAGGAACTTCCTCTATGAGCTGAAATTACATCACCCAAAACATGACAAAAAGCTGGCCTTGATATGACTGACAGCTGGAGCTCTGCAGCCAGCTTTCTTGGCTATCTATTCTTTCTTCTTCAACGTAACTAAGCAAGGGTCATTAGGCAACCATGAACCAGACCCTTGGAGCTCACAAAGCAAGCTGAAACCGGTCCCTTTTCATACCAAAAATGCATATTTTCTGGTTCATGGACCAAGCACATGAACCCCAAATGGGGAAACTTAGGGAAATGTGGTTTGGAGGGCATCAAGGGGATTCCAGCAGAAATTTCCAGTAAGGGCTCCACAGTTGACACCTGCCTTGGAGTGATACAACTTGCCCTATGGAACTCTGAGTCTAGCAGCAGCATAACCAACGGTCATTAGCCTAATTTATATGCTAAATCCCATCAGCCAATTCTAATCAACATTCAATACTGAAGCAGAAACCCAGCTGATCTTACCTAAACAACAACAACCTTCTTACCACCATCAGCAAGAATCCTGGAAATGACCCACCAACTAGATTTTTTGAAAAGTTAGAAAGATTTGGCAAGGATTATTTGCTAATTACCCCATGAGAATCCAGTTATAAAAGAGACTCTCCATTAAAGCTTCAAGGGGGGACAAGGAGGAGGACACCAAGATACTTACCAAGAAAGCTCTCTCTCTACCCTTCTGTATAAGCCTTTCCTATGTGCTAAAAAAATCACGGAGAACTAAGTTTCAAGCCTAGAAACTAAGTTTCCCCAGCTCTTAGCCTAAAACACTCCATATATCTCTGTTCCCATATACTCCTCTGCCCCAGCAGAAGATCCCAGCAACCCCAGTGAACACTATTCCACACTATACATGTCTCCCACTACTCACCACTTATACTATATCCATGGGAATGCATTGGCACCATAATGACCTTGCTGCGCTAGCTGGAATCTCTCTCTCTCCCTTCATCCCACACTAAGTTTTTCCTCATTATTTGTTATAATGGATCTTATTATACTTACATACTCATTTACCATTGATGGCTATAATGTAACTATCACTATAACATTTTTCCCTCATATTAACGTTGTTATATTGGAGGACTCATCACCCGAGTCAACGGATGATGAACTTGAAACATAGAGACTTTCCTTGATATTTGCATCTTACTCTGTATTGTTTTATTGCTAAGTTGATTTCTACAGAAACACATTGTTGCTAGGTATTTTTTGCAGAAACACTCCGCTGCTGGGCTATTTTCTGCAGAAGTGCTCTATTGCTGGGTTGCTTTTCTGCAAAAATATTCAACTGCTAAACTGCTTTTTCTGCAGAAACATTTTCACTGCTGGGTTATTTGCTGCAGAAGCATCCTGTTGCTGGGCTATTTTTTGCAGAAGTGCTCTATTGCTGGGTTGCTTTTCTGCAGAAATATTCTACTGCTGGGCTGCTTTTTCTGCAGAAACATTTTCACCGCTGGGTTATTTGCTGCAGAAACACTCCATTGCTGGGCTATTTTCTGCAGAAGTGCTCTATTGCTGGGTTGCTTTTCTGCAGAAACATTCTACCGCTGAGCCTTTTTTTTCTGCAAACACATTTTACTGCCGGGTTATGATTTGCAGCATGTTTTTTAATCATCTTAACGTGTTCGCTGTGAGGATCGCTTACAACCCATTCTTGTCAATTCCAAACTAGGTCCAAGGCATAAAAGCATGTTGAACTCTTTGGATCTTCACCGATAGCCTTTGGGCCGTGTATTAAGCCCATCGTCGAGTTTCGGTTAGGCCCCAACCCATCTCAAATCTCATTTGTCGGGGGGGAAACTTTTTTGCCCTCGACACTATTCTTTAAATATTTTATATTTTTATTATCTTTAGTGTTAATGTATTGACCAAATCACATAGCCAATAACCCCTCACAACTCACAAGTCACATTCAACAAAATTAAAAAACCACTCACAAATCACAAATTAGTCAAATAGTCAAAATTATAAGTCCTATCTCAACTTTCTAGTCTTTTATCAAGTCAATAAGCAACTCTGCAACATGACATCACCCAACGATAAAGAAACTCAAACTCAAGTACTTTTTTTTTTTTCTTGAGAAACTAAACTCAAGTACTCGACAACAATAAAACACTATAAACTAGTAAAAGTAATAAGTCCTATAAGTTTATAACCCATTAACCCCCAGAGGCTCGCACACAGTCACACACACGGGTCAGACTTTTCACTTTAGAGACTCAAAACTCAAGTTGAGTTATTCAAATATTAGAAGTTCAAAACACAATTCTAACGCCACAGCTCCCACACACACAGTCCAAGATTCAAAAACTCAACAAAAAAAATCAAATGATAACTCCACACACACATACGGTGATTCACTCACACAGATTTAGTGAAATAGCATATCAAAACACTATAAACACACTCTCATAGTGAACAAAAGAGAGAGAGAAAGCTGAAAAACCAGATCAAGCGACGGCAGAAGGTAGACCAGGCGGCGACAAATTAGGGACAGTCAGGCGTTGGCAGATTTTGTGTGTGAAGCAGAAGCTGCCTTTTTCCTTTGGGTTTGGAGAGTGAAAAAGGATAATGAGAGATTTTGGAAGTTAAGCAGCTAGAAATTATTAGATTTTATTTGACCCTTTTTTTTATTTATGATTTTTCAAATTTTAATTATGTGCTTTTTATTTCTGAGATTAAAGACCAAAATTTTCTTTTGGACTTCTTTTTTTGGGAAGGGCTTGTGTCCAGTGAAAGTTATCACTAGACACGTCAAGATTCAGACAAGGGTTGAGTCTACGGGGGTGTTTGGTAGTGTATTTTGTACAATAGTTTTTAGTGTTTAAACAACATTATACGTATTTTCACACACTTTTTCACCTATTCGTATTTTCAAAAAATATAAACAATGTTACTAAAACAACATTATGTGTGAAAAAACATTACCGAGTTGAAATCTTCTACACAGCTTTTTCTGTTCCACTCTATTCTCCACAAATAAAAATTTGCCGCATATACACCTAATTAATGTTTGATGAATTTAATTCTTGGAATTTTATCATATTTTGGTTGCTTAGTATTTGAGATTGACACGAGAATAAAAATAAAAAATAAAAAAATAAAGTATATACCCCACTTCCCTTAGAAAAGGGGATCACTTGATTTTGTTGTCCTTGTCAATAGGAATTAGATATCAATTAAGAGTTAATGTCTTACAACCCTATTAATGATGTAACTTATTTCACAACTTGTCAATATAGACCAAATAACTTTTGAGAAATGCTACATCACATTTTCACAACAAAACTTAGAGGATAAATTGTTATTGATGGATAAAATAATGATATCATTGGTGAACTCAAATTTGAACTAATAATAACTTACCATTTAGGATTTATTGTGAAAATATTGTAGACATATCATTATTCATAACTTTTACTTAAACACACTATAAATATCAATTTTATTTCTCATCATTATCTAACTTGGTCAAATTGTGGAGAAAATTGTCACTATATACTTTCTAAATTATGGAGAAAATTGATACTAACGGTTATAGATGGTTTATATGGTAAGCTCAAATTAAAACCAATAATAAATGCATCATCTTCGTTCCAATCAAACAAGAAGATTGAAGGCATCATCTACAAAGATTGTCATGGCTTAGAAGTCAGTCCTTGGACAAAGATGACTAAGGATCGAAACAAAGAGGTCGAAGCAAGACAAGTGTGCATTGACGCTCTATTTGTTTCAGCATTAACGTTTTCTGATATTTGGTATCCACAATTTTTATAACATTTCTTGTATAATTTAAAACATGTATAATATGTGTATTGTGTAAACGCACCTAATGTAATCAATATAAAAAAATAAAAAAAAAAACCAAGAATGAATTTGGGTTTCAAACTAAAATTTTGACAATGGATATAATCAAAATTAGCTAGTCCAATTTTCATGATCTCAAATACTCATCTTGTTCATATATATGAATAGTATTTTTGATAAGTAACGTAAGAAATTCTATTAGAAAAAACCATGTACATTGGAAGTGTACTATAGTGGCACAAATCAACAGCAATGTAATATAATATATATACACACACACATACTTCTTATAATTCAAAATAATCATTATACCCATAAATTCCATTTTAAATAGTTCAAAATGCCACATAGTTTGATAAATACCAAAAATTGTTATAGAACTGTTAACAGATCTATGAGGAGAAAAAAAAAACCTTATTAAAAAACAGTGTTATAGAGGGGAGAAGAAATAAGGAGAAAAAAGAGAAGAGAGGCAGATAAAGAAAGAAATCTATGAGAAGAGAAGAGGCTAGAGGGGGTGATAGTGAGGGTGTGAGAAGAGAGAAAAAACAAATGGAAGAAAAGAAATGAGAGAGTTTATTGTGAGAAAGGTTGAATGTGCAAAAGAAAATATTGTTTCCTGAGTCAGAAGAATATAATATTTATAAAAATTATGCGCCGTATGAGAGAGATTGTTTTCCAATTTTTTTTTTTTTTGGAAAATAATCTATAAAAAATAAGCCATATTTTTATAAGAGTTTTCTATTAATTAAAGATAGTTTTCCGTTGACCAATTTTTTTTTATATTACCAAATACTGGAAAATATGGAAAACTATCTTTATAGAAGGTTTTCCAGTGAAACAAACAGAGCGTTAGAGGGAAATAACATTTACACAGCTATTATAGCATTGGCATCCAAAATGTTATTTTGCCCCTACAACAACAAAAAAAACTAGCGAAATTTGAGTGTCTATTCTTAAAAAAATTTAGACACTTGTTATAGTAACCTCCTTATTATACAATTTACTATAGCAAGTTTTACGCTTTTTTTTTTAAGCTTTAATTCCTCTCGCCTCTCTTCTAGCTCTCTCTTCCCTTTCAATCACTTTTGCCTTGTTTTCTCTCTCTCTCTCTCTCTCATCAAACCTCTATGACTGAGCTAACGAATCTCCACTTTTGCCACTGTCATCATCGATGGCTGTGCAACGATGCATGAAGTGATGTGGCAGATAAACGTGGGTCTCATGGATTGGTGGAGCTCATAGGTTTGATGTGACAAATCGAAGCGGTGGAGCTTATGGGTTTGATTAGTTTTGGGTTGGATAGTGGAGCTCATGGGTTTCTAGTGGTTTATTCTGAGCTAGGCAATGGTTATGGGCGATGTGTTTGCAATGGGTCTCAATGCCAATGAAGGTAGGTTGCGATGGTGGTAGTTTGACTGATTTGGGTTTGGGATGAGTTGATTTGTTTTGGGTTTCGATTTGGTGGTGGTGGGTTGAGAATGTGGTGGCCGGTTGTTATGCACAATGGATTTGGTTTATTCCGAGTTGCTTTAGACAAGAGAGAGAGAGAGAGAGAGGAAGAGAGATATCATGTCAAAGAGAGAGAAAAATGAATAAATAAATAAATATATGGTCATGTTAACAAACGCTTTTAGGACATTGGTTAACAATCCATTTTAAGAAAATTTTGACATCACTTTTATAAAAAACTAGTCGCAGACCCGCGCGTTGCGCGTAATAAAGTTTTTTTTTTTTTTTTTTTAATGATTGTGTTATTATTTTGACTAATTTTCAATGTATTACTACTTAAGCCCTCTCAACAACTGCGCTCCGATATTGAATTTTAAATAATTTTAAATTCAAATTATTTTGAATAATTTTCAATGTATTACTGCTTAAGCCCTACCAACCATCATTTAACCGTCATTATAGCAAAAGATCATTTCAAATAACTGATGGATAATATAAACACCCTACCAATAATATGTGGACTATTTTAGCAACGCATTTCATTTTAGAGAGACCTGAAGAAATATTCCATCTTGTGTGAACTTGCAATTTAATAGATAATCCGTTATGATTTGGTAGAAACCAAAAGATAATATAAAATTTATTTTAGTACAACAAAAGATAATATAATCTCAATTTTATAATAGTCATTTCATTAATTGAGAGTTGGACATACTTTACGAAACAATCTAGCTGTTGAACTTGAAATTTAACAGATAATCCGTAATCAACTGGTAGAAAATATGAACAACCTACAAAACCAAAAGAAAATATAAAAAATGTTTTAGCATAGCATTTTCATTTTATTGCTATTGAACTTGCAATTTAATAGATATTCCGTAATCAACTGGTAGAAAATATGAACAACCTACACAACCAAATAAAAATATAAAGAATATTTTAGCATAGCCTTTTCATTTTATTTATAATTAAAAGTTAGAAATACTTGAAAATAACAATCCAGTGTAAAAACATGTAAATTAACAGGTAACTTGTGAGCAACTGGTGGGTAAAATAGTAATCAAAACGGTGACAGGTGTCCACATCATTAAACACCAAGACCTTTTTTTTTTTTTTTTAAATCTTTTGATAAATGAACACAAACACTCATATGCAAATACACACTCAAACACTAAAAAAAATATAATATTTTATGTCATCTATCTATAGTGTCTTCCTGCTTGGTAAGTAAGTTCACACAAATATCATGAAGACCATTTTTCTAAGACTATTTGGAGATTCCTGTCTTTATGTAGTTACGTTAAAAATTAAAATATCACAAGGTAAGACCAACCCAAAAACTTAAACTATAATAGTTTTTTAGACCAACCTCATTCTTTTTAATCTCCCTCCTTTTTTGCTTTTAATCTACCTTTGTTTTTACTCTTTCACTTTGTGTTAAAACCTTCCACTGCCAAGCATGTGAATTTCGGTAAAAAATTCATTAAATAACTTATTGCTCCACAATTGATTTTCCAACTGCTATAATTGCAGTTAACACCTTCCTTTTGAATGAGATCAATAGACAAAAACCCAAAACACTACCAGTTTTGTTTTTTTGTACTTTGAAATGTATTATGTATATAACCATGTTTTGAAGCTTGGCCTTTGGTAGCAATTATTTCACAGAATGGTCCTCACAAGAAGACTCAATTACTGAACTTTTTTGAGAATCAACTAAATTATTGAACTTAACGATGTATATAAGGCTAAATCCAGGAAATAATTAATTAACCATGTTCTAAGGCATCAAGATGGTTGCTGAAAAATGTCGTAGACACTAATCTCAATGTTGATTTCTTTTTCCTTAGCTCATCGTGCTTAAATAGTAGTGACATGACATAAGAGGCATAGATTTTTAAAAAAGTCTGCAGTTAATTAAAACTTCTCAATTTAAGGAAAATATTGCACCTACAATAGTTTAGGACGTGCCCATTAGGAAAAAATATCACAAAAGATCCAAATAATTTTCCAAGTGCTATGCATGGGAAAGTTAAATTGTGGTCCCAAAGAGCAACAAAAAGTTGTTTTCAGGCCCCCTAGAAGTGTTTTTACTTTTCCACAGTGCCTTTGATACTCCCAAACCAAAAGTGCAACTTATATAGTCTCACTGTTCTGCTCTATAGTTGCTGTCCAGCAAACCTCAGTTTGGCAGGAATATTGTGGGAAAAATAATGAAAGAAGCCAATATAAGTGCATCAACCAACCATAAAAATGGATTTTCAATTCCAAATTTTCAATAAATGATAAGCTATTTCAAGTCCAATCAAAGATAAGTTGCAAAACAACAGGGCTTTGAACATTTACATTCCAAGTTATTTCCATTCAGTTAGTGGGCACCATTGCCTAAAGCGGAAGGTACAATTTCACCACAACTAATTGGGTATTAATCCCACCAATAACCTATTTCATAAATCAAAACCTCCCTTAAGCATAGAAATAAGACACAGAAGAGAGAAATGGTAAAAAGGAAAGTATAAAAATAGAAGAACCTAGGAAAAGTCCTCCTATGGCTTTGTGCCAACTTGCAAAAGAAAATGCAAAGGTATAAACACTATGTTGGGCATTTTTCTTAAGGTTTCGTCAATCTGAAAATACAATGTAAAAGACAATGGCTAACCAAAAAATAAAACAAAAGTAGTCCCAACTGGCTAAACAGGTGTCAGGTATATGCAATTAGACAAAAAGTTATTGTATTTGTGAGTGCAAACAGTGAGTGAATTCCATTGGTTATGCAAGTCAAGGACAATCAAAGTTCTTTATTCATAATTGAAGGGCTTGGTTTACTCCATCTCAAATTCTCCAGAATTCAACTTTAAGCGGTTTTGGACAATTGTTATGTCCATATTTGCTCGTGATCTTGAATCAACCCACCTGCACCGATTGGTCTTGGACGACCCATAGTGACCCAAATTCTCGGGCCAATAATAAAGATTCAATTTTGAACGTGTGCTTGTCTTCCTTAAAATCTCAGAAATTGAGTTGTGTGTTCAAAACCAAGCAGCAAACCACTACTACCAATCCATATAAATCAAAAGACAAACTGCTGGCAGTAATTCTGCAGCTTCTGTTAGACAGTGCACCAATTAAAAACCACAGCAACCATAACAATCATCCACACCACACCACGAAAGAAGCCGCAACAAAATGTAAAAAGGGAAACCAAAAACATCAAGCAAAATAATGGAGCACAAAAAGAACAGGGTTTAGAAATACCTCAGCCGAATCAGCCAGGTTCCGTAAATCTTTATATACTGTGAGGAGAGGAAGACAGCAAGGAAGGAACTCAGAAAAGCAGCTGTTACTATGAAACCGTAGAGCAGGAAGGTGGGGAGATTTTCAGACTCTTTGGTTGTCCTTGAAACCGTTACTGTGAAACCGTAGAGCTGAAGTGTAGCGCTGAACTCTCTAGTTGTCCTCACACTATGCTTCTCACGCACAACCCTTCAAGATTCCACGGTTTCAAATCTTTCCTTTAAGTTGAAAACGTGTTGGGCTGGGCTTTATGTTGGGAGTAAATAGGTAAAGAGTGGGCTGGGATTTATTATACAAAATTATTATAGAGCTGGAATTTATTATTCTGAAATTTGTAAAAGTTGTTTTAAAATTGTAAGTAAAAAAAAAAAAAAAAAGGATTGGAATGACATGGCCGCTGACGTGGCGCAATGTGAGCGCAACGACATTAAACGCTACGCTTCAGCTTTTAGTAATATATAAATGAAAAAAGTTGTTAAAACATTAATTACTTTTCTTTTTTTCCCATAACAACTTTCTTTAAATAGATTATTAAACAATACCCTAAGGGCATTCATTAGCATTTCCCATAAATATATAGTGTTGATTTTATGTGAAAAATAAGAAATTGAATGTTGTGTGAATTGTAAAATAATGTATTAAAATAAATAAGGTAGTTTTTTGTGTTAAAATTGATTTTTTTTTTTTTTTTGGAATACCCAGATGCTAATGCTATTACCTATAAATAATCCTCAAGTAGACCTATTCGCCTACCAAATTTGATCTATCCTTCGCGGCATTTTGGATGCCAGATCGTTTTACTAGTCTTGATTAGTGTTTCTTTCAAGGATGAATCCAATCGGGGGGGATAAGAGCCCGTCTCCAGTTCCCCTCCCCATGAATATCACACCATCTCACAAGGACGAGGGGCTGTCCTAGCCGTCAGCCCAACCTAGCCTAGTCCAATTGAGTACGAGCTCAAAGAAGCCTAGTCCATATAAGTTGTAGCTGCACAGAACAATAAGGCTTTGAATTAGCTCTGGCCCATTTGTCAATCCTAAACAAATTCTGAAAGATGAACGAAGCCAGAATAATGCTCTGGTTTTATTTGTTTTTAGGCTCATTGAGCTCCAACTCAAAAAGGAGCCAACCAATTCACTATCCAAAATATAATAAGAACAGTCAATACAGGTCTCATTATAAAAACAAGAAGTACATAACCACCAAATTTCATTGTCTACTAGAGAAATGCATACATATCAAATATGACCTAAGAAGCTACTTGCTAAGCATTCCTCTTTAAAATTAAGTTTCACTCTGACCCATCCGCCTTCCACCTCTAGCAAATTAGTGCTTCTTCACATAACCTGCATTTTCATACAAACACAAAATCCATCCTCGCATTAATTATACACCAAAGGTTTAAAAAAAATTCTCCATGATCTACTTCAAGTAGCTAGAGGAGGCTAAAATTCATAAATCATAATATTACAACTACCAAAAGCATCTCAGGAACAGCCTCTCAACAGCTTACTTATGAACATTAATATCAGAAACTTTCTCCAAATTTTGGATGTGCAAACAGATGACATCAACTACAGCTTATAAAAAATGTAAACATTACATTCTCAAACTATTTGTCCTGATAATATATACGCGATGCCTTTAAATAGCAGCAATATAGATGGCTAGTGCTGATGGTTATCACAAGCACATTACATGATTAAACAATACACATTGAGACTTGAGTTGTACATTATGAAAACAAAATCGAGATGAACTACAGGACGTTTTAGAAAAGAGAAAACACTTTTCAGATAGGCATTTATACAATGGTGCGAAACACCACAATGGTAATGATCCAGCAGAAACCACTATTTTATAATAACCTGATAAGCTCTTTTAAATATTTATTTTTGATCATTAGTCATGAATTATGTAGCATCACAACATTTTGAGTTTTCAACCTATACAAAAGTATATCACCAATGTCTGCAAGTACCAAAATCCACAATTCTGAGGCTGAGACTAAAATAAAAACTAAGAACCATTCATTGCACCAAACTAAAATGCCAAAGAAATACAAAGATCATATTCAAACCATCTCCAATAACTGGTGGAGGAAGAAATACCATCAACAAGACCATAAAATCACTATCGCAATTTCTCATAATGCTTCCGTCTCAACTCTCAAACTTTCAGTATCATTTTTATAAAGTCATACTACAATTTTTAATCCTATAACAATGGGGGTAATATCAATTTTATCCTTATGCATTTAATTCAGTCAATTTTTGACTCATAAGTTTTAAACTAGAAGGCACAGACACAGAAACGGGTATGGGTATGGGTACGACACAGTAACATGATATTCTTTTGAAATAATTATTAAATATATTTATATTTATATTTTCTATATATTGTTAAGCATTTATTTTTCATAGAATGTTAACTATATAAATCAATTTAAGAGCAATAAAGGATAATAAAGTGAATTCATGACTATGAAAGGATGGTTAGAAATTAGAATACAAACCAAGAATAAGAATATTTATTAATTTTCAAATGCATGGTTACTTTTAGAGCATGAATGCTCTATTTTGTTTAGTGAAAGGATATTCGACTCTTCTTGTTTCCGTGTCCCTCCCCTGTCCAGCATTTTTTTTTCTTATTTTAAAAAGGGGCACAACTAGAGCCGCATGCAGAAGTGTCCAGTGTCCAACACGGGTGCGGCACTCCAAATGAAGTGCCTGTGCTTCATAGCTTTTAAACCAAGTGCATTGATCCTCAAAAAAGTAAACTCTGTGCATTAAAATTGTCTCTTTTTTTGCGAGATTCGAACATCGGTTCTCCTATAAAATAAAATTTACTCGGATTTTTGAAAGTTGGGGGACAATATTGTCCTAATTAATAGTCGAGCGATGAAATTGAAATTGTGACAAATGTACAGAACTAAAATTGTAGTTTGGATTTTGTCAAATTGACAAACAATGATTCTAATGGCCTCGAGCAATAAATGAAATTAATTCAAAACAAAACGCAATGACAATAAATCTAGAAACCAATCCTGAATCATCCAAATAAGTATTTACTTTAATCAAAGAATTGCATGCAATCAGTGCTACTCACAAAAATGGCAATGAAAAGAGGATTTCATCAAGTGCATGTCGATTTGAATAACAAACTCTAAAACCTAACAGAAAAATTTGCAAATAAATTTTGATTAAAGTAGGAGCATAGAGATCGAATTAGAAGCAATACCTATGCGGAACCGACGATGATGTTGTTGATCGGAATGAAGATGAGCTTCACGAAGAAGCCGACGAATCCCATCACCACGAATCCATGCCTATGAATTCTGCTGCATTAGCTGTTCCTAGTCTGGAAGCTTAAGTGCTTAACAATTTTCATACACTGTTTTTTAATTATTCTATAAGGTATTTATTATATATACAATTTTAATGTCAATGTCCATCATTGATATAACCTGTTTGTAACCTTGTCTTTATGTAAACTCCTGACTCAGGCATCTCTACATAGAATATACTCTCTAGTCTCTCTCTAAACATTGTTTGTACCGAATCAAATGCAATAGCTTAAAATTTGTTTTGGTTTCTTCTATAGTGAGAAAGAAAACTAAAGTCATGCCTAATTGACCCAATTTAACATATTATATGGGTGAGCACAAAGAAATCTCAAGCAGATGGCAGTGCCAAGTGGAAAATTTGGGTGGTCTTGGAAAATCTTTGATATTCTTTGCCATTATATAGACTGCAGCAAGTGACATAATGTGTAATGTGAAATAGTAAGAGTCATTATCTTGACAAATGAGATTATTACATATTCTTTGCATCAATCCTAAGTTTATATAGCTAAACCTTGACAGCAAAGATATTACAAAACAATAGGTACAATAATCTGTCCATAATGTAGTGTGCCTTAGCTAGTAGTTTCAAATGTCAAAAACACAACAATAAGTTCAATAACCTCAGCCCTCTATCACGTAAAATGAATAACTTCTTTGTACATTTCATGCTCACTTCTAGTCTTCTAGCAGATTTTGTAAATAATGCCTCCTCTGAGTTGTTAAATTTTTAGACCATGTCTTCACAAAAATTGCAATCACCGTGCCCCCGAAAGATTTATGATAGGCTGACCCCAAGTGTAAACTAGACAAAGATTTCATCTTCCCTTTAATTTTCCATAGAAAACAATTGGCAACAAATAGGTCCATTACCTGCCACTGAACTCCCTCGAAAAAGTCATTTTCCATCCAAAGGTTTTAAACTAACAGGGTGACAATTCATCTCCAATTAAATGTATAATCTGGGTTTTGTTATCTTTTCATAGTTTCATTTAAAAAATTAAACTTCCCTTTAGTTGGTGGGTATTCCAGCCATACAAAAGGTTTAATCTAATTCCTAAACTCAACCAATGGTTGAGTAACACATATTAATCTTGAATACATAATCTATATTCTAAACCATGGTAATGGTGAAAAATGGTATTACTGATTCAAGGTATCCTGTTTTTCAAAACATTGCTGTTGTCATTGTGCACGTACCTCAGTTTATAGAGTATGTTAATGCCCCCCAATCAAATCCACATCTGCAACAACAAATTGTTATAGTTTATTGTTTAGCAAAAAAAATTGTTATAGTTTATTTGGCTTAGTCTTCTCTTCACACCTGCCTTTGTTTTTTCTTCCATATACTTCTTTCAATCTTTCTAGTTGTTTCTTTGGTTTATCTAGCACACCAAACCATATCATTAACAATTGATTTTAATGAGTTTGGCTTGTTCTTCTATATTCCCTCTACATCTCTCTTATGTTATCTTTGCAATGAATTCTATTATCTCCTAAATATTTTCCAGCCTAATCCCATTTCTGCAACAAAGTAGTTTTTGTTTTGGCAAGGGAGTTTATAAACACATAACTCCTATTTTCCTCCTTAGATCTTCCTAAGACTTGTATATTTGGTCCATGAACAAATCTTTAGTTTTCTATTCGTGGAGAGAATAATTACTATCGGAAGGAACACTGAAGAACAGATTGTTCCACATGCAGGATCTAAGGTGAGTGCTTTTAATTCAAAATCTTTTTTTTTTTGTTTGTAAATTTAATTGTCTTACACAGTTCTCATAGCATAAAAGATTCAAAGATTCTCATAAAATAATTGGAAACAAATCAGGCGATGAAGGAAAGTAATCGTAACAAGTCCCTCTTTGCTTCTATACACAAACCAACTATAGATAATGGCAGATCAAGCAGTATGATTATTAAGGTAAAATTCATATTCTTTTCTCCTGTTACAAAAGATTAAGGAGTACCTAATATTATCTCTATGGGATTGGAGTTTTTATTTTTCTTGAACTGAATTCTTAAACTGGAAAAGAAAGCGCATACAGTTATACCTGCTCACATTGTGGCTGAAGCTATATCAACAGTCCACGGTCTTGACCTTAGATGGTCAGGCCCAATTACACCAACAGAAACGCAATATATTGAACAGTATGTCCTAGCAAAATATCCACAATATGCTGGGTTAGTTGGAGGAGAAAAGATAGACCTCTCCAGTCTTTGCATCAATGAGGAGCCTGTAGAGCCCACTCTTATTGATAGGCGAAAGTCCCCAAGGGGTAGTGTCAGAGACCCTTCCCCACCTTCCTTTGGAAGCAATCATCCTGACTTGGATAGGACCCAGTTGGAGCATTCAACGTTGCTTGACATTCTCACCAAGAAATCTACCTTTCCTGGAAGTTTTATCTCAATCCCTGAAATCCAAGCTGGAAACAAGGTTTTGAAGCCCTGTGGATTAACTGATAATGAGTACCTTGTTCTCTTCACTCCAAACTACCAGGATGCCATGAAGTTAGTTGGGGAGAGCTACCCTTTCTTCAAGGGAAACTTATACCTGACCATTATTTGTGAAGAAGAAGACTGCATAAGAGAGTATGCTACTTTCAAGGAATCCAAATTGATATTGGCACCAGAGACTTGGCTGGATTTGAGGATCAAAGGATCACAGCTTAGCCAATACTTTAGGAGGAAGTGTAAGCACAGCCCAAAGGGGTTATTCTCTTAGCCGGTTGAAGTAAATGGGACTCGTTATTCAATGCATTGGGTTTCAGAAGCTCATAGGAACTTCTGGCATGTTCTGCTTGACGCAACTGCACTGGTTGTTGGGGAGGATATGTTGAATCTGGCACTTCATCAGCCAGACTTTGTGTTATGTAGTCTTGATAATACACATGCTAGTCCTTCAAGGATCACTTGCCTCTTGGTCAGGAAGAAAACCTTTGACAGTACAACAGCTCCATCTCAGCCCAATGAGTGAGGAAAAAAAAGTACTTCACTACTATCAGGGCGCTAGATCCGGCAATTAATGGTTTTTGATTGACAATGTGTTGTAGAATATGTTCAAATGATCTAGCAATAATAATACATTTTAGCTACTTGGGCATTAAAATTTCCTCGGGTACAATCTGTAGATAAATAACCTTACTATGAGAGTGTATTACATATAGATAATGTTTAAGGATCATTACTGATGTTGATCTCTCAAAAAGGTAATCCTGGACTCCCAATCCCAATGGGTGCTTTCCTTTAGATAAGATATTATTTTCAGATAACAAATTCAGACAGTTTCTAGCAATTTAGGTATTATGATTATCCATCTTCTACTTAGGAAAACTTTCATATGAGCATCTTGAACAAATGCATGATTTTTGTCACAGAAAGTCCCACTACAAGAAAAAAAAAATCCATTTATACTCTTGAAGTCACTAGTATTACTTATGAACCACACAGGTAATTGCAATTCTCTTTATGCTAGATTTATGATCTGGTTATGAGGTTGGGATAGGAAATGCTAGATTTGTTTTATGTGACAGAAAGATAATATGAACCCTCTACATGAAAAACAATATCAATTGTACTCTTTTTTTTTTTTAATAGAAGAAGGGAAGCATACAAGCTATAACTATGGTACAAAGGATGTGCAGTAAAGGAAACAGAACATTAAGCAAAAAGAACACAAATCTAAAAATTCCAAAAATGAGGGGATAAAAAGACCACTCATTGCAGTCATCCAATCAAGCAGAGTAAGCAAGAAAAACCATTTTAGTTCAATGATGGAATGTTCCTCACCCTCAAAAGTTCCAAGATTCCATTCTTGCCAAATAGTCCACATGATATATTGTGGAATTTCTCCCCAAATTATATGCATAAGAGCTGTGAAGGAGCAAGTTATCCGCCGATTCCCAACTGTTCTTGCACATCCTGCTCAAATTATCCAAAGTGAGAATCTTTCCCCTAGCGGCTGTCCAAGTAAAAAAGGCCACTCTAGAAGAAACTTTCACCCTCCAAATACTTTTCCAAGTGAAGGCATGACTTCTTCCAGTCATTAGGGCCCTATAATAAGTCCCTAATACTACTTATCAACAACATAGTTAATTGGAGCTTGTCTGTGGACTATATTTATGGTCTAGTTTTGTAAATGGGGGAGAAATTTAGTTTACTCCTGCCATATATCCTGACAGATAGAGTCAAACCTACTACTTGAACCATTTTACTCTCAAAAGTCCCTGATACTAATTATTTTAGGAGTGGATTCATATTAATTCCTATAGTTTAAAGTTTTCAAAATAACCCTTAAGTTTAACATTGTTACAAATTAAGCCATAGAGTTTTATTAGTTTCAACCAAACTCAACTTTTAAACTGTATCAATTTAAACCCTAAATCAAACTCGAAAAATCAATATGCAAATCAAATCCAAAAAAGTTAAGAGTTTAAATTGATATGATTTTAAAAGTTCAGGGTTTGATTAGAAACTAACAAAACTTTAAGATTTAACTTGCAACAATATGAAACTTTAAGGTTTAATTTAAATCTTTTGAAACTACCCCATAAAAATAGTCATTAAAGTATAATTTACCCAAACATATGGTCATGCTTGTTTTTATTGTTGTATCAATTAAGGAAACAAAATGATGTTTTCTAATCTGCTTTCCATGTATTAAAAAGAAGTACACGAGCAGCATGTTGAAGGAGATTAGCTTATACCACTTTACTAGCATATTTGCTTCAATCCTACATTGAATATTTCCCATTACTTGTAATCCTACATAGGTATTGGGGCAATGGAAAAAAGGGGACAATGAAATGTACGAAACACTCATAGAAAGAACATGTACAAAGGCACTCTTTTTTATTTTTTTTACACAGAAACTTCTCATTGAATCGAGGGAAAAAAACACGACGGGCACAAGCTAGTCGATTCTCTCACTATTATATTTCATATTGTTCAATTACAAGTCTTCCTTCTCTTTTATAGAGGAAAGGGAGGGGAAGGTAGATTTCAAGTGTTCAAATTTTGTTGGCTATAGTCATTGTTGCATACAAACAAATTTCTTCATTTCTCAAACATACAAGTGCATGGCACTGTAAACTTTTGAGTGCACAATGAGGCATGCCCATATGAAGGGAAATGCCTACTGTACTTAGCAAGGCGAAGTCCCAACTCCCATGCCTTTTTAGCCGAGGTAGTAGTTGGTTCTGCAATGGCATAGGAATAAGTTTAGCCAACTCCTCACTCATACACCATTGCAATTGCTCCTCTAGCCTTAAAAGTTCAAAAAAATTTGCAATCCATGCTTCTATAAGAAATTAAAGGGTGACACCTGAAATATATAAGTAAATCTGTTTGAAATAATGTCTTGCAACATTAATATTCGTGATGCTAATACATACACCGAAGTATCAGCTACATGGATCTGTTCTTCTCACAGCTCCCCTTCGAATCATCAATTTTGGGGTGCCAGAATTATATTAAACCTTTCATGACCATAAGCCTTACACAAGCAACATTCATAATTCTGCTCATGTTTCCCATTGATGAAAATCAAGAAGAATTGTGGGAAAAGACTTCTATTGGGATCTTACCAAAAATCAAGGAGATGTCATGAGTATGCAATGAACTGGCCTCAACAAGAACCCCTTTCCAAAAAGAGAACAAGAACAGAACTGCTTTAAGTTTGATCTAATATGTGGGAGTTGTTGAAACCAGCCTTGATTATTCAACAAAAGATTGAAGATAAAAAAAAAAAGGAAAAGAAAGGAAATAAAGGACTCAAAGGATTTCAAACTTGAAAGTGCGAAGCTGCAAAGGTAGTGTTGTGGGAATGGGATGGAGGGCATGGTTATCTTGGGGGGCTGGGGGGGGGGGGGGGGGAAGGTGGGGCTGCTGTCATTGTTAATACAATTTCGATGATACTTTCTCCTAGATCTCCCTACCTCATTTCTCCCACCAAGCAAACACCAAGTTGTGCAAAGTATAAATTGAATTGAGTACACCATTGCATCTATAAAAAGAACAGTAAGATAGCTACATAGCATTCCACCTTGACATATTCACATGGACAATTGGACATTAATTAAGTTAGAAAAATTCATGATCAAATCCATACTCAATTTGTCTACAGGGAAATGCTTTTCTTCCTATCAAATTTCAGTGCTGAAAATGGGGACCACATATGGGCTGTGGCCATTCTTTCAATTGCTCTAGGAAGTCCAGTCTTGAACAAAAGTAAATAGTAAATGCACTTAAGCCCTGCAACAAAAAAAGAAGCATAGGGCATAATATCATTGTTAGAAGCACCTATTAAAAAATATGCCAAGATTTACATGTCAATTGGAAAAACATGGAGAATGACACGGCGCAATGAAATTAATATGGGAACTTAACTGGTCGAGTAGAACTGATATAGGTGGCTGACTACAAAACTTGACTTGTAAACTTTTCCATGCCTCCTTTGGAAGTATTAATTCGTAAATCTATGGGAAGCTTAATGAGAACAACGAGGTGACTGTAAAAAACCCAATCAGACAGAATTATAAGCATCCAAGAAGGCAAGAAATCCTTTATTATTTTTCTCATCTTCTATAAGTATTAATATTATTTTCAATATTTACAAAGAAAAAGCATTTTCAATATAAATAGAATTTTTTTTTAATTTAAAATAAAAATTATTTGTCACCAAAAATGAAATTAAAAAGAAATGCAAGTAAAATCAAGAGCTAGTCAAGTAGAACAAATACCTGATTATCAAAAGGGGTTGCATTGCCTCAAGATGAAAATGGAGAGAAAATCTCTAATCTATATTAATTTGGTGTGATTTGCTTCATATATAATATGAAAACAGGGGATGAACCTAACTAGCTAGCGCTAACCATTGATTTGGCTACAGTGATATCAGATTTTCAACAAACATAACCATTCTTGAAGCTGGAGTTGGTCAAGATATCAATTCAGTCAAGCAAAAATGAAGACTATCAATTGAAATGACGTGATTCAATTTTGAAAAGTTGTTGAGGCAGTGATTTTGCCAGACACTATCCTGATGTTGGCTTGAATGAAATTGATGAAACCTGAGAGAAATCAATTACTATAACTTCTCTTTAGTTCTAGCCCTTAGCCTCTCTATATAACCTTTATTTCTCACAAAATTTTTAAGTCGAATATCCATATTGAAGAGCTAGAAAGAGGCCTAAAACCCTAAAGCTAAAACATTCTCATTCTCTCTACCCCCTCCCTCTCAAATTGCCAAATTTTATGAGAGGATATTCAAATCATCATACACATTGAAAGCTTTAGAATTTTCTAGAGTGTGTTGGTGCTGGGAATCATTGGAGAGCAATCCCGAATCTACAAGAGGCTTTGGAGTGATCAAGGTGACCTGAACATGTGGTTGGTGGCTCAACTTGCAGATCCAGTGACTTGAGAAGAGAAAGGATTCAAATAATTGGTTGCTAACTGGGAGGACTCAAGTACATTGCTACTTCATAGCTTGGAAGGCTTTGAATGTATGATTTATTGCAGTTATTTTATCTAGTAGATTGTTTGGTGCAGTGGCGCCTTAGAGAGGCTTTTCTGCTTGGTTCTCAGGTCTTCCTCTATATAAACACTTCGGGGGTTATTGTGGGTGTTTGACTTTGTCATTTGGATTATTATTTATTTTTTTGATAATCTGCAATTTCATTAAAACAAAAAGGAAGAACAAAGTGGGGAATCTCCCTTACAAACAGCCTCAAGAGAGGGAGGGAGATTTCCTTTGGAAAAACAAAAGGGTTGAATGGAGTTCAAATCAAATTTTGCAGTTTCATGTGCTGCAGAATTACAAGTCCTCCGGACCCAACAAAATTATAAAAACTCGAAACTAGCAGTTAAACTATGGATGTTACTAATGGTTGTGCTTAGAGGCCAGCTTGGGATAATATCAGGGTGAGTTAGGGGGTTGAAGCACATTTTTGCATCCCTTTCGAAGATGACTGAACTCCATCTCTCTTGGATAGCTAAGTGCACAGCCCACTGGAGAGTCGGGGCTTCAGCTTGTGAAGGAGAACAGAGGAGATGCTCTTTACCCCACATGAATAGGACTTCCCTATTTATGTTTATATCCATGCATGCTTTTGTCAATTGGCTAATCACTAAACAATTGGGCTTTAAATTGTTTAATTAGCTTAAAATTGACAAAGTTGTAATTAAAAGGGGTGTTAGTCTCACCTAGCTTGGAGACTCGATGAGTCAATTGTTTGGAGACTCGAAGAGAACTATGTGGTGCTTCTGCTGCAGTAACTACTCTAGAAGGAACTTTCACCCTCCAAAACTTTTCCAAGTGAAGGCATGACTTCCTCCAGTCGTTAGGGCTCTATAATAATACGTCTCTAATACTACTCATCAACAACATAGTTGATTGGAGTTGTCTGTAGACTATATTTGAGGTCTAGTTATGTAATTGGGGGAGAAATTTAGTTTACTCCTGCCATATAACCTGACAGATAGAGTTGAACGTACTATTAGGAACCATTTTAATCTCAAAAGTTCCTAATACCACTTATGAACCATATAGTTAATTAGATTTTGTCTCTATGTTAGATTTATGGTCTGATAATGTAGCTGGGAGATAAACTGATTTAACTTCAGTAGTATAATTTGACAGATAGATAAGTTGAACATGAGCTTAGGCTGTACAGAGGATGACTATGAAAATGAAATTGATCAAAACCAGTCAACAAACTCCAAGAGAGATATGTAGAAAACTCTTATGCATGCCATTTTCTGTTCTTATTTCCTACCGAGGATTTAAAATGGTGGTAAATATAGAAAACACACCTCTTCTATTCTTCTTTTTTCAGAACTCTTTTCACCTTCACCAAACAATATACACTAACGTTCACTTCCCTTCTACCCTCATTGAAATGAATCTATTTCACAGCTAAGGTACCTAACAGTGTACATGCAGACATATCATTTGAAATTTTAAATGACGTGACATCAAATACAACTTTTTGAACCCTGAAATGTATCCATATTCCTAATCCTCATCAATCCTTTCACTTTTCCTCCTACCAAACCCACTACTATTGGCAAAATTTGCTCTATAGCACAATTTTAGAAAAATATTAGGAGAATAGCACACAAACAAAGTTATTTAGTTATGTAGCACATTTTTGGAACTCTAGTTCCAACTCAAACTCAAGTTTGACAAAAGTTCTAAGTAGTATGCACCATACTGATTGGAACTCAACTTTGGCAAACTCGAGTTCCAACCCAAACTTGAGTTCAACAAACTCGAGTTCTAAAAAATGTGCTACATAACTAAATAACTTTGTCTGTATGCTATTCTCCTAATTTTTTTTTAAAAACGTGCTATTTGGCAAATTTTGCCGTCTACTATTTGTGGATCAATATATGAGCCCATATGCAAATGGGCTTAAAGCTAGTGCCTCTTAACCTGCATATGAATTTTGGAAAGGTTCATAACATATAATGATCCCAACCTGGAATGCACGGCCGCGGCGACGCGGAGCGGACGCCGCTGCCCGTGCGTCGGTGCCGCGTCCGCCACGTGTTTTTTTTTTTTCGAGCCGACTCGCGCCGACTCGTCCCGACGCGGCTGAGACTCGGGCCGATTCGCCCGGAACCGGGCTGAATCGCGCCGAATCGGGCCGTTTCGGCCGTTTCGGCCGATATCGGCGATACCGACGAACCTCCGGTTCCGGCCGAAACGGCCGATTCCGGCCGATTCAGGCCGAAATTCAGCCCTCTCACTCAAGTGTTCTCTCTCACACCCTACACTCCCCTCTCAATTCATACATTTATTTATATTTGTAATATATTATCTAGTATTGCTCTTAAATTTGGCATATGTTTATATAATGTGAAAAAATATGCTTAGCAATATATTAAAAATACAAATAAAAATATTTTTAATAATTTTTTAATCGCCGAGTCCCGCCGCACCCGCACCCACCTTTTTCAAAAATTGCCGAGTCCCGCACCCGCACCCGAGTCCCGAAACGCACCCGTGCTTCATAGATCCCAACAGAGCAGCGATTCAAATATTTTATCTGAATGAAGTTCAGAAATGCATCCATTGAATATTGAATATGCAATATGGACGCTTATGATTGCACCCATAGCAAAGTCCACCGAAGATGCAAAATAAAACTAAATTTCAGTTGATTACAATATTTAATTGCTTATGCAGATTCTAACACAGTAAATCTCATTAACAAAGCAATTGATATTATACACCAGTTCTAGCATAAACTCAGAAAGCCATTTAACTATGGATTATTGGAGGAGAAAGTATTTCTTATATAACCGGAGATCTAAGTGCAAACACCCCAAAATCCTCGACGTGTCTGTGTTTGACATGGGCATGCCAGGGACACTCCTATCTTTTGCATGTGCCCTTGGTATGTGAGAAGGAAAAATATCATTTTTTTAAAAAAAATCCTTTGATTTTATATAGGTGTTTATTTTGAAAACTTAAACACAAAAATACACCTAAAAATAAACATAATATACCTAAAGATATTAATTAATTATTTATTTATTTAGCATATCTTAATAGTGTTGTATTCTAATTTTTCAAGAATTTTTGTGTTGGGGAGTGGGGATGCCAGGCATTCAAGACTAACACATTTTATTTTTATTTGAGCTAATAATATGCAGGCTCATAGAGGACTTTGTTTTACATGACTAATCCATTCATCAAACCAAACTCTCTTCTCTTTTTTTTTTCTTTTTTTTTTTTAAGAGGGTGAAGGAGATGAACTCAATAAAGCTATATGCCTATATCACAACTTTACTCCTGAGCTGACCACTGATTAAACCGCTGCACTTACAAGACACGTTTCCAACGCCCAAAAAGGAAGAACTTAAGATAGGGGGAAAACTGCTCTTATATTGGTCTAACTAAGTTCTAAAATATGGACCTCACAAGAGAACCCACTAAGAAAACTGGATCAACGTACTTAGATTCAAAAATTTGGGCCATTGACAAATATGCTACAATCGAAGGCTTGCCCAAGCCCGAAACAAAAAGGAGGGAAAAATAGTGTAAAGCTGGTAATCTCTGCTTGGTTCCTAAGCTATTGTGAATCCAAAATTTTGAGCAACACTTCAGAGTTGGCTTTCCTTAGATTGTACAGAGCTTCATTTTCTAAAGCTACAATTTCTTTTTTTTGATTTAAATAAAAAAAAAAAAAAAAAAAAGCCACAATTTCTATCTTCAGCAGTGAGTCTCCGAATTTAATCCTCGAGTAAAAGCCCTCGATTCTTAAAGTCTTTTTTTTTTTTTTTTTGAGAGAGAGAGAGAGAGAGTGAGAGAAGGTTGTATCAACCAGATGTGTTTCACTCCTAATGGCTTCGTTTCAATTGCGTAGATCCACACCACAGCACAGGCAAGGCTTAATAAATTATTTGCTGAAACTGGGTTTTTTTTGTTTGTTTTTTGCTGAGTTGACAGAACTTTGTTGGCCATCTAGAAATACAAGTTTGATTTGTCTGCTGCTACAATAGCTCATGCGTCTAAATGCAAGGAACCTAAGCACCAAAAGGGAAAAAAGGTATGTATATTTGTATATAAGGTAACTGCTTTATGTTAATGGAAATTAAGGACCTCATTCATAGATAAGACAAATAGATTAACTTCTTTAGTATTACGAATTATGATCTGTAAAAATAACCACAGATTCTTTTAACGATCTATTCAGGCTCATCTCTTGCTGACAAACCAAGAGATGTAACGAAATTCCTTAGGCCACAATTTCATTAGGAAACCATTGCCATGGCTTAAACAGTGAGATCAAGTTTTTCACACATGTATGCATGCCCTTCAACAATCTCAACAAAATAACAATCACATAGGCAACTATTTCAACCACCAAATTCTGACCATAATTTAACCCACAAGCAACAAAATAAAGGTACAACCATTAAGGTATGATGGACAGTAATAGCAAGTACCAACACCTTCGAAATTCATAGTACAACATTAGTCTCAAAGTATAGGCAAAATATTATAAAATTTTCCAGTCCATCTATGTCCATATCATTTCAACATCATTCCTACTATAGTTAAGTCATTATCTTATACACTCACATTTATACAACAGATCTGATGTCAACAATACATCATGGGCAAAAAATGGACCTTTATTCAAAATCCACTATCAGAGTACGAAATTATCATTTAAATATCATATTACTTATGAAAGTGAATCTTTGTCTTATTTAGATTCAACAGGACAGAGATAACAACACTGCACTATAAGATAGCAGTAAACGAACATATAATTCAACTATATATTAAACTTTCTCATAGCAAAACACCAACATAGTTTCTAACTTAAAGAAACAACTAACAAACTCGCCACAAACAGCTAAGTAAGCTAAAACAACACCTACATACAAAAGCATAAAATGCAAATGACCTTTGCCCCCACCAAATCAGTAAGCAGTTCTTCCATCACCTTCGGTGATCATATCTTTGAATGCCCCACCACTTGGAATCATAGGAAGCACATGTTCTTGATGTGGTACAATCACATCTAACAAGTACGGGCCAGGAGTATCCAACATCTTCTGAATTGCACCTCTTACATCTTCCTTCCTTGTCACACGAGCTGCAGGTATATCACAAGCCTCAGCAAACTTCAACATATTAGGGAAAATCTCACTCTCTTTAGAAGGGTCACCAAGATAAGTATGAGCCCTATTAGCCTTATAAAACCTATCCTCCCATTGCACCACCATACCCAAATGCTGATTATTCAACAACATGATCTTCACAGGAAGATTCTCCACCCGAATCGTCGCCAACTCCTGCACATTCATCATAAAACTCCCATCACCATCAATGTCCACAACAACTGCATCAGGATTCGCCACGGCAGCTCCAAAAGCAGCAGGCAATCCAAACCCCATCGCGCCTAAACCCCCAGAAGTCAACCACTGGCGCGGCCTCTTATACTTATAAAACTGAGCAGCCCACATTTGATGCTGCCCAACACCAGTACTTATAATGGCATTTCCGTCAGTCAATTCGTCGAGCACTTGGATGGCATACTGTGGCGGAATCAACTCATCAAAAGTCTTGAAACCCATAGGATTCTTCTCCTTTACTGCCTTCAACTCATCCCTCCAAGCCGAGAAATCAATCTTAACCTTGTTAGATTTCGTTTCTAACAAGTTATTCATCCCCTCCAATGCCAATTTCACATCAGCACACACCGAAACATGAGGCTGCTTATTCTTCCCAATCTCAGCTGAATCAATATCAATATGAACAATCTTTGCCCGACTCGCAAAAGCCTCAATCTTTCCAGTAACACGGTCATCAAACCTGACCCCAAATGCAAGCAACAAATCAGACTTATCAACAGCGTAATTCGCATAAACCGTACCGTGCATTCCAAGCATTTGCAGCGACAAGTCGTCTGATAAAGGAAACGCGCCGAGGCCCATCAAAGTACTGGCAACTGGGATCCCAGTCAACTCAACAAACCGGGTTAACTCGGGGCTCGAATTCAAACACCCACCACCGGCATACAAAACTGGTTTTTTCGACTCGGAGATCAACCTTAAGATTTGTTCCAACTGGGTTTGGCTCGGAGGCTTTGGTAACCGAGAATTATAGCCTGCTAATCCAATGGGTTGGTCCCAATTGGGCACCACAAGCTGCTGCTGAATATCTTTCGGGACATCAATAAGAACCGGGCCGGGTCGACCCGAAGTGGCCAAGTAGAAGGCTTCTTCGACAATCCGAGGAATGTCCTCCACATCGAGTACGAGGTAATTGTGCTTGGTGATGGAGCGCGTGACCTCAACAATGGGGGTTTCTTGAAATGCGTCTGTGCCAATCATGCGGCGAGGGACCTGGCCGGTGATAGCTACAATGGGGACGCTGTCCAGGAGCGCGTCGGCGAGGCCACTCACGAGGTTGGTGGCGCCGGGGCCGGAGGTGGCAATACAGACGCCGGGGAGCCCGGAGGAGCGCGCGTAGCCCTCGGCAGCGAAGACGCCGCCTTGCTCGTGGCGAGGGAGGACGTTGCGGATTGAATTGGAGCGCGTGAGGGCCTGGTGGATCTCCAACGACGCGCCGCCGGGGTAGGCGAAAACATCCTTCACCCCTTGGCGCTCGAGGGCCTCGACGAGGACGTCGGCGCCCTTGCGAGGCTCGTCAGGAGCAAATCTGGAAACGAAGGGCTGTTTTTCTGCTTGTTGCGGCTTGGACGGTAGTTTGGGTATTTGAGGAGTTGTGGGGGCAGCTGAGTTCGTTGTTGTGGCGGTTGATTTTGGTGGAGACAGGGAGTTAGAGATGTGGAGAGTGCGCATGGGTTTGTGGGGAACGTGGGAAAAGGGGAGAGTAAATCCGGAAATGAGAGATTTTGATGATAAAGAAGAAGAAGAATATAGCTTACAATTAGAGATATTGGTGGCGGAGGTGGTGGCAGCCGCCATTTCCGACTATTTGGAAAAACTGATGCGGCAAAAGAAAATAAAAAAGATAGGATGTGCGTTGAGGATTGAAGGAGGCGGCAATTATAGCCTTGTAGGGTTTTTATAAATAAAGAGTTGTTGTGTTTTTTTGCCTAAAATGCCCACGGGGTTTTTGTATTTTTTATGGGTATAATAGGAATCTGATAATTTTATGGTCCAAGATGGAAGATTCCAATGAATCCCCGTTATTAAAAAAAAAAAAAAAGATTCCCATGAATCCCATAAATCAAACGTGTAAAAGAAATAAAAAAATTGATAAAATTGTACAGAAATTTAGAGTGAGTAATACCTGTGGTGTGCGGAGAGACAAATCAGACAGGCATAAATAAGAGAGAGAACCCTTTTTTTTTCCTCTATTTCTTACTCTCCAAATCTTCAAGAAAATAATGGCCGCCTGAGCAAGAGAAAGGAAAGCGCGATAAATAACTTAAAAAGCTTATTTGAACATTTTAACAAACAAACAGATGATATGCAAATCAAATCAAATAGAAATCTGCAGTGATCGCCTCACTCCTCTTTTCCTAGAAAGCACCGACGCGGCTACAGGGTCGCCGTACCGGAGTCCGATGCGGGGTGCGGCGGGCGACACCGCTGCCGCGCGCCGGAATTTATTTTTTTCGTTTTCGGATTCGCCGACTCGCGCCAATTCGGCTCCGCCGCCAGCCGATTCGAGACGAATCGGATCGTGTCGGCCGAATGTCGGTGTGTTTCGGCCGGTGAGGAAAAAAAAAAAAAAAAAAACTTAAACCGAAAATACCGGAAAATATGGATTCGCCGCTGTCGCCTTCACAATTTCCCTGGCCTTAACCCTTTTCTTTCTCTTCTTCTTCTTCTTTGCTTCTTTGTCTTCTTCAGTTCTTCCTTTTTTTTCACCGGCGTTCTATACTTCTGTTCTGTTTTTTTGATAAGTTTTGTTAAATGCTTTGACTTTATTTTGTTTTTGTTTTTTTGCCTCCTCTCTGACCAAACACGTGAGCCTGAGCCACATCTTTCCTCTTTCTTTCTTTTTTTTCTTTTTCTTTTTTTTTTTTCTTTTTTAATGGAAACTCCACTAAGCCATATATTTTATTATTATGTATATTACTATTCAAAGAGCATCTTTTATTTGGTCTAATTAATTTTTGTTCTAAAATATTCTTATTTTTCTAGGTTTAAACAGAAGTAAAATTAAAAAATAATTTGATAAAATACATGTCTAATTTGTATTAAAATATTATTTACAAAATAACAACACCCTCCCACTAATCCACTTTTATTGTTTTTTTTTAATACTTTATTATTATTTGAAAGGAAAAAACACACGTACTGAACTACTGATAGTGTAAAAAAAACAAACTAAGACATGTACTGATAAAAAAAAAAATCTAACACACGTAAATGTCCACTGACCTTTTTTTATTTTTTAAAAAAATACTATATTACTATTATTTAAAGAAAAAAAAAACACCCCACGTACTAATATTATTAAAATAAAATAAAATAAAAACTAACACTTGTACTGATAAAAAAAAAAGACCAGTCGCACACATTTTAGTCGCGTAAACAACTCCAAACCGCTACCTAACAAATTTAAATCTCTTCAACAATTATAATGTTATCAAATTACTTCCCATCTTTTCCAAAAAAGAAAAATACTCCCCATTTCCATCCTCAAGTCTACGACCGTCTGCTGTTTAGATAGAACTTATTTTGTTGAAACTGAAAATACTATAGCAAAATAATTTTTAAATGTGTGAATAGTACCTGAGACCCATTTTTAATGAAAAAAATTGCTAAAAAGTGAAATTTATAGATATGTGAATAGTACACAGTATACTGTTCACAGAGAATTGGTCAACAATTGCTGCTAAAAAAAAAAAAAAAAAAAAAAAAAAGCAACAAAACACAAATGAAAAAGGCAAACATGAATCCAAACCGGCGCTAAGAGGAACAATAGTAATAGGTGACTCCATGCTAGAGAAAGCCACTTAAAAAGGTATTACTCATCATTTTCTTTCCATTCATGTCAGATAATTTAAGCTTTTATGTTTTTCAAATCTCTGTCACCAAATTCTATTTAATACCATTGTTCTATAGCTTCATTTGGAATTTGTTATTTACCACATATTAATTAAACTCAACAGCTATGAGACTTACATAGCGGATGTGTAGTCAACAGC
The DNA here is from genome assembly GCA_033629205.1 of Lithocarpus polystachyus. Lineage (NCBI taxonomy): Eukaryota > Viridiplantae > Streptophyta > Magnoliopsida > Fagales > Fagaceae > Lithocarpus > Lithocarpus polystachyus. The sequence goes on along the minus strand of CM066171.1, from coordinate 3,508,612 downwards.
AAAAATGTAAGTATCTTTCATCCATTCATTATTTACTTTCTTGTATTTGGTTTATATTTCGTTTCCTTGCTTTGTTATCATTATCAATTCTATACCATTATTTTGTATTAAAAAAAATATAATAACACCCTCACGTTTTTTTATATTCTTGTTACACTCGCAGGTTTTCTTATATTCCTGTTACACTCTTACGTTTGTTCAACTTACTTCAGTTCGACTTCAAAAATCTTGAACCTCTCCCTGTTACGGTTCAATAAATGGTTCGGGTTTCAAAACCATAATGACAAGCCTTTTTTTTTTTTAGAAATAACTACTTCTTCTAAAAAAAATTAAATTAAATAAAAAGAAGTGTTATATCCACAATATTTCACAACAAATTATAAGTAGTTAATTATTATCAATATATATATAAAACCGAAACTTCTGAAACTCCCACAATTTTCCACGTCATCACTATTTTCTTTTTCTTTTTTATTTTAGATTCTTTTTATTTTAGGTTTTATATCTTATATATTTATTATTTCAACATGCTCCTACTTTTTTGCTAAGCTCTACAAATTTTCACATTAGTATTATTTTAAGAAAAAAAAAACAAAAATTCTAATTTTATATGATAGATATTAGAAGATCATATATAGATAGGTATAGTTAGATTAATACCACTTAGCCAGTTGCCATGTATTAAGAGTCCCATTAGGAATTGGATTTTATTGGAGTGGCGTGGAAGTCTACAAATCATGTTTGTATGTAATGCAAACTCCTTCACAATAGGAGGTGCTGACTTACTCTCCTATATATGTATAAACCTATGTGTGTTGCCGCAAACTATTCTTTTGTTACAAACACTTCTTTCTCAACCTCAAGGTATAATTCTATTCATAGCTTTCTCCCTTTAGTTTTTGTATTCTTTCTTTAATAGTAGTTTGTGTATGTTTTTCCTTTAATGGTTTGTGTTTGTGTAATTCTTTCTTTAATAGTAGTTTGTGTATGTTTTTCCTTAAATGGTTTGTGTTTGTGTTTGTTTTTCCTTTAATAGTCTGTGTGAGTATATTTCCTTCATATTCTATGCTTCCTTTTCGTTTGCTATTTCTTGGCTTCTATTATAGATTGTAATGTATATATTCATCAAACAATTTAGTTAATTGGTTTTTACATCCTTAAACATCACTCGTTCATGCATGGAGATCCCGTGCAATATACCACTAGGTTATTGTAGAGTGAAATTCTCTCACAACAATTTTGACATTTTTATTTTTATTTTTTCAATTTTTTTATTCAAGGGTTTAGATTTAAAGTTATAGAAGCAACTTTCAATCCAAACCTTTCAAAAAATTTTCTATTAATGAATTAAAAAGCTGGTGACTTTATTTCATAAAGTCATTTTTTTTATTCTTAAGTAAAAAGGATAAGATTAAAAAAATGCAAAACTATTTTATAAGCATGCTAATTACATGGAAACCTAATTCAATTAGGAGAGAAGTTCAATTAGAATTAGAAGAAGAAGCTACAGGTCAAATGGAAACCTAATTCAATTAGAATTAGAAGACAGAAGCTACCACACAGAATAGAAACCTAATTCAACTGAAATAGAAACATAATTCAATTACAATTAGTAGAATAGAAGTTACCACATAGTGTTCCATATTTTATGTTAATATATTTATATTTGGTTTAGAAATTTGCTATTATTGTTTTAAAGTGTGAATAATAAAGGAAAAAATGTTCCAGATTTAGAAGATACGCTTTAACCCTCTATTCCAAATGTTAGTTTTATTACTTTTACAGTTTTACTTAAACTAAGTGATATTTGAATGTCGGTGGAATTTTCGTAGTGAGATTGTGTTTGAAATTGTAACTTTTAAATCAGTATGCTGGATTATAATACTTTTTCGATTACTAATATTGCCTAGTTCCTTAGCATAACAGTTAGAACTTAGAAGCTAATGGGCATGATCATAATTAAGAATGTGTTTGTTCTATTTTCTGCCCTATACAACACTTCAATATATAACATATATTACACATTTTTGAATTGAATATTCACTTTAGGATGCTGATTATAATGAGAAGAATTTTGTGTGACAGTCGCCTTCTTTGAACTCTACCATTGGGCCCAAATATATTGGAAAAAATATTTCTTATAGGACCTTTAATCCTTCCTTAACAATTGTAGCTGCTCTTGCTTGTACTAAAATTTCTGACTTTTTAAATTAAATTGTTTTCTTTTAAAAGCCTCTGTTATTACCCAATTCATTAAATATCATTATCTTTGTTTTCATACTAAAAGTTTGTGTTCTGGTAAATTTATATCTTTGTGGTGGGGAGTTTAATGAAAAGTTTTTAATATCTCATATTCAATAGCTTTTTTATGCATCGCACGAATTAGTGACTAGTTGGTTATAACATGGAATTGAAGTGATAGATTTAGACTTCAAAATTTAAAAATTTGGGACTAAAATTTTATTGTTGTTATGTAGTATGACAAGATTATAAGAGGGTGTATATATAAGAGGTTTAATAAGAAGATATTATAATATTTAAAATCAATTGAAAAAAATATTAGAATAATAACTTGAAACTTATGTGATAAATAGTAACAAGCTCAAATAAGCCTAGTCAACAGACTTGATCAAAGGATTTTATCTCTATTTTTGGAGGGTAATAGATTTGCTGGACAAAGTACATGTTTTCTCTACACGAGGGTTGAGTTTAAATCTTCTACCTAACTTTTTCTGCTCCACTCTATCCTCTACAAATAGAAATTTGCCACATATACACCTAATTAATGTTTGATGTATTTAATTCTTGGACTTTTTCATATTTTGGTAGTCTGGTATTTGAGTTTGACACGACAATAAAAAAAGAAATATTCCCCACTTCCCTTGGAAAAGGGGATCACTTGATTTTGTTGTCGTTATCAACAGGAATTAGATATTAATTAAGAGTTAATGTCTTACAATTCTATTAATGATGTAACTAATTTCACAACTGGTCAATATAGACCAAATAACTTCTGAGAAATGCTACGTCACATTTTCACGACATAACTTAGAGGACAAACTGTTATTAATGGGTAAAATAATGATATCAATGGTGAACTCAAATTAAAACTAATAACAACTTATTATTTAAAATTTATTGTGAAAATATTGTAGACATATCATTATTTATAACTTTTACATAAACACACTATAAATATCAATTTTATTTCTTATCATTATCTAACTTGCTCAAATTGTGGAGAAAATTGCCACTATATACTTTCTAAATTGTGGAGAAAATTGATACTAACGGCTATTGATGGTTTATGCGGTAAGCTCAAATTAAAACCAATAACAAATGTGTCATCTTCGTTCCAATCAAACAAGAAGATTGAAGGCATGATCTACAAAAATTGTCATGGCTTAGAAGTCAGACCTTGGACAAAGATGACTAAGGATCTAAACAAAGAGGCCGAAGCAAGACAATTAGACAAGTGTGCAGACTTGAGAGGGGAACAACATTCACACACAGCTATTATAGCATTGGCATCCAAAATGTTATTTTGCCCCCACAACAACAAAAAACAAGCAACATTTGAGTGTCTATTCTTAAAAAAATTTAAACACTTGCTATAGTAACCTCCTTATTATATTACAACTTACTGTAAGCAAGTTTTACTCTCTTTTTTTGCTAGCTTTAATTCCTCTCGTCTCTCTCCTAAGGATCCGTTTGGATATAGCTTAAAATTGAAAACTGAAAACACTGTAGCAAAATAATTTTTAAATGTGTGAATAGTATCGTGAGACCCATTTTTAATGAAAATTTGTGTAAAAAAGTGATATTTGTGGGTGCACGGGACCCACTGAAAAGCACTGTCCACTGCTTAAAATTGTTGGTCAAAAGGTAGTGAGTCTCATGCACAGTACATGAGACAGAACATCCCAGCACTTCTCAATGTAAAAGAAAAAAAGGCGTGAAATGTCAGAAACGCAGATGCAACAATTTCATTGCTATTCAAACGCCACCTAACTCTCTCTTCCATCTCAGTCTCTCTCACCTTGTTTTCTCCCTCTCTCTCTCTCTCTCTCTCTCTCTCATCAAACCTCTATGACTGAGCTAACACATCTCCATTTTTGCCGCTGTCATCATCAATGGCTGTGCAATGATGCATGAAGCGAAGTGGCGGATAAATGTGGGTCTCATGGATTGGTGGAGCTCATGGGTTTGATTATTTTTGGGTTGGATAGTGGAGCTCATGGGTTCCGGTGGTTTGTTCTGCGCTAGGCGATGGTCATGGGTGGTGTGTTTGCAATGGGCCTCAATGCTAATGATGGTCGGTTGCGATGTTGGTAGTTTGACCAATTTGGGTTTGGGATGAGTTGATTTGTTTTGGATTTTGATTTGGCGGAGGTGGGTTATTCTGATATGTGGTTTTGGCTGTAGGTTGAGAACGTGGCAGTGGGTTGTTACGCACAATGGATTTGGTTTATTCTGGGTTTCTTCAGACAAGATAGAGAAAGAACCGAGAGAGGAAGAGAGATATCATGTCAAAGAGAAAGAGAGAAAAATGAATAAATAAATAAATAGTGTTGATTTTATGTGAAAAATAAGAAATTGAATGTTGTGTGAATTGTAGAATAATGTGTTAAAATAGATAAAGTTGTATTTTGGGTTAAAATAGATATATTTTTTTTTTTTTTGAATACCCAGACGCTAATGCTCTTAGCTATAAATAATCCTCAAGTAAACCAATTCGCCTACCAAAATTGATCTATCCTTCCTTCAAAGCATTTTGGATGCCAGATCGTTTTACTAGTCTTAATTAGTGCTTCTTTCAAGGATTAATCCCATTGGGAGGGGGGGGGGGGGGGGGGGGGGGGGGGGGGTGTGGGGGGAGCCTGTCTCCAGTCCCCCACCCCATAACTACCACACCATCTCACAAGGACAAGGGGCTGTCATGGCCGTCAGCCCAACCAAGCCTAGTCCAATTGAGTAAACATATTCTGAAAGATTAACGAAGCCAGAAGGATGCTTTGGTTTTATTTGTTTTCGGGCCCATTGAGCTCAAACTCAAACAAGAGCCAACCAATTCACTATCCAAAATATAAGAACAGTCAATGCAGGTCTCATTATAGAAAAACAAAAGTACAAAACCACCAAATTTCATTGTCTACTAGAGAAATGCAGACATATCAAATAAGACCTAAGAAGCTACTTGCTAAGCATTCCTCTTAAAAATTAAGTTTCACCCTGACCCATCTGCCTTCCACCTCTAGCAAATTAGTGCTTCTTCACATGACCTGCATTTTCATACAAACACAAAATCCATCCTCGCATTAATTATACACCAAAAATTATTTAAAAAAAAAAAAAAAACCTTTCTCCATGATCTACGTCAAGTAGCTAGAGGCTAAAATTCATAAATCATTATATAAAAATACCAAAAGCATCTCAGGAACAGCCTCTCAACAGCTTACTTATGCACATTAATATCAGAAACTTTCTCCAAAATTTGGATGTGCAAACAGATGACATCAAGTACAGCTTATAAAAAATGTAAACATTACATTCTCAAACTATTTTCCCCGATAATATATATGCGATGCCTTTAAATAGCAGCAATATAGATGGCTAGTGCTGATGGTTATCACAAGTATGATTAAACAATACACATTTGAAACTTGAGTTGTACATTATGAAAACAAAATAGAGATGAAACTATAGGACGTTTTAGAAAAGAGAAAACACTTTTCAGATAGGCATTTATACAATGGTGAGATACACCACAATGGTAGTGATCCAGCAGAAACCACTATTTTATAATAACCTGATAAGCACTTTTAAATATTTATTTTTTGATCATTAGTCATGAATTATGTAGCATCACAACATTTTGAGTTTTCAACCTATACAAAAGTCTATCACCAATGTCTGCAAGTAGCAAAATCCACAATTCTGAGCCTCAGACTAAAATAAAAACTAAGAACCATTCATTGCACCAAACTAAAATGCCAAAGAAATACGAAGATCATATTCAAACCATCTCCAATATATGGTAGAGGAAGAAACACCACCAATAAGACCATAAAATCAATATCGCGATTTCTCATAATGCTTCCGTCTCAACTCTCAAACTTTCAGTATCATTTTTATAAAGTCATACTACAATTTTTAATCCTATAACAATGGGGGTAATATCAATTTTATCCTCATGCATTTAATTCAGTCAATTTTTCACTCATAACTTTTAAACTAGAAGGCACAGACACAGAAACGGGTATGGGTACAGGTACGACACAGAAACGGGTATGGGTACGGGTACGACACAGAAACGGGTATGGGTACGGGTACGACACAGAAACGGGTATGGGTATGGGTACGACACAGTAACATGATATTCTTTTGAAATAATTATTAAATATATTTTTATTTATATTTTCTATATATTGTTAAGCATTTATTTTTCATATAATGTTAAATATATAAATCAATTTAAGAGCAATAAAGGATAATAAAGTGAATTCATGACTATGAAAGGATGTTTAGAAATTAGAATACAAACCAAGAATAAGAATATTTATTAATTTTCAAATGCATGGTTACTTTTAGAGCATGAATGCTCTATTTTGTTTTGTGAAAGGATATTCGACTCTTCTTGTTTCCGTGTCCCTCCCCTGTCCAGCATTTTTTTTTTCTTATTTTAAAAAGGGGCACAACTAGAGACGCATGCAGAAGTGTCCAGTGTCCAACACGGGTACGGCACTCCAAATGAAGTGTCTGTGCTTCATAGCTTTTAAACCAAGTGTATTGATCCTCAAAAAAGTAAACTCTATGCATTAAAATTGACTCTTTTTTTTGAGATTCGAACATCGGTTCTCCTATAAAATAAAATTTACTCGGATTTTTGAAAGTTGGGGGACAATATTGTCCTAATTAATAGTCGAGCGATGAAATTGAAATTGTGACAAATGTACAGAACTAAAATTGTAGTTTGGATTTTGTCAAATTGACAAACAATGATTCTAATGGCCTCGGCAATAAATGAAATTCATTCATAACAAAACGCAATGACAATAATTCTAGAAACCAATCCTGAATCATCCAAATAAGTATTTACTTTAATCAAAGAATTGCATGCAATCAGCGCTACTCACAAAAATGGCAATGAAAAGAGGATTTCATCAAGTGCATGTCGATTTGAATAACAAACTCTAAAACCTAACAGAAAAATTTGCAAATAAATTTTCATTAAAGTAGGAGCATAGAGATCGAATTCGAAGCAATACCTATGCGGAACCGACGATGATGTTGTTGATCGGAATGAAGATCAGCTTCACGAAGAAGCCGACGAATCCCATCACCACGAATCCGATCGCTGTACGGAACGCCACTTTCGTGAATTCTGCACCAAAAACCCTAATTTCAGTGCCCGATCCACACAGATCCAAACAAAATCCACAAATGTATATATATATATATATAGAGAGAGAGAGAGAGAGAGAGAGAGAGAGAGACACCTTTGCGATCGGGCTTGTGGCAGCGCTTGACAAGGCGGACGCTATCCTTGGCGAACTCTCTGAGAGGATCGACGACTGAGTCAATGGCGTCCATTTCTCCGATTCTATGTGAGAGAGAGAGAGAGAGAGAAAGAGAGAGCTAGATCTGAAATTTGATAACTGAGGATTTGAGAGAGACAGAGAATGAGTATTTGTTGTTGTGAAGAAAAAGATTTGTTATTAGGACACGTTTGGAAGCTGGGCTGACTTTGTATTGGTCAAAATTGGAAGGAAATTTTTTTTATGATAGGACGAAAATACCCTTGAATAAACTTTGTGCTTGGATGACTTGTTCGTTGTAATTTTGTAATAAACAAGTTTAGCCTATTATTAAAATAGCGAGGTATGATTGGTGAAAATGTGTCACATATTTATTGTTCACAACTTGCTATATAGTGTTATGACACAAAGTGGTGCATTTTTATGTGTCCCTAGCATTTATTCTAAAAGTTTAGGATTATTTTATTTAGTTCTGTTTCAAATACAAGCGGCTTAAGTTTATTACTATATAGAAATTACGTATTTAAGTTTGTTTCATTTTCTTGTCAAATAAGTTCACAATCTTTTACCTTCACAAAATTATGAATTTTTATTATGAATTGATTATTTATATTATCAATTGATTTATTATAATATCAAGTCTATATAAATTTATTTTTAGACCCGTATACAAATAAAAGTATAATTATTATATGTATTGATCCGAGCATTTCCCTGGCATCACTAAATAAAGTTGTAATCCTTTAAAAATTTCGTTTTCATTTCGCCATATAAAAACCTTAACTGAATATTAAAATTTCAAGTTTACTTCACTTTTTTTTTAATACAAGTCAAGCTTGAGCTCGAGCTTATTACTCAACAAAATTACGTTACGTATTCAAGCTTGCTTCATTTTCTTGTCAAAAAAATTCATAATTTTTTACATTTTTACAAATTTATAAATTTTTATTGCAAACTATTTATATTATCAATTAACTATAATTTTAAGTCTATGCATACATATAAAAATATAATTATTATATGTAGTGATCTCATCCTTTCCCTCGCATCAGTAAAATAAGTTGTAATCCCTTACAATTATTGCTGAAATTTACACATTTGTGGTTTTCTTAACGTAGTCTCTTTTTTTTTTTTTTTTTGAGGAATTCTTAACGTAGTATTTAATTTCATCTTAAACTGCATGATTCAATTACTCCTCAAGCGTGCAAGTTATGACACAATTGTGTTGTGTCACATTTATGTATGTTCCTATAGATGTATACAATGTATAGAGGGATACCTATAAATATGTATCTTCTTCTTATGTATTTTTCACTTGAGTTTGGAAACTGCCTTCACAAAATTCTAATCCAATGGGGTTTTGTATTCTGAGTCTCTTAAATCTCTTTGCCTTTCTCATTTTTGCATCATCAGTGCATGCAAGAGGATCTGTGCATGCAAGAGGAATCAGAGGACCCAATAAATACAGTTTTAAGCGGAATTACAATATCACTTGGGGACATAAGAATGTCTTATTACTAAACCAAGAAACTGAAGTACAACTTTCTATGGACCAAAAATCAGGTTGTGTTTCTCATTTCCTATAGATTTCTTCCTTACTTTAAGAAAATAAAAAAAGGTTTTGAAAAAAACAACACTTAAAAAAAAAAGAAAGAAAAAAGTGCAGTTTCAAATTGATGAAGCAAACTATAATCCCACCATAAAAAAACATGAAAAGAAAAAAAAAAATTGCATATAAGTTATAGAAAACAGATCAAATCTTGCAAAAATAAAAATAAAAAGTATTGCATAAATGTTTGTATATATGTAATTATGTATGCATGCGTATGTATTTGTTGTGTCACTTGCGTGTGAATGTGTGTAAGAGCTAGAAAATGGCATCTAATGCTTTTCTTGTGCATTTAATATCTTAGGGTCTGGATTTGAGTCCTACAATCACTACAAATCTGGACTCTTTCATATGAGGATTAAACTACCAGAAAAGAACTCGATTGGAATTGTTACAGCTTTCTATGTGAGATTTTATATACTGCCCCTCTCATTAATCATCTTGTATTACTTTCCTTGATCCTCAATGGTTGGCATTGTCTTGCTATTGAAAGGAAAATAACGTTGAAAACTAATAACATGGTGATTGCTGCAGCTATCTTCACCACGTTCAGCAGTAAACGACAAGCACGACGAGCTCGACTTTGAGTTCTTGGGTAGTAATGGACCACCTTATACATTGCAAACCAATGTGTTTGTCAATGGTCAAGGGGGTAGAGAGCAAAAGATTAAACTTTGGTTTAATCCCACAAAACACTTCCATTCTTACAAAATTCTTTGGAATCAATTTCGAGTAGTGTATGTTTGAATTCTCTTTCCCTTTTGTGGTGTGCAAGTATTTCATGCCCAAACATCATTCAATAAGTCAATACAACATTATTCACAACTTTTTTCACACTTATTAACACATGGTCGGTTGTGTTTGGTACATAATAAACATAGTGTTAATGGTGAAACCAAATGAAAGTGATGTTATTCCAATCACAATAGACCATGTTAATAATAATGAAAAAAAGTTGTGAAAAAATGGTGTCCTAACATTAGCTGACAAAATTATTCTGATATCATGTCATTATGACATATTTGGCTTCTCAGGTTTTATGTGGATGACATTCCTGTCAGAGTGTTTAAGAACAATGCAAAAATTGGGGTGAGTTACCCATCAAAGCCAATGCGAGTAATAGGAAGCCTATGGAATCCAGAAAGTTGGGCATCTAATGGGATCAAAACTGATTGGAGTCAAGCACCCTTCAAGGCCAAATTTCAAGATTTCAAGATTCATGGCTGCACACTGCAAACCGTGGGCAATAAGAATTGTCATTCTTCAAAGCTCTGGTGGAATAGTAAGAAATACCAGAGTCTAGACGTTCAAGAGCAAAGAGCATATCAAAATGTAAGGAGGAAGTACATGACTTATGATTATTGTTCTGATAGGTCAAGGCACCCTAAAGCCCCACCAGAATGCCGAAGAAACAAATAGAAAACAGTGTGGCAGTATAACGTATATAGACTCTAAAACTCAGACATTATATTGGTCATGGTCTCTTACAATTATAACGGTCAGAAATAATTACATATACCTTATCACAGCCTTTCTTCTATTCTCTTTTCATTTTGGTCATCTTTGTACATTTGAAAAGCAATCTGGCCAATCAATCATGCTAAAGTGACACTACTTAATTAGTCCTCATCCAAAGGGAAAGAAATACCCTATTTGAGTAAACTGAGAAAACTAAATCCCAGAGTGTACCAAACTGGGTTCAACACTTTTTTCAAGCGACAGGTGCTTGATTACCCAGATACATTTTATGAAAATTTAACCCAAAATTTTGGGATTAAGATTTGGTTCCAATAAGCATATTCAAACAAGTGAACAACCAACATGAAATAGTAGTATATACTTTGTCATCAGTGGAAAACTTGGGAGGGTGGTTCAAAATTATAGTCAATGAAAGTAAATTAAAAATCAAAATTATAGCAAAGATCTATCCAATGTAAAAGGTAGGAATATAGTATGAGACAACCACATTCATTCCAATCCGCAACACAGGGATCCTAAATCTCAAGACTGCACAGTAAATATTAATAGTGAAGTCATAGCAGCAATTTTTTATCTGCACTGGATCAAGTTAAAGTTTTAATAAGTTTCTAAAGTAAAAAATAACAGCTGACAAGGGAACTTAATTCATAAGCGATCAAAATTCCAAGTCCAATCAGCTAAGCTCAACCTCTTTCCATTGCGCCATGCAGCAAATCAGCTTCAAATGAATTACTCAACTGTAGAGAACAAAAAGAAAGAAAATTTGATATCAGACCCTACTTTTCCCATAATTTTTGAATAGTTCAATCATCCTACAACTTAGACTAATATATTCTTTTCAGAATGGCATCAATTTAATTGACACTTTTTTCTTTTTATCAGTAAGTTACATACACACCCACTGGGTTTTTGAAGCCAGTTGCTTACCCTCCACCCATTATTGTTGAAGGAGGAAGTGTTATTTGAGTATGAACTCATTGGCATTAATTTGGATGGAATGCAAACTTAAGACATCTGAAATTCAATTTTGGGTATAAAAAACTAGGAAAACTATCTACAAGGATTACAAAATAATACATAGCATGAATGTCACATACAATGAATAAAGTTTTCCTAAAATTGAATGCCGTTATTAAAGTCATCACCTTAATAATACATACTTAGCACAAATGTCCTATACAATGAAGAAAGTTTTATCAATGAAAATCTAGTTGCACGCCAACTTATTTTGTATTTCCAAAAATAACTGTCTAGTCAGAGTGATGATCAAAACAAGCATATAATGGCACCAATAAAAATACTACAAGAAAAGGATACTCGAAACAGCATGAGTGACAGTGTCAATGTTAAGGTACATGAGATACCATTACAGATACTCATTCTTTCAACCTAATGTTCATCTTGCATAAGAAACGAGGAAAGGAGGATATTCTACCGTTTTCTGATTTCTTTTTTTTCCTTTGGGGAGCTGTGCAAGTGTTCAATCACCCAATTAAAGATCAAACGTGCCAGTGGTTTCTCTCTCTTTTTCTTCTTCTTCTTCTTCTTCTTTTTTATATTTTAAATATAAATTTAATAACAACTTATATAAACATGGAAAACACAAAAGTACCCTTCAGACAAAATTTCTGGGGCACAGAACAAATGTTCATTTCTATATATTTTTTTTTTAAATGAGCAAAATTCTTTCTTACTGAAAACATCAGGCACCATAAATTGATTACTTTCCAAACTTTAACCATCCAGGCATTTTTTCAACATAGACTGTCACTTTCCAAAACTGGATGCAACCCAATTCCACAGGGATTATACAATACTTGCCTCACAAAATTTCATTGTAAAATGATAAAGAATAGATGTGGACTTTGTTTATTTCCATTTCTTACCATGAATAGCTTATCTCTACTTATCTAAAACGTAATTATATCACACACTGCTATCAAATGAAAAAATAATAAAACATTTATGGAAACACTTGTCTTTAAGTAAGAAACTTTTAACAATCCACCAACGTATTTACTAACACAGTTGTGCTATAAGTTGCATGAGAAAGGTTCAAAAGAACTTCATTGGAGGCTCATTTCCAAGAGAAACTTTTGCAGTAATCCATCTTTATTCTACTCCGCCTATAAGATCCATGACATTATTTAGAAGATAAAGAACTCTGGAACCATTGAGGAGTCTATTTGGCATCCCATATTTTAGTGCAAAGTGTAGTCAATATCGATCATCTTCATTTGCATGCTTATATAACTCCTTCGAAAAGGATGCGTAAAATCCTTTTTCCACCCATTAAATAAGGTTGTGTAAGACAGTTTAAGGTTGTAAGCCAAGCTCATTTCTCAAATTAAGAATTTTTTCAGATACAAGCTTGTAAAAAGTCTCTACTAGGTTTATGATAATAAGGCTACTGAGGCCCATGTCAGTATATTCCAAACATATAATTGCTTTTTTGACCATTAGTGCTCTTTTTTAGAAATGACAGTTGGTAGTGAAAGATCAAATTGATCAATTTTTTCATGCATACAAGTCGGCAAAGAACCGCCATTAGACAACTTTAAGACAAAGTAATTAGAAGTGTGCCAAACTCCACATCAAATAAGTTAAAAATGCCCCTATTTAGGAGATCAGTCAAAGTATATTTCCCCTTATTCTATCCCCATCCCTCGATACTTTCCATGTGTATCAATTCAAGTCTCACACCCACAATGACAACCAATTGTAAATACACAACCAGATCAAAATCCTAATAGCCTTTTTAAATACTTGCAAAACAACAAAGTAGTATCGAATCATATCAATCCAACAATTGGCTCACACGCACAACGGCAACCAATTGTCTTTTTTTTTTTTTATAGGTCACAATGGCATCCAATTGTCAATATGCTAACCAGATCAAAATCCTAATAGCCTTTTTAATGCTTCCAAAACAACAAAGTATTATCAAATTGTATCAATCATACAATTGGCTCTATTTTCCCCAAGTATTGGGAGATCATAATTTCAAGCAAAACTAACCAACAAGAAATAACACTAGCAAGCAATGACAAGAGAAACAGAAGCTTCAATCCACCCCAACCAAATCCTCCCTGTTGAAACAAGAAAAGAAAATGAAAATTGTAACCTAAAAAGCTACAGAGGGAGCCCCTTTTCATAAAATCCATAATTAATGTCAAAAAATCACCACTATCACAAACTCAACATACCCATATTCACAAATCAAACGGAGAAACTCAATCACTGTCAGCCACCAACATAGTGTTAAAAGCCTAAAAGTCCTACAGTCTTGCCACATGATTGAGAAGTCAACACTTGGACTTCTACTATACCACCCACCACCATCAAATGAAAGCAACATTCTTTAGAACATTCAACCAAAACATTAAAAATCCAAACACCAAATAATTATAAATAAATAAATAAATAAAAACACTTTTTCCACTCAAATCACGACCCAGATAACAAAGATCGCGCCTTGCTGCAATCTCAAGACCCTTCAAACCACAGCAACATGTCACTTTGGGTTTGGGTCACATGGGGTAAAACTGCCTACCAATCATCTCTCCCAAACACCGTAAAAGTGAAAGTTTTGTACACAGAATATGACCCTTAACAACCACTTCACAAGTCACAACCATCACTCACAAACATATATATATATATATATATATATATATATATATATTAAAAAGACATTGACTTTGAGCTCCAATGTCACTTCCTATTCATTTGGGTGCCTTTTTTTTCCCCTTTATTTTATATAACTTAACTTTTCTAAATTATAGTCTTCTGTACCAGACTCTCACTGGTAAAACTTACAGACAACTGACCTCATCTGCCAGAACCAGTTACCGCGGCGCATTCACCGCTAACCTTACTATTTATTAATAGAAACACAAACTAAAAAAAAAAAGAGGAGCAAACCCAACATACCTCTGGCCATCAAGATTGCCATGGCCACTGCCAGCTCCACTCCCATAAGACCCATCATCAGCAGCATGACCTTGCCACACAGACTGCCAAGCATTTGAAGGTGGCTGAACGTACACTCCTCCAGTGGGGTCCACTGCAGCGGGTCTCCCAATCATCATTCCTCCATGGGGCCCGCCTGCAGGTTGCCCCATCGGCGGGTAATAGTACGGGACGCCACTGGCTGTGGCCCCCACAATCCCGCCGACTAACCCAGCGGCCTCGTCTTTAATCTCGTCCCTCGGCACAATATCCACCAAAAAGTCGAATATGTCGGTCCTCGTAATAGCCGCCGCGATGTCGTTTTTCTGGAGCGTTCGTCGCTTGTTCTCCTCGGCGTGGAGCCACGATCGAATTGTGAGCTCGAGGATGAAGAGCTCGCACGCCTTGGCGAACAAAATGGGCGCCTCGGCGGAGATCATGCGCACGTCCTCGTCGGCTTTCATGATCTTCTTGATGCGGGCGAGAGGGAGCTGGTGGTTCTTGAAGTCGTTTACTTGCTCGATTTCTTGGCGTTGGTAGGACCAGAACATTTGGAGTTGCTGCTGCTGTTGTTGGAGGAGGTGGTGGAATGGGGTGGCGGAGGACGGCGGCGGGGGCGGTGGTGGAGTGGGTTGGAGAGGGTAGGAAGAGGACTGAGCTATCTGGTTGTTGCTGTTGTTGTTGTTGTTGTTGTTCTCCATTGCACAAAAGGTGTTTGATGATGGGTGTGTGTGAGAGATAAATTACTCTCAATTAGTGACAAATTGGTTTTTGGGAGGATGGGGATGTTGATGATGATGGGTGGGTGGGATTTGAAGGATTTGAGGGATGTGGGGAAATGTGGGGTGAGGATTTTGAGGGCTAGAGATATGTGGGGGAGAGAGAGAAAAGATGGGATAAGATGCATGCACTTATAACTTATATTATTGTGACCCTAATATTTTTTTTTCTTTTGAGAGAGAGAAAAACCAAATGGGGGTATGAGTATATTTTTTTATATTATATATTATTATTATTATTATTTTTTTTTTTTTGACTTCAATGATGAGAAAATTATTATTATTATTATTAAAGTTTTGTGAAATGTTTTTTTTTTTCTTTCAAAGTATATTATTCATGTTAAAAATTCATGGATAGAATGACAGAAGAAGAGGGAAGTTAATAATTTTATCCTTGGTTTCAAAAAAACAAAAAGAATTCTATCCTCTCCTTCTATACTGGTGCAAACATACCTTAAAATTTTCTAATACTATATTTGATGAGAGTTATCTTAGTTCGTATGGAACGATTTCATAAGAATATTCGTTCATAGTATATAAGACTTATAAATGTACAAAGCCCACATATCGAGCGAAGGTACCTTTAGTGAAGGAAGACGAGAGAAATTAATCAATTCTCTCTTCCTATCCATTCTATTGTAAAGATACCTTAGAACTTTCTTATACCATATTTGATGAGTCATCATAATTCGTATGAAATGTGTACAATTATCGGCTCAGCATTGGCCCATGGGCCGTAGGTCGGATAATAGTTCCCTAACGGGCCCAATCCATGATGCTTGGTAGATTGGGTCATGGACTGTTTAGTTCTCGAGGGCTTGACGTTGCTCGAGGCCCACTCCAAGGTATCTCGATAATGCCTTGGGGGATGTCACCACCGAGCAACATTCGACATTTGTTGCAAGTCCCAAAAATTGACACACCTGTTTCCAAAGTGGAACCCCTTTTTGTTAGGAATAATCCTAAAGGGCCTCACCTGCACAAAAAATCCTTAAAAGCAATCATTACTAACTCACTAAGGAAGGCTAGAAATAGGAAAAGAATAGGAGAGGAAGGGGTTAGACACTAGAAGGTGAGGAAGAGAGAAAAACCGAGAGAAAATCACCCCGAGAAGAAGGTAGGCAGTTGTATTACAGGTATGAACTTTCATCCTTAGGAGCTTTCCATTGTAGGATATTCATACACCTACTACAGCAAGTAAATTGTGAGCCCAGCAAAAATAGTTAGCCCATTAACTGAGGTTCGAGCGCACACAAAATGGTTTCATAAGACCTATCCTTTCATAGTATGTGGGACCTGTATTGAGAGATGGTACCTTTATAGAATTCAAAAATAATATTATGAGAAAAATGAAGGAAATAGAAGATATTGAAACAAGACCTTTTAAAAAAATATATATATTTATCTTGAAGAACAAGTACAAAGAATTATTTTTTTTTTATGCCCCAAATTAGTAACTTGGGCTTTCCTACAAGATAAGAAAGTGATAAATGTTGTTCACTCTACCTTAGTCAAGGAGGAATCACCTGCCTTATCCCAAGAGATTGCATTAGGGTTAGAATTATATGCGAAAAAAGCAAGCCCTTCTTTACGATTAGCCTTAATGTTAGGGATTGGTTCAAATCCAACTATGCTAATTTCTCCTATTGAATGGCCATAGTTGTATCAAATTTAAAAACCTTTTCCCTTTGATTTGTTTCAAAATTTGGAGGGAAGGAAGAAACAAAACTTATCATGAAAGGAAAACCCTTTAGAGAGGAAAACATCTTTACCTCCAATAAGACAATGCCCTTACAAATTTCTTTCACCTTGGGAACTAACCTTACAAGAGTAAAAGGAATGTATGCAACCTATTGGTTGGTCCCTTCCTTCCATTGGCACATACAAATTTAATACAAATGGGTTAGCAATTGGCTACCTAGGATAGGCAACTGTCAAGGAATTATTTAGAGGACAAAGTTTAGCTACAAAATTTGTTGTAGTCTAAATCTACAACCTTACTCAATAAAATAAACCTTACTACATATTTTAAAAACCCAACCATTAAATTGCATGTTCTTTACGCTCTCAATACATATGTTAAATTTTGTGTCAATCGAATATTATTTACTATATGATTTATACGTTTATATTTTATGCATAATTTTAAACTACAAAAATTTGCAATCCAAACAATTTATTGATAACATAGCTATTGATCTTTAATTTTTTAGCAATTTTGCAAGCATGGAGGATATAAGAAGAAGATGTAATCCAATGCTGGATTTGTCAAAATTCATCTCTAATAAAAAGATATTGAGCAAGGTTGTAGTTTAAGGTTACAACCAGTTTTGTAGTTAAATTTTGTCATTAATTAGAAACTTTGAAAGTAAATGGATAAAGAGTTTCAATTCATGAGAAACATAAGAGTCAATAGTAATACAAATGGGTTCACATTGGTATTTCCCACCTCATTGTGGAGGTGGGTGCTCAAGTTGTACAAATATTGATTATGAAGAACTTAAAAGCATGTCCATAATTCTCATACCCTAAGGGCCTAAGCATTATGACTTTTTATAGGAAGTCTGTAATGAGTGAATTTTGTGCATTTATCGTTATTCACGCACTTTTGGAAAGGAATCATTATTTTGATATGCTAATTGAAATATCTTAAATACTAGGCTTTTATTATGCGGACGGCTTGTCTTTGGGCAATCTGGGCAAAGTTGGAGGAGGTGGGTTGATTCGTGATGCCCATGGAGGCCGGATTAAGGGATTCACCGGTAATATTGGAGTGGTGACTAGCATGGAGGCTGAGCTTTGGGCCCTTAGGGATGGCTTAGCTTTGTGCCTATCTCTAAACATTCTTGTTGTGGAGATTGAGACAAATGCTAGGGTCGTTTTTGATTAGATTAATAATAGCAATACATCTAATCTTAACCTTTCTTCCCTTATTGTGGATTGCAGGACGCTTGCCAGTCGCATCTGTCAAGTTAAGATGACTCACTGCAACCGCGAAGCCAATAAGTGCGTTGATGCACTAGCTAGGAAAGGCATTTTAGCCAGCTAGATTTTGTAATTTTTGATAGTCCACCTGTGGACATCTCGATGTTGTTGTTTTATGATAGTATTGGCATGTATTATGAGAGGCTTTGTCCTCCAACTTCTTTCCCTGGTTAAGGGTTCTTAATATATTCCTGGTTTACCAAAAAAAAAAAAAAAGGCTGTTGTTATGCTCTATTTCCCCTAATTTTATTGTAGCCAATTGTTAGTTAATGCTAGAGGTGTTGTTTACTCTAGAACATTTTGTTAGGTTATAATTCTATTTATTAATGAACTATTTTCTTCAATAACAATAATAATTATTTTATATGAAGTCAATTATAAAATCACCCCCTAACCCCAAAAAAAGAAAAGAAAAAAAAAAAGTGAGTCTTTGACAATGACATAGCAAAAACGATTGGCTAGGATAAGGGTTAAGACTTAAGGGAGAGTTTGGTTCATTGTAATGTTATATTACACCGTAATATTACATTATTGTAATCTTACATTAATACAATCTCAATACAAGAATACAACATTACATTGTTTAGGAAAATGATGAGATTAAGGTGATATGATATATTTTATAATTTTAGATTATGGTAATGTTAGAAAAAAAAATAAACAAAAAACTTTAATGTCACATTATTGTAATTTGCATCATATCAAAGGTACATTACAACGAACCAAACGCCCCTAAAAATATTTATTGTCCATTTATTAATCACCTAAAAAAATATATGAACCAAACTTCACATATAAAAAACAACCTTTATAAACTACTTTCTGGACTCTTTCTTTATAATTCTAAATGGTATAGAAGATTAGAAGTACCATTCAGAGCCCTACACCAAAATGTTACAAGTTTGATTAAGGGATGGGTCTACCTTGTAAAGGTATCCCATATATATGAATGGTTGCAATCAAAACCACTTTTACATATTATGCCAATAGCAATTAATTACAAACAGCAATGTGGACCACCTCATGTCTAGCTTATCACATCATTTCTATAGTTGCCGTAAAAAAGATATTTGAAAGCATCTCTCTCCTTCTAAACTATTTTCCTCTGTTTTTTTTTTGGGTCATCTTTTTCTTCTCCTTAAAGCATAATTCTAGTGCATGCAGCATATTCCACAATTTTCACAAGTCCGATTCTATGATGCCTCTAGTCCAAATCTCCTTAATATTATGTCTCTTTGTAACTTTGTTGATAGAATAAGTGATAATTATGTGACAGTAGAAGGAAAAAAAATATGATTCTTGAGAAAGTGGCCAAAGGGTTCCTAAAGGTGCTTTCTCCATTACCCGAAATGTATATACGAAAAAAGAAAAAGAAAATATCCCTTGGGTCCTCTTAGGTGGAAAAGGCAAAAAAGCAAAAATATAATAATAACCCAAAAAAAAAAAAAAACTCTCATATACTTTGTTCACTATACTCTCATGTTTGGCACACTTAGGCCTTGTTTGAGGGGAGAGAATGGAATTAAAAAGAATGAAAATAATAATTTTAGAATATTTTTCCCTTCCCTTGTTTGAGAGTTTTAATGAAGGGAATGAAAAGCTCATTTCCTTGTCTGAGAGTTTAAGTGGGAGGGAATGGAATGGAATGAGTAGGAGGAAACACTCATTTCTCTCTATTCCCTTAAAACCTCAAATTTTAATTCCCTTCAAAGTTGAGAGTAATATGAGGGAATGAAATTAGAATTAATGATTTTTTTACTAAAACTCCCAAAATACCCCTATATATTCAACACTTTATTTTAAAATAGGGGTCTAATAGTAATATTATCATAAATGATTCCATTTCATTCCCTCCATGTTGCTCCCAAATAAGATTACTTACATTCTATTCATTTTCATTCCTTTCCATTCATTTATTTTAAAACATCAAATCAAGGTTACTTAATTCCATTTCATTCCATTATTTTCCATTCCTTTCACCTACTTAAATATATTCAATTCAATTTCATTCCATTCATTTCCATTCCCTTATGAACTTCTAAATGGAGCCTTAGGTTATGGAATATATATACATATATATTGGTTCACTTTCTCTCCTTCCTCCCCCCCCCCCCCCCCTAATTTTTGGATTCACTATAATCTTCCCTTTAACTTTAAAATTGATCAATGTCCCCTTGACCTTTAAGAAATAGGCAAATGACCCCCTGTAGTTACTAAATTTCATTAAATTCATTTATTTGTTTATTTTTACAATAAAGGATAGTTTGCTAATATCCAATATTTAAGGGAAACATTGCTCAATTTTGAAGTTTGGAGGAGGGGATAAAGTAAACAAAATAGTAGATCCTAGTTATGATAAGTGTTTTGGGAAGGGATAAAAGTAGTTGTGGGACTCGAACCAGAAGAAGCCATAAGTGTTATTGGTGGTTTAAATGAGGTGAACTTAGTGAAAGAGGATGAAAGGAAGGGACAAAGGTTGAAATTGTGCATGCTAGTGTTTCTAAGGATGCCTAATTCTTGAGCGATGGCCACCCAATGGTTGCATTGTAGAGGTGATTAAAAAAAAAAAAACCAGAAGCCTTAGGGGCATGGTTTTAAAAACTGAACCGGTTATCAAACTGTTTTTTTTTTCAAATTTTCGGTTCAACCCCGGTTTTTACCCGGTTTTGACAGATTTTCTGGTTTTTGACCGGTTTTGGGGGTTTTTGACCGGACCGGACCGGACTGGCTCCCGATTCCCGATTGAACCGGTCGGATCGGCCAGTCCGGTTTGATTTTTAAAACTATGCTTAAGGGTGAAAGTTTGGCCACCCAATGCTAGCGTTTGGGAGAGCCCATCCTTTTTTTCTTTTTTTGAAAATTTTAGTTAAATATAAGGGTGAAAGTTTAATGTTTGAAAAGTTGGGGGCCATGGCTCCAAATTCTTCATTTGATTAAACTATGAAGCTAAAACCTGAAATCATTCAAACTCGGACCCAATTTTTCCTTTTTCATATTTTCATTCTTTAATTTATTTTTCTTGATGTGACATTCTTTATTTTATTTATTAATTAATAGTAATAATAATACTAAACAAAGGGACTCTTGATATTTTATTAATAATTAACATGTCCAGTTGTTTTACCATCAAAGATGGAAGTTTTCTTTTTTTTTTTTTGAAGTTGAATAGGCCATTTATTGCTCTTTAAGGCTCTTATTTTAATGGTGCCTTAAGAACATTCACAGCAGTGGAGCAAAAAGTATAGCTATTTGGCACCTATAAAAGTCACTTTGTTTATTTTACCTCTTCATACCCAACATCAATGGAGCTATATTTTTATCTATTTGATTAAAATAATACAAATAACTCATTAAAATAATAATAAAAACATCCATAGCAAAAAAAAAAAAAAAAAAAACAACAACAACAACAACATAGCACAAACATCCACCACTACTACCACCACCACCACCAGAAGTCCACAGCAGTAAAGAAAAAACCACCAACCTAAATCCTTAATTTTTTTTCTCAATCCAGACCAAACAAAATCACCAATCACAAACAAAATAAAAAAATCACTAATCACAAACAAAATAAAAATCGTGGGTCGGTGAGCTGAATCAGCGGAAGGGGTGGGTCGGCAAGCTGGGTCAACAAAATAGATTGGTGATGGGGCTTGGGGAGATGGGTCTCGGCGAGATGGGTTTGGGGAGATGGGCCTTGGCGGTAGGCGAGCTGGTCGGCGAGTTGGCCAATGAGGGAGTTGGCCGGCGAGCTAGAGAGAAAAAAAAAATTGAGGAGGAAGAAAGAAGAGAAGCCGAAAAGAGAGAAAGAAAAGAGGAAATGTTTGATTAACGAGGAAATGTTTGTTTTTTAAACTTCAAGCTATAGTATGCAGCCAAAAATAGTTCCGTACTATAACTCTGAAGCTAAAATTTTTAACTATGCTTTCGCTATTATAGAGCAATTTTGACATTTTAATGAAACTAAAATAACAATATAACTATTTAGTTTTATTACTACCAGTGCTCTTAATAAGCATATATTACACTGCTTTTACACTTTTTTTCGGGAGCATTAATGTTTCATTGTTTTTTTTTTTTTTTTTTCAATATTTAATGAGCAATGATTTTGATGGGACAATCGAGCAAGATCCAATTCTGAGAGGAGCAGATGATTTTCAGGATGGGTTTGAGAGAAAGAAAAATAAATAAATAAATAGTTATTCTTAATATGTTTATCTGTCTTCTATGAAAGTTGACTCAAAAAAAGTGGTGGCATTAAATGAGCAATGATTTTGATGGGACAATCGAGCAAGATCCAGTTCTGAGAGGAGCAGATGATTTTCAGGATGGGTTTGAGAGAAAGAAAAATAAATAAATAAATAGTTATTCTTAATATGTTTATCTGTCTTCTATGAAAGTTGACTCAAAAAAAGTGGTGGCATTAAATGTTTTTTTAACTTGTTCCTGAGGGCATTCATTTTTTAACTAGACCCGTTTCTTTTATTTTCGTTTTTGCTTTTATCTTAGATGGAATTCCTGAAATTTTATGCTTGTGATTAAATTCTAATGAGACAAAATCCACTAGGAGTTAGTTTACACAAAGTAATGACCAATATTTTGTGACGAGTGATGATGACGCACTGTTTTTCCATTGAGACAGTCATATGATCTCTTATGTCTTCATCGAATTGCCTGGCTAATGGCCTAATAGCATTAATATGATCACTACCGTGAAAAAGTTAACAAATGTCTTAAGGTTAATAGTTTAAAAAATATTTTTAGAAATTTTTTATAGAAAAAGAGCAATTGATTTTTTATTTTTATTTCTAGTTTTTTTTTAACTCTCATAATGGTGATATTAAAATTTTCTTAGAACGGTCTATTAACAAATACTTTAAAAGTACCCGTTAAGGGGAGTCTAACTATAGTTTCCTTTGCTCTCTTAGATAATTCTTTTGGTTTGTTATGCCAATAATTTGGAAACTTGTACCTTTAGTAAAGTTCATTGCAAATTTGGCTGCCCACACTCTGGCAAGATGGTCCTTAGCAAATGGTACCACAGGTTCTTTTAATTTAGGGGATGGTCCTCCTCCTATTGTAAATGTTATGCAGGATGAGGCTAAGCTCACTTAAATTTGGAGCCTCCTTGCTTTTTTTATATCTTTCTTGTAGCATAGAGTACATTAGCTTGTTTTAAGTAGAAAACAAAAATCCCAAAAAGAATGTGAAGAAAGAACCATACACGTTACTGTTGCCTTCAAAGACCATAGAAATATGATTAAGATTGGAGGCCAAGGAAATAGCTAGAAGGTAAGCTTTTACTTCAGCTAAAGCCTGATACATCAAGAACTTCTTTAGCTGTGATAGCATTTTCAGTTTTGCCAATACAATCTTTGTGCTTTTGCTTCAGCTCAAGCCTGATACAACAACAACTTCTTTAGCTGTGATAGCCTTTATAGTTTTGCCAATAGAATCTTTGCATACAGCAGCAAGTGAGCAATGATCACTTCTAACTGCATTAAGACTCTATGGGGCAGCTATATGAGAATTGAACACCTTGGTGATTTGAGCAGCAAGTTGGATTGTAGTAGAATCCAAACCTTTGTGAATCAAATTGTTTCTAGACCACAATAGTTAGTCAAAAAGTATGGCTACATAAAGGAGTGACACAAAGCGCTTCTCCTGTCCAAACCTGGCTGAAGTGCTGGGTAAAGAATCATTCTGATCCAGTGTTGGATTGGGATTGATTCTTGAGGAGAAAAGTTTAGATTCCATATAGAGAGACCATATTTGAAAAGCAAAAACACCCACACAACAAAAAAGGTTCTTATGAGTTTGAGGAAGAAAGCCACATCTGGGGAATAAAGAATCTGCTGCTCTGATTCTTCTGCTTAGTATTGCTTTGGTACCCAGTGCTTCGTTTGCAAATTTCCAGAGAACATCTTTCAGTCTTTCATTAATCTTCAATTTCTACAGTCTTTTCCAATCCTTTGGAAGAAGAGGGCCATGTGTACAAAATCTATCTGACAAAATAGCAACTTAAAGGCCATATTGGCAGCACCATGTTGATCTGGTGAAGGTCTTGCACTATAGCTGCCAAAATCCAACTTGGTTGTCTGATAACATTACATAATGAATATAATATTTTTGCAGCTTGAAAGACCAGGACAAAGGAAAATCCTCTTTGAGGCCTAACCCGCCCTTCACAGATGACCATAAAAATAGCAGCAACATAATGCCTATGACTATAAGTTCAGCTAAAGCATCCAACCAAAATATTTTCCCCATGTCTATCTTTACAGATTGTAAAATAATTCAACATGATAGAAAGCACAGTTTCTAGCATGTCAGTATCAATCAAAATGCATAACTCAAGCAAGAAACAAAGACTGAGAAACAAAATTTAAGAAAGGAAGTAACTAGTTTGACTAAACAAAAATTAAAAGAAGGATAAACAGATGATGGAACTTCATTCACATTTGATATAATGGCAAAAAACAGGCCATTGCAAGGCATTATGAACTGTATCAAGATATATGCAGCTCATGGTACACAAATTTGACCAGCTGCAAAAAAAATTGTGATTTTGGAGGGAATTAAACTGAAAATGTAAAAAACAGCTCTTGCAGCAAATAAAGAGCTTAGCCTATAGGCCACTTCCCAGCAAACATGCAAGTCATGTAATCTGGCCTTCAAAGTTCAAAACTGCCTTCATGTCACGGGTACAGCAATCTAGAGGGCATTCTAAAACTTCATACAAAACTGTAGTTCCACCAATATACATCAAAGAAAATCATAGCCTGTATCATTACCAGTATAGTGACTCACCATTAGTGTTGTGATCAATTGCCAAGAAAATGGGGAAAATGAAAAGAAGACTTCTAATCAAACATTAATTTAGGTTGGAATGGTAAGCCTAAGCTTTCTTGGTTTCAAAACTCATTCCACCATTTTCTTGACCATTAGAGTATGACTGCAAAAGAATCTTCTATATAGGTCAGTTCCAAGATTTTGACATTTAATTGGCACTTTCCACCATTTTCCCTTCCCTCAACCGTCTCCTATTATATACTAGTATCTTTTCTTCCTTGATTTCCTTTCCCTTCTTCATCATCACCTCTGCCACATCCTTTCTTCCAATATCTTCTTCCAGACCTTTTCCCTCATTTGCTTTGCCATTCTCCACCAGCTTTTCTTCCTTGCAGTTTTTCATGCACCCTAAGGGATCTTCTCGCCTATTATTTTCAACAGAATCTGCCAATTCTTCCACCCGAGCATCAGTCACTACCTGAAGAAGTTCCAAAGGCGTAGCTGCAGGATCAAGCTCCCAGCAACCTTTGGGGGCATTATGAGCCTCTTGACCTGTAAGCAAGTAAGAAGGGACCTGGTGTGAGAACCGAAACATCTCTGCTCTTGGAATTGTCATGGTTTTATCCAAATTATGGCAGAACACTGTTTTGAATCCGTCAACCTTAACAAGTGGAGCAACGGTCACACCCTGCTCTTCATTGTAATCTTCAAGCACTTCCACCATGTCGTATTTGTGTATCACTTCATCAGGGGTAAGCACATTCCAATCAGGGGACCAGTTCCTATAGAGAGCCCAAACATCTCCCTTCATAGGATATATTTGAATGGCACCCCTTGTGCCCTTTGTCCACTTGACCTTATGTGAGAAAGAATTAAGAGAGTCATTGACTTCATACTTGCCAATCCGGAAATCCCCGCTAGTCTTGTAAAAGCCAGAACCAATCCAGTTCAGAGGGGCCAATTCATCATTGCATTTCGAATTAAGCCAACTAATCCGCATTTTGAATGGTCTCCTGGATATCACACTATGAATCATAGCATAAAAACGGGGCATCCCATCATCATCATCATAAGCAGCCCAAACCTGGTTATCACCAAATGACTTTTCTGTACGATCCTTGTCAAAGTCATGAAAATCTGGATCTGGGACACTCATTGACATTGGGTCAGCACCACCTGTATCGGAATTCACACTAGAACTGGCATGCAGGGATTTCTCAGTGTTAATGGTGTTTTTGGTATGCATGAATTCTCTACATTTCTCCACTTTTAGCCCATTTACAGCAGCGTTCTTCTCCTCAACCTCCTTTTTTCCCAAAGTCTTTAACTTGTGTGAAGTCTTTAATACAGAAGCCATGCTCCACTCACTAAGCTTCTTCTTAATCTCTTTCTTAGCCTTCTCCATCAACATATTTCGCGTTTCCACGTTTGAAAGCTCCCTTGTAGAATTAGTTCTATAGTTTCCTGAAGCATTCATCCTTCCTGCTTCAAAACTAACTTTCTGAGATCCAGATGCACTCTCCATGCCAACTCTTCTTTCCATTGTCATTTGATTTGCCATATCTCCCCCCTTATTATCCATCCTACTTCTTTTCTTAGGCCTGTCTCCTTTCTGTGCCATACTGCAACCAGCATTAGACAACCCAGCTGCTAAACCAACCCCTGGTTTGGTAGTAGCATAAGTTTTTGCCCAATAAGCCTCCTCCCTCACGACAGCTGCTGCTGCATCTTCATGCCCTCTCTTCAAATGCTCTGATGCTGGCTGAAAAACACCAGTGACTTGAGTAGCAGAGGAAGCCGGCACGGGCACACTCGCAACACCACCCGTTTTAAGGAATGCAGCTGAATGGAAATTTTTCTGTGATGAGAGATAAGCAGAAAATCTTGCTCGCCCATCATTTGTAGCAGAAGTTGGTATCTTTCCTGGAGCATATTGATTCTTGACTGTTTGTGGACCAAAATTTTGTGGCTGCATGCAAGAATTCCACGGAGTGGCAGGAACATTGCCATTAAGTGGAGGTGGTACAATCTCTAAAGCCATAAATGGCTGACGGCAGTTGGAGCAAACAAGATTGCAGTTGAGATATTTTCTAAGGTACTCAAACTGAACCTTGCAAGAACTGCAGAGAGTCCAGAATGTGGGGTTCAATAGATGAGGAGTCCCAGCAGGAAACGGATGAGTAGCCCCAGCAGAATGGGGATGAGTAGCCCTAGCAGAATGGGGATGAGCAGCACTCTTCTGATATTTTGTGTTGAAATTATTACCGTTGGAGAAGTTATGGAAACCATTCTGACCAGTTGGCACTGAAGATTTCGCATCTGGAACTTTCCCATATACACCACTAAACTTCCACTTCTGGTCGTAGTCAATTTTCTTGGCTTTGTCTGACAAAAAAGTCCAGGCTTCAGACAGTATTTTAAAGGCCCCATCTGCACCAACTGATTTGTTTTTATCAGGATGAAGAATAAGAGCCAACCTTCTATAATGTTTCCGGATTGTATCATCATCGGCCGATGGGTCCACCCCAAGGATTCCATACCAATCGATTTCCCCATGTATTCTTTTCTCAGCAGAGATGTATACATCAAGTGTAGCCAGAAACTGAGGAAGACCGTCAAGTGCAGAAAATAAGTGTTGGGCCTTCTGAGCATATCTTTTTGCCCCAGAAATGTCCTTCTCCATAAACTTCTTCTCGGCGATTTCTTTAGCCCTAAGAGCCTCGTCCTTGTTGCATTCCATCACCGCTATATTTGTCATGTCTCTAACCAATTATTGATTTCTTCTTCAATTCTTTCCTTTTCGAGGTAGGTCAGCACTATATGAACCAAGAACTTAGCCACCAAATTGTATATCTAGATCCTGATTCTTTCGCGTGCATCATTAAAGAGCTGCTCTCAATTGTCCAGGCCCTAATAAACAAATAAAAATGGATCCAAAATAAGGAAACTATATATGCAAAAATGGTAGAAGAGGAGAAGGTTGGGGGGGGGGGGGGGGGGCGGAAGCAAGGTTTATGCCGAATTTACATAAATGGTTAAATATATGACTACAATTACACGCTCATAAACACTATAGAATGCTTCTCCGGATCCATCAATTCCAAATAAATTAACACCTCTTCAATCTAGAAACCATTCAATGACCAAACGAAACATGTGGGAAAAGAATTTATGCAATTCAATAAATACAAGTACTGAACTTCCAAAATAAGCAAAACGGTTTTTTAACATAAACTTGAGAAAAACACAATAGCAGTTCCATTTTCATTGCTCATTCAAATCAAACACAGAAATCACAAAACAAACCAACACTGATCTTTTATATCCTGTGGTCAAACTAAGAGTAGGTCAATGAAAGAAAAATCCCAGTGGTCTGTTTGGATAATAGAATGGCTTCATTGGTAATGATGAAACCAAAATCAAAATCTTTCCACAGGCAGCATTATGAACTTCGAATAGCTCTCCTAAGAGCTTAAACTTTCCCTCACCTTTTCCCTGATTTCACATAAACCAATAAGTGCATAAGCCCTAATAAATAGCTATAATTGAAAAAAAGGAAACTATTTCTGCAAAAAAGGAAGAAAAGAAGAAGAAAAAAACAGAAGAAGCAAGGTTTACGCCAAAATATACGTATATGATTAAATATAAGACACTCATTAACACTAATAAATGCTTCTCTGGTTCCATCAATTCCAAATATATTGACACATCTTCAATCTAAGCCCATTCAATGATCAAATGAAATATGCGGGAAAAGAATTTATGCAATTCAACAAATCCAAGTACCGAACTTCCAAACTACACAAAATGGTTTTATAACTATGTGAACTTGAAAAAAGATACAATAGAAGTTCCATCTGTATTACTCATTATATCCAACACAGAAATCACAAAACAAACCAAAACTGATCTTTTCCTGTCGTCAAACTAATAATAGGTCATAGAAAGCAAAATCCCATAGATAATAGAATCTGTTTATTCATAATGAAACCAAAAAAAAAATCGTTCAACAGGTAGCAGTTTGAACTTTGAATAACTCTCCTAAGAATTTAAACTTTCCCTCATGTTTTCCTTAATTTCACATACACTAACCAGAGCATAAGCCCTAATAAACACTAATGAATGCTTCTCTAGATCCTTCAATTCCAAAAATATTAAAACCTCTTCAATCTAAAACCTATTCAATGATCAAATGAAATATGCGGGAAAAGAATTTATGCAAATCAAAAAATCCATATACCAAACTTCCAAAATAAGAAAAACCACTCTAGATCCTTCAATACCAAATATATTAACACCTCTTCAATCTAAAACCCATCCAATGATCAAACAAAATATGCAGGAAAAAATTTATGCAATTCAACAAATCCAAATACCGAACTTCCAAAATAAGCAAAACCTCTCCAGATTCATCAATACCAGATAAATTAACACCTCTTCAATCTAAAACATATTCAATGATCAAACGAAATATGCGGGAAAAGAATTTATACAATTCAACAAATCCAAATACCGAACTTCCAAAATAAGAAAAACCTCTCCAGATCCATTAATACCATATATATTAATACCTCTTCAATCTAAAACATATTCAATGATCAAATGAAATACACAGGAAAAAAATTTATGCAATTCAACAAATCCAAATACCGAACTTCCAAAATAAGCAAAACCTCTCTAGATCCATCAATTCCAAATATATTAACACCCTTTCAATCTAAAACCCATTCAATGATCAAACAAAATACGCGGGAAAAGAATTTATGCAATTCAAAAAATCCAAGTACCGAACTTTCAAAATAAGCAAAACGGTTTTTTAACAATACGGATTTGAGAAAAATACAACAGCAGTTTCATCTGCATTACTCATTCGTATCCAACACAGAAATCACAAAACAAACCAACAATGTTCTTTTAATTTCCTGTGGCCAAACTAAGAGCAAGTCATAGAAACAGAAACCCCAATGGTTTGTTTGGATAATAGAACAGCTACATTGGTAATGAAACCAAAATCAAAATCTTTCAACAATTAGCAACTTAGAGTTTAGACCTTAAATACCACTCCTAAGAAATCAAAGTTTCAAACTTTCCCTCACTTTTTCCTTGATTTTCACATGAACCAGCCAGTGCATAATTCTCTTACAACAAACATCATAGCTATTTGTAAACTTCAAATCAATACACAACCCAATACAAAGAAAACCTAGGCCAAACTTTTGAAACCAGAGAAAAAAACAAATACCCACTTCTCAGACTGACATGCATTTTAGCCAAAACAAACAAAACCCACAACCCAACAACTATTGAAAATTCAAAACAGCTTCTAAGAATTGCAAAAAAACCACACAATCAAAGTGCCAAAAATTCAGTAGCATTAACTTAAAAAAGTTAAAACCCCATGAAAGTCCTATCACCAGCTACACAATTTAACAAACAAAAAAAATAAATAAATTTATATTCCATAGATAGCACAATGAGAAATACAATATAGAGTCATAAAGACGAAATTTTGAGCAAAAAGAAAAGTACCCATTTTCAGAAATTGCAATCGCAGTGACGCCAATGATGAATTGCCTTCAAAGTTTTGGTTTTGAACGCTTTTATGTACCAAAGAGATCAAAATATAAAAGCCAATTCAAATATGTTTTGTGAAAATCTTCCAAAACATAACAGAAACTGGCAAAAGAATATTATATATTATAATGATGAAAAAGTGACTTGGGCTTCCCTCTATTTAAATAAGTCTGTTAGTGTTAACAATAACCCACCTTCAATTTTTTGGAGGGGCATTTGGTAAAACCCTAACTAAGGTTAATTTTTAACTATAGTTAATGGGATAGTACCATTGCCAATTTCCTATATATGGTAAAAATAGCAAGAGTAAATAATTTTAAGGGAACTTTTTTTTTTTCATGTTTATTTCTCAAAATTTGATTTTTATGGTAACTGAGTAATTGCATGCATGGTTTTATAATTTGTGAATAGGTGAAAAAATTGAGTCGGTTCGACGTATAATGTGTTCAAATAATCAAATTTATGTGTTGAATATTGTATTTTGAAAACGGTTTTAATTTTAAGTCCAAAATTTCAAATTCATGTTCAATTCTCCTTTCTTTTGGTGAATTTTACAAGAATTTTCAATATTATATTTATAAAAATTTTGAAATTGGCTCATTAATTAACTGTGAAAAGGTCCATTAATTCTGAATTTAGTTCATTAAGGAAATTTAAAACATTTAAATATTATGTGCTACTTCATCATCTAGTGGAAAATTATTATTAGCATGCACTTTCCTTTTATTAGGTATATTAAAATTCAAGAAGTGTTAGATTTTTGTTTTGATGAAAGAGTTAGATTTCCAAAGAATGCTACATTAAAGCAGTCCTTTAAATATAGCTATATTTGACTGGTATGGATAATTATAGGGATATTAAAGTACGCATGTGCTTTCTCCTTTTATAAACTTTTTTTTTCTTTAAGAAAATTTTACTTCCAATTTTTTGTAAAAAATTCTTTTCTTAATTTTCTATATTCTTGATGCATGTATGCCATGTTAAGTTAATGTTTAAGGTAAGTTTACTTTGAATTGGTTTTAATGCATAATGATATTGCTGATAAGCATGTGTTTATGTTATTTCCGTGTTAAGAGGATTTTGTCATAAAATTAAAATCCAGCTCTACTTACTGCATTTGCTTGAGTGGGACCCTGCAAGAGAACCTTGCCAACCATGGTTACCTTGCCTAACAGAGGATAGGTTAAAGGGTCTAACTTTTATACTGTTATAACTATGCTGAAATAGAAGGTCAGAGGAGCATGCACAATGCACAGTCAAAATACCATATATATCACACAATAGATACCCTACTTATAAAATTGGTGTTAGATAGGTGCCTTGTGTATGTGGTAGAGAATGATGGGACCCAGCTCTTTTACCTTCCTTTTTATTTAAAAAAAAAAAATTTGAATTTGGTTTCATTCTCTTTAAAAAATGCCACAAGAATTCCTCCTTTTTGTGTAAAGACTTCAATGAGAATGTCAATAATATGGCAAGCCTAGCAGAAATGCACAATTTTATCATGGAAACCAAGTTATTATAGCCTCATTCAAAAATTGCCCCACTGGATCCTACTGTATTGTGTTGTTTGCCATATCTGCCTGACTTGGGCTAGACCTAGACACTAGTCTGTTTAAGATTCTCATTTCATATGGGATTATTCCACTTGAGCAGTTATGGCAGGGCTGCTAAAGTATTCGGCTAAACAATACACTTTATCAACAGGTCAACAACCAAGTTTTAGTCCCAAAATTTTGGAGTTAGTTATTGATCCTCAACGGACTAATCGGGTTGCCTACACAATATGCTAATGAATAAAAATAGCAGAACCAACAAACTTGTAGTCCAACAAGCATGAGTCACAAATGTGACTTGCACTCCTTCAAGGGAATGAGATTTCTGTGCAGTAAACTATCAGTCGCCAATTTAGCATTGTTGTTTGTTACTCGTTTATGAAATGAACCATGCTAGATCGTGAAAGACACCAAAACTCATACCTTTGGCATTAGGGAGGGAAAACCATTTCAAATAAGAAGTAAAGAGAGGTGTAATCAGTAAGTATCAATTTAGTAGTATTCCTTTTGTTGAGGGTGATCATAAGCAGTTAATAAAAATTGGCCATTGAATATCTAGGCAAATCCCTTTGGTCTCAATTCTCAAGTAATGCTAGTTTGCAATACGTCATCGATTCATGGTTCTGTATACTGGTTTTTTTCTTCATTGCATTCTGACAAGTAAGAAGTTCCAACCAAAGGCCATTGTTGCGGTGACCTTTGGTAATCCCCACTTGCTTCTTGTTCAGCCAATGATTGGATTCTCTCACGACAAAATTTGCCAAATTATTGGAAAGTTGAGCTCTCCATTACCTTTAAAGCAATTTTTCTTTTTTCAGAAGAATCCCCAATTAGGTACACAACAGGATCAACACCAGGATCACAATGACCATAATAAAGAGAAAAATGTAGTATCCTTTGAGGATCCTTAGATTCCATCAGATTGACCTTTTCATCAAACATAAGAACAAGGACAAATAAACCGATAGATCAATGACATAGACATCGTTCAAGTTGTATGTGACATATAAACCAAAAACACTGTGTAGAGGTGAATGAAATAGACCACATTACACAGACATCATTGTCCAAAGCAAGCAAATCTAAAGCAGTATAATCCATATTATTTCATTAATAATATAGGGGTCTATGGCAGACGGGGCAAATAAGACTGTGGTAGAGATAAATTCTATAGTACAAAATACACATTCTGCAATTACTGCACTTAGTCCAAAATGTGGGATTATTACAATTAGAAACGTTATAGAAACCTTTCTGACCAGCTCAATCTGAAGGTCTCTCATATATACCCCTTAAATTCTGTTTCTATCATAAGAACTTCAATTGTTTTTATCATATAAAAAATTCCAGGCTTGAGATAGAATCTTGAAACCGCAATCTGTGGCTATCATTTCATTTTTGTCAGGGTAAAAACCAAGAACTAGCTAGTTTCTAATAGTTTTTTCAAAAGGTCTCATCATTAGCCGAGAGTTCCACACCAAGGATTCCATACAAATCAAGTTCCCCATTAAATCTTATTTAGTCAGAGATGTACACAGCAAGAGCAACCAGCAATTGAGGAAGACCATCAAGCACGAGATTCATCTTCTGAGCCTTAAACCCAAGTTAATTTCTCTGAGATTGTTTTGGCATTGATGTCATCATTCATCTTTGTTGCAATCCATTCCACAAAGTTTTTCAGCCACTGAACACAATGTCAACAAGAACTCAACCCGCCAAAAACCATCCAGTGATACTTGGGATACAAGAAATTTTTCTATAAAGCCTTACAAAATTATGTGTCACCAAAATTACATTTGTTACTACGTAAATTTATTAGCATTTTGTAATAAAATTGGTCATAGCTCTAAAATTTTCCAAGACAATATATTCAAGTCCTAGCATATTTTTGGATATGTGTCTTTAAACACATATCCAGCAATTCCATAACTTTTTGGTTATGATGTTTCTCAAATCCTTGAATTATGTCTTTTAATTTAATTGACAATGTGTCAAGTGTAGGTTTTAATGCACAAAACTAGACATCTTGATTCTTATATTTTCA
The DNA here is from genome assembly GCA_033629205.1 of Lithocarpus polystachyus. Lineage (NCBI taxonomy): Eukaryota > Viridiplantae > Streptophyta > Magnoliopsida > Fagales > Fagaceae > Lithocarpus > Lithocarpus polystachyus. Next base: position 3,474,302 of record CM066171.1, on the reverse strand, counting down.
ACTAGTCCAACTCATTTAATGTCTTGTATGCTTTGTGATTAGCAAGCAGCCCAGAATATAAATTCATCCAACAAATTATTGAAAATATATCGTATACCAAATTAAATGGTAGACAACTATTCGATGCTAATTATCCTGTTGGAGCAAATTCTCGGGCCAAGGCCATAGAATCGCTTTTAGATATTAAGGTAAATGATTTTCGAATGGTAGGGATTCATGGTCTTGGGGGAATAGGTAAGACAGCTATTACAAAAGCTGTTTATAACATACTTTTTTAGCATTTTGAAGGAAGTAGCTTCTTAGAGAATGTTAGAGAAAAGTCTGGAACAAATGACGGCATAATCCAACTACAAGACAAATTGCTTTGTAATATCTTAAGGGGAAAACATTTGAAGGTGATGAGTGTAGCCCGTGGAATCAATATGTTAAAAGAAAGGCTTCATAGAAGAAGGGTTCTTTTAATTCTTGATGATGTAGATAAATCAAAACAAATAGAAAATTTGTTTGGAAATTGTGATTGGTTTGTTTCAGGAAATAGAGTCCTTATAACAACAAAAGACACACACTTGCTAGCTACTCTTGGAAAAGACGGCACAACTTACCAAGTGAAGGAATTGGACAAATATGAAGCTCTTGAACTCTTTAATCAACATGCCTTTCGAGGAAATAAACTTGAGGAAGATTATTTTGAACTTGCAAACCAAGTCATATGATATGCTGATTTAGACCTAAGGTGGTTTGACACCTCACTTGTTGTGAGATTTTGTTGTGTTGCAGAAGAACTCTAATAATTGGAGCCATGATTTTATGGTGCAATGAAGTTGCTAATAAATAGACTTTTGGCAAAAAATATAGGTACTTGAGTCTTGAGCACTTTTCCTAGAATCTACCAATAGGGCTATTATTATTATTTATTTATTTATTTTTCTAGGTATCTATTATATGTAATAAAGAATTAAATGCATCTTAACTTGAACCTTAACGCAATTGTTAACAAAATCCACAATATATCAATCATGAACAACAATTTGTCTTAACTCTTAACTTGACCATGATGGCTATACGGCAGCCAGTATATTTTTTGACTGTACCAGTACCTTGATTTTGAAGAAGTACTTAAAGAATCAGTCTTTCTTAATTTATATAACAACCAGGAAATTTTAATAAGAATACTATGGAAGTTTCAAAAGTTAATAGTTCTCACTACATATATATGATCTTGCAAAGGCATCCATCTTTGGATTCTAATGCTTAGTCATAATGCTACTACAAGTGATTTCAATAGATGCCTGGGCATACGAGAAGGCAAAGATTTTACCACAGGATAGACATGATAAGTCAAAGTCAAATTCAATAACATTCCTTACTATTACAAATTACTAGCATCTTGGAAACATGGCAACATGCAGCACATGCCTTGTACATAATTTGATTATATTATTACATAATCAGTAAAGTAAAATTAAAAGTATAACTAATTGCATTTTGTAATGTTGTAATTTTCAATTATATTTTGTTGGCTTTAATACTGTGTCAAATTTGATTGTATTTTACTCAATCATTTCCTTGTATGTTTGTGGGATTTAATGTAAGGGTTGAGTGTGAGAATTTGATGAAGAATTGTGAAGACAATGAAGTTTGCAACTTGCTCGTGACTGACTCGCGAGTGGACAACCCACGAAAGATCATGTGAGAAGCACATGCTAGATACTGAACAGTCTTTTGACAAACTGTATTTCGCGAGTCATTTTGCGACTTGGCCAACCCACGAGTGACCCACGAAATTCTCTGTTTGGATGATTTTAAAGTGTGCTTTCCTCACTTTTTTATCCACACTATATAAGCCCACATTACCCATTAAATTGTAAAAAGATTTTTAGAGAGAAAACCATAGAAATACACTTGAGAGTTAGAGATTGTAAACCCACAATCCTTTACACAATTTCTCTTAGTTTTCCTTTACTCCTACCTCTCCAATTACAATCCTTGAAAGGTTTTTAACTCAAACACTTACTCACCCAATATGAGTGTTGAGAGAAGTTTTGGTGTGTGTGGGAAGCATTGGAAGAAACCATTGATTGGCAGATACAATTTGGAGCTAATTGCAAGATCTGGTTAACTAGTGAAGAAATGACTCAGTGAAGTCCGTTGGGAGTTGGAACTCGAAGGGTTCAAATACAGTGGGTAGATTAGGCATTGAGGGTTTTTTTGATATTCTTGTACTTCAACTTTATTCACTAGTAGATCGTTTCGGCTTGGAGGGCCGTGGAGAGGTTTTTTGCCGAGTACTTCAGCTTCCTCTTCAATAACACATCTCGGTGTTATCTTGTTGTTTGCATTTCTCTTTCCTTACTCTTTAAGCTTTACATTTATTGTTTATTGTATATGCATATGCCTTGAGAGTAGATCCGGTTTTATTGTGCTACACTTACTCTTTTTCTGCACTTAGTTAAGTAGGATAAAAGCAATTAAGTTGTAAGTTTTAATTTGAGGGTTTAAACAAGTTATAACGTTTTACACTATTTGAGCTTTCACATTTATACACACCAACAAATATCAAAGTAATTCATTTATAACTGACATTTCAAAAATGGACATCAAGCATCAGACATAAGGTAGGAAGCAATCATATATTCAATAACATTAGTTCTAATGATAAATGAGTTGCAGCATTTTGAGTTTCTTGCATAAAGAGTGTTAAACTTAAGGGAGAAATTCAAAATGAAAAGAATTCTATTAAGATGGCTGAGACCGGGTGGTCAAATTTGGGGTTCCTAGGATGTGATATGGAGAGGATTTATCTAAAATATCATTGAGTCTTACATTTAGATGGCCAATTAAATTAGAACATTGTGGACCTTGTGGTTGAGTGAGGAAAAGTATAAAAAATTAAAAATATGGGTTTAATGCCATCTTAAGGTGATTGCCTCAATATCCTTTATTTTTTATTTATTTTTCAAAAGTGCCTCAACTACTTTTATTAATCTCCAAATTTAGATAGCGAAACAGTTTGCTAGTGTTGGCAACAAATGTTTATGGAAAAACAAACATGTCAAATAACTTTAGCTCAAAGGTAACACTAAAAAGTAGAGTTCCTCCAATCTAAAAGCATAGAGAAAAAATAGGTTTAGGTTTTTATTTTTTATGAATGACGTTTAGTTATGAGTTATGACATTATTATTATTATTTTTTGTTGTAAATTTACAAGATGGAAGACCATGAATGCTCTCTCTATTATACAAGAAAAGAGGCTGCTAATCAGTCATTGACGAGAAGCTTGATACAAGGGAAAGTGTATAAAAGTAAAGGAAAAATTTACAGGAAGAAAGCAAGGAAGCGGTAAGGGGGATCATATTGGATTTAGGACAGAAAAAAAAATTCCCTTTTTTTAATTTTTAATTTTTTATATATATTGGTAAGCACGCACCAAATGGCCTTGAATCACAACCTCACACTTTAATTGTATAATGTGTTATGTCTAATTGAGGTCTGAGTTGACTAAAAGAAAAACTTAGCACTTTAATTGTATAATGTAATAATGTATAAGTATTGTAGGTGTAAGGACGCAATTTGGGTCCCTAGCCCAAGTAATAAACGAACTTAGGCCCAAAAGTCCAATACAATGAATTTGTAGAGAGTGGGTTGGAAAACTGGGCTTTAACGAGTTGAAAAACAAGAAGAATGGATTGAGGTGATAAGAAAAGGAAAATAAACTGATTTAAGCTACAGAAAATTGTCCTCGGCACAGTCTGAGGAGATCAGTTCTTATATATTTTTTTCAAGTTTGATTATAAAATCAGTTCTTGATGGCTACAGTGTTTTTCTCTTCGTTTTTTGATCCCCTTCTCTCATTGCTTCCTTTTTCTTTTATACCCTCTTCTCCTTTCATCTTTACCCTCCACATGCAGGCCAGATGGTTAGTGTTGATCATTGTTCCATCAGCATCTTCCTAAAGTCTTTATGTAGTAACTATGAGGCTGAAAACCACTATTCAGGTATCATTTCCACATTAATGCTATCAGAGAGTTAGCTGCAGAGCATTTAATGCGATGGTAGCAGTTTTCTTCTTAAATATTTTAGGACTCCCCCCCTGTCCTATGTTTTTGCAATGTTTATCCATACTAACAGAACTTCCTAGAATGTTCCCCTAGACGACAGACCACCTCCTTGGACTTTGGGTTTGGTTAGCCGAAGAGGCATTCATCCTTGGCCAATCCTCTCGGGCTATTATGACCAAAACTAACTTCTTGATTTACTAACACAGACTCCCTTGACAATACTTACTCCTCCTCGGATGACCTCTAGTCCTCAGCTTGGGCCTCAGGACCAATGTATACATAGATAACGAGCTCCTGGGCCTAATACCCCTACAGTAGGATAAGAAAGAGAAGTTAAGATAAAGAAGAAACTTCTGCACACAAAGTGTACACAAATACTCCTAAAAGATTACAAACACATGTTGAAGCTTTCATGCCAAAGGATATTTAAAAACCAGTAATTTAATTCAATTCAATGTCTCAAAACTGATAACCCATTAGGCTAAATAGTTTTTGGACAGTCTGATAAAGAGCCGAATCTTAAAGCTCTAATAATTAAGACTTGATTTTAGCAACTAAAATGAGTCATCGAGGTTTACCAATTAGGAACAAGCACATCTACTATTCTGTTTGATAGTTTCCATCTAACACATTATTAAACCTGGGGAAACTATCAATCATAAGCACTCAGAACAACCATCCTCCGAAATAACAAACTCCAGAATATTTTCAATGCAATATAGAAAATTCTCATTTAATTAATTGTTTTTAAAAAAATTTATAGGTACCTTAATAGTGCGACAAAAAGTGTGTTAGCTACTTATTATTCTTAGTTTTGGTTACTAGGTGTGCGTTTGGCATGGATTATTTTTGCCAACCCATTTTACTATTTAGTTTATTTTTTCTACTATTTATGGGTCCTACTACACTTTTTGGTACTGTTCATGAGTCTCACTGTACTATTTTAATTAACTTTTACCTTTATCTATAGTATTTTCAGTAAAAAGTTTTCAATTTCAGTAAAATAAGCGAATCTCAAACAGACCCTAAAACAGAATGTTTCGGTATAGATGTACCGTTTTGGGATTAACACATTATACATTTATATAAATATATATAATAAAATATTATTACTTATTACTATTGAGCTAAAATTTAAATTGATAATAGAATAAACAAAAACTCTAATGAAGTGAGTTGATTGATGGCTATGATTAATTTTATTTATTTATTTATCATGCATTTGTCCTTACGTATTGTATTCCACAGTCCATACACAAGAAGAAAAAAAAAAAAAAATTGGCATTTTTGTAAATAAATATGTATGGAATGGTATTTGTAGGTAAGGCTCTTTCCAAGAAGTTTCGTTTCAACTTAAACATTACTTTATACCCTCCCCAGGTGACTCCTTGTCTATATTTCTACTTTTTACTTGTTCTTTCCCAATTCTTCGACGCTTCATCTTCATCTTCTTTTATTTGCTCAGAGAACACAGCTCGCAGAGTCGCAGGTAACATCTCAAACTCTATCTTCTCACCATTTTTCATTTCATCTTCTCTTAGTTTAGCCGCTAGACTGACTTCATGGGCCGAAATTTTTATCTGAGGTGTAACATGCATGGGGTTACCGTTCCGGTTTGCATATATACCGGTACGAAATTTTCATAATAATGGTTGTTCCTCATGGGGTCGCTGCCAGGTTGACCTGGCACTCCACCTCCTCCACCTACTGCTTCTCCAGTGCCCGTTTTATTATATGACTGATTATATTGATGCCAATAATTTCTCAATCTTCTGCTTGTAGATTTTAATGGCTTTCCAGATTAATCAAGGAGACTCCTTCTCTTCTTCCACTCGCCAGTGGGACTATGATGTCTTCTTGAGCTTTAGAGGTGGAGATACCCGCAATGGTTTTACTGGACATTTATATCAAGCTTTGTGTGACAACGGTATCAATACCTTCATTGATAATGATCTCCAAAGAGGAGAACAAATTTCAGTGGAACTTGTCAAAGCTATTAAATCGTCAATGATTTCAATTATTATATTCTCTCAAAACTACGCATTTTCGACTTGGTGCTTGGATGAACTTGTTGAGATTCTTAACTGCAAGCAAAATGGACAACTAGTTCTACCTGTTTTTTACAAAGTGAATCCATCTGAAGTACGTAAGCAACAAGGTAAATTCAAAGTAGCACTGGCTAAACATGAAAACAAATTCAAGGATAACATAGAGAAGGTGCTGAGGTGGAAGGCAGCTCTAAATGAAGCGGCTAGTCTGTCTGGATGGCATTATGAGGACGGGTATGTATCTAATAACTAATGTTATGTTCTTTTTATGACTTTTATGATTATGTCTTGAATTACTAAGGCAGTTAAGCTAGTAGAAATAGAAGAATTTAATCATACCAATAAAGAGTTCGTCTTAACATATTTTTGAGTCCCAACACCCCCCCCCCCCTCCCTCCTATTGGTAAGTTGCAAACACATTTGATTAGTTTTAATCCCATGACCTCACCTTTCACCCACACCTGTGAGAGGAGGAAGTGTTATTTGAATCAAGGCTCATTGACATAATCCTTTCAAAAACATTTCTCTAATTTTTTTAATCATTTTGTTCAAAGTATTATAAATGGGTTTTCAATAGGCTTGTTACCTCACCTAAGGTGAAGTTTCCATGCAACTACTTGCCAAAAGCCTAAAACAATTTCTTTCTAGAAAAAAAAAAAAAAAAGAGAATGAATCAAAATCAAAGTTGTGAATAAAGAATTGAATGTTGTTTTGGTTTGGCAAAGAAACAAAATATACCTATTGAAGACTTGATAATGTTATAGTTTCTCCCGCCATTTCTTTTTAAATCCAAAATTTCTTGATTATTTTGGTCAAGTATGGAAAGCCAAAATCGTATTCCCAAAAAAAAAAAAAAAAAAAAAATACTTCTCAAATACTTGAATTATGTCTTTTAATTCAATTGATAATATGCCAAGTCTAGCTTGTAATGCACAAAACTAGACATCTTGATTTTTTATTTTAATATTCATATTTTCAACTAGTCCAACTCATTTAATGTCTCGTATGCTTTGTGTTTGGCAGCGGCCCTGAATACAAATTCATCCAACAAATTATTGAAAATATATCGTATACCAAATTAAATGGTAGACAGTTATTTGTTGCTAAATACCCTGTTGGAGTAAATTCTCGTGCCGAGGCCATAGAATTGCTTTTAGATATTAAGGTAAATGATGTTCGAATGGTAGGGATTCATGGTCTTGGAGGAATAGGTAAGACAACTATTGCAAAAGCTATTTATAACAGAATTTTTGAGCATTTTGAAGGAAGTTGCTTTCTAGAAAATGTTAGAGAAAATTCTGAAACAAATGATGGTATAATCCAACTACAAGAGAAACTCCTTTCTAATATCTTAAGGGGCAAACAGTTGAATGTGGAGAGTGTAGCTCGTGGAATCAATATGATAAAGGAAAGGCTTCATAGTAAAAGGGTTCTATTAATTCTTGATGACGTGGATAAATCAAAACAAATAGAAAATTTGCTTGGAAATTGTGATTGGTTTGTTTTAGGAAGTAGAGTCCTTATAACAACAAGAGATGCACATTTGCTAGCTACTCTTGAAAAAGATTGTACAACTTACAAGGTGAAGGAATTGGACAAACGTGAAGCTTTGGAACTCTTTAATCAACATGCCCTCCGAGGAAATAAACTTGAGGAAGATTATATTGAACTTGCAAACCAAGTCATACAATATGCTGGAGGCCTACCATTAGCCTTAACAATAATAGGTTCTGATTTGTGTGGAAGAACAAAATCTGAATGGAAAGGTGCAATACATCAATATGGAAAAATTCCTAAAGGAGATATTTATGAAATACTTAAAGTAAGTTATGATGGATTGGAAGAAACTGAAAAGGATATTTTCCTCGATATTGCATGTTTTTTCAAGGGAAGGGACAATAATTATGTTGTAAATATATTAGATGCTTGCAATTTATATCCAACATTTGGTATTCCAAACCTTGTTAATAAATGTCTCATAACTATTGGTTACGATGGCAAATTGTGGATGCATGACTTGGTACAACAAATGGGTAGGGAAATTGTTCGGCAAGAATCACCAAAAATCCTCAAAAAACGTAGCAGGTTATGGCATTATGAGGATTCTCTTGAAGTACTATCAGAAAGTAAGGTATAACTTCTTTTTCTTTAGATTTTAACGTCTTTTTTCATCGGGTCGAAGTGATAAGTTTTCTTCCTTTGATATTTTTTCTTTTTAACATTATAGAAAATATAAGTTTAATAGTATTGTTTTTTATTAAAATTTCAAGATTATTATATTTTTGGCAAATTCTAATGTGTTATATGTTTCACTTAAATCTTTATTTAATCAGGGGTCAGACAAAATTCAAGGTCTAATGTTGCATTTGCCTAATCCAATAACAGTGCAACTACATGCTAAAGCTTTCAGAAAGATGAAAAATCTCAAATTTCTTATAGTTCGTAATGTACTCATTTCTAAAGAACTTAAATATCTCCCCAATGGGTTAAAGTTACTTGAATGGCACCGATATCCTTTTTCCTTGCCATCCAATCATTGTCTTCAACAACTTGTTGTACTTGAGATGCCACGTAGTTGCATTAGATTGGAGAAGCTATTCAAGCAGGTATGAGTATTAGTGTTGATGAATTTTGATTTCTTTAAGCGATCTCTATAATTTTGTTGAAGAACAATTTTTGGTTTTTTTTTTTTTTTTTACCTTGTAGGGGTTCCAATACCAAAATATGAAAAGTATCAATTTGAGAGAGTGTGTATTTATTAGAAAATTACCTGACTTGTGTGCCCCGAACTTAGAGACATTGGACATTAGTGGTTGTGAAAATTTAATTGAGGTTCATGAGGCCATTGGATCTCTTGATAAGCTTAAAAGTTGGGATTTCATGAATTGCAAAAAACTTCAAATTCTTCCTAGCAGCCTTAGGTTGAAATCTCTTGAATGTTTTTCTCTATGTTACTGCATAAGCCTTGAAAAGTTTCCCAATATTCACCCAGAAATGAAATGTAGCCGTTTATATTTAAGTGATAGTAATATTAGAGAATGGCCTTTATCACTGGGTTATCTCATTGGAGCACTTACTGAGTTACACATAGATAATTGTCAAGACCTTGGTGATTTTCTCGTTGGATGTTCGGGATATGAGTTTACGAACTTGAGAGAGCTGCAAGTCTGGAAATGTGATGGAAATATAATTGAATCACATATTTTGATGAAGCCTGATTCCTTCCCCTCATTGAAATATCTAGATCTAGACGGCTGTAATATTGTTACAATCCCCAGAAGCATTAGTAGATTTACTAGATTACGAAATCTTTCCATGTGCTATTGCAAGAAGCTTCAAGAAATTCCAAGGCTTCCACAGTCTATAGTAAGTGTGGGTGTAACAGACTGCATATTGTTGGATATGTCATCATCATGCAGATTATTGAATCAGGTGAGCTCTCTCTCTCTCTCTCTCTCTCTCTCTCTCTCTCTCTATATATATATATATATATATAAGTTTAAGTGATATATATATTAAGGGAATCTCTAAATTTCTATTTCTTGTATTTGCTAAATGCAAGCAGTTTGGAGAAATATACATGGATCCCTCATTTTCTGATTACGGTTGTTGTCGTCTTGATCTACCAAGAATTGAGATTCCAAAGGGGTTCAAATTGAATCATCAGAGTGACGGAAATTCTGTATCATTTCTGGTTGGTCGTGAATTTCAAAAATTAATTCTCTGTTTCGCTTTTGGATCAATGGAGGTGGAATATACAAAAGCAACTTGTTTTGTTGTTTCCACTAATGGTTTTTCAAAAGAAGAAACAATAGGTTTTAATAAGATAAAAGGAGGTTCTGAGCATCTGTACTTAGGTCCTGTACGTCTTCGGGAATGGAATGAATCAAATCCATCTGAACAGAATCACGTTACAATTACAGTTGAAATCAAGTATTGTCACGCAATCTCTTCTTCTTATGACCCCAAAATTACATGGTTGGGAGTCCATGTAAATTGCATTTGTTGTCCTCAGAATATTGCTTGCTTTACGCATCCAAGTGCTAGGTATGCTTGTGGGTCTTCCTTGGTCCCTGATGACATCGATCACCATTCTTTTCCATCTGATGTGGGATTTAGTGATAGGTTTGATCTGGGTTCCTCTTCAGTGGCCCATGCCTTTGATAACAATGATTCTGACTTCAATCTATTTCCAACATCAAAGAAGACAAGAACATCTTGATCAAACTTTAAAGAATTATGCTTCAACCTAAAGCAACCTCAATGCCAAGGTATGCTTGCTTTAGTTGCATTATTGGATTTACATCTCTTGCTACCTTTATCATTCATAGGATTGTTGCTCAAGTATTGATAGGGAAATCAAGCTACTGGGCTTCATATTCATTAGTTTAAAATAAGTATTTAATTTATTTATTTATTTATTTTAATGCGATTATTGTTGCTGTTGAAGTAATTGGTAGGTCCAAGATCCATTTCCACCTTGCAATTTGATTTTCATTTATTGTAATATTTGTCTTTTATTGACTTATTTTTTGTGATGCTGACTCCCATCATTATCTACTTTGGGTGGGATGCTTGCCAGATTTGAAGTGGTGTCAGGGTTAAAAATTAATTTGTTGAAGTTAGAATCAGTTCCAATTGGTAGCGTGCCTACTATGGAGGAATTAGTGGAGATTTTGGTTTGTAGGTAGTCTTCACTTCTTTTGGAATACTTAAGCCTTCTGCTAGATGCTACCTCTTTTGAAATAGTTGAGCCAATTGCTAGGTGCTACCCATAAAGAGGAGACAATTTGGAACCTTGTTTTGGATAAGATGGAGCAGCATTTAGCTAGATGGAAGAGGTTGTATTTTTTTTAAGGGGGGCAAAGTAACTCTTATGAAGAGTACTTTGTTTGATTTGCCTACTTATTTCCTTTTTCTCCTTGTTCTAGTAAAGGTGGCTAATCTTTTGGAGAAACTGCATAGAAACTTTTTTTTGGAGTGGTATTAATGCTCTTAAGGTACCCCTAGTGAAATGGTCTTAGGTTTGTAAGTTGGTGTAGAATGGTGATTTAGGGATTAGGTGTCTGAGAAGATTTAATTCTGCTTTGCTAAGCAAATGGTTGTGGAGATATGGAACAAAGAGAGATGCTCTTTAGAGAAGAGTCATTGAGGTGAAATAAAGGGACGGATGGGGTGGTTGGTGTACAGAATTGGTGTCTAAGACAGTTGGTGTTAGTGTGTGGAAATCCATTAGAAGTGGTTGGCTGGGCTTTTCTAAATTTTTTCTGTTTGAGTTGGGGATGGTAAGTGTAACAACCCAACCCAACCTTGTAGTTAAACTATGTGTTTGAATGGTTAATTATTATTTTAAGCCACTTTCTTTTTATAATTAATAGAAGAGTATTTAATAAACATATTATTTTATAATGCCTTTGAATAAAAATTTTAAAGATTATAAATAATTAATGGCTATTTGTATTATAAATATATGCTAACTTTGTACAAAACTTTATTAAGTGGTTAAGTTATTAGATATATAATTGTTGATGTTTAATTTAGTGTTGAAGGTAAGGGCTTTTTATATGCAAAGTTATTTTATTATTTGGACCTTTTTAGAATATAGAACTATGGGAGGGTGAAAAGTATAAATGCTAAAAGTTGAAAAGGTGACTCATAACCTTTTCTTTCCTTATGAAGACACGTGCCCCACAAATCCTTCTCCCTTATCTTTTCTTTGCTGCACCATTTTTCTTTCTTTACTCCTTTGTTTTCTTCTTTCTTTGTTCTTATCATCAACACTTCATCTTATTCTTCTTTGACTTTTCAAAACAACTAGAACTTCCAAGAACTCTCTCCCTCTCATACCCACGGGTCCAACACCAAAAGAAAGAAAACTCTTCTCAAGCTCTTGTTCCCAACTTGAAGCTAGAGTGATTTTAGCTTTATCACTCCAAGAATCCGTGTCTAGGGTAAGGGGAAAATGTAATTCTTTTAGTCTATTGTTCATTTTAAACTTAAGTGATGGTTATATGATTTTATATGTGGGTGTGTTGCATTTAAGAGATTGCTGATTGCCCAAATATGAATTAAATCATTGTTATGCTTGCATGTGCTCCTAGATGATAGACTAAGATAAAATCTGTTATGGGTAAGTGTTAAAATGAGTAAAATAGCTAGATTAACTTTATGGAAGTGCTATTTGAGGTGTTGAATGTGTAGTTGATTCAGTAATTAAAGCTTGTTGAGAGCTAGTTCGTGAACCTGTTAAGATTTGCACTCACTGGTTAACCTATTTGGTCATTATAAATCTTGTGTTTTTCTAGGACAGCTATGGGTAAAAGGTTTGTTGGAGATTATTATATAATATGTCTATTATGTGTGTATTAAATTTCATATGAAAATACCATTGTTTGATAATTGTTTGTGAATTTACAAGAAAATGTTGCAAAGCTGTCATTGTGACAGATTCTATGTTTATGCATGATAAATTATGTATTAAATTGTATACAGTGAATTATGATGCTAGGAGTAGTTCTTACGAATGCTAAGACACATATGGTTGTAATGGAAGTGGTCTCACAGCATTTAGATTAGTATAAAATTAATGGTTTAATTTCTAAGTCGCATAAAATTCTGTTAGGACAGATTTGAGCATGTTGTCTTGTATGATTTTTAGTAAATCATGGTTTCATGATTTTACTCTGAAATTGATATGGTATTTACTAGACATCCAGAGGAGTTTCTATGTAGAATTGCATGAAGATTGGATGTGTTTAGATAGCCCATTTGTATTTTACAAATAAGGCATGTGCTGCTGAAATGAGTAATAAACAGTAAATGATAACTCTGACTTTGAGGATTTAATGTGAATGTTTTGAGCTATAATTTAATATGCTTATATTTTGGTATGTCTGGATCATAGATAGATTTTGTATGACTTGGTTCAAGGTTTAGTACTCAAAAGAGGGGTTCTAAACCATTCGACGGTTGTATCTATGAAGCTGTTTTGTTCAATATGTTGTATGTTGCCTTATGAGTGTATATGGTTACATGACCATGCTTAAAGGATTTTATGTTTATGCATGCATTTTTGTCCTAATCTCAAAGCACCTTCTGAAATGAAGTTGGGTTTTCTAGAGATATGATATTAATATGAGAATTTTGGTTTTTCCTTAGTTTGGTACATCATTTGTTGATGTGTGCATTATATATTTGTGGGAACCTCGTTGAGGCGGGATTAGGATATCTTTGATTCTAAGATATAGGTTTTGAGATGAATGTGTAAGTTTATGATAAGGAATAATTGATAGTAATAAGCTTTGATATTTGGTTTAGGTGTTACCAGTACCCAAGTTTAAGCTCCTTCGACTGTGGGCTTTTGGTTCCTCTGCTTTCAATTAAGGGATAAGTTATATAAGCATTTGGTAAGTCATGAGGTTATTTTAAAGTGAATTATGCATTAAAAGGTTTTTGATTAGAAATATGACATATAATCATGTTTTAGACATTGATATGTTCGTGAGTTTTTGAAACCTTATGTATATGATTTAAGTATATTGATGCCATTACTAATTTTCACGAACATGATTTTTAAAGAAAAGAATGGAAATGCTATTATTATGAAATGTTATGCAAAATAAGAAATTTTAGTATGATGTATAAATATGAAATGTTTTCGGGTTATGTCTTCTGGTGATCTGAACTCGGCTAGTAGGGGTTAATTACTGGCTTTCCATGAAAAATGTTATCTGTTTGGCCATTTAAAGTGGAGGAAATAAGGCTGCCCGTAACTCTAATCTGAACAAGATCTTCTCCCCAATGTGTACGGACAGCGGGGAGGAACAAAACCTTGAGGGGATGTGCCATCAGGCCTCCCAAAGAGGACAATATCATACACACGAGGGCACCCAAATGTGATGAGGCCTTCTCTATTGTGCACATGCACCAAGTATAGATTTATCAAATATGGACTAACCAATATGTTATTTGTGAATAACTATATTATGTTATTAATCATGAGAGAATGATTTTGTTTAAATGCATTGTGAAAAGTTAAAAGCTCTCACGGAAAGAAGAAGTTTCTGATGAAAAAAAAGTTGTTCTTTAAAGATAAAAGTTTCTGAAATTCTATTGTGTTTTAAAGATAAAGAATCTAATGAAAAAATTTTAGTGTTCTTTAAAGATAAAATTTCTGATGAAAGTAAAAGTTTATGTTAAGAAGTTATCAGATATCTGTTTTTTTATGAAACGTTAAGTTTATGACTAAGAAAGTTATAATATTTTATAAGAAGAAGTATATAAAGAAAAGTCTTTTTATTTGTCAAGATGTTTCTAATTTAAGATAAAGTTACTAATTATCTGATTTAAGTCAAAATGATTATTTTGTAATGAGAATACATATATATTGATTTTAAACAATCAATATTATATTTGGTGATTTTGTAAGAAATAAAAGAAATTCAGCATGAAAAGTTTTGGTAATATTATTCTGATAAGAAAAAGAGAGACCAATTATTTTCCTACGAAGAGCGTATAAGTTATTATTATAAATAGTAAAAATATTATACATGAAAAGATGTTCTTCTATCTGAATATTTATAAAATAAAATGATTTGATTTACATGCATTTTTATTAAATTCTTGTGTATCTTACTCTCACTATGTCATGTAGCTCACCCCTTCCACTTTTTCAATTAGCAGGTTTTATTTTGGAGCAGAGGGAGTCTTAGTTGAGTTTTAGAAGGAGCTGGTTTTAGTTTTACATGTATAAATCCTAAATTAGCAATTTGATGTTTAGCTTTGTAGCATTGTGTATTTTAGGATCTAATGAAAGTTGTGTACCTTAAAGTATTAAGAGATGTATTATGTGAAAGTGTGGATATTGAATGACTGGTGGATTATGTTATTCTTTGAGTACAGTGTAGATGCTCTGAATGTCAAGTGAAAAGTTATATCATTTAAGTAAAGAAACAAGAATGAAAAAAAAGAAGGAAGCTTTTGAAAATTTTTTGTAAAGGTTAAGTTGGTTCTTGTTAATATCAGGTTTAAGCTTGATATTAACATGTCAGTCATGGTCACAAATCTGGGTATCGGGTTTGGGACGTGACAGTAAGTGTAAAGTTCTAGGAGGATGTATGGTGTAGGGACTGTTCTCTTAAGAAAGTGTTTTTGAAATTGTATAGTATTAGTCAGGCAAGGGACTCTTTTTTGTTAGAGGTCATGCGTTTCTTTGATGGGAGGCTTCATTTGGACATTCAGTTCTGTTGTCTAATGTAGGATTGGGAGTCAGAAGTTTTGGCTCCGTTTTTTGTTATGCTTTATTCTACGGATGTGCGAGGTTTTGGTGCTGACAAACTTTTTTGGAAGCTAGCAATGAGTAGAGTTTTTGAGGTTCAAGGTTTCTAACACTCTTTATCTCATTCTTCTGTCCATTATTTTCCTTTGAAAATGGTGTGGCAACTGAAAGTTCCTCCTAGAGTAGCATTCTTTTCTTGGACTACTGCCTTAGGTAAGATCTTAACTACAAATAATCTTTGGAAGAGGCATATTGCAATGCTAGATTGGTGCTTTACGTGTAGAAGGTGTGGGGAATCGTTGGATCTTCACTGTTCTATAGCATATGAGTTGTGGTCTATGGTATTCAGTTTGTTTGGCATTCGTTTGAATATGCCGTATAAAGTTAGTGAGTTATTAGCTTCTTGGCAGGGCAAGTTCAGTAGACATCGAAATTTAGATTTATGGGGGTTTATGCCACATTGTTTGTTTTGGTGCTTGTGACGGAAGCGGAATGCTAGATATTTTGAGAATTGTGAATGGTCTATTCTTGACATAAAATCTTTCTTTGTCCGTACTCTCCTTGATTGGAGTTTAGTTTTGCCATCTTGTTTTGTTTATCTCTCCTTAATCTTATTGATCGTTGTAATCTAGGTTCTTGATTCCACAATAGTAAATTTCCAGTATACTTCATTGCCTTTCTTTTTTCTTAATAAAATTTCTTACGTTACCTATAACAAAAAATATTTGTCTTTTATTCATTTGATTTGTTTGCTTCTAGTGCTTAATTTCTTCTTATGAGATTTTCTAAACTTCTTTCTTTTTGAGGATTGTGAATGGTCTATTCTTGACATAAAATCTTTTTTTTTTCCATACTCTCCTAAATTGGAGTTTAGTTTTGCCATCTTGTTTTTGTTTATCTCTCCCTGATCTTATTGATCGTTGTAATCTAGGTTCTTGATTCCATAGTAGTACATTTTCAGTATACTTCATTGCCTTTCTTTTTTCTTAATAAAATTTCTTTCATTACTTATAGCAAAAAATATTTGTCTTTTATTCATTTGATTTGTTTGCTTCTAGTGCTTAATTTCTTCTTATGAGATTTTCTAAACTTAAATTTTACCAAATAACCAGTATGCTTGCTGATTGTTTGAAATTGAAATTTAAGTCAAGCACACAAGTTGTTCAATGAAATGCTTTTTCAGGACATCGAACCTGTTTGCTTAGATGCTTCTAACCTATGCAATTCATCGAGCTAATTGTTAATGTTTTATTTTAATTTCTAAAAAATAATTTTGATTGAATACTTTTGCTTTTCTTGTGGGTTTTAAATTTTGATATTGTTAATTGGTAAGATGCTTCTTTACTTTTATTGATTCATTGAATAATATTACTTAGATTTTTCATTATTTTATTGAGAGGTTAGTGACAATTGGACAAGAATGATCCAGCAGTTCCATAACTTTTTTACACCCCTCCACCTAGAAAGCAAAAATCTATTACATGATCAAATGAAATTCCCATGAAAGCATCAAGTAGATTCAAAACAAATTCAAATTTGGAGCTTTCAAACTAAGCTTAGATGAGTGAATAATTCAAAGTTGAGGAAAATATTGATTGCTGTCACGCATCAACATTACTCAATCATACTCACAGTCACAGTCAAAAACTGATGAAGCAAAGATTCCCGTAGTCTAGGTGGCAGAGAAATTGTAAAAACGAGGTTTAGAACATAGTAAAGTCCAAAAAAAAAAAAAAAAAAAAAAAAAAAACCGCATTAAAGGCGGATTCCATGTATAGGATCTGCGCATGAGACCCACATTTATGCTAGAGGAATTCAACCAATGTTAAAAAAAAAAAAGCAAAAAATTTTATAAACCAATATTCTACCTAGTATATTGTCAATATTAACTAGTTAATCGGCCACATGACCACTCACTAAATGATCTATATCCTCTCTCAATACCAAAATTAAAAATTACAGTGAACATCATTTTTTAAAATATATTTAATTTTCATTTACTATTATTAAATTTTGTACTTGAACCATGGTATTTTATTCTCTATATGAAATTAACCTTGGTTTGATTATATCCTATCAAAAAAAAAAAAAAAAAAAACCTTGGTTTGATTACTATTAATTTGTCAAGTTATGTATTTAATTTATCACATTTATCTTGATTTGATTAGTATTAAATTAAGTTATTTTTAACTGATATTTAAATATAAAATGTACGACTTAAATTTATTGCCTTAAGCCTCAAATTATCAAACTAGTCTTAGGTCTCAAATTACATCAAGCCGATCTTGATTGACATGATGGTGTGTTGTTCTTTGCCTAGTACATCTGTATCAAAGGTTATGAAAATAGTAACTTGGTATGTTTATAATTTTTTACCGACTAAAAAAGAAATTTTCAAAATTCAGAGACTAAAATAGAACTCAATGAAAATTTTAGTGACCAGTCCTCTACTATTTTTACACAAAAAAATTAAAGTAACTGTTGCGTCAACTTTCTTAAATATTAAGCGAATGAATAGCCGCAAGAATACGCTCACGTAATGCATTTTATGAATTTTGTTACAACGAGACTCGATATATATATATATATATATATATATATATATATATATTCTCGACCCAATAAAACTTTCTGTAACACTGTTGCGAGTTCGTTACGGAAAATGCTTGTTGAGAAGGCTGTTTAATTTGTGAACCTAAATTTGTTTTCAAAAAAAATAAAAAAAATAAAAAAAATAAAGTAAAGTTAAAATTTGTCAATTCTAGAAGTTTCAGAAATGAATTTAACGTCTTCACTTTGAAAGATTAAATTGGTTTTCTGTTTCTCAGCAATATGTATGAAAAAAAAAAATTTTGGTGTTCGGTTATTCATTTGGGCCGATTTTAAAATTTTATTTTATTTATAAAAAAATCATATAATTTTTACAGATCTATGATTAGAAAACGAACTACACAAAAAAAAAAAAAAAAAAAAAAAAACTGTGGATAATGGGGGAAAAATAGAGTAGAATTAACAAAAACATAATCCATTTTACACCAAAAGGTTTTGGTCTCATGTAATGCCATTATACTTGGAAGGTAATATAATTTGTTGTTGGCAACTTGGCATAAGGACTTGCACAAGGGCATTAGAAACTTTTTTTTATTTATTAATTTTTTAATCATAAACGTGTAACCATTAAAAAATATATAGATATTGTCATAAATATATGAATCGTGAATTTATAAAATACCATGAGTTACTGTTGTTTTATAATACCATGAGTTACCGTGATTTTGGAATTACTATAATAAACTTAGATGTATGCTTATTGTAACACAAAATTTAGGCAACCATGTTGATTTTTTTTTTTTTTTTTTTTTTGTTTATGCTTTCTTTTTTTTATTTTGCATCTTTTTATTTTCTTATTTACAAATTAACATGCAATTAGAGTTACCCACACCAATTTTGTCTTCCACCTGCCGGGCTTACTATTTGACTCCTATAGGTCCTTACTCGACCCAATAGAAGGGCCTTGTGATCTTGTGTGTTTTTCATGTGCATCATGGGCCTCACAAGCTTCCCTTCTCCTAGATGGGCTTCTTCCTCTTAGACTGTGAATTTTTTTAAGACATTTCTTGGTGGGTTCCAATCATTCAATGGCCATTAAAGAACATCTTTGCATTCCCATCAAAAAAGAAGAAAAAAAAAGAACATCTTTGCATGGGAGACTGTTCTTCCAAATTCAAGTTTTCTTTTAAACCTCTAGAGTTTGAAGGGATGTTAGAATATATTATGGTATTATCATAAATGTGTAGCCTGTAAAATATATTATGATATTTCCATTAGCGTGTAGACTATAGTTTTATAAAATACTATGGGTTACCTTTTTTTATAATACCATAGGCTATCGTGGCTTTAGAGTTACCATACTAAATCTAATGTATTCTTATATATATTTATAATGTTAAGGAAAAATGTAGGCTATCAAACCGGATCACGATAGTAAAGATGTAGTTGTTTGGGACTTTCTGCTATGAACGTAGGCCATCAAATCGAACCACGATAATTATCTTGATTTCACTTTCTCACCTTTCACATCTTTTTATTTTCTTAGTTACATTTAAACAAAGAGATTTGAAGGGGAGAAGTTTCAAGGCCATGCTATTGAAATCAGACTTGATTGCAAGTTTGCAACAATGCATCGCATGTAGATATAAAAATGTGCAAAAATTCACTACGACAATGTAAATCTGAAACAGCAATGTTGCAGTGTTTGAAACTAAACATTAGGCCTTATATCGAGTGTTACAAGGGAGTTAAGAGCTTGGTTTTAACCAAAATGTTGCGTTGGAATTGAGAAATAATTCATTCAGCTTAGTTGCTTGTGTGTAACTAGTCTATTGTGCCTTCTGTGAAATGATTCTTGATTTGTTTCTTTCTTTAATAATTTTCTCTCATTCATATAAAAAAAAATATATAATCCATTTTCAAAAGATAGAAAAAACAGATGGTAAGCAGGAAATCATCCTGCAGATAATGAAAAAAAAAAATGGTATTTTAAGGGTACAAGAACAATTTGTGCAAACTACATGCCAAACCAAGCAAAGGTTCCAACCAGAAAACCTTATAGGTGTTGCTTTCCATAATAAACTGATAGAATTTGATAGTAGATTTGTGTTTGGTTGCTGTTTCTCACTTTATGCACTATGTGCAGCTAAAAATGTTTGCATCATTGCACTTTCTCCTCAACAGGATCCTCAGCCTTAAAGTAAGAATGAATTAATTTTTGGCACCCATATACTAATAGTAGGTCTTCACTCTTCAGTAACTTATAACTCAACCGCTAGAATTTCCATACAGGTTGGCATAAACCCTCTTAGTCCGATAAACAACAATCAAACTCAAGACTGTTGCCACAAGGCAAAGTGCAGACAGGATCCCAAATGTGATGGAATAGCATATGGTTCCCAAACAAGTGACGTCATCATCATGAAGAGGAATTGCAAGCATGGCTCCAGAATTTTGATGTGAGAGGCCGGCTTGCAGCCCTGCATAATAGTCATATATACCACTAGCAATGACACCTGAGAAAATCAGAGAACCTACTGGACTAGCAAGTGTAAGAAAATTATACAAGGCCCCAAAACTCTTCAGGCCAAATAGCTCAGAAGCTGAAGCTGGCACAATTGCCCAGTGAGCACCATATCCAAGCCCTATCAACACAGTGAGAACATAAATTTCTCCAGGCCATCCCATAGTAGCGTAGAAAAGTCCGATTGCCATGATAACCTGAATAACAGCCATTGTCACTGGTCTTGGGTAGGCATATTTTCTGGTAAAATAAAATAACAATTTACAAAACAGGATCAGGATCAGGAAATGATGTGCTCATAATGACTGAAGGAAAATACTAATGTGGTACTTTTAAATAAAATAATTAGAGTGTACCTTATTACAAGCTCAGAGAAGTAGCCGCCACCAACACGGCCAAGAAAGTTCCAAATGCTGATCAAGGATACATATATAGTTGTATCATTATATCCCAGTGATTCGCAAATCTGACCCAAGTTATCAATTACTGTCAAACCGGATCCAGAAGCCAGAACGAGGGAGAAGAAGATCAGCCAAAAATCTGCTTTTCTTAATGCCTGCATTAAGGTGAAATCCTCTCCTCTACGAGGGCCTTTTCGCCTTCTCACAGCTCCTTCAGCAGCAGCTTGGAACAGTTTAGCTTGCAAATGAGCAATTCTTTTTTGCCTTTCTGATGCCGGAAGGGAGTCTACTTCTGGAGGCTTCTCATCTTCAACCTCACTGAGAATAATCTCATTTACATCCTGCTCAGATTTACTTGCTTCTTGTTTCTGTGCTTCAGAGAGAAGGCTCTCCTCAGCTGGAGGCCTTGGTCCCGAGAAGAATACCAATCGAATGGGAATTATAACTGGAAGCAGTATGAGAAGAATTAAAATAACTGCAAATAAAGTGATTATAGCTTGACTCACGTCAACCAGATCCTCAACCACCAACACTGCCAGCAGATAAATTGCCAGAGTGAGGCAAACACTGTAGGTAAAGAAGAAGCTTGAATTATCAGACGGTTTAACTTGTTTGTGACCTCCCACAGGTCTAAGAATGAACATCAGAGCAATAATAACAATTGTTGGTCCAACTGCAACCATGAAAATGAGTGATGATTCATTCGGAAAATTGATCATAAGATAAATCTGAGTCAAAATTGCACCACTCAATCCAGCAAATCCCTTCAATATCCCCACAACAGGACCCCGGCTTTTGGGGAAGTTTTGCACACATGAAACTAGAGCAGCTGTGTTGAAGTAGGTCTCACCGTTTGTTCCCACAAATAATGCAAGGCACAACTGCAAACTAGAAAATGGTTAACATTTTTGCCAGCACAACATAGTTTAAGAAATCTTTCAGTTCTTTCTAACTAAGTGAGTTAACTAATCAAATCCAAAGTACATGACTTGCAGCAGGATAAGTTACATGTAAAGAAATAATTTTCATTCTCTTGTAGGAGTAATACCATGATCAATGTACATGAACCTCTATACACTTATTCCACTTCAATTCAGATCTAGGAGTTATATGACCATATCTCCAATATGGACTCTGAAATGCAACTTCATGTCTGTCAAGCATGCTTTTGTGTGTGTGTGTATCTTTGATACCTATCCATGTTGCAATTGAAAACATATATGTATCTCATAAATAGCAGTTCCTACAGTTAATTTGTGTGAAAGGCAAAATTCAACAACTTGGCTTGTAACATCTACAAGAAATTGCTACCGAAAAAAGTTGTATAATTGCCTCAAAAAAGGAGATTTTTATCCATATTCTTTAAATTGGTTTAAAAAAGAAAAAAGGAAAAAGAGAGAAATTTACACCAGCTATCGTCAAATGCTTTTCAGGATGAAGATAACATTCAAAAACACGAGAGAGGAACAATAAGGGATCTAGCTTCAGGCAGAGAATCACTTAAGGCGAAGGAACCCCTAATCATTCAACACATCCATACTTTCTTTTGGACATCTTTACTTGCAAATTTACACCGGCTATCGTCAAATGCTTTTCAGGATGAAGATAACATTCAAAAACACGAGAGAGGAACAATAAGGGATCTAGCTTCAGGCAGAGAATCACTTAAGGCGAAGAAACCCCTAATCATTCAACACATCCATACTTTCTTTTGGACATCTTTACTTGCAAATTAAGAAAACTGACAAATCACATCCTTATACTAAACAGCGGACTTCTTCTGATATTGAACCAAAACATCATGTTCAAACTTCACTCAAGTGTTTTAATTCTGTAGTTATTTTCAGCAAGTAAAGCAAACCCTTATAAAGATTAAATCTGTAGTTATTTTCAGCAAGTAAAAACAAATGGCTGGCTTTTCACAAGGATCTTATACCCATATCAGGTATCTATTAAAAGAGTCAGTCAAGCAATCTACTTGACACCCCCATCAGTCTACAGTCTAAACCAATCCGGCATAATGATTAATCAGAAGCTATATACTGAGAGAAACAAATAATGGTTCTGCAACCCAAATTTGAAAGACCAGTCTCCTCAAACTTTGGTCCCTTATTTTTCCTATTTGATTCAATTTCTCTCTGGCATGGCATTGTCGTTTTCATTTGTCCACTCTCCTCACTTGAGGAATTTCAAGCTTCTTACAATTTTGATGGATTGACAAAACACTGACTAATTGTATCAGTTTCTGAAAGATCTAATTTTGGGAATAAATCTTCCAACTAAAACACAAAACAACAAAGGTTTTGGCAAATGGCATACATGTCGGACCACATCACATTCGCTCATGATCACTGTAATATTGCTGAAGATGATCACCATGTGAGAAGAGAGAGAGTCTCATAGAGAAATCAAGCAATATTTATCAAGATTCAATAATAAAAATCAAACTCTTCCATCGACCCAAAAGAGGAATTAAATTTAAATCACACAAACAGAAAAAAGTGAACAAATGAGAAGTTGATTAAACTCACCACCCACAAAGGCAAAGCAGGCAATACACCAGCAACCACAAGCCAAACCAAGCCATACCCAGCAAAGTTCTGCACCACCCCAATGAGCAAAATGACCCAGATGGGCAAAACCTCACACAAACTCCCAGCCACAAAACCAATACTATCGCCCAAGTCCTTAGCCACACCCAAAAAAGCCACTTGCCTCTGATCGTACCCCATGGCACTCTTTATCACAGGTGATATGCTCCCAAACAAGTACCCAACACCTGCACACGACTGCACCCACATTGCACACACAAACACCAGCCATCTGTTGTTGATCAAAACGTTGAACTTTTCATGCCACTGAAGCTGCATATTCCTATCTGATCAATTCAAGACCACAGTCACTGATCAAACAAGTTCAATTTTTGCATACCAGTTTGATTAATTGAACAACTATGAAGGTAAAACGTGTAAAACTTATCGTGTTTTTTTTTTTTTTGTTTGTTTGTTAGTGTGAAGGGTCTGAGAGACAGTGGACCATAGCGCGAGTTGTAATCTTCATGACTCATCAAGTCATCATGTTCTTATCATGTTCTTTCCGACCAAACGGTCCTAAATAACTTATCAAGCTTTTTTATTTTTTTAATGAAATAACTTATCAAGCTTATGTTAGTAACAGATTTCTTCAACTGTATAGCTTATTACTTTGCTGATCTCAAAAAAAAAAAAAAAAAAAAAAGCTTATTACTTTGCTCCTATGTGGTCCTATGATTATAAACACCAGCTAACATCTTCTTAAATGAAACAATGAAAGAAAGAAAATACCTACCGTTGTTTCTTTATAAGAAAAAGTACTCTTTCTTGCAAAAACAGAAAGAGTACTATAATAAATTTGAGGATTCCAGAAGCATTAATCTCAAGTCTCCACCACCTTCTTGTTGAAGTACTACTTTTTATATATATATATATATATATATATATATATATATTTAGAAAGAAAAAATGTTTTCATGAAATACTAGCATTTAACTTGGGACTCAGGACTTTTAATATTGTGATAAATTACATATTCCCTCAAAGGTTGGGGTTCAAGTCTCCACAAAAGAGCTTCACACACATATACACTTAAATTAAGTTATAGTAGAATTCTATTTTGTATATATAAAAAAAAATTGTTAAGAAATAATGAATTTAATTATTATTCTAATTAAAATATACCATTCAAATCACAAATAATAATTTACCGAGCATTTGCATTTGTATGTAATTGTCGAACTTAACGAGCTTAACCAAGGTGGACCCTAACAAAACCCTTCATATAGAATAATCTACATGAATTTACCTACTAATTTGAGATATGAGACAAATTGAGAGGGGGATTAGTATTATAGTAAAGGGCAGTGTTTACACTTGTGTGCATACACAAGTGTGTTATAACACTGAAATTGTGAGTCTAACTCAAGATTTCAAAATTAAAAATGTGAGTTAGACTCACGATTTCAGTGTTATTAAACACTTGTGTGGATGCACTCAAATGTGCAATATGTTTTATTCTTGCAGTAAATCACTAGAACAAAATGGCACTATTTTTTTTTATGAATTTTTTTTTTTTTGATGAATACAAAATGGCACTATTAATATCATTGATACGATATTAATATATATAGCGCTAACAATATATAACATATGATGGGGATTGGCAGTGAATAGATTTTTTTGATAACAGTACATGAATAGATTATAGATATATTAGGATGACACATGTGCAGTTGCATGTGGCTCTTATTGGGCATTGATTTTATTTTTCATTTTAAATGATAAATTAGTCATGTAATAGAAAGATGCCAGTAGGGTTTATTGGTCAAAGAAATATAAGCCTAAGAAATTATTGGAGTTGGACTGGAGGATAAGAAGGTTGCCAATTGCAATATGATAGTTACTATTATTAATTGATGGCTATGACGACTACAAGAAGATTATATAAAAGTGTCGGGAGACCCCACCATTACACTAATACAAGTTTGATTATCAAAAAAAAAAAGAAACACTAAATACAAGTTTATTGATCTTGTTTTGGATTTGAATGAAAGCCAAGGCCCTGACTTAACCCTCTTTTTTTTTTTTTTTTTTTTACGATAACCCGCATGTTGAACCTTTTCTTCCTAAATTTTCGACTACATAAGGAGATATCAATTAAATTACAAGACTTTCACTTCACTAAATTACTTAGCATTCACATCTGAGAATGTAAAAAAAGACAAATTTTACATTTTTAAACACTACTTTATTTATTTTACCAATCTATTTAATAATACATTCAACATTCTAGTTCTTATTTTTCCATACAACCCAATAAAATAATACAGTATAAACTACACAAACAAATAATATAAAAAAAATTTGTTTCTCTCCCTTCTTTCCATCTCTCTTTCCCCTCTTCTTCTTTGTCTCACTCTCTCTCCCCAATAATATATATATATATATATATATATATTTTTTTTTATGTTTATAACTCAGGACTAATAGGTTGAATATTTGGGAACTCACTATTCGTAGTTGCTAAAAAAATAAATATACATATAAATATTCAGATAAATTTGATTTTTTGGATGTTGATTGGTAAAATAGCAACTGGAGGGCTTTTACACCCCAATACCAATACTTAGTTGAAAATGTGTCAGATAATTATTCTTTAGTATTATGCCAACACATTACAATTTTTTTTTTTTTTAAGATAAATTCAGACTCAGATTTTTTTATTTGAGCTTAAAAAATTTACCGAAATTGAGTAAATTAAAATTCAGAAAAACCTTTAGATTAATTTACACACCCCCCCCCCCCCCCCCCCACCCAAAAAAAAAAAAAACCCTTTAGATTGCCAATAAAGAAAATGTAAGCAGCTGTGTCCGAGTCACATGCATGTCCAGATAAAAAAAAGACACCAGAATCAGAAGCAAATGACAACTTTTCAATTAAGTACTAAATTGTTATCGATCACGTTCATGTCAATTAAGTACTAAATTGTTAATGAATATCTTAATTAAGAGGCATGCACCTGTGATTAATTATTAGTGTCTTTTGTCTCTTTCCATTCACTCTTAGTTTGGCCATTTTCTTGGATGAGCCTTTTTTTCCTTTAAGGTCATAGTGCCATATATCATATTATATATGATTTCTCAACAATATATATATATATATATATATATATGATAATCCCAGTTGATAATGCAGAGGCCCAACAATTCTATTTATATTAGTCAATGGCCGTATGTACGTGTTAAATAACCTTTTTTTTTTTTGGCTCAAAAAAATCACCCCTTTTTTATTTTATTTATATATTTTTTTGAATTGAAGGTAGAAGACCGATCTCATTTAAAAAAAATTAGAATATGTAATGGGAGTATGGGACCATATATATGATATATCACATTTGATCTTAGATAGTAGATACTACACTTTATCTTAATATATATGATATATCACATATAATCCAAGTACATTGCCACTTTATAAGACCAACTTGTCTCTTGATTTTTAGAGACTTTTTTTTTTTTTTTGGTTATCCGTGTAAAATGAGCACCGTTTTCAGTTTATATCTCATAATAATTCATGAGTGCATTCATGTTTCAACATCTTGTGAAGCTCATATATGTTTTGCACCACCAAAAAACAGAAGGAGAAGTCTCCCTCTCTCTCTCTCTCTCTCTCTCTCTCTCTCTCTCTCTATATATATATATACACATACATACATACATACATACATACAAATTTTCTAATTAAAAAATAATAATAATTTGTTCAAAAGCCTCCACCCAAACTTAGGGCATTATTTTAGTTATTGTTTTATCATTTTTATAAAATATTTCTAAATATAGTTCTTAAACTAGTGCTCTTAGGCATTCTTTAACATTTTCTCATAATTAAATAAGTTTCAAGATAAGTCAAACTTGAGCTTGAAACTCGAGTTTTACTTGGAACTCGGCAAACTTGAGTATATTCTGGAGTGCTTTGATAAATTTTAATACAACATTGTTGGATTAAATGTAGAATTAGTATTTTTAATGCCAGAAAATTTAATAGATACAAAACAAAACAAAAAATGTTTAGTGTGTAACAATTTGTTTCAAAAACAGTAGCTTATCCATAAACATTCTCTCTATCATTAATTCAAGGATGAATTGCTAATCCCACCACATTCTCACATAGAGTAGTGACGAAAAGATTGAGAAGTTTATAACTTCTAGACACTCAATCCCCATTAAATCAATCTTTTGAGCTTCAAGGATCTGGGTGTTACACTCTCATTGATGAATCCCATTCTTCATAGGGTAATTTTTTTTTTTTTGAGAATGAACTTGTGTGATTTTATTAAGGTAAGTCAACTACATCTGAATGTATGGCTTAATTATTTGAAAAGAGAAAGAAAATGAAAAATATAAACCAATGTATGGCTTAACAAGTAGCATCACATGGTGGTCCATTTTTGGATGATATTAATTAATTATTTGAAAGAGAAAGAAAATGAAAAATATAAACCAATGTATGGCTTAACAACTAGCATCACATGGTGGTCCATTTTTTATTAAGTTTATTGTAGAACAACTATATAATACTTCTGGGACAAAATTGGCCTATGCCCTTTTTAAAAAAACAATCCAGCATTTTACCTCATTTCCCAAATTAATTAGGAAAATACTCCTCTTTTGAAACTTGATTTTCTCAAAATCGAGTTAAGCCTTATAATAGCGTTTTTAAGGAGCCTATAGTGACATTTTAAGGACCTATAGTGGCGTTTTGGAACTCGAGCTCCATAAACTCGAGTTATAAGCAAAAATAATTTTGCCTATAACTCGAGTTTATGGAGTTTAAGTTCCAAAACGCCACTAAAGGTCTTGAAAACGTCACTATAGGCTCCTTAAAACGCCACTATAGGGCTCCAGAAATTTTTTTTTTTAACTCGATTTTTAGAAAATTGAGTTACAAAAGAGGGGCATTTTCCTAATTAATTTGGGAAAATGGACAAAATGCCACTTTTTTTTGCACGAAAGGGCATTTGCCCATTTTGTCCAATACTTCTGGATATAATTGTAATAGCAAAGTATAACTGATTTATCCTCTCTATCATTTATATTTATGTTAAACTAGAAGAATTTTCTCCCTCTATATATTTGAATTTATGGGATATGTTTCATATTGGTTGCTTTTTTATTATTAGATCAAGACATTAAGACATTAAAAAATTTATGTTTGGGGGTAAGCTAAGCTAATCAAGAATTTAATATAATTAAATTACAAGCTAGAAAATTTGTTCACATGGACAGCTCAATTGAAGTGAATGAGTGATGCCTCAGCCCGATGACTTATCTAAATTTAAAAGAAAAGTCAATATTTATATACCTGTCAGCTAGAAATTTTGTGCATCACTATATCAGTTTTAACACGCAAGTGCTAGACAACAATACTTAGAAGATTTGAGTTTACTTCTTATGTCAATCATAGGATTATCATTAGATTTAGACCATTGAAACACTATGTGCATTACTGTATATTCATTTTGTTCTTGTAATGTAACTAGGTATTGACCATTATGGCCAACTCATATTTGTGACAGGATCATCAAATTTTGTGAACAAATTAGTGTTTGTTATTAGTATTTTAATTAATTTTTTTTAGAATTAATGGTATTTTCATAACTCAATAATTGAGCTTTCACCCAAATCAATTAGGATTAGGGTTTGGTTTTAGTAATTTATATAAGCATACTATTGTTCTCTCATGATGACCAATTTACAATGAATAAATTTCAACAAAAAAATAAAACTATTCACCAAGCTGTTTTTGGAGGAGTTTTCAATTTGGCAATAACAAGTAAATGAGTAATTCATATCTGCTCTAAATATAACAATTTTGACCAGGTATTTGATTGTGAATTTCTGACATTGAAAACTTGATTACTATAAGTTAAAGAAAATAGCCATCAGATCACTTGGGCTACCTATTCAATGTCATGAACTGAATGTATCACACGTCCAACTACTTATACAGGACCATGCAAATTGTCTTCTTATTACTTACTTAAACACGTGCATATAAATGTCCCTTTTTCTTTGGGCAGGTCATAGGTCACAATCATTTTGACATAAATATATCAAAGTTTTGTTTATAACACGTAACTACTTCTCAATTTACTTCTACTAGAATATCTATTATATTATCTTGTGGTCTCAGCAAAAAATTATATTATCTTGAGGAAGCGTAGGCTTTGATACCATTTTTTTTAAATATAATTTGGGAGTTTTTCATGTAAATAAGAAATAAAAACATCACTCTCAAAGTAACAATATTTATTGTAGCTCTACCAGTTCCGTGCCTACATTTACTATTAACACCAATCAAAATCTATTGTCAATGATATGAATTACAATCACTTTCGCCAAATCTCAAACTAACACATCTCATAAACAATATTCACAAATCTCACAAAAACACAAATACGTCCAAAAACCTATCACACCGTTCTCTTTTTAAGAAATGAGAATATTCTCCTTTCCCATGTAGGAAGATCTCTTGGACTAAAACCTACCGAACTCTTTGCATCACTATCTATATATAAGAGTATAAGACTTCAATTCCTATTTCTCGGTAGACTTGGAATACCTTCTTTTATTGGCAAGAAATACAAAATTATTTCTTTAACAAGGTATATGCTTTCGTTTCACTTCAAGAAAACTCATATCATGTCAAAAATTATAAATTTGAGGCAATTTCTAACCTTTGTATCTTCCTTCTAAGTTATCATCATTCATGATTTTTCCCAAATCAATATGATCATTTTCATCTCACACTTTGCATGAAATTTAAGATCAGGTTACACGCAAGTGATTTTGACTTCCCACCTCTCCACTGTGTAGTGTGTACCTACTAATTAAAGAAAAAGTCTTTAATTAGGAAAATTATCTCCAAACTAACCAACTTGATCTACCTTTGCCTATGATTTCCCTCCATAGAAGTAAACCATAAAAGCAGGCCAATAGAAAGGTATTTAGGTGCTGTACTACTACTGCATAGTCAAAGTTCAGTTTTCTGGTGAAGAAGATTGCCAAGATTTCAACTCTTTTGCAAACAAATATTGACCATACTTTTAACAAAGTTATCATTCTCTTTCACTTTGACACATCTACCTAATATGATTATTGCATTCCTTCAGGTTGCTCCCCCTCAAGCCAAAAGCCTCATGAATCCACCCTTACTTTTTCCAAGTACTAATTGCAGTATTTCGTGAATAATCTCAAACACATATGCTATTATGCTACATCAATTACGCAACTAGACCCAAATATTTTCTAATGCAATAATGCACATATGTCAACATGGCTTCACTTAAGGATTTTTATGTGAAACAGAATTATGAAAAATGTCGATGCTTAAAAAAAATGTTAAAACAGGAAATAAGAAGCAAACACATGGACCAGGGCTAGATCCCACTGCCTCCACTAAGTGATTGCAGAAGTTAACAAGAAACATTATATAGAACCCAAATGTCTAACTACCAAACAGACAACAACAAGAAAAATAAGACATAATTACCAGATCTTTCTTAAATTACTGCTTCTCAATGGTATAGTATATACTATTAACCTTGTCATAAAATTTCTTGGACCTATTTCCTAGACACTCATTAATATAGGGCATAATCAACTCAATATTTCCATTCGACTATTGCCATGAGCTATGACAAAAAACTCTAGCATGACTTATTAACAATGTATATACACTCAAGAGCATGCAAGGCAGTTCAACTAACCAAAAATTACTCCATGATTTTCTAGAAGCCTCTTTGTGCTTTTCTTCCCCTTGAAATTAAGAATATACCATCGTGAAACATGACTAATCAAAAAGCTTCATGTAAAAATATGACTAGTAAATACACTGGAAAAATTTCATCTTCAGCTATCATATCCTACGAAAATGACCAGTAGTAAGAGATGAAATTAACAATACTCCAATGAATAAATTAGAATAAACATGGTCTCATACTGAAAGTACTTGTTACTTGTATTGAGAAAATGGAATGATACTAATCCATGGTATCAAAACTTGGAGCATACCAGCCCAGTTGATCTATAATCTTCTTCATTCTTTCTTCTTGTCCCTTTGAATCCCCTAAAGCCGTTGTGAAGGGGTACACGTACGTTACTTTGGTGGCTATAGACCTATATGCAACTACATCCCCTTTCACCAAAAACTCAAGCACATCCCGACCAAACCCTCCATCATCAACCTCAGCTTGTAAATATTGGCCTGTGTTTAACCTTATTATCAGTAGTGCCTCACACAAGAAGCAAAGAACTAATATGATTGGGGGAGGGGGGATAAAAAAGAAAATAACCCCTCCCCCTTCTGCCACTTGAATAATCCTACTAGTATTTTTAGGTAGGAGAGAAGAGTTTTAAAAATAAGAATAGAAAAGGCCATGAAATTTAACCCCAACTCCCCATATAATGCTCATGGTTTGAACATAAGTAACACTATTTGTGAAAATCCTACGGGTGCTTTTCCGTAGGGGGAGTGAATTTAAAAAAATAATAACAATAAAGGCCCAAACTGGTTAAAATCTATCTTCTCATCCTCATCTAATGGCCCTGGATTGATTATGATTGATACTGTTCATAACACTACAAATGCAAATCTCTTATGTGTGTTAATGTGGGTGTGTGAGCACATGTAGAAATAGGATAGGAAAGGCCTAAACTTTTAAAACAATCCTTTTCTGCTTCATGTCTATTGGCTCTTGCTTAAAATATAATTTCTACTATTCATACCACTTAGAAATCAAATGTATGTGGCTGTCTTTGAATACATGCAAACAGGAATGAGAGAAGGCTGGACTGGTTCATAATTTCTCTTCTGCTCCCTATTTTAAGCCTTAGTTTGAATGTCATCAATTTGTTATGAGTGAAACCATTTATTTTGGTTGAGCTCAGTCTAATTACCATTTGGTGTATCTTCAACAACCTGAATTTTTGCATTTTTCTGTGTCTTTAGGATTGCTTCTTGCAATTTCTGCAAAAGATTTAGAACAATGAAAGCTTCAAGTCACGTACAGCTGTATCTCAAAATGAAAAAGAATTTGTAAGCAAAAAGATTTTCACCCAAGCAAGTTTCAGTTCATGCAATATTGGAATATTCAATTTAAAATGCCTATTAAGTGTTTTGGTGAATTTGAAATTTGGTCAGTGCCTCTATGATATTGAGGTAGTGTATCACCCTTCCATTGGTTGTATCTATACATGGAGCAACAAAAAAGAATAAAGGAGTTATGTAGTCAGAAAGTTAGATAGGGTTATTGGGAGTATGAAATGGTTTGCTTCCTTTGGTCAAGCTACTGTGGATTTTCTATTTCCTGGAGTATACAATCATTTTCCAGCTCTAATCTCCATGAGTGATAACAAAAACTTTGGTCCCAATACCTTTAAATTCTTCAATTATTGGACTGACCCCAAGGATTTTCTGGTTTGGATTAAAAAAAGCCCGGGATACAGAAGTACAAGTCACCCCTATGTACAGATGGTATGTGATGCTGAAATCTGCGAAGACAATATTAAAAAAGGTTAACAAAGATATTTAGGGGAGCATCTCTCAAAAAGTAAAGCAACCATGGTTGAGCCTAGAGACTGTTCAGAAAGGCTAGCGGCAGAGTCCTGGTAATCCAGCTCTAATGCTTTAAGAGGAGAGTTTGCATGAGTATATATCAACCAGAAATACTGATAAGGCTTTTATGAAACAAAAAACAAAAAACAAGTGGTTAAACCTAGGGAATCAAGATGCTGCATATTTTCATAAGGTGGTGAAGAAAGGAAATGCAAAGAACTTTATCAAGTTTTGTATGATTCAGATGGGAATAAAGTGGAGAACTCGGATCAACTTAAAATTACGGCTGTGGAGTTTTATCAGCACTTGTTGGGTTTGTCAGAGAAGACCATTTCTGAAAAGCAGATCAATAGAATCAACCAAGTTCTGAGGGATCAAATCTCTGATGCTCAGAAGGAGATTTTACAGAATGATATGACAGAATTGGAGATCCAGTGAACTTTATTTTCTCAGGCTGGGGACAAATCACTTGGTCCAGATGGATTTACAACCTACTTTATTGAAAAAGGCCTGGTCAATCGTGAAAGATGATGTGGTTAAGGTAATTCCATCTCTCTTTAAATTAAGTAGACTCCTACAAGAGATAAATACTACAATAATTACTTTAGTCCCTAAAGTAACAAATTCATCAATAAAGGGTGAGTCAAGGCCAACATCATGTTATAGTGTCATTTACAAATGTCTTAACAAAATTCCTGGGTAATAGATTGAAGCAATGTTTGACTGGGTTAATTAGTAAGAATCAGACAGCATTCAGTCAAGGAAGAAGTATCTCTGAAAACATCCTATTGGCACAAGAAATAGTACAAAACTATCATGAAGATAAAGAAAAGCTAGATGCACTAATAAAGTAGATCTCATGAGAGCATATGGCTCAGTTGAATGGGGTTCACTTTACAATGCCTTGTTACTGTAGGTATCTCTAAGAAATACATTGATTGGGTGAAGGAGTGCATTACCACTCCAAAGATTTCTATTGTCCTCAATGATAGCTTGGCTGGTTTTTTTTTTTTTTTTTTTAAAGGAATGAAGGGAAGAAGACAGGAGATCCATTATCTCCTCACTTATTTGTCCTAGTGATTGTGGTATGTATTAGGCTATTTCAGTCAAAAGTTCAGGAGTTCCAAGCTTTCAAGTTTCGTCCAAATTGCCAAAGCACACAATTGACTTGCCTTTATTTTGCTTATGATCTAAGGGTATTCTCATATGCTGATCAGCCATCAATTCTCTTTACATATGTTCTTGAGGAGTTTAAGGGCTTATCTGGCCTAGCTACAAATGCTGAGAGGAGTGAGATGTATTGTGCCAGTATAGCCTTCTCATTAGAAGCAGCACATAATTAGTGCTCTTCAATTTAGGGAAGGAAAACTCCCTGTCATATACTTGAGAGTCCCTTTAATTTATGGAAGATTGAGTTGTCAAGATTGCAAAGCCTTGATTGAAAAGATTACAACAAATATTAATGCCTGAACAGCAGAACACCATTCCTTTGCAGGGAGACTGCAACTTATTCAATCGGTCTTGTTCAGTGTTCAAGTTATTTGAGCAGGTATCTTCATTCTACCTAGAAAGGTCACTGCAATTGAGAATAATCTTAATAGGTTTTTGTGGCAAGGACAGGAGAACTCTACTGGTGGTAGTAAAGTTTCTTAGAAATAGTACGTGTACCTAAAAATCAGGTGGTCAAGGTCTCAAAAGAATCAAGTATTGGAATAAAGCATCTATCTTGAAACATATCTGGAACTTATTTGCACAAGCAGGATCTATTTGGGTAGCCTGGTTGCATAGGGGACTCAGCTTGTATTGTCTGCACAAATGGAGTTAAGACTTAAGAGCAGAAACCCACTTGTTATTTAAATTCTCTTAGAAGAATTTGGAAGGAAGTAATGAGATTCTTCTGTCTTGTAATCAATCTGAAAATTGAGATGGAAGAAAATCATGGAATGTGGTTTGAGGCGGTTGAGAAGTAAAAGTTTAGAGCTGTATGCTGCAAGATAACCTTGGGAGCAGCCATTTATCATGTCTGGCTTCAAAGGAATGCCAGAATAATGTCGAGGCACATCTTTAGACAGCATGTTACACATCATTAGGAATTCTATTCTTAATACAGTGTTGTGGTGTAAATGGGAAATACCCTTCTCTGTCATTAGTAAGGACTCTCTTAAAAAGTCGGCTGTTTAGAATTCATGAGGATCAGGTGTCTTATGAGCTATGGTGTGCTCTGGGCTTGTAAATATTTAAGGAGTCTTTGTTTATGCAATTGTTTTAGTTTGAATGTCCAGGCTGTAAATGTTTTGCTCTTTGAGAATATTAAAGATTTATCCAAAAGAAATAAAAATGCCTATAACTGAATGCATATATCTTTAGAACCTGAATTGCATTGTCTGAAGAATTTTCAGGAATTGTCCAAGGGAAGGCAAATGATGATGATTTCGGATTTGTTGATACACAACCTGGATTTGTTGATGGGCAAGGTCTGATTTTCCTGCAAAAACATAACATTTTCTCAAATGGTTGACAGCAAACCATGAAATTTGAACACATAAGGGTCATACATTGACTGCTAAGCAAAAAAGGGCAGAGTCATTGAATATACAAATGAAAATCAGTGTAAGCCATTTTTCTGATCCTATTGGCAAATTCTTAAAAACACAAAGTTAGACACGTATGACATATGGAATATTAAAATATAATCATATTATAAGTGAACAAGAAAAGCAAGACCCATTACACAAAAATGGACAACATAGTATGTAACCAAAAACAAACGTATTGATGTCTTAGCCTAACAATAAAAATAGCATTATAATAAAAAGAATCCAAACATAGCCATAGATTCAAATCCGATGGCAACTCAACTACCTACAAAAATATATATTCAACAAAAAGAGCAAAGCCCATTAAAGAAAAATGAATTTCAACACTTACCCATTTTCGAGTCCAGTCTCCAAAGTCTTGGACTCAGAGAATGGAGTGGTAGCGGTAGGACTAGGAGGGAGTTGAAAGGACTGAGAGTTGAGATAAGGGATTGCCAGAGAAGATAATGGGGAGCTTAAAGTTGCAGCTAAAGCTAAAGAGAGTAGCTTTGAGAGAAGAATGGGCTTTGGGTTTGGATTTAGTGAAGTAGTTTCTGGGATTTGAAGGCAAAGAGAGGTCTTGGTGGTTGAAGGCTTGGAAGAAGTTGAAGGAAGTGGAGGGAGAAGATGACCAATCAAATTCATGATTGTGAAAGTCTGTTATCCTTTCAAAACACCAGCCATTTCGGTTTTATTTTATGTCCTCCGAGAACGGTGCCGTTTTCTTGACTTTATTTTAGAGTGGCGATGGTTACATGTAGAGACACATAGTAAAAATGCGTAAAGCAGCAGCGTATAACTAAAATGTGTGCAATAATAATTAATTAGTCTTAAACCCATATGATGCATGAAAATATATAATTATTTTGAAACGTGACATAATGAATATTTTACACTTTAAATTTTATTTTAGATAATTTTGTTCTCCTAAAAATTAAATGATTTCTAAACTAAATGATACTAAGAAGAAAAAGTAAGGTTTTCAGACCCGGACCGTTTATTGAACCGTAAAAGGAAGAAGTTTAAAATTTTTGAGGTCGAACTAAGGTCTAACTGGGGTCGAACCGTGATGACGTCATAATTAATTTAATAATTAATTAAAGCCAAATATAGATACTAAATTTATAAAACTAGCAAAATTGACTGATATATCTATATATGTGAGGGGAAAATTTAATGATTTTCAAGCATATATTTAATAAAATTGTGTTAAGTTGTTTTTATAAAAAAAAAAAAATTGCTAAGGGGTTGGACCGCACGGTTCTTGCGACCGGTTCCTGCGGTCCAACCTCTGTTTTAGGAGTTCACGAAATTAACTAAAAATTCGGTTTTTTAAGCTTAAAAAACCGGTTTTCATCCCGATTCTTAGTTTTCATGGTCTGACCTCTCGGTCCGGTCCGGTTCTGAAAACTATAAACAAAACTAGCGGGGCAAATGATTGGCAATGTGGGAGTGACGACCAGAAATAAAGTGACAACGGCAGAGATCATGAGTTATTTGCCATTAACTTATTTTTTATATTTTTCTTTCTTTTTTTTCTGATTTTTTGTACCGGTCGATTTTTATGTTCTGGCCGATATGTCCGATATTCGTCGGTATATCCGGTATAGTCCAATATTTTGAACGGTACATAACAAAGATGTTTCAGTACCGGTTGAACGGTCAGTACAGTGCGATATTATCTCCTCTGCCTATAGTAACAACGTGCTTAACTAACTCAAGTGGGCTGACTAAGTGGTTGGGTACTTGGTTTTGATTGGGTGTGCTTCTCAATTCGACAGTACCTGCACTTTGACAAAAATCTTCTGAATTAACGATTTACCCTACTAGAGCCTATCTATCGAAAATAGTATTAATTTCTAGTTAAAAAAGTTTTGAAAATAGACGATAAAAAAAAAAAAAACAACAACAACAACAACAACAACAACAACAACAACGTGCTTGACTTTAATTCTTTCAAAAAAAAAAATGAAGTATAAAAAAATAATAATTCGTTTCATGGTAATTAGATATAAATAAAAAAAGAGAAAGAAGTCATTTTCAAGCAATAAAACATAGTTGCTAATTGACAAATATTTGCCACACCTGCCCTCAAGTCTAGATAACCTTTGAAGCCATGGTCATGTTTGATTTGTCCAATTCTTATCACCCATTTCTCACTTAAGATCCACGCCATTTGTACCTGATGGACTTGGTTTCTCACATTTTGGGTTGTTTCCAGATCTTGAGATATGGATGATAGGGGCAAAGTAATAATTAAATAAAGCCAAGTGAGTCCCAACCAAAAGTCAAGTCCCATCACATGCAGAGCAAGTGCAGAGAACTTATGATGGGGGCCAACAGTCACAATACACGAAAAACTATTCCAATTTCAGCTTTAATGCAATCATCTCATTGACTCTCATTTCCTCTCTTCACTTTCACATATTGCCCTGTTCTTGTACCGAAAGGTTACAAAAGTTTGCTCATATTACTCTGTTCCTCGCATCTGGGTCCGGTTTTATATATATATATATTTTTTTTTCTTTGCTGAAGCTGGTTCTCATTTTTTAAGTTTGATCATATCTGTCTCTACTACTTCACATTAGGAAATTGCTAACAAATATTTTTTACCCTTTGTTGTTGGTTTATTTTTCAGATCTGCTTCATATTCACCGATCTTCTACATTCCTTCAGCTTCTCTCCCTTGCAAGGTACAACAATGGCTCTTTTATAGTTTATTTTTTTTAGCAAATATATATGAAGTCTAATTTATGAAGTGTAATTTCTAACAAAAAATATATATTCACTGATTTGTGTTTTAACGTAGTTCATTAATTTATTAAGTGTAAAATGTGCTGGTCAGAGAGTGGAGACGCTGCTGAGGTCAGAGAGTGTTGAAGTTGTGGACAGAGTGTTTTGTAGTGGAAAGGGTGTGAAGAGGAGAGAGAGAGAGATATATAACGCGGGTAGGCAAAATTGCCGTTCTGTACACCTGCTCTGCAATAAATTGTTGTGAGACCCAGTGAGTGACTGAGTTTTTGAATTGGAAAACCCATTGAGATATTCCACCCAAACGACCCACTAAGCAGAGATACGAGTTTATTTGAGTTAGAGTTATCAGAATTGAGTTAGAAGTTTGACTGAGTAGATTTGAGTGGTAGGTTATGAGTCACCTCTAAACCATATAGGACTAAGTTTCTATGGACAGAAATTTATTTCATTTCCGGATATGGTTTTATGTGACCCTGCATATGCATGTGACTATACCTTATTATCACTGACAATTTTTTGTTTTTTTGGTTGAGAATCCACGGAAAAGATCTAATTCATAAAGAAGCAAATGCTTTTTTTTTTCGTTTGTTTCTTTTTACAGAAGTAAATGATTCTTTCTAATCTATTGACTTTCGACCAAACCATTGAAGCAAATCCTATATTTAACACTACAAGCACCACCAAAGTCAGAGCGTAGAGAGATTTATCTGAAGAAGTACCAAGGAACAAAAAAAATGACAAGCATCAGGTCTGTTTCCATAGTGCTTCCAAGCGAGCCTACTCCAAGTGGCCTTTTACGGCTCCCTGAGACCGATCAAGTGGCGCAATGGACTCATGCACCACTCATATACATTTACAGAGCCAAGTCCAACTACACCACCATCCCATTTTCATTTGAGGCAATGAAAAACTCCCTAAGCCGTGCTTTGATTCACTTCTACCCGTTGGCTGGCCGGCTACACTGGATTGAAGGTGGCCGTCTAGAACTTGATTGCAATGCCATGGGAGTGCAACTATTGGAAGCTTATTCTGAAGCAGAATTGGATGAACTTGGTGATTTTGCACCAACCGATGCAGTGCGAGATCTTGTCCCAAAGGTTGATTATACTACTCCAATAGAGGAGTGGCCATTGTTGCTTGTACAAGTGACAAGATTTCGCTGTGGTGGCCTTTGTGTTGGAGTGGCAATATCCCATACCATGGTTGATGGACGATCTGCAACTCCCTTCATCAACTCATGGGCAAAGTTGTCTCGGGGATATGATCTGGAGGTCGTTGATATGCCATTTCTTGATCGATCTGTTTTGAGATCAAGTGAACCAGTTAAGACTCCACGCTTTGATCACATAGAATATACCACAAAGCCACCGGTCTTGATTGGAAGGACGGATGCAACTGAAGAGAGAAAGAAGGAAACTAGTGCGACCTTGTTAAAACTTACAAGGGAGCAAGTGGAGGTTCTAAAGAAGAGAGCCAATCAAGACGTCGTCGGGGTAACAACAAGAAGGCCCTATTCTAGATATGAGGCCATTGCCGGCCACATGTGGAGATGTGCATGTAAGGCACGTGCAGTTGATAGTCATAATAGTCAATCAACAAGAGGTCGCCTTTCAGTTGATATTCGTAATCGGTTAAAGCCATCTCTCCCTGAAAGATATTTTGGGAATGCAATTTTAACTACTGTGACACCAATATGTCTCTATGAAGACATCTTGTCCAGGCCATTGAGTTATTCTGCTGGGAAACTAAGGGAAGCCATTGAGAGAATGGATGATGGGTATATCAGATCTGCTCTTGATTTTATATCAAGTCAGAAGGATGTGAGTGGACTAAGGTCTAACTTTCACATTCAAGGATACTCGGAAGGACCTTTCCTTGGGAACCCTAACATTGCTCTTGGCAGCTGGATAGGTCTACCATTCTACGATGCAGATTTTGGATGGGGAAAGCCTATATACGTGGGTCCTGGGTTGCTAAACATGGATGGTAAATCATTCATTATGCCAAGTCCCACTGCTGATGGATCGCTCATTATAGCACTTCGTTTGCAAACACAATACATGGATTCTTTCAAGAAAATCTTTTATGAGGATATTAGTGTCAGCTTAGCCAAGTTATGATCATGATATACCTAATAATAGCTGTAAAATGCAATGGAAAATTCAAAATCTTCAGAGGCTTTGAGGTTGATGGCTAAGATGTATTGATGTTTATTATGTGTGTTTCTATTTTCAGTAGTTAATTAATGTGGTTATTTTGCTCTTTTTTCTGAGTTCTACCCTCTATGTTATAATTTATTCGGTGCTCTTCTCACCCAATAATTGAGTGTCATTTGCATCTTTCCAATACTATTTTACATGGATTGAATTTTAGATAAAGCATACAAAATAAATTTAAATTACGCACCCATCAGTAATGATGAGATTCAAGTCTACAAGGTTTTCAGACCCGAATCGTTCATTGAACTATAAAAAGGAGAGGTTCAAGGTTTTTAAGGTCGATCCGAGGTTGAATCGGAGTTGAATAGTGATAACATCATAATTAATTCAATAATTATTTTAAATATAAATATATATATTAAATTAGTATAAATAGAAAAATTGACTATAATAGTTAAAAAATATAGAGATTTATCTTTCAAATGTTTTTTTTTTTTAATAATATATATCTTTCATAAAGAAAATAAGAAATATTAAATTCTAAGCAAACCTAAATAATTATGGTTAAGGTTTAATATTATACTCTTTTTATAGGAGCTTGTTTAAATTATCTTAAATTATTACCACGCCCATTTGACAACCCAATAATTTGACATGCCCAAGCCCATTTGGCTAGAATCATTTATGAAATGTCTTAAAATAACCAAAAAAAACAAAAACAAAAACAAAAGCTAGAAGAGTAGCCGGCCAAACCATTAAAATATTTGATTAAATAAAGAACAAAACCCATTAACATTTTCAAAAGAGAGTGGTTGACAGCAAGTATTTAGTGGGTGATAAGAGAGCAAGTTGTCCATCACGCAGAGAAGAGTCAGTAGACTAGAAGACTCTAGAGTGCAAAGGCAAAAGCAAAACGCAGAGAGAGAGAGAGAGAAAAATGCAGAAAAACCAATCAGAAAAAGTGCAGAGAGAAAAATGCAGAAGCAACAGTCGGCAAAAACCATGATAGAGAGATCGAGCTAGTGAGAGTGAGAAAAAGAATAAAAAGAAATGGTAGTGTGATCTAAAGGTCTGAGGTTGCAGAATGAAGATTCAAGTACCCAAAAAAGAAGAAGAAAAAAAAAGCTCTGAACTGAACCTGCGAGAACCGTCCACGGTTTTCAAACCCGGGAGGTTCAACTGCGGTTCGCACGGTTCACTGACTTTGGTGTATATACCGGTTTTTGGAGTTAAAAAAACCATTTTAATGGACGGTTTTCGGTTAACCCGATCGGACCGTACGGTCCGGTCCGGGTTTCAAAACCTTGAGAAAAAGAAACGTGAGGATAGTTCATGGTCGAGTTTAGTTGTAATTTTTGGGAGAGGAAGAGACAAAACAAAAAGAAATGTGACAGGAGAAGTGCTAAGGCCTCGTTTGAGAGGAGAAAATGAAATGGAATGGAAATGAATGAAAAGAATAATTTTAAAATATTCTTCCCTTCTTTTATTTGGGAGTTTTAATGGAAGGAATGGAAAGCTCATTTTCTTGTTTGGAAATTTAAGTGGAAAAGAACAGAATGGGTAGGAGGGAACATTCATTTATCTTTATTCACTTAGGCCTCGTTTGGGAGGAGGGAATGGAATGAAATGGAAAGGAATGAAAAAAAATAATTTTAAAATATTTTTCCCTTCCTTTATTTGGGAGTTTTAATAAAGGAAATAGAAAGTCCATTTCCTTGTTTGAGAGTTTAAGTGCGAGAGAATGGAATGGGTAGGAGGGAACACACATTCCTCTCTATTTCCTTAAAACCTCAAATATTTATTCCCCCCCAAATTGAGAGGAATGAGAGAGAATGGAATTAGATTTAATGAATTTTTTACTAAAACTCTCAAAATACCCTTATATATTCAACCATTTATTTTAAAATAGGGGTCTAATAATAAGGGTACATTTGGTACACTGAATGAAGATTACAACAAGAATTGTAATATTTATTACTAGTAATAAAGTGTGTTGTAATGTAATAACTAAATATATTCATTAGTTTGGTTGTGAGTTATAATATTAGAATGAAACTTAATATTTATTTTAGGAAATATCTTACTCATATAATTATATCTCCTTAAAAATTGTTATTTTTAAATTTAAGAGAGATATGTGTTATTTTTTAGGATTTTTTATTTTTATAATTGTTTGATGTATATAGAAAGTTTGTTTATTTGGAAATATATTAAGTTCAAAAATTATTGCACTTACTAAGGAATAACTAATACCACCTTTTAAAGAGGAATAATTATTCCTCATTTTGAAGAATAACTATTCATAAGGAATGATTATTCCTTGTAATAAAAATATAACCAAACTAAAGAATAACTAAACTATAGGAATAA
The DNA here is from genome assembly GCA_033629205.1 of Lithocarpus polystachyus. Lineage (NCBI taxonomy): Eukaryota > Viridiplantae > Streptophyta > Magnoliopsida > Fagales > Fagaceae > Lithocarpus > Lithocarpus polystachyus. The sequence continues at coordinate 3,431,436 of CM066171.1, read as the reverse complement.
CTATTACATTACAATGCATATTATAGTCTACCAAACATGCCCTAATATTGTTATAAAATGATTCCATTTTATTCCATTCCATTCCCTCCATGTTACTGCCAAACAAGATTACTTACATTCCATTCATTTTCATTCATTTCCATTCCTTTATTTTAAAACATCCAATCAAGATTACTTAATTTCATTCCATTCCATTCCATTATTTTCTATTCATTTCCCTTACTTAAATATATTCTATTCCTTTCCATTCCCTTATGATCGTTCCATTCTATTCCCTTATGAATTTCCAAACGAAGCCTTAAAAACTCAAATTTTCATTCCCCTCGAAATTGGGAGGAATGGAAGGGAATGAAATTAAATTTAATGATTTTTTTACTAAAACTTCCAAAATACCCCTATATATTCAACTATTTATTTTAAAATAGGGGTTTAATAGTAATATTATCATAAAATAATTCCATTCCATTCCATTCCCTCCATGTTGTTCTCAAATAAGATTACTTACATTCCATTAATTTTCATTCCTTTATTTTAAAACATTTAATCAAGGTTACTTAATTTCATTCCATTCCATTCCTTTCCCTTACTTAAATACATTCCATTCATTTTCATTCCCTTATGATCATTCCATTCCATTCTATTTCCTTATGAACTCCTAAACGAAGCCTAAATTACCAGTGAGTTGGATTTAATGTGGAAAGTGGAAACGTTAGCCAATTGTGTTGTTGGGTAGATGAGGAGTCTAGAATCCAGATGCAAAATGTTTTAGCTTTCATTAAAGTGGATCAAAAGGATTGAAATGGACCGAAAGAGACCAAGCAAACCAAATTGGATCGAATAGGACTGAACTGGATCAAAATGGATTAAAGTTGACAAAAATGGACTAAACTGGACTAAAATGTTATATTGATATGGCTCAATAGAAACATAGTAATAATAAATTTTACGTTTTAACTTTTAAATATTATATAAATTTAGTTTATAAACTTTATAAATAAAGTTATTTACCTTATAAATCAAGTGATAGAGTGAAATTTGAATCCAAATTCTCTTCATAAGAGAAATTATACTATGCTATTAAATTGTAAGACTCTTAATTGATACAAACCCATTTACATGAGAAAATTTGCCATTTAACATTATTTTTTGAATAATTTAGTTAGTTGTCAAGTTTGCAAAATTATTTTGTAAACTAGTATCTCTAGGTTTTGAAACTCGAGTACAGTGAAGGAAATCAAATCTCTAAGCCTCAAGTTCCAAGTGGTGGCAAGTTTATGTGGAAGAAAAGATCCACATGGAACTCAAGTCACTTAAGTTCCTGCAGTTGGATATGGGTTTATGCGTGTTGGGTTGTGGGTTTTTATTCTTCTTCTTCTTTAGGGTTCGTTCGGTTGGAGGAGTGGAAAAGTGGGAAGATGGAAAATTGTGGAAGGATGGAAAAGTGGGAGGATGGAAAATATTTAGTTTTCCCTCTTGTGTGTTCGGTTGGGGGAGTGGAAAAGTGGAAGGATAGAAAACTCTTGTGTTCGGTTGGAGAGAAAAAGGAAAGGATGGAAAATGTAATTTATATAAATTGACTATTATATCCTTGTTACATAATATGAAAGAAATATATTTATTTCTAATCATTAAATAATATAAAATGTATCACATCATATATATAAATTTATATTATTATAATGTAAAAATTAGATCAGGTCACGTTGAAAAAAAAAAAAGATTCAATAATGTTGAAAAGAAAAAAAAAAAACAACATTGTTCAGTAAAGTTGAAAAGAAAAAAAAAAAAAAAAAACCAACGTTGTTCAATAACGTTGAAAAGAAAAGAAAAGAAAAGAAAAAAAAATAAAAACAACAACAGCGTGTTGTTGTTGTTAACGTTGAAAAGAAAAAAAAATAAAATAAAATAACTTTTTAGGTCAATGTTGAAAGAAAAAGAAAAAGAAACAAAAAAACGTTGAAAAAAATAGGTGGGAAAAGGGTATTTTTGTAAAAGTGCTATTATAGAACTTTTCTCTCCAGATTTTCCTTCCGATTTGGAAGGAAAAAAAAAAAAAAAGTGGGCCCGGAGAGAAAACTTTCTCTTGAGTTTTTCATCCTCTCTATTTTCCTTCCTAAAACGAACAGTGGAAAACATCATTTTTTACCATGTTTTCCATCTTCTATTTTTCATCCTTCCTATTTTCCTTCCAAACGAACGCACCCTTAGATCTTTTTCTTCAGATCCCTAGTCTACTTCTTTTTCTGTATACTCTATAGAACCTGAGTTTGAGAGACTTAAGTTCCACGTGGATTATTTATCCACATTAGCTTAGAACTCGAATCTCTAAGACTTGAGTTTCTTCACTGAATTTGACCTCTAAGGCTCTAAATGCCAATTTCCTAAAATGTTTCAAAAACATGCCAACTAACGAAATAGTTGCTAAAATCATGTTAAATGGCAAATTTCCCCTATTTACACTAGCGAAAGTCATGTCGTGTTATATGTTAGTATCAAAAAGGGTGCAAAGTTTGACTCAAAATTGGTTTGGAATTATATTTTCTAACCCATTATGTAGTCAATTATATATGTACTATTTAAACAAGTTACATAAGTTATATAACTAAAACTATATATTGATAATCTTTTCAATTATCATATAATAACTCTTACACAAACACAAAACATGACAACATTTATCAACTAATTCTAGTTCATATGTAGCATATAAAAAAAAATACGAAAACAAACACAAAACAAACAAAAAAATTTCAACCAAATGCTACTTTGCTATAATTGTTAAAAGTGACTTTGTAAGTGGTAGATATTAAAAATGTAAATAGTAGCAAATTCATATGAAAGTGATTATCTATTTCTTAAGACTTGCCATCTTAAACAAAGTCGAAACACAATACCTTTTTTTCAATAAATCAAAAGATACAATTTTTTTTTCGATTGTATATTATGATTAATGTTAATAAAAATAGTGTCATGAGTGAACCAATGCGAGCATTTGCAAAAGCAAAAGTAAGAATGAAAATTTTGAGCTTCCATCACTACTGATAATTTTCATATGATCTTCAGACATCAACGTCGATATGTCCGAGTGGTTAAGGAGACAGACTTGAAATCTGTTGGGCTTCGCCCGCGCAGGTTCGAACCCTGCTGTCGACGGTTTTTTTATTTTTTATTTTTATTTCATTCAATTCTCAGTTTGGGAGCTGAGAAAAAAACGCAGGAAAGTTTTTCTTTCTCAGAAATAAGCACAAACTATTTCTTTTTTGCTCGCGAAACTTTCTCGGCAACCAAACAGATCCTCAACTCAGATGGAAGACAAAACAGCGACCGCGATAACGAGCCCTAAGAGCACACAAGAGCTGGCCATGGATGGGCAGAAGGTTCTGGAAGAAACCATAGAGTCCGCTTTCCAAATCCTCACCTCCATGAACGACGAGCTCTGCAACCCTTCCTTGTGGTGCACCTCCACTATTTCTTCTGCTACTGCGAATGGTCCTTCCTCTCAATCCTCAAACGGCGTCGTAATTAACGGTGACGTGGCGTCTTCCGATAATTCCGCGCATCACGGCGAGAGTGGCGGCGGAGGAAGTGGAGGAGCTCTCGAAGAGGCTCGGATTCGGTACAAGAACTCGGTGAACTCGCTCCGTACGATTCTCGCCGCGATTCCGAACTCGCACAAGGTGAAAAACTCTTTCCAAAAACCCTAGCTCACTGTTTCGCTGATTTGGTTTTTGTTTTGTTGTTGTGAGCTTTTTGCAATTTTGGTTTATTGAGTTTTTGTTTTGCTTGGAAATGTTATTAGAGGTTTTGATGTGAAAGAAATAGCTTTTTAGATTTGGAAAGTTCAAAAATGTAGCTCTGTGTTTTGCTAATTGATTGTTGTTTTGCTATCACCATACCAAGGTGATAGCAATTAACTACTATCCATCCGAACCAGCCCATCAGTGGCTCCATCCGCGGCTAAGCATGCCTCTAACGCCTCTCCCAATCCCTATCAATACAGTCTTCCATTTCTCTCGAACGGTGCCCCGGTCAACCTTCTCCCTCCGTCCCGAGGCAGGGTTAAAAGCATTCCGTTCCTTTCCCTGAGTAAGTGATAGGCACCAATCTATGTTATTTCTCTCCCCGGGTCCGACTGATCTCATTCTTCTTCCTGTCCGCCTAGCCTCGCAAGGAAAGCAAGTGGGCCCGGCCTTTGTTTAAATTCTCTCTAAGACCCTGACCCATTGGAAGCAGCCTTCGAAGCGCCAGAGGCGGATCCAGAACTGACTATTGACTCTCTCCACGTAGAAGTCCCCTTCTTCAGTGAGCTTACGCTCCAAATCATCCCGCACAGACAACAAATACTTGTCATCTGGACGACACGACTCCAAAATACCGCACCATACCAAGGTGAACTCGCTGCCCGGGGAAGCAATCCCCGAAGACTCGACAATCGGGGACTCAGAGAGGGTCTCGGGAGCATGATGGTGAGATGCCTGGTCCCCCTCTGGAGGAGGTGGCGCATCCAAAATGGGTTGGTTAGAGTTGTGACTCGCCGAGCTTTCCGCAGGCGGAACAACCCTACCTCCACGTTCTTATTAGCGGCACCACCACCATCGAGTTCAGCCGCAGGAGGTTGGGGCTGCGGAACAGGTGGTAGTGGCGCTTGGTTTACTCCCGAGCTTGACGCACCGGAAGCTCCTGACGCCACCATCATGTTAGCCGGAGTCATCTCAATATCAAACAAACCCCCAATGCCCGCCAAAAGGATACCTCCTGTAAACCCGACCCTTTGTAAAAAAAGGAGAGCCCCTTTGCAAGGATTAGGGATTCCATTTTAATGAAAAGGAGGTTAAAATCCAAACCCATGATGAGACAAACAAAAAAAAAAGATCGGAATCAAGGTGACAGGATTCGAACCTATGGCCCTCTGTTGTAAGCCTTTGGTTGATAATTTTGGTTTTTGTTTTGTTGTGAATCACTGTGAGCTTTTTGCAATTGTGGTTTTTGAGTTTTTGTTTTGCTTAAAAATGTCAATGGAGGTTTGTAATGTGAAAAAAAAAAAAAAAAAAAAAAAAAAGCTATTAGAAGTCGGAAGTTCAAAAATTTGACTCAGTATTTCTCTATTTGATTTTTATTTTGTTGCAAGCGTTTATAATTTTGGTTTTTTGAGGTTTTGTTAAGATTGGAAATGTTATTAGAGGTATAATGTGAATGAAATAGCTTTTAGAATTTGAAAGTTCAAAATTTTAGCTCAGTGTTTGGCTAATTGGTTGTTGTGAGCCTTTGGTTTTTGTTTTATTGTGAATTGTGAGCTTTTTGCAATTTTGGTTTCTGAGGTTTTGTTAAGATTGGAAATGTTATTAGAGGTATAATGTGAAAGAAATAGGTTTTAGAAGTTGAAAGTTCAAAACTTTAGCTCACTGTTTTGCTAATTGTTTGTTATTGTGAGCCTTTGGTTGTTCATTTTGATTTTCGAGGCTTTGATTGCTGGGAAATTTTATTAGCAAGTTTAATGTGAGGAAAATGGCTAGGTCTCAGAAGGACAAAAGTTCAGAACTTCAAACTTGCTGTTTAGTTAATTGGTTTTTGTTGTGAGCCTTTGGTTGATAATTTTGGTTTTTGAGGTTTTGCTTTGCTGGGAAATTTTATTAGTAAGTTTAATTTGAGGAAAATGGCTAGGTCTCAAAAGGAGAGAAGTTCAAAACTTTGAACTTGCTGTTTCGCTAATTGGTTTTTGTTGTGAGCTTTTGGTTGACAATTTTGGTTATGTGAAATTTTGCTAGTTGTATATTTTGAGGATATAGCTTTCAGAAGGTGAAAAGTTCAGAATTTTAACTCACTGTTTTGCTAATTGGCTTTTGTTGTGAGCCTTTGGTTGATAATTTTTGTTTGCTGTAAAATTTTATTAGTTAGTTTAATGTGAGGATATAGCTGCGCTGAGAAGATTAAAAGCTCAAAACCCTATCTCACTGTTTTGCCATTTGGTTTTGTTGTGAGCCTTTGGTTGTTTCACAACTTGGTTTTGTTGCAAGCATTTGGTTGATAAATTTTGATTTTTTATAGTTTGTCTTGCAGGGAAATTTGATTAGAATTATAAGGTCAATTTTTAGGTAATATGTGATAAACATTTTGGGAGATTGGGATCAATTATAGGGGTTAAAATATTATTGTATTGATAATGTATATAATAGAGTCAATAGACATAACTTGCTAGATTTCTAATGAGATATTAGACAAATAATAATTTTTATTGGTTGGTTTGAGTTGGGGTGTGGGGGTTGATTGTTGATTATTCTGCTAAAACTTTGGCACAAATTAATTATAAAAGGCAAAAGAAGAAATCACTTGTAGAGGAGGTAGGAAATGCAGAACACCTCAAAATCATAGGACTGGATTATACCATGAATGAGAGTGGTTTTAAGTTTATAACTGTAGTGAGAAACTATGTTTTTGCCACTTTTGGAGACTGGAGTGTTTTTCTTTTGAAATACTATATTGTTTGAATGATGAGTGTAAGGCCATTGCTGAATTACTGCCACTGTCTTTCCACGGCTAATTTTGTTTCTTGTTAATAAATTTAATAAATCATATTCTGAAGTTATTTTCCTACAAAATGAGATGTTTTGGAAGCAATAGAAATGTAGAGTTTGCATTGTGCGACTTTTAACTTGAGCTAACTCAATTTTAGTCATGTTGAAATAGTCGAAAGCATTTGAAATGGACTCAACTCCAGGCGGCCCGCTATCCCCAGAGGCTGACATTGAGAAGTTAGAAGAGCGAGCCTCTAATCTAAGAAAGGTAGTTTTCTTTGAGTTGTATACTTATATTGGTGAAATCTTATGGTTTTAAGGCTATGTTGTATCGAATTTCCTTTCTTATAATGGTGGTTGGACATTTGGCCTTTTTGGGGCTGGGATGGGTGTATGTTTCAAATAATGAGTATTTTAGAAAATCAGCATCTCAGTAGTGGGTCCATGCTTCTTCTGAAATTGTTGACCTGTTGAGAGCTCATCTTCTCTTACTCTGTTTTTACTTGTGTTCCTGATTGTAGGAGCTTGCAAACAAGAACAACTATCTCAAGGTTCTCATAGATCAGGTACGAGATCTTATTACTGACATATCTACATGGCAAAGTCCTTGTGCTGTCTGAAGTTCAGGATAGATATCTTCGTCCTAAATAATGGTGCTGCCTAAGAATAGACTTAGCCCATATTCCACATGAGGTGATGATGCTTCCATCCTGACTTTCTTTCTCTTTCTGTTGTTGAACTTAGAGATATATTCATTTTAGAAGTTAAAAGAGGATGATCAGGTTTCACATAGGAATAGGATTATTTCAGAGAAATTTTGAATGAGAAATAGTGAAGTGAAGGATTTTGTATATCCTAATTTTGCTGTAAAGGATTGGATTTGAATAGTCTAGTTTATGCTTGGTAGTCATTAATGTGATGAGATTTTTCATTCAATTTATGTACGAAATGACATCAGCTAGATTTTAATGCGTAATTTGATGTATAAGCTTCTGGACTTTGAGCCATAAGAACTGCATTTTGGGGATCTGATCTCGTCTGGCTCCATTATGCACCAGTCAAGTTGATCTATTCCTCAAGACAGCAGCTTCTGAAAACTACATAAACATGAGCACCAATATGTTTTGCGTGAATAAGCAAGTGGTTAGCGTTGGCATCGTATCATTTTGCGGCCAGCTCTGTAGCCACAGAGCTACATGAGAGTGGCAATGCTGTTAGGACATTGATTTATGCTTTGTAGCTGATTGCCTGATCCTCATTTTAGAGGCTATTCTGATTTGCATGGGCGGCTGCGGCTAATTGCTTCGTGGTGTCCCTAATCCATCTCTCTCTCTCTTTCTCTCTCTCCCCTGTACATTTTATCAAGATTGAGGATATCTGCATTAAAGCGAACCAAATTAATTATTTTTTATTTGCAATTTGTTAAATGGGAGTCAATTTTTAAAAATGAATCTTGCTGTGCGCGTTAGAAGCCATGGATATTGTAGGATGTAGTTGTACACAATGTGTTTGGGTACCACGAATGCTAGGAATTCAAAGAGGCTAGCGCATTTACTTCCCAGCAAGTTTTATCTCCCCATTCTGCCTAATCCTCCATGCTAAGTGCTAACTACTGGACTACACAATTTTAAACAAATAAAAAATGTTGTACTCTGTGTATAAAGCTTTCCTTTCGTGAGGATATAGAGATTAGTAGACAGTCTTAACCGAATTGAGATCTGATGCAATTCATTTTGAACGGTTCAGACCAAAATTTAGCTTTTGATATAAGCCATTAGATCAAAAAAAGTATAAAATTTTGAAAAAGTTAAAAAATTGTGTGGGGGATTGCATGGGACAACCCCCCCCCCCCCCCCCCCCCTTTTGATTTTAAGAGATTAATTTTCAAATTTGAATCAACGACTTGTCTTTTTTGGTGATAAGATATTTGGTGAAAGACACTTGCATTCCTTGTCCTTGCATTTAACTTGCAAGCAAATATTTGGTACAATAATATTCACAATTAACTGTGTCGATGCCACCTACAGAATCACTTCAAAGGCGATATATGCATGCTTGAATGGTTCCCTAGTTCTCATAGAAGTGAATAATTTCGCAGATGAATGGTTCCCGAGTTATCATAGAGGCGGTCAATTTTGCAGAGGGTAGTTTGTAAAGAATTTTATTCAAGCAGCATGTACAGCATACTTGATACCTACAACTTAAAAGCCCTTTTGTCATTGTTATTTTCTGTGTCTCAAAATGAGCAATATATAAGCACTAGAGTCAACGAAGTTGTTCTGTTCTTATTTGAAATTGCTTTAGGGACCATTTCTTTACATTTTCTTTTTAAAGATTGCCTCCATGACCACATAACGCAAATGAGACAATGGAAATTACTCAAATCACTAAAGAAAAGCTTTGCTTCCCCTTGTTTTAATTGCACTTAGACAAAATTAGTAAGAGACACTTTTTCTGGATATATATCTGAACAAGACATGGACTCTAAATATATATATGATCTAGGAGGACTCCAATTGATTAATTATGAATTGAGGATCTGGTAGTGAGGGAGGATCTCATGTCTACAATGGCAGAATGATCTGCACCTAACTTGATGGCTTCTTTGCTTGCTCGTATGAACCTTGAAACAGCGCCCCTCACATACTCGTGAGCTTCTTTCACGTTCATCTTCTTGCTCATTTCATCTGGGAAGCTGCTCAAGAAGTGGTCACCATTAAGAACAGCTGCTAGTTGAACTACCTCACCCTGAAACTCTGATAGCCCACCGTCTTCCTTTGCTTCTGTGGTCCTCAATGGTGTCACATCTGGCAGGGTTTCTGTGATAAATGCATAATACACTAGCTAAGATTTCTTCTCGAAATAGCTTGAAACATTTAAAATAAAAAAGAAAAACACTAGTACGGTTCCCTAGTTGCATTACTTAGGTCCCTCATTTAAATTCAGTTATATGGCTGTATTGAGTAATGCAGTTCAAACATTGTTATCTTAAATTTAGCCATGTAGCTTATCTCCCAATACAACTACATGGTGGAATGTAGCTTGGGAACCTAAGCTGTAACACCTAAAGCAACTAAGGAACCGTACCTAAGTTTTAGTGCATAGAAATTAATCTCAAAATGTTATAATGGGCCTGAAATAGTAGGATAGATACCTGGGCAATCAGTTCTAGGAGAGGTTAATTCCCCAACAACCTGCTCAAATGTCCCAGCCCATGCATCCCTGTGAGTCAAAAAGTTAGAGGAGAGGTTGAACATCTTCTTAATGGTGGCAGGGATTGAAGAGTGCTCGAACTCAGAGTTTGGAGCAGGCCCTTTTGGGCCACTTATCACTGTGAAAACAGATGCAGATCAGTACAATAAAAGTGAAAGTGAGACTACAAAACATGTAAACTCAAGTTTGAAGCTTCAAACACTCTGGCGAAAATATAGACCAAGGCATTAGGTAGTAACCAAAGCACAATAACAACCAAATCATTAATAACCTCTCCTTTCTGGTAGTAATCAAGAATCAATATCCAACTTGCAAAATAAATTTGACTTCAACCCAAATACTGAAATGTGTACAGAAGACAAGCATTTGGAAAATAAACCAAAATTAAGCATCACCTAATCCAACTTAATCTCAGCAATAACAAAATGGAATTGGAACCTTACCAACCATAAAAGCTAGCATTCTATAATATAATAATATAGTTCAAAAGCAATTCAATACCAAACACAATTCTATGTATCTCAAAGCATTTCTAACATCAATAGTTCAGCACAAAAAGTCTTAACTGGACTGACAAACTAAACAAAGGTTAAAGTATGAAAATTTGAGCTTACCAGTCCCTTTCTTGATCCAAGGAGAGACCATAATTGTTGGCACACGAACACCAAGCCTATCAAACTTGAAGAAATAAGGAGCAGGCCCTGTGTTCCCATCTGGGTTAGGAACATTAACATAAGGAGTTTTGACATGATCATAGAATCCACCGTGTTCATCATAGGTAATGACCAGAAGGGTCTCATTCCATTGAGGACTAGCTCTCAATGCCTCATACACCTCTTTAACAAGTTTTTGCCCATTAGCCACATCATGAGAAGGGTGGTCATCATTTGCAGGCATTCCTATAAGATCAAAATACCTTGGCTCAATCACAGTCAAGCTTGGAAGCTTACCATTTCTAGCATCTTTCTTGAATTTCAAATCAAACTGATGGAACTTAAAAATGTACTTTAACTTCCTCAAATTCCTATAAAAAAAAGTTGTGGGTATGCTTTGGAAATAAACTCCGAAGTCCAAACCATTCTCATGAAGTGAATCAAAGATGGTTTTTTGAGGGTACCCTTGAGCCAATTGCTTCTTAACATGGCTTATTGAACCATGAGAAGTAGCTGAGTACACAAACAACCTATTGGGTTGTGTTGGACCAGGAATTGAAGAGAACCACCTGTCAAAGACAGCAAATTCTCGTACTAAAGCTTCATAGACTGGCACAGATTGAGGTCTAAAACCTTTCATAACTGTTTCTGAGAGGTTTGGTGACAAGGACAATGCTTGTTGTACAAAACCAGACATAGAGGGAATTGAACTAGACCCAAATACCTGTTGCTCCACTGCTTCAAATGAATGACCCGGATCCGGATCCACAAACTCAGCATCATCAGTGAAACAAATGGACTCTTCTTTTGGGGTTGTGTTATTAGTGGACAAAGGATTGCATTCATCACCTGTGACTCCATTGATTAATGGGTTAATGGCTTTTTTCATCCACCCAAGCATGTGGTCAAAGGACCTGTTTTCCAAGACCAAAACCACAATGGTTTTGATGGGTTGGTTTGGTGGTGGGTTTGCCGAGGAAACATTTGAGAGTGTGAGAAAGAGCAAGAAAAGTATTGAGGCCAATGAAGGTGGACTTATTGGCTTGGTTTTGAAACAACCTCCCAATCCCATACTTGGCTCTGTGAAATACAATGAATGTTTTTGGCAAGTGGGTGTTTTGCTTTTGCTCTCTCTTTTTTTTTTTTTTTTTTTTGGCTATGGGGGATTCAAGAACTGATAGTGAAGCAAAGTGGTATGTGGAGGAGAATCTAAATCTAAGTTCTAACTATACATGACTGTTTTGTCAGATATTTTTCAGAGAGAGAGAGGGAGTTACAGTTTTTGATTTGGGGGGTATAGCACAGACCAAGTAAATGAATTGAGAAACTTCTGGTTTTTGTGGTCTTTCTTTAAAAATGGTGCTTTGATAAAGGAGAAAGGAATAAAGGAAAAGAGAGATATTGTCTATCTTCTTTTGGAAAGTAAAACTGTAAAAGTATTGCACTGTTGCTACTTCCTATGCTGTGACATATAGTCATTATCAAAACAGCCATACGTCTTTCACTGCTTCAGTTACCAGTATAGTGTAAAGATCACAGTTACACAACCATGATACATGATTTTAGGATCATGAATATGCAAAATGGGCTAGTTGAGAGAATTAAAATTGATACTAATGGGTCAAAATTAGATGGATTATAAAGCGGAATATGAACAGTTTAATGGCTTTGTATTCTTTTGATAATTCGACAGATTAAAAAAAAAAATCAAATTTAAGGTTTTAAGCTCTGGACATCCCTATTTAAAACATTTTAAAAATTGTTAATTGAACTATAAAATTTAACTCCTCTGTACAACTTTATTATCATTTTTTTCTTTAACAAATGTACAATTTTATAAAATTTCACTTTTTTTTATGAGTCTGATAAATGTGTGACTTAAGGGCATATATTAATTATTTATTTTAGAGAAAATTTTATGAAAATTTGAAAAAATTGTAAACACAGTAAATTATTTTTTTACTTTTTCATAAAAAACTTCATAAAAAAGATTACTAATATATGTCCTAAGGACACACATTAATAAATCCTAATTTTTATTTAATACAAATATTCATTAAAAAAAATAAAAGTATTGTGTGAATTTTTATTTTAAAAATATGATGCATATAAATTGATTGACAAGGAAATCCAAAGCGTTAGTATTAAATGAACGTACTTTGTATGGAAACGGAGCAAGAATGTCAAAAGGCATTTGACTTTGACAGCTGCTTACCGTAAATGTATTATGAACCGACTACTCTAGTACAGTAGAATGTCCATTACCTTTGACTGACGTTGTATCGCTGTCTTATTTATTATTATTAAATTTATTTCTGCTGGCCTGTTACTGTTAAAAATAATAATAATTTTATTTATGGGTTCAAACTAAAACTAATAACAATTTATTACTTAAAATTTGTTGCTAAAGTATTGTGATAAGTTGTTATTGACAATTTCTAATAGATGAAAAAATAATTTCTGTAATAGGTTCGATTAAAACTAATAACAATCTGTCACCTAATATTTATTATGAAAATATTATAAAAATATTGTTGCTGTAACACTTTTTTTTTTTATTGGCAACTCAATGAATAAATGAATTAAAAAAAACTCAAAATTAGAATGAAATACCAAAGTGATATATGGAAGAGGAATAATATGGACTTAACTCTTTTTCTTATTTGAGCAATATTACTTTCTTTTTAATGAATAAGCAAAATTACTTTCATTTAAATTAACACTATTTTTATTATATATTAATTAGAATATGCATATTAGCATTCATAAAAATTAATACTAATAATAATAATAATTAGTTATTACAAATTTACAAGCAATGCCCATAAACATTACTTGTAATTTGTAAATTTGAACCTATTCTTATCATCATACCACAAAAAAAAAAAAAAAAAAAAAAAAAAAAAAAAAAAAAGGCAATAGAGCCATAACGTACGCGTAGACTATTTAGTGAGTGACAAATTGACCACCATAATTGCTTGCTTTTGGACAAGCAATCAAGCACAGCAAACTGGCTTTTTGTATGCATTGTGCTTTCTTAATGGATTTTTTCCTCACACCGAAAGATAAAAGGGGTAAGAGCATTGCCATTAGGTATCTTATAAAAAAAGGTTATTTTGACACACTAAACAATTTTAATACATTATTTTACAATTCACCATTTATCACATCTTCTATTATTTGATTCTAAACATTGAAATAATATATCTACACATTAAAATAATATATTTTTAATACAAAACTCTGTCAATATACCAACTACAACCAGTGGCAGTGGCCACCACCCAACACCAACAACGACCACTTCCTCCACAACCCAAAACACAACTCAAAACAAATCAAATAAATTCCAACCAAATACCCACAACAAATCCACAGCCACAACCACCACAAATTAGATTAAAAACAAAAACAAACAGTTAAGAAAGGTAGAGGGCAGTGATGGAGTCTTCAGATCAGCGATGGAGTCTTCAAACGAGGCCAGCGACTTAATCGGTGGTTCCAACCATCTTCTTCTCCCAAACGACGGCTTGATCGGTGCTAGTATTCAAATCGGCGGTGATGGAGTCTTCAAAGGAGGCCGACGGCTTGATCGGTGGTTCCAACCATCTTCTTCACCCAAACGGCGGCTTGATTGGTGCTAATATTCAGATTGGCGGCAGAGTCTTCAAACGAGGCTGGCGGCTTGATTGGTGAGGCCGCTGTACCGTTGATTTGGGTTGTGGGTGATCGGCAGCTTGAGGGTGACGGAGGGTGATCTGAGGAAAAGGAGAGGAGAGCTACGCATGAGGGTGATTTGAGGAAGAGGAGAGTTGCGCATGAGAGAGACAAAATAGTGAGAAGAGAGAGAAAATGCTGAATTAAATATTGAGAGGAGAGACAACAAGGTGAATAAATTTTTTTTTTAACACATCTGTCCGTATCGTGATAAATTTATCACGATACTGTAGCATGTCTCATATTTTTGAGACATTTAACACACCTCATGAAGGTGTGTTTTTGGTGTTTGGTGTGCCAAATGCCAAATATTTGGCACATTTGGCGGCATTTGGCACATCAAACACAAAAACAAAGCATTATCAGATGTGGTAAATCTCAAAAATTATGCAACATGGCTACAGTACCGTCTCATATTTGAGACGATACGGATAAGAATGGCAAAAAATATATAATTATTTTATTCCCATTTTTTCTCTCCTCGTCACCTCTCACCGTCTTCTCATCTTTGTCTTCTCTATTCATCTTCCACAGCAAGTTGATCACCTAAGGCTACCACTCGACCCTGCCGATCTCTCCAAAGACCACCAATCGACACCGCCGACCATCTGTCTTCTCTATTCCATTTCGGGTTTTTTTTTTTTTCCTTTTTTTTTTCATTCACGTTTTTTGGCTATGGTTTGATGGGTAGGTTGGGCAATGGGTGGGTTCGGATGGGCAAATCGGTGGTGGGTGGGTTCGGGTTGTGGGTTATGGCGGTGGGTGGGTTGAGTTTCATGGGTTGTGGGTTATGGCGGTGGGTGGGTTGAGATGGTGATGGGCGGATTAGTGGTGGTGGGTGGGTCGGCTGGTGATAGGTGAATCAGTGGTGGTGGCTGGGTTGAGTTTCACATTTTTCCGTTCACGTTTTTTTTTTTTTTTTTTTTTTTTGTGGTAATTGTGGCTGCAACAATTTTTCTGGTTGTTGTTGTAGTTGTCATTGCTGGTGTTGTTGATGATGATGATGATGGGGGAGGAATTTAATATATTATTTTAATGTATAGTAAATATTATTTTAATGTATAAAATTGAATGATAGAATATCTGATAAATGAGATATTGTAAAATGATGTGGTAAAATAATAAAGTAAGGTTTTGGTGTGGCAAAATGGCATTTTTTTTGCAACATCTGCTACGGATGCTCTAATGCTCTAAGTGACTTTAAGTATGTAAAAATCAAGCGGCTCTATTAGAGCATCCGTAACAGATGTTGCAAAAAAAAAAAAATGTCATTTTACTACACCAAAAGCCTACTTTATTATTTTACCATATTATTTTACAACATCCCATTTATCAGATGTTTTATCATTTAATTCTATACATTAAAATAATATATTATCCCCTCCTCATTTATCATCAACAACAGCAACAACCACCCACCCAGATTAATTGAACCGGTCATCACCCCCACAGCCCACCACCACCATTGCCACTGTCACCGCCCATAGCTCACAGCCCATAGCCCACCACCATCACTGCCACTATCACCGCCCATAACCAATAGCCCACCACCACCCAGACCAACTGAACCCACCAACCACCACAATCAACCCACAACCACCACAATTACTCACCAATATCAGATCAACCCAAACTGCAGCAAAAAAAAAAAAAAAAACCCACAACCAGAGAGAGGCGAAAGGCAGACAGAAAGGAGAGGGAAGAGGGTGAGATTGACGAGACTGGAGAAGGTGAGATCGGCGGCGAGAGACGGCGGCATGGCGAGATCGGCCGTGACTGGAGAAGGCGAGATCGGCGGCGAGAGACGGTGGCTTGGCGAGATCGGCCGTGACTGGAGAAGGTGAAATCGGTGAGATCGAGATCGGCGATCGGCGGCGAGAGACCGGACTTGGCAAGATCAGCGGCTGGGTGAGATCGGTCAGAGAGATTGAGAGGAACAGAAGTATGAGAGAGAGAACCGGTGAGAGAGAAGAGAAAAGAAAAAGTGAAGAGAGAGGAGCGAGAAAAGAGAATAAAAAAGTAATAAAAATTTATACCATTCTGCTCCGTGACATTCCAAATATGTGAGGATACTGTAGCACGTGGCATAATTTTTGGCATTTGCAACATCTGATAAAGCTCTATTTTTGTGTTTGGTGTGTCAAATGTGCCAAATATTTGACATTTGGCACATCTACTACGGATTCTCTTATTATTATTATTATTAGTTCATAAATGTTCGAGAAGGAAAATGTAGGATTCAAACCACATTCATAGGATACAACGGAAGTTACCAAAGAAACTAATACGATAAGGACATACTTGAGTACCCAGTAGTCAAATCGGGCAACATAGATTGATCTATGTAATGCGATAAAAATAAAAGATTGAGATCAGGTGCAATAGCTCATGCAATTGCAAATAAAATGTTGAGATTGAAAATTTCAAAAGTTACTCTTAATCTTAGTTTTTGAATAAATTTTTTTTAACCTTACAATTTTTACCATTTTACTTTTACACTTATTTTTTAACTTCCCTCTCACAACTTATCGTGAATTGCACAGTGAGCATGTTGCTATTGCAATTGATCTTAATCCAAAAAGAACCAGGAAACACGTTGAACATGCAAGCAATTTAATTTGCATTAATCATGTAATCACGTACGTTACTTGACAAGGGATGGGCTCGAACGGAATTGATGGGATAAGAGTGAAATCGCCAGAAGGACGAGTTCCCAGGACTATAGTGTGAGAGCGAATTCAAGAGTACCAAACCAATATAAATAGGGACCCTGCTTCTAGGGAAATGCAATTTTCCTGACTTAGACACTTGATAGTTCACACACTATATGCTGACTTTAGTAACAGAGCCTTCTCAAAAGTCCCTCCAACGATTGTCAAAAAGGAATACGATGTTCTATCTATGTTCGTAGGAAGTCACGGAGGAGGAATAGTCTCAATCAAATAATCCACACGGTCGGTGAGGGGTTCCCTATAATAAAAGAAATTCTCACCAATAATAGTAGTCATTATCAATGCCGTATCACTTCAATCTCATTAATTTATTATTACTTAGACAACACAATTAGTTATTAGTGACAAATAAATATGTTTATTAAACCTTATAGCTTTATTAATTGATAAACAAAGATATTTGACATTTAAATTATAGTTATTTTAGTAACATCCAAATTAAAACCCAAATCATCTTTGACCCTATACAAATTTATCGAAGAACACTACATAGATTAGAGCAATTCCACATTAGCACAAACAATTCCGATGAGACAATTTTTTTTTTTCGCAAGTGAAGCAGCATGTCTTGGTTTGAATATGAGAATTAACTGTTGGAAAAATAGTATGGAGTGAATAAGAAATTGATGATTTTATGTTCACTTGAAGATGTTATTAAAAATAGTAAAAATCCTGAGTCCCACATAAGAAATGAAAGAGATAATTTATGAGTTTATATGCTCATGAGTTGGACATTGGGTTGGGCCTATGGCATATGTGGACTGGGCTTACTTGTCCAAATAATAATGTTATTTTATTTTAATTTTTGAGTCAATTAGTCTATGCACAGCAGCGATCACTGAAACAGAGTGCTTATTCAGTAATGTATATTTATTCATAATTTCTCATTCATGAAAACTAACTTTTGGAAAAACTCTCTCAGAGAGAAAACAATTTTTTCTACATTCATTTTGTGCCAAAGAGAGAGAAAGAGACATTGAGTAGTTTTCAGAGCACGATTTTGTATGCTTCGTTTTCATATTGTAGATCATTTTATCCTGAGAGGCAGACATCCATGAGTTTCAAAACACCACAGTAATTGTATGAGGGGCAAAATCTTCTTTAAGGAGATTATGTCAAACACAAGACTTAATCTCAATTGTTCATCCTTTTATGCATTTAGTTTGTGAGTTTTTAATTATATTACAAATTTCTTTTATATGTACAGTATATAGTTATTGTTTTGCCTATTACTACTTTTGTATTAATATTACTTATAATTAAATTTATGTGTTATCTTTTTTACTTAGTCACAAAAATAAATTATTGAAATATAACTGACAGTTATATAACTAACAATTTTAAAGTAGATTTTATATTATTATTTACTCTTGTGAATTTCGGTGAAAGGAATTATGTGTTTATTGAAATACGTTAATCGGCAATTGTTTATATACTGGGCAAAACTTGAAAACTGGGTTTGAAATATGTGGATTTATTGTTTATCGCAAATATCTATCTTTAACTTGTAAAGTGATTTGTTTCTCAAAAAAAAAAAAAAAAAATTGTAAAGTGATTTTGTGATATTTGGTTCTCTGGTAACATCGGTTTTCGTGTTTGACAATTGAACCTTTTATATACTGACTTGTTAGTATAGAGTCCATGCTTTCTTGCCTTAATTATATTATAATATTAGGATATTTGTCTTACTTGATTCATTGTTTGGCTGAGGTTTGGTTTCATTTGTTCAATCACATTACGTATTGTGCATGCTCTGTATCTTAGATATTTTTCTAAGAATTTGATAAAGTTGATTTCGTGCTTGACAGTGTTGGTGACTTTGATTATGTTATATAATATTAGGCTTATTTTGTCTCTTACGGTTTATTGTTTGGCTAGGTTTTTAGATTCTTTTGTTTACTGTGTTTGCATTGTGCCTACTCTGTTTCTGCAGTTAGCTTTGACGATGCAGCGTAAAATCAGTAGACTAAGATATTCCGGAAAAACTTGAAGAGATTAACGCACTATCAAAGGTGACCGGAGAGGACCGGCCAAAATTCTCCGATGATAAAGTTAGTATATCACTCGACTTTTAGAGTTCCAAATTACTTGGGAAAATAATTTTCTTACCTCTTCCTCTTTGCCAATGGTTGTTTATATAGTGCGCACTGCGAGTAATTACTTACTTAATAACTTCTCTTATGTTTGAGCAAGTCGAAGGATTCGGAGTTAACCTCCATAACTGCCATGGAAGTTATATTCTTAGCCCATATATTTCATAATTGTCATTGAAACCTGTTTCCGTGGTAACAGGTTTCGATTTTATCCTTGCATTCTAAACAAGGATGTGGACCTCGTCCAGAGATTGTATATGATAACCACATCTGGAGTCTATGTAGGTCGTCCAATAGTTTCCGTGGACGAACGAATCTGCTATGGACGAGAGTTACCAGTTATCCTTAATTCCAGTTTTGGACAACCCCTACTAACGAGCTTGGAGTTGGATTATTTTGAGACACTATCAAGCTTTACTTTCTATTTTGTACAGTAATAATTGAAAGTATATATTTATAATTATTTCTTAAACTTGGCTAGTAATTCTTAAGATATATGTTAGTAAGATACAGACTTACAGCAAAAAGTATCATCTTTAATATTGTATCTTTGACTGAATGAAAAGCATGTGTTGCTTGTTTGACTCTTGTTATGTGATTTAATATCAACATCTTCTTGCCGAGAGAATGTGATTCACTTTACCGTTTATTCATTGACACATTGTTAAAGGTATGATTTAGATTTCTGTAAAATCTATGAGCCGGAGTATCAAACGTCTGACCATTGATTTCAGTGCAAGATTGTAATGGCAGTAGGTCTATGGTATTTAATTTATGAGTAATAGATAAATGTGGAGACAATGGTGTGACTGCCATCTTGTATTTGAAATGGCGTATAGGTTTGATGGACAAAGGAAATTTGGAATTTCAATGAAGACAAAAAATTTTTAATCCATTTAATGGCATTCAATTTTGGGTATGGTTGTCATTTTTTAGTTTTTGGTTAGCCTTTACTAATTCATCAAGTGATCCTCTATTTGATAATTAAAATAACATTATGAAAGCTATTATTAATAATTTCAAATGTGTAGATATAAGCTCAATAATGAGACCAATTGCACACTAATAGGGCTGTAATTATGGGGTTTCATTTTAAGTTAGAGAATGTATAGTTCACCTCTTGGCCATAAGTGTTATTTATTTATAAAGTTTAAGGCACAATTATTTGTATTGATATGAAGGACACATAATTGTTGTATTTGAGCACATAGAGCCTTATTTATTTACATACATGTATGTATATATATATATATATATTTTTTTTTTTTTTTTTTTTTGAGCATGTATGAACTTAATTGGATATTAATGTGTTTAATCCCAATATATGTTTTGTAATATTTCTTTGGATGAAATATATGTTATATGCCTTAGTTGACATACTTGAGTTGTATAAAATGTGGTATGCACAAGAGTCTGTTATAAGTGCTTATTAAGTAAACAAGGATGAGACATTAGAAATGGCCATTTATTATAAGAATGGAGTTGAAAAATAATTCAATGAATGCAATAAGTTCTTGATTGCCATGAAACTTGTGGGGGGAAGCTATTATTTCCACCAATTATCTGTTCATTGAGAAGAAATAATTCAATGAATGCAATAAGTTCTTGATTGCCATGGAACTTGTGGGGGGAAGCTATTATTTCCACCAATTATTTGTTCATTGAGATGCTTTAAAAGAAACCACTAAGACACCTTGTGAGCAATGGAAAGAGTGATTGTCTTTCCATAAATTTTTTAAATGTGGGAGTGTTTGATGAAGGTGGTGATTCCTATTCTTAAAGGATAAAGAACCATTGATTATGTTTTCATTGGTTATGGTTATAACAGTAGTAAATAGTGCTTTCTAATTTATGAATATATAATTTTTATATGCATGATAATTAATTAGAATATATTTCAAGTGTTAAACTTTCTTAAAGAAAGTTTGAGTCTACGTTGTATCTTTCATGGTCAAGAGTTGATGGAAAAAAGGTTGAGTCTAAGCGTAGTACAAAAACAAATGTCATGGTTGTTTGGTCCAAATTTTTCTAATTTACATATTAGAAGATGAACTAAAAGCTTCAAAGAAGCAAAATCCTAAAGTGCTTTCTTGGAAAAGAGATTGTCAATAGTGCAATAAATCCATCTTTGAAATCTATGCATAGTAATTGGTGGATCTACCACCTAAGAGTTTGAGAGTTGATGGAATTATTGACTATTTCAAGGAAAGACTTGTTGCAGAAGGCTATAAAGAAAAGAAAGATATGAGTTTTCTTGATACACAATAAACCAAAGGGGTTTATGGTTCTTGTACAAGGAAACAAAGTACTTAAACTTGTTAAATCTTTTTATAGATTGAAGCAAGTTTCAATCCAATGACATGAAAATTTTGACAATAAGACGATGTCAAATGTGTTTAGATTTAATGCAACTAGTGTGTGATGTGAAATATATCATATGAGGCTGTGTTGTTATGGGATATGCTCATGTAAGTGTTGTAGATGTGATACAAGAAATGAAAATTTTCTAATACATCCGATGGACTTTGCTTATCTCAATCACATGAGAGATGTGAAAATAGTCCAGTGAGAACACCTTATATTAAGAGAATATGTATTTTTTGGGAAGTCAATAAATCTAAACAAACATGCATTGCTGGATACTTGTGCCTCTAAATTGTATATATTAGTAGGGCACAAAGTTATGGTTGGTCTCAACATATTTGTTGGAGGCATAATACCATGAGATAGTTGCTCTCAAATGGAAGTATTTTCAAATTATAAAACGGATCTGTAATCAATTGATTCAGTGGAGAGCTAGTAAACTGCTTATCGAGGGGAATGGGGTTAAGGCCTATTACCTAAAAGTCTGTGGGATGGCAACCCAACCTAGCTGACTGGAGATCTCAAGATCTAGGCTCAAATGGAAAACCGAATAGTGGAGACTATTTTTTATCACTATAGAGATTACATCTCCCACCCATTCCTATGATGAAATAATGATGCTTGCAAGCGATGTTCAGGATAAGCTTTGCTTTTAATGATTCTTATATCTTGGAATTCCAAGTGGAGTATAGCAAGATACTCTTAATAAAAGTCACTTATATGAGTGTGAAGTGGGCCACTTCCATGAGAGTTTCAAGACTGAATTCTTTAAAGTACTTCATGAATTTACCAGGATATGTTTAAGGCCGAAATGAACACAATTATAAGAATCGAAAAATGTCCGAAAAAGAGCTGTGTGAATTCTATTGTCTTGGTATACACAAACGACTGACAGTTCAAAAATATCGTGTTCACTAATTAGCTAGTATATCTGATAATCTTTCACAAAGGAAAGTTCAAAGCCACAAGCTATTTCGCCCAATACAGTAACTTTTCTTCTACTCTCTGTGTGTTTACATCATCATTTGCATTGCGTTTATCAATTTCTATTCATGTGGGGGATTGTTGGAAAAATAGTATAGAGTGAATAAGAAATTGATGTTTTCTATGTTCACTTGAAGATGTTATTAAAAGTAGTAAAAATCCTAAGTCCCACATAAGAAAGGAAAGAGATAATATATAAGTTTATATGTTCATGAGTTGGACATTGGGTTGGGCCTTTGGCATATGTGGACTGGGCCTACTTGTCCAAATAATAATGTTTTATTATTTTAATTTTTGAGTTAGTTAGTCTGTGCACAGTAGTAATCACTGAAACAGAGTGCCTGTTCAGTAATGTATATTTATTCATAGTCTTTCATTCATGAAAACTAAATTTTGGAAAAACTCTCTTAGAGAGAAAACAATTTTTTCTGCATTCATTTTGTGTCAAAGAGAGAGAAAGAGACATTGAGTAGTTCGCAAAGCACGACCTTGTGTGCTTCGTTTTCGTGTTGTAGATCATTTTATCCTGAGAGGCAGACGATCATGAGTCTCAAAGCACCACAGTGATTATGTGAGGGGCGAAATTTGCTTTAAAGAAATTGTCAAACACAAGACTTGATCTCAATTGTTCATCCTTTCATGCATTTGGTCTGTGAGTTTTAAATTATATTACAGATTTATTTTATATGTGCAGTATATATTTATTGTTTTGTCTATTACTATTTTTGTGTTAATATTGCTTATAATTAGATCTGTGTGTTGTTCCCTTTTACTTAATCACAAAAGTAAATTATTAAAATATAACTAACATAAACATTTTCGCAGTAGGAGGAAAAGGTGTGGAACTATTAATTTACCCATCACCTTTTTTAGCTTTTACGAGATGAGAGTTGTGCGTATTGGAGATGATTTTTATTATGACTGGATTAAAATCACTTTCACACGCAATTAATATTACTAAGATTTGATACTTTTTAACTCTTCTCCGCTTTGGGCTGTAGTATGTTTCAAAACAATATGTTTCAAAGATTCTTGTGATTTCGAAGGATTCACATCAGTAACCATGAAATCTTTTAAAGAAGAACCTTGTTTTTGTGTTTTTTTTTGGAAGAAAAGGTAATTACTATTGAATTCAATCAACACAAGTACCTTTAATAATGTAGACATCACTGTCAACCTCTTTATCGGTCCACTATATCATGCACTATACTCTGCTTTAGCTTGAGTGACTATCATGTGGAATTGTGGACCAAGGCATTCCCACACTTCGCCTCAACCACAAAGAAAACAAATACTACTTTAATTAATACCAAACATTTGATTTACACACGGTTCCGCGGGCAAATTGTTTTTGTGGTGTCACTGCCACTGACATTAATTAATTGAAGCTGTAGTAACAATGGTGCTGTATTGAATTCTCATCAGTTTCTCACTCAAAGTGGATGCACGTGAAGCGTGTAAAAAATGTTATAATAAGTTTGGATCATTTTAAGATTTTCATGTCATAGACTGTACAGTGTTGTGCTTTTATTCCTTAAAGATACAAAAAGAAACAATATAGTATTCAACAGTGCAATGTGGACGCAGGACTGTAACAGCATCTTATTCTTTGACATATTTATACACTTTTTTGACAATGGAAAACGCGGATTTTTTTTTTTTTTTTTCTTGGAGATAGATCAAATTTTACTCTAATTTAAACTAAATATATATGTATGAAATTTCTTTTTAGAAACTTGAACTTTGGCATTTGTCCCTCACACCTCACATCTCACAAACACATTTACTTATAGAGTGACTATCGCGTCAAGTGTATGCGGTGGTGAAAATGCGAACTTAAACTCATCAGTAAGTGTATAATAAAAAAATGTGTCAAATTTACACATTCAAGTTTTAATCTTACCTCTTATCTTATCAAATTCCTCTCTCTCTCTCTCTCTCTCTCTCTCTCTCAAGATAATAATAAATAAAGAATGAATAATGATTGTTTAAATAAAATCGAATATAGAATAGATAATTTGATGGGAGTATTTTTGAAAAGCAGTTATGCAAAATAGAAAATTAAGTTCTTATACTAAAATAGATAGAAATTTTGCATTGACTAATATGAATGCTCGGTACTAACTAAATGAGTTACAATAACCTTAACTATTCAAATATACTTAGTCTAAAGAATCAGAGGGTTATAATTAGAATAAATACAGTAAGTTGTTACATATCTTATAATAATTCATACATCAATAACTATATACCATCTTTTAGAGTTGTACAAAAAAAAAGCTTGTCAAATCTTTTTTTCAATGCGTCTCAAAAAGAAAACCATGATTTAAGGTGATTGATTATGTTCTAACAAATAAAGGCATGAAGTATTAAAAGTCAGGATGGTTCTTTGTAACTTAAGGGACAAGGTTTATCATATACATGAATACTCAAGGGAACAGAAAGTCAAAATTTTCTACCACAAAAGTGCCAAGAAGAAAGATAACTTCTATCAAAAGAAGAAGAAGAAGAAGAAAGGTAAGATGCAAAAATAAGTGGATATGGCCCAATGGAGCCCACACACCGACAATGTGTTCTCGAATTAGAATCACAATCCAACCCTGGTGGGCCGGAAGGCTCAGATTGGGGCTTGAGTGGGTGTGTCCATAATAACTCCTTATATATACGTTAAAACTCTGCCGAGATAAGTCCAAATTTTCCATCAAAGCCGCAATCTTAACTTAATTTGTCGGTGACTTCCAGTAAAATTTTTGATGATTGAATAAGAGATATGAGATTCAATCCCTACTTACACCAAAAATCGATTGGTATCTTGGTTGAAACTTTCTAAAAAAACAAAAATGATCAACATAATTTACTTTAAGTGAAACTCTAATGCCAAAAAAAAACCTCAATCTATTGCAATTAATTTATGCTAATAGTGCAGCTCAATCTATAGTTCATGTATAGCACTGGCAAATTTGTTTTTGTTTTTGTTTTTATTTTATTTTATTTTTGTGATTGGCATTTTGTTATTTATATAGTTCATACACGTGAAATGTGTTAACCTGGATTTAAAATTGGACCTCTGTAGTTAATAATAAAAATGTGTTTCCTTACTTCACATTTTGTCCATCTTTAAAAGATTTCATTAAAAGAAATTTTGATGTATTCACCTCCCAATTGGAAATTGGGAATAAGGCCCATGCCTAGAAAGTCTTTCAAACAAAAAGAGATGTATGACATGGGGCTTCCACCGCTAACAAATTCTAAAGAGTTATCCTCTTTAGATATTCTTCGCATAAGTTTTCCCACACTGCTAATATAATTTTCATTTATGGCATATAATTGTTAAAAAAAGTTAAGAGAAACTTTTTTTTTTTAATAAAATATTCAGATCTTTTCGAGTATCTGATTATTCTCTTGAACATATACAGTCTTTCATCCCACACACAAGGGTTATTATAGGGAGGAATTCCTTGAAGGTAACCCTAAGTAAAAGGTTTCTAATCCAGGATCTCATAGATATCATGAGAGTTTAGGAATCACCAAGCCAACTCCTTGAAGTTTAAGAGAAACACTTATAACACTGGCAGAAGTGATGAAAACATAAATTAAAGAGGTAATAGACTAATATCTCATATTAGATAAATCCCAAATAGATTATGAGTATCAATACTAAGACAAATTTTATTGTATAACCCCCCCCCCCCCCCCTCAAACTAATTCTAATCTAAGATCTCATAGATATCACGAGAGCTTAAGAATCATCAAGCCAACCCCTTGAAATTTAAGAGAAACACTTATAACATTGGTAGAAGTGACAAAAACATAAATAAAAGAGGTAATAGACTAATATCTCATATTAGATAAATCCCAAACAGATTATGAGTATCAATACAAACCGCATAATTTTAAGAAAAAATTTATTGTATAACCCCCCCCCCCCCCTCCCTCCAAAGCTGAAGAGTGAAATTGAGTCATTCAGCAGCCACATCATCACTTATTTCAAACTTTCTCTCTCTTAGCTATTTCAAACTTTCTCTCTCTTAGCTATTTCTATGCTTATTAATTTCTCACCTTATATATTATTGCACTTTTTCCAACTTTTTCTATCCATTTTACCTTTCCATCTCCCCATTATTATTCATCTTAATATCACTCTTTCTCTACCCGTTTATCTTTCATTATTTTTGACATTTCTTATTCCCATATACTTGCTATAAATTTGCGATTCACTCTGTTATTCTATCCATAATTTTTCCACAAAAAAGTTTCTCTCTCTCTCTCTCTCTCTCTCTCTCTCTCTCTCTCTCTCTCTCTCTCTCTCTCTCTCTCTCTCTCTCTCTCAATTTTTTATTCTTTATTTCAACTCCATAGGTTGATGAATCATTGTGTTTTTTATAACTGTATTTGGTGTTAATACATTTTGGTGTTGTATTTGTTAGTTTTCCATCACAAGTAATATCTCTCTCTCTCTCTCTCTCTCTCTCAATTTTTTATTCTTTATTTCAACTCCATAGGTTAATGAATCATTGTGTTTTTTATAACTTTATTTGGTGTTAATACATTTTGGTGTTATATTTGTTAGTTTTCCATCACAAGTAATATCTCTCCCTCTTATAGCTTTGGTTTGATTTATGTTTGATTTAGATAATTTGGCCTTATTTTGGAAGTGAGAATTTGAATCTATATCAAAACACAATCTTTGCTGTTAATTTGAACGTGCTTATTAATTATTTGAGTAACATTAAAAAGTAACTTTGTTATTAGTTTTTATTAATATCATGATAATCTCCTTTAAGAGAAGAAGGAATTTGAATCATTTATTTAAAACTTAAAAAGTTTAGTCATAAAAAAAAAAACATAGCACAATATAACATAATTCAAAGAATATGGATCATCTCATAATGGAGTAATATTAATCAAACACACCCAAAATAATAGAATAATATATTAATATTAGTAGAGATAGAAAGATGATAAATAATTTTAGAAATTGTTTAGTTTTTAGGGAAAACAAATTAATTTCAACAAATTTTAGAAAACAAATCATACATTATACCACAATTAGGAAATAATTACGCATGAGTCTACGACTAGTTATCAATAAAATAGTTGTTTTATTAATACTTAAAACATTACACATATTTTGCTACGTATTCCGCTCTTTTTATTATTTTTCTCTTTTTTTTTTTTGATACAAAATAGAATTCTACTCTAGCCTAATCTAAGTGTATATATGTGTGTGAAGCTCCCTCTTAGAGACTTAAACCCCAGTCCTTGCCCCCCGTACCCCACAAGCATTTATACTTGTGGAGTGACCATCGCACTAAGGGTGTGCGGCGACAATATTTTTTTATTTTTTATTTTTCTCTTACTATTTCACTTTTAGAAACAACACTTACTAGCATTCGAAAGTTGCAACTGTTGAAGTGAAAGGAACAAGGATTCCTTTTTATTAGCATTCTTCATATTTTCTTCGCACCTTGCTTGTATCACAGGCCATGTGCTAGAGTCGGTGATGACTCTTACATATTTACATATCCCTATATCCTTGAGGGGGTTCCATACCAACTGATGGCAACTTGAATAATGCAATTCCCAACTCTTCCACCTGATTCAATATTAGAAAGTAATAATTAATAGATCAAATCTAAACACAATATTCATTCTTCAAAACAAACTAGCACATGCAGTGAGTCTTCAATAACCCAAAGTGGCAACTTACGAATTCTTTCTCCAATGGATTTTTCCAATTTTGAATGTCAAAAGTATGCCTCCCGGATAAAATATAGTAATCATATCCACAACGGGCTGGAGTTACAAAGATATATTTATCTTCACAATACCAAGTATTCCCGTTTTTCGTCTGACAAATAAGCACAGTGATAAACAAACTCTTCAGAATTATATTCTATCATAACCAAGAAAAAGAAAATACCATGCATGTCCAAATACAACACTGCATGTATAGAATAATCATGAGACATTAAGCAAATCAGCAGCATCAATGCTAAAACATGTCACACTACCCAAAAAAAGAGAGTCTATAACCGTGTTTTTGAAAAAATACTGTCTATACCAGCGTCTTTAAGGGTTTTTAGCTGCGTTTTTTTATACAGGCCCAGTGGCAAGTGGTAACTATAGACACGACATAGAGTCTATATCATAAAATAATGGATTTCAGTTCCTCAATAGACTATAGTACAAAGTTCAAATACCACAAGTGAATCAAGAGGCAACCTAGGCCATCTATACCAGGGAATTCTTGACCTCCTTAAGTCTTTTAGGAGTTGGAAAATCTATCATCTGAAAAGGGAGCACAACAGAGTGGCCCATGAACTTGCTCATTATGCCAAATGTAGTGGTGCAACTCAGGTGTGGAAGGGGTGTACCCCTCCGATGATCCAACATTTGATCCATCTAGAATGTACCTAAGCTGGTGTATAACTTAGCTCCCTTTGTTGTATTCCAGTTTCAGTATCAATGAAGAATTTCTCTTCAAAAAAAAAAAAAAAAAGTTCAAATACCAAAACCCAACAAAACCATGTAAAACTAGTAACTTTGATATGTAGACCTGGATGTGAACGGTGGCAACACCATTTTCTAGCCGGTTTCTTTGGAAGAAGAGAGCTAGATGGCGGGTGGGAAATGGCAAGAGAATACACATTTAGGAAGATAAGTGGCTTCCAACTCCAACCACTCACAAAGTGATCTCCACCCCGAAGGATTTTGATGATTTCCCAATGGTCTCATCCCTCATTGATGAGAATAGCAAATGGTGGAAGCCGGACTTGGTGAAATCTCTTTTTCTATACTTTGAAGCTAATGAAATCCTAAAAATCCCTCTCAGTCACAGCCTCCCTGAGGACTTTCTAATCTGGTTAGGGAATAAAAAAGACTCCTTCACGGTGAAAAGTGCCTATTATGTCGCAAAGGAGTTGGTAGAGTCAAGTGCAGCCGGAGAAAGCTCATCCAATCACCAAGCTTCCCTTTCTGGAAGAAGATTTGGCAGTTAAATGTTCCTCCGAAAGTTAAAATTTTTGCATGGCTGTGTGTGTTTGCATGGCCTGCCAACAATGCTCAATCTTAGGAGAAGGGGTTTAAATACTGCTGGTTTTTGTCAAATATGCAACAAGGATTTGGAATCAATCTCCCACACTTTGTTTTATTGCAACCATGCAAAGCAAACCTGGTCTTGCTGGAGTGATTGCCCCATGAACCTCTATTCTCCTTCCCAAGACTTCATTGGCATTACATCCCAAATTATGGATAAAGGGTCCTCCACTGATGTGGACCTTTTTTTCATGGCTACTTGGTCTATTTGGGGAAACAGAAACGGTGCCATACATAATGATGCTGGCTGCCCTCCAACTCAAGTTTGGGAGATTGCAAAGCGATCTTAATTAGACTACACCACTTCCAACTTACATGATCATCCCTCCCACCCCACGGTCAGAGCTCATTGGTCTCCTCCCCCTTTGGGATTTCACTAAATTAATATTGATGGGGGCAAAAGCTAATAACGGGGAACACTCTATTCATAATTCTCCTTCGCTGAAGATGAAAATACTAGCTCTATTTATATAATCTGAGAAGCAGAGTAAGCAAAAGAAGCGGGGAAAGAAAAACAAAGTACGTAATGTTAAAAATGTAATTTGTAATCGACGAAAGAAGCAATTGAAAAACTTGATGTCTAACAATCTAGCCAAGTGAAAAATTATGTGGCAAAAAAATGATGTTGAACAAGCATGCACAGTGGACACCTCATACCCAAGTGTCATTCAATGAGAAATTAAGCAAATTTTCATAGTATTTCGTCCTAATTAGAGAAGGAGCTATTAATTTCATGGCTCCATCTGAAGTAACAATGATTCTGTTTGTTTTGGCGATAATAAATTCAAGAAAATGAGCCATTTTTTAGAAAGTATTTTTAATAAAACTATCTCATTTTTTTTAATGTTTGGTAGCAACCTTAAATGAGTTACAAAATAATTTCCTAATTTTCCTTATTTACCTTGCTGTAAGATGGAGTTATTTTCCAAAAAAATTTTGTGGAAAAAAAAAATCGTTAAAAATAAGTCATACTTTTTCTGTTGACCAAAGATAGTTTTCTTTTTACTTTTTTTTTTTTTTATGATACCAAAAACCAAAAATACGGAAAACTATCTTTACACAAAGTTTTTCATCGAAACAATCAAAGCGTTATTGTTTGACATATCCAAATATAGTTTTTACAATGAAAAATGTGGATATGAACACTAAAATGTTCAAACCGATTAACTGGATGAGCTATAAGATTCTTCGCTATTCAAATATCATATACTTAAGCTAAAGAATCCTTGGTTAGGAATAGAATAAGTGAAATAAGTTGGTGTAACAACATTACTTTCACATAAATTTAAACTAATTTTTATATAACAAGTTATATACTATTGTAAGGATGCAATTTAAGTGCCTGGCCCATAGATTAGATAGACTTAGGCCGAAAAAGCCCAAAATAATGAATTTGTAGAGAGTGGATTAGAAAACTGGGCTTTAATGAATCAGACAACAATCAAGGCATATCTAGATCACAGGAAGTTGAAGATATACTAGTTTAACTTAAAGAAAATCGTCCTCGGCACGATCCAAGGAGACTAGATCTTATATATTTTTCTCAAGTATGATTACAAGTTCAACTCTTAATTACTACAATGTTTTTCTCTTGGTTTTTCGATCCCTTTCTCTCATGGCTTCCTTCTTCTTTTATACTTTCTATTCTTTTCATCTTCACCCTCCACGTGCAGGTCAGATGGTCGGTATTGATACTTATCCCATCAGCACCTTCTTGAAGTCTCTGGACAGTAGCTGTAAGGCTAAAAATTACTGTTCAGACATCACTTCTTCATTAATGCAACCAGAGAGTTAGCTGCAGAGTATTCAATGCGGTGGTAACAGTTTTTCTTTAGATATTTTTTAGCTCCCACCTGTCTGGTACACCCGTAGGGTATACCCTTAGCAATAGAACTTTTTGATGCATCATTCTAGATAGCAAAATACATACTTTAACCTTTGCCTTGCTCAGTTGAGGATCTCTTCTTCCTCGGACCACCTTCCTCAGTCTACACAGTCATAATTTAGTTGTGAAGCCTACCACCCTGCATTTTTTTATACTATTGACTCATCCTTGGACAATTGAACCTCCTCAAACGGGCTCAGGGCCCAATGCACGTATTTGGGCCTCTGGCCCCTACAACCATCTTTTATTTATTTATTTTTTTTTTTTTTGAGAAACTTATATGCCATCTTTTAAAGTTGTAAAAAAAATTTATTTAAAAATTTTTTAAATCTTATTATAATGAATACTAAAAAGATAACCATGATTTAAGGTGATTGATTATGTTCTAAAAAATAAAGACATGAAGTATTAAAGTCAGGATGGTTCTTTGTAGCTAAGGGACATAAAGTCAAAATTTTATACCACAAAGTGCCAAGAAGAAAGGTAAATTGACTAAATTCTACCCAAAAAAGAAGAAGAAAGAAGGTAAGATGGAAAATAAGTGGACATGGCCCAATGGAGCCCACACACCGACAATGTGTGCTGGAATTTGAATCGCAATCCAACCCTGATGGGCTGGAAGGCCCAGATTGGGGCTTGAGTGGGGTTTGTCCATAACTCCTACTAGGGTTGTCCACGGGTCGGTCTGGGTCGGTTTTGGCCTCAACCCGGACTCGACCCGCTCAGATCAGGTGGAACAAAAACACACCCGCAACTGACCTCCTACCACTACGGGTTGGGTCAGCTGGGCTCAGGGGGGCGAACGGGCGGGTTAGTCGAGTCGATGATGAGCGACGGCGAGCAAAGGAGAAGTCAGACCTTCACCGATCTAAGTTTAAGGCACCATATTCGAGTAGATTGGAGTCTATCTTCGTTGATCTTAGTAAGAATTGCCAGATTTATCCAAATATCTTCGCCGATCTAAGCCTATCTTCGCCGATCTGAGCCTATCTTCGCTAGATTTGATCAAATCTGATGAAGGAGGAGAGTAAATCTTGGCCGAATCAGAGCTTAGGAACACCAGAATTTGCCGGATCAAGGAAATTTTGGCTTTTTTTTGGAATTGTTGGTCGAATCGGGTGGCTTGGGTTTTAGAGACCGAAACCCACCACTCGACCTGCCGATGTCGGGTTTCAGAGGATAGGAACCGTCACCGACAGTCGGAGGCGTCGGATTTGGCCGTGTTGGGTCGGGTCCGGTTGGTTTGGTCAGTTTGGCCGGGTCTCCGGGTTGCTTGGACAGGCCTAACTCTTATATAAACTCTCTACCAAGTAAGTCCAAATTTTCCATAAAAGCCCTAACCTTAACTTAATTTGTTGCAACTAATGATTCTTAAAAAAAGGAAAAAAATTTCAATTAATTTATGCAAATGGGTGAATTTTGGTTAACTCAACTAGTAAAGTCTCTGATAGTTGAATAAAAGATATAAGGTTCAATCCCTGTTTATACCAAAAACTGATTGGAGTTTTGGTCTAATAATGAAAAACACAATAATCATAATGAACATCATAGGCTGAAACTTTATCAAGTTTCTCAAAAAAAAAAAAAAAAAAAAAAAGCAAATAGGGCAGCTCAATCTATAGTTCATATATAGCACAAGCAAATTTAAACTATATTAGGAAAATTTTTAATACCACTTTTATGGAAAATATAAAAAACTGTAAGAAAAATTAATTGCTTTATTATTTTCCCATAAAATATTTCTAAAAATAGATCCTAAACTAATGCCCTTAAGGCATTCGTTAACATTACCCATAATAAAAATGTGTTTCCTTCCTTCACATTTTTTCTATCTTTAAAAGATTTCATTAAAAAGAAACTTTGATGTATTCGCCTCCCAATTGGAAATTAGGAATAAGACCTGGGTCTTCAAACAAAAAGGGACGTATGACATGGGGCTTCCACCATTAATAAATTCTAAAAAGTTATCCTCTTTAGATATTCTTTGCGTAGGTTTCCAACACTGCTTAATATAATTTGATTTATGGCATATAATTGGTCCAAAAAAGTTAAGAGAAACACCTTTTTTTTTTGATAAACAAGATACCTTATCCTCTTCGAGTATTTAACTATTTCCTTGGCATGTGCAGTCTTCCGTCTCACATACACTGTGTTATTATAGAGAGAAATCTCTTGGAGATGGCCTCAAGATGCTTGCAAGAAGTTTCAAATTCAAAATCTTGTAAATATTATGAGGCCTTAAAAGCTCAACCCCTTGAGGTTTAAGAGAAACACTTACAACAATCAGGGGCGGCTCAACTATAGAAGCAACTGATGCTATTGCCTAAGTCCCCTAGAAGGCCCCCAAAATCAAGCCCCAGGTCAACGAAATTTAAAAATATAATCTCAAATATTAGTCAATACATATCCAATACTATATTTAAAAAACAAAGATCAGTAGAAGAAAATTTTGGATTATTAATTATCTTGGAGAGTATAAATTAAGCCCCAAAATTTAGCCAATACATGAAAATTTCAATCTCAATATGCGTGTATTTTGTTTGACTCTCTCTTTCAAACCGTTAGAATTCTTAAAAATTTTAGACTAATTTGAGTCTCCTAGACACACTAAAAAGGAAAAACATAGACCAAACCCCTTTTATCTCTCCAAAACTCCTAAACTAAAATTGATTACTTGAAGAGGCTGAAATATTCTCCCAGATAATCAAAAATTGCCACTAAAATGGTAGTCTGTTACAAGCAGCTCCCTCGGCAATCGACAGTTCCTTGAAGAGGTAAAATAAAGCCTCTCCTTTTCCAGAAATTTTTCTACCTTTTTGTGACATAGCTTTCTTATTTTACTTTCTCTAGGTTATTTAGAAAAGAATGGGAGAAAGAAGACATTATATTTTTTTTCTTTTTAAAGAACATGGTAGAGGTTCTTTGGGTTTTTGAGGCAAATGTTTGGTAAAGAGTAAAGACTCCTCTAGTGGTTGTATTACAGTGACCACACTCTTCTAGATATATCGTTTTGTTCTTTTTTTATTTTTTTTTAATTCATAAATTCTTATTTTGAAATATAAAGAAAAGTCTAACACTAGCTACTTAATTCATTTTTTCTTGGTCCAATTAGGCGTAATTTAATCTTTATTTTTTTGAAAAGTATTTATTCTATTTGATTTTATTAAATAAATCTTTGAATTTGGATATAAAAAAATTTTACAATTTTTTTAAACCAAATCTCAAAACAGATCTCTAGATTAATTTGTCACTAGCGATAAAAAAATATAACTAAAAATTCAGTTAAAAATCTTACAAATGAACAATAAATTTATGAAACAGAGTTAGAAGATAACAATGAAATAATTGCACTTATTATCTATTAAAAAGAATATTTTAAAAGAAGTTGAATACAAAAATTTAATTAATAATTTCACATCTTAACAAGCAAGAAAAATAAAATAAAATAAAAATATTTTATATAAAGTTAATAATATAAAGTAGATATTTAAACAATAAAAAAGGCCCATTTAAAACTTTTTCTTAAGGCCTCAAAATACATCAGGCCGGCCCTGATAACAATGGAAGAAGTGACAAAAACATAAATTAAAGAGGTAAAATACCCCCATCCCCATACATAGGTTCGAGTGAAATTGACTTCGAAAAAATTTTGGTTTTTTTTTTTCTTTTAATATTTTTAAGAGAGAGATGCATAGTTTACAAATATGTTAAGAATTTAGAATATCAAAAATCTAAAACACAGTATAGATTTGATGTCACCACCGAAAGGTTGCGCCTAATGGTAGGAGTTTCTTGAACCATCACCCTTACGAGTCCGAGAGTTGTGGTTCGAATCGTGGCGCTTCAGTTTAAAATGTTGTGCCCACATAGATAATCCCAAGTAGCTTCGGTGGTCCCAAGCCACTGAATTCAAATTTAAGTGGGCTAAGTAATGGTACCGGGTCATATGAGCCATTTTTTTGTTCAAAAAATAAAAATAAAAAGTATAGATGTCATATGAGCCATTTATTGTTATAAGGATTCTCCAGGGTCGGCGAAGCTGCAATACCTTAGTGGGCAAGAATACAAGCCACCAAAGTGTCACGCACGGAACAAGTGCAATAGCCACTTAGCCAGTGCACAAAAATTGATTTTCCTCATGTATTATGTATATGGTTCTACGAGAACGGGTATCAAGCACAAGACATGCCCTCACAACCAATTCCATTTTGGCCCTCTAGTGTAGGATCAAAATCAGCCATGCTAAAATTTGAAAACTCATTTATAGAATTAACATGTTTTACAATCTTTAGGACCTCTTCATATATGTCAAGACGCCCAACGCAGCAACAAGTGCTGCTCCTGCTGCAACAAGTGCTGCTCCTGCTGCAACAGCACTCTATGCAGAAGCCCATGCGTCTATTTTTCCCTGCAAGTTTGTCTCCCCATTCTGCCTAATCCTGCATGCTAAGTGCTAACCACTGGACCCTGCAATTTTAAACCAAAAAAAAAAAAAAAAAAAGGGTCTTACTCTGTATTAAGCTTTCATTTTGTGAGGAGAGGGAGTTGATTAATTAGTAGGCGGACTTAACAGAATTGAGATCAGGTACAATATCTAGAACTTTTGATATAATCTAATTGAAATTTGGTGCAATACCTTTTAAATGGTTCAGAATAAAAATTAAAAAGTTACCTTTTGATATAAGCCAATATTTCAAAAAAGTTTTAAAAAGTAAAAGATTTTGCCCCCCCTTTTTAAAGAGATTAATTTCCAAACTTGAATTACATGTCTTTTTCTGGTGAAAGACACTTGCAGTCCTTGCCCTTGCATATAACTTGCGACCAATATTTGGTACTGTAATATTTACAATTAACTGTGGTGGTGTCACCTACAGAATCACTTCAAAGGCTATATATATATATATATATATATATATATATATATATATATATGTGTGCTTGGATGGTTCCCGAGTTCTCATAGAAGCATTCAATTTTGCAAAGGGTAGTTCATAAAGAATTTTATTCAAGAAGCATGTTCAACATACTTGATCCCTACAACTTTAAAGCCCATTTGTCAATATCATTTTCAGTGAATGTCTCAAAATGAGCAAGATATAAGCACAGGAGTCAACGAAGCTGTTTTGATCTTATTTTTATAACTATATTTGGTGTTAATATATTTTGGGTCTGGCTTCTGTCCAGTGGACTGTGACACTGGATCCGTTGCGATCATGACACGTGTCATGATTGTAGCATGTCCAGTGCACTGAAGGCACTAGACAGAAACCACACCCTTATATTTTTTAGTTCTCCATCACAAGTAATATCTCTCCCTCTTATAGTTTTGATTTGATTTTTGTTTAAGATAATTGGGTCTTATTTTGGAAGTGAGAATTTGAGTTTATATCAAAACACAATTTTTGCTATTAATTTGAACGTGTCTATCAATTATTTGAGTAATATTAAAAGGTAATTTTGTTATTAGTTTTGATTAATTTCATGATAATCTCCTTTAAGAGAATAATTTATTTGAAATTTAAAAAGTTTAGTCATACATAAAAAATAAAAAAAATTAGAAAACATAGCACAATATAACATAATTTCAAAGAATATGGATTGTCTCATAAAGGAGTGTAGGGACACAATTTTGAGTTACTGGCCCAACGATTGATCGATTAGCCCAAAACGGGCCCCTAAGCAATGAATTTGTAGAGAGTAGGTTGAGAAGGACTGGATTAAGAATGACTCAGCTCTTCAAATGGTTCGGACTAGTTCCTTCACCCTCTTTCCAATCTGTTTTACACTTACAATCTTATATTCGTTCTACGTCCGAGGCTCCTTTTTTCTTTCGTTCTCTCTCCTTTTTTTTCGATCCCTTTTTTCTTCCTTGTTTTTCCCCTTTTATATTTCCTCCCCTCCTTTCTTAGCCATCCACGTGTGGATTGTTTACTTCCTCTTTGGACACTTGTCCCCCAATTTTTTCCAAAAGTTGCTTCGTAGAAACAACGGGATCCTCTGCTACTGTTCAGATGTCTTCTCCACATAAATGCAGCCAGAAGATTAGCTGTGTGGCATTCAATGCGGGGTTGGCAGCCTTTCTGCTTGATATTTTGGGATATTTTCTGGATGCGTGGATCTACCACGTTTGACAAAGCCAGTGGAGACCCCTAGGGCACTTCTCTGGCCGGCCGGTTTCCAAGGTTTATCTCTACCTCGACCGTCCGAGGTGTTAATGTTCTCGGACGGATGGTCGATCTCTCCTGAGTCTTGTTCAGATTCCCCTCCGTTTATCTCGGTCATTGTAGATCAGACTAGGTAGTCCTCGGCTGGGCCATGCTCCTCGGCGTGCGATCTTGATCCAACACACGGGCCTATGATTCTCATTATTTGGGCTCCACACCCAGGCCCATCTTCTCTGTTGATATTTTTGCCCCCACAAGGAGTAATATTAATAAAACACAACCAAAATAATAAAATAATATATTAGTAGAAATAGAAAAATTATAGATAATTTTAGAAATTGTTTAATTTTTAAAGAGAACAAATTATCTTCAACAAATTTTAGAGAATAAATTATATATTATACCACAATTAAAAGACAATTATGCATAAGTCTGCGACTAGTTTCTAATAAAATAGCAGTTTTATTAATACTTAAAACATTTACACTCCTCTCTTTATTATTTCTCTCTTGCTATTTCACTTACAAACAACACTGATTAGCATTCGAAAGTTGCAATTGTTGAAGTGAAAAGGAAGAAGAGTCCTTTTTATTAGATTCGGTGATGACTCTTACATATCCCTATATTCCTGAGGGGGTTCCACGCCAACTGAGGGCAACTTGAATAATGCAATTCCCACCTTTTTCACCTGATTCAATATTAGAAAGTAATGATTAAAAGATCAATTCTAAACACAATATTCATGCTTCAAAACAAGCTAGCACATGCAGTGAGTGTTCAATAACCCAAAGTGGCAACTTACGTATTCTTCCTTCAATGGACTTTTCCAGTTTGGAATGTCAAAGTTATGCCACCCAGATATAAAATAGTAATCATATTCGCAACGGACTGGAGTTACAAAGATCTAATGATCTTCATAATACCAAGTATTCCCTTGATTCGTCTGACAAATAAGCACATAGATCAACTCTTCAGAATTATATATTCTATCATAACCACAAAAAGAAAATACCATGTCCAAATACAACAGTACTGGACATACAGCATAATCACGAGGCATTAAGCAAATCAGCAACATCAATGCTAAAACATGCCGCATTACAAAAAATCAAGTCTATAACCATATTTTTTAGACACCGTTATAGGTTAACTATGACGGAGTTTTTGAAAAATGCTACTGTAACTGCTGACTTAGCGGCACTATGCAAAAACTACGGTCTATACCGGCATT
Organism: Lithocarpus polystachyus; assembly: GCA_033629205.1. Classification (NCBI taxonomy): domain Eukaryota; kingdom Viridiplantae; phylum Streptophyta; class Magnoliopsida; order Fagales; family Fagaceae; genus Lithocarpus; species Lithocarpus polystachyus. The sequence continues at coordinate 3,392,790 of CM066171.1, read as the reverse complement.
TTAAGGGTTTTTTAGCCACTTATTATTATTATTTTTTAATTAAAGGCCCTATTATAGCAGTAACTATAGCCACCACACAGTCTATATCTATACTATTATTTAAGGGGCTTCTTTTATTTAGATTGCTCATTTTTTAGTTCAAAAATGCCCCTACATCCCTATGTTTAAGTAGAGACAAAACTAAAAAACAATCCTGTAAAAATGCAACTCTAACTCCCACTAAAACATTACCTAAAAAATAGGACTACTCTCCTATTAAATTTCAAATTGATTTATTCACTTATAAATTAGATTTTCAAAATTTATATATATATATATATATATATATATATATATAAAATAAAAGAACACAGTCTTCTTTTTTTTTTTACAAAATAGGACCACTAACCAAAAAAAAAAATCACATCGCACGCACTTCGCGTGTGTGAAGAGGCAAGTCATAAAATTATGGATTTCAATTCCCTCTATATACTATATATAGTACAAAGTTCAAATTCCAAAACCCAACAAAACCATGTAAAAATAGGGCATGCATACATACATATATATATATATATATATATATATATATATATACACACACGCATGCAAATAGGGCAGCTCAATCTATAGTTCATGTATAGCACTAGCAAATTTATTTTTATTTTATTTTTGTGATGTTCGGCATTTTGTTATTTATATAGTTCATACACGTGAAATGTGTTACCTTGGATTTAAAACCGGACCTGTGTAGTTAATAATAGAAATGTGTTTCCTTCACATTTTTTTCCATCTTTAAAAGATTCATTAAAAGAAACTTTGATGTATTCGCCTCCCAATTGGAAAATAGTAATAAGACCCAAGCCAAGAAAGTCTTTCAAACAAAAAGAGACGTATGATATGGGGCTTCCACCATAAACAAACTCTGAGAAGTTGTCCCCTTGAGATATTCTTTGCGTAGGTTTTCCCACACTGCTTAATATAATTGGTCAAAAAGAGTTGAAGAGAAACACTTATAACACTGGCAGAAGTGACAAAAACATAAATATTAAAGAGGTAATACAGAGTCTAGTATTAGATAAATCCCAAACAGACGATGAGGATCAATGCTAACCGCATAGTATAAGGTGAAGAGTGAAATTTACTACAAATTTTGGGGAGATCCATGGTTTCCTAATATGTTAGAATTTAGAATATCAGAAATCTAATACACAGTATAGATTTGATGTCACCATTTATTGTTATAAGCATTCTCCAGGGTCAGCGAAGCTGCTATACCTTAGTGGACAAGATAAGAACACAAGCCACCAATGTGTCACGCATGTAACCAGTGCAATAGCCACTTAGCCAGTACACAAAAAATGATTTTCCTCGTGTATTATGTATATGGTTCTACGAGAACGGGTATCAAGCACAAGACATGCCCTCACAACCAATTCCATTTTGGCCCTCTAGTCTAGGATCAAATCAGCCATGCTAAAATTTGAAAACTCATTTATAATATTAACATGTTTCACAATATTTAGGACCTCTTCATATATGTCAATACGCCAAACCCAGCAACAAGTGCTGCACCAGCTGCGACAGCACTGTATGCAGAAGCCCATGCGTCTGCACGTGTTTCAGCAAAGTCCATAGCTCCCGAACTGTAAGCTCTCCCACGACCACGTTTTCCTGAATAGTCTAAATGCAATCTCAAGCCCTGGAAGGTTTAAATTACTCAAATGTCAAAGTTTATTTGAGTAGCTATAACAAAACAAAAGTCCTTTCTATGGAGAAAGAGTCCATTGTGCTTGGAATGAAAAATGCTAGAGAGAGAAAATTAGACCAAAATCCTCATTATTTGGTTTGAAATGGAGAGAGTCCATTTTATAGTGGAGATTTAGTATTTCACAAATCTAAAAGTTAATATTGTACCACGTGATTAAACTCAATTCTCATTCTATATTTGGTGGAAAGATTTAAAACAACATGGCACTATGTACCCCATAGATTTATGAGAATCTAAATCTTAGCCATGAAATGGATAATGTCCATTTCAAACCCGATGGAGAGGACCATTTTTGAAGATCACCCAAAAAAACAGGTACAGACTACTTTCCCAAAGAAAAAAGGGTATCTATATTTTAAACTATCTTCTAATGTTCCATAAACATGTCCTTTCATTCCATAGGATAACACCCAATGGTTGCATTAAGGACCAACAGACAGATCAATCATACCTTCCAACCAGCTGACCTTGCATGGTCCACAGCAGTTGCAAGATCACTATCCGATGCTAGTACAACTTTATCCTGGTCTTCATCTTCATACTACAGAATGTGGCTAACAATTAGCATTAAATTGGGAGTAGGGACAATAAAAAATCCAACCAAATGAAAATGAAATATGACGATCTTAAAATATACCAGAATCTGAGGTAGTTTGTGGGGGTCAATGTCATCCCCCACCCTCTGAATGATCGCAGCTATAAGATCTGCCAAACTATGCGTCTCTGAAGTCAAGCAACAAGACAAAACCCAGTCAACTACCAAATATAAGTGCATTGCTATATTTAGATGCTGAGAATGAACACTAGGGTGGATAATCTCCTAAACAAAAATCCTTATCCATTATTCAAAAAACATAAAGATTAAGCAGACCGTGTCCTTTCTCCAGACTACTATAGTTCTAACAGTGTAGCGTTACTAGCTATATATACAGTAGTCGACAGCCAAGTTCAGAACTCAGGACACCATTTATTCGAGTGAGTCACTCAGGTGGACCAAATGGGGATAAAGATCAGATCCAGAAGCTATGTGTGTCACATGGAAAATGGAATACCACATATTATAACCATTTCATGGGTGCCTTATATGATAAGCAAAGCAAGTAACATACCGCAAGTAAACCTATGCATCCTGCCCTTCTTATCTTGGATTTTAAAAGCAAATGTATTAGGGGGGGCTGACAAAGGATAGGAAAGTGCTCGTCCTGTCTCTGTTCCTCCCTCTGAAGCCAACTTTAAGGAACCTTCACTGAGACTTCAAAAAAATGTGTCAGTACATATCAATGGCCACATGAGAATAATACCATTATAATAAAAATGTTACAATTGCATGAAAATAACCTTCGTGCATCTTCTTCATCCTCATTAGAGGTTAAGGCCATGGCAGAATCCCAGAACTTTTGCATCATACTGTTTGTTGCTTCAGTACTTATGCCAGCAGTACCCCCAACCTAGTTAGTGAACAAAAATGGTAAAACCATATTATCCTCCACAACACTCAGTTTTTCAAGGAGTCCAATAAGGGAGGGGGGTGGGGGGAATCATATGCTTCTTCAAAATGAGAATCCATAGCACAACTTTGGTATCTATTTTGATCAAGTAATTTTCTAAAGGTGCCTGCTAAACAATATCTTTTGTATGCATAACTGAACATTACTTCCAAAATTTTCAGTTCAAAGAAAATTTCTGAATCACCCCAAGTCTGAAATTAGATGGGCAACAGATAAACGGGGTACTAAAAAAAGCGGAGACTGGAAGTAAATAGAAATTTAATTTCCAAAATTACAAACACATGCTTTTAGTTAGAAATTTAATTTCCAAAATTACAAACACATGCTTTTAGTGAAAGAAGCGGCATATAAGATGGGAGCATAACTTGTTGGCAACTAGTGCCATATTATTCTTTTAACTAAGGAAAGAAATATAACTTGCCACCTTAACGACTAGCATAAGATGCCAATTTGCCATTATTATCTTCCTGATAAGTCACTATAAATTTTTTTTGATAAGTAAGAAAAATGTATATTCCAAAAGCTACCTCATGAAAAGACACATAAGGCAGAACAAAGAGTACAGAGAAAGGAGCAAACAGACAAAAAAGCTAAACAAAGCTAAATACAAAGGAGAGAACTGAGGAACAAAGGGAGAGAGTCACTAGAGGTGAGTCCCCAAGCCCTAGACCAATCAAAAAGAGAACCACTAAAAGAAGCAAGCAGCTGGTCCTCGGATTTGTCCATGTCCTCGAAAGTTCGCCAATTTCGCTCCCTCCAAATACACCACATTAGGCACAACGGATCTAAGTTCCAAATGCTAGAAGAGTGCTTTCCAAACCAATTCCACCAACCAAATAGAGTATCCGCAACCGATTTTGGCAAGACCCATGAAATCCCAAACGATCTAAAAACCAAGCTCCACAACTGATAAGCTTTTTCACAATGGAGTAACAAATAATCCACTGTCTTCCCATTGCATCGACACAATGCACCAGTCCACAAAATCAAGGCCACTATCCCGCAAATTGTCACCTGTAAGAATCTTATCCCAAGTTGTAGTCCAAACAAAGAAAGAAGTGCACTGAGGAGCCTTGACCTTCCAAATACCTTTCCAAGGAAAGATAATAGGCAAGGGACCTCTAAGCTTATTATAGAACGAGCGAATGTCAAAATCCCCATTTTTCGTCAACTTCCATCTCATACAGTCTCCGTTCTCAGTGTGAGGTAAATTAGATCCCAAGATTTGGAGAAATTCATCCACAACACCCAACTCCCAATCATTTGGTTCCCTCAGTAAGCGAACATTCCAACTTCCCTGTGCCTCAGTCCCCAACTGTTCAAGAGACAAGGCCATGGATGCCTCTCTATTAGTAGTCATCCCATACACTACCGGGAAGGACAACTGAAGTGGTAAATCCCCACGCCACCGATTTATCCAAAACTTCACTCTATCCCCCACCCCTATCTCAAACCAAATATTATTACTAAAAACCTCCCAACCTTTCCGGATACTTCTTCATAATCCACACCCATGAACACCCCTACCCAGCTTGAGGACCATCCCCCCCACTCTTCCCCAAACTTCAAAGCTACAACCCTTCTCCAAAGACGAGTCTCCTCAACCCCAAACTGCCATAACTACTTTCCTAGTAAGGCTTTATTAAAAGTAGTTACTTTCCTAACTCCGAAACCACCATTCGCCATAGGTGCGCATATCTTATCCCACCCCACCAAATGAGCATTCGAATCCCCCCACAAGAAATCCCTTTGCAACTTCTCAATCTTATTAGCCACATGCGAAGGGATGGTAAAAAGAGACAAATAGTAAGTAGGAAGACTAGATAACGTACTCTTAAGCAATGTTAGTCTTTCACCTTTTGACAAATATAGCTTCTTCCACCCAGCCAACTTCCGCTTAATTTTCTCCAAGATAGGATACCAAATAGTAGGGGACTTATGGAAAGCACCCAACGGCATACCAAGATAGGTCATGGGCAAAGTCCCAATCCTACACCCCAAGATCTCTGCCAAGACATGCACACTATAAATAATTATGCATGTATTGGTAGGAGTGCAGAATAGTTCTATATTTCTAGTTCTATTAAACCATCAACCATTCAGTAGTGGTGCACTCCCTTGTTTCTCACAACAGAGTACTTAAAATTAAACAGTGAAGGCAACGTGTTCTAGGTTAGGACACGTGTAGAGGCATGGCACCTGGTCAGGCATCATAATGCATCCTAGACAGCTAAACATGCTGAATATTTGTGAATCTGTTACTTTCAGGATAACATTGAAAACTATATATTATGCCAATTGGCACCCTTGTGAGGGAATTTCAAGGGGTCTAGTCCCTCAACCCCTTTACCTTTAAAAAAATATATATATATTTTATTATAATAGTGGTCAATTAAAAAATAAATAAATAAATAAATAAGTTAACTGATGTTTCCTCAATAAAACTTGCAATTTATTAGTTAAATACAATAATCAAATAAAAACTACAATAAAGACATGACTGCTCCTAAGGTTTTGGTTCTCTTTGAAAATGCTGAAGTGTGATTGTATGCATATATTGGGACATTTCTCACATAAATTCATGAAAGATTAACACAAACAGTGTTAACTTAAAAATAATTGAGCATTATGTAGTCCCAGAAAGGTACAGACTTGACTTACTGTGGATACAGCAGCATGAGTGATCTGTAGTACATCCACTACAGCAACTACTTTTCCATCTGTATTCATCAACCAATAGTTATCAGAAATTACACTAGTTTTACAAAACATTTTTGTTCTAAACTCATAGAAGTGTATTACCTCTATCTACAACAGGAATATGCAAAAACTTCCCATCATGCATTGTATGCAGTGCATCAACAATTGGTGTATCAATTGTTGCACATTCTGGATTTGGAGTCATGACCTGTAAATCAAAAGCATGGTGCACCAAGAATCAAGTTATATTCTTTTATTAATTGTATAACCACCTAGGTGCCCCTTCGCAGTAGCCGATATTGCAACTTCTAGCAATGAAAAAAGACCCACAGTAAAAAGATCCAGTTTTTCCTGAGACAGTGGCCCAAATAAATTTTCTCAGATGTAAGAAACAATACCTTCTCCACTAAAGTGGACTGTGGAGGAAGATTTTGTGCTGTTACCCGCATCAAGATATCCCTTGAACTGACAAGAGTATGATGAAAAAATTATGACATGTATTAATTATAAAGCAACTAAGATGCATCACAATGATAAAATTTAAAAATCCTTCTCTAAGAAACAGATAATTGAAGGGTGATGTGAACTTTTTTCTCGGGGGGCTGCTCAAGGGTGAAGTGCAGCTTTATCAATAAGAGACTTACGTTATAATTCCCCGTGGTTTGTCATCAATTGTCACAACTGCAGAGCTTGTTCGAAATTCAAGCATCTTCTTAGTTGCCACTAAAACTGTTTCTGTTGGGGAAACTGTTGCAACCCTGAAAGACAACACCCTCTGTTTAATAAAGCAACTTTTTTGCTTTTAAGAACATAGTTGACAAAATAGCTTGCATAACCATATAACCATATTATAACCACATAAAAAATTAAAGAGATATTACCTACTTTGAATTCTCTGGAATGACGGTCGACAAAGACGGCCTAAACATCCGCTCTCGAAGTGTCTCTATGAAGGTATTGGAACCTGCACATAACCAAAAGATAATAGAATGAATTTTGTTTTTCTGGAGAATATCTAAATAACTATTACACAACCATATAATAAGGTATTCTACATAACTCTACTAACCAGAAGATGTCCCCCAATGTTTTTCAACACCTTCAACAGCTGCAACAATAGCCTTTCCCTTTTCAGCTGCCCTTTCCAGACGAGCAATAGCATCATACAAACACTTTGCTATATCAAGTAAAGCAATGACCTCCCCATTCTCTACCACAGGCAAATGTCTGAATTTCCCTGTAGAGACAAAGATAAGGCTCATGTTCAAAGAGCAAGACATAAAACAGTATTTACTATGTTACAAAGGAAAAAATAATGGATGTGACTCAAATTACTATCAACCTTGCACCATCTTCTGGAGGGCTTCCACAGCAAGAGTGTCAGAAAGAACGAATACTGGGTTCCTTGTCATTACTTTGGAAACAGGTGTGTCCTCAAGGTTAAGCTCATGGGCAATAACCCTAGTTGTTATATCCTTCAACCACAAAAAATAGTTAAATGTTAAATGAAACAATCACTACAATCTTTAAAATCCAGGTAAACCTAGCATTTAAGACACTTCTTTTCTTGGACAATTGATTGCACAATGAATTCAAGTCATACCTTGTCTGTAAGGATTCCACAAAGTAATGCATTGGAGTCGGTTAGCAACAAAGCATCAACTCTACGAGCAGCCATCCGATGGCAAGCCTCAAGAAGAGTTGTATTTTCAGGTACTGTTAGGGCCTTTGACAGCCGCAGTCGTTTCACAGTACGCTCTCCAGTTAGCCCCCTGTTGAGAAACGGAAATTTTATTACTAGAATTTCATTTTACTAAAGTTAAATTGAGTTGAACTATTTAGCCATCTGGCTTTTATGGTGGTGTAGAGTTGGTGTGGATGTAGCTGTGTGTGTCTATCTGTATGCTTATGATAGTGCTTTGTTTTCAATAAGCATCTTGTTTGACACGAATGTGTATGCTCAATAATTTTAAGCTGTTAAAGAGGACAAGTGATTCAACTCTCAAGACCAAAATAAAAGTACTAATTCTAAAAGCCTTAGGACATGAAGTGCTTGGCAAACAAAAAAGAGAGGATGGGGGGATTTGAACCCAAGTTGTTTCCATTGAAAACACACGAGTTGCCAGTTGGGCTACAAAGGCTCTTGGCAAGATTGACTCATAAACACAGAAACATGAAAGAACTCACAATAACTCTTCCTAACAGAAAATTCATTGAAAAAGTGATACATCCAACTTTAAGGGCCTACAACACTACAAATACATAACTACTAACTAACTTGAATTCAAATTCATCACAATATGTATGATATTTAATGTTTCAAATTTACTGCGTAATATAAGATGGCTATTCACCTCTATTCTTAAGAACATTTTTCAGAAACCCCATCCAAGCTAGTTCATCATAGCTAAAGTACAAAGAATCATGAAACAGATTATTATTATTATTATTATTATTATTATTATTATTATTATTATTGCAAGTGTTTTCATACATAGGGGTGGGCCAGGTGGCAAAATCCGACACAACCCGCGAACATAACACAACCCGACAGGACCGGAAGTTAGCAAGTTATGAGTTGAGGTTTAACGGGTTTTGTGGCATATTCGGGTTGACACAATTGACCCATTTATTAAACATGTTGGGTTCGTGTCCAACTCATGAAACCCGTTTAACTAAATACTATTTTACCAATATAACAATCAAAACTGTAGGTATATAAACTTATTTTTTTTCCTAGTTGCATTCTCCCAAGCCCCATGGCTGCCTCTCCCTCTCAAACCTCAATCTCACCGTATTCTCTTAGCCACCGTCAGCCTTCTACTGCCCTCATCTTTCGCTTCTTTCTATCACTTGAAATCCTAGTCGTCATCTTTTACTTTCATCTTTCAACTCTCGACCACAGTGCCACCATTGCATCATCACCATCATACTTTACTTTTAATTTTACCTATATCTATTTTCCTTAAATTGATTGTTGGGATCTTACATTAGCTATTCTAGTTTATTTTGTTAAACATATTTTGATTGATTATTTGCGATATTGAGACATGCTTTAGTTTTGAATAATTATTTGTGATGCATTACTTTGTTAGTTTTGAATTTAATATTAAGAATCTATTTGTTTGGTTTTTTATAATTCAAATCAATTGAATTAATACTAAAATTTGTCTTCTTCTTCTTCTTTTTTTTTTTTGGCTATAAAATCTGAAAAAAAGGGTTGACAACTTATTGGCTTAATGTTAACCCATATAGTTGAATAGTCATAAGTTAACACGAGACAAACCCAACACGCAAACACGAATTGCCACCCATATTCATACATAACATTCCACTATCAAAAAGTGCTTTCAAAACATTTCAAATTCTCCTCACTTCTCGAACTTCATAACAATCAGATAAACAAATTTGCACCAATCAACCTCCCACTAACAAAACTGATAAAAACCAATAAACCAATAATAATATCCACACACATGCATATATGAAATCTAGTGGAATTGGACACATACAAAGAAGCAGAACGCGAAGAAGCTGATAAAGACTTTCGCGAACCCTCATTGGATCCATTCTCCAACGGTTGTTTCTTCTTGTTCGGCATGGCATTCAACGACATGCTTCGTCTTGAAGGACCACCACCTACACCATGGCTGGACATCTTCAACTTCAAAAATACCTATAAACAATCAAAAAATCACAACCAGTTATCACCGAAAATCATTTTTTTTTTTTTTTTAAACACCCAATTACCTCTGTTTGTTTACCGAGGAAATTTTCTCAGCAACCAAACAGAGCGTTGAAACAAACTTACCAGAGCTAAAATCGTAGAAAAGTTGTTTCAAGTCAGAGTTGAAATAGATGTAATGAATAAACAATAGAAGATTCGATTTTACCAAAAAAAGAAAAACAAAAATCGAAGAAGATTCGTTGAGATTTTTTTTTTATTTTTATTTTTTATTTTCTCGGGAAAACGGAGTAATCGTAGTTGGTCGGAGAATTTTGTTGGAAAGTTTTGAATTTTCCGGGGAATAACTCCGACCGGAGAGAGAGATCGGAATTTGGTTTTCTTTTGGACTTTAAAGTCCAAAGAAATGAAATTCAATACGATAGATTTTTTTTTTGTGCAAAACTACGAGGTTTTAGCAAAAAATGGCTCCAAACTTTCCGTAGGAAAAAACAAATACTGTGTAGGTGATTTTACATTTTTAGCCTTTGGACAACAAGATACAGTCTTTGTATACTAGATTTACTGGTATAACTGTATAAGGTTTATTTTAAGACAAGACACCACAAAATTTTATCTTTAAAGTTTCTCAAAAAAAAAAAAATAAATAAATAAATAAATTTGTTTATTTATAAAAAAATTAGAAAGAAACCTTGTCTTTTTTTAACCGACAATTTGATGATTGTAGGAGGAGATTTGAATACTGAATGCAAGAATTGTCAACTGAGTTACAAGGAACTTGATGGATTTGTAGTTATTTTTTGAAATCTAGTTTTGGATAATATTTTTTTTTTATGAACCAGGTTAATTTGATAGTTAAGGCTTAATGATAGTAAGAATTGAATATGGACATCTCTATCTGAAACATTATTAATTTTGGTATATTTTAGTATAAAAGACTTTTTAAAAAAATTATTTTGCATACTCACTCTTTAAAACACCTCATATCAGGTTATTTATTTTTATACCATATTTCATTAAAATGTCATTTTTTTTCCTAAAATTTTAAATTTTTTTATCTTTCTTCCCACACAACAACCATCATTCACTCTCTTCCTGCATTCTCGGGATACATAAATAAATAATAAAGAACTAAATGCAAAATAAATAGTGTCAGTGTAAATTTACACGATTACTGTAATAGAAGAATGAAATGCTCTTATTATTAAAAGTAGAAGAATGAAAAATTTAGGGTAATTTTGTCTTTTTCTACTCAATGTCATTTTCTCTTATCATTTTATCCCTAATTTGGAAAGAAAAATGAAATTGGTAGGCTCATGGAAAACTCTATCCATTTCATTTTTTTTCCTCTCCCTTTACACTCTAACCAATTTCTCTCTCTCTCTCTCTCTCTCTCTCTCTCTCTCTCTCTCTCTCTCTCTCTCATTTAATTTACATTGAAATTTACTAAGCTATAATTTATCCTTCTTTTTTTATAATTACAATAAAATTAATCTCACAACTATTATCAAGTGAAGAAACCCCTCTACATTAGTCTAATACTATGTTTAGGAGTTTATAAAATTGAAAAAAAAAAATTAAGTGAATTATAAAAGAATGTAATGCAATATGGTGTATTTATTATACTTTGTTAGAAGCTTTTAAAAGAATGAATGAATGACAAATAAATAATTATATAATTTTACAAATACACTCTTTACCTTTTATTTATCTTTTTTTAGTATGGATCAAATAGATATTCTACCTTCATTTTATTAAAAGGAGGAGTGTTCCTTCTACTTTTGTAATGAATACATAGGAAAGAATGTAAGAAAAAACAACTTGTAATGAATACATAGAAGAGAATATAAGAAAATCAACATTCTATTATAATTACTAGTACGTAACCCTGTATTTACGCATGGGAATTGTTAGGACATATGTGAGATTGATAGAAACATAATTGATGTAATTGACTAATTGTTTGACAAAACACACTTTACTTGTAATTGGGTAGATCTAGGATGGGTTTAGTACTTTAACAAACAAGTGTTCAAGTTTAATATTGAAGTCATCAAGTCTAACCAATAAACAAGTAAAGAAGTATTGTTCATTAAAACTCGACAGAATCCTTTCTATCGAGGTTTAATGTTGAAGCTTGACAGAAGCTGAATCTGTCGAGAATTACGAAATTAAAATTTTCAGATCTGATTTTCACGCATATCCATGAGTATTTGTGTAGGGTTTCTTTTTTCACAACCCTAGACATATATAAGGATTATTTTAAAGGCCGTCACAGGAGATGCAAAGGTTGTTGCAATTGTTGTTACACAAATATTGTGACCGGAGACATACTTGCCCTAGTTCATCATATTCTTTGTAGAAGCTACTGCGTCTTTGCGCTAAGGGTTTTGTAACTAATGAGTTTCCTGATTTTTATTGTTGGATGAACTGATGAACTTGGCAGCTAACATCTTCCTCAAGTTGGTGTGTTAGTCATGTACTAGGATCCTTGCATCATTGGTTAGTCACGTACTAGGATCCATGCATCATTGGTTAGTCACGTACTGTGAGTTGTGCATTGAAATGAGAGATTGCCGCTATATCACAGGTCCAATTAGGTATTGGGGTAAGGGTTCAACTGTAAGTTGGTATTAGGTACTGTGATTCCTTTTACTTGTAACCCCTTGTTTTGATAATAATGGGTTCTCGGGAGTGGTGACTTTAAATTCACCTAGTGAGGTTTTGCCTCGGTGGTTTTCTCCATTCGTAAACAAATTACTTGTGTCAAATTTATTTTCCGCTGCATTTAACTTAGTTGGTGATTTGTTTGTGCTACCACGCTATTGCATGTTAATTTGATTTAATTAATTAATTTGGATAATTAATTAATTAATTTGCCAAAGGGATCAATACATTTTTTACCTATCAGGAATGATGAATTTTAGTGGTGTTATTGATGTTAGTTTGGGTTATTAAATATATAAGATATAATTCGATTAGAAAATTTGGAGGTACTAAAATAGATTTTCCTTGCAATTTTCATTATATTGGTTACGCCAAATTTCTCATTACATTATTATTATGTATATAATTTTGAAAATCTCCATTGGATATTACATATACGATATCAATTAATAATTATTGTCTGTGAAATTCTATGAAATATAACACAAAATAAAATAATAAATTGGTCAAATAGTATCTCCTAAATTGAATGGAGATAAGTGCATGGAATCGTTCAGCACAATTTCAGTTTGTAACGTTCAATATTTTCACATACAAAATATCTGAATAGAAATAGTAGAAAAATATGCTCATTAGTTCCGAAAGAAAATAACAACACAAATTTAAACAATTTAATTTGTATGGAAAGCTAATAAAAGAAATTTTCAATTTTAATTCTAATTGAATTTTTTCTAAACTTTGGTTTAAAAAAGAAATATATATATATATATCTATATATCTATATATATTACCTAGTTAATAATGAACCATACATAGTCATGGTATATTACATAAATAACTTATAAATTTTAATTATTTTTAATTGTACAAAAAAAGGCTCGTAAATATAAAATTATTCAAATTCTCTCTTCTTCTAATTTCATATATAGAATTAGATATATGATTATATTTTTTATGGTTTATTTATATTGGATTTCTTGTTTTTTACACTAAATTAACTTATTTTGCACAAAAATTAAAAAATTTAGATTAAATGGACACATGACGCAAAATTAAACTATAATTGAAATCTAATTTTTACACTAAATTAACTCATTTGGTACAAAAATTTAAAAATTTAGATTAAATGAGACACGTGGCACAAAATTATACTCTAATTGAATTCCAATTTGAAATCTAATTGGATTTTCATTCAGCTTTGCTTATTAATATATATATATATATATATATATATATAGATTGTAGGGGCATTGGGCTAAGAATCCCTTATCCCTTTACGGGTTGGGCCTAAAGCCCAAGTCGAGGACCAAGATCTGTCCAAGGATGGGTAATCTCTGTCAAGATAGTCTGTGTTGGTAAATAAAGAAGTTAATGATTGAACGTAGGGACCTAGGAAGTGTGCCGAGGATGAATCTAACCTAGGATAATCAAAGCCGAGGTCCATTTTGGTGATCTGTCATTCAGAAGAATACTCCAGAGAGTTCTGTTGGAATAGATAAGTATTGTAAAAACTTACGGCAGAGAAGGGTCCTAAAGTATCAAAGGAGAAAGCTGTTACCACCGCATTAAATACTCTGCAACTAACTCTCTGACGCATTAATGTGGAAGTGATATCTGAACAATGTTATTCAGCCTTACAGCTATTGTGCAAAGACTTCTGAAAGGTACCAATGGGATAAGTTTCACCACCAATCATCAAGCCTGCACGTAGAGGGCAATGGAAGGAGGAAAAGGGAGTATAAAAGGAAATGAAAGATTCAGAGAAGGGAAAAAAGAAAGAAACACGGTGGCAATAGAGAACTAAGCCTGTAACCATCTTATGAATCAATATACTGAAACAAATTCTCCTCGGATTGAGTCGATGAAGTTTTTCTTTGAATAAGTCTGTTCTGTCCATATTCTTTGGATTGTTTGGATCTATCATTGTTATTTTCAGTACATAAAAACCAAAATTTCCCAACCTACTCTCTGAAAATTTATTGTTTTGGACTTTTTGGACCTAAGTCTATCTCTCTGGTGGGCTAGGAATCCGAATTGTGACCTGACATAGATATATTGATTTTATTTTCTCACTAGATTCCGAAATAGAGAAATAATATATATAATTTACTTTTAAAAGATTTTTTCATTACATTATTTTTCAGCCTACAAGTTATATGGAATTGAAATTATATGTCATTCCAATGTGGTATTTACTATTTAGCACGAACATTTAAAGTGTGGGGGGAGTGGGGACTGTCCAGTAATTTCATAAGTAGTTGAAAAAAAATAAAATAAAAAGGTTATCTAAAACTAAAAGGCAGAGACTTTATGATAATTGCTGAATTTGTAAGGCGGCCATGTAATGAAATGAAATGAAATCCATGCTTAAGCATCGTTTTAAAGTGACAGATGCGATGCGGACAAAACAAGTCAATGCACTGAGTTTGTACACGTTTGAGGCTATAACAAGACCTGGGTCCACTTTAAAACGGTCCCACATTGAGTCATCACTTTCTTTTCTTGTACAAGTGGAGTAATTGTGTAATGCTATTTATTCTTCAACGTTAGTCATTTTATAATTGAAAAAAGAAAAAAAAAATATATATATATATATATATGTATAATTAAGCACTGCCTCAAGTAAAACATTTTCATTGTCCATTAAACATATGGAAAGATGGAGATTAAAATTTTTGGACTTATTACATGTCTTTCAAGTCTATATTAAGCTCGCTCTCCAACTATTCTTAAAAAATAAAATTAGATTTTGATACTACATAAGACCATTGAAGACTATATTTCTTTTTATTTTTTGGGTTAATTGAGTATGGAGGACCATACCTTATCACTTGGGAGATATGGTGTCCATGGAACAACAGACCATTGCAGCTGTTGTTGTTATTGTTTTTTTTTTTTTTCAATATAATTATTTTATTTGTTAATTTTTGTTCAATATAGTTATACACCATAGACAATGGGGTTATCTGAAAGGTTCACATTAAATTCTTAAAATTAACATTGTATTTGATATTTGTAATAAGTACCCTAACTTCAAAGTTTATATTTTTGTAAAATATACGAAAAGTTTGGTGGTGGAGTCAAAAAACATAATAGTGCATATTGCTTTGTACTATTATGGGGTAGAGGTGAATCATGCTATAGCACTACCCAAGTAATGTATCACGGATTTGAGGAATTTTTCTTTTCAACATTAACAAGAAGAGTGTCTATTAATCACCTATTTCAGTATGAAAACATTATATGAGTAACATAGTTTAATGATTGTCACTTATCGGACACTTAACAATTATATTATTATCAATAATGAAAGACATGACTGATATGAAAGACCAAAATGAATAATATGAAACTTTTTTTTTTTTTTTGAGAAAAGAATAATGAACTTTTTTTTTTTTGAGAAGTAAAAAAAAAAACAATAATTTAAAATAAAAACAATCTAAAACTTAAAAAGATTAAAAGTGTATTTTAGTCTAAAGTCTTAATCGCGAAATGGTGAGGGATTATATTTAGTTGCTTCAACCATTTCATGAAAAATTTTGAGTCTCTAATATTGTTTAAGAAAATACTTCTTCTTAGGGGAGAAAAGCTCTTTGTGGTTTGTACTTCTAACATTCGTTGACTGCTATTGATTATTCTTTTACAAATCCATTCTCATTGCATTTTTTTTCTTCTTCCTTTTACTCTTGCATCAGTCTTATCATTTCTTGTTATGATGTCTTTGGTCAACTAACGGTTAATCACATCCATTAGCATCACAAGCACAACCTTGTTATATGTATTCAAAATTGACCATGTATGCGTCTCGTATTCTGTCCAATGCTTCAATGCATTAAATATAACCCAAATCCAAACCTATATATGTAACTAATTATTATGATAGATGATGGCTTTCAGGTAGCCAAATATAAGGGGAGGCAGTCTAGAGCATGAGTTGAGACTTTGACTCTTGAGCCTACTTTGGTTGACTATGTAGAATACAAAAACAGATGTGCACCTGTTATATTCAAGGTATACCTAATCGATAACGTGAAATGGCAAAATTTTGGTGTAAAAATTGGAGATGTAACGTGAGCGTTTGGGAAGCGCGTTTTGTGCTTCTAACGTCTGCGTTTTTTTTTTTTTAAGTGCGTTTTTGTGTGGCTGTGGTGTTTCCAGTGGATCCTATGCACTGTTTACGGGACCCACAAATCTATTTTTTTAGCAACTTTTTCATTAAAAATAGGTCACACGGTACTATTTACACATTTAAAAATTATTTACTACAGTATTTTCAGTGTTCAGCAGTATCCAAATGGACCTAATTGTGTCATCATCTAGGGAGAAATGTTCTAAAGTGGACTGGATACATTTCTAATATTTTATTAAAAATAAAATAAAAATCTAAAGTGGACTTTTTTTTTTTTTAAGATAATCTGTGGACATATTAATTGTGTTCTTATCTAGTCTAAAAGAGGCTTAATATTCTCGAATTTAATACTGAAAACAGGAGGTTGGGATTGGGGGGTGGCATTTCGGGGAAGAACTTGATAGCTTTAGTTGATTAAGATATAAACCTGACACTAGTGTTTTTTTTTTTTTTTTTTTGAAATAAAGTGTTGTACACTAGGATTTTAGTATACCAAATGGGGAAGGGGGTATGAGTGTCACAATCACAAGAAAGTATCTCTTGCGTAAGATTCATATATGTTAGTGAGACATGGATCTTATGAGACCGGTGCATACAAGATTTTTTCCCCATTTGCATCCTCGTAATAGCAAGTCAAGAACTAGAAGAAAGTAATGCCAATTTATATTGAGACACACGGTTCCTAAAAGTTATACCCATGATAGCTAGTGTGTGTGTGTGTGTGTGTCTATATATGTGTGTGTGTGTGTGCATTCGCCTCATAAACTCTTAAATCGTACCATCTTCGGAAATGGGAAAGAGCTCCCCTATTCCTAAATACCAAAATAGTATATGAAAATGGAATCAAAATATTCGAAAGTGAGATATTGTTTCGATACCTTACCTTTACCTAAAGCACATGACATTAAACATATTTCAATTGTTTACATCTTATCTTCGTTTTATTATTAATAAAAACCAGGAAGTGCTCCACTAGTGAGCGTTTGGATAGGAATTATCTGCATCTGGCATTTTGAGTTTTGCGTTTTCCTCTTTTTTATTTTTATTTTTTGGCACGCGTTTCAGGAGACAAATTTCACGTTCATTTACTGTTCATGTACTGTTCATGAACAGTAGCCGTAATATTTGACTTTTTCAGTCACTTTTCAGCACATCAGTGGGTTCGTACTGTTCATTGGACTCACAAACCTCACTTTTCAGCAACTTTTTCATTAAAAATGGGTCCCACGGTACTATTTACATATTTACAAATTATTTTGCTATAGTGTTTTCAGTTTTCAGCAAAATAAGCTGTATCCAAACAGACCCACCTTTTTTGTTTTAATATCCTTTTTGACGGAATGTGTAAAGCTTTGATTGATCTATATATTGTGTCAGTCATGTTGAATTCGAACAAAACAAAATTAGTAATCCTATAATTATTGAGTTATTTTCAATATATATACATATATATATATATATATATATATATTAAGAAACAAATAAACACATAAAAGAGAGGAAATGAGAGATTTTAACTTTGAACATAAAAACACATACATACTCTACTAAAAGTCGTGGTAACTTTTAAGGAAAAGTGAGGTATTTTCAATATTTGAGTATACCTCAAATGTCCCAAACTCTTTATTATAATTTCCCACATGCTTGTAGTCCAAATATATATATATATATATACACACACACACACACATACACACGCTAATGATTGATGTAACTCTTGTAGTGGTGGTCATAAAATTGTAACAATTTTGTAGAAGTAGCCATAATTTTGAGTGAACATTGAGAAATTAAAACAAAGCATAAAGATAATAAAAGGAAGACAAGAATATGTAACCATCAAAGAGTGCATCCACAATCCACATAGACCCTTTTTATTTCTTTATTTTGCAGTGCACTTCTCTGTCTCATAGCTTTGTTTTTGCGCACAACTTTTAGGGACAGAATCCCTTACATTTATTCAATCTG
Source organism: Lithocarpus polystachyus (assembly GCA_033629205.1). Classification (NCBI taxonomy): domain Eukaryota; kingdom Viridiplantae; phylum Streptophyta; class Magnoliopsida; order Fagales; family Fagaceae; genus Lithocarpus; species Lithocarpus polystachyus. The sequence goes on along the minus strand of CM066171.1, from coordinate 3,374,386 downwards.
TAATGATTAGTATAGTCATTGCTTCATTTTGTATGTGATTTTGTTGATCACACAGAGATGACTTTGTCAATTGGGATGGTGGACTCTTAACAGTTTGATCTTTCTCAACAAATTGGGTTAGTGGATTGATTTTTCTCAACAGTTTGTTCTTGCTCAATATGCATCAAATAAATCCGAGTGTTTCCATGAGTGCATTGAGCTTTCACATTGTTTGCATCCCATAGATGATGGGTCAGATTTCCCACTTTTTAACAATTTCAACGCTACCTTCATGCCATACATTCTTCTTCTTGTTACTAATTATAGTTTGGCAGTTTCAATGATTTTGCTGTTCTTACAAACAACCACAATTGCGTTGGTAGTTTCCATAATTACTTTTTTTTTACAAATGCTTTGCACTGAATAAAGGCTGATGAGAAATACTTTTAGGAAAAAGTTAACGAATGCCCTAAAGTTATTTGTTAGTGAATCACTTAATAATATTTTGACAGCTTTCTCTATTTCTTACAAAAGTAGTATCAAAACATTTTTGAATGTTCATTAATCATTGCCCAGGGCAGGGACGGAGGTATCATTGGATTCTCCCCCCCCCCCCCCCCCCCCAACAAATTTTTTTTTAAAATTATTATATATATGTGCGTATATTAATTTTAGCAATTTTGTTCTATAAAATTATATTTTGTTTTCTTTAAACAATACAATTGATTCTTTTAAGTGTAATGTTATACTCACAAACTTTTTTACAATATTTTTATAATCTGTTTTGTAGCAAATTCTTATTAGTTTGCATAATAAGCCCACCACTCGCATTATTTTTTTACTTACCAGTAACTACTTATCATATCATTAATTTGTTAAAAAAAGCTTGTAAAACTAAAAAATAATTCAACAACAAAAATTACCAATAGTAAAACTAAAAAAAATTAAATTCAACTAACCAATTTTATCCAAAACAAATAACTTTGCCCTTTAAAAAAATTCAAAACAAAAATAATTTTGTTCTTATCCACCAAAAAAATAAAATAAAATAAAAATCTCAATAGCTAAGCCTAAGTGTAGCAAAGTCAAAAGTTGAAACTGCCGCACAAAGCCAACAATAAAGCCACCCCCCCTAACCAAACCCAAAGTTCTAGCTTCATCCCTAGCCCAGGGCATTCATTAACATGACTCGTACTTCTATTCCGCACAAAGCCAACAATAAAGCCACCCCCCCTAACCTAACTCAAAGTTCTAGCTTCATCCTTAGCCCAGGGCATTCATTAACATGACTCGTACTTCTATTCCAAAATGGTTATGAATGGATTCTATGAAATAATTCTATAGTAATAAAGGAAGAATCAAGAGATGCAAAACCCAACAAGTGGGGAACCTCATGATACATTTCTTTAGTGGAAGGAAAGAGTCATTTGCGTAAGAATATATTATTCTCTGATGCAGAGGAATCCAAATCTCTGAACTAGAAGTGGTTGTGTTCAATGTTTGGTTCCTATATATGTGAGCGTGACATACACTGTTCAATGGGATAGATGCTCAAATTAATTTAGTAGCTTTTGATGCCTGCTGGGATACATTACTTGAGCAAAAAGAATGAAAACTTAAAAATATTTTTAAAAAGTGATGAATTAATTCAATACTTAAGAAAGTTTTATGCAGTAATCGCAAATGGATTTCTCTCTGCTTAGGTAGGATCATAGCACTAAGTACTAAATGAATTAAACTTTTGTTAGCTGCTAGTTTGTTCCAATGTTTGCAGACTTGTGTGTTTGCATTAGCTTTCTGGTTATTTATTAAATCTTGAAAAAAGTACACTTGTGAGCGTTTGGATATAGATAATTTCTCTCAACGTTTGTATCTGGTGTTTGTCAGTGGGCTCCATGCACTGTTTACAGAACCCACAAATCTATTTTTTCAACAAAATTTTCATTAAAAATGGGTCTTACGGCACTATTCACATATTTAAAAATTATTTTGTTATAGTGTTTTCAGTTTTCAGTAATAAGCAGTATTTAAACAGACCCTTATACTTAAAAAGGGGAAAAAAAAGGTAAGTTTTTAAAAATTGTATATAAAACAAATTAAATTTAAAAAATAAAAAATAAAAACCTACTAAAAGATACCAAACGCAGAAAAGTAAGTTCAAAATAACCATTAGCTTTCAATCTTGGACCATAATCAAAATATAAACAAGGGAAATGATGGGCCATCTAAAAAGTTCAGGCCTGAAGATGACCAAAGCACTAACAAGCATAATACTAGTAAAGGACATATAAAGCAATATATTGAACTTGAAAGTTAAAATAATGCTGTGGAATAAACTTTTCTTTAGAAAATGTTATATAAAAAGTCTTAAGCATTGTGTGTTGGACTGTTCATTTACACCAGAAAATACAAACAAGGACATATAAACAAGGGAAATGATGGGCCATCTAAAAAGTTCAGGCCTGAAGATGACCAAAACACTAACAAGCATAATACTAGTAAAGGACATATAAAGCAATATATTGAACTTGAAAGTTAAAATAATGCTGTGGAATAAACTTTTCTTTAGAAAATGTTATATAAAAAGTCTTAAGCATTGTGTGTTGGACTGTTCATTTACACCAGAAAATACAAAGCCAGCAATGGAGGACTGGGCACCCATTTTAATTGGGTTTCTGCTATTCATATTGCTCTCCCCTGGCCTCCTTTTTCAGCTACCTGGGAATGTCCGAAACGTCGAATTTGGCAGCTTCACCACCAATGGCAAGTCTGTGGCCGTGCACACACTAATTTTCTTTGTCATCTTCACCATCCTCATATTGGCTCTTGGCATTCGCATTTACACCGGTTGATTTCGACTGAGAAAGTCTAGAGATGCAACAAAATGTTACCACATTTTCACAACATCGTTATTTTCAATTGTAATGAGTTCTTATATAAATTTTTATTATTTTATTTTAACCTATAATGGACTGGCACTAAAACTGCTGTGAAAATGTTGTGACTGTAGAACTATTCTTTCATCCTTTACTGTACATGATAGTCTTCACCTATGATAGTTTTGAAAATGTTGCTTCATGTTTTATCATGTACAATGTAATTTTCCCCATTTACTTTATTTATATTTTTTTAATTATTGATCCTTTGTCTTTAAGACTTTGTTACTGTTTCATTGTAATGGCGTGTTGGTTTGCAGATTTTACTTATTGATCACTTTCTTAGCTAAAAGAAAGGTGATATAATTGCTATCTGATAGTGCAGACCATATATCCAGAATTGTTGGGATTTTGAACTACTTGATCTAAGATGCCCTCAAACACAACCTATTTTTTTTTATATAAATAATAATAATTTGAATCTGCTACATTCAAAATCTAGCATCCCGTCTATACCCAGAAATCAGAATTGGAACTGAAGGTTACAAATATCCAAATATCTCAACAGTCATGCCTTTTATATGTGTTTTTCTCAATAGGAGCTCTATCAATATCAACTTTTTTTTTTCTTAGAGGTAGTTTAAACCTACGATGTCCGCTCCTGATAATCGTTCTTTATCATCAGATTAAAACACCAATGTCAACCTTTTACCAATAACAATTGTTTAAACAAAATTACAAGTAATTTAATTTTATAAAGTCAATTATAATTTGTATTTTTTTACATAATAATTTAAACATTAGAATTTTACTCAAATTCTTCTTGCTTGATCATCAATGGAAACTAAACTCATCCAAGTGGAAATTAACATACACTTCTTTTAGTAAAGGAAATTATTAAGCATTATATGCGACAAGTGATACAAATTCTTCTTTGGCAAATACGACATCTCGGTTAAGTTATCATATGTAAGGACGCAATTTGGAGACCAAGCCCAAAGTTGGAATTGGACTTAGGCCCAAAGAGTTCAATACAATAAATTTGTAGATAGTGGGTTGGAAAATTAGGCCTTAATAAATTAGACAACAACTAAAGTGGATCAATATCACAAAGAAACAAAGATAAGGTTGCTTCTTACAAAGAAAATCATTCTCAGCACAGTTCCAAGGAGTGTAATTTTAATATATTTCTCCTTAGAATTAGGTTACAAGTTTTATTCTTGTTGCTACGATATCTTCTCTCCAGTTTTCGATCCCCTTTTCTTAGAGCCTTCCTTCTAATTTATACTATTTTTCCCTTCTCATCTCTACCCTTCACTTGGATAGTAGATTGCTTGTATTGATCTTTGTCCCATCCGCACTTTCCTGAAGTCTTTAGGGGTAGTTATAAGGCTGAAAAATACTGTTCAGATATCACTTCCTCATTAATGCGGCTAGAGAGTTAGCTACAGAGTTAGCTACAGAGCATTCAATGCGGTGGTAACAGCTTTCTTTTAGATATTTCTTAGCTCCCATCTTTCCTACACATTCATAATGCATGTCTTTATCAATAGAACTTCATGGAATGTCACCCTAGATGATTGGATACAAATTTTGATCTTTACTTCGCTTAGTCGAAGGGATATTCCTCCTCGGCCTACCTACCTTCATCCTCTTCTTTGTAACTTACCCACGAGGCTCTGAGTCTTACATCTTTAATACTGTTTACATGTCCTTGGATCACACATAGTCCTAGGCTAAAGCCCAAGGCCCAAAATATATATACTTTTTGGGCCTTTTGCCCCTACATCATAGATGTCGTTTGAGTTTTTTTTTTTTTTGAAACCTACACGTTTCGTAAATTCCTTCTTGTCATCTAAGATCTTCCCCTATTCCCTTCTGTGCTTCCTCTTTGATAACCTTCACTGTCTTTCCCCACATGGAGCTCCATGCACTACTAATTATTATCAATTCTTCAATATTTACATGCCAATGTTTTGGTAAAAAAATAAAAGCAAATGTAATTGCCTTCTGAAAGAAAAAATTGTTGAGAAAGTTTCAACTTTTCTTTATTTTATTTATTTTTTGGGTTTTCATTGTTGACTGAGATAAAATTTAACGAAATAACCAAATCAGAATGTGGTTTTGTATTACATGTTAATTTTCTAATAAGTGATTTTCTGTATTCCTTTTTTGTACTAGGGAATTTCTACATTAGAAATTTAGAATCTTACTTTGTTTCGAGGTTGATATTATTTTTTCTCTTCTTAATTAATCAGACAAAGAAGTTGCTAAGAAATTTTTATTTTAAATTTGTATGTATGTTGATTCTATTACTAATGTTTTTTTTGTTGGGGGGTTTTCGTGGTAGGATAAGATAATATTGAATGAATTATCTAAAATTGAATGTGATTTTGTATTACATGTTAATATTTTAATTAATTTTTATGCATTTGATTTGTATTGATTTGTGTCTTTTTTTTTTGCTCTCACCAAAAAATGAACACACTCACAACCCCAACAACTTCAATGCTATTTCAATGTTTTTGTGTGTGTGTTAGATTGCATTACTGCAAACCCATAATCCTCAAATTGAGATGAATTGAGTGTCTTAACTATAAAAAAAATAAATAGAAAAAATTTTAATTGAATCTAATGTATCATTAGCAAATACAACAAAAATACTAAAAATTTTCAAAACCCAAATTAAACAGGGTAGGATTGGGATTGGGGTTATTTCCAATTAAAACATTACAATTGTATCAAAGTTATCTAAGTCACCAATGCTAATAACTATAACACTTCCTCCTTGTCTCCAATTTCAATTAAAATTGTATAGTCGTCTCACGATTATTCAAGTCACCTATAATTAATACTCCCTCTCAATTTTCCAACTCGAAGCTATATTCTAGAAATTTGACACATATTACACTACTATAGATAGGTGATTAATGCACGAATACATTGGATAGTAGAGTGGCTATGGATTTAGAAAAAAAAAGTACATGAAGAAAAAACTTGGGTGTTTGCTACTTGATCTGGTGGTATGGATGATAAAATATAGGCTAGGTTTTGTTGATAATAAAATAATGGCATATGTTTGTTGCAATTGATTGTTTGCATATGAGAACTACCGAAATAGTTAGCAGTGTGATGTATCTAACGATTCTAGCACCAAAAAAAATTTGTTGACCTTTTATTTTCCTCCAATATTTCATATGAAAATTTATATGGAAAGTATATTGGTTTTTTTTATTTAAAAAAAATGGAAGGATTTGAACCCTAGATGGTAATGATTAAGTTACAATGCAATATTTTATATGTTTTGATCACATGAAAGGAGTATTTATAATAGGTTGTTTTTTATGAGTGATGGAATTCATAATAAATGTATGTGTGCATGCAACAACTATACTTTTATATGTGAATTATTAAAAAAAAAAAAAACATAATACACAGTTTGTGAAAAGGAACTTTGGTTTTTAATTTTAATGGATTTTTTAAAAAACAAATAGTGGTAAACCAAATTTTGTCATGAATGCAAAATCGATTGGAGAAAGAGAAGGGTCGATCTCAAGGGAAGATGAGTTTAGAACCACTATTGGTGGTTGCCATGGTGGTGGACAAGCTTTAGGTTTTTATCAATTGGGTCTGATCTAGGCTTGACGTAGAGAGAGAGAGAGAGAGAGAGAGAGAGAGAGAGAGAGAGAGAGAGAGAGAGAGAGAGAGAGAGAGAGAGAGAGTTTATTTTGGGCCATGGAGGTCATTTGAATGAGTGGCAGCGAAGGACGTGACTTAGAAATAGAGGGTTGATCTCAGGTTTATCTCTACCTATTCTTTTCCTTCTTCTTTGAATCAGAGAGAAAAGTAGATCTACCAGAGGGTAGAGCTAAACTTTGTCCATGTTGCCAAGGAAGATCCAAATGGCGGCGGTGGAGGTGAGAAAGGTTGAAGATTGAGACGGTGGGGTTCATAGTGGGTGAGGAGTGGGTTAGGGTGTATACTTTATAAGGTAGAGAGAGAAAAGGTGAGGAGTAGAAGACTTTGTTTGGGTTTCATATTAGTTAATTTTTCATGTGAGAAGCAAATGATTAAAGACACTAGCCAATTTTCATTGTCTCACCTAAACCAATTCATAGGGGGTTGGGTTGTATATAATCTTCATCCATGATAATCTAATAGATTAGGGGTGTTTTAGTCAATTCACTAAAGTAATAAGTAACTTTTCCTATCCTCTTAATAGTTGTAGAATAGATTATGTGGGAAGAAAACATTTTAAATGCAGCACGCGAAGTGGAGGTGAAACCCATAAAGGTTAAGGGCATGGGTAGGGCACCAAAGAACCACTGGTGAATAAAAATAATATCTCTCCAACTATGACCCCTTTATTATAATGCTTTGTAGTTTTCAATTGTTTTGATCATGTGTATAAAATTGTAATTGATTTACTTATAATCTTGTCCAATGTACAGTAAGCAAATTGTTAAAAATAAATATATTATGATATTCTTGTGGCTTATAGATCGCAAAGTGTATGTATATATATAGGGTTGGGTTCAAGTTACATCTGATATAACTTTAAACAATGTTACACCACTCAATAGCTTGTTATTTAATTCATATTTTGAAAATCCCACCATTAGATTACATGTTCAATATGTTTTTAACATATATGCTAATTTCATACTAATCATTCATTATTTACCATTAGATTCATAAAATCATCTTTTATGTGTTATTTTAAACTATAAAAATTTAAATTTAAAGAATTGATTAATGACATGATTATTGATCTTTGATTACCTTGAAATGCCGCAAGCATGGAAAATATACGAAGATAATGTAATCCATGAATTCATTTAAAAAATATTAAGTGGTGTAACATTTCTAAAATTATACCATTACACATTTTTTGAATCATTGATTTCTGTTAGATCTAATGCTTTAGACAACTATTGGCCATGCAATTAATTTTTTGGGAAAAAAGCATTTTCCCCTCTCTATGTTTGGATTAGTTCACAATTTCTCCATTTATCTTTGAAATTAACCAATTTTCTCTTCTATGTTTGGGAAATGAGTAAATACCCCAAATTTGTTATTTTCTCAGATAAATCTAACGAAAATTTTTAACGAAATTATTACTTGTACACCACAAGGAAGAGAAAAAGTTTAAAATTTTATTGTTATTTTCTTAGATTGCATTTGTAATCATTGTAATTTCATTGGATTTGACTAAAAAAGTAGGACTTTGTTAACAGGTGCCAGTCAGCACTTGTACTTGTTAATGAACTAGGTGTGGTTCATTTATGATCTATCACAAATTTCACCTGTATTGGAAATTGACGAACTTGTACTTTAGTTTCTTTAATACTCCATTTAAACTGACACACATTTAATACATATTCAGTTTTTTCTATATAAAAAAAAATGTGAATAGTTTATTTTAAATTTTATTACATTAACAAGTGCTGTATAGTACTAGGTAACAGCACCCAAAAAAATAATAGAGTGGAGGTATTTGCTCATTTCTCGAATATAGAGGGGGAAATTGAGAACTGCCTCATACATGGAAAAAATGCTTTTTCCCGTAATTTCTTTCTTATCCCCAAATTCTATGTTTTCTCAGTTATCATTTACTTAAATGAAATTATTTCCTCTCTCTCTCTCTCTCTCTCTCTCTCTCTCTCTCTCTCTCTCTCTCTCTCTCTCTCTCTCTCTCTCTCTCTCTCTCTCTACCATCTTCCAAATCTACTCTCTATTTCATTTTTTTTGTTTGGTTACCACCATTGATGGCTTGTTGCTTAGATTTCAAATAAACCAAACTAAGGTAGAAAAAAAAAAGATAAAATAAAAACTAAAAGGAAAATGATTGAGATATAAACTTTTTTATAAAATCTTTTACAAATTGTTAATGTAGTGAGTGATTATTGGTAAATAAAAAGTGAAGTTATTGGTAAGCTTAGATAAGAACCAGTAAGAAGTTGACCACAAACAACAGTTTGTAAAAATACTGTAAAATAATTTGTGCTTATAGCTAGTGCCGATTAATGCATAAAAACAAGTGATGTAATCACTTAAGGACTCTAAATAAAAAAAAGGCCTTATTTGAATTAAAATATATAGATAAATATCTATATATTTTAATTAAAAAATATTTAAGTCATTTTATTGGTCAAAAGAATGCATTAAAAAGGGTTTATTGTATTTTAAAATATTAAAAATTAGTCGCTAACCCGTGCGATGCACGGGATAGTTAAATAAAAATTAAAAGTACTTATTTTACTTAAAGATATATGACTTAAATTTTAAAAATGTATAATTTGAAAATGAATGAAAATAACTAATTTCTTCAATATAATGATTTAGAAAATTTTTTTTTCTTTCATATCATTGGTTTCACATAACAAATTTCGACGTGGGCTATTCTATGGTGATAACTTTATATAATATTCAACTGTAATTATATCTAATATCCACTACCAATCTAATCTATATTATCTTGATAGTAGATAGTAGATCTACAAATTGCATTCTCGTATTCTTAGAGCTTGCCACATTATTGTTATTATTTATATATAATATAAAACTGAAAATTTTAACTTTTTGAAAGACTTACATTAGAATTAGGATTAAAAAATAAAATTTTTTTTTTAAATTAGACCTCACGTTAGTTTTTTTTTTTTAAAGGCTCACTTTAGGTTAAAAAAAAAGACTCACGTGAAAAAAAAAAGAGAGACTCCTATTAGGATTAAGGAAAAAAGAAAGAGACTCCTATTAGGACTCTCTCACTATTTAGTTTAACAAATTAAAATTTTTTATAAATTAAAATGATGAGGAAAAAAGAGGGAGAGAGACTCCTGTTAGGACTCTCTCACTATTTGGTTTTAAAAATTAAAAAAATTATAAATTAAAATGATGATGTGAAAAATTGTGGGAGTTTCGGAGGTTTCGATTTTTAATATATATAGATTAAAAAAGAAAGAACAAAAGGCTTCATAGTACACTGGACAATACCACACGCATAGCTGAGCAGTGGCACACTGCCCATAGCATACTAGCACACACAGCTACATGACCCACGGCCCCACACGCTAAAACTAACTTTCCTAAGACACTAACCTACCCACGGTAGCATGAATAGTACTTTTTACTTTTTATATTATTATACCGATTAATTAAACCTTATTTAAGGTATGCTAAAATGAAGTGAATTAGTTATATTATTAATTAAATTTTTTTAGAGAAATTTAAAAATAAAAATTTAATTAATAATTTTACATTTCAATAGGTAAAAAAAATTAAATTTTAAATACAAAAATTTTAATATATATTATTTAATTAATATTTAAATATAAAAAAGCACACTTATAATTTTCGCCTTCGCCTTAGGCAATTAAGCTCCCAAAGTTGTTGAGTCGATCCAGCCTATAGCATTACTCAAATTGAAATAAGAGTTTGCAAACATTCAGAACCCAATATTCAGATTGTACTTCTTTAACAATAGTAAATACATGAATTGTTTTGGAGATGATTGATAATGATAAATGTTGAAGAGTTGTTTTAAAAAAAAATTGGACACAAAATAATTTTTGCTTATTCATGACTTATAAAAAGTTATAGTTGAATTTAATAAGAATGACCGGTCGAAAAATGTAAAGCTCTTATCAAGTTATATTTATTGTAACTTGAACTCATTTCTCTTTATATGTATAATAAATAAAAAATCTTCAAATTATTTCTCACATACATTATCACTAAACTATTTTTTTTTACCCTTAAGATTGTAGTATATGCTTTTTAAAGTTAGAATGATTACATACAATTTAGCACGAGCATACATACATTAAAGTTAACAGGTTCCCTCTCCAAGGAATATTTTATAACTTAATCACTTTTTTTTTTTTTAAGAGAGTTTTAACTTATGATGTCTATTCATACTCCTGGTGATAGCTCTTTATCACCTAATCAAAATACTAATTAATATTTAGTATAAATAATAATTGAACCTCAAATCTTTTATATAATTATCAAAAGTTTTAACAGTCAAGCAACCTGAAATGCACCCAAATATTTGTTAATTTACGTTCAGAAATTTAATTGTACTTAATTACCAATCCAGTACTTTTCATTTATAATAATATAAAAAAACCCACCGAAAAAAGATTCATAATAAATTAATTTGATCACAGCTTAATCTCAAGAAAATCACAGCCGTAGAAACCGCGGAAACAAAGAGCTGGCAAAGGTTTTTTTATTGGTTGCACTCAATTCATCTCTCACTACTCACGAGTCACGAGAAAGCATCCATGTCAGTGCACTCGTCTTTTTGTGTTCCCTATCTCAATCCTCAATAACCCTCTTAACCCCACTTCTTTTTCTCAGAACTTTCGCACACCCATTTCACCAAAAGATTTCAAACACACTTTAGTACTTTACTTTGTTGCAATCTCTCTTCCGTTCACACAAAAGTCTCCAGCTTTTCTTTGCTCACAAGGATCTAGCTAGCTAGCTAGGCATGGCAGACTGGGGGCCAGTGATAATTGCAGTGGTGTTGTTTGTGCTGTTGAGTCCAGGGCTTTTGTTTCAGATTCCAGCAGGGGGCAAGGTGGTTGAGTTTGGGAACATGCAGACAAGTGGTGCTGCTATTCTGGTTCATGCTATCATTTTCTTTGGCCTTATCACTATCTTTCTTATTGCCATTGGTGTTCACGTCTACACTGGCTAATTAAGCTAAGCACTTTTTCATATTTCATGGATTGTTTATTATGGATCTGTTGAAGGGGTTGCATAGATTAAACAGTTTGATGCTTCTTGCTTTGTAATTTATATATTTGAACTTGTTATTGATAGTGTTTACAAAATGTCATACCTTTCCTTTTTATGATATGTTTCTTTGCGTATGTGTAACTGTGTATCTAGTAACTTTTATGAGTGGTAACCAAAAGAAATAATGAAGTATGAGATAACTGGGGAAAAAAAAGTTGTATGAGGTTAGAGAAGAAAAATTGAGGTCAATGATGTTGATTTATTAGTGATGCACATGCACCCATGTGATGATGTTAGAGATTGGTGATTAAATTTAAGAGATAAGGACCTGAATGAATTTTGGTATTATATGAGTATTTTCTAGGGGTAGAGTAATTGTATCTATAAATAATATAAAATGTAGACTAGAAGTTGTTGCTTTTGAATGTGGTCAAATAGGGTGAGAAATTTCATTCTTTTAATCTTCTTGTAGTTTTTTTTTTTTTTTTTTGAGAAAAATCTTCTTGTAGTTTTAAGAGATGGGAATCACAAGACATTTTTATTTGTTCTGGAATATCCTTTTCTTCCTAGAAGACCAATGAGACAGAGATATTATAGCTCGGTTTGTAATTGTACTTTACTTTTGATGTGTAATTCTTTTTGGGATGGGAATAATTTACTGCAACAAAAAAGGATTAGGGATTGTACCATCTTCCTTCTCAGCACACACAACTGATATGGGAAAAAAAGAGATGGGATTTCTCCCCAATCTGTTAAGAGGCTAGGATCACCAGATTATTATTATTTTTTTTTTGAGAAGGAGATAATGTGGACCTTGTATGGCTTATATTCATATCAAAGCCTTATACAAACTTAGAAATGAAGAGCAAATTAAAGAAAAGAAAGGCGGTGCCAAAGAACCCTTGTAATTCCACAGGTCATCTAAGGTTTATATTCTTCTTTCTCTATCAAATTATCAAAAGAAATGGTGTTTTTTTTTTGGTGTGATGGAGACATCTAAGATTTATATTGCTCTTTCGCTATCAAATTATCAAAAGAAAGGCAAAATGAGAGTGGAAGAGGGTAGGGGAAAAGAAAAAGAGATGTTGGCAAGGTACTATAGCTTTCACACAATTTGGCTAGCATGAGCTAAGCCATATGTAACTTCTTCGACCCATTCCTTTTAGAAAATCATTATAGGATTTTAATAAATTCAGCCTCGCATCCCCTTTTTTCTTTTCTTAAATAATGAAAAATTTTCTTAAATTTATTTATTAATTTTTTTTTTGAAGTTACTAATTGTTTAATTTAAAGAGCTGATGAACAAAAAATTGTAGCACCAAAAGGATTCCAAAGAAATAAAGGACAGAAAAAAAAGAATTCGTAATTACTCACCTGGGAGTGAAACTTGATTTTCTACAAAGGCTTATGATATCTTCCAGTTAAATAAGACTCGTGAATGATTGGATTATGTATTGGGAAATAAGCCATAAGGCCCATACCCCCATATTCTGAAACCTCAAATATTTACCCTATATATATTATGAGCCTCAAATTGGTTGAACCTGAGTTTGGAATTGGGCTCGGCTAATTTTGCATCATTGATTATAAGTGGTCCTTGAATAATACAAGGCTTTTATCATTAAAAATATACAGTACCACCGATTACATAGAACAAGCATATAAAAGAGGAAGTGACAAACTGACCTATGTATTCTTTGATTTCTTTCGGCCTGAACCTGCCTTGGTCACATTAGACATGAGGGTTGAGAAAAATGGTCTAGATCAATTTTTTGATTCAGATTTAAATTTTACAAATATAAAGATAGAGAAATTGTCTTGTTATTTAAATTTTTTTGGCGGATGAATAAGAGCTCAGTTGACAACGCTAATTATTGTTGCACATGGTAACTTGCACACAACTGTACGCTGAAAATACGATTTTAGTTGTAATTGTGAAATGAATTTTAACTAATATGATTTTAGTAGTATGTCTCATAGAGAAATTTTAGGTTAAAATCTTGTAGTAAGAAACACTCAAAAGAGAGGAATCAAAACTCTTTGGCTCAAGAGAGTTTGACTTTTAGATTTGCTCTTGTATGGTCGCCTCTCTTAGTGTAGCAAGGGTTGGTATGTATAGACAAAACTAGGTTAAACATGTAGTATAAAAAGTCCGTTAACTAACCATGAGATTTTCGTTCAACCAAGTGTCAAGCAAAGGTTGAACAAACATGCTGTTTAAATTTCGGTCGAGCAAGGGTTCCATGAACTTTTTATCTAAAGTTTACTGAAGAGAGGAAAATTTCACTTGTATGATTGGCTTGAAACTTAAAATATTCGATTTTCTTCTTAACATGACTTTAAACTTGAAATTTGAGCGAGTCTTTTAGAATGCACAAATACAGTTAATGCTTTAAGTCAATGTCTCTTGTCATCACATTAGAGTCACACTCTATATATATTATATACACTCACACAAACTCAATGGAATATACAAACGTGGCAACTAATGCTCCATATGTCAACATCAAGGGATTCGGGCAAGGGTTCCATGAACATTCTAGTTAAATATCAGTCGAGCAAGGCTTCCACGAACTTTCTACCTAATGCTTACTTGAGCGAGAATAATTTCACTTGTACGAGTGGTTTGAAACTTAAAACATTCACTTTTCTTCTTAACATGATTTTAAACTTGAAATTTGAACGAGCTTTATAGAACGTACAAATGTAGCTAATGCTTCAAGTCAATGTCACTTATCACCGCACCAGTGTCACACTCTATATATTATATCCAGCAGCTAATGCTTCATGTCAACGTCAAGGGATTCGAGGATCAGAGGAGTTCAAAGTTCAAACACTTTGATGTGTCCTAGGTTTAACACTATCCCTGTGTAATGGCCATGGCCACACGGAGGTGCTTCATTTTCAACTTGGCTTATAGTCCCAACCTCAAGGTCAGACTAACCTTAACTCCAACGATATGTCGACACCTGTCAGCCCATTTTCCAAATAAAGTTCGACAACACTCATCATGTCCCCATATTTTCTACCGATTCGAATGATATTTGACACCTTTCACCCCCCATTTTCTCATAAAGCTAAACCAGACTGTAACATTCATTCTCTTTATTCAAAACCACTTGATGGGATTCTGAAACTTTTGTTTTTTGCGAACAAAATGTACGTCCAAATCCGCTTATGAATATACTAGGGCAATCAAATCCACAAGATGCGTGTTGATCTCTAGTTGGACCTCAGAGGTTCTCTTTTATAGTACTGTTTTACGTGTCGATCTCTGGTAGGATCTCAGAGTTCCCTTTTATGGTACTATTTTACGTGTCGACTCCTTGTGGATGTTTTTTGAATTTCCAAAATCATGGTACTGATTAAACCTTAGACCGTATGCAGATTAGATTTATGGATTTTGTTTTTACTAATTATTGTTGTACATGCCGAGCTACACATATACTGTTATACACATTTTTGCTGAAATTATTATTTTAAAAACCCGATTTCAATTATAATTATAAAATTATGTTTTGAAAATATCATTTCACAATTTAAAATGAAATTGGTATTTTGAAAACAAAATTTTAGCCATGTCTAATACACACTGTATCTAACTATCACGAATCTTCTTTCAAATTGTTAAACATAATTACCTATTTGAAATTCATTTTCCCACATGGTAGAGATATAGAGAATATTTAATGAGAGACTTTCTATTAAACAAAGGGGAAGGTTTCCACTAGCAAAGGTTGCGTCCAAGTGTCCAAAATGAAGGGTATTGACTAAGGGGCATGGCTATTGGAGTGGCAAACTTCTGTTTTTTGAGAAGTAGCACGCCTGAAATATAATGATTAAGCTTTTATAGTTATATTAGCATAATATATGTTGGATTATGTGGAACTTAATTGTGTTTGATTCGGATTATGAATTTACCCGATACAAAAGTGGTACGAGTTTTAATGGGAGATTTTCTGAGGTTTAGTCCATGGAGTGGAGGCCCAAGTCGGAGCGCTCTCTGAGGAAAAGTTTTGGCCTGTTTTTAGCCCATTGTGAATTGTGTGCAGTATAGAAATACCATGGGTTCAGATTAGGGCTTGGGGTGTTGTTTTGAGAGAGAAGACCTGTACTGCTGTATTTTGTATTTTTCTCTGTGAATAATGAAATCATAGCAACTTCGTGGATGTAGGCAAATTGCCGAACCATATAAATATTGTATTGTGTGAATGTTTTCTTTGGCAAATATTATTTTTTCTTTTTTTGCATCTCACAGATCTAGAAATTTCGTGAATATTCCCTACAATATATACTCTTATTTGCATCATATATCCCTCACATCCTCATAAAAAAATGTAATATTATTGTCGAGCCAAGAAATTTTGTGAAAAAATAAAGAGAATAGGAGAGAAAATCAATGCACAAAATTTTATGTGATTCAACAATCTACCTAAATCGACAATAAAAACAACTAATTTTTCATTATTAGAAAAGAATAGGTTTAACATCATATCCCCCTTACTAAACCGCGCCCCGACCTATTATTCATTCAAAGCATAACATGCTTAAACTAAGCCCACAGAACCTCTAAATTAGATTTTAAGTATTCAATATTAAATTTTAGATATTGTCTTTTTAGGGACACCCAAGTGGTGGGTTCAATGGATTTGAAAGACGTATTATAAACTTAGAAGTTCAAGTTCTATTTACCATACTATCGATTAATGGAGTTTTCGTAATTTCTCATGTGTAAGGATAACAGGGCCGGCTCAATGGTATAAGCTATTGATGCGGCCGCCTAAGGCTCCAAGCGAAAAAAAGGCCCCTAAATTATAATAGAATTAATTAAGCCAAAATATTAACCAATAAATAAAATAATATTTTCTTATCAAATGAAAAACAAATAAAAAAGAGAAAGAAATGCTATGTCCACAACATTTTTTACAAAAAATCTTAATAGAAAATTGTTAAAGGTTGTTATTGACAGCAAAAAAATAATTTTAGTGATAGGTTCAACTAAAAATTAAGAAGCAACTTAACACCTAAGATTTGTCATGTATAATATTCTAAATGTAGCACTTCTAAAAGAAAAAAGACCAAGAAGAAAGCAATTCACAAAAAAATTCACAACATTTTTCACAATAATCAAGTTAGCAAATTTTTACTAGTTTCAATTAGATTTATCACTGACATTACTCTTTTACTCATTACTATCAATTTGGCACGTCAACAAATGTAAAAAGTTTTGTCAATTTTTTTTGTGTTTATGAACTAAAAAAAAAAAAAAAATTCCACGTTATTCATGTTGATTAATAGTAATTTTATATATGAAATAAGATAACAAATTTTCGCTTTAGGCCCCCAAATGCATCAAGCCGCCCCTGAAGGATAACATACTTAAAATAATCCATAGAATCTCTAAATTAGATTTAAGTATTCAATATTATATTTTAGATAGTCTCTTCGAGACATTTGAATGGTGAGTTTAATAGATTTGAAAAACATGTCATAAACTTGAAAATTCAAGTTCTATCTACCACACTATTGATTAATGAAGTTTTCATAATGTCTCATGTGTAAGAAGTGAAATAGTCTGATAAAAAATTAAGATATCATTTCCTTCTTAAATTAAAAAAAAAAAAGAAAACGAAAAAGAAAAGAAAAAAAAGATACCATTTTGATCGATTACAAACCATTGAGATAGAATTGAGGGTTGAAAACGTACTGTAGGCTCATGTAGTACAAAGAAATCAACAAGGTCTTCGGTATAATAATGAAAGAAAAGGATCGTATGAACAGAAGATTGGGTAGTGCTGTTGTGTCGCACCTACGTCTTCTGCGCTGGACTGTCTCCTTCATTTTCCTTAATTTTTGTATCCTAGTTTTGACTTTTCATATGGAAATTTTAGCATATTTTGCTTGCATGGGCATGTAAGAAGTTTCAAGACAAACCACTCTATATATGTAAGTGTATATTATAATATTCTATACTCAGAAAGCATTCGAATGTTTGTTTTAGCTTCGCATAGCATATTACAAAGGGTTTTGCTTAGGTTTTTTTGGGCCGGGTTGAAGAAATGGGAAGAGGAAAGGTAGAGCTGAAGAGAATAGAGAACCCAACAAGCAGGCAGGTGACCTTCTCAAAGAGAAGAAATGGGCTTTTGAAGAAGGCTTTTGAGTTGTCTATTCTATGTGATGCTGAAGTTGCACTAGTCATCTTCTCTCCCTCTGGAAAGGGTTACCAATTTGCCAGCCATGAGTTACTTCTCTCCCTCTCTCTATCTCTTTGTTTTTATTATTTCTTTGAGTTACTTTTTGAATATATACGTGTAAATATGCAACGTGCATGTACAACAAATTAATATGTTTATATTTTGTTTGTGGTAATGTTAATGGATGCAGCATGAACAGAACCATAGCAAGGTATCGCAGTGAAGTAGGACTGCCTCAATCAATTGACCAACACTCTAGACCAATGGAGGTATCCTATATTGCTTTTCTCAAACTAGCTACTTGAACTATTTTTTTAGATGAGTGAGCAGATTTTATTTCATCTCAAACAATGACTAGCAGGACAGATTTACAGAGGGGTAGCAAAAAGCTCAACCCCTACAATCATGGAAATTTACCTGCGTCAAAACTAATTCAAGGAGACTTTAGGACGGAATGTGAAAAGCCCCACAAATGACACAAATAATGCCCCACAAATTTTCATTTGAAATGGGTTAATTTCATAGTGTTAATTAAATTTTATAAATCAAAAAAAGTATTTAGTGTCAAGTTATTTAAAATTTTAAATGGAGTTATACTTAATATGTTGTCAGATTTAGGAAAAAAAATCTTAATCATGAAACAATCTTCATTTTTTTTATATAAGATAAAAATTTTATTTTTATCTAATTTAAGTATATATGTATGTGAAGTTTTCTTCTTAAAATTTGAATTCAGACTCTTGCCTACCACTCTGTTACTCCTAGAATGCGCGGTGGTTGAAATGGTTTCCATCTAACTTGAAATGGAGAGTTCCATTTCTAATAGAGTTGCAAACCCTCATCTTGCTTCCATTCCTTTTTTACTTCGATCTGATCTGTAGCCTCAAATATTCATTCCTTAGTTGCAATCCTGCCCTCTATGTATCATGGCACTTCTGTGCTGCCAGATGTGGTTTTTAGGAGCCCATAAAATTAACAAGTTTGGAAACCACAAATTTTTATGTCTTTATCCTTTAAGCTCAGATTTACCCCAACCCATTAGATCATCCCAACTGAACTTGGGGTGCTTAATACTATACTAGTTCATTAGCTGCTACCAGATTCTCTTACAGAAGGCTTAACATCCAAAAAACAAATGCTTCCTATTTTCAAGTCGATTCCTGCAAATTATACATTGATCCTCAACCTGAATTCCCCACTGCATTAGCCTCTGTTCAGTACTTAACAACCTATTTATGCTTAGGAATACGGTTTGCAAACCAAACCAAACCAACTTCCACCAATTAACTTTTGGTTTTTCTTTCCAATATATATATATATATATATATATATATATACACATATATATATAGTTATAGATTTTTGAGGATGTATACTTACCTGATTTGGATGACAGCCAAAAAGGCCTGAAAATCTGCTAACTTTCTTTGAATAGATACGAGTTCTTCATATCTAGTAGGTTTCCACTGCCAATCTTTGCCCTTTAGAACACTTGAGATTTTGGCATTTAGATCATTAGCAGCATCATATACCACCACTCTGTGACCAAATCGAAGATACAAATATACTGTTAGCTAGGGTGTCTCCAGCTGTCCATAGAAAAACATTACTTCCAAGACCAATATTAAATCTAAACTCTAGGGAAAGGGCTTCTGTTCATCTTGAGCTAATTCAACACAGTGACTGAAATTATTGCTATTTCATATGATGACTACTTTCCTTTTTGTCCTTTGAAAGAACTTGGTCTCCTATTTTTTAGATTTAGAAATGGACCCAGTTCCAGGCCTTGCATGTGGCTCTTAACATTGGTATAATAAACCTCAGGCCTTCAAACTTCTTGATATGTCCTAAATATTACTTATATTGTAAAGATGGTCCTCCCCAAATTTTTTATTATATATAAAATTCACCCTATAATCTTAAATTGTAAATAATTATTTCTCTAATTAAACCCACGTAGTCTTAACTCTTGTTAAAACATTAAGAGAAAATGATATATGTAGAGAAAGATTGTAGAAGCATTAGGAGAATTAACGTGATTCAACCTAAAGATCTATATCCACGGCAAAATGTCCTTGTTGCTACATTTTCACTATTTTGAGTAGTGTTTTACAATGAGCCCCATATATATGTAAGAATACATTATTAAAGTTTAGTAGGGTATTCCTAAAACCACAAAAACTCATGATATTCTACAAAACCATGATCTACAGATTTATAACACCATCATAATATATATAACATATTCTACCACTTCCAACTTCCACCATTCTAGCTTTGGTTTTCACTTTTTCATATAAGGCGACAAAGGAATAAAAATCTTCTATTCCACATTGAGTATTGCACTATATGTTTTACCAATTGTAGTATGCTATGTGTTTGATTTTTTTTTTTTTTTGTCATTTAAAATTTTAGTTATTGTACAAGGGGAAAAACGGGAGGCGTGTGGATAAACGTGATTGATAGAAAATAAAGTGAAACACAGAGCGGAGTAAAGAATTTTTATTAAGCTAAAAAAATGTTTTGGTATACTAAGTGTTAGAGTGGAATAAAAAAAAATTATTATGCTAAAAAAATGGTTTGGTATTCTAGGTGTTAGAGTGGAATAAAGAATTTTTATTAAGCTAAAAAAAATTTGTTGGTATACGAGGTGTATGCTGCTTATTGAATTATTTAAGGATTGGATGGGAGGTTTACAAAGATACCAAAGAGTGAGTGCATTTGATATATTGGATCCAAAATTAATAAGTATGAAGAGATTAAAGAGAATTTAAATAATATAATTAAAATAATGAAGTGAAGATGTGCATCAATAGTATTGTGTAATGTTCTCTAACTCAACCCTGTATTTTAGTTATAATATAAATAAGAAAAAAAAAAATGATGTAAAAAAGAAAGAGGAAGCAAGAAAGGAATTATTGTGGTTCGGTCTAACGACCTATGTTTTTAGTAGAAAGTCCCTTATGATTACATATTTATTATTTGAATTGTATATCACAATGAACTCAATATAAGATAGACACACACACTAGGTTTAGTAAAGTAACCCTAAATCACAATAACTCATAGTATTCTAGAAAGACATGGTTACATATTATAATATATTCTAACACTTCCAACTTTAGTCCTTCTAGCTTTGGTTGTCACACTGCACCCACCCCCAAAAGGTTGGTTATGAAGAGAATGCAAAGATTGAAGAAGATATAAATCGTAGGATAAGAGTAAGCTTAATTTAGTGGAGAAGTGCATCATCAAGAGTATTGTGCGATTATAGAATATGTATCAAGTTAAAGGATAATTATTTAAGATAGCTATAAAACTAGATATGCTCTATGGTATTGAGTGTTGAGATATAATATATATATATATATATATATATATATGTTCCTTAAATGGGTTTAACTGAAATGAGAATGTTAAAACAGATAGGCAGAAATATAGGGAATGAAAAAAAAAAATTGAAATGGAGGAAGTCGCTTAAAGGTAAGGGTGACTCTTATTGATGAAAAGAAAGAGACAGAGAGAGTCATTAGAGATGGTTTGATCATGTGTAGAGAAGAGTGATTAATGCATTTGTAAGGAAGAGTGAATTGATTTAACTCAAAGTAACAAAAAAAAAAAAAAAAAGATTATATACAAAGATGTAAAATTAAAATAACATTAGTGGTAGTTAAAAAAATATGTCAATTAAAAGGGTGAAACACAAATCTTCTTATATAGTTGCATGCATGTTGCTGTGTTCATGCTTCATTTAGTATACTAAGTACTTTTGCATTTGAACTTACTTCTTCGCATCTTATTATGCATCATAAAGATAGCAACTTTAATCTATTTGTGGTTCTCAATTATAAGTATAATTGGTTTAGGAAGTGATGCACTAATATCACATAATATTGTAAGATCATTTGGTCACTTAATTAGCAACCGGACTCTGAACCTTTCTGTATAATAAAAATCATGTTGCACAAATAACTGCTTCTTGAATAATCCCTCAAAGGCTGAAGCTTAAATGTTGTTGATCTTTTCAGGGAGTTCTACCATTTGATTAGTGATTGATACTAAATTCTTAGCTGCTTTTACTTTTTGTCATTGACAGTTTTGGAGGACTGAAATTGAAGAGTTAAAGCGATCAGTAGACATATTGGAGGCAAGACTTAGGTATGTTCAATGGCTGTAATTATATCATACGCCAGATCAAGACTTGTCTGCAATTATATCACTGCAATTTTCATCTATCTTCAATCTTATGGTTTTGTAGTCACTCAGCTGGAGAAGATCTATCATCATTGGGCATGAAAGAGTTAAAACAGCTAGAGCGACAGACAAGGACTGCAGTTGAACGTGTCCGCTCTAAAAAGGTAATGATTGATATTGTTGTTATAGAAAGCCATAACATTCGAAAGAAAAATACTGAAAATATTGTCAATTTTACTACAATTTTTTTTTTTTTAATAAACTAACGGGATAATAAATTTAATCAATATCACATCAATAATGTAATAGATAATGTAACAAATAAGACTCTAAATAACTTTTTAAGTTTTTATGTTTAAAACTTGATACATCAATTTATAAGACTTATAATAAAATTGCTGGTAGTGGTAACATCACTCATACTCAAAATCAAACAAATAATACCAATGAGAATGCATAAGACTTTTGATAACACTATAAATATAGCAACTTATAATTCATTCTTGTTCTGATTTTATGCATGGAAATAACATATAATTTAACCTTCTTGTGACTAATTTTTTGTTCTGATTTTTCAACAGAGGCGCATTATTTCAGAGAACATCAACTTGATGAAAAGGAAGGTGAGATAACATAACTAATAACCTAAAATGGAACCAGTCTGCTAGCTAGCTAGTCTAGGGCTTGGGACTTCGTTGGACTCAGATGCTGCCAGTAAATAAATAAAGACCCTGAAATTTTATCAAGCTATGCCAGGCTTGAAGTTCCATGGACCTAATCAATTATATGATAAAACCAAATGACCTATCACATTTTTCAGATTACATAACCTACATCAGCTGGTAGGTTTTCTGGTAATTTCAGCTGGTATTGCATTTAATTTATTGTCTCAATAACTTATTATATAAGCTCGTAACAATTGGTATCAGAGCCAGGATAAAATAATGATTGGGATGCTTAGAGAAGGAGGAACCAGGCTATTTTTGCCCGTGAGGTGAAATGCTCATGGGGATATGAGAGATGTTCTCTTCTCAAACTTGAATGCACATCTTAAACAGCTCATCAGCAACCATGTTTTTGTGTAAAGAGAGAGCATCAACAGCCAAAAGACCCAAACCCAAAATAATATATGGTGGAGGTCAAGCAAATACTAGAGGAAGAATGGTTTGAGACAACTCAGCTATCTCTTACCTTCCAAGAAGACCCTACAAGACATTAGAAATTGAAATCAACTAGTCTAACTTAGAGGTCTAGGTTTCCCTTGAAGCATATCATATTATTCTTATGTCTCTTAACCAAAATAGAAAAATACAAGAGGAGAATAGTTGAGAAAATTAGTATATATACCCCTAGCAAATCAATCTATTATCTTCAAAGTCAAATTTATGTCTATTACACAGAAAAGATTCATTTTTTGTTTGTTTGTTTGTGTGGATCTTGTTTAAACGCAGCAAAGAGCCCTGCAAGAGGAAAACTGTCATCTGCAGAGACGAGTGAGATTTCAAAGACTTATGGTGTTATATGTACCTGCAGAGTTTTTTATTATCTAGAAATCAAGATTGATTTACAGTTTGGATATTAGAGTTGACATGTATTTTCATGTTTGCTTTGTGTTGAAGTTGCACGAGCTGCATGATGCTAACGTAACCTCAAAAATTTCGGGACAAACTGTGAGCAGCTGCAACATCTCAAACCCAAGGTAGTGACTTTGATTTATGGGTAAACTGACTAAATTCTACTACACACACTTTGTGTTTCAGTAACTAAAAACATGAGTTTAACTCGCATCTTCATTTTATGAAAATACACATGACACACTGTGTATAACAAATTTTGCCCTTAATTTATTTTGTCGAGTTGAAAGAAAAATGCCTCCACATGACCATGTGTGTATTGTGTAATTAGTATGACTATGTATATTAGCAATTTAGCAAAGTCCCCTAGTTTGTTTTTGTGTTCTTCTAACTTCAAATTGGTGCACCCTATCGTTTGAAATAAATTCATTTTATTTTCAGATTCAATATTATAAATTTAATTATCTATTTAATTTCACATCATTTATTGTTAAATCTAAGTAATAAAACTTACTGTGAAATGGATTCATTCCATTTCAAGTAAAATATGGAAAGGGTCGTTTATATTTTAGGAAATCCCAAAATTATGACCAAGAATGTCCCGAATTTCATAGATTCAGATCCTCTAGATTTTCTAGAGTACTATACTAATAGATTTCCTTAAATCCTAACCACTCTTTAATGATTTAATAGTTTAGATTTTGTCATATTAGCATTCTACTAACAATATTCTTAAAATAATAAAATAATGTTGCAAACAAAACAATTAAGATTATTGTGAGTGGAATACTGATATGACAGAATCTAGACCATTAAATCATTAAAGAATGATTAAGATTTAAGGAAATCTATTTGGTAGAGTACTTTAGGAAATCTAAAGGATCTGAATCCGAATTTCTTTGGCTATTTTTTCAAAGAATAAGTTGCTTTTAATACATTTGGAATTTGAATTGCAGGGTTCTTCAAGATGGAGTTGTCCGTTAACCAAGGGTCCAGATGAGTTCTACCAGTTAATAAAAGGATAATCAATTACTTCAATAAGTGCTGTAATCATATAATTAAGAGAAGTGCTATATCCACAATATTTTCATGACATTTTTATAACAAATTCTTAGGTGGTAAGTTGTTATTGGTTCCAATTTGAATCCATCACTTAAATTACTTTTTTTCCCACGTACAGCCAGTAACAATATACCACTTAAGATTTGTTGTGAAATATTGTAAAAATATTGTAGACATAACATTCCTAAGTAACTAATATTTGGCACCACAAATTGCTAATGTGTAGTACTTTGCCACCCTTTTGTGTATGTTTTGTTCTAATAAACATGCAGTACGATAATTTTCACAAAACATTTCGCAACTATCGAAATGATAAGTTATGAATAATAAATGATAAAGTGAAGCTAGTAAAGGATCCAAATGAGAATCAATATTGGATTACAACCCTTAACCTCATATAACAATCATCACAATACAAGTCAGGAAATTCAATCTCATAACTCATATAGACAATTTATCAAACTCTTGGTAAGCAAAAGACACATGCTCATATTATTTGCACAAATTTATAGTTAACACCATAATCACAACTACATATGCTAAAGACATTTCAAAATGCAAGGAAAACCTTTTTCTAAAATTAACCCAATCTCCCATATAAATCAAAAACTCAAATGGTTTCTCAAGAAACCCAACTCACATGATTGCCAAATAACAAAATCCATTTCATAACTCATATAGGCAATTTGTCAAACACTTGGCAAGCAAAAGACACATGCTCATATTACTTGCACAAATTTATAGTTAACGCCACAATCACAACAACATATGCAAAAAACATTTCAAAATGCAAGGAAACCCTTTTTCTAAAATTAATCCAATCTCCCATATAAATAAAAATCCCAAATGATTTCTCAAGAAACTCAACTTACATGGTTACCAAACAACAAAATCTATTTCATAACTCATATAGGCAATTTGTCAAACACTTGGTAAGCAAAAGACACATGCTCATATTATTTGCACAAATTTAGATTTAACACTACAATCACAACCATATATGCCAAAGACATTTCAAAATGCAAGAAACCCAACTCACATAGTTTCCAAACAACAAAATCCATTTCACTCCATTAAATTAAAAACCTCCAATAAGATTTTAAATGTACCAACAAATACAACAAACTACTTCTAAAACAAAACTCACAACATAAAGAGTGTGGTGGGCCTTTTTGTAATGTTGGGCTGGGTTGCCTCTTGCTATATTGGGCCTAAGTGTTCTGGATTAGGGAGTTGGGACCGGTCCAATTGTAACCCACCTTGGTCTGGTTTGTGCACAAACTATGCCCAGTTTGCCAAGACTTTGGTTACATGCCCATGGCAGGTGAAGTTGTTATAGGAAAGTTACGGCAGACAGATATAATGATAAAGATAATTAAAAGAAAACACGTTTGTTGCTAAGACTAAAAGTGAATAAAAGGCAGTGGCAAGAAATGCCTTGTTCATAAAGTAGCAGAGATAAATGGGAAAGAAACAGTATTGAACTTATTGAATCAAAGAGAGAGATGTCAGTTTGCCGTGCCAAGTCAAGTCACAGAGTCGAAGTCAAGAAGGGAACCATTTCCTCAATATGAATAATCTCCCGCGGGAGGAAATTAATTGTTTTGAGGGAGCGAGCCTAAATGACTTGTGCCCAGAAGGATCTTTTGTTCTTGACAGAGAGCATGGGCTTTTGAGGGAGAAAGGGGATTAACCTATCGGTGCATGCCTGCCGTTCTAT
Source organism: Lithocarpus polystachyus (assembly GCA_033629205.1). Taxonomy (NCBI): domain Eukaryota; kingdom Viridiplantae; phylum Streptophyta; class Magnoliopsida; order Fagales; family Fagaceae; genus Lithocarpus; species Lithocarpus polystachyus. The sequence goes on along the minus strand of CM066171.1, from coordinate 3,348,042 downwards.
GCTCTCTCTATTTTCTTTCATTATTCTAATTCTTTTTCTTTTCCTCTCTTCTTTTCTTAGTATTTGCTTATTTTGTTGCAATTTTTTCCTAGAGATAACTTCTCTTAGAGATTACTGCTACTATGTTCGTGCCCCCCTTCTTTCCTATGCACGGTAAGGGTCCCTTATATAATGCCTGTCGTGATCAGATTTTACCATTTTAGCCTTTAACTACCTTTGTCTGGTCTGGGTGTCCTTGCCGACCACCTACTGGTTTTTCAGTCGCCTAGCCACCACCACTTACCTGTGCTGGTTGTGCCATTAGACAAAGAAGAATATTTTATTTGTTTGCTTGCCGTGACACTCTTTCCTGCTGTGGTGTGGGTGCACTCTCTCTTCCTATCCCTCATGGCATGCACCTAGTGGTTTCAACTCATCATTGCTTCTTTTGGGTGGTATATCATTCTAGTAGGACATTTCCTCCCAAAAGAGCCCAAGCAGGAACCCCAAAATAGGTTTTTTCCTCTCCCCACCGCCAGACCATGCCCTCTTACCTTTGACCCATGACCTCACCACTTTCCATATTGACTGGGTACAAGCTGATGATGTCTGGGCCTTGCGCATGCTTTACCTCTGAGTATGTCCAAAACCTGCCTGTTGCTCATGCGCTCGTCGTGGTCTGGAGGTTCATCTGTTCATTTTGCTGTCCATCCTTGACTTCTTATGGCGTAGGTTATCTTCGGATTTCTCCTCCTTTTATGGTTGCTCCCTTAGGGGCCAAACTTTGTTTGATCGTAAGCTTTTCCTCCTTCAGCCCATTCTTTTGCTCTTTGCTGCAGTTTTTGCATTTTCTGCCATACTGCTCTGCTATTCCTGTCGTGATGTTATTTGACCCAAGTTTGCTGGGCCTCTTTGGGCTTGCCGCTTATCCCTCTCACAATGATTCAATAAGGTCATTGGGCCTTTTGGTTACATTGCTCGCGAGCTCCTGTGTCCCATTCGTTTACTTTCCTTGGGCATCCTCGACCATTTATAACTCTGTGTCCCCATGGGCTTTTACCAGCTCCTTTGGGCTTCTTTGGCTCAATTACTTTATCCTTTATCATTGGGGCTCATGGGCTTTCCATCAACCCCTTACTTTCTATACTTGCATTACTTCAGGCCTGTTGTAGTCCATTCTCACTTTCCTATATCACATACTTCCCATGGGTTTGCTACTTCTCTCTTTCCGGGCTCTGTTAGGTCCGCTTGCTTCCTCAAAACTCATTTGTTTGCTTTATGGCCTTATGATTCATTATTCCTGCCGCTTGAGCTTAATGACTTTTCTGACCAATTACTAGTTCATTTCTACCCATGTTGCTGGGCTTCTTTCTTTTACTGGACTTCCCAAAATGAGCATCAACAAAGAGCAATCCTAACAATATAGGATAAAAACCCAAAGATATTAGAAGGTGGGTCATGAAGATTTTACCTTAGATTCATGTTAGGAGAAGTCAAACTATGGATAAGAGTTTGATAATTGAAAATCTAGTAGAAGCAAACCAAGAGACCAAGAGGGAGGAGAGATTTGGTAGAGAGAGAGAGATAGAGGGATGTGTGTATTTGTGTTTGTGTTAGAGAGTGAGTGATAATGAGAGAGAGAGGACTGAAAAATTTTTAAGTGAGTGGGTGGGAGAAATGAAATTTTAGGTGGGAAAAGAAATTTTTTTTGTTGAAATTTAACCCATTTAAGCTGTACTCTTTAGTGACGAAATTTATTTCGTCGTCGTTCCTAACTTTTTTGTTACGAATTATGATTTTGTAGCTAAAGCTACCGGTTTATATGCATTGGACTTTTGACGACAATTTAGTTTTGTCACTATTGGTTACCTTTTGCGACAAAATGAGTTTCGTCGCTAATATTGTCCAAAGCAACATCTATAGCAATGAAATATTTCGTCACTAAAAATCTCAACTTTTAGCGATGAAATATTTCGTTACTATAAATTAATTAAGTTCGCACCTAGTTTTTCCTCGTTGGCGCCTTTGTTTCAAATCAACAATAGAGATGAAAATTACTTTTCGTCGCTAAATGTTATAATTTTTTTTCATTATTAGCGATGAAATCCATATTTCGTTGCTAAATCTGTAATTTTACCGACGAAAAAATATTTCCTCACTAAGTTTCGTTGCTAAAAATATATTTTGTTGTAATGAATTAAAAACTATACGTCAACTCAATGTCGTGAAAATTATTCTCCTTATAGCATTATGGCTCTTTTTCTTGCTGTTGTTTTCAACCCTTTTTATGCTTTGTAATTTTGTATAGAACTTTGGCTTTATGAAGTGTACTATAAAGTCTTTCTACCTGTAGTGGTTGACTTTTGTCCATGTGACAAGCAAAAGCAAATGTACTACCCAAACTGCTGGACTTATCCAAAAAATATTTTTATCTAAAAGAAGACACATACGTTTAAAATATATTGGCATATCTAAATCATGCTAGTCACAAAATTTAATTTTTGGATAGAGTAATCACAAAGCCTTAAGCATACATTTCATATATTAGATTAACCTCTTTTAAGATTGATAAACACAAAACCTCAAGCATGTGTTCTCAGGTTCCTTGGTCATTGAAGTTGTTAATTTGTGAAGTTGCTTGTGATTTGGGAGAATTGATAATTTAATAAGGTATTAGAGCATGTGATCTTGAGTTTGACCAATGTCTTTACTTTACCTTCCACTTAAAATATTGAAAATCTCGCGTGTTGGATCCTACTTATTAAAGGGAAGTTTAGGCCCGCATAGGAGGGAGAGTGTTAAAATTATGGTTAAGTAATTAACTTCATAATTTTCTAATAACTTAAGTTTTTGGGAGAATCGATAATCTAACAGTGACATCCACAACCAACTCCTCCACCATCTTTCTTGATTTCTTTTGTGTGTGTGTGTGTGTGTGTGTGTGCGTGGGTGTGTTATGGCTGCGTTTAAGGTTTGGATTTGCACTGTGGATGCAATTGGAATGATTTCACTGCCATATATAATGTTGATACAATGACACCTGCTTCAAATTTAAGAATGTTGTATTAATCTTTAATTAACTACTCTTATTTTATACATGTTGGTCCCAAATAAGAATGGTATCCCTTGAGGGTGGAGATCGCAGACATTATGTATTTGTTTGTGGAATGAAGGTTATGAGGACCGTCCTATATTTATAGAAGTACTGCTTGCACCCTTTCAATGAAGACAGTGACAACCCTAGAAAGAGTTGTGTCTCTATGTATTATTAAGGGTTACATCCAAGCCTTTACCAAACAATGTATTTATATGTGAAACAAAAGTACAATAAAAGAAATAAAGAATTACATGAGATGCTTGGAGTTATGGGGTGTGGTCACATCCTCTCATATATATATATATATATATATAGTGATGGAGCTATATATTGGCCAGATCCTAATTTTATTAAGAGTCGTGTCTATTACGCACATGCTCTTACATGTATACACTTATATGATTTCAAGTCACAAATTCTGTTTTTTTTTTTTTTTTTTTTTTAATTATGTGTAAGTGTGTGTAACAATTTTTTTTCCCTTTTTTATTTTAAATACTAGGTACACGAGGCTTGGATTTAGAAACTAGCCCAACTACAAAATCTATCCAAAAACAAAGTGTTTTGCACTTTGTAGTGCTTGTTGGTAGTGCCGAGTGGCCCAGTGAATCAGTAATAGTTAGTGGGTGTTGTGCTTAGAATAATTAATATGGTGTTATTTGCGGTGTTTGTTTAGCATCTTCATGATAATTATATCAAAGAGACAAAATATTATTTTTAGACACCAAGAATTTTTTTAAAATACTTTTTTAGACAAATAATTAATCTTAAAAAATAGCAACAATCTTAGCAACATATTTTATATATATATATATATATATATCTCTCTCTCTCTCTCTCTCTCTCTCTCTCTCTCTCTCTCTCTCTTTATTTGTCCATTTGAATGTTGCCAAAATTAGGCTTCGCAAGAAATTGAAAGATGATATTTTAACATGTTAATTTTATACGTTAAAAGAGAAATTGTTGAAGCATTTAATATGGACTCAAGTGTAGATGATTTTTAAGATTTAAAAAAAAATATGAAGTTCTCTTTTCATGAATCAAAGCTAAATTGAGTTAAACTGATTTTTTTTCCATACTTCGGCTCTCTCTAACTAGACAAGATAAGCAAATTCATTATTATACTGAAAACAACAATCAATGCTAAATTGAGTTAAACTGAACTTTTTTTTATACTTCAGCTCTCCCAAACGAGACAAGATGAGCAAATTCATTATTGTAATGAAAACAACTCTCACTGCTATACCAAAAGAGAACTAGCTACTAGCTAGCTAGTATGTTACATACAAAAGATAATCTTACAATTATTGGTTCAATATTCAGCTAGCTCCCATAAAAAAAAAATTAATAATATTCAGCTAGCTAACTTGTAGCCTGAAACGCTCTTGAACGCCTAAGATGTAACTCGTAGCTTTAACATCAATGCTTTCATCACAGCTTTGCATGCCAACATGGTAATATGAAGCATTACCAATATTAGCCTGCATATGTGTTTCATGTGAAGCAGAGGTGCTGTGTTTCAAGTTGCCTGCATATTGAAAAGATGATGATGGTAATGGCCTTGGTGCTTGATACGAAGATGCCATTGGCTTGCCTTTGGTGATCCATTTCTGCTGTAGACTTGAGTACTCCATTATAGCTCTCTTCTATGTAAGGTTTTGTGGATTGCAATAATATATGTGAATTCTCTCTCTATATATAGTGATGGCCTACTACTTATTGTCCAGAAGTATTAAGATAAGAACAAATCTTGTATGTGGTCCTTATAAAAATATCTTATAAGATATGCTTCAGATAGATAACTGAGAAATCCAATCCCACTCATATCTTTAGGATAAATGCAAATGGGTTCTGTGTGAGATCACCAAATGAAATGCCCCATGAGATCACCCAATGAAATTTGAAGGTATATGGGATTAAATGTTGATTACACAACTCCATGTTCATATCCTTTTGCTGGGAGATCTGCAATAATGCAACAAATATGCGATGCTTCAATATAAAGGTTTAATATACTTTCCAGTGTATAATGCTTATCAAGCCAATTAAAAGAAGAGTCTATGATTACATTCCTCGGTTATAAAAATAATTGTGTTAATTTGTTCAAGATCCAGTTAACTAATCAACCAGTAAAGTATTTCGTACTCGAATAAGGGTTACACAAGATAAACCCAAGCAATCATCACGAAGTCCATATTATAAGTTTTAAATCCTATTATATTTATGAAAAAAATTTGATTGTATTTGTTGTTGTGCTAAGTCAAATTATAAGTGGATTATATTCCATTTTAAACAATTAATTAATTCAAGATCATTTATATCCAAAATATCTAAATGAGCGTAGTGTCTTTTTCAGTTATCCTTTAGGCAAGAATTGGAATATGCAGAAGAAAAGGCAAAATCCTTTTAGGTAAATTGGATAGGAAAGTATTAATCAAGGGTGAAATGACTTTCTTTCTCAAGTTGGCACAGAAAGTTCATGTCATAGTTAGTGGGAAAAATGGTATATGGACAACCTGAATCCACTTTATTCTCACAAGAAAAATTAAGAACAGTAGTTGTAAGTATAAAGGGATTTGATGCTCCACTAAATCTTGGACTAGTCTTTTTAACTTTGACTATAGTATAGCTGTACAGATAAGAATCTCATACATTTGTCTGTGAAATTGAAATGGACAGCCAAGGATTGATCAAGGGTGAAATGACTTCTTTATCTCATGAATTTGCTCAGAGATTTCATATCACATAGTAAAAAAGACGACCCACTTTATTGCTAAAGAAAACAACAACATATATATAGTACATGGTTGTTGCTACTTAAGAGACCTGCAACAATTTATTAATTAGTAAGTATAGGTCGGAAATGAGAATCAAAAGAAGTTAACCCAATCAATTGCTAGTAAGGAATCAGATTCAAGTTGGAAAAAGATACAAATATAGCTTAACTCCAAAGTCTTATCCATAAACAGAATTTGAAATAGGTAATGTGGGTAGTGGGATTTTCTTTTATTCTAAAAAATCCCTAATAGTTGAATTTTAAACCTTTCCTTCTTCATTCTTTCTTGTGAGAATATACCATAAATCATGTTCCTTCTTGATAATTATCTAAGGGACCAACAAGAAAACTCTGATCGTCTGAAATCAACATATAACATATGAATTATGAGGTGTTTTTGGTCAGGAAATTGCATACCTTTTCCTTGAGGTTAGGTCCCTACTTATAATGATCGAGCGTCCTTGAATTCTAAACATTCCAAGGCCATTGGAAATAGTTCTTTTTGTGATTTGTCTTAGCCTGTCAATCATCAAGAGTTCGGACTCAGTCGAGTGAGTGGAAATGCCATTAATGCAAATCAGATTATTGGAGTGTCCCACACTCTATTTAACTCTGTCTTTTTTGATAAATGCATGTGTAACTTTCCTTTGACTGACTTAACTATCCTACTGATTGTTCTAGATACCTAACACCATGGTTTTGGGTGTTCCCATTAAAACTCGATTTTGAGTTGTTATTAGGTACTTTCGGAGTTTAATGATTGTTCATTTGTTTTACATTTATGGTGGATTTTACTAGTTAAATTCATAGTGAGGTCAACTATGAACATGAGAAGATAGAGAACTACATCACCGTACTACTCTAGGAGTACCTAATAATTTTTCACCAATTCTTAGCCATTGACCTTGTTCCCAATCCCTCTAGGGAACATGTTGGGTTTGGATCAAAGAGACTTTGTTAAAAACCTCAGTCTTCTCTACGCCCAATATCCAAACCCATTCAAACACATTAGTGTTAACCCAGCCCAATGAAACTAAACCAAAAGCCCACAAACCACAAAAAAACCCACCATCCAAGCCCAAGCCCACATTTCCATTTCCACACTCTGACTCTGACTCTCTGACTCTCTCTCTCTCTCTCTCTCTCTTCCATTTCCAAAGTTCCAGCTATCATCGAAACCCACCCAACCAAACCAAAGCCGAGCTTTTCCCCTCACCATGGCGGCGGCTACGGCGGCTCTAGCTCGCTTCTCCAAAAAATCCCTAACTTCCACCAACTACATCAACCTCCTCCAACGCGCACTCGCCACGTCAGCATCACCGTCAGCATCACCATCACCATCACCGTCACCGTCGCCGAAGAGCGTGATCACACCTTCGCCAGATCGCGTGAGTTGGGACTACAGAGGCCAGAGGAGGATCATTCCGCTAGGTCAATGGCTTCCGAAGATCGCAGTGGATGCTTACGTGGCGCCCAACGTGGTCCTCGCCGGCCAAGTCACCGTCTGCGACGGAGCCTCCGTTTGGGCCGGGTCGGTTCTTCGGGGCGATCTCAACAAAATCACCGTCGGATTCTGCTCCAACGTTCAGGAACGCTCCGTTATCCACGCCGCTTGGTCCTCTCCCACTGGTTTTTACTCTCTCTCTTAGCTTATTAGTGCTCTGTTTGGTTGCTGAGAAAAATGTGAGGGAAAAAAAACGAGTTATTTCGTGAGGAATTTCAGGTTTTAAAGACTCATTTCAATTCTAGGAGCTGTTTGTTCTCTGACACATTTTGTGAACGAGTCATAGCGTGTGTAAATTTAGGTTTTTAGGTGTTTGAAGCTCTGTGGTGTTCCTTTTTGTTTGGTTGCTGAGAAAATGTATTGGCAAAAAAGAGATTCTTAGGAGCTGTTTAATTTTGCATTTTTGTGAATGATTTATGGCATATATTTGTGGATTTTATTGGTTAGAGGTCTTAGGGTTGTTTGTTCATTGAATTCACATTTTGTGAATGAGACATAGCATTAATTTGTAGATTTTATTGGTAAATGAGAGAAACATAACTATTAGAAGTTATTTAGTGTGGAATTTGAGGTGTTAGGTTTGAATCTCTGTTGTGTTGCCTTTTGTTTGGTTGGTGAGAAAATGTGAAGGGGAAACGAGCAGTTCTAGTTTGAGTGGAAATTTAGGTTTTAGGTGATTGAAACTCTGTTGTGTCCCTTTTTGTTTGGTTAATGAGAAAATGTAATGGCAAAAAAGAGATTCTATGTTATTTTGTTTTGAAATTGAGGTTTACAAAGTAATCCAATTTTTAGTGCCGGTAGTCCTTCAAATTTCATATTTGTTGAGTTTTGTGGTGTTCATGAATGTTTCAATAGTACAGATTTGTGAACTGACTGAGGCCGTAGCTGAATGTTTCAATTCTTAGAGCTGTTCGTTGTTTGATCTTACATTTTTGTGAATGAATTATAGCATAGATTTTTTTGATAAGAGATTTGTAGCATAGATTTTTTGATAAGTGATTTATAGCATAGATTTGTGGGTTTTATTGGGTAACGTGGGAAAAGAATGATTAGAGTTTATTTAGTGTGGAAATTGAGGTGATAGGTTTGAATCTCTGTTTGTGTTGCTTTTTGTTTGGTTAGTGAGAATATGTGAGGGGAAAAAATGGTTATAGGTTAGTTTGTGTGGAAATTGAGGAATTAGGCGTTGTGTATCTCTGTGTATGGTTGCTGAGAAAATGTGAGGGATAGAGAACAATTATAGATTAGTTCATCTGGAAATTGAGGTTTTAGCTGTTCAATTCTTTGTAGTGTTCTATATTTTGTTTGGGGATGATGTGAAAATGTGAGGGGAAAAAATGTTTCTAGGTTAGTACTCGTGGAAATTTAGGTTTTAGGTGTTTGAATCTTTGTTGCATTGCTTTTTTTTGGTTGCCAAGAAAATGTGGGGGACAATTGGTTTTACATTGGCTTGTGTGGAAATTGAGGTTTTAGGTTTGAGCATATATTGCTTAGACCGTCAAGGGTGAATGCCCCTAGATTACACGGCATCTAGTTCTAGCAAGTGGGGTTAGTTGCCTGTAAGTTTTACTGGTTAGAGGTGAATCCAAAAGACCCTTCTTTAAAAAGGTTCCCTACATTATCAAAAACAATTGAGGTTTTAGGTTCAGATCTCTGCTGTGTAAAATTGTTTGTGCCTCTTATTCTGAGCTTAATGCTTTGTTTGGTTGTTGAGAAAATGTTAGGGGAATTATAGATTGTAGGTTGTTCTGTGTTGAAAGTGAGGTTTATGGACTAATCCAATTTTTAGAGCCATTTCATATCATAGATTTATGAACTGATTGAGGCTATAGCTGAATTTGGTTTACAATTTCATATCTTGCTGACAATAAGTTAGGGTTTATGTTATACATGAGTGTGTGAGCTGAAAGCTTGAAACTTTTTGTAATATAATAAATGTTTGCGTGCGCGGTGAAAGCTTGAAACTTTGTAATATAAATGTTTGCGTGCGCGGTGAAAGCTTGAAACTTTATAATATAAATGTGCATGTGTGTTTTGAAAGCTTGAAACTTTATCATATAAACTTGTGTGTGCGCATGCGCATGTGTATTTAAAAGCTGTAAACTTTATAATATAAATAAATGTTCGTGTGTTTTGAAAGCTTGAGACTTTATAATAAAAAGGTGTGTGTGTGTTGAAAGCTGGAAGCTTTATAATCTAAATGCATGTGTGAGTGTGTGTTGAAAGCTTGAAACTTTATAATATAAATGCATGTATGTTTGTGGAAAGCCGGAAACTTTATAATGGTAGGGACTTGGAGTCATGGAGTCTAGAAAACTAATTGATTTTTTTTTTTTTTTTAATTTCTAATTAGCAAGAAGTTTAAGTGGAAATATTTTTTTTTTCCCTAAATGGCTAGAAGTTTAAAAGAGGAAATAATAGAAATTACGCATAGCTGAGTAGTGGGATTAATATTGGAGAGTTATGGTATTATAGCTTTGTTACTTTGTATTGAAGTGGTTCTCTGGCTGCATTTGGGTCTTTGGCTGTATTAAGGTCTTTAGTGTATGCTTAAACTTATAGCTAGGAATGGACTGGCCAGGATGATTATGATTAAGTAGCGGTGCATATTAGCATTTTCAGGCTGAAGCAGGGTTCTTTGTGATGTGATGGTTTTTAGAATTGGATGATCACATGATTTGACTCAATATTCTCTAGCTGGCTAGTTATGGTATAGATCATCCGTTCTTCTTGATGGTATGGATTTAACTATAAATGCAAACATGTTAATACTTATATCGTAAATGCGTTACAATGTCTGATAAAATACCAAATGGAGAAAAGGAGAAAAAAAATCACTAGACAAAGGAGATAAAGAGTATGTAACATAAAATTAATGATCATGTTTGATGTGGAATGTTTGCAAGGAACGTAATAAACACACTTTTGACAATATTGAGAGCTCTCAGGAGCAGCTATAATCCACGCTAATTTAAATTTTGTTTAATTGGCCTAGAGTGTGGGGTTTTAGTCATTGTAATTCTTTTCTTGAGTTACAAGACTCCCTTTGTTTTTCTGTATAACAACAACAAACAAACAAACAAAGCCTTAGTTCCAAAATTATGGAGTTGGCTATGGACTAGGAAGCACGTACACTTCATTCGGGGTGTCATACCTGTGTCGGACATGCGTCGGGCACTTGCCACTCCTTGGACACTTCTGCATGCGTGTCCCAGCCGTGTCCTTTTAAAAAAAAAAAATGTAGGACACAGCCGAGACACAAGAAATAAGAGGAATCGAATACCCTTTCACAAAACAAAGTGAGCATTCTTGCTCTGAATAGTAATAGTGCATTTGAAAATTAATAAATATCTTTATTCTTGATTTGTATTATAATTTATGAATATCCTTTAATTGTAATGGATTTGCTCTATTATCCATTATTACTCTTAATTTAATATATATTTAACATTATATGAAAAATAAATGATTAATAATATATAGAAATAAAAATAAAAATATCTTTAATAGTTATTTAATAGGCGCGTCCTGCCTTACCTGTATCCTATTATTTCAATAATTTTCGTGTTGCTGTGTTGTACTTGTACTCGTATCAGTACCTATGTCTGTGTCTGTGCTTCTTAGGCTATGGATCATCGATTGATTAGTTAGAGTTGACCATATGTATTCTTTTCCTCATCCTATTCTCTTGGAGTAGCTTCTTAACCCACACTCGTCCATCACAGTGCGGGAACTCTTGCCCATTTTTCACTACACCTAAGCACCAATGTAGTGTGTCGCATGTAGGGAATGCCCTAGCTAACCCTTCTTTTCACTACACCCAGGTTCTGATGCAGCATGTCGCTAGTAGGGGATGCCCCAACCAAAATCTGTAGTGGATCCATTCATAAAAGAGTGACTAAATTATATGTTGGCTGTCAACCTACTGTAACCTTCCTCTTACTCCTGGGCTTGGGATTGGTTGTGAACAAAATATATGAACTAAGCACAGACACAAGCGGAGTTTTTTGTTTTTTCTGTATGATTTTAGTAATTTTTTAAGATGCTTTGTGTTCATCATCATGAACATGAAGTGACTGTCCACATTGGTAAAATTTTATTACTTATCCAAAAAAAAAAAAAATAATAATAATAATGATCATGAATCCAACAGAACCATGATTATATTTTTTTTGGGATATAAAATCTATGGCCTTGAGCATATATCATTATATATATATATATATATATATAGGTAATCAGAGAACTATAGTTAATGAGTAAATAAGGAAGAGTACAAGTTGTTCATGATGATGAACAACAAGAAAAAGACAAAACAAACAGCAAAAAAAGAGGGCAATCAGGAAACTAATCTATGGGAAAACATAAACTCAGAGAGAGAAGAATAATCAATAAAACCCCAACAACAAGACCACTCAAAAAGGCTACACTGGCATAAACCTTTAACTCATCAAACGTCTTCTTTTTGTCTTCAAAGGAGCGACGATTTCGTACCAACCAAACAATCCGCATTAAGCACCCTGGAATCAAATTCCAAATGTTTGAATTATGCTTCCCAAGCCATAATACCAACAAGATAACAAATAAGCATAAAAACACTTATTAGTTTCGGCAAAGAGCCGTAGCTGAAATGACCTGTTCCCTCACCCTTAAGAATGGATGAAGGTGAAGTTATATGGAAGAGAAGGGAGGGTGGGGGGCAACCTTATTAGATGCATCAATCTATCGAAGTTAAACTCTCACTATTTATGAACAAAACATTTCAAGTCAGCTAAGTTGCATGCTTAGGTCTGCCAAAGGTATCATAATGAGGCCCATAGTGGTTGGTTGGCTGTTTTATGTCCAGTGAGCATAGCCATGTCTTACAATCATGAAGATGTATATTTAACTTAAGGACTGATGATATCATGATACAATTATACAAGTATGAATTGAATTAATGAGATGCAGCTGACAGTCAGGTTATTGAATGGGTCATTTGTTGTGGGGGTTGGTATTAAGAAGTGTGTATTTTGTGAAACATATTAGTGGAACCACCCTTGTTGAGCCATCTGCTAGTTCGTTATCCTTTTTCCATTGCCTCTTTGAGTTTCTTAGTCAACTTTCGTGCCTATTGGGAGATGCTTGGTACACTGCTTGTACTATGAACAAAGGGATATGCTAGGAGTGGGTTTTAATTGACATGTCTGATAAAGTTTCTTTATGATCCCTATAAAACAATCAGAATTAGTTGATTGCTAGGGACATGAATGGAGGTCTATTGTCAATATAGTGTTCTTTTGACCTCTTTAGTGATTAGATGAGTCCCATAACCAATTTCTTCTCTTTTCTATCATGGCCTTCTCATTTTAAAGTGGAAATTCTGTTATCATGCACATTTCTTTTGGGGATACCTTTTCATGCATGATACATTAGAATTTTTATTTGATAGATACATGGTACATTAGAATATTACTCATTGATTTGATTATATAGAACATTAGTAGGTAGTGTTTTCATTTAAGTGGGTTGATTAGCTCAGCTTCTTCAAAGATCTCTGGCAACCAAACGAGTTTATTTTATACAATATGGATGTGATGGATGTTTGAGTAAATTAATCAATCCTCGTCCCCCCCTTTTCTCTCTCCCACTACCCTTGATGAATTTGTCACTGGTTTCCATTCACCTAGTATTGATGTGATTAGATTTTCCACTACATAGCCAGGGGTGTAGATTTGTGAAATATATACATTTGGAACTTTCAAAATTTTTTTTTTTTTTTTTTTCACCATGTCTAAGTGTGACTTCTTTTTGTTGTTTTCTTTGTGCTTCATATAGTACCAGTGGTTTTTATTCATTTTATTTCCTGAAATAGTGATGTTGGGTGCTTGATTTGGGACTTAGTACTTGACATGATCTATGCTGATGATCTGGTTTGTAAATATAACTATGACCAATTTGATTCTGGGATTTTAGATATAAATACAGCCAGCATCATAATGTAATAATGAGATGTCATTAAACTTGCCTGGTAACATGGACTCTTTTATGTGACGTTGTTCTTGTGTTATTGATTTGTACTAATATTTATTAGTCTTTCCAACTGGACTTTGAATTGTAAAGTGCAAACATTAAATATCATTGATTTGCCAAATACCTTTGATCTTATACTATGTGCAACTCTTTTCCTTGTTTCAGGACTGCCAGCAGAGACGATTGTTGAGAGATTTGTGACAATTGGTGCATACAGTCTCCTGCGATCCTGCACGATTGAGCCAGAGTGCATTATTGGGCAGCACTCCATTCTTATGGAAGGTTCCTTGGTGGAAACCCACTCTATCCTTGAGGCTGGGTCTGTGGTTCCCCCCGGGAGAAGGATCCCAACTGGTGAACTTTGGGCAGGAAATCCAGCCAGGTTTGTCAGGACTCTCACTCATGAAGAGACCTTAGAAATCCCTAAACTTGCTGTTGCAATCAACGATCTGAGCAAAGAACACTTCTCAGAGTTCCTTCCCTACTCTACCGTGTACTTGGAGGTCGAGAAGTTCAAGAAGTCCTTGGGGATATCTATTTGATTATCTTTGTTGCCATTTTTCCATGTATTGCATAGTTGGAGGTTTCTTCGTTAGGAAAATAAGAGGTCCAGGACATGAGGCAAGCTTTTGCAATCCTTGTCATTGTATTTGGTTCTTTTGGCTATTTAAAGAATTGTTTTGAAGTGTATAAGTCGAAAAATGTTGTAGTAATGACTGAAGGCACTTGTCAATTTTTATTTAGGGGTGTCAATTCGAGTTAGCGTGTCAGGTTCGTGTCCTGTCGAAGTAAGGATATTTGACTAAATGGCTCAACTCTAATTCGACCCATTTAATAATCGCGTCATGGTCCTTCAACCATAACCCGACCTGTTAATAAGGTGGGTTGACCTGACTCAACCTATTTAACACGCTTAGGGTGCGTTTGGTTCAATGTAAATTGCATTTTGAGTGTAAAATGAATGCAGGGGAAAATGAATTTCCGTAAGTAAAATGAAACTTAAGTGTTTGGTTTTGCAATGAAAAATAGTTCAAAAAATGATTTACGGTGTTTGGTAACATTCTGAAAATGCTATTTTTCTACAAATTTTACACATTTTTTCAGTTCACAAACAAATTTTATAATAGAAAAATTTAAAATATACACTTAACAATAAAAGAAACAAAAATCAAAACAAAAAAAATCAAAATCACAAGACGGAGAGAGGGACAGAGAAAGAGAGAGATCGGTTCGTGGCAGAGAGAGAGATCGGTTCGTGGGTGACGGAGAGAGAGATCGGTGGGTCCGATTGGCTCAGGGGCGGTCCGATTGGCTCGGGTGGGTCGCTCGATTGGCTCGGGTGTGTCGTTCGATTGGCTTAGGGGTGGGTCCGATTGGCTCAGGTGGGTCGTTTGATTGGCTCAAGTGGGTCGTTTGATTGGCTCAGGTGGGTCGTTCGATTGGCTCAGGGGTGGTCCGATTGGCTCAGGGGCGGTCCGATTGGCTCAGGGGCGGTCCGATTGGCTCGGGTGGGTCGTTCGATTGGCTCAGGGGTGGGTCCGATTGGCTCGGGTGGGTCGTTCGATTGGCTCAGGTGGGTCGTTCGATTGGCTCAGGGGCGGTCCGATTGGCTTCCGATCGCCGGTGCTGGGTGCTTTTCTTGCTCTCTCTCTTCTTGCTCTTTCTCCCTCTCTCTTTGCTGTTTCCTCTCTTCTATTTTCCTGGGCTGTAATTGCTTTGAAGGTAAAACGAAAGCTGAAATGGTTTTACACCAAAATGGCATTATTTTACGGTCAACGCGGAATTCGAATTCCGTTTGACCAAATTTTCAGTCCTTGCCAAACACACGTGTAGGTGTAAAAGCATTTCCAGAAATGGTTTTACACCAAAACAAACGCAGCCTTAATAAATAGGTCGTATTGGGTTGACACGAATGTAACATAACCCATTTTACTAGCATAGCATTAAATAAAACATCTATCTAGAAATAATTTTTTTTTACATCCCAAAGAGCAGTGCATACACTTCAAGTCTTCAACCCACATATTCAACAAAAGTATAACATTCATCTAGAAATAAGTTCTTTACACTCCAAAAGAAGTGCATACACTTCAACCCAAATTCAAAATAACATAGTTTAACAAAAATATAATATCTTTGAAACTCGTCAAATGCTAACTATCAATATTGAAAGAATTTGAGCAAACAGTAAACTAATCCTGATTATGACTACGATTATCATCCATAGATTCTTTGTCGATGTCCAAATTCATAACATCTTCCACAAACTCATCCAATTTCATTTGTGTAAGTTATATGCCAAAAAAAAAAAAAGTATTAGTAGTTCTAGGGTCTGTAAGGTTTCAATTTTCAATTATATCCGTTGTAATTACTCACTTTTCTTTTTAAATTTAAAATATATTTTAGATATAAAAGGTATTTGACAAATATAAAATAAAATAAATATTTATTTGTTATACGAGTTAAACGGGTTGTATTAAGTGGGTCATATCGGGTTGGCATAAATAAATTGACGTGTCAAACGTGTCTATTGCGGGTTATGCGGGTTGACTCGCTTATGACACGTTTCTTATCGTGTCATTTTCGGGTTGATCCGTTTATGACCCAAACCCATTAAGGCCTAACCCTAACCCGAAAAAATCCGTGTCGGGTTCGTGTCGTGTTCGCGGGTTGGGTCGAACATTGACACCCCTATTTCTATTATATGCTATGTCCATTATTTTTTGGTGTGATTGAAGATTATACCTTCCAAGTGGTTGAAATGCAATACAGGATATTGATATTACTCTCGAAATCCAAATTGATATTATGATGGATTGGGATTAGGATCTTTCAAAGTTCTTAAGGGCAATTTCAAGTATTTTCAACGCAAAATTCATGGAATTCCTAAAATCATATTTATTCATTTTGAAATTAGTAGATTGTAATTCACTATGACATCAATATATAAATAAAAGTTAATTATCTCAATTTTGATATTTATTTAAATCATTGATGATGAGTCAAAATTTAATTGGTTCATTTTAAAATGGATGAATAAAATTTTAAGAATTTAGTGTTTGTTTGCCATGATTAATTTTGTCAACTTATTTTACTATTTAGCTTATTTTTGCTATTATTTATGAGTTTCACTGTATTTTTTAGCATTATTTATGGGTTTAATTATATTATTTCAGCTAACTTTTAGTTTGATCAATATTACTTTTAGTAAAAAATTTTTAATTTCAGCAAAATAAGTGGATCTCAAACAGACCCTTAATAGTGAAGTTCCTTTAAAACTTGCTAATTTTATTCCACTCTTCTCTATCTAGACTGGCCGTTAAAAACTTTAGAAATCTTAATTGATTTACTATCTCCTGAAGTTGGGTTCTCTGTTTATAACTTAATGCAAGAGGAATGTCAAAAGAGATGCATTTTGCCTCTGCAACAGATGATTCCCATAATCCTAGAATTTTTGTGATTTTACTTTCTAGGACTAGAAGAATATATATGTATGCCGACACATCGCTATATGGACTAGATTGATTCGAAGTGGTGAAAGAAAGATTGATTGTTACTGTAAACTGTAGCATCCACTACTCCAAAGCCGAAAGTACATATTTCTGTACGAGCTATTCGTTATTGGTACGAAATTATATAGCTTTGAGTGGCAAGAGCATTAGCACCGGGATTAATATATATATATATATATATATATATATATATATATATATAGAGGATCCAGTTAATGTGTGCCCTTAGGACAGACATTAACTCATCTATTTTTGAAAAAATTTTCTCGGGAATTAAAAAAGTTGTCCAAACTTTTTCAATTTCCGAGAAATTTTTTTCAAAATTGATAAATTATTGTGTACTCTTAGGGCACGTATTAGCAAAATTCATATATATATATATATGGCATCTTTAAACACTATTTTATTTATTTAACCAAATTATTTTATTATTTACCTTATATCTCAGTTTTTATTTTTATATACAACCTAACAAAATAATATAAACTACTTTTTCTCTTTACACACAATCACATATTAAAATAATATTTTTTTACTACCTATGAACAGTAAGATTGCATATATGCAACCTTACTATTCATATGTTGCAAATTTTTTTAAGTTTACATCCTTGAATGGAGTGGGTTTTGGGTGGCTTAGGTTGTAAAATAGTAACTGGGGTGTTTATACCCTTCAATGCTAATGTTCTAATGTTACTATCTTTTCACCCATCACCATCTAATTTTTTGTAAAAGTATAGTTTCACAAATTTTTGTTACAATTGTGATGTGGTAAAGTGTGATTGGTGAATAATAAATGGAGGATTCATGTGAAAATTATGGTTAACGATTCACAATTTACCATATTAAAGTTATAACAGAAAAGTTGTGAAATAATTTATGATGTTAGAACTACTCCTAATCTTTTAGGAGAGAGAAAGGTCACTAAAAGAAACTATTTCAAGAAGACTAGCCATAGTGATTTAGGCCTACTTGATTTCAGGTCTAGCACTAATGTGATTCAGAAGGATTTTGGGTTGCCTTTTCGCCAACACTAAGTGCTTCCTCCAATTGTCCAACATAAACGTGACAAAGGAATATGCTCACTTAGGGATTAATCAAGTACTTTAAGAGTCCTATAGACATCCACGTCGATCAAAAGTTGTTGAATAAAGTAACTGAAACTTTTTTTTACTTGTGTAAAATAACTTGTGTAATAAACATTGCTAAAAAATAGATTGGTTGGACACATTTCTGTTTTATAATTCATTTATCCCACAAAGCGTATTTAGATTCAAGTTAAGAAATGACAATGAATTCATGAACAAAAAAGAGGTTAAATAAAAAGGAATATGCTCAGGGATTAATTAGGTTCTTTAAGAGTTCTAGGCACCCACAAAAATTAAAAAGAAAAAGAAAAAGGAAGATTAAACTTGTTGAATATACGTTATACACACAAACAAAAAAGCAATTGAAATCATGACTTCTTAGTCATGATTTCAGTTGCTTTTTTTTTTTTTTTTTTTTTATGTGTAAAATAACTTGTGTAATAAACACGGCTAAAAAAATAGATTGGTTGGAACAAAAAAGAGGTTTAGTAATAAGGAATTGGTTCATATCAATATGAAAACTGTATTAGATTTGTGGTGCTGTGACCTAGGGCCAAAATATCCATTTTAACTTTGA
The DNA here is from genome assembly GCA_033629205.1 of Lithocarpus polystachyus. NCBI lineage: Eukaryota > Viridiplantae > Streptophyta > Magnoliopsida > Fagales > Fagaceae > Lithocarpus > Lithocarpus polystachyus. The sequence goes on along the minus strand of CM066171.1, from coordinate 3,329,501 downwards.
GCAGAGAGATACATGTGCATCCAAGAGCAACAAGAAAAAATGATTACCAATCTCATGTAGAGTTAAAACATTGGGTTTTGAGGGTCAAACTTTGGTTACTTTGGAAGTTGATGGCAGAATATACGGCTGTGCTTTTACACATTATGGGTCAAACCTAATTTCATTTTCAGGATCATACGGATTGATTTTCTTAATTAAACTATATGAGCTATGTAGTGAGGAAGACAGGACAAGAGATTAGGTATCTGTTCCAATGGTAGGAAGATTCTTCTTTGTGTCTTCAGTGGAGAGAATGGATGAACCATTAAGAAGCCTCCCCACCCAAAAACAAAATTTTAGAATATAATTGTAATGTATAATTCTACAATTTGCTCCATATTAGTTGTTAGATTTCTTGTCAAACGCATTTAATGACTAAATTATATGATATTATTATACACTTTTCGACAGCCCTCTTACATAAGTGGGTTTTGGGTTTGACACTCCCTAATAAAGTAAGATATAAAATACATATTTTCTCATTTATTTTCTCCTATAATACTCTCCGCAAATAACAATCTCTATTAGTGACATGTTAGTGCTCTTTATACTTCATCAAATTGAGGTCTTAGCTCGAGAGCAGTTAGGGATTACTATGGTTAGGCCTAGGTTGAAAAGTTACACAAGTCGCCCCTTTCATACCAAAATATGACACCTTGGTTCTTCTAATCAATTTGAACGAAAATCTTAAGGACAATATAGGGACATGGTAGTAGCCTATTATTTTTGTTCTTGTTAAAAAAATGGGACCCCTCCACCACAATATGATGTGGAAAATGCAATCATCCCACTCTCAAAGCATCATTATCATGTGGCAAACTACTAAGTATTGGCTGGTTCATGCCTTCATAGGTTGATAGTTCAACCTCCCAATGGTCTTGTGCATATTGTAATTAACACTAATAGGCCACACACATTTATGCATTTAAATACAAATAATATTTAAATAGTTTATTACTCATATTTGTATTTTTTTTTTAAAGATGATATACTATTTGAAACTTACGAATTCATGCTCCATGACAATCTTTCTTTACATGTCAACAGATTCTTTTTGATGCGGGTGATATATGATAGGGTGGAGATAATACATTAGGTTATGAAACTTATTATGGTCTAATGTTTTATAATTATTATTTTTTATCATTAGGTCAAGATCCGAATATTTCTTTTTGGTGGATGTGATATAATAGAATATGAAAATTTTCATCAACAAAGTGACGTTACGGGTGCGGTAATTGGATTACCGGGTCTTTTTGTAGTTAATTAAATATATTCCAGATGAAAACTAGTTCTAGTTTATCTAAAGTTATAATAATTTGATTGCAAATTTGGGACTACAGACAATATCATGCATGAAAAAGAATATAATATTTTGGCACACCATTAGAAACACTACAAGAAATGAATTTGGTGATACTAGTGATGAAAGGAAATTTCTTATGTGCATAATTTGACGATGTCATCAACCACTGTTCTTGGTGGAAGACCTAATCGGAAAATTTTATTTAAATTAAAGGTCTTCTAATTGAAGCAAATACCCTGACGTCTCAACCAACCATAGTATTCTTGCCAACCCCTTTTATATTTACCTCTCTCTTCCTTCTTTTTCTTATATCCCATTCATATTTATCAAACCCGGCTGCTGCTAATAGTTGCTTATTGCTTGTAGGTTTCGGTTTTCATTTTCTTTTTCATTTTTCTCTTCCAATCTATTTTCATGCCTATGCAACATAAATAGATTTGAACATCAACAAGCTCAAATTACTCAAGAACATGATCGATTGCGTTGAACATAAATGTGTTGAGTGTTTCATCCTTCATTAGTATCAACTTCTTGCGGGGGTAAGTAGATAATGAAAATTTTTGGGATGTTGGAACGGCTCAATCAAATCAAATCTCCCAAGGGTTTGGGTCCTTTAATTTGATTGAGCCGTGCCAATATCATATTTACTTATATATTTTGTATGCTTGAAATAAACCTTATTTATATGTTGCTTTTTTTGTGGTCATATATATATACACTGTCATGCCATGTTGATTTCTTTAATAATTCTTTTATAAGAGTGTGTTTAGAATGAAATCGAGGATGATAGGTGCTGATGCCCTCTAACATGTCTGATATGATTTTATGAGTCATCATTATCATTCACCATATAGGGAATATTCGGATATTATAGATTTATAGCTTAGCATGATTTGTAGGATAAAGCTTGTTGATTCTTTTATAGCAAATTAAGCTGGCTTATACAATTATGTTTAACAGTTTGAGAATGTTGTTGGCTTTGTTTGCAGCAAGGCTGCATCTTTGTAATATCTTGTATCACTCAGTTTTGGTGAACTAAAATTCTTTCATCAAAAAACAAAAACCAAAAAATCTGGAGGATACATTTAAGGAACCACAAGTAATTAACATTCCCAAATACGTTTTTTGTGAAAGTTACTCGTGAAAGCAATGCAATCAATTTAGTGAAAATGGAAACTATTGCAGTTCTGCAATGCATTTACTACTCTTTTTGTTTTCTCCCCAGTACTCCCCCAGTTTTTGCACGTACAAAAAAAGAATACCATGCATAAATTTGCTCTTAGATGTCAGAGAAGAATTGAAAATATACAAATCTGAATGTTGCTTGACTGGCATTTTCAAGGTATGAAATATCAACATCCAATAGAATATATGTGCGTCTCATTTTATTGGCATGGAGTGATGTTAGGAATATTACAAATTTTATTATGTAAGTAATACAAAGTATCAACTAATGTGTCACCAATTACAAATAGTAATTTAAACACTTATTTGTTATTTTGTTGAAGTTGCATTAATCATATTTATTGTCATATCAATTTGTAAGTCTCTTATAGTAAAATTTGTAGTAACTTTAATATTTTTCTTATAGATTATGACACAAACTGCATGGTCACTGCATCTGGCATTGGGTTTTTTTTTTTTTTTTCTTTTCTTTTTCTTTTCTTATTTTCATTTATTTCCATGTTGTATAGAAAATTAGAAGTACACAAGTTATACGAAATATGATACGATCTCTATGCTTAAGTTAAACAAAGAAGAAAATTTATTTCAATACTCAAGGAGTAGTAGTGTAATACTCTCATTTTTCACATGAATGGTGATTTATACTATGAATTTCATTAGTGAAACAATATATTGGTGGATTATACTATGAATTTTATTAGTGAAACTTGCGGTGGAATAATTGCATTTGGAGTATTTGATAATTACTCAATAGAGAGACTATATTTCATGGCCAAAATTTTATTAGATAAATCTTAATAGTATTCATTTGAAAATGGAAAGTCATTTTCAGCTTACTTTCTTTTACCATCTTTCTTGTTTTGGAGAATAACATGCACTCCGTTTATATTTTATTGGCAGGTGATACTCTTTTCCTATTATAAAATTTAAGTGTTGGACCATTGAGAGACCCTTAAAAACTAATAATGTGTGCATTCAAATAATAATAATAATAATTAAAAATGGGCAATGCAGTGTATGTAGGTTATTATTTTTTAATCTCCTTTTCTTTTAGGTGGAGAGGGAGAAAGCATTTTTTGTAATAAGTATATCAACTATCAAGTCACCTATATAATAACCTAATGAGTCTATAGCACGAAGAAAGTTGATGGGACCAACTAAAACAAAAAAAGTATAAAATTGAATCACAAAACATTCATTCATTAGACTATTAATCATGTGACATTCATTCGCTAAACTATTAATCACATGACATTCATTCGCTAGATTGTTACATGGATGAATTTATATGCCTATCACAAGAGAAATTTTCTCCCAGAGTGATTCACTACCATTGAATTCCATGGTATAAAAGCAAGAAGTTTGATCCATGGACTAGCAAATGTGTGTGTGCACACGCGTGCACCTTGCTCAGCTTTTACTCCTCATAAATATACCATGTCAATGTGTCCACCTAGTGAACTCTCCCTAGAATCTTCAAGAGCTTGTCAACTAACCTTTTTCATTGTTTTAGTTTTTGAATTCATGCACCACCAAAAAAGGAAAGCAGTTTCCTCAATTTTCAACTTGTTACACTTGTTTTATTGGTAACATTCCAAGTATCATATGAATGGAATAACTGTCTCACTATCAATGAGGCCAAAAAGAAGACATTTTCCAGCAGCAGTTGCAACTGGAAAAACTTGAAAACAAATATGAAAGTAGTGTTGAAAGTCCTAGAGCGACGTAATTGGAGAGACTTTTGAGCTTGTACCATTTGAGCCTTTGACGGATTGGATGAAAGAGTCACAATCACAACACACAAGCATGGAATTCCACATTCGTGTACAAATTTCTTTTTGAAAGAGAGGATTGTCTGACCCACATCAACCACATTTTCTGCAAAGGTAATCAATGCACGGACTTCTTGGCAAAAGAATGGTCTCTTACTAGTGATAGCTTTATTTAGCATTTGCACCCCGCTTCCTCTATTTTGTATTTATTATTTTCGGATGCTTGGGGTATTTCATACCAAGACTTTACAATCTTTAGTTTTGTTTAATTCAATTCCTTTTTCACCAAAAACCAAAATAGAAGTTCGGATGAGAAAAATAGGAAGGCAACAATGACCAGAAGATTACTGCAACGTTTTGCATTTGTATTCCTCTCAAGATCGAAGAGATGCTTTTACTTGGTCTCAAAATAAATGGGAATTTCGAAAGATGAAAAGACATTTATCCATTCACTCCATACTGCCCTTAAATTTGTACCCATCTTTCTTGACCACCTTAGAAAACTTATGAAAAATTATTAAGTTTATTTTGTACCATCGTTTTATAAGTATTTCCTACGACTTTGTTCAGGAATCTACATAATCCAGTATAATTAACCAAGCTCAGCTTCAAACTGTAAAATGCCAGGGTATTAAATTTTCTAGATCTGACTTCAGAAGTAAACATGAATGTAAGTTCAACAGCAACAACAAAAGATAAGGGGAATGCGGCAACATGCAACCAAGTAAAATTTGAAAGAGGAATATTAAAGTCCACATAGCCAACCCCAAAATTTTGTGACTAGGGCCTGATTATTGTAATATTAGAGTCCACATGGAAAATAAACTTTATGACAAACAATAACCTAATGTATGTTTCTGTTAACAAAATAGAAAAAGATACATCTTATACAAAAACATAGCTACAGTCAAAGCAGATATAATATAAACAGTCTAGGCCACCATGATCAGCTTGGCTGCCACAAATTTCTACTTTTTGCCCTCCGCCGTCCACGGAGAACTTTCCTGGGGTTCTGTTGGCACAAAATTTTAACACTCTGGACATGCAGAGGTATATGACATCGCTAGATAAACAGTGCTATAGACATGCATACAGCAGTGGGCAGACTTCTCCTTGTTGCTTTCTCCAATCAAACTTGAAGGGCCACGCCCAATTTCCCCACAGCAGAATATTCCTGCCAATGGGACCCCAGGAAAGTTCTCCAAGAGTGGAGAGCTATCAACGTTGCAGCGTCCAAAGAATGACTCACCGCGCCCACAACATGCGAAAATAAGCCCTCCAAAAACTTCCTTCTTCAAGCTTTTGAGGTTTACATAGGCATCACTAGATGAGGATAATGCAAAATTGGAATCTGAATGATAGAATTGGAAGTAATCACCAGTTTTGATGTTAACACCATTGACATAAAGGTACTCTTCATCTCCTCTGTTTATAGCAAACATACTTCTGATGTTATTTTTTTTTTTTAAAGATGAATGCAACAAAGAACTAGTTAACTATAATACTAGTCAAGTGGCAACAAAAGAAACCCCAATAAATAAACTATTCATTTAAGAAGGGGTCTCGAATAGTTACTCTATAACTCCATGAAGCGCCAAGGATGTTATCAACCTTGTTTTCTCTGACTCAATACGGTACTTTCTTCGTTTTGTAACCCCAATGTATAGATCAGGAGACTCATCAGTATGATTTTCCATCTGTAACATATTTCATTTTATAAGAAGCAAACAAATAGAAAGAGACAAACTGACATAACACAAGTATACATATCTCATTCTATATAAAGCATTCTTAAATTTTATAATATGTTAGTGCAGGGGTTTGCAGATCTTTGCACCACGAAACACACATGCTTCTATTATCACCAGTATAAATGACTAGTTGAAGAAACCAGTAATATCCATAAGAATGAACTGATAATCTATACTCTCTAGTAAATCATTTCTTTAAGTATTAAAGTGCGTCTTAAGCATCAATATAATTTCCATGTTCATATCTAGGGCATCTAAAGCATCAATATACTCTCCATGTTCATTTCAAGTGCTTCTAAAGCATCAACATAGTCTCCACGTTTGAGTACATAAAAGGAGAAATAAGAGAAGCAGTTGAAGGTTATCATCTCCTGGTCCCATGATTTCAAAAGAACAGAAACTATGGGGAAACAACATTATGATTCAACCACAAATTTATTGTTTGAAAATAATGCACCTCATCATAGATATCATCTAGAATTCTTTGACCATCAAGAATATCCGTGCCTCCTGCCCTTTTTGCAGTAAGCGATGTAGTGCAATCAGGTTTGTTCACTCTAACAGAAGCTGCCTTGTATATGGGACCTACTGCTGATACACCATTTGACAATGCAACATGGAATTGAATATCCCCTATACCTTATAATTTACAGAAAACCCAAGGGCAAAAAAAAAAAAAAAAAAAGGAGAGGTGTTAAGTGATAGAAAATCACAACTTTGAGCAAAAAGGAAAGTATGTACATAGAATACAGACAAGTTTATAATGTGAAGCAACAAACAAAAGATTTACAGAAGTGTTATATTAATAAGAGCAATAAAGACCTAAAAACAAAAAAGAGGGAAAACATTGATGTGACAAAGGTGAGCTTCACCAAGCACCCTCTTCTCTTAATTGTACATATATTTTAATTTCTATTTCCCAAAATTATCCATAAATCTATTAAACATATAATTAGAAAAGGTGTGCATGTTATAAAATGCTATATCAAAAAAAGAGCACCACATAAATAAACACAGAAATAATACCACTAGACTTGTCTTTATCCCTTGCGAATATTAGAGCTATAGCATCTGATTTTGTACTGCCACTGACATTTCTAGTTTCATTCCCACTTCTGTATAGAAAGTCGCCTCTCTCATCACCCACAATGACAGTTTCCTCTGGCATAACATAATCTGCAATACACGAGTTGTCATAAGCAAATCAAGCATGAGCTTGCCATATAGCAGTCCATCAAAAGTTACTAGTAATAGTAAAAATCTTCCAAGGACCAAAGAAAGCCTTCCATTACATGACTTTTCACATACACCAAACAAAGATTTAATTTCCTTTTCCTCTAAAAGAAAGTCTAATGCAAGAAAAGACAAATAAGGAAATTGAATCGGCAGACAAATACTTACCCAACACATCAATAATGGGTTTCAAGTCAACACGTGGATCCTGTAACATCATCCATGTCACAAGTTAGCAACGCAACCAAGGATGAACTGTTCTAAAGATACAGAAGGATGAACTTACTCCAAACATTATAATCCCAACCGGGGATGTACAACCCGAAACAGAGCCTGTGTAATCCTTGATATCCTTCATAAACTTGTCAGTCATTGCCACTTGAGTTTCCTAATATCCAAATATTTCTTAATGTCAATGCCCTCAAACTACTCAAAAGCTCCTAAAATATATATATAACGCATATCTTAAAAAATAATGAATGACAAAAAGTTGTACAAGTCCACCGATCTTAATCTAATCTAAACTGACATGCTTGCTTAATTTCCTAATTTTCTCTCAAAATTGAACGTTGTATCCAAAATATCTTGCACACCCTGCCACATCATCTAAGATAAGCATTTTGTGAAGCATTCATTATTTTAAGGGCATTTTGTGATGAATTCATTATTTTAACATAATATCAATATTTCCACAATAAAGCCTCTATTAGAGATAACCACAAATTCATGTTTTGGAGCCAAATTTGTCACCTTTTCTGTTCGTAGAAGTGGGATAGCATCAACTTTTAATCCGGGTACATAGCCAAGAGTGAAAACAATGCCAGTATCTATATCTTCTACGTAACCGTCAGCGTCACTATCAGGCTTGACCTACATTAACATTTAAGTAAAAGGGAAAAGAAAATCATCAAAGTAAAATTATTATTCTTCGGCAACAGCTTCAACAAAAAATGACAATTTATCAATAAAAAGCAGCCCCCCAACCAAGAAGAAGAAGAAGAAGAAGAAGATAGAAACCTCTCTAAATTCATTGGTAAGAGCTTCCCTTCCAATTAATCCACTAGCAGTAGAAATAATAAGCGGAGTACTCGATCCCAATTTTTTTGTTATCTGCATTATAAGCATTAACAAAAAATTAAGTCACACTTTAAAAAAGCTAAAGCACACTGCTCATCCCTTAAATTTAGTTCAAGTTCGATATTTGTCCCTCATATTTAAAAAATTGCAATTCAGTTCATGAAAAATTCATATAAACAAATTAATTGTCCTTCTATCTATTTTCTATTAAAGTAATTTCATATGTTGTAAAGTGCTGACCTGGAAAATGTCAAAATGCTAACAATAATAAGTCTAGGGATACAAAAATTTCACAACTTTTTAAACTATTGTTGAGTTGACATATTGTGATTCATGTACTTTAAAAGTCGTGTCCGTGGTCCCTGACATATTGTGACTCGTGTACAATAAAAGTTGTACCAACAGTAAGTCCATGTGAAACTGAAAAAGTTATGTTGCACAACTTTAAAAAAAAAAATTGAAATATAGCATTGTTGAAAATTGAACTTGCATGACAATAAATGTTAATTAAAAATAAAGTCCTTAAATCAAAGAAAAAAACTAATAATAATTAAATTAAAAGTAGGATTAAGTTTAGGGTGGTAAGCCCATGTGAAACTGAAAAAGTAATATTACAACTCACACCAATTACAACTTAACACCTCGTAACCCCAAGGGCTTGGCTTAAAGATTCCTAAGGCCTCATGATATCCATAAGATCATGAGTTGGAATCCTCTTGCCAGCATTTTGGGCTACTCCCCATGGATTCCTCCCTAATAACCTGGTGTGATACTCGAAAAGGTATACCCCGTTTCTCCAAAAAAAATATAAAAACCTTAACACCTCATCAAGTTAACAAGTTGTACATATATAGCATTATTAAAATGTTAAAGGCTTAAAGCTACTACTAATTTTACAGAAGAAAAAAAAAATTTCAAAAACTGAAATGGCAATATATATTATTTATAAATAAATAATTTTTTTTTTTTTTTTGGTGAATTGTAGTATCCATAGCTTCACAACTAATAATAATAAAAAAATGAAAAGTTAAAAGTAAGATTAAGATTAAGGTGGAATGAATATCATACAAGGCGAAAAGCATCAATCAAGGAGAATCCACTGCCAATGCTTGCAATAGCGAAATGCGGTCGAATCGGCTCCGATAACACCTTATCAAAAACCTCCTTCACAGCAATCTGTCAAATTTTTCAAAAACAACAAAGAATTCAATTCAACTCCAATTTGAGAAGAAATTGTGAGAGTCAGATAAGGAAGAAAGGGGTAGAAGCGAGCAGAGAATATATATACATCAAGAGAAGGGTTGAGAGAGAGAGCAGAAGCGAGCTTAGGGCGAGAGAGGATGCGATTGCAGACTCTGTTCCACAGCTTCGAAACGCACGCCGCTGATTCGAAACACGGCGCTGGCAGTCTCTCTAGAATGTTCTGCAATACGTCGCCGTTTATCTCCTCGAACCACTGCGTCGTACGGTGCGTTTTGGTCTTGCTCATTCTCTACGTTGCCTACGACGACGATGACGAAGAAGATGAACAAGTCTCTGCCTCTGCCTCTGCCCCTGCCTCTGCCACAGTTGATGAAATCGAAAAAACTAAAAACTTAAAAAAAAAAACTAAAAGACTAAGCTTTGGCTTACTCTTCACGGCTGCTTTTACTATGTAATAACATAGTTCAGCCACGTGGATATTTTTATTACTATTGTTATTATTTTATATATATAAATACAATTGTTTGTCCTAGCAAGGAAAAATATACAATTGTTTGAACTTTGAAAGCCATGTCATTCACTATTATTATATATATATATATATATATATACATAAATACAATTGTTTGTACTTTGAAAACTATATCATTTGCTATTATTATTTTTTTATTAAAATAAAAGTACAATTGACTTTTAAGAATCTCGATGGAATTCTACGTGACATAAGTGACGTCGTTAACAACAATGACTATGGAAAATGGCACAATTTTTGTCCCATTACATGATGAGTTGTAATTAGTGAATGTGTGTCTTCATATAGTCTATTAATACACTTTCGTTAATCACAACTCGTTATATAATAAGTTATGGCATAAAATTGTGTCAATTTTGGTGATACTACTATTACTCGTCCTTAGTAGAACCTTGAAACCTATGTCGTGAAAAATGCCGGCAACGCAAAAAATAAAAAAAAATCCAGCAACTTTTATAACAACTTATCACGTGGCGAACTGTAAATAGTAGAAATTAAATGGCAAGTCCACATCTTCACCAGTTACAACTCGTCACATGGCAAGTTGTAAACAAAAGTTATGGGATTTTTGGTGTCCATTCAATAATTATTATTCTTTGGCTAAAGTGTAAAACACATCCTCTAAGTTTTACTAGAATTCATTTCAGTTCTTTTTAACTTTGTTTTCAGTCAATTTTGTCCTTTAAGTGTCCATTTAGAAATAATTTATCTAACTTTTTGGTAAAAATATGTTAAAGTATACTTGTAAATGAGAAAAATTGAGATTTTAAAAAGTTATACGTAAAAAACAAAATTATATTTAATCAAGGCTTCCATTAGACCTCCATTTAACTATGTCCCTAGAGCATTCGCACCCGCACTTCTATATTGCATATGTTGGGATATTTTACTATCAAAGCACAAAAGACATGCTTTATTGGCAATTTTTCCAATAGTGTTATAGTACCGTCTTACATATAAGACAGTATTGTAGCAACTTGTAAAACTTGAATCCCATATTTTATTAATTTCTCCTCTCTCTTTCTCTTTCAATGACTTTTGGTTATATATTTTATTCGATAGATATATTATTTAAATGCATTATATAAGAAAATAAAAGTTAAAATATGAAGTGTGTTGTAAAATTATATAGAATAAATGATAAAGTAATTTCTAAAATAGGAAAATAGAATTTTTTTTTGTAAAAACCCGATGCGACCCAAAACAACATCCTAAAACAATGCCGTCTTTGGTGATTTTTAAATATTTAATTAATAAATTTATTATTTTAATATTTATTTCTAAATAAAAAAGTTATTAAAAAAAACCAAATGACATCACCAAGAGAGAGACTATTCTCTAGGGTCTAGGCCCAAGGAAATAGAAACATTTTTTTTTTGTTGATAAAATCAAGGAATTAGAAACAGTTTGACTAATGAAAGTTCAAAACTATTCTCTGCCCAACCAATTAACAAAAGTATATTCCAATTTTCAAAGCTAAAGACTATGCCTTATATTACTAGGTTTACCCCCCCAAAAAAAAAAAAAAAAAGTCTTGAATTACTATACACGTATTGCGAAGAAAATGGGTCTATAAAACCTCCAGCGAAGAACTCAGCTGAAGTCGCCGACAATGTTTCTCAAAAAAAAAAAGTCGCCGACAATGTCCAAAAAAAATTAGGGATTTGGTAGGGGTGGGTTTTTATTTTTAATTAAAGTTTTTTTAATTTAAAAATAAATTATTAAATATTAAATATATTAATTAAATATTAAAAAACACCATATAGGACCTCGTTTTGGGAGGGGAGTAAGGGCTACTTGTTAATAAGGAGAAAGGTGGTCAGATCACATGATCATCGGACTTGAAACGTTTTTTTTTTTTTTTTTTTTATGTACCCTAAAAAAAAAGTTAAATTTTAAATTATTATAGATTTTTGTCCACCAACAAAAAAAAAAAAAATCTTGACCACCTTTAAAAAAAAAAAAAAATGGAACGCCCATAATAAATATTTGAGTCCATTAAAAATAAAATTTTATCTCTCTAAAATTTTGGTTTATTAAAGATTGAATTACAAAATTATTAGAAATTTTATGTTCATAACATTTTTACAAATAAATCCTAAGTGGCAGATTGTTACTTACTGTTATTTGTGGAAAAAAGGTAATTTTCAGTGGTAAGTTCAAATTATAATCAATAAAAACTTACCATTTAGAAAGTGTTTCGAAAATGTTGTGAAATATAACACTTCTAAAAAATTTTCCAAACAAATACAATTAGCCCAAATCAAATGTTTAGTTGTGGTTTGTTAAATTGTGTTTTAAAGACGCATTTTTTAAAATCATCACACACACACACACACACACACTCACTAGCCTCTGAGTACGCGGGTGAAATTTTTTTTTTTTTTTCTTTGGTAAGAGTAAATAATTTGCATCTATTATAATTTAGAAAAATATTTTTTTTTCAAACAAATAAAAATGATAAACTTTAGAGATAAACAATAACTGTAATTTCTTTTTTGAATGTGAAGAGAAAAAAAATCCTAAATTTTAGAAGTTCTCTTTTTGAATTCAAAATGAAATTTGTTATTTGATGTTTATGACATTCTTTCTAAGAGAAATTACTCTTCATTAATGATAGTATTTTTGAACTACAAAAAAAATTCAGTTCAAAGAGGGAAATCTTCTTATACATAGTATAGATATTATATATATATATATATATATATATATAAGATGGGTTCAAGTTATATTTGGTGTAACTTCACAAGAGTTACACCTTTTGTGAACTATTGATTACTATTAGATCTAAGGGTCAAAAAACACTCATAGTAGTATCATTATTACCCCCTAGAAATTAATGATTTAGGCATTAACTCTTCTTATTAAAGGGGGAAAAAAAAAACCACAGCATTAACTCTCTTTTTTTTTCCGACCATATCATCATCTTCTTCCTCTTGTCTTTCCTTTTGCACTATGCTTTTAGGGTTCCATTATGAATGGTGGTTGGAATAATTCTAAAAATGACATCTCAAGTCTTTACTTCTTCTTAGACTCATTGTTGGAAAATTTTTTGATCTCAAGTCCTTTTCTTCTTGCTAGGCTTGATGTTGAAATAATTTTGACTATAACGTCTCTATATATAAACAAAATATTTTAGTCAAGATTCTTTCTTAAAGTTAATGTGAAAGTTCTTCTCATGGTTCCTTCACATAGAAATTTCTTCAACAGAAAATGCGTCATCTGCTTAAAAACTCCTTTATAGATACGAAACTATTATTAATGGTGATCATGGAAATCCAAATTTAAGAAATATCTTTTCACTGCAATAGTTTTAAAGCACATGTGGTTTTCTGAACGTCAACTATGAAATTACCTAGTAACACTAGACGAATAAACAAAAGAGAAGCTTTGTGGTTACTTTCCGACCCAACTATGAGAATTTTGTGAATGGTGGAGGCCTGAAAGTATAGTGCAAAAAGAAAGACAAGAGGAAGAAGATGATGATATGGATGGAAAAAAAAAAGAGTTAATGCTAGGGGTTTTTTTTTTTTTTTTTTTTCCTTTAATAAGAAGAATTAATGCCTAAATCACTAGTTTCTAAGGAATAATAATGATACTACTATGAGTGTTTTTTGACCTTTAGATCTAATAGTTATTAATAGTTCACAAAATGTATAACTCTTGTGAAGTTACACTAGGTGTAACTTGAACCCATCTCTCTCTCTCTCTCTCTCTCTCTCTCTCTATATATATATATATATATATATATATATTCTAAAAACATACATTTTCAAATAGTTAGTATGTTAGTGCTTGTGTAGAGAGGGAATATTTTCCGACTTATTACAAGCTGACACATCATACTACCAAGTCCACAAAGTACAGCCAGTTACAAAGCACCACGAACTAAAACTAGGTTCTACCATCACCATTCAGGAACCAACAGAAATTTGCCAAGTGTCATGAATTAAAAACATAAAAAGTATGCAAAACGTCAATCACACATCAGCATGTGTAAGCAATGACGTAAGTAGTCCGGCACGTGTAAGCAATGACGTAAGTAGTCCAGCACGCGTAAGCAATGACGTAAGTAGTCCAATCGGGTGCTGACATGTGTCACCTTGAAAATCAAGATATTTCGGCCAACAGAGCACAAGCAGCATCAAAAAAGATTCAGAAGTACAGAAGCTCTACTGGAATCAAGCCCTAAAGCCTCCAGGAACTTCAATCTTGAATATGAAGAACATTTGAAGCAGAATCGTCCACACTACCTGCCTAGTGTGAGCGACCGCAACCCTGGCCCGCCAATTTTTCTCAAATGGGGCCTAATCCACGCAAACAGATGGGATCGTGATACTCAAAATATCAAATTCACTGTAAAATGTACTCCCCCCTAGATCGAGGGTTTTGCATGGACTCGCCACTTATTTAGTTTAAATGGAAAAATAAGAAAACCTTCTCTATAAAAAAATGCTTCTGTTGTATTAATATATATGACAATTTACATCAATTTTGTAACAAAATTTACAGTACTTTTTTGGTCCTAGATACAATCTAAGAAAGTAAATTACATTACTCTGTTTCCAAGTTACATTCTTAAAAATGTAAAATTACATATACAAGAGCCTAGTCTAGAACCTTTGATCTTGGTTCGGAGGCTAATTTACGAGATGGGAAGAGATTAAGCACCCATCTCGCCTAGTAAAACCGGTCTTCTAGGTTAAGGTGGCCAATATCATGTAATGTCAATCAAATGCAAATAATTTATCACATAAACATGTTAATTTGCAAGAATTGTAAACAAACATGTGTAGGGGAATTTAATGTAAAGAGAAACAAAAGGTGGAATTTGTTAGATAACAATGTAAATGTAAAGAAAGCATCAAAGTAGTGACATGTTCATCCAAGAAGTTAATGTAAAATAGAGAATTCCTAGCTTAAACATGTTCATCCAAGAATGTTTAATAGATCAGAATATTAGATATGTTCATCCAATCATGTTATAAAAAGTAAATAATAACTTAGAAGTGTTCATCCAAGCATGTGAAGGAAAATAGAGAATTGCCATGTTATTTGTTATCCACACAATTGCAAAGAAAAAAAAAATGCAACGTGGGTTCCGTAGAAAATGCGGAATCCAAACGCCTCCTAATTCTTATATAAACGTGATCATAAAAAAATAATAATAATAAAAAAGTCTCAAACTACTATTCACGTATTGCGAAGAAAATGGGTCTATGAAACCTCCGGCAAAGAATTGAATCGGAGTCGCTGACAATGTCCAAAAAAAAAAAAAAGAACGATTTCCACCTCTGACCCGGCACTTGAACCTTTTCTTAGGGATTTGGTAGAGGTGGGGGTTTTTTTTTTTTAATTAAAATTTTTTTAATTTAAAAATAAATAATAAAATATTAAATTTATTAATTAAACATTAAAAAAACACCAAATAGGACCTCGTTTTGGGAGGGGACTAATGGCCATGGGCGGTTCTACTTGTTTTTGTTTTTGTTTTGTTTTTTTGTTTTTTGTTTTTTTGTTTTTTTTTTTTTTTTGATAGGGCTCTACTTAAGGAGAAAGGTGGTCAGATCGCATGAACATCAGACTTGAAATTTTTTTTTTTTTTATATATACCTTAAAAAAGTTAAATTCTAAATTAATGTAGATTGTTGGCCACCCTAGAAAAAAATCTTGATCACTTAAAAAAAATAAAAATCTTTTTTTTTTTGAGAAAGAAAAAAAAAAAAGAAAAAAACTTGAACACCCTAAAAAAAACCAATAATAACTTATTATTTAAGATTTGTTGTGAAAGAGTTGTGAACATAATAATTCTCAAAAATTTCCCAGACAAATACAAATTAGCCCAAAAGCCCAAATCAAATGTTTAATTGTGATTTTTAAAATTTTTCTTTCAAAAGGCATATTTTAAGAACACCAATGTCTTCTTATATCTTTTTGTAGGTATTCATTGTCCACATCAGCCCTACAATCAACTAATTCATCAATTACAAGTTGAACAACTATTTTTGTTAAAATTAATTCTATCAGGGAAGTTTAAACAAGTAATAATATATGATTTTTAAATTTTCATGATGTAAAATAACACAATAGTAGTTAACTATCAGGGAAGTTAATTGTAATTTGTCTCTATTTATTTATTGTTTTACCGAGACAACTTGTAAACTACATCATTAGACATTTTCGACCTTTTCTGTTCAGGTTTAGAGCTAACACGACCTATGGTTTTATTCATTTTTCAAAAAACTTGTAGCTTAATACCCCTCCCACTTTTGAATGTATACTGATAAGGATAATTTTGTAATTAACCCGTGACGAAGTAATAGGCGACGGTTGTAAATAAAATTGTCAGCTTCACACGAGAGACAACCTTGTTGTAAAGTCTACGGCTCCACCCCATATCTGACGGCTGCATCTTGGGCATGACAAGCTGAAGGGGATAAGCTGAAGACCTTAGCAAGCTGAAGGCAGTAAGCTGAAGGGGATAAGCTGAAGACCTCAGCAAGCTGAAGGCAGTAAGCTGACGGCATTAAGTTGAAGGGGAGAAGCTGAAGACCTCAGCAAGCTGAAGACAGTAAACTGAAGAGGATAAATTGAAGACCTCAACAAGCTGAAGGGGATAAGCTGAATACCTCAGCAAGCTGAAGGCAGTAAGCTGAAGAAAATAAGCTGAAGACCTCAGCAAGCTGAAGGCAGTAAGCTGAAGGGGATAAGCTGAAGGCAATAAGCTGAAGACCTCAACAAGCTAAAGATGATAAGCTGAAGGCAATAAGCAGAAGGGGATATATGAATCTCCAGGGATAAATCGTCTAAGGAAATACTGACAGACCACGAAAGCTGACGGGTCCACGCAAGCCGACGACCCTCCATACTTGTGAGATGAGATGGACGCCCTCTCATCAAGCCTACGAGTACGCTGGCGGAGCGAGATAGAGGAAAAGTTGAGAACGCCGACGGGATAAGTAAGTGATGGGATAAAGCTGAAGACACAAACGTGACTTGCCCTACACACTTCCATAAAGAAGGTGTCTTGTCGCGTATGCTTGAACCTGAACAGATATCTTGTCCAGCACGCTCACTCACAAAGAGACATCTTACGCTCCATGCAATCGAAAAGTGGTTTCGGTAAGGAAGTATCTTCCCAAACACACCACGGACATCAACTCCATACTACTATAAATACTCTCGAGCAATCACAGAAAGGAGGTACGCAAAAAACTTCCCCAACTCTTGTACTCTAGGGTTGTGAGCATTCACTAACTTAACCTTCGGAGGGTTCTTGGCCGGTACCACACCGGTACTCCTCTTAAGGTCTTTAGCTTTTGTGTTGTGTAGGTTTTCCATCGGGAGCACGTGAGGATCGTGCGACTTACTGATGATTTTTGGCATCATCATATACTTTCATACCTCGATGGTCACAATGCCTGATATGTCAGCCAAACGCTCCTACGTACAAATAGCCAGAACAAACTTAAATCTTTGAGGCAATTGAGGGAAATCGAATGATTCTGGAGCACGAGGCTGATGATAGAGCAAGACAATCGGTTTTTGGTGTAAGCAAAAATTAAATCCCAGATCTCTTATTCAACTGTTAGAGATTTTACCAGTTTTATGTATATATAAATACAATTAAATTTTAAGTACCTTAATTGCTGATGATTGCTATATCATCAGATCAAGATATCAATCGGTTTTTGGTGTAAGCGGGAATTGAACCTCAGTTCTCTTATTCAACCATCAGAGATTTTACCAGTTAAGCTAACTGGAACCCACATAAATACAATTGTTTGAACTTTGAAACATATGTCATTTACTATTATTATTGTAGGGATATTGGGCCCAGAAGTTCATTACCCATCTGTATATTGGGCCTGCAGCCCAAGCTGAGGACGAGGGTTTGTCTGAGGATGCGGAATCTTTGTCAGAAGAGATTGTGTTAGTAAATAAAGAGGTTAGTTTTGGTCATAATGGCTCGATAGGATGGGTCGAGGATGAATGACTCCTCAGCTAACCAAAGTCGAGGTTTGAAGAGGTTGCCTGTCGACCAAGGTAATGTTCCGGGAAGTCCTGTTGGTACAGATAAGCATTATAGAATTGTCAGACAAGAAGGAGTCCTAAAATATCTAAAGAGAAAGATGTTGCCTCTGCATTAAATACTCTGTAGCTAATCCTCTGGCCGCATTAATGTGGAAGTGATACCTGAACAGTGTTATTCAGCCTTACAGCTATTGTGTAAAGACTTTCGGAAGGTGCTGATGGGACAAGTATCAACACCAACCATTAAGCCTGCACGTGGAGGGTAATGGAAGATAGAAAAGAGAGTATAAGATGGAGGAGATACCCAGAGAGTAGGGGGCGTAGAGGAAAAGAAAAAAAAAAAACTGTTGCAGTCTAGAACTAAGTTTGTAATCTATTCGTAGGTCTACACATTGAAACTAGTCTTCTTGGATTAAGCCGAGAACATTTTTCTTTGAATAAATCTATTCTGTCATTATTCTTTTGGTTGCTTGGATCTATTATATTCATTTTCAATCCATTAAAGCCTAGTTTTCCCAACCTACTCTCTACAAATTCATTATTTTGGGCTTTTTGGGCCTAGGTCTATCCATCTAGTGGGCTAGGAATCCGAATTGTGTCCTTACAATTATTATTATTATTATTATTATTATTATTATTATTATTATTATTATTATTATTATTATTATTATTGTTATATACTTGTTTGAACTTTGAAATCTATGTCATTTACTATTATTATTTTTTTTAAGTATATATAAATACAATTAACTTTTAAGTACCTTGATTGAATTTCTGTGTGACATAAGTGATGTCAAAATCTGATAACAACATTGGCCATTGAACAGTCCTCCTTGGTAGAACTTTGAAACCTATGTCATGGAAAATGCCGGCCACGCAACAACCCAAAAAAAAAAAAAAAAAATCCCATAACTTGTCATATGACGAGCTGTGAGTGGTGAAGATTAAATGGCAGGTCCACATCTTCGCCACTTGCAACTCGTCACATGGCGAGTTTTGACAAAAATTATGAGACTTTTGTGTCATTTCAATAACTATTATTCTTTGGCTAAAATACAAAACACATCCTCAAAGTTTTACTAGAATTCATTTTAGTTCCTTTAACTTTATTTTCAGTTATTTTTGTCCTCTAAGTGTCCGTTTAAAAATAGTTTGTCTAACTTTTTGTTAAAAATATCCTAAAGTATACATGTGAGAAAAATTGAGATTTTAAAAAATTATAAGTAAAAGCTAAAAATTGTATTCAATCGAGGCTTCCATTAGACCTTCATTTAATAATGCTGTTTTTGGTGATTTTTAAATATTAAATTAATAAACTTATTATTTTAATATTTATTTCTAAATAATAATAATAAATAAATAAACCAAATGTGAGAGAGAGAGAGAGAGAGAGAGAGAGAGAGAGAGAGAGAGAAAGAGACTATTCTCTAGGGTCTAGGCCTAAGGAATTAGAAACTTTTTTTCCTATGGCTATGTCTGCACAATAGCATACCCTCAACGGAAGTGTTGGGTTCAAGAGGTTTAAACCTTAACCCAATAGGTACGATGTGTCACAGGAGCAATGAGTCCATAGACCATTTTCTCAGGGAGTTCAAAATAGCTCAAAAATTCTGGCAGGAATTGCAAGCCCCTTAGAGTATCCACAGCAGTGGAGCTAAATTTTTAGCAATTTAGCTCCACCAAAAGTTACTTTATCTATTTTAGCTACACACATGCTGCAGCAGTAGATCTATTTTAACTTTCAACATAATAAAATAATATAAACATAACAATAAAATAATACATCCCTACAATAAAATAATATATTCCACTGCTAAAAAATATACACTACAACCACCTCAACCACTAGCCACAACCACCACCACCACCACCACCACCACCAGTGGTTGTCCACAGCTAAAAAAAAAAAAAAGAACAGATCGGCGACGTGGTCCACAACCACAACCACCACCACCACCAGTGGTGGTCCACAGCAGAAAAAAAAAAAAACAGACCTGCGACGTGGTCCACAGCCACAGCCACAGCCACGCCCACAACCACCACCACCACCACCACCGGTGGTCCACAACAGAAAAAAAAAAAAAAAAAACAGACCGGCGACATGGTCCACAACCATAGCCACGCCCACAACCACCACCACCACCACCACCGGTGGTCCACAGCAGAAAAAAGAAAAAAGAAAAAAAGAACAGATCAGCTATGGGCTTGGGGTGAGACGAGGGAGCTGGCCGACCGGTGAGCTAGAGAGAAAAAAAATGAGGAAGAAAGAAGAAAGAAGAGCGGAACAGATCGGCCGGCCCAGGGAGTTCGGCGATGGGCTTGGGGTGAGACGAGGGAGCTGGCTGGCCGGTGAGCTAAAGAGAAAAAAAAAATGAGGAAGAAAGAAGAAAGAAGAGCGGAACAGAGAGGCCGGCCGATGAGCTAGAGAGAAAAAAAAAAAAGAGGAAGAAAGAAGAAAGAGGAGAAGCCAGAGAGAGAGAGAGAGTGTGTGTGTGAGATATGTGATTTTTTTAATAGGGGAAGAGAGAGAGCATAATAAAAAAATAATTTTTTTTTTTAGATGTGTGCTACAGTGTACATCTATTTTTAGATGTGCACTGTAGCACTTTAGTTAAAAATATAAGGAATGACTCCACTGCTGTGGGTCATTTTTGTTATATCAGTGGAGCTAAAATAGCAATATAGCTATTTAGCTCCACTACTACAAATGCTCTTACTGCCTAAGAGATTCCTTTAAGTTTCCAATTGAAGAGTGGCTTGAACTCAGTTGCAAGGCTATAGGATGAGCTCCAAATTTATGGGTATTCCGTGGAAGTTACTGTTTTCAATGGGAGTATGGCAGCTATGGTTACACCGGAATAACTTTGTGTTTCGGACAAGCAAGGTGGACCACTTGATATTGAAAAGATGCATTCAGGTCAGTGCAAAATTTTTCTCCATTGGTATGGAGACAAAAGTAAAAAACCCCAAAACCATCATCCTAGTAGGGTGGGAGAAGCCACCGGAAGGGTGGATGAAACTGAATTCAGATGGTTTAGCTTTGAGAAACCCAGGAAGGGCAGGGGGAGGAGGTATAATTTGAAATCATGGAGGAGATTGGATACAAGGTAATGTAGAGCTCTTGGTAATATCAACAGTATGTTGCAAAACTGTGGGCGCTAAGAGATGTGCTTAACTTGGCAAGGGAGCTCGGGTTGAATAACCTTATTTTTTTTTTTTTGGCAAAGAATAACCTTATTATAGAACTTGATGCTTTAAGTGTTGTAATTCTCATGAACGATGACTCTTAAAATTTGTTGATGGAATCCTTTTTAACTGATTGGAGTAACCTATTGAAGGCAATCCCAAATAAGTGGGTAATACACATCTATCGAGAAGCTAACTAGTGTACAGATGCATTGGCCAAGTTAGGAGCTAACTCCTTATCATCTTTTGTTGTCTTTTGGAACCACCGCCTGTGGTGGAAAGTATTTTGGCTTTTGATAAAGTAAATATGCATTGTAATAGACTTGTTAATTCCTAGTTAATGCAGTAATCTTGGTTTACCGAAAAAAGAGACTCTTTTTTTTTTTTTTTTTTGATAAAACCAAGGAATTGGAACAGTTTGACTAATGAAAGTTCAAAACTATTCTCTAGCAAACAAAAGTATACATTTCAATTTTCAAACCTAGAGACTGAGTCTTATGTTAGGTTTACCCCAAAAAAAAAAAAGTCTTAAATTATTATAATGTATTGCGAAGAAAATGGGTCTATGAAACCTCCGGCAAAGAACTGAACTGAAGACGCCGACAATGTCCAAAAAAATAAGAAATTTGGTAGGGTTGTTTATTTATTTATTTTTTATTTAGAGTTTTTTAATTTGAAAATAAATAATTAAATATTAAATTTATTAATTAAACATTAAAAGAACACCAAATAGGAGCTCGTTTTGGGAGGGGACTAATGGCCAGGGGCGGCTCTCCTGGTCAGATCACATGAACATCGGACTTGAAATATTTTTTTTATATACCTTAAAAAAGTTAAATTTTAAATTAAATAGATTGTTAACCGCCTTAGGAAAAAATCTTGACAACTTAAAAAAAAAAAAAAAAAAAAAAAACCTCGAACACCCTAAAATATATATATATATATATATATATAAATTGAACAACTATTTTTGTTCAAATTAATTCTATCATGGAATTTAAAACGAGTAATATTAAATGATTTATTAATTTTCATGATGTAAAATAAGTAAATAACACAGTAGTTGTTAACTATCAGGGAAGTCAAGTCGTAATTTGTCTCTCTTTATTTATAGTTTTTCCAAGACAATTTGTAAACTACATCACTAGACATTTTCCACCTTTTCTGTTCAGGTTTAGAGTCAACACGACCTGTAGTTTTATTCATTTTCCGAATGACTTGTAGCTTAATTAATACCCCTCCCACTTTTGAATTTATACTTTCATAACTCGATGGTCACAATGCCTGATATGTCAACTAGTCAGGTCAAATTGTTTTCTTATAACGTTACAAGGAAACCAATGGTGCAGGTTCAGCAACTAAAAACGAGAAAAGAAAAGAACGTAAAACCCATGAGCTACCAACTATTTTAACTTGTACTCCTACCCTCAAAGGTAAAATTTGCAAGATAATGTTATTTTGATTTGTACTATTTTGAAACTATTTGGAGATCTAGTATGTTTTCAAACCAACTTAATGACAGCATTTGAGCCAAACGCTCCTACAAATAGCCAGAACAAAGTTAAATCTTTGAGGCAACTGAGGGAAATCGAATGATTCTGGAGCACGAGGCTGATAGACTTAACGACTCGGGTTTGATTTTGCATAAACATTGGAATTGAATCTCCAATCTCTATAGCATCAGTTAAAAAATTTTCCAGGCAATATGCAGATAAAAACTGACAGCTTTGTTAGAAAAACATTTGTAGTCCACAAGGCAATCTAATAAGAGCAGAAAAAATTTAACACTCTGGACATGCAGACAGCAGCGGGAAGACTTCTCTTTGTTGCTTTCTTCAATCAAACTTGAAGAGCCACGAACATTTTCGCCACCGCAGAATACTCCTGCCAATGGTACCCCAGGAAAGTTCTCTATGAATGGAGAGCTAACAACGTTGCGGCGTTTAAAGAATGAGTCACTGCGCCCACAACATGAGAGAATAAACCCTCCAAAAACTTCCCTCTTAATATTAACTGGAACAGCCCTCTTGTGATGACAATTGTTGGAACTTCCATCTTGCTTCAAGCTTTTGAGATTTACAGAGGCGTTATTACGATCTGAACGGTAGAATTGGAAGTAATCACCAGTTTTGATGTTAAAACCATCGACATAAAGGTTACTTGCACCTCCCCTGTCAATAGCCAAAAAACTTAGGCTGCGTTTGTTTCAGCTGCATTCATTTTCAGGAATTACTTTACACCTTTGTGCATGTTTGGCTCCAATAGAAAATATGGTCAACTGTAAATCCAATTACACACTGTAAAATCAGCCCCTTAAGCCGTAAAATCAATTCCTCTTTCATTTTACCTTCAAACAACACTTTACAGACTGAAAAAAGTGGAGAGAGAGAGAGAGAGAGAGAGAGAGAGAGAGAGAGAGAGAGAGAGAGAGAGAGAGAGAGAGATCGGAGTTGCCGCTGGACCCAAAGCTCATTGCCGAGAACGAGAACGAGAACGAGTGCTCCAGCGTCGATGAGCTTTGGGTCAGCGAGAACGAGTGCTCCAGCACCGATGAGCTTTGGGTCGGCGAGAACGGGAACGATCCACCCACTCCCTCTCTCGTTTTGATTTTTGAACCGCAGTTCGTCGCCGATCGTCCCGCCGATTTGCTTTCTCTCTTTGATCTCTGATTTTTTTTTTTTTTGGGTGGTGGCGTGGGTGGTGGTGTTTTGGTGGATTTTGTGTTGTTTGGTGGTGGATTTTGTGCAGACAGTGATGGATTTTCAGTGGGTTCTGGTGTGTGGGTGTGGTGGTGAATTTTTTGATATAAAATTTGTTTGGAAGCCAAGAAAATGATTGAGAAAATGTGAAAAATTTGTAGGAAAATAGCATTTTTCAGAATATTACCAAACACTGAAAATTGTTTTTCGGATTATTTTTCATTGCACACCCAAACACTCAGATTTTAATTTTCTTACGGGAATTTATTTTTCCCTGCATTCATTTTACACTCAAAAATCGATTTACATTGAACCAAACGCAGCCTTAAAGACATTATTTAAAAAAAGAAGAATGCAACAAAGAATTAGTTAACTGTAACACTAGTCAAGTGACGGTGAAAGAAACGCCAATAAAACAATTATTCATTTAAGAATAAATTTTAAATAGTTACCCTCTAACTCGATGAAACGCCAAGGATGTTATTGTCTTTTCCTTTGACCAAATACAGTAATTTCTTTGTTTAGTAACCCCAATGTACAGTGGGTACAGCTCAAAATGATAATCCAACTGTAACATATTTCAGTTTATGAGAAGCAAGCATATAGAAACAAACTGATATAATACAAGTATACACATCTCATTCTATATAAAAGGTTCTTAAATTTTAATCTGTGAGTGAGTGCAGGGGCAGGCGGGGCATAGCACCAAAAACCACACACGCTTCTACTATCACCAGTGTTAGAGATATAAATTAGACATATTGATCCAATGTAATAGGCCCAAACCCACTCCTACTTGTATTAGTAGTTTAGGGTTTAGTTGCCTATATATACTCATGTTAGGATTCATTGTAACACAGGTTATTTGTATTACATTCTTATACAATAAAGATGTAGCCAGGGGTGTAGCCAGGAATTTTTATATGGGGGGGGGGGGCAGTTCAAAGTATTGAGATAAAAAAGATAAATCATAAGTCTATTGAATTCTTGAACATTTGGAGGGGTGTGCATCAGACATTGAAGTATCAACATTTGTTTCTACAGCCATAGGCGTCCTAATTTCTGAATTGCTAACATCTTTTTTCTTAAAGAATGCATCAATTGTTTTTTGTTTACTCATAATTATTTTAGCTTTAGAAATATGACTCAAAAATTAACCTGAAAAGAACTTTAAAAAATAAAATTTTAAGTAGAAATTTCTACTTAGTTATATGGATGTTATTCATACTCAAGAAAAAACAAAATTTTCACTATAATTTAAACAATCAACCAATTTTTAATACGACTTTAATTAATAATAACCCCTCAAAACAAAAACAAAAATTAAACACACAAGTATTGGTACACAACATAAACCAAACAATTTAACAACACCCACAACCACATCCACAGCCACGTGATATCTAACTAATCAAAAATAAGTAATAAATCAAAACTATTTTACCTTAGAAATTTTGTTTTTACAAAGTGCAAAAGATGGGTGTGATCGTCTGGCAATGCCTACTGCCTCTGCCTCTAACTTTAGATCTTCCCTTCAAGACTCATCACAAACAATCTCCCCATGCCTTCAATCATGTATTTCTCTAAAAATCTATGAAAATATAAAGAGCATGTGAATATTTAAGTGTAGATAGTTGGAAAAAAAAAAAAAAAAGACATTAAAAAGAGAAGAAAACTCACCAGTCAGTCACCATTCACCAAGCTCCAAAACTAAAAGATGAAGAAAGAAAAAATTGGTCAGAATTTTTTTTTTTTTCTGGACTATGAGGACAGAGGACTGGAGTTTTGGGGGCTGGTAGGCAGCAGTACCAGTGCAAGTGAAAGTGTATAAGAAGACAAAAACAAAAGAATAAGAAGTAAAGGGAAGAAAGGGATTTCTTAGGTCAGTGGGTGGGTTTTTTGAGATAGAGAGAAAGTAGAGTTTTGTTGTTAGTGTTACACTAGAGTATTTAAAGGAAGTGGGTCAGTTTTTTTGTTTTATTTGGAGTGTGTAAGGCCTGAACTAAAGCTGGGCTCCCATAAAAAAAAAAAAACAAAAAAAACAAAAGTTGGGCTGGGAGAATAGTTGAGATATGAGTAGGGGGGCCGGCTGTCCAATATTGGAGGGGCCCAAATATTTTTTCTACAATGTCTAATGGATTTTTTTTTTTTTTTTTTTTTTTTTTTTTTTTGCAGGGGCCACGGCCCCCCCAAGCCACTACTTGGCTCCGCCCCTGGATGTAGCTCTTAAGGGATTCCTTCGTAGATGTAGGCTGACAAGGCTGAACCACGTAACCCTCGTGTTCTCAGTGTTCCTATTCTATGCTTTCCCTTTCGCATCCACTCTAGCATATACAACATGGTATAATACATCGCGTTGCTAATAATGTATTTTAACATGGTATCAGAGGCAAACTTCGTTCTTGGCATCAAACAAACGTCTCTAGCAAGCAAAGAAGATTATCATTGCACACCACCATCTAAAGACACATGCTTGCCTGTTGGATCTAGACTCCATGGCATCTCGCAGCCACCATGGCTCACTGCTGTGTCTAGATCTTCAAGCCCAAGCAATCCGTGCCTCATCCTATCAGATCTGCGCAAATCCAAGCTTCGCCTGATGAAACCAACACCACAGACGTGCTCCACGACCTCCCGCGACCATAATATAGAAATTCGGTCACTCGACGCCTTTCCATGCGCTGAAGTTTTCTCCGGAAAATCTCCCTCGCGCCGCCTCAGATTCCTGAATTCCAGATCGTCTTCTTGGCACACGCGCCACCCAAACGGCCTCTACGTCCGACGATCTACAAAACCTAAGATTCTGGCTCTCATCAAACCTTACACGCGTCGTCACGCGCCTCCAGAATTTCTGGCTTCTACTTCACGCGCCAGTGGATTTTGTCACGTGCCATTCATGCGCCGACCCCTGTGATGATGTCATCATAACGTCAGCAATGCCACGTCAACTTGATCCACGTCAGCCCTAGACACGTCATCTAGCCACATCAGCAGTGTCGCCTCATCAGCACCGTGTCACCTAGCTGACCATTGGCCCGGACGACCCAACCTGGACCACCGAATCTGACCCGTGAGCACTGACCGTTGACTTTGACCAGGGACCGTTGACTACCATTGAGTTTGACTTTTGCGTTGACCTTTGACTAAAAGTTAAAATTTTCGAAAGGGCCTATTTTGCTCATTTTTCGCGTAGGTTCCGATTTGGGACTCCGTTTCTTCATTTAAAACTCCAAAATTGGTCAATTGGCACATTCTTCATTGTGGTTTCTTCAAAGACATTCTTTAAGGCATCTCCAAGTGATCTTCTCATGCTTATCCAACCTCAAGCCTTCATCGAGCTTCCGCCTTGAGTTTGAGGGAGGGTGTTAGAGATAAAAATTAGACATATTGGCCCAATGTAATAGGCCCAAGCCCACTCCTACTTGTATTAGTAGTCTAGGGTTTAGTTGCCTATATATACTCGTGTTAGGGTTCATTGTAATACATGTTATTTGTACTACGCTCTTATACAATAAAGATGTAGCCTTTAAGGGATTCCTCCATAGATATAGGCCAACAAGGCTGAACCACGTAACCCTCATGTTCTCGGTGTTCCTATTCTATGCTTTCCCTTCCGCATTCACTCTAGCATATTTCATGGTATAATACATCGCGTTGCTAATAATTATATTTAACAACCAGTATAAATGAATAGTTGAAGAAACCAGAAATATTCATAAGAATGGGCTGATGATCTATCACAAAGAGACTCTAGTAAATCATTTCCTTAGGTATCAGAGTGCATCTAAAGCATCAATATAGTCTACATGCTCATTTCATGTGCACCTAAGGCATCAACATAGTCTCCATGCTTATTTGAGTACCCAAAGGAAAAAGAGGAGAAGCAATTGAAGATTATCATGTTATGATTCTAATGTCCCACATGAATTAAATGTAAGTTTAACCACGTGTTTATAAGATCTTGAGCACCCTATCCCCTTGCAAGCCAGTTTTCAAGGGTAAGTTCTATCCATGAGTTCCTAACATTTGGTATCATCTCCTAGTCCCATGATTTCAAGAGAAAATAATCCATGGGAAGCAACATTATGATTCAACCACAAATTTATTGTTTGAAAATACTAGTGTACCTCATTACTGATATCATCTAACATTGTTTGACCATCAAGAATATCCACATCTCCTTCCCTTCTAGCAGTAAGCCAAGTAAAAATAATCCATGGGAAGCAACATTATGATTCAACCACAAATTTATTGTTTGAAAATACTAGTGTACCTCATTACTGATATCATCTAACATTGTTTGACCATCAAGAATATCCCCATCTCCTTCCCTTCTAGCAGTAAGCCAAGTAAAAATAATCCATGGGAAGCAACATTATGATTCAACCACAAATTTATTGTTTGAAAATACTAGTGTACCTCATTACTGATATCATCTAACATTGTTTGACCATCAAGAATATCCCCATCTCCTTCCCTTCTAGCAGTAAGCCAAGTAAAAATAGTACGACGAGGTGAATTAGGTCCGGCCAATGTAACAGAAGCTGCCTTGTATTTGGGACCTATTGCTGATACACCATTTGACAACGCAACACGAAATTGAATATCCCCTATACCTAATTGCATACAGAAAATCCATAAAACAGAAAGATCATATAATGATGGACACCTCTCCTGTTAATTGTACATATATTTTTCAATTTATTTCCCAAGATTATCCATAAATCTATTAATACATAATAATAAAAAATGTGCATGTCAGAAAATGCTGTATTAATTCATTTGGACGCATAAGAAAGCAAATAGTACCAAATAAATAAACACAATAATAACTACCATTAGACTTGTGTATATCCCTTGCGAACACTAGAGCTACAGCATCTTCACGGTAGCCATTTCCACAGAAACCTCTACTTCTATATCGAAAGCGGCCTCTCTCATCACCCACAATCACAGTTTCCTTTGGCATGACATAATCTGCAATACACAAGTTGTCTTCAACTAAAGCCGGTCAAGCACGAGCTTGCCACTAACAGTGCATCAAAAGTCACTAGTAATAGTATAAACTTCCTAGGACCAAAGGAACCTTCCATTACATAGCTTTTCTCAGAAACCAAACAAAGATTTAATTTATTTTTCCTCTAAAATAAAGTCTAATACAAGAAAAAAACAAATAAAAGAAAATGAATAGGCAGATCAATACTCACCCAACACATCAATATGGGCTTCAAGTCCACAAGCCTTTCCTATAAAACCATCCACATCACTTGTTAGTAACACAACCAAGGAGGAACTGTTCTAAAGATAGAGAAGGATGAACTTACTCCAAACATTATAATCCCAACTGGGGATGTATAACCCGAAACCGAGGCTGTGTATTTCTTAATATCCTTCACAAACTTGTCTGTCTTTGCCATTTGGGGTTCCTAATATCCAAATATTTCTTAATGTCAGCTCATAATAAATGTAACACCTTTCCTTAAAAATTAAGAAATGACAAAAAATTGCCAATTTTGACTCCAAAAAAAAAAAAAAAAAAACCTTAATTTTAATATTTCATATTTCCTAACATAAATCCCTTACTAGAGAAATTCAGCATTCATGTTTCAGTGCAAAAATTTGTCACCCATGGATTTCCTAGAAGTGGGATAGCATCAACTTTTAATCCTGGTACATAACCAACAGTCAAAACAATGCCATGATTTGTATCTTCTATTTTAGTGCCATATTCATCATCTGAATCACCATCTGTAGCTCCCCAATTCGCCTACATTAACATTTAAGTTGTTAAAAAAAAATCAACATAAGTAAAATCATTATTCTTCTATGACAATTCCCCCAAAAGTGACAATTTACCAATAAAAAGTACCCAAAAAAAAAAAAAAAAAAGGAGAGAGAGAGAGGGATGAACCTCTCTAAATTCATTGGTAAGCGCATCCCTTCCAATTAGTCCATTGGCAATAGAAATAATGATCGGAGTTGTCTTCAATCTTTTCCCAATCTGTATTATATATAAGCATTAACCACAATTTAAATAAGGCTAAACTACACTTTCCATTCCTTATATTTGGTTCATGTTCAATTGTCGTTCCTCAAAATGGTTACAAATTGACTGAAATACAACATTAACAAATTATATTTCAGCCTATCAATTGTACTACAAAATGTTTACAAATTGACAAGATCATAATTGTGATTGGTGCCACATATAATAAATAAATTTCTTAACCATGCTTTTGTCTTATGCTTAGAAATTGAAACTTGAGTTTGTAAGACTAATGTAGCAAAATTTGTAGTATCCCTAACATGCCTCAACAACAACAACAACAACAACAACAACAACAACAACAAAAAACAACAACAACAACAACAAAAAAGGAAAAAAAGAAAAAAGAAAAAAAGAAGAATTTCAAGGATAAAAGTGCAACTTTCTAAACTTGGGGAACGAAAATCGAACTAGGGCAAAAATTATATTTCAGCCTTAAAATAACATTAACAAATTATATACGTATATCAGTATATGTATACATATACATACAGACACATATATGCTAAAATATTCTTTTCAGCCCTAAAATATAGCTCACCCTATATTGGCGCCCTTAAAATTTAAAATTTTCTTTAACTATCTCCAGAAACATAAAACCTATGTTGCACGGATACAGACATGGACACGGGGATATAGCAATTTTTGAAAAATAAAAACACGACGCGGCGGTGACACGACGGTTAAATAATTAATTAAATTTTATATTTATGCACATTTTTTAATATTTTTAGACATAAAATATGTTTATGCCCAGAATTTAAATTATGTAAGAACTACAAATAAGTAAACTAACACACAAAGTAGTACAATAATACACATAAAATGTTTAAAATGTTTAGAGTACAAACCATAAAAGGATAACAAGTTCAACATCAAACTAAAAACATAAAAGGATAACAAGTTCAACATAAAACTAATAATTAATTTATAAGGCAAAAAGGCTGAGTAAAGAAACACAGTAACAGTGACACTGGGACAGTGAGAGTGGGTTTAAAAAAAAAAATACAAATGCGTTATAACTTATAACTTATATAAATAAGTGAGTAACAGACCCATTCACCAAAATTAATATCTAAAAGAAAAAAAAAAGCAACAGAGAGAGAAGAGAACTAGAGAAGAGTCGGACATGTTGTCCCGAGAGAGAGAGAGATCGGAAGGGACAGGGCATGGCGTTGACGTCTATGGAGCTCGCCGATTGGCCTGATCTAGCTCTGGCGAGGGACAGAGGGCAACGGTAGCGGGTGGAGGTCAGAGGGAGGGTGGGTTCACTGGGTTGAGAACTTGAGATGTGGGTTCTCAGACTCTAAACTTGCTTTTTTTGTTTTAGGGTATATCACAAAATCAATGGTATTGGTAATTCTATCTGTCAAAATCTGTGATTTTTTTTTTCACTGCTAACGTGTCGGACGTGTCTGCGTCGCATCGGTGCCATGTCGAAGAAGCGAAAAAAAAAAAAAAAAAAAAAAAAAAAAAAAAAAAAAAAAGAGATACCCGCCAGACACCGGAATCCGATGAGTCCGGTGTCCGACACCGAAAGGATGCCAAAAATGGCGTGTCTGTGCAACCTAGCATAAAACTCTCTACATTTCATCCTTCCATTCACTCCTATTAAGTTTTTGGGACAAAAATAATACCTCAATGATATTTTAGGAACAAATTTACCGAAATAAATTAAAAAAAAAAAAAAAAACTATTACACATGCTCACAAAAAATTAGACAAAAAGTGAATGGGATAGCAGAAATGAGGGTTTTTTTTTTGCCTGTTAGGCTAATTTCCCAAACATATTAGTTATGTGTCCGATTTTGTTATGCGATCACTTTCGGAATTCAAGTCTCAGATACTCGAGTTCCATGCATAAAATCATGAGATGATATTTCTTTTTTTT
Organism: Lithocarpus polystachyus; assembly: GCA_033629205.1. NCBI lineage: Eukaryota > Viridiplantae > Streptophyta > Magnoliopsida > Fagales > Fagaceae > Lithocarpus > Lithocarpus polystachyus. The sequence continues at coordinate 3,297,548 of CM066171.1, read as the reverse complement.
TTTAAGTTTCTAGTTGAATCGAGTTTTAAAGACTCAAGTTTTTAACTAATATGTATGTAAAATTAGCTTAATGGGCAAATAAAATAAATGTTAAATATATTATTAGCAACGCAATGTATTATACCATGTTGTGTATGTTAGAGTGGAATGCGGAAGGAGAAGCATAGAATAGGAACACTAAGAACACGAGCGTTACGTGGTTCAACCTTGTTGGCCTACATCCACGAAGGAATCCCTTAAGAGCTACTTTTTTAACATGTAAGAGTATAATACAATAACCTGTGTAATGAACCCTAACATGAGTATATATAGGCAGCTAAACCCAAGACTACTAGTACAAGTAGGAGTAGGCTTGACCTATGCTAATATGTCTAATATATCTCTAACAAAATGTAGCTTAAATCCACGGGCGAAAAGCATACAGGGCGAAAAGCATCAAGCAACTCAAATCCACGGGCAACGTTTGCGATGAAGAAATGCGGTCGAATCGGATCCAAGAGCACTTTATCAAGAACATCTTCCACAGCACCCTATATCAATTTCAACACACGCACACACAAAACAAACAAACAAACAAAAAATTACACTACAGTTTAATGCAATCAATGTACTTAAAAACCCTAATTTAAAGCAGAGATATAGGAGAAGGGTAGAGTGGTAAATTTATGTTTTTTTTTTTTACATACAAAGGGACAGGGATCGAGAGAGAGAGAGCGGAAGCGAACTTAGGGCGAGAGAGGACGCGATTGCAAACTCTGTTCCACGGCTTTGAAACGCACGTCGCTAATGTGAATGACAAGGCCGGTAGTCTCGCTAGAATGTTCTACAGTACGTCGTCGTTTAGCAGAGCGAACAACGACGACGACAACTCTGTTGTCGTAGTACAGTGCGTTTTGATTTTGGATCTCCTCGATGAGGATGATGACTTTGCCTTACTCATCATTGTTGTGAAATGCAAAGTATAGTACCCTCGTGCTTTTATGTGTAACTGACATATAATCCCGCGGGAACTATTCTCGCCAAATGATATTTAGATTTTTTTTTTTTGGTTTCCCAGTATTTCCCCAAAACTTTTAACTAGAGACTAATCACTGTTCGCAATGGGTGGGTCCATAACGGGGTAAATCGCTAGCCCAAGGAGTTTTTTCAAGTGCTGGTGCTCGAACTTGAACTAGGGAGCTCCTAGTCAAACCTAAGACAATCACTTTAAGACCGAGTGCCCAACCCCTCAGCCAACCCCATTGGGTTAATGATATTTAGATTTTACACTTTAAAATTTCAGAATTTCGATTTTATTCTTGAAATTTTTATTTCATTTACACCAACAACCTTTCGTTCGTATTTTCTGTTAATAAAATTATTTTATATTATTTTTATTATATCATGTCATTTTTAATTATTTAACTTTTTAAGGCTATTACTGGACAAACTAAACACACAAGGCAAGTTTATATATTACTTAACGAAAAATATGGACGAAGAGACTGATTCAAATGGAATAAAACTTTAGGGGGGGTAAAATTCAAATTTTGAAATTTTAAAGTGTAAAATCCAAATGTCTTCAAACTTTAGGGGTGTAGTTTGTAATTTAGCTTTTTTTTTTTTATAAATACAATTATTTTAAACTTATAAGTTTTTTTTTTTTTTTGGTTTTGATAAACACAATTATTTGAAACCTATAACAATAGATATCTTTTTAATATTGGTAAATGCTAATTTTAGGGATAAGAGAATCAACCGATTAAGCTTGTTCCTAAAACTCGCCTTTTGTGTGTTGAATTAAGTGAGATTTGAGAATTTTGTTAAATTATCATTTGTTTCAATTAATTCTTGAAATTTTAAATATAGATTTAAGATGACTATTATTCATAAACTTAGTTTTCAAAGAAAAAAAACTTAGGAATGCTGAAATTGGATAAGTGGTACATTTTCATCTATTTGATTTTTTTGATTGGAAATACTACTAAACTTTATTAATCAAAAGAGTTGACAAATACATCCTGGTTGAGAGCTTGTTCAAGGAAACAAGGAGTCTCTTCAACCCAAACAAACAAATTTGCAATGCCTAAAACATGTATTGCAAGTAAATGGGTGTAACTAGCAAGTCTTATTTTATGTACCCAATTCAGTTAAATCATTCGAGTTGGTCTTTGCTATTTTTTTTTTTTTTTTTTGAGAAACAATCTTTGCCTAACTTAAACACGTTCAAAATGATTGAGCAAGACTTTGATTCATGAAGGCTTATGTCCAACCGATTTCTAAATGTGGGGTAATGAATATATATGCTTCTTAGGATTTGGCCCAAAATTTCAATAGTTGTCCCACAACTACCACAACATAAATTCAACATATTCAGTCATGGGTAACTATTGAGTACTCCCGGAATAATTATTTATGGTGTGACCCATAACTCATGTGAAAGGGAGAGTACGCATTTATGGTACTCTTGAAGTATTCAATAATTTTCCTTCAATCACCCATAACGCGTCATGAAACCTCAATAGACTTTTTTTTTTTTTTTTGGTTTGAGAACCTCAATATATACTTATAATTTCAAGCCATGATCGAGGTAACACGCAAATTATAAAAAACGTATATAGAGAGAGAGCACTAACTTGGACATCAATGCATCATATGATATCCTTTTTTGCAGGTATCCATTGTCCATGTTAGTCATACAATTATTTGATTCATTAAGAGCATTAGCATTAAGAGATGTAAAACTCCCCAAATTGCTATTCTACAACCTGAAACCATTAAAAACATAGAATAACCGGATTACTCTGTGAAAAAAATTATACCAAGCTACTACAATAATTTGGTATTTTTACAAATTACTATTCTTTGTTTGTAAACTTAAATTCACATATTTGATTCTCAAAAAAAATATATATATTTTTTATTAACTCTCTCTCTCTCCTTTATGGTTGGGTTGAATTGGTGGCTAGGTTTCGTGGTTGCTTAGTTGGGATTGGTGGGTGGTTTGGATGGTGGTCATTTCAATGATTGTTGGGTTGAGATTGGTGGTGGTCATTTCAGTGGTTGCTAGGTTGGGATTGGTGGTGGGTTTTAGTGGTGGATTGTCTCTTTGGTGGGTCATTTCAATGGTTGCTGTGTGTGGTGTAAATGTGCAATGGTGGTAGGTTTGGTGGCAATGATTGCTGGGTTGGGATTTTGGTTGTACAGGGTGGTGGTTGCTTGGAGGCGGAAGAGAGAGAGTAAATAATTTAAATGAAGGGGTAAAAGAATATTGTTTGGGATGTTGGGTGTATTGTAAACTTTGTAAAGTGGTATGGTCTGATAAATAAGGTAATTTTTTAGATGGAAAAGTCTCTAGGAGGGAGTTTTACACATATTTAGGTTAGAGTAGAGTTATATCTTATATAAAAAAAATTATATCTTTTCATAAATAAAAAAAAAAAAAATTTTATAGGGGGAGTTGAAACGAGTAATAATAAACAATTTTAAAATTTTCATGAATTAAAGTAACGCAATAGGAAAAAAATATTGAAAAATCATTCATAGTTTAAGATGACTTTTAAATTATAATTTGTCTTCTTGCTAATTGTTTTTCTCTAAAATATTTTCTTTCTAATTGTTTTTTCAGTTCTAACATGAAAGATAGTTTTATTCTTTTTTTTTTCCTAATTAACTCCCGTAACAGACTAATTTTTATATATTTTAAGAGTTAGACTAATAAACTGAAATATATCAAGTGAATTTTATCAAGTAACAAAGATTTGTAAACATCAAATAGCTCACTCCTAACCAATGTGAGACACAAAGTAAAATACTAAGTTTTTTTTTTTTTTTGAAAGCAAACTCAATATCATTTAATTAGAAAGAGAAATAGAATCCAAATACAAGGCCTCTAAGGCCGGAGGTGGAGAATCTTCTAACCAAACAATATCCTCACCTAAATGCTTAGCATAACGAGCTAAAGAATAAGCTACACCACTGGCCCTACGACTGATGCTATTAAATTCCACATGTCGCAAACATCTAGCCAAACAATGAATGTCGTCATAGATATTTCCCAAGTGGGACAAATCTGACTGTGTTGAAGTGATAGAGTTCATGACATTTGTATTGTCCCTTTCTACGATCAAGTCTGAAAAACCAGCATCTATTGCAAATTCTAGAGCTTTTCTACACACCAAAATCTCTGCCTCTTCATTATCCAACATAGCACCACCTTTCAACGATTAAGCTGCCATAACCTGTCCTCTATCATTCCAAATTATAACACCAACACCTGAAGTTGGTAATCCTGCAAAGATCGCTACGTCAAAATTGAGCTTGTACACTTGTCCTTCGGGTGGCTGCCATGTCTGTGAGTTTCCATTAGAACCTAGTGCTGTTAGCTGCATCTGTGCCTTTTTAAACTCCCTGAGAAGGCTGCTGGCTCTCTCATTAAGCCTACCAAGCTCCTGTAAAATTCCTCCATGCAAAACCAAGTTGTGTTGGTTCCAAATTAGCCACCCTTGTACCAGAAAAAACCCAAGATCCTCTTCAGGCAGCTTATGCAATAGATTCTTAAACAACCGCATCACACGAACTTGATTAGTCAGACCCTTCTGCAGAATTCAATTTGGACATCTAGCCCACACATCTTGAGCAACACCACATTCCCACAAGGCATGTATAGGTGTTTTTGGGAAACATTGGCAGATTGGACATGTATCATCCTCAAGAATCCATTGTTGCCGCAACTTCTCATAATTAAGTAGGTAAAATGTTGTGACAAGCATGCTAGCCAAAAACTTTAATTTTGTTTGGAATGTGAAGCTTTCAAATCCTTGCCCAAACCATGCTGCTGGACAACGGACCTGACCCTTCCCCCACCTAGTTAGCTTCTTGCAGCAACCTGATCCTCGCGGTATAGTTACCGGACTTCACCGAGTACCTTCCATTTTTATTATGTAGCCAAACCAATACATCAGGTACACAATAAATAGCCTCGGCATCAAACCTTTTAAACACCGTATCTATCAAGCCATGATCCCATTGAAAGTTTGTCAAATCTATCAAATCCAACACCCGCCACTCCTCATCTACTTCATTTGGTGGTACTAGAATTTTGTTGGTTGGACGGCATGGGAGCCACTTGTCTGTCAAAACCCGAATGGAAGATCCAGAATCCACTCTTCAACAGTAGCCCTTCCTTAAAATAGGTTGGTCGCTAGAAGACTTTTCCAAACATATGAGCTGTGTGGATTATCTGCAGCCTCCAAAAAGGTACATCGAGGAAAATATTTTGCCTTGAAACACCTATAAAGAAGAGAACCTTGGTCAGTCAACATCCTCCATCCTTGCTTTGCCAGCATGGCAAGATTGAAACTTCAAATATCTCTGAAGCCCATTCCCCCCTCCTTCTTTGGCTGAACTAGAGACTCCCAACTCTTCCAAAGTATCTTCTTTTCATCACCACACTGACCCCACCAAAACCTAGCACATGTCGCATTTAATTCATCACAGAGTTTCATTGGTAATTGAAACACTCTGATCGTATATGTAGGAATTGATTGGGCCACAACTTTGATTAGAACTTCCTTCCTATCTCTAGATAGCAACTTCCCTTTCCACCCCTGAATTTCTTGCAAATCCAGTATTTAAGAAATGAAAAGGCTTGATATTTGAACTTGCACTAACAGGAAAATACTAAGTGTTTGAAACACACTCACACACGCCAACATTTTATTACCGCTAAAATTTATTCATCTATTCTCACTGTGCCGGCAACAATTTGACCTTAAGTTTTTTTTCTTTCCAATTTTGTATGTTCCAAGTGATGAGATACCCATTCACCATCAATAGTCTACACATTATAGGGCCTGAGGCGACAATTTAAAAGGGCCTGATTTATTTTATTTGAAAATAGTTTCTTCCAATATCCCAATAGTGATCCTTTGAACAATTTTTTGCAAAGCTATCAAATTGTTATTTATTTATTTTTTACAACTTTAGTCTCAATTGAATTGATTTATTTGTAGTTTTGTACTAATAGCATGATGATAATGTCAAAATTATGAAATATTAATCATGGTATTGGCGTGTTAAATGTCTTTCACGCAATATAAGGTCACATTGGTATGGGGATTTTTTTCATATGCAATGAGTATTTTAAATTTGAAATAAAATAATTTTAAAAAGCTTCTAAATTCTAAATGACGTCGTTTTTGTTAAATGCCTCAATTATGCTTCAAACGCCCTGGCTTAAATTCACAATCCTCAATAATAGGGTCTAATCTAGGACTAACGCAACACATTTTGGATCCTAAAGCGACAATTTTTAGTGGATTCTTCTCTCATGTTAAATATTAATTGAATAATATTTATGTTTTGATTTTTTTTTTCAATTTAAAAATATATTTTCCTTACCTTTTGAAATACAAGATTACTACTAATTATTTTATTTTTTTTTTTTTTTTCAAGTTCCACTAAGATTTCCTTTTCAATTGGTAATATCACTAATTCACTCAATCTTTCTTGTAACATAGTCGATCTTAAATAGGAATTTATTAGTCTTAGTTATGGATAACTTCTTTCTACATATGCAAATGTAAATGTATTGTTAGTTAATATTTTACAAGCGATACACGCATTAGAAAAAGAATCTAGCCTTTATACAAAACTAAATATGTTAATTGGACTATTTTCATCTATTTATAAAACTTATTTTAATTTTTAATTCTAAAAATAAATCTAAACAGTCAGTATTATAATAAAAATCATGTTTATCATGTTTGAGACAGTCACTTTCTCTGTTTGCAATATTGGACTTGTATTGAACAATGAGTTTCAATAATGAATTTTTCCGAAGAACAAATTTTAATTTTGATGGACAGAAAAAGGAAAAGTAAAATTTTTGGGAGATAGAAAATTTTGACACTCTTAAGCTACCGCAAATACATAGTAAAACATATTAATAGAATGTACAACATTTGAAAAAAAATATATAATTTTTTTAAAAATGATTTTTTTTTCATTGAAATTTTGGACATTGTAAGACCGATAGACAAAGCATTCTATTGGCTAATGGAAGTTTCTTTTTTTGCTAGGTGAGAGGCTTTACTTTTTTTATTCTTTATTTTATTTTTGTAATAAGACAAATAGATATAATATATTCTATTTAAGGGGGGACCTTCTTCCATCCAGGGAGGCTTAGGCCACTGCATAAATGGCCTAATGGTTGAGCCACCCCTAATCATCAAGGCCCTTCTTGACAGCACCGTCTTTTTATTATCCTCCAAATTCTTTGAAAAAAAGGGCATTTGAAGAAGATATGGTCTCTATTTTCAAGGCTTGTTCTACATAGTACACACAAAATGTCACAACTTAGCCTATCCCTCAAAGCCAACCAGGTAATGAAAGCATGCCTTGGGATGCCTTTAAACCAAACAATTTTCCACCAATTGACAGTAAGCCTTTTTAGCCTAATTTGGTCCAAGCACTTGAGATACAGAAAGTACCTGATTTGGAGGGAATCCATACAGCCTTATCACATTCACCAATTGCAATCCATGATAAATTACATAGAATAGTAACAAGATCATCACACCTTACATAGCTCCAATTCCAACCCTTGTCTAGAATCACACTAGAGACTATAGCATTTATTGAGCTGGCAGCATCATACACTATTCCAGGTCCAAATTTTTTTTATAGAGCCCTTTTTGGGTGCCAATTATCATGCCAAATGATTTCATTTGTTTGATTAGAGTAATGAGTATCCAACATGTGATTAAAATCGTCAATGGAAGCATTCTATCAATCAGGGCTAAAGCTTGACCAAGATTGCTTAAGCTTCGAGATTTGCAATGATTCCTCACAGATTTCGAAGTACGAACTGATTCTGATAAGGCTTTACAAGTATTCTCTACCACTACTAATAGTAGAAGTAAGGTTCATACCCTTTCATCTTTTTTTTTTTGGTTTCCCACAGTGTTTTCTCAAATCTTTCAACCAGAGACTAATCACTGTTTACGACGGGTGGGCCCATAGCGGGGTAAATCGCTGGCCCAGGGAGTTTTTTCAAAGTGCTGGTGCCTGGACTTGAACTAGGGAGCTCCTAGTCAAACCCAAGACAGCCACTTTGAGACCAAGTGCCCAACCACTTGGCCAACTCCACTGGGTTCATACCCTTTCTTCTTCATTTCTTCTACCAACTTCACAGCTCCATCAAAGTTAATTACCCTCTCTACTCTACTCTCCTTCTCTGAGAAATGCTTAATTATTTAAATGTTAACTAAACTGGTGCAAACTTGTAATTAAAGCAAACATGGCTTCAATTTTTTTTTTTTTTGGGCTAAAACTAAGATATTGTACTTCTCAAAAATAAAATGAGTGTCCTACATCTACTTAATTAAATATTATAATAATAATAATAATAATATAACATAAGAATAGTGTTACTGTTTTTCAAGAATAATTAAATTTAAAACAACAAGTGTATGAATTTTCTTCTAAAAACAAGGGTTTAAATTTAATTGGGAAACCATTTTTTTGAGAATCAATTCAATTCGGAAATAAGTTTTACTTTTTTTTAAAACAAATTATACATAAGTAAGTGGAGTCTTAGTTTTTTCAAGACTATTTTACTCTTTATCAATAAGAAACTATTCGCAAACATGGCTTCAATTTTTTTCTTTTTTTGTTAAAACTTAGATACTGTACCTAGAGACGTAGTACATTAGTTATCTCAATTACATTCAAACAATTTGTAACATTGACCAATAAGATAAGAATAATGTTTCTTTTCCAAGAATAAATAAATTCAAAACTCCCATAAAAATATTTAAATTCATAACAGTCCATTTGAATTTAATCAAAGAACCTAATATATTGCATATAAAGTACTCTATCTAAATTCTACTTTTTTTTTTAGAAATAAATTTATATAAGAAAGTGGGGTATAGTCTTTTCAAGACAACCTTACTTTCAGTCGATAAAACATCCCAAGAACCTAATTTGACGAATAATGTGGTGAATCCAATTTGTGCTCACAGAGGGTGTCCCATAAGCGTTCAATTCCTTATGATTTATGGTTTATAATGTGACATGGAGACCAATGGTGCAGGACTTGCAAGTACAGCACTTCAGGACGAGGAAAGAAGAAGAATGTAAAGCCAAGAGCTAGTTGCTATTTCAACTTGTACACCTATTTACAATGCTAAAACCAAACTTTTAAGACCAAATTAGTCGTTTTGCTACTCAGCATAAACATTGAGATTAAATTGCTCAAACAAAATTTTCTCCAATCCCTATAGCATTAATTGAAAAACAAATTCAGATTACTACTTGTCAAAACCAAAATCCGCATTGACGCATACATTATGAGCTCATGTAGAGTAATTTTTTCCCCACAAGGCTCCAACCATTATGGAGAATAACATGGACAAGATCTAGAGCTCCAAAGGTGGAGGAACATATGACATCACTAAATAAACTGTGCTATAAACATGCAGGCAACATCGGCCAAAAGACGGTTCTTGACCCTCCTTTTGTGCACTTGAGCCTGGAGAGTCACGCCCGATTTCCTCAGTACAAAATAAGCCTGCTAGTGGTACATTCGGAAAGTTCAAAGAGAACGGGTCACTATCAACATTAGGGCGTCCGAAGTATGACTCACCACGAAGATGGCAAGAGAAGATCAAGCCTCCAAATACTTCTTTCTTCAGACCATTATCAGCAACTCCTATTACGTCACGGTGATCTTTGTCATGCGAACCTGTCTTCAAAGCTTCAAGATCTTCAAAGACATTGGCACAAGAGGATGATGCAGTTTCAGAATCAGAATGGTAGAATAGGAAGGAGTCACCAGGTTTGATACCAACACCATCAACAACAAAGTACTGATTATCTCCACTGTTAAAAACAATAAGAACCCAGAAATCAGTTTTTTGATTTGTTAATCTTTTCAACCTTCTGTAGGGGAAAAGGACAAGAATGAAAGGTATATCAGTGATCATTTGTCTCAACGAAAGAACAAGTTCTCTAGGAAAATGTTACCAATACTCTTTGAAATGAAAATACCATATTATTTTTACAATTGTTTTATTTTGCTTAAAGATTTCCGGAAATTATCATTTATGGACATGTACCACAAAAAATCCTCATGCAAATATGAAAATTCCAGAAACTCATTGTTTATGGATGTGCACCACAGGCCATTCCTCCAAAATTTGTGTCTTTTAGTAAACCATATGTGCCACAAGACCAGAATCCATTCAAACTTTAAACTTCTCAAGCACTAAACCCAGTATGTAAAAGTCATCTGATTATCACAAAGTAATTGATAGTATTTGGCTGATTGCTTCACAGTGAACTTATCTACTCAGCTCTGTGCACCATTCAAGAGTTGAAGAAGCACATTAGATGAGTATATACCAGTGGCGTGCAACTTAGCATTGATTCAAGTGTTGCTGCAGGGCTTGATATACATGTTGGGACACAGACATAAGCTCTAAGCTAATGGGTCCCACCAAGTATATCAATCTTCTCACTCTTATCAATATTCAATACTACTTGATGTGGGACTTAAAAACTCAACATTAGCATGAAAATTTCCAACACAAGATATGCAACTTGAGTCAATGGACATGTTCAATGGGCAGTCCTTGTAGCTTGAATGAACAGTCATCACAAATGCAAATGAGGTAAACCACATATTAGGGGGGCAAAAATGATATCTTACCCTAAAACTTCATAAAATGCCAAGGATGTTGCTGATCTCAATTGGACTGACCCAATGGAGCATTCTCTATGTTGTGTGACCCCAATGTACAAATCAGGAGACTCATCGATTTCATCTTGATCCATCTGCAACAAAATCCATTGTCATTTGAGGAAAAGTAAGATCTTTAAAAGATAAAAAGTAAATAGAAACCGAGCAGTAACTCAAAATAGAGAACATGGGAGAATAAGATTGAATTTTAGAACAATAGACCTTATGAAAATCAAATTTTGGTCACTAGACCAATTGCATTTTAACAACATAACAACTACTTAATGCTTTTCAACTTATCATTATCAACTTCCAAATATCACAACGAAATGCGAAAAATACATTATACTTATCAAAAAGGAAATGTGAAAATACATTATATTATATGTAACAGATTTGACGGCAAGGGGCATCCCAAAAAAAAAATGTAGACTATATAATTTAAGAATGGATGGTGTAAGAAGAATACTTTGTGAATAAAAATAATTATATACAAGTTAACACTCAATCAACATACCACTTCATTAATACTGTCTAAAAGATCTTGGCCACCAAGAATCTCATGATATCCTTCCATGCTGGCAGAGAGCCATGAACATCCTTGTTCTTTCACTCTCACAGAAACTGCCGTGAGTTGAGGACCAAATGGAATTACACCAGTTGACAGTGTAACATAGAACTGAGTTTCCCCTATACCTGCTTATTGAAACAGAATCCCCCCAGTTGATAGTTTTGTCAAAGAAGAAATTTGAAATATTAGAAGACAAAACGTAATGGAGCATCAGAAACATTAAAGGTACTACAATCATATCATACTAGAGAATTTGTGATAAAATGTAAAGTTTCTTATTGTAGCTAATGATCCAGAAAATGAGAGGAAAAAACACAAAATTTAATTTCAAAACAAGTACTAGAAGCTTGGGGCTTAATTTATTAACAAAATGAAGTACCATGAGACTTTTCTTTGTCCCTTGCAAATACAAGAGCAACAGCATCAAAAAAGTACAAATCCCCACTGTAGCTGTGAGAGCTATCCCCACTTCTGAACAGGAAGGAACCACTTGCATCACCCACGATGGTTGTTTCCTCAGGCATAGCGTGATCTGCAATTAGAGCAGTTAGATTTAATCATTTGGAAGCTATGTGAATGGCATCTATTACAATTCACAAGAAAATCTAAATACCTCGAACTACATTACTATTTACTAACTAAAACTTAAATCAATACAGCCAATGGACTCTAGCTGAAAGGATATATACTCTCCTTATAAAAACAAGGAAGAGGGTGAGACCGTAAATTCAAGATCCAGCAGGTGCTTGAGTTATATATACATACACACATGCAACTCTAAGAAAACTGATCATTGACACAGAAAAGACTGCAAAATTTCTAATGTGATCCATGAAAAGTATTAACAAAGAAATGGAATCAAGAAGAGCTCGGTTCTCACCCATCTTTGCAATAACGGGTTTCATGTCAATAGTTTGATCCTAAAACATCACATATGTCAAATGTTAGAAACAAAAAAGAACTAAACCCCACTTTAAGAAATTAAAATCATGTATTTTCTTTAGAAGTGAAAAAACTAATAGCCCATAAAAACTCACACACACACACACACACACACACACACACACACTCATACTTACTCCAAACATTATGATGCCAGTGGGAGATGTACAACCCGAAACAGATGCTGTATAATTCATAATATCAATCACAAACTTGTCAACCATGGCCATTTGATTTCCCTGTCATTAGAAAAAGAAATGCCTAAGCCAATTTCTTCATACATTTACAAACCTACTAAATAATTTGTAGGACTCACAAATACTCCCTCTCAAAAATAGCGGGAAGTAACTCCACATCATTTAAAATATCCATTTTCACCCATAAACTTGTGAAAAATCAAATCTTAATCATGAAGCTAGAATCCTCTCCATTTCCCCTAAGTCTATTTCAGGTTTAAGATTTTCTTTCTTATATCCAACAGTGGACACAATACCACGTCATTTAAAATTATCATTTAAACACATAAACGTTCAGATTTGTAATATTTAATGTCAACCATGAAATGAATCAATTTGAAACAGGATTTTTTTTTTTTTTGATAGGGGGAATGATCTTTTTCCATCTAGTAAATGTTCACTTTTCATTTTAAAAACAAAATTGAGAGCATCCTAGTATAAAGCATACATAAAAATTGCATTGTCATATCATTGTACCATAAAAAACTGAATTTATATACCTTCTTAGGCCGTATAAGCGGGACAACAGCAACTTTGAGCCCCGGTACAAATCCAACGACCAAAACAATCCCTCGGTTTAAATTACTAACAGTATTATATTCCTCACAATTAGGACCATCCTCATCTACTAATTCCCACTTCACCTACATTTAAAAAATGATTTAAATTAAATTAAGGGCAAAATTTTTTTTTTCCAAACCAGTTTGGAGGAATCTCCTCCAACCCAATACTTTGCGTTTCATAAAACTATTCACATGTATCATTTAAACAAGTCACGTGACTTATTAGAAAATGTCATGTGACTAAAAGCACACATGCATAGTCTTGTCAATTGTCACGTAGTGAGTTGGAAGAACTTTCGACCAGACGAGTTTGGAGTAAACTTTTTCCTTAAATTAATACCAATAATAATATTTAATGTACTTAAAAAAAAAAATTAATGAATAAAATTACACAAACACACACAGAGACAGTCACAAACCTCTCTGAGCTCATTAGTTTTAGCATCAACACCAATGATTCCACTGGCAGCATTAGTAATTATAGGAATCTCACCGCCTAGCTTTTCTGTAATCTACAAAGCATTATTAAAAAAAATTTAGTAAAAAAAAAAAAAAAAAATTTGGATGATAAATATATTTAATTAAAACAGAGTTAAACTTAATACAAGTTTGTGAGTCTCTTTCAAGCTGAATTGCACGCCAATGAATGCGATTGCAAATTGTGGACGAATTGGCTCCGAGAGCACCTTATCAAATACCTCTTTCACAGCTTCCTATAAAACAAAATTAAACATGAAAAAAAATAATAATAATAATAATTCAGTGAGCCACAATTTTGAATTATGAGGAATTGAGGGTGGTTAAAGTTTAAACAGATGTAATTAATTAACTAATTATTTCCTTTTAAACTTTAACATGCTTTTATTTCTATCCTATAGTTTCAAAAAAAAAAAATTTTTTCATTTCAGCCTCTTAATTTACGTATATTTTCAATATAGTCCTTCCGGCCATTTCCTATTCCAATAAAAAATAACGTCTTTTGCTATGGATTTAAAAGGCAATATAAACGTAATGAATTTATATCCCTTGAGCTACAAGGTTCTTAACAATAATTTATAATAAAAAAAAAAATTCTATTAACTGGTTGCCTAAGGACACCATTTTTATGAAAAATGGATTTAAAAGGCAACATGATGAAAATATATAACTTGAGATTGACAATATTTTATAATAAAAAAACAAAACAAAAAAAAAATTCTTTAAACTGGTGGCCTAAGGACGCCATTTTTATGAAAAATTAAAAAAATTAAAAAAAAAACTGTAACAATTTTTTTTTATATATAATAAAAAGTTTCTAAATTATCAGTTTAACTTTTTCAACAACAAAAAATTATTGAAAGAGGACTAACCTTCTTTTTGGAGAATTGAAAAAGAACTAACATATATCATTGAAATGGAAAAATTGAAACCATAAGAATGATGAAAATTAAAACCAAGTGTAAGTCATAATTAAATAAAATGATATATATATATATATATAATAATTAAAAATGAGAAAAAAAATAAAATAAAATATATTTTTGAGTGGAGTATTTACGTGTAGAGAAGGGTTGAGAGAGAGAGCCGACGCGAGTTTAGGGCGCGTGAGGAACCGACTGCAGACACGATTCCAGGATTTGCTAACGCACGCAGCTGATGCGAAGGTTAAGGCTGGCAACCTCCCTAGAATGTTCTGCAAAACGTCATCGTTTATTCTAGAAACCCCTCCTCCTGTTCCTCCGGTACAGTTCGTACCGGTGAGACACATTTCGGCCGGTTCGCTCGCTCGCTCGCTCGCCTCGCCTCGCTCTTATTTTTCCTCAGCTCTCAGTTCTCTCCTCCTAGTACCAAACAAAGACAGAGAGAAGAGTACTTTGTTGTTCTTTTTGGTTTGTCCTATGGTCTGTGTGTCAGTCTGTGTGCTTTTGTTTGTGTGGTGTTGGGGGGGTTTTATAATAGTTGGCTGTTTGCCACGTCAGCATGTGCTGTTGTGGACTAATTTTATTTAAAAAATAATAATAATAATAAATGAAATCCAATTTTGGGTAGAAAAATCGGTCATTTATTACTTTACTACACTCACACAATTATGACATAATCCAATTGCTTAGAATGAGTCACTGTCATTAGGATACTATGAGATTCATTGCAAATTTGGTTACAAAATCAGGTTCTAGAGCTTTTTCTAAATTTGATTCAAGGGGAGTATCTAAATCCTTCAATGGTACATAACTTCTCAACTTGAGTTGTAGATTTGCTTGTTTATTACTTAGATTTGCATTTAAAAATAATGCATATAAGATGAAATTGTAAGGTTATTTTGATGAAAAATTATTCAAAATCTCGCGTGTCAATGCTCATTTCTCTCTCGTAAATGGAAGGTCCTATTATGAATTTAATTAACATAGCATAATGTTATGTGACTTGAAAGAGTGGAGAAATTATACAGTATTCTGGTGGACCACGTCACTTGTCCACCATTCCATTAAAAGATTTCCACTTGTTTAAAATTGCTGAGTCAGTAATCAGTTTCCATTTTAAAAAAATTCTTAACTCAGCAATTTTAAACAGATGGAAATCTTTTAGTGGAATAGTGGATCATGTCATTTGTCCACCATGAGAATCTTATAATTTCTCGAAGTAGTGGTGATCTTAGAGTCCAACATAATTATTCATGTTTGATGCACAATTTAAAATTCTACTTTAAGCTAGTACTAAAAAAAAAAACAAAAAAATATAGTTCGTTTTTTTTCAATGTTTTAGTTTTCTTTTTTTGACAATTATTCCCAAACTGCAATGTTGAGATTTGTTTTTTGAAAACATCAAATTGATGTTTTCGAGACTTGAGTTTATTTTTCTTTAAAGAGGGTGGGGAGATTTTTGTAAATTATAAGATTTGTGATTCAAATCCACTAGTCTCTTTGGCTTAGTTTTGACATTTCTAGTTAGGTTCACAAGGAGTATTTGCTACCATGAAAATGATAATAACTCATAACCTTTCCAGATATGTTGTTAATTACATGACATTTATTTTCATTTAAGAAATGCATTTAAGAAGAAAATGTAATGGCCGTTTGATGCTTTACTTTTTTTATATATGAAAAAAATAGAAATTATTCAAGCAATGCTTCATCTTTTTCACGTGAATGAAAGGTCATACAATGAATTTAATTAACAAGACCTATTATTATGTGAAAGAAATGAGCATTACTCTCAGAGTACTAAAAACCTCATATTTGATAGCACATTTTAAAAACTATTTTCGTGAGTTCTAGTTAGCTCAACTAGTAAAGTATATAATGATTGAATAGAAGATCTGGGGTTCAATATCTGTTTACACCAAAAATTGATTAGTGTCTTAATTTGATGATAAAGAGCGCAATCATCAGAAGTAGACGTCATAGGTTAAAATACTAAAAAAAAAAAAAAAAACTAATTTCAATACCATGAAATTGATAATAACTCATAAACTTAATAGATCTGTTGTTAATTACATGTCATTTATTTGCATTTAAGAATTTCATTTAAGATGAAATTGCAACGGCCGTTTGATGCTTTACTTTCTTTTTTTTAAGTAAAAAACATTCAAGAAATGCTTCATCTTTTTTCACGTGAATGAAATGTCACACAATGAATTTAATTAACAAGACCTACTATTATGTGAAAGAAATTAGTATTACTTTAGGAGTACTAAAAAACTCATGCTTGATAGCACATTTTAAAAACTATCTTCGTGGGTTCTTGGTAGCTCAACTGATAAAATCTCTTATGGTTGAATTAGAGATTAGTGTCTTTGTCTAATGATAAAGAATGCAATCATCAGAAGTGGTCGTCAAAGGTTAAAACTCTATAAAAAAAATTAAAAACTATTTTCAATACCATGAAATTGATAATAACTCATAAGCTCAATAGATATATTATTAATTACATGTCATTTATTTGCATTTAAGATGAAACTGTAACGGTCGTTTCATGCTTTAATTTTTAAAATAAAGTAATGATGGTTTAAAGAAAATTATTCAAACAATGCTTCATCTTTCAAATGTAGCGGTGGTTTTATGCTTTACTTAAAAAAAAAAAGTAAAGATGGTTTAATAAAAAATTATTCAAACAATGCTTCATCTTTTTCACGTGAATGAAAGGTCACACAATGAATTAAATTAACAAGACCTATTATTATGTGAAAGAAATGAGCAATGCTCTCGGAGTAACAAAAAACTCATGTTTGATAGAACATTTTAAAAACTCTTTTCATGGGTTCTAGCTAGCTTAAATAGTAAAATTTCTGATGGTTCAATTAGATATCTGGGGTTCAATCATTGTTTACACCAAAAACATGTATTGGTTTGATGATAAAAAGCGCAATTATAAAAAAAATGATGCCATAAGTTGAAATTTTATTTAAAAAAAAAACTTTTTTCAACACCAAGAAATTCATAATAACTCATAAGCTTAATAAATATGTTGTTAATTACATGTCATTTATTCACATTTAAGAAATGCATTTAAAATGAAACTGTAACGGCCATTTGATACTTTACTTTTAAAAAAAAATAATGATTGTTTAATAGATAATTATTCAAACAATGTTTCATCTTTTCACACAATAAATTTAATTAATAAGACCTACTATTATGTGAAAGAAATGATCATTACTCTCAAAGTACTAAAAATTTCATGTTTGATATAGCACATTATAAAAATAGCTTAACTGGTAAAGTCTCTGATAATTGAATTAGAGATCTAAGGTTTGTTGAGGACAAATTTTTCACACCAAATGGCTTCATTTCATTGGTGACTTACACCACATCAACACTATCATGCATTTTTAGGAAAATCTCTTTTAAGCCCAAAAGAGTTCATATTCACAAAATGACGCCGAAGCCCATGGTCCAAAACTCATGGCCATATAATCTCATTGAAGCTCATGGTTCGAGCTTGTAGTACAATATCTCATTTTCAGCTCATGATCCAAGCTCATGAGTCTCATCAGGGGAATTTCGGAAGTCGTGGTTTGAAGGGCCAAGAAGTATGTTTAGTAAAAATTCAGTGGATCAAAGTTGATAAAGGAAAGCATGTTGTTTGGCATGTCTTCCCCAATTCCCTGAACTCTAACGGGTCAGTGTGCAATAGATAACATTTGGTAACATAACACTCAAAATGATAAAACTCCCTATACTCTTTACATAAAAAAATTAATGTCCATCATATAATATAAGTTTAAAAATATAATTATAGTATTTCATATAAATTATATTGTTATCATCTAAATCAATTCCAAACACATGGCTAAATATATATTAATATCTCATATCTAGCATTAAATGCTCTCCTTACTATCTAAGATTTGGTTAAAATACAAAAAAATCATAATTACATCTCTAAAACTTCATCAAATATTAACCAACTAGTTTATTACTTACCAAAATTATATATGGACTAAACATATAATTTTTACAAAAGAGGAAACTTAGCCAAATATACCAATAATAACTCCGGCAAAAGTTGAAACAACTCCAGCAAAAGCAGTTTCTGCAGAAACAACTCCAGCAGAAACAGCTTTTGCAGAAGCTACAACAGCTCCAACACATTCTGCAGTGGCTCCAGCTATGATACCAGGAATAGAAGGATCTCATAAAGATTATCTTACTATCTTCAGCCAAACCATGAATTTAATGCCAAGTATTCTCCTCTAAGCAAAGAATGTCATTCAGATAACATCATCTAGCTGTGTCAGCAATATTAAAGTCCCAAACTTTCTTCTTTTGGTTAAAAAACAAAAGACCACTTACTTTGTCAAAGATTTTCCTCACTTACTAAATTTTCCTTCAACTAGTTCTAATCTAGTTGCATACTTGGCTTTATATAAAGAGGACCAAGCCACACATATTGGGATCATTCATCCCTCTCTCACCCTTTATTCTGAAACTCCATCCATTTGGCTGCCACATACACACTTCTATATCTTTCTTCATCTCTCTTACAAAATCCCTCTTCATAAATAACAACCAAACACACATATTATAACACTATCACCCATTACCCATCTTTCCCACACTCCATTAGTCTAAAATATCATCATTTTACTGCTCATAAACACATCTCCATCTCTCTCTATTTTCCTTGCAATACCTCACTTTTTAGAAAGCAACATAACCCATGACATAACACAAAAAACCACTTCAGCAGCATCTTTAATCTCATGTATTTACTATATTTAACCTTCATATTATCTATCTCACGCTTCCATATATTTTACAAACACATTCCTCACAAAATACCCATACATGCTTCTCATATATCTTCAAACTACATGTCTCACAAAGTATACATATACAAGATCCATATCCAACAAAGTATCTACATATAATGTCTATACACATTACAAACACCATATCTCACAATATATATATATATATATATATTTATTTATATTTCTTACCATCTCCACACATCTTAAAATATATCAAACATTCTTTCAAGAACTTATTACTAAAAGCCCTTTCTCATGAAAGACATATATCTATAATACTAAAAGCCCTTCTTATGAAAGGCAAAAACTTACAAAATCAAAAGCCCTTCTCATAGAAGGCAATATCACTCATACTTGACTAAAAAACTAAAAAAGCATTACATGGAGAAAGTCATTTTAAGTGTGTGATGAAAGGGGATAAACTTAACCAACCTATGCACACAGCTGGACATATTCTCTCTCCCTTCAATTGCACCCATTTTTCCCCTTCAATCATGAAGTCACCATGGAAGCACTCATAATATCATATTATACCGCTGGACTCATTTTATCACGCTGCTGAAATGTCTAAGTCCACTGCTGTTCAACGGCTAGAGCCATAAACTATGAAGTGCTGGAATGTCATTAGCTCATTAATGCTATAAGGCTAAAGCCACAAACTATAAAGCTCACTAGCGTTATACGGCTGGAGCCACAAATCACGTAAAGAACAAAGCGATGATGTACGGCTGGAGTCAGAAATATAAAAGATAACTCAATGTTTTCTCCATCTTTGAAATTACATTATTAAGTATATGTTAACTCATTATCATTTTGTCATTATCTCACCATTTAATGAAACATGATCACACTAATACTTCATTAATAAACATATATATTAATAAATTAATCTACCATAGTTGGATATATTATTTGGACATATACCACCAATGGACATATATTACTTGGACAATAAACCATTGTTGGATGTATATTACTTGGACATAAACCATTGTTGGATGTGTATTATTTGGACATAAACCATTGCTAGACATACCTTATTAGGACATGGATTATTGCTGGACATACCTTATTATGTTGAACACGAACCATGAACTATAGTCGGATATGGACTATTAGACTCACCCCATTATTGGACATTTGATACCTAATTAATTATTTTCTAATATTGGACATCACTTAATATACATAATAATAATAATGTATCAACTCACTATTTAATCAAAAATATCATGCTAAGCATATCCTTTATTTATTTCAACTATGATCATGATTCTAAGACTTTGGACTTCATCTATTTTATAGGCTTAAAAATATACCAGAATCCATTGGTCTATGCAGTCCAATGTCGAGTTCCGGGTTGAACTCCCCAAAACAGACCTGGGCATAGCAAAGTCACACTTCTAGCAGGAGACATGTAGCTACGCACAAAAAAACTGCCCCCAACATTCTTGCGACTCCACTGGAGAGTCATAAAGTATAGCCTTATCGTGCCTCCAAAAGTCTAGAATCACATATCATGAAGAAGATCTTAACTCCGACACATCACACGCTCAATATCTCTTGATCCAACAGCTCATGGAACAATATCACATCACCAATGATATTGGCTTTATGAAGGGGTCAATAAAGCACTTTACTATCAATCTTTCAGCTTATTCAATTGGGCCAATCAATAATGGGCTCACAAGGGATTATCCTTCTAATTACTGCTGAAACAATGGAAATAACAGCACCATAGATCATGCAATGGCAAAAGAGGCTCAATCTCTTCAACCTCCTCGCCAGCAGCTTTAGTTCCACCAAGAACTAAATTAAAGCTCAGTCAAAAAGAAAGATAACAATGCACATATGTATGTTTATATACATGCAGAGAAGAATGGGCACTATTCATTTTCTTTCAAAATCACAAAACTTTTTTCTTTGCCTTTGGCTCAAAAATGGGTTTTGCAGGAAAAAAGAAAAGGGGAACACAATAGCTACAGCTGGAGGTGTCCTCTGCCATGGAAAGTACAATATTTACACGTAAATGACTAAAAGAAAAGGGTAATAATGCGTATACGTATGTTAGTATACATGTGTATACATATACGTAGATGAATAAACACGATTTTATTAGAAAACATTTTTTTTCCTTCCCTTTTGGCTAAAAAAAAAAAATCATTCTTGCAGAAAGAAAAAAAAAAAGAAAAAAAAAAAAGGATCACAGTAGCTACAGCTGGTAGGGCTGTCCAGATTGATCCGGCTACCCGACCCACCCGAATAACCGACCGAATCCGACCCGAATCCGGCCGACCCGACTATTCCAACGGGTCGACGGCGAGTCTTCACCACCAGAAACCGATTCCGGCGGGTCGGTTTCGGTCTTCCTCCCCTAAAACCCAAAAAACCCGAACCAACTAAAAGATTTTCAAATCCCGGCCAAAATTTCCAGAATTCGGCGAAGAAACCCAAATTCCGGTGATATCTTTCCAAATTCCAGTGATATTTCCCTTAGATCCGATGAGATTTTGAACGTATTTGGCAAATATCATCGAATCCGGTGAGATTTTCGCCCGATCTGGTGAAATCTCATCGAATCCGATGAGATTTTTCGCCGGATCTATGTTATTTTATCGATTTTTCGCCGTCTCTCTAATTTAGGACAACCGACCGACCCGACCGCTACCCGTTGATGGTTTGAACTAGCCGACCCGATTATTCTGGCGAGTCGGGAGCGGGTGCACTTTTTTCCCACCCGATCCCGGCGAGTCGGTTCTAGGTTGGGCACAAACCCGACCCGGACCGACCCGTGGACAGCCCTAATAGCTGAAGGTGTCCTCTACTATGAACAACGCAATATCTTCACATGAACAATTAGGAAAAACTTGTGCAAGCATAAAAAAGTAACAATGGCAACCCCTTTTATGTAAAAAATTCCTTTTAGGCATAAACCTTTTACAAAACAATGGCCATAGTTAACTAGTCCTTCTTTTGCATGTAATATTGGTACCTAAAATTGAATGACCTTTTGCACAAATAATAACAACACTTATAGTTGAACAACTCACAACTATGTAAGCTTTTCTATAGCTGAATAGTTTCACATACATGAATAATAACAGCGCCTACTGCTAGGAGAGCTTTCTTTTTTCCTCCCATTACATGGACAAAAAAATAAAAAAATAAAGAAAAGAAGTCCTTATAACTAGGGAGTCTCAAAACATGTAGTAACACATTAGATACATGTTACATTCTGACAGAGTTGCCCACTAGAAAAATAAACTAAAGCATAAGTAGCCTAATCCAATTAGCCGCCAAAGGTTTCCGCGGAGGAGGAGCCATTGCTAGTGGGTAAGGACAGCATGATGGAATTCTTTTGACTTGTCAAAAGGGATAGTTCCACTGACTTTGCTGCAATTCCTTTCTCTAAATTTGCAATCTTCACCACAAGCTCAGCCAACTTCATCTCACCATCACGAACTTTCAAGATAAGTCATTACATCGCTATCTTTAAATTTATATTGAGTATATGTTACTCTACTATGCTCATATCACCCAGTACAAATTACTTTAATATTATATCACATTCATCATTCAATTAAAACTATTGAGTTAAATATATATTACTACCATTATTTCAGCCATTGATCGAAAATTATTATGTGAAACATATTGTTTGCTTTGACCATCACTATGCTTCTTATACTTTGGAATTGGTCTATTTTGTAGGCATAAAACCCATAAGAATTTTCATCCAAATATAAAAGCCCGAATCATCCAAGAAATTCAATAACTCCTTGCCGCTGGAATCACCAATCTCGTTCCAATCAATAAAAGAAAATTTTTTGAATCATCCACTGAACCAAGCAGATTGGAGGTCATTAAAGAAGCTTTATTATCACCATCAAGGCCGTGGCAACCCCATGCCCCCCCCCCCTAAAGCCATGGTGACCCCATGCATCATATTACTAAAATCATCAAATTCACATGAACCATATCATTGAACCTTTGGAATCTTGAGCATCATCAAGGATGTCAACTACCTCACATTTGGGGGCTTTGATCTAAAAGGCCCAATCAATCCGGCATCCCGGCACCCGAAGACCTTTATCTTGTGAGGGAGGTTTATGATAATGACTATTATTGTCTAGCCATGGCGGAAGGCAAAAATCTCCCGGAACCTATCAATGGCAAATGGTTGGAGCTATATCATACTTAACTCAATCATCATATTTCCAATAAACAACCTCGAAAATAACTAGTAAGCATTATCTTTTACCTTAAACCAACTATAAGTATTTGAAGATATTTTTTTTTTCTTACGTCGATGTTTATATCTCAATCTTACTCGCAATGATGACCTTTTACAATTTGATATCGCCAAAATAAACTATCATGATTCCGACAAGTTATTTTCACAAAATAAAATGTATAAACTCCATTACCATTGTTTTGGTTTAAGTGCATCGATTTTTTATGATCAAAACATATTTTAAACTTATAAATATTCAAATTTGATAACAGTCTCTATGGCTGGACTTATTCAAAACAAAATGGTCATGTGATTTCAAAAATAGATATTTCCTCCATGACCATACTTTGATATACTTGGTAATATTTAAAAAGCCCATGAGTCAAGTCCATGGCAAAACTATTTTATCAAAGGGATCCAACCCCATAATCAAATCCCATGATTTAAACCCATGGCAAAATTATTTCACCAATGGAATTCAAATACCATAATCAAGGCCCATGGTTCAAACCCATGGCAAATTATTTATCAAAAGCCCAAGCTAACTACTTGGCAACATCAAAGCCCATTACTAAATGGCACCATCAAAGCCCAATGCTCATTGGCAACATCAAAAGCCCAGTTCTCGCTAGCAACATCAAAAAAGCTCAATTCCCATTGACAACATCAAAATCCCAATTCTTATTGGCAACATCAAAAGCCTAGACCTTGCTGACAATATCAAAAACCCAATTCTCATTGACAACATTAAAAGCCTAGTTCTCACTAGCAACATCAAAAAGCTCAATTCTTATTGGCAATATCAAAAACCTAAGCTAACTACTTGGCACGATCTTATCAAAAGCCCAAAGCTAACTACTTTGTACTATTTTATCAAAATTCTAAGCTAACTACTTAGCATTATTTTATCAAAAGCCCAAGGTTATTAATACTTGGCAAATATTATATTATAAATATTTTACTAAGAGCTCAAGTACTTTTTTTGGCAAACCATCACTTCAAAGAAATCCAAAATCACTTTACAAAAGTATTATATCTTGCTCAAATCCCAAAGTTAATAATCTTTGGCAAAAATGATTTTTTTTTTTTTTTTAAACGCATCATACTTGAAGCCCAAAGTTAGTAACCTTTGGCAAATTTAATTCCTAAACAAGTATATAAGTTAATGAATCATGACAAATAATTATACCATATTATCTATCGTATGAAATAATACCATTCATATTTCCAAAACCCATGACAAACATATATCAAGCCCATGGAGAAATGTGAGTGTGTGTCACTAATAATTATGCTCATGGAAATTATATTTAAAACCTATGGCAATTAAATTTAACTATTTATTTTATTTAACACTATTCATTTTTTCAAAACCCATGGCAAACATATATCAAGCCCATGGAGAATTATGAATATATGTTACTACTTACTAATATCTAAGACCATAAAATTCTTTTTAAAACATATAGCAATTATATTAAAAGCTTATGACACTTACTTCGTGTTTTATTATAAATCTATGAAACTCACTTCAACGAAACCCATGGTAATCATTTATTTTATGTTACATTATTTATCTCACTAACATTTAAATCCCCAATTCTACTTGGCACCATCTTATCATAAGCCCAATACTACTTGGCTATATTTTAAAAGCACAATATCATTTGGCAAACATTGTAAAATCTTAAAAGTCCAAGACTAATAATACTTGGCAAATAAATATCTTACTTAAAGCCCAAAGCTAATGATATTTGGCAACATAGATTTCCTAACATATATATATATATATATATATATATGTACTTATCTATACCACAAGATTTATATAAAAACATAGTAACTATTTATCTCATGTAACATTATTCATTTTTCCAAAAACCCATGGCCAACATACATCAAGCCCATGGAGAAATATGAACTTGTGTTACTAATATTTAAAACTAATAAAAATCATATTTAAAACCTACAATAATTGCATTTATTTTACAAACCCATGGTACACATTTGTCAAAAGCCAATGGAAAACTATATTACCAGAGTAATTATTTATTCTATAAATATACTAAATAATAAAAGTCTATTATTCAAGTCCATGGCAAAACTATTTTATCAATGGAATTCAATCCCATAATCCAAGCCCATGGTTCAAGCCCATGGCGAATTATTTATCAAAGCCCAAGCCCAATAATGCTTGGATATCTTATCAAAAGCCCAATACAACTTGGCAATATTTTAAAAACCCATGATTCAAGTCCATGACAAAGTTATTTTATTAATGGAATTCAATCCCATAGTCAAAGCCTATGGTTCAAGCCTATGGCAAATTAATTAACAAAACTCAGTGGTTTAGCGGTGATACCTGCAGCAAATCTAGCTCATACTATTTTACCGTTGGAACTCATGCTAGCCATACCTTCCTAAGAGCTTCCAACAAAGAGATGGAGATTTGATGCTCTCAATTTTCATCATCTACTCGACAACCATTAATACATTCAGTAAGTCATAAAGTCGTCAAGGAATGAGGAACCACTTATTCAAATCAAGAAAAGATTACTCCAGCAGTAACTGAACACATATTTAGCAGCCTGCCTGGACAAACAAAACAAGCTCCTTACGGCTAGAAGATCTCAACTATCTCTTTGCTACCAAAAAAAAAAAAATGATCATCTCAACGACTGGATATGCCATATTCTATTTCACAAAGGAATCTAGTGGTTACATCCAAATCAGAACTCTAGTTACTCATGTTCTGAATACTAGCGGTATTGCAATCTATACAAACACCTCCAGCAGTCAAAATTCGATTAATCAAGCATATTCAATCAAAACATCATTATATAAGATCATTACCACAAGTGTCTGAGCTGTTTTAAACATCAAATTGCCAAGATTCCACAGTTGAACTTGTCAAGTTGCTTTCCACATCACCCATATATGCGTATCCAACGCCTCTACACACTTGGAGGCTTGATTCATTGATTCAAAGGTTCCATTTCTAGGGGCTACAATTGGGTATTGATCAACAAAGCTACTACTCCATCTATGGAAGTTTCAACTACATCAATCTATTATCGCTGTACATATGAGATAGCCAATGCAGCCCACATGTCCAACAACGCCTATTTTACTACTCTAACAATACTATTAGCCATCACCTCTAGCAACAATAACCTTGGATTCACTCATTTACAAAGTCTTCAAGAAACGTCTTTACTCGTGCATGTCCTTGCAAAACAAGCCCTTGCAAAGCAAGCCCATGTACTCGGGGGGGGGGGGGGGGGGCTGAATGTCGAGGACAAATTTGTCACACCACATGGCTTCATTTCATTGGCGACTCACACCACGTTAACACTATCAGACATTTTTGAAAAAAATCTCTTTTTAAGCCCAAAAGAGTCAATATTCACAAAAATGACGCCGGAGCCTATGGTCCAAAACTCATGGCGATATAATCTCATCGAAACCCATGGTTTGAGCTCGTGGCACAACATCTCATTTTCAACTCATGATCCAATCTCATGAGTCTCATCGGGGGAATTTTAGGAGTTGTGGTTTGGAAGGCAAAGAAGTATGTTCAGTAAAGCTCTAGTGATTCAAAATTGATAAAGGAAAGCAAGTTGCTTGGCATGTCTTCCCCAATTCCCTGAACTCTGACGAGTCAGTGTGTAATAGGTAGCATTTGATAAGCCTCTTATATCACATAACACTCAAAATAATAAAACTCCCTATGCTCTTTACATAAAAAATTAATGTCCATCATATAATATAAGTTTAAAAATATAATTATAGTATTTCATATAAATTATATTGTTAACATCTAAATCAATTCTAAACACATGGCCAAATATATATTAATATCTCATATCTAGCATTAAATGCTCTCCTTGCTATCCAAGATTTAGTTAAAATACAAAAAGACCATAATTACATCTCTAAAACTTCATCAAATATCAACCAACTAGTCTATTACTTACCAAAATTATATATGGAGTAAACATATAATTTTTCCAAAAGATGAAACTTGGCCAAAAATACCAAAAACAGCTCCGGCAAAAGCTGAAACAGCTCGGCAGAAGCTGAAACAGCTCCGACAAGGTTGAAACAGCTTCGA
Organism: Lithocarpus polystachyus; assembly: GCA_033629205.1. NCBI lineage: Eukaryota > Viridiplantae > Streptophyta > Magnoliopsida > Fagales > Fagaceae > Lithocarpus > Lithocarpus polystachyus. Next base: position 3,269,930 of record CM066171.1, on the reverse strand, counting down.
CAGAAGCAAAAACAGCTCCAGCACATTCTGCAATGGCTCCAGCTGTGGTACCAGGAATAGAAGGATCTCATAAATATTATCTTACCATTTTTAGCCAATCCATGAATTTAATGCCAAGTATTCTTCTTCAAGCAAATGATGTCATTCAAATGACATCATCCAACTGTGTCAGCAATATTAAAGTCCCAAACTTTCTTCTTTTGGCTAAAAAACAAAAGACCACTTACTTTATGAAAGATTTTTACTTATTTGCTAAATTTCCCTTCAACTAGTTCTAATCTAATTACATACTTGACTCTATATAAAGAGGACCAATCCACACATATTGGGACCATTCATCCCTCTCTCGCCCCTTATTCTGAAACTCCATCCATTTGGCTGCCACATACACACTTCCATATCTTTCTCCATCTCTCTTACAAAATCCCTCTTCATAGATAACAACCCAACACACATATTACAACACTATCATCCATTACCCATCTTTCTCACACTCCATTATTCTAAAATATCATCATTTTACTGCTCATAAACACATCTCTATCTCTTTCTCTATTTCCCTTGCAATACCTCACTTCTTAGAAAGCAACATAACCTATGACATAACACAAAAAACTACTTTAGCAGCATCTTTAATCTCATGTATTTACTATATTTAACCTTCATATTATCTATCTCATGCTTCCATATATTTTACAAACACATTCCTCACAAAATACCTATACATGCTACTCATATATCTTCAAACTCCATGTCTCACAAAGTATACATATCCAAGATCCATGTCCAACAAAGTATCTACATATAATGCCTATACATATTTTAAACACCATATCTCACAATATATATACATATATATATATATATATATATTTCTTACCATCTTCACACAACTTAAAACATATCAAACACTCTTCCAAAAACTTATTAGTAAAAGCCCTTTCTCATGGAAGACATATATTTATAATACTAAAAGCCCTTCTTGTGAAAGGCAAAAACTTACAAAATCAAAAACCCTTCTCATTGAAGGCAATATCACTCATACTTGACTAAAAAAACTAAAAGAGCATTACATGGGGAAAGTCATTTAAGTGTATGATGAAAGGGGATAAACTTAACCAACCTATGCACACGGCTGGACATATTCTCTCTCCCTCCAGTTGCACCCATTTTTTCCCTTCAATCATGAAGTCACCATGGAAGGACTCATAATATCATATTGTACCGCTGGACTCATTTTCTCACGCTGCTAAAATGTCTAAGTCCACTGCTGTTCTACGGCTGGAGCCACAAACTATGAAGTGCCGGAATGTCATTAGCCCATTAATGCTATAAGGCTAGAGCCACAAACTATGAAGCTCACAACGTTATATAGCTGGCGTCACAAATCACATAAAAAACAAAGTGATGCTGTACAACTGGAGTCAGAAATATAAAAGATAACTCAATGTTTTCTCCATCTTTGAAATTACATTATTAAGTATATGTTAATTCATTATCATTTTGCCATTATCTCACCATTTAATGAAACATGATCACACTAATACTTCGTTAATAAACATATATATTAATAAATTAATCTACCATAGTTGGATATATTATTTCGACATATACCACCAATGGACATAAATTACTTGGACAATAAACCATTGTTGGATGTATATTACTTAGACATAAACCATTGTTGGATGTGTATTATTTGGACATAAACCATTGCTAGACATACCTTATTAAGACATGGACTATTGCTGGATATACTTTATTATGTTGAACACGAACCATGAACCGCAACCGGATATGGACTATTGGACTCACCCCATTATTGGACATTTGATACCTAATTAATTATTTTCTAATATTGGACATCACTTATTATGCATAATAATAATAATAATAATAATATGTCAACTCACCATTTAATCAAAGCTATCATGCTAAGCATATCATTTATTTATTTTAACCATGATCATGATTCTAAGACTTTGGACTTCATCTATGTCAGTTCGTTTAGACCCCTTAAACCCAACAGATTAACCTAGTGAATTAGCCAAGTGATTAGCTTAGGTAATTTAATTAAAACTAGGTTAACACAAATAAGCAAAAACAACAAAGCAGCGGAAAATAAATAACACAAAAATCTGATGACCCAAGAAACCACACCGGTAAAAACCTGGGGAGGATTTGACCTAGCTATCCTCAAGGTAAACTGAATCCATTATGAAAGAATCGAAATTTACACAACAAGACTTAGACCACTAACATCTTATTGCTACCCAAGTGTAGGAAACTTACTACCATGACCTCATGATAGCTCTGAGATCCACGGACTCCTTCTTTCTTGAATTTTTCAGCAAATCCACAAGCGCACCTGCTTGTATATCTTTGTGCTCTTTTGATTCTGCAACTGTATTGATCTACACAACTCTTGACATGAATCTCAAGTTTGTAAACCCTAAGTGTATGTGAAGGTAAACACCTCTAGATCTCACAAAGAGATTCACAAACACAGCATTCAGAACACTAAAAACGTAGGGCAAAACATAAAACCCTATACATTAAATGGACTTGGGCTGAGTTGGAATTTTCTGCAGAAAAACGATCTGCCCGATTTTCAATCGATCGAGTCTAATTCTCGATCGATCGAGTCTGACAGAAAGTTAATAGTAATTCTGCATAAAAACTCGATTCCAACTTTACATTAAATCCCATACTTTGAGCAAGTCTAACACACGACTAAACATTGTTTTTATCATGGTTTGCCAACATACAAATTGAAGTTCTAAATACATTAGATCCTAATCTTTAGAACCTAACAAACTCCCCCTTTGGCAATCCGTGACAAAACACAGACTTAACAAAAAGCTCAAAGTTACAAATTGAAATAGCCCATTACAAAATAAATAGCCACTTAACAATTCAACCTAGACTACTATCTAACAGTTGCAAAGTAGACAGCAGCTCGACTGAAAACAGCCTGTATATTCCTGTAACACTTAACAAACACATAACCGCATGTGTGGAAGAAAAAACAAGGAATATAAAAAAAAATAAATTCTAACTCTCCCCCTAAGTTAGATACATTAAGAAGTTTTTATATTCTCCCCCTAAACAAAACAAATTTATCAAACAACACATTTCATCTATTTCTCCCCCTTTTTGTCACGTATTGACAAATACAACTCAAACAAAGAGTAAACATGAGAGAAAAAAGAGAACCAAGATTAGCTCTATAGAAAAAAGAGATAACTCCCCCTATAAAGAGCAACAACTCCCCCTATGAACAACAAAGGCTTAAAAAAAACTTTTTCTTCCCCTATAAAAATAGGAAAAACAAAACAAGTTTTGAGAAAAACAGTTTTGGGGAAAATTTAGGAGGTGGGGATAAAAAAACACACAAACCTAAAAAAAATTGAGTTAAGGATACACATGAAGAAAAATATTATCTCTTTCAATAAATACAAACTTGACACTATGTGACCCATAAACAGTTGCATAAGTAGAGAAAATATTTGCACATTATTTTCCATCATATCTCTTAAGAAAAATATTTTCTGCAATTCACACATCAAGAAAAATAGCATATGCTAAAATGTACAAAGGACTCAAAAATTAATCAATCAATTTTTAATTCAAGTTGAGTATCCAATTTAGCAAAGTGTATGCATGTTATGTGTGAAAACAATGAGAGATATGACTGCAAATCTGCAAGAAAAACAATGCAACTCATGTGAATCCTAACCATAAATGATGCATGAAAAAATTTGGTCAAAAACTCTAAAAACTGAAAATTTTCAGTTTCGATCGATCGAACATCGATCGAGTACCAATCGAGTCAAACAGACTGAAACCAAAATTTTTATCGCAATTTCGATCGGTCGAGAAACAGCTTCGATCTGTCGAAATTCTGGAAAACTCAAATTTTTGAAAAACAGAGCAATGTAATGCAGTAACTCCTCAAAGCACAATATTTCATGAATGAAATGCATGAGTATGAGACTAAAAGTTTTTTAAAAACACATGAAAACAACCCAGATCTTCCAAAATTAAGATTTTCAATCAATTTGTCCTTAAAACTCAAATTTTTGCATCAAAATCAAGGAACTTTTAATCTTGGATGGCCACAACAAGATCACACACAATATAATGTTCCAAGTTTAGCAAAGAATAACTTGTGTAGTGTGTGCAACTAGCAAAAACTTGAGAAACATGTGAGGTGATATGTGAATAGTAATCAATCACAAAGTCTACAAAATTCATCACATAAATTTGAAAGAGACAATCACCTAAAGAGTTACATCATATAACTCTCACATCTCCTAGAATAAAAGCTTGCAATCATGTAAGTTTCTTGATTTGCCTCATTATTCAATTTAATTGATTAGAAACTTAATAAAAGCCGGGATAATATACACACCAATTTTATGAATTATGTGAAATTATTATAGCCCAATAATGTACACACCAATTTTAATAGAGGCTACACCTTATGTTCTTTTTGTGCATGTGCTACACTTTCTCAAGCACAAAATCTTATGATATGCACTAAGGTGTTCATGATTGGCTAGTAAACAGTAGTGAGATGGTTATTTATGCCTTTCTCATTAAGTTCAAGCCTGACAGACAAAGGCATGTGACTTCAAGATCAAGACAAAGTGATCAAAAACTATAAACATCTTCCCATACAACATGCACTACAAAGCTTAAACTAGTAAAGTGCAATAAAATAAGCTCATCTAAGCTAAACAAAGTACATAAACATGTTATGTAAAGATAAATGGCCAACCTCAACTATAAATCCAAGATATATAATACAAAACACATAAAAATCTTTTTGGTTTAAAAGAATTTATGACCAAAAACAAAAAGCACACATTATGCTAAATAATTAAAAATGCAAATGCAATGCATGACAGTGCTTAACTAAGCTATAGAGGGTACATAAACAAGAAATATCAATTTCTTAATTAACTCTTGAGTACATTTACAAACTAGTACAAACTCAAACAAAATCAAAAAATAACTTAGCACTTATAGAACACATGCTGCTCAAGTTTCTCCACAATGTCAAGCATGTTCTAAATCAAGAGAGAGATATCATAATCCATGTAATCCTCAAGAAAAATAAAACTAGACACAAAATAAAATATTTTTGTCTTTTTGAAATTTTTCAATGTTTTTGGATTTTTTTTTTTTATAAAAAAAAACTTAGAAAACAAAACAACCAAAAACAAAAACAAAACATGTCCACAAATAATTGAAAGAATTAAATTAGGAACAAGTCAGCAACACTCACCTTAGAGAATCTTTTCTCACCCATATAGCACGAGTCTTCGGCTTTGTAGGTGAAAATCCATGTGAAGCAGAGTGTTTTTGAGGAATTACACCAATCTTCTGAGAAAGACTAAAATCCTGCAATTTCCTTTCACAAGCCAACAAGCTCAAATTTTTCAAAAGCATATGAAATAATTTATTTGGACTTATGGCAGGAGAAATATCATCACATGTCCTAGACTGAAACACAGAATGCTTAAATTTCAATTTATGACAATTAGGACGAATGTGACCGGAGACACCACAAAAGTGACAAACAGGAACAAATTTAGGAACATCAGTATTCCTAACAGCAAATCTAGTCTCAGATTTTGGTTTTTGCCTCAACAAAGAACAGTTTGGTCTAATATGACCAACAACACCACAAAGGTGACAGGTAAACACAAAAACAGATTTATTATGCTCTCTAACAGTAGGTTTAGACTTAGGTGTAGAAACTTCAGCGTCTACATCAGAACTTTTGCCTTTGTCTAACCTAGCAAAATAAGCATTTTCTTTATTATTCCTCTTGAAAGGAGGGATATAAACTTTTTCAGTTTTAAGCTTAAAAGAAACAGAAACACTTCTGTTATCAACAGCAGGCTTGGTACTAGTCAAATTTTCAATTTTAGCTTTAGATTCAGCTAACTCTTGTTCCAAGCTTTTCATCTTCTCATCTTGAGAGGAAATTTGATTTCTCAAAAATTCATTCTTTTTATTAGATTCATCTAAACTAACAATCAATTCCTCTTTTTCAAGATTAGCTAATTTTAACTCTTCCTTGAATTTCTTAGCAATTCTCACAGATTTCAATAATTCCTTACGAAAAGTTTCACAGGCATCAAAAAGATCAACAGAAATAACAGTGTCCTTCTTATTCAAATCATCACAATCAAAAACAGTAAGACACTTAAAATTATCCATGATAACAGGGATCAAGGATCAACTCTTAGATCAAAGGATCTAAAACAAAAGAGCTACCAGCTCTGATACCACTTGTCAGTTCGTTTAGACCCCTTAAACCCAACAGATTAACCTAGTGAATTAGCCAAGTGATTAGCTTAGGTAATTTAATTAAAACTAGGTTAACACAAATAAGCAAAAACAACAAAGCAGCGGAAAATAAATAACACAAAGATCTGATGACCCAGGAAACCACACCGGTAAAAACCTGGGGAGGATTTGACCTAGCTATCCTCAAGGTAAACTGAATCCACTATGAAAGAATCGAAGTTTACACAACAAGACTTAGACCACTAACATCTTATTGCTACCCAAGTGTAGGAAACTTACTACCATGACCCCATGATAGCTTCGAGATCCACGGACTCCTTCTTTCTTGAATTCTTCAGCAAATCCACAAGCGCACCTGCTTGTATATCTTTGTGCTCTTTTGATTCTGCAACTGTATTGATCTACACAACTCTTGACATGAATCTCAAGTTTGTAAACCCTAAGTGTATGTGAAGGTAAACACCTCTAGATCTCACAAAGAGATTCACAAACACAGCATTCAGAACAATAAAAACGTGGCTAGGGGTTTCCCTTATATACTTAGGGTAAAACATAAAACCCTATACATTAAATGGACTTAGGCTGAGTTGGAATTTTCTGCAGAAAAACGATCTGCCCGATTTTCGATCGATCGAGTCTAATTCTCGATCGATCGAGTCTGACAGAAAGTTAATAGTAATTCTGCATAAAAACTCGATTCCAACTTTACATTAAATCCCATACTTTGAGCAAGTCTAACACACGACTAAACATTGTTTTGATCATGGTTTGCCAACATACAAATTGAAGTTCTAAATACATTAGATCCTAATCCTTAGAACCTAACAATCTATTTTGTAGGCTTAAAAATACACCGGAATCCATTGGTCTATGTGGTCCAATGTCAAGTTCCGGGTTGAACTCCCCAAAACAAACCCAGGCTTAGCAAAGTCACACTTCCAGCAGGAGACACATGGCTATGCGCAAAAAAATTGCCCCCGACAAGGTTCAATTTCTACTACACTAAAAACCAATTGGTGTCTTAGTCTGATGGTAAAGAGTGCAATCATCAGAAGTAGACGCTATAGATTGAAAATCTATCAAACCAAAAAAAAATTGTTTTCAATAGCATGAAATTGATAATACCTCATAAGCTTAATAGATTTGTTGTTAATTACATATCATTTATTCGCATTTAAGAATGCATTTAAGAAGAAACTGTAACGATTGTTTGATGCATTACTTTAAAAAAAAAAAAACTAATGATTGTTTAATAGAAAATTATTCAAACAATGCTTCATCTTTTTCACATGAATGAAGAATCACACAATGAATTTAATTAACAAGACTTACTATTATGTAAAAGAAATGAGCATTACTCTAGGAGTATTGAAAAACTCATGTTTGATAGCACATTTTAAAAAAAATGTTTTCAATACCATGGAAATGATAATAACTCATTAGCTTACTAGATCTGTTGTTCATTACATTGTTTATTTGCATTTAAGATGAAATTGTAACGGTAGTTTGACGATTTACTTTAAAAAGAGAAAGAAAAAAAGTATCGATTGTTTAATAGAAAAGTATTCTAGCAATGCTTCATCATTCTCACGTGAATGAAGGGTCACACAATGAATTTGATTAACAAGACCTACGATTATGTGAAAGAAATGAGCATTACTCTAGGAGTACTAAAAAACTCATGTTTGATAGCACATTTTGAAAAAAAATTTCAATACCATGAAAATGATAATAACTCATAAGCTTACTAGATCAGTTGTTGATCACATGTCATTTATTTGCAGTTAAGAAATATATTTAAGATGAAACTGTAATGGTTGTCTGATGCTTTACAAAAAAAAAAAAAAAAACTTACAATTGTTTAATAGAGAATTGTTCGAGCAATGCTTCATTTTTCTCACGTGAATGACGGTCACATAATGAATCTAATTAACAAGACCTACTGTTATATGAAAGAAATTAGCATTATTCTTGAAGTACTAAAAAACTCATGTTTGATAGCACATTTTAAAAATTGTTTTCATGGATTCTAGTTAGATCAACTAGTAAAGTCTACGATGGTTGAATTAGAATTCTAGGGTTCAATCTCCACCTACACCGAAATTGACTAGTGTCTTGGTCTGGTGATAAAGAACGTAATCATCAAAAGCAAGCGACATAGGTTAAAAATCTAATGAAATTGATAATTTTTTATTTGATACAAGATAGAAATTCTACTCTAGTTTAATTTAAGTGCATATATGTGTGAAATTCCTTCCTAGAAACTTGAACCCTAGCCCTTACCCTCCACACCCTACAAACACTTATACTTGTGAAATTGATAATAACTCATAAGCTTAAAAGATTTGTTGCTAATTAAATGTCATTTATTCGCATTTAAGAAATGCATTTAAGATGAAATTGTAACGGCTGTTTCATTCTTTACTTTAAAAAAAATAAATTAATTAATTAATGATGGTTTAATAGAAAATTATTCAAACAATGCTTCATCTTTCTCACATGAATGAAAGGTCTCACAATGAATTTAATTAACAAGACCTACTATTATGTGAATGATATGAGTATTACTCTCAGAGTACTAAAAAACTCATGTTTGATAGCACATTTTAAAAACTATTTTCGTGGGTTTTAGTTAGTTCAACTAGTAAAGTCTCCGATAGTTAAATTAGAGATTTAGGGTTTAATCACCATCTATACCAAAAATCGACTGGTGTCTTGTTTGATGATAAAGAGTGCAATAATCAGAAGCGAATGCCATAGATTAAAATTCTATAAAAAAAAAATTTGTTTTCAATACCATGAAATTAATAATAACTCATAAGCATAATAGATCTGTTATTAATTACATGTCATTTATTTGCATGTAATAAATGCATTTAGAATGAAATCGTATTGGCCATTTCATGCTTTACTTAAAAAAGAAAAGAAAAGAAAAAGTAATGATAATTTAAAGAAATTTATTCAAACAATGCTTTATCTTTCAAATGTAATGGCCGTTTCATGCTTTACTAAAAAAAAATGTAATGATGGTTTAATAAAAAATTATTTCAAACAATGCTTCATCTTTCTCACATGAATGATGGGTCACACAATGAATTAAATTAACAGGACCTTCTATTATGTGAAAGAAATGAGCAATGCTCTTGGAGTAACTAAAAACTCATGTTTGATAAGACATTTTAAAATCTATTTTCGTGGGTTTTAGTTAGCTCAACTAGTAAAGTTTCTGATAGTTGAATTAGAGATCTAAAGTTTAATTCCCACTTATACCAAAACCTATGGTGTTTTGATCTGATGATAAAAAGCATAATCACCAAAAACGGATGTCATAGGTTGAAGCTTTATCCTAAAAAAAAAATGTTTTCAATACCATGAAATTGATAATAACTCATAAGCTTAATAGATTTGTTGTTAATTACATGTCATTTATTCACATTTAAGAAATGCATTTAAAATGAAACTGTAACGGTCGTTTGATAATTTACTCTTTATAAAAAATTAATGATTTTTTAATAGATAATTATTCAAATAATGTTTCATCTTTTCACACAATGAATTTAATCAACAAGACCTACTATTATGTGAAAGAAATGAGCATTACTCTCAAAGTACAAAAAACTTCATGTTTTATAACACATTTTAAAAACCATTTTTGTGGGTTCTAGTTAGCTCAACTAGTAAAGTCTCTGATGGTTGAATTAGATTTAATCTCTAGTACACCAAAAACCAATTGGTGTCTTAGTTTAATGATAAAGAGAGCAATCATCAGAAGTGGACAACATATATTGAAACTCTATCAAACCAAAAAATAAAAGTTTTCAATAGCATAAAATTGATAATAACTCATAAGCTTAATAGATCAGTGGCTAATTACATATCATTTATTTGCATTTAAGAAATGCATTTAAGATGAAACTGTAAAGGCCGTTTGATGCATTACTTTAAAAAAAAAAGTAATGATTGTTTAATAGAAAATTATTCAAACATTGCTTCATCTTTCTCATTTGAATGAAAGATCACACAATGAATTTAATTAACAAGACCTACTATTATGTGAAACAAATGAGCATTACTCTAGGAGTATTGAAACACTCATGTTTGTTAGCACATTTTTAAAAAAATGTTTTCAATACCATGAAAATGATAATAACTCATAAGCTTACTAGATCTGTTGTTGATTACATGTCATTTATTTGCATTTAAGAAATGCATTTAAGATGAAATTGTAACGGCTGTTTAATGCTTTACTTTTTTAAGAAAAAAAAAGTAATGATTGTTTTATAGAAATGTATTCAAACAATGCTTCATCATTCTCACGTGAATGAAGGGTCACACAATGAATTCGAATAACAAGATCTACTATTATATGAAAGAAATGAGCATTACTCTAGAAGTACTTAAAAACTCATGTTTGATAACACATTTTGAAAAATGTTTTCAACACCATGAAAATGATAATAACTCATAAGCTTACTAGATATGTTGTTAAGAAATGATTTAAGATGAAACTGTAATGGCCATTTGATGCTTTACATAAATTTAAAAAAAAAATAAGTAAAACTTATGATTGTGTAATAGAAAATTATTCGAGCAATGCATCACCTTTCTCACGTGAATGACGGTCACATAATGAATTTAATTAACAAGACCTACTGTAATATGAAAGAAATTAGCATTATTCTTGAAGTACTAAAAAACTAATGTTTGATAGCACATTCGAAAAACTGTTTTCGTGGGTTGTAGTTAGCTCAACTGGTAAAATCTCCTATGGTTGAATTAGAAATCTGAAGTTCAATCCCTGGCTACACTGAAAATCGACTGGTGTCTTGGTCTGATGATAAGATGATAAAGAGCACAATCATTAAAAGCGGACGCCATAGGTTAAAATTCTATAATAAAAAAGAATTGTTTTCAATACAATGAAATTGATAATAACTCATAAGCTTAAAAGATCTGTTATTAATTGCATGTCATTTATTCACATTTAAGAAATGGATTTAAGATGAAACTATAATGGCCATTTCATGCTTTACTTTAAAAAAAAAAAAGTAATGAGGGTTTAATAGAAAATTATTCAAACAATGCTTCATCTTTCTCATGTGAATGAAGGGTCACACGATGAATTTAATTAACAAGACCTACTATTATATGAAAGAAATGAGTATTACCCTCGGAGTACTAAAAAACTCATGTTTGATAGCACATTTTAAAAACAGTTTTCATGGGTTTTAGTTAGTTCAACTGGTAAAATTTTCGATAGTTGAATTAAAGATCTAGAGTTCAATCCCCACCTATACCAAAAACTGACTAGTGTCTTGGTTTGGTGATAAAGAGCGCAATAGCACATTTTAAAAACTGTTTTCATGGGTTCTAGTTAGCTCAATTGGTAAAGTTTCTGATAGTTGAATTAGAGATCTAGAGTTTTAGTCTGATAATAAAGAGCGCAATAATCAAAAGCGGACGTCATACATTAAAACTCTATAAATAAAAATTGTTTTCAATACCATGAAATTAATAATAACTCATAAACATAATAGATCTGTTATTAATTACATGTCATTTATTTTTATTTAATAAATGCATTTAAGATGAAACCGTAACGGCTGTTTCATGCTTTACTTAAAAAAAATAAAAAGTAATGATGGTTTAAAGAAAATTATTCAAACAGTGCTTCATCTTTCAAATGTAACGGCCATTTCATACTTTACTTAAAATAATAATAATAATGATGGTTTAATAGAAAATTATTTCAAACAATGCATCATCTTTCTCACATGAATGAAGGGTCACATAATTAACTAAATTAACAGGATCGACTATTATGTGAAGGAAATGAGCAATGCTCTCGGAGTAACTAAAAGCTCATGTTTGATAGCACATTTTAAAAATTGTTTTCATGGGTTTTAGTTAGCTCAACTAATAAAGTCTCATATTGTTGAACTAGAAATCTGGAGTTCAATTCCCGCCTACACAAAAAACCTATAGGTTTCTTGGTTTGATGATAAAAAGCGTAATCATAAAAAACCAGGAACGAAGCCAGAGCTTTGAGTTAAGGGGGGCGGCTACTGTTGGCTGTGTGTAGCAGTTTCAACCCTTGACCCTGCTACTACTTAGTTGTTGAGATTTTTGTGTGTGTGTGTGTGTGTGGGTAAGAACAAAATTATTTTTGTTTAAAATTTTTTAAATGACAGGTTTGTTTATTTTAAATAATATTGGTTAATTGAGCTTAATTTTTTTTAAGTTTTATTATTGATAATTTTTGTTGTTGAGCTATATATTTGGGGTTTGTATATTTTGTTTTAGATTTTAGATCTATAAATTTTTTTATAGTCACTAAAATGAGGAAAATACTAACACTACAAACTTTATTATAAATTATTGATGTAATAAGTGATTACTTGTAAGTAAAAAAATGATATGAGTGGTGGGTTCATGTGCGAACCAATAAGAATTTGCTGCCAAAACAGTTCGTAAAAATGTTGTAAAAAAGTTCGTGAGTATAACATTACTCTTAAAAAAATTAATGATATTGTTTAAGGGAAAAAATATAATTTTATAGAACAAAATTGCTAAAATTAGTACACACACACATATATATATATAATATTTTTAAAAAAAATTTAGGCAGGGCCATTGCCCCCCCTAGTCCAATGCTAGCTACGTCCCTGTAAAAAACGGATGTCATAGGTTGAAACTTTATCAAAAAAAAAAAAAAAAAAAAAGTTTTCAATACCATGAAATTGATAATAACTTGTAAGCTTAATAGATCTGTTGTTATTTACATGTCATTCATTCACATTTAAGAAATGCATCTAAAAGGAAACTGTAATGGCCGTTTGATACTTTACTTTTTTTTAAAAATTAATGATTGTTTAATAGATAATTATTCAAACAAAGTTTCAACTTTTCACACAATAAATTTAATTAACAAGACCTAATATTATGTGAAAGAAATGAGCATCACTTTTGAAGTACTAAAAAACTCATGTTTGATAGCATATTTAAAAAGTGTTATTGTGGGTTCTAGTTAACTCAACTAAAAAAGTCTCTGATAGTCAAATAAGAGATCTAGGGTTCAATTCCCGCTATACAGAGCACAATCATTAGAAACAGATACCATAAGTTGAAACCCTATAATATAGAAAAATAATAATAAGAATATTTGCTTTCAATACCAAGAAGTTGATAATAGCTCATATGCTTAATACTTCTGATGTTAATTACATGTCATTTATTCGCCATTGAGTTGAAACTATAACTGCCATTTGATACTTTGCTTTAAAATAAAAAGTAATGATGGTTTAATAGAAAATTATTCAAACAATGCTTCCTCTTTCTCACGTGAATGAAGGGTCACACAATAAATTTAATTAACAAGACCTACTATTATGTGAAAGAAATGAGCACTACTCTAAGAGTACTAAAAAACTCATGTTGATAGCACATTTTGAAAAATGTTTTCGACACCATGAGTATGATAATAACTCATAAGCTTACAAGATTTGTTGTTGATCAGATGTCATTTATTTGCAGTTAAGAAATATTTAAGATGAAACTGTAACGGTCGTTTGATGCTTTACTTTTTTTTATAAAAAAAGTTACGATTGTTTGATAGAAGATTATTTGAGCAATGCTTCATCTTTCTCACGTGAATAATAGTCACATAATAAATTTAATTAACAAAACCTACTATTATATGAAAGAAATTAGCATTACTCTTGAAGTACTAAAAATCTCATATTTGATAGCACACATAAATGCTTGTTTGATGAAATTGGAACACTTGTTTGATGAAGAATTAGTATACTAGTAATGCTTCCTCCTCATGCGTAAATGGTGGGTGTCATCACTAATTTAATAACCGGGCCTACTATTATATGAGAGGAATGAGCATTACTCCCAAAGTATCAAATAATTAGTTATGTTTGATAGCACATTTTAAAATTTGTTTTCAACTTTTAAAAACAAAAACAAAAACAAAAATTCTTATTTCCCATGTGTTTGGTTTAGTGTTAGAGTTTTCAATTTATGAAAATTACTCTCAAAATTCAAAAGACAATGTTGTGGTTCAGTTTTTTGTAAAACATCATAATGAATCAAATGATGTTTTCAGCTTTCAACTTGGGTTTTATTATGTTTTCTAAAAGGGTGGTGACATTTTTGTAAATTATGAGATATGGTTTGGTTTTTAGTTCACTGGAGTATTCAATATTATTAAATGAATAATTATTCCTCAACTTGAAGAGATTTGCTAATTGATTATATGTCATTGATTCGCATTTAAGATGAAATTGTAATGGTCGTTTGATGAAGAAAATACTCTAGAAGCAAATGCTTTCTCCTCTCACCTAAATAATGAGTTTCATCATGAATTTAATTAATGAATCCAATATTATGCGAGAGGAATAAGCATTATTCCTCAAGTACTAAATAATTAGTATTGTTTGATCATACTTTTTAAAAATTGTTTTTAAATTTTAAACACAAAACTCATTTCCAATAGTGTTTATTTTAATGTTTTAGTTTTCATTTTTTGAAAATTATTCTTGAAATGTTGAGATCAGCTTTTTGAACACCATCAAAATTATGCTTTTTGCTTTCCGCTTGGGTTTTTTTTCTAAAGTGGATGACATTTTTGTACTTTATGAAATAAGTGCTTCAAAATCCATCAAACATTTTAAACATTTTTTGTTGGGTTTTTTTGTTTACAGGGAGTATCTAATACCATTAAAATGACAATAACTCCTCAATTTTCTGACTAGATATGTTGATTGATTACATGTCTTTCTTTCGCATTTAAGATGAAGCTTTTTTTTCTTTTTCTTTTTGGAAAATGTTACAATATGTTGCTAACCTCACAGCTCAAACCCTTTTTCCCCTAGACCACCTAAGCATTTTGTAAATAAGGAGGTACCAATTAAATTACAAGGCCCTTGGCATTTAAGATAAAACTGTATGCCTATTTGATGAAAAATTATTCAATACACCAAAAACAATGCATACCAATAATAGACTGACAGTAGACCAACTATTATGTGAGAAAAAAAAGAGAGCCTTATTCCCTATTTGATAGCACATTTTTTAAAATTTGTTTTCAACTTTTAGAAACAAAAACAAAAACTCTTATTCCCAATGGTGTTTGATTTAGTGTCTTAGTTTTCAATTTTTAAAATTTATTCTCAATACACATTGTTGATATCAAAAAAATTTTTTTTTTTTTTTGAAAAACTTCAAAATGAAGTTTTCAACTTTTTTAAGCTTGGGTGTCAGAAAAAAAAAAAAAAAAAAAAAAGAGCATTATTCCCTATTTGATAGCACATTTTTTTTCAACTTTTAGAAACAAAAACAAAATCTCTTATTCCCAATGGTGTTTGATTTTAGGGTGCGTTCGTTTGGAAGGAAAACAGGGAAAATAGAAAATAGAGGATGGAAAATAGGGTGGAAAATGCTGTTTTCCACTGTTCGTTTGGGAAATAAAAATAGGGAGGATGGAAAACTCGAGAGAAAGTTTTCTCTCCGAGCCCACTTTTTTTTTCCTTCCAAATCGGAAGGAAAATCTGGAGAGAAAAGTTCTATAATAGTACTTTTACAAAAATTCCCTCTTTTCACCTATTTTTTTCAACATTTTTTTTTTCTTTTTTTTTTCTTTTTCTTTCAACGTTGGCCTGAAAGTTTTTTTTTTTTTTTTTTCAACGTTAACAACAACAACGTTGTTGTTAATGTTGGTTTTTTTTTATTTTACTGGACAACGTTGGTTTACTGAACGTTGGCTTGAAAGATTTTTTTTTTTTTTCAACGTTAACAACAACAACATTGTTGTTAACGTTGGTTTTTTTTTATTTTACTGGACAACATTGGTTTACTGAACGTTGGTCTTCTTCTTCTTCTTCATTTTTTTTTTTCTTTTCTTTTCAACTTTGCTGAACAATGTTCTTTTTTTTTTTTTTTTCTTTTCTTTTCAACATTACTAAATGTTTTTTTTTCAACGTAACTTGATCTAATTTTTACATTATAATAATATAAATTTATATATATGATGTGATAAATTTTATATTATTTAATGATTAAAAATAAATCTATTTCTTACATATTATGTAACAAAGGTATAAAAGTCAATTTATATAAATTACATTTTCTATCCTTTCCTCTTTCTCTCCAACAGAACACAAAAGTTTTCCATCCTCCCATTTTTCCACTCCCCCAACCAAACACACAAGAGGGAAAACTAAATATTTCCCATCCTCCCACAATTTTCCATCCTCTCACTTTTCCACTCCTTCAACCGAACGGACCCTTAGTGTCTTCGTTTTTAGTTTTTAAAAATTTATTCTCAAAATACAATGTTGATATCATTTGTTTTTTTTTTTTTTTTTGAAAAACTTCAAAATGAAGTTTTCAACTTTTTTAAGCTTGGGTTATGTGTTTTCTAAAGGGGCCGGTGGCATTTTTGTAAATTATGAGATATGTGTGCCTCGAAAACCATTAGTCCCATTAGCATCGTTTTGGCATTTCTGGTTAGGTTTTCTATTCAGAAGGAGAAATCCAATACCATTAAATAGATAATAACTCTGTAACTTGATTAGATATGTTGATTGATTACATGACATGATTCATATTTAAGAAATGCATTAGGATGTAAGCCATGTTTTGATGAAAAATTATTCAATACACCTGGATTAATACTTTCCGCCGCCCCCCAACATAATGGTCTCATTATAAATTTAATTAATGAAACTCACAATTATGTGACAGGACAAAGTATTGCTCTTGGAGTACCAAAATCTTACAATGGTTTAATAGCATGCTTTAAAAACTATTTAAATCAATAATAACTCATCAATTTGTTTAAATCTGCTAGATGAATACATGTTCTTATTGATTTGCCTTTTTTTTTTTTTCCAATTTTGATTTGCTATTAAGATGAAACTTTTAGGCATGTTTGATGGGAAATTATATACTAATACACTAGAAACAATACTTAGTTACTTACACCTTTCACATGAATGATAAATCTCTCCATCATTGGACCTACAATTATATGAGAGGAATGAAAATTACTCCAAAAATACTTAATAATTACTTATGTTAGATAACACGTCTTAAAAAATGTTTTAAGTTTCTTTTTATTAATACATAGATAGTTGGGGGTGAGAAGATTTGAACTTTGAATGTCTTTATTGAAAATATCAAGTAATGCCAATTGCTAAAAAGCTCTTAGCAAAATTTGTTTTAAGCTTTTAAAAACAAAAATATTGCTCCCTATGGTGTTTGGTTTAGTGTTTTACTTTTTAGATTTTGAATATATATATATATATATATATATATATAAATAATTTGATAGTTGGAGAGGAGAGATTTGAACCCTTGTTTCTTTTAAAAACACTACAAGGTGCTAACTAATTGAATTACAATAAGGCTCTTGGCAAAATAGACCGTCAAAATTAAATATTTTTTACACTTAAAAATGAAGTTTTCGGTTTGGGCTTTATGTTTTCTAAAGCTGGCGGTGCCTACTATACTAAACACTGATATAGAAAAAGTCGCTATTTCCATCATTTCAAATACCAAAAATTTTGGAAAAAGTTTTCCACCGAAATAAATAAAACAAAACTACACATAGAAAACAATGGAAATTACTTCACTGTTCACTGTTCACTCTTCACTCTTCGTAGTCTAAAAGGTAAATCAAATAGTGGGTATAATAACTAATAAGCACACCTCTTTTAATGCATTATTATTGAACGAAGGCATGCTATGCATCAATGGAGGCAT
Organism: Lithocarpus polystachyus; assembly: GCA_033629205.1. Classification (NCBI taxonomy): domain Eukaryota; kingdom Viridiplantae; phylum Streptophyta; class Magnoliopsida; order Fagales; family Fagaceae; genus Lithocarpus; species Lithocarpus polystachyus. The sequence goes on along the minus strand of CM066171.1, from coordinate 3,251,834 downwards.
ACGTGCATTCACTCACAAGTCACAAGCTGCGTACCTATTACCTAACCGTAGCACAAGTAATCAAACCTACCCCCCCTTTTTTTTCCCCTCTGGTCAAAAGGTCCTCACGTTTCTGATGGAACTAACCTTCCTATAATGGCACTGGAGTTTCGGATTGGAACTAACCTTCCATAAGGGTAATAGAGTTTTGGGTATCCTTTGGTGTTAAAAAAGTCTAGAACCACACACTTTGACACAACTTAAACATATGGCGAGCGGAGATTGGACCATATGTAAGTGATGTAATCCAACTAAACATTGACAGATGTGTAAATTATGTCGAAGTATGAGCAAGAGTATGCGTCCGTAGAAGAACTGGTTGGCGCTTTCTTTGACTTTTTTTGAACAAGCAACTGGTATTGGTGTTTTCTATAACCTGTTTGGATGAGATTAGATAATTAGTTATTAAGATGAATTTTAATATGCATTGTCTAATTTTTTTTTTTTCATTTTATTCTACCAAGTTTAATTTGTTTTCAAAACAGTCCTTTCATCCATCTTTGAAGATCGAGATTGCCTTGATCATTGACATTAAGTACCAAAAAATTGATGTAGCTTCTTTTTCCTTATTAATAGAAAAAAATCAACCAATACCATTAAACCACAAGATTCATTGTCCTTTAGGTGAGGTAGAAACAACAACTTTATTGGTCAAGCTGAAAAGGTACATGATCAATTGGACGTACAATTTAGTGTCTTAGTATTTGTACATTTTATTATTTGGATAGTTGCTAAGTATCATTAGGAAATTCACATGAAGGGTGAGAATCAGATAGCACTTCAAGAAAGCATAAAAGGACTAACATAAGAATGTGATAATGGTATATGCCACTATTTAGAGCTAGGAAAATGTTGAGTCAAAAGTGCATTATAGAGCAGAAATTTCACACCACAAATGAATAGCACATCATAAAGCTCCGAGTTGTTGAACCTAAAGGGTGGTTCAGATACATCATTAATATAGTTTCACATCTCTCTCTCCTTTAAAAAAATTATTAGCAGGTAAAGAAATTACAGAATTGAAAAGGTCAACAAAATTTTGCACACTAAAATTCCATGTGACATTAGGGAACTATTGAAGTATAAAACCAACAAAGTAAGAGGCATTCACCAAGTATGTTGCTGTCATAGAAGACTAACCATAGAAATTTAAAAATATGGAAACTTTAGTATTACTTAAAATCATCACAACATCACAATGCAGGAACCATTATAGTTACTCTGAGAAACATAAGGGTAATGTGATTATGTTCATAGATGAAAGAAATTCAATAACCAACCATCTCAACTTTAGGAAAAAAATGAAAAAAAAAAATACTTAAGATCATCAACAAGAGAATCCGGATTCATTATGCAACAAAAGTAAAAGAAAGTAATACCTTCATTTACTCCCAATGAAAGGGAAGATTTTGAGGGGTTTGATTTCCCTGTGATCCATCAGACCCCATGAGAAACATTCCCTGGCAATGTACATTATTACCACTGCCATTTGAAACCAGAACTGAATCCATTGGCTCTAAAGTACTGTCACCGTGTAGGCTTGGGCCTAAAGGCTGCACTAGGGAGGCTGAGTTAGGATGCATTACATGGCTCAAATTGAGCCCGGATGACTGTGACTGAGGTGATGACAGAAGAGAGAGAGCACAATCCGAGTCATGGACTCGAGTTGTTAACCTGTCACAATACATTTTGCTCCTAGCCCTATCACTTTCCGAAGCAATGGTCCTCAGAAGCGGCTGGCAGACAGGAGCCTCAAGAGATAATTGATTGTTGAGCGTGGTGCTGCCATTTTGCAAGAATGAGAGTTGCTTCCCTCCTCCTATATAGCTGCTAGTGCTAGGGGATGATCCAAGATATAGTTTCTGTTTATCAAGTAACTGTAAATGTTGCTGCTGGTTAGGAAGCCTAGCATCTGTTGCAGTATTGAGAACTCCAGTCCAGGCAGGGCTCATCACAGTGGTGGAGGGATATACATGTGTACCAGAGAATTGTATGAATTGGGGACCTGAAACAACAAAAACCAGGCTTTAGTCCAAAAATTTTTAAGTCAGCTATTGATCTGATAGAATTAGGAGTATCTACAGTCTTTTTGGTGCTTTTTCCAAAAAATACTATTGCATCCAAATGGATGCTTCTAATAAGTCAGAATCAGTTTTGGGATTAGAGCTACCTGGGTTTGTAAACTGATATTAAAGCAGCTTTGAAGAAGTAACTAACTGTAAACATATTAAAAGTTATATGCTAAACATGCACGCAAGTTTCTAATTCATGTTGGACACAATGACCTCAAGAAAAAATCTGCAGTTAAAATGATTTCCATTTGAAAAGAGCCACTGTAGAGATTGAAAATCATTTTGGTTATCACAATTTTGTCTAGTATGAAAAGCCAAAGAATGACACACATTGAACTGACCTCTAGAAATGACTCTAGTGGCCCCACTAGAGTCATGAAATCTCACCATCAATCATAGCAGGCATTGAAGCACTCAGCTGAGTGGATATTCAGCATAAAGAGTTTTAGTCTTTTAGAGAAAATTACATCCTAAAAGCTGTGTGTTTGTGTGTGCGCAGTGCACATGCCAATTCATAGCTGACAATGAGTTCAATCAGCCTTCATCAAAGCTAACCTTGGTAATTAGACAAAAAGTTCCCAGATCGAGACGGGGGTTCTGGCTGAGGCTTTCTTCGCCTTCTGTTGTGTCCATCAAGACGTTTCCTGCAGCTTCTCTTCCCTTCATCAAATTCCTCCAGTGAATGGAACCTACAAAAAGAATGATGGAATTATTTAGAAACTAGGCTTGCGGGGGTAATGGTGCAGAAGATAAGGGGATTCTTTACATATGAAATTAAGAAACAATCAATTATAGAGATATCAATCCATCTAAAATTGAAGTCTTTCATACTTACATGAGAAGAAAAATACTTAAACTCAATTAAGCCTTAGTCCTAATTAAGTTAGCCGACTATGGATCCTCATCACCTAATTGAGGTCAACCACATGTATTCTTTTATACCATTCTATCAAATCTAAAATCGTGTTCTCTTTCACCTCCCAATTTAACTTACATGAGAAGAACAATGTGAAAAAGAATCTGAGCTATGGATCTTCATCAACTAATTAAGGTTGGTGACTTGTATTCTTTTCTGCAATTCTATCCCATCTAAAATCATATTCTCTTTCACTTACCTATTTAACTTACATGAGAAGAACACTCTGAGCTGGTCATCAGCAAGGATTTTATGAAAAAAAACTCCTTTTGAGCACATAAAACTAAACAAAATTTATGTTAGAGGGATGAGATTCATTAGATGAACCATCCAAAGTAATGAACGGTCAAAGAGGGCCAAGAAAAGAAAAAAAATACAGACTAAATATCTAAAAAAAGCTGGACAAGGGAGAGTGCTCCTAGACATTTAGATAAAAAAATATATAGCTCGTTAATAGTTTCAGTCTTTCATATGATTTCACATGTTTTCCTTAATCTTAGCAGTTCCTTGTATACTAAGCTAGTCCTTATCAAGCTATTATATTTATACACAGAAAGCATACTCCTATCAGAATCTGGCTGCTTAATTTTACACCTCTAACAAAGTAAGACCAGAGATACTCATGGCAAGAGAACACCAATAAGTGATGAAATTAGTCCACACACTTTTATTGACTATTAGGAAATAGTATATTACAGTTACATTAGCTAAAGGACTACAGAACACACACTCCTAAAAACAAATTTAAGTAATCAACAGCATAGCTGATGTGACTGTCACTAAAAAAGCACTAATACCATCAATCATATAATACCTGCTACACTGCTGGCAAAATCTTTGCTTCTGGCCACAGATGGTTACTTGTGGAGTCTTTGAATGGAGCTCACACACCTTGTGGCGCCTATGGTAATCCCTGCAAATACTAAGGTCTGAAGTGCATCCATCAACAAGGCATGACACTGGCTGAGTTCCATTATTGGCTGCTCTTGCTCTCTTCAATGACCCTGAAGGTGGTGATGCCATTTTTGAGACTCCAGACTCCTTCCATTTATTCACTGACTCATTGCCTGAACTTCCCACCTGACCAAGCTTCAAATCAACTGAAAAATCCCCCCTTTGGGCTCTATGATCTCCAAAGCTACTTGACCCACTAACTGTTTCTATGTTAGGAAATGCTCCTTGTTCCAATTCTGTCAAATCCCAAGAAGGTGCTTTCAAGTTCCAGTCCATACAAACTGTCACTTCTAGATTTCTTCTACTTCTCAAAACACCTCTGTTCACCCTTAAAGAGAAATGCTTTTTTTAAGCTTCTCTTTTTCACTATGAATTTGAGGCACCCTTAAAGAGAAATTATTTCATGACAGCATCAAGCAAAACAAGAGCAACAAGTCAAAAATTACAGTCTTTAGAGAATAAGCACTGTGTTAGCAATTAAAAATTTAAAAATAACCATTAATTTACATAAATCTTTTATTGGGTACCTTTAAATTGTAAAATTTCAAAGAAACCAACAGTAGAAAGTAAAAGGAAAGCTAGAAGTGAAACTAGGAATCTTTGAAATGCAACACAAAATTTTTGTTTTTGTTAAAATAAAAGCCAAAAAAATAGTAATAATATAAGAAAACATATCAGAAAGTTACATTTTTTTTTAAATTAAAAAAAATGGCTGCTAAGAAAAGAAGTAGAGTAGCAGAGACTTCCAAGGACTTCGGAAGCTAAAAATGAAAAGTACCAACCAGAAATAAAGAAGTAATATAACAAATAAAGAAACAGCAAGAGGAGGAAAGAGGTGAGAGAGAGAGAGAGAGAGAGAGAGAGAGTACTTACAGTTGCAGACAATTACAGCAAAATGAAGCCTGTTCGCTATTTCCAGCCACTCATTCCCTGACAAGGATTGCATTACAAACTTTAAAGTAGCAAAGTCAGTTTTTTTTTTTTTTTTTTTTTTGGTTAATACAAAAAGAAAAGAACTTGTAAAAGAGAATCATTCAGTACTGTACCTGTTAGCACAATGCAATTGAAGGTTTTTTGTGCATAGAAAGAGAGAATGGATAATGTATTGAAATGGGTAGAGAATTTTGAGAGAGAAAAGATAATAGTGGAAGTGTGAGGAGCTATAACTATAAGTCTATAGTTAGATTTGTTGGGTTTTTTCTAAGCAAGCTCTAGTTTTTTTTTTTTTAATATTTTTTTTCCTTTTCCATTTAGGGTTTTGTTTGTTTGAATGTATTGTAGGTAGGTCTTGAAGAAAGAAGGAGGACAGGCTGTTGTTGCTTTCAACTTTTGTAAGCCAAAGAAAAAAAAAAGGAAGTACAAGGATGGGTGCTTAAGACAAGGCATGTGGCATTGTGTTTCACATTTCATGGCATGTCTTTCTTTTTGGGTTTCTTTTACTACGTGGGTTTTGGGAACCATAGTCCACGCTCCTATGGGAGAGAGTGGGAAAGCTACACTTCAAAATTTGAAACCCCATCTTGAAGCTCAAAGGGAATTGGAATTGGAATCTAATTTTAGTTGCCTTAAACTTTTGATGGACTATCTGCCCACTCTAATGATTATTTTTGTGAGCAATGTTATGTACACAACATAAAATTAACAATATTTTTGCCGTTTTCTGATGTGGTAAGTTTGTACTAGTTCTCATCTCGACTTATTATTGACATTACTTTTTAAACTACTATTAATAGTCTGTTATATCAATAAGTATCATATTTTGTTGTCAAATATTTTGTGTCGGTAAATTTTATCTAATCCTGCAGGGGACCCATAATGTACGCTGATTATTTTGTTGTCGATCTTGTTGATGCCTACTGATAGCTGCTTGGGACGGATTACAAGACGCCCATTAGGGATTCATTCAAGACATCCATTATCAAAAGCTATTTAAAAAGAAAATACACTTAACACATCCTATAAAATTAGAATGATACTTAGAATTAGAAAGGGTTGATTCTCACACTCTCGTTATATATAGTTCTTATACATTACTTATTTGCTTTTTAAATATGGACACTAATAAAAAAATATGAACATCTCATGTGAAATTGTGTACGTTGTATGTGAAAAGCGTAAATCAATAAACATGTGAGAAGTGAGAACAATTTTATAAGAATAATTCATAAACAAATATTTTAGTACTGCATTCTTTGTTAAGCTGCATCTGCCTAAAAGTTGAACCTAACATTAATTTTGCGCATATTGAGATGAAAAGCACCGGTTGATAAAGAGAAGCAACCCTTTTTATATATACATATATAGAAGAGAAGCAACGCATTAAGCATAAAGCAATAGCAAAAGTAGAATTGTGAACATAAATTAACACCCCCCCCCCCCCCCCCAAAAAAAAAAAAAAAAAAAAACCATATCTGAGAATCATGCAAATTACAAATCCTTATTTTTTTCATTTTTTTTTTCATTACAAATCCTTATTTTTTTCATAGGGCACGTTTTTGCTATAACTAACACAAATTTTTTTTTTTATACCAAATTCGAAATTTAAAACAGCAATGACTTCTATACCAATCATATTTAATCAACAGTTTTTTTTAATCAATTATCATCAAATTGACTTTGAACAGTACATAATAATGACTTCTATTACTATACATATCAAATTTAATTTCCACAGGCACAACATGATTCAATTTTCATAAAATTATAGTACTTTTATATGCCCAAAAAAAGAAAACCATATGCAGTTTTCTTATTATACTGGTTTAATGGAAGTGTCCTGGAATACTGTGCATTCTAAATTTTGTGTGTGTGTGTGTGTGTGGAGAAACCTGCATTCTAGTAACGAATGGCTAGCTAGTTTCTAGTACTCTCATTGTTTCACGCAACGGGCATCGAATTAATGGTTAATGTCGCATTCCTTGAAAAAAAAAAACAAATGGGCTGCAAAAACTAGTTGTATTATTTAATGAACACTGTTCTTTAGTTGAAAAGTTCCTATTTTTGAAGACTTTTTGAGATGAGTACAATCGAGCATTCAACTGGTGACTAATATACAGCCAAAAAAAAAAAAAAAAACACCACTGGCAACTATAATAGCGGCTGCTGGGAATGCTGTTTTTCTTTTCCTGTATTTTTTTTTTTTTTTTTAAGGCAAAGCTTAAGTATAATATTTAGGTGTCATTTTTTATGTTTTTCTTTTAAAATTCTGTTATATGGATTTTTTTTTCATGAGAAGGAAGTGTATTTTTTAATTAAGTAGTCATATGGCTAAATCTTAAGAGGAGAACTTAAAGAATAATACATAAAGTATTGTACGTAAGTTTTATCCTTTTTGTAATATATATTGAGTGTGTTTGTATAAGCTATTCGATAATTGTGTTTTTGTTGGATTCTAAATAATATTATCACAAATATTAGCAATCTAAAATAGTAATCACACACAAAAACACAAATATTTACATGGATAACCCTTTCTCTTTGAAGGGAAAAAACTACGGGTCAAACTACGAATAATTTCACTAATATCAAATCAATTTCAATAATTCTTGTATATGTCTAACTGTTAAAAAAAAAATCTCTCTTATTTTTCTTTACTCATACACACACACACACACACACACACACTAATTATCTTTTTTAAAGGCGGCAACACTTTGCTCTCTTCTTTTTATTTTTTTCTCTACACACAGCTCTCTCTTGGCTGACTTCTTTTTCTCTAAGTGGCTCTCTCTTGGCTGCTTTCTCTTGGCTGCTCTCTTTTCTTTTTCTTTCTTGTGCGATTTTCTCTTACTTTGCTCTTACACATACTTTCTTTGTGTCTTCTCGAAGGCGACAGTACCTTGCTTTCCTTCCTCTTGTGTTTCTCCCAAGTGAAAATTTTATTTTCTCTCTCTTGGTTTCACGCTCTATTTTCTCTCTTCCCATAGGGAGGACCTTTGGGCCAAAGCCATCAAATTCTTTGTAACATTGTCTATTTATAAGATTCTTTTGCTATTTTCTCTTTTTTTTTTTTTTTTTTTATGGGTCTTTTGCTATTTTCTCTTGGACTAAAAATACATTACCTCTTTAATAAGGAATAGACTTCCTTCCACACCAAGGAATAATCTTTCCTTCTACAACAAAGAAATCCAAATTAATTTTTTCTTATTCAACTAGGAAACCTAATTAACTTTCCAAGTCACAATTGGAATTTGAGGCAATTTCTCAACAGTTTTGAGTTTAAAATGAACATGATTATTAAAAAAAGAGTTTAAAGTGAATATTTATAAAAATACTAAGAGGAGTTGTGGTTGCAAAGTAGAATTTTAGGTTTTAAAAACGCGCTCTTTTAAACTTCCAAAATGCTTAACTAAGCAGACCCATAATTATCGTAACATAAAATAAATAAATAAAAGATAACCTCGGCACACTTTTAGTATAGGCACCAAATTCCAGTCTTTCTATACGTTTTTGTCCATGTTCACCTCTCCTTTCACAAAATAATTATTATTTTCAATATATTTAAATAATGATAATAAAGTTGAATTTTTATAAAAAAATTAACTATGAAGCGAGTTCCATAACTCAAAGTTGTCACCAAATGAAGACATCCCTAAACATTGTTTTTTATGCTTCATCAAATGCATAGATGTCTTATGACTTATCCAAAAAAAAAAAAAATTAGTAATTTATTCCCATAATGAACTTATTAACTAAAACCCAATACAATTGTAATGAGTTAATATCCTAATTTCTTTTTTATAATTTGATAGTACAATGGGGAGATTTGAACTATCATAATCATTCTCCTAATAAAGAATAATTATGTCATTGAGTTACAAAGCTTTTGACTAGTATCTAAATTATTATTATTTATTTATTATATATATTCAAAAGTTGAAAAATTAATATATTATATATTAATAGGTGCTTGAATGCACTCGGAGAAATCGAATGAATCTTATTTCATTAGGAAATAATAAAAGCTAATAAATAAATAAATATTTTTTTTATTGGATGTTGAGTGAGTCCAAAAAAACCTAGGCCATAGAAAAATAAATAGGCATATGTCAAACTAGTTGAAAATTGACTAGCCGCATTGGTTGGCAACTTTTTCCTTTGTAATTGGATGAGAGATCTATGCATTTGGAGCTAGGAAGTTGGTTCGTACCCAATGAAACCAAGCTGGGCCACTTATCAATTTGTGGTCCACACTTTGATCAATTAATTGTAGCATGTGGACCTTGGGAGTCGAACGTGGTGCGTGAACAGTACACATATGACGTAAACCCACGGTAGACGTGTGCTATCAAAAATCCACAGTAAAATGATGTCATTGATGTAATAAAAAAACGATGCCATTGATACAGAATAATTAAAAAAATTAAAAAAAAGAAGATATTGAAAAGAAGATTTGATAGCGTTGTTACACCTCTCATAAAATGATATTGGATTACTCATAATTTGATATTTTAGGTTAATTTTAGTTAGCTCAGTAAAGTTTATTGTCGTCGAATTTTATTTATATAAAAAATCGATTACTATATTAGTCTGATAATAAAAAATAATCAATACAAGACAGACACATAGATTTAAATTTTTATCACATCTAGGAAAAAAAAAATTACTATCTCATTAAATTATAAAATAATATTAGGTTCATACATTTCACTTTTAAAAGAGTGGGGCTATAATTAATACAAAATTTATTACATAAACAGTATATGTATATGTATCAACATGTAAACATAAACAAAAGAAATAATTCTATAACGTTTTTATTATATTATTAATGTGATACTAATCATATTTATTATTATATTAGTAAATAAGTGAATTCTTACTGGATATTCTCAAAATACTTCTGATGTGTTACTCTAAAAAGAAAAAAGAAAAAAAAAAGAAAAAGAAGCCATTTAATGCAATAATATGGCTATCTTTTTTTTTTTTTTTTTTTGACAAGAAAATAATATGGCTAGCTTAAGCTTAAAAAAGTATGCAAAAAAAGGTAAGGAAAAAAAAAATACAAACCTACTTATGGTTTCCATGTAAGACATGAACTTCCTTTCAAATTTGAGTCTAACACTTTAGTCTAGTCCTCTATAATATTATTTACGCGTAAACTATTAAATATCTATGAAAATAAATAGTGAGCTGATCATTTGATAACATGTGCCTATATATTATTTTCAGACAAAATAGTACCACCAAAGGTTTTGTGTTACATGCAAAACCAAAAAAAAAAAAAGTGTTAAAGATTTAACAATCTATACATAATCAATACAAAATGTGATTTTGTGAGAAACTCTCTCTCAAAAAAAAAAAAAAAAAAAGTGATTGTTTGGGAAAAAAGGTTTTTATATCTTAGTTTTTTACGTTATGTCTAAGTTTTTTTTTTAATTAAAAAAATTAAGTTAATCTTTGGGTTTTTCACATATTTAATATAAGAAAACTACCAAAAATTATATATCTCAATAAATATATATAAATATATATATTTAGAAAGTTTTAATCTATGGTATTTGCTTCTGATGATAGCTTTTTATCATTAGACCAAGATACTAATCGATTTTTGGTATAGGTGGAAATTGAATCTCAAATCTCTTATTTAACTATCAAATACTTTATTAATTGAGTTAATTAGAACTCACCTCTCAATAAATATTATGCAAATAAATTACCGAAAACAACACGTTTCAAATCGATTTTAATAAGAGAAAATTACAAAGGGTTTTGGGTTTTTTTTTTTATTTTTATAAAAAAATTACGATTTAAAATTTTGTATAATTTTAGAGTATCAGATGAAGAATATTCCAAGATACACTGATGTAACTTTGCTTTTTTTTTTTTTTTTTTTTTTTTTTCGGGTTGGTAAAACTTGTGAGAAGATGCTACAGAAAAGAGAGACAGGACCTTTAAATCTGCAACAACCAGTGCTGGCAGCTGTAATTGCCATTGTTTATAGTGGGGCCTACGTACCACTGCTTCAAAATCAGTAATGAGTACACAGTAGAGAACAAAAAAGAGAGAAAACAAAAACTATCAGGGCTTAGCCTTTCGCTGTTTTGACACGTGTTACAAGCCCAGGTCATTCAAATATTAACGTATTAATAATTATTGTTTTGTAATGTCGGCATCTCTATCCCTATTATATGAGACTTTATGTTTGTCCTCTTCTCCGCATCTTTAAATTCCATAACAAGACGAAACATAGCAGTAGCCAGTAGGAGAAAAACAACAACAAACAAGGCTACGTAGTAATCAACATTAATATCATCACCGTATATTTTTTGTGCGATGGTCACCCTATAAGTATAAATACTTATAGAGTGTGGAGGATAAGGATTAGAATTCAAGTCTCCAGGAGAGAGTTTCACACACATATACACTTAGATTAGATTAGAGTATAATTCTATCTTATATATTAAAAAAAAAAGTAATCAACATTAATATCAATGAAATTTTTTAAGTAAAGTAATGCTCACGTCACAATTTTGTGCATAATTTTGTCACAACTCACCACTTGACGAGTAATGAGAAGTGAAAATGTGATAATGGCCATGTGGAGACACTTCCACCAACCACAACTCGCCACCATTTGACGAGTTGTGAGAAGTGAAAATGTGATGATGGCCATGTGAAGACACTTCCACCACCCACAATTCGACAAACAAGGCTACGTAGTAATCAACATTAATATCAATGAAATTTTTTAAGTAAAGTAATGCTCACGACACAATTTTGTGCATAATTTTATGTCACAACTCGCCACTTGACGAGTTGCGAGAAGTGAAAATGTGATGATGGCCATGTGGAGACATTTTCACCCTCCACAACTTGCCATGTGGCGAGTTGTGCACAAAGTCGTGTCTTGAGTATTACTTTTTTTGGTAATATAAATTATTTCACAATTTTTCCCTCTTCTATATTTATGATGTGATAGAGTGTGAGTGGTAGAGAAAAAAAAAATAGATACACATGTAAGTGATAGACAATTACTTACAATTTATAACGTCAAAATTGTGATAAAAAAACTGTGAAATAGTTTACGATCTTATAACCACCTTTAATATAAGATGGATAGGTATGAACTTCTTTTCTTTTACCCCTTATCTTCAGTCACCTTGTCTTTTATTGTAGGACGGATAAACGTGGTTAGTTAAGTCGAGTATTAAAGGTTTAAATTTATTCATTTCATTCATTTAGAACATGGGTTATGCTTGAGTTTATCATCAAAGAATGTTACATGTTTAAACTTGATTAGTTTATTTGTCAAACAAGCTCAAACTTATTTACGAATTATTTAATTAATTAATTTTTTTCCATATATAGTACAACCATGACTAAAATTTATTTTTCTTTCACAAATTTATGAATTTCTACTACCAATGGATTGTTTATATTATTGATCAATTGTAAATAATAATTTGACATCATACGAAAATATTTACAAATTTATGAAATCAAATTTCATATCTATATAAGTATACTTTTAGACTATTATATATATAAAAATATAATATTATATATAGTTAAATGGAGCACCATGTTCACAAGCTTATTCATGGACACATTATTATGGTTGAGCTTGGCTTGTTTAATAGTCGAGTTTAAAGCTGGACTTGAACTTTGCTTATTTGCTAAACAAACGAACATAAATAAGCTATTTCATGAGTTGCAGTTAAATTATTTATAAACAACTTAGTTCATGTACAACCCTATATTATAATATCAATAATCTTATACACACAATAAATTTTGTAAACATTTTTAATAATCGAGTAGATTGTGATTTTATTTATATTTAGATTACTATTAATTTATTTTTATTATATATTAATCACAATTTTCCACCTCAATTCCTAAAAAAAAAAAATTGTGAAAGTTATTGTGTGTCATCGCATCATTGAGTGTCCATTTGGCAATAAAGCTTTTTGCTAAATATAAGATAAAAAAATATGATTTTTTGTATTTTTTATATTAAGAGTCCGTTTAATAATGTTATTCTAGTAATGGTGTTTGTATTTTTTAAGATTACGTGTGAATGAAAAAATAAGTAAAAATACATGTAATGTTATTTAAACATAAAAAATTATTGTTTAAAATACACTACCAATCAGCTTCTAAACATGTGACAACAAACTTGCACTTATTTTTATTAGAAAATTGAGACAAAATGAAAAGGTGAAAAAGCAAACATGAAAAAGCTTCTAACGGACACTGATACTACAATAGGAGGAGACAAATTGGGGTAAGAAGAAAACGGTTCCTACCATCGTACCTGTCCTTGAAAAATTAGGAGGCTATGAGAGCAAGTGTAGCAGGTTTAACAGGAACGCCCGAACACATTGGTCAATTTGGTTCACGGATATTCAAGAAAAACTTGGACTTGGAGGCTATGACAGCAACCCCAATAGATTTAACAGAAACACACTTGTCAATTTTGCTTGATCCAAGGTCCAAACTCGATGATGCGTCTGCGTAGATAGATAGTCTTTTCATGTCACTGACATTGATACTAACAGTGCGGAGAGGAAAGCCGGAAAGGGAAGGCATGATGCACCGCCCCTGCTTGTTAATTGGTGCTATACAGCGCTCAGCTCTCGTAAATGTGATAAAATTTAAAATAAATTATTCATATTTTTTTTAAGAATATGAAAAAAAATTGAACATGTATTAAATATGTATCAATTATAATGGAGTATTGAAGAAATTAAAGTACATATTTGTCAATTTTCAATGTAAGTAGAAATTGTGATAGATCATAAATAAATCACAGCTAGTTCATTAACAAGTGCTGACCGACACCTGTTAACAAAATCTTTCTTAATATCCTATAAAATGTAAAAGTTATATATATTTTAAGGAAATATTATCGAATATCGTGCTATGTTTGTTAATGTTAAAATAATGTTGGCTTTATTTAATAAAAAATTAGATAAATAAGAGAAATTGTATAAAATTTATAAAGTTAACAAAGTACTGATGCAAGGACAAAAATTTTGACACAAAGTTTGGTGTTAATAAGTACTTTATTGGGGCCGTTAACACAACTCATATTTTAAAGGGTTTTATGACATATATTAATAAACCATTTTAGAAAGAGAAATGCGATATTCATAATGTTTTCACAACAAATTCTAAGTGGTAAGTTGTTATTAATTATTATGAGTAAGTAAAAAAATAATTTAAGTTGTGGATTCAAATTAGAACCAATAACAACTTACCACCTATGATTTGTTGTGAAAATGTTATGGATGTAACATTTCTCTTTTAGAAAACCTTTTATGAAAAGACGAAAAAGTTATTAAATTTTTTAACAGCTTTTTCAATTTTTCATAAAAAGTTTTATGAAAGGGATGATTAATGTGTTTTTTTAAGGACATATATTAACCGGATAAATTGTAAAAATTAATTTCATCTACAAACTAAATGGTGTGCACAAAACAAAATTTTAATTGTAAAATAAATCTTCCTAATGTGAGTTGGGTTTGAAAACACAAATTTAGGCCCCTAAAAGTATAAAACCGCTATCTACCAATTTTAAACAATTGATTAATTAGGTCCAATTCATTAGTTAGCCAACTACTTGTTGCATGGAGAAACATAAATCAAAGCAAATCCTAAGCACAAGATCTAGGAAAGAAAAACCTACAACGGGAAAAAAAATTGTTCGTGGCCTAACCTAAGAAATGAATTCATTAGAAAAGATAGTTGTGTTATAATACACTTGCAAACCCTCCTAATCTATAGATGTACTTGTGCTTGTAGTAGCAAATTCCTGCTACTACAACTTGAACTTCAGCTTCTGATTGGATCGATCCTCTTAAAATTTCGATTAGTCTATTACCAGTTCTTTCTTTCTTTCTTTTTAGCCTAATGGACATTATTATATATGGATATTTATTTACACCAAATGTCTTTTTATTTAAAGATTTTCTATTAACAACATATCCAGGGGCGGTTTGATACATTTGGGGGCCTAAGGCGAAAATTAGTTATCTTGTTTCATATATAAAATTACTATTAATCAACATGAACTACGTAGAATTTTTTTTTTTTAAAGTTTATAAACACAAAAAAAATTGACAAAACTTTTTACATTTTTTGATGTGGCAAATTAATAGTAATGAGTAAAAGAGTAATGTCAGTGGTGAATCTAGTTGAAAACTAGTAAAAATTTGCTAACTTGACTATTGTGAAAAATGTTGTAAATTTTTTTATGAATTGCTTTCTTCCTGTTTTTTTTTTTTCTTTTAGAAGTGCTATATTCAAAATATTTTTCATGACAAATCTTACATGTTAAGTTGCTTCTTGTTTTCTAGTAGAACCTACCATTAAAATTATTTTTTTGCTGTCAATAACAACTTTTAACAATCTGCTATTAAGATTTTTTGTAAAAATGTTGTGGACATAGCATTTCTTTCTCTTTTTTACTTGTTTTTCATTTGATAAGAAAATATTATTTTAATTATTGGTTAATATTTTGACTTAATTAATACTATTGGTTAAAATTTAGGGGCCTTTTTTTTCACTTGGGGCCTTAGGCGGCCGCATCAATGGCTTATACCATTGAGCCGCCCTGAACATATCACATGTAATGGATATTATATATATATATATATATATATAATTTGCAGTAAAATATTTTTGAAAACATAATTTATTTTGAATTTGAAACGTTTGAAATCAACTGAATTAATTTAAAATTAAATGTAATTTATCCATCATGCATGCTATTTCACACCATTTTTACTTTCTTGTATTATACATTATAATTATATTATTATATTATTAAGAGCATCTCCAATAACTTAAGTAAAAGGTAAAAGCAAAATAATTTCTATAATAGTGACTAAAACCAAAAAATAGTCCTCCAACAGCTTTTTTAAAACTCAAAAAGTTTTTTACTAGTGAACAGCTATTCTCTAAACCTAATGTGCTACTATTCATTAACAAAATAATAAAACAGAATAAAAAATTAACAAAGAAAGGAGTAGGGATGGGGTATGAGGATACATGTGTTAAAATATGAATAAATAATGAATGAAGAAATAATATTTAAATAAGATAAAAAAAATAGGTAAAAGATAAATATTACTATTTATTATTCAAACAAATCAAAAAAATATAGAAAAGCAGCTAAAAATGCTCTAATAAGAAATTAATGTTTGAGACTTTGTATCTAATAAAGGTGCAAATAACTTTATGCCTTGAGGCCTATTTTTATCACAATCTTCTTTACTGTAATTTATAAACTATAGCAACCTTGTGGCCTACCTCTAGTAAGGGGCCCTAGGCAGTGGCCTAAGTGGCCTAGGCCTAGGGCCGGCCTAAGCCTTAGGCCAATTTTATCACCACTTGCACAGAAAGACAAACAAACTGATGCGTAGAATCTTATCTCATACATACTAACTATAGCAACCTGCCATTGCTCTCATCTCTCGCAATCTTCTCATGCACTTGTAGACAACTCTGTCAGCTCCATTTGCTTCTTCTGGGTCCTTGCTCTTCTACCACCAACTAAAATAATTAATTTCCATTAGTTACACCCACAAAAAATATTGCCATTTCCTTGAAAGTGAAAATGAATGAATTTTGATTAATTTTTTAACTTCATCAGCAAAGTGTTACATTCATTGCCATTTTTTTGGATTGTGACAAGAATATATATACATATTCTTTAGGTTATTATTTGAATCCAAAAGCTTGCCCTTTAAGAAAAATTTCTAACTCTACTTGATTACAATATCTAGATACTAGCCAACAACATTTTCTCTTCTCTCTTGTCATGTAAGAGTATAGCTTGAGCTTGACTTAAGAGGGCAAATTTTATTAACATTTATATCTCTTAATATACCTATAAACATATGTAGATAGACTTATTACATACGTGCGCACACATGTAATTAAGTCGTGTAGTTATTTTTGTTATTGTCAAAATTTCATTTATAGTTCTCTTTGAATAATTTTTAATAACTAGATTAACTTCAAGTACACTTTATGTCAATTTTTGTTATACTTATAAAACGATTAAATTATAGTATCATTTTAAGCCATATAGTAATTAGTAAGCATTTCATTTGTGCATCTAAAATTTTAGGGTTCAACTTAAAAATAGTATCAAATTATAGTTTATTTCCTAATTTTATTACTTATACACTTTTTTTTTAATGAATAATAATGAATTTTACTTAAAGAATTTGAGCTCCTAACACTATTGATTTTACTTGTACTTTTGTGATAATGAAATCTCAAGACTCAAGAGATAATATCAAAATATAAAATTAAAAAGAAAATAAATCATCAGTACGAAATTAGAGGGGCTAGGTGTTAAATTTTTTTTGGCTCAACCCCCACCTCCCCCTGCTAAACCCTGAAAGACAAAACTGCACAGAATTTATTTTCTCATACAAACGATACAAATCAACAATAGCAACATGCCATTACACTATTCCCTATAGTAAGCTATTCCATGCAGACCAAACTCTAACTCAATCCACTCACTTGCTCTGCCTCTAATTCTGCTACAAACTAGAGTACAAATGCAATAGCTAGTTATTAATTGCCATCTGTTTCACCCCCACAAAAAGGCTGCTTCACCTTGAAAGTGAAGGTCAATGAGTTTTGATAAGTGTCAAACTTTTGCACCAACCAAGTGTTCCATTCTAGGGAAACCAGAACAGGACCCCCCCCAAAGACAAAGTTAGGAAATAACGACAACATCTTGTTGAATCTTCAAACTTTCTTACGTGACAGAAAGGAGAAGGTATCTTATACATCTTTATCATATATAATCATTATCTTTTGTAATGTGTTGATTTATAAATGAGTGGAAGTCACATGTTGTGAGAGCGATATATGATACATATATGTGTATCGGATTGAATGTATAAGATAATTATTGCTTCTTTTTCGTGGACATGCGCATGGACATGTGGTTGGAGTTTATCTGTGTACATTTTGATAAATAGGTTTATGTGTATCAATGATGAAGGAATGTGAAGGAAGTTTGTCTCTATAGGATTCAATCAACATTAACTGTGACAAATACATGTTCCATTAATAATCATTATTAACCTTAATTGTTAATGCATTAGGTCCTTTGAATATTTCCTGAGAAGTTGCATTCAGGTCTGTCTGTTGCACTTCTCAATTGTAAGTGACTCCTAGATTATTTCTCTTATGCGTACATGAATTGCCTTATCGTATTTTCTTAAGCAGAACCTATATTGAAATTTGAATCCATGGTAAGAGAAGAAAGACTCAAAGTTCTGACTTCAACAATATGAAGTCTAAGCAGCAAGGTCATGCAAGACTAGAGACCATGACGAGAAACACAAAGCAAAATAAACATCAAGATCCTGGTAAGCAATTATTCTAAGTTGGGTCAGCCCCATGATTCTCAGTTGATGCATTTACACTAATTTGTTGCTTCAAATTAGTAATTTCTAGGGTCAATATCTTTTGTGATTTTCACTAGTAAAAGTTTTTGTAGGATTAAAGGCTTTATTGTGGACCGTTGAGGAGGCAAAGACTCGGCTTATTCACTCAACAAACATTTCACTAGCTTCAATGTTTTCTAGGTACTTTAAAAGTCTCATGTGTCTTTGTCTTTCTTCTTGTTCATAATGAATGTAATAAGCCAAGAGCTTTGTAATTTAATTGACACATTCTTATGCATAAAGTGATTGGGGGTCTAGTGAGAAAATGTTCGAATTGTGAAGTTAATAGTATATTGTAACTATCTCAAAAAAAAAAAAAAAAAAAAAAATAACAACAAAGATAAAATTCAATTTATTTCAAGTGAAATAGAGGTGTGTTTCTTATTTTAAGTGACATAGAAACTCTATTTTACTAAAGAGATTTTATTTCTTGTATCTAATCATATTCATGGTGGTACATTATTCAAAATTGAATATATTAATATTTATACTTTTAGATTTATAATATTTAATTTAAACCATAAAATAGACTCATTTAAATAATCTGTGAAATTAAGTCTGCTTAAAACGTGAACGTTTTCCTTTCTTATCATATTAAGGATTCTTGAAGTTTAAATTATGCAAAGTTACCCAAGATTAAGAGATTTAAATTAAAGGAGAATATAGAAAATGACAATTTCTTTTTTACCTCCTTGTCGCCTTTCACTTAAAAAGAGGTGAAAAAATAATAATTGTTGGACCATTAATAGAGAACATCTTCACGTAAAAAAAAAAAAAAAAGAGTAATAAAGAGCATCTTTACAATAAGATTGATATTAAAGACACTTTATTTTTTTCACAATATTAAAGACACAATTTTTTTTCACAATAAAAAAAATATGATTAATTTAATATCACTTTTACTTAAGTCCAATACTCAAATAATCTTTACAATTAGTTTAGTATCACTTTCACCGAGGTCCAATTACTCACATAATTTTTATTATTTTTATCGTACGTCAATCATGATAAAAGCGTCAAGCATAACATGCTACTTTAACAATGTAAAAGAAGAAAAGAAGTTAATTATGCTAAAATGTTGCCTATTAATACATACCCTTCAATTGGGCTAGATCCAAATTAGGCCCATGAATTCAGGCCTGTTAGTTTCTAAACCCAAAGCATCTAAAAAATAAATGGATTAGCCCTTAAACAAGGCCCATCCATTGGGCCCAACTCATATTAGAAACCCAAAAAAAAAAAAAATTAAAAATTAAAAATTAAAAATATAAAAAGCAAGCTCTCTAAGTTTCATTTCAAAGAAAAAAAAAAAAGCAAAAAATCGTGAGCTCGTATTTGCTTTGCTTCTTCTTCTTCACTATTCATAAAACGCAGCACTTCGAGCTTTTCTAGGGTCTCTCTCTCTCTCTCTCTGCGCTTTGAATTAGGGTTTGTAAAACAGGTTACAGCTAGGAATGGACGGAGAAGAGTTGACTGAGCAAGAGACTGCACTCTACGATCGCCAAATTAGGGTTTGGGGTGCTGATGCTCAAAGAAGGTAAATTTTTTTTTTTCTTTCCAAAATTTCGTTTTTCATTTTGTGATTTTATTCATTGAGTTCGTTTTTAGCTAGCTCTGGTTTGATTTTTTTTTTAAATTTAAATTTTATTTTAATAATTCAATATGTGATATGTACTGCATGAGTATGAGCATGAGCATGAGCATGAGCATGAGCTAGTAATAGTAATTCCTGTTAATTTCATAATTTTGTTTAGTCATATTATGAAGTTGCAATTTTTAATTTTTTAACTAACAATTTTATTTTATTTGCTTGTTTTAGATTGAGCAAATCTCATATATTAGTATGTGGAATGAAAGGGACTGTTGCTGAGGTAATTCTTAATTTATTATTATTATTATTATTATTATTATTTTAATGTTGTTAGAGTAATGGATAAATGATTATTCACTGTTTCATGACAATTTAAGCTTTTGGAATAATTGGTAATTTATTACAGTATCAGAGTCGCCATGGGTTCTCTCTTATTTAAAAAATTTTTTAAAAAAAATCATGTCTTGGGTTCTACACTACTTTTAGGAAGCACAAACACTTCATTGGGGGTGCGGTGTCGTATCCATGTCGTACTAGTGTCATATCTGTCATGTCATGTTATAATTTTTCAGAAATTGCTTGTATTAACGTGTTGTACCCGTCTCCGTACCCATACTTGTGTTTGTGTCCGAGCTTCCTAGGTTCTACTAATTAAGGAGTCTGGGCCTATACATGGGGGGAGTGGCATTATAATTATGGTTTAATGATTTTGTTTACCATTTCCTAATGATTTGAGGCAATCGGTAATTTATCATATGTATTGTTAAATGTTGGTATATTCATTCTTATTTACTCATTTCAATTATTATGGTAATTTTTGTTTGGTGTTGATTTATGTAAGCTCTTTTTTTTTTGTGGGTAGTTTTGCAAGAACATTGTTCTAGCAGGGGTTGGTAGTTTGACATTGGTGGATGATCGAGTAGTGACCGATGAAGCACTTTTTTCTTCTAATTTTTTGATTCCTCCTGATGAGAATGTGTATCGTGGGAAAACGCTCGCCGAGCTTTGTTGTGATTCCTTGAAAGATTTCAATCCAATGGTTCGTGTTTCAGTTGAAAAAGGTTTGCCCCTTTTGTTCTGTATCTTTTTATCATGTTCTGTTGAACTTGCTGATGTTATATATATGAGTACAATTTATGTACCAAAGCTGGCTGTGTTACATTACTTAAGTTGGCTAATACTCTATATTTCCTCAGTGGGAAGAGATTTGATTAAATCCAAATTTTCAATCTTGCAGGTGATGTGTCAGGCTTTGATGGGGAGTTCTTCAATAAATATGATGTTGTAGTTGTCAGTTGTTGCTCACTTGCGACAAAAGTACAATACAAACTCGTTTGCCTTAATGTGGTTGTAGCTTGTAAATGGTTTACTCTCTATTAAGTTTCTTTTGATATGTTAGATTTTTCTTGGCTGCAGAAATCGGTCAATGAGAAATGCCGGAAGTTATCAAAGCATATAGCATTCTATACAGTTGACTGTAGAGACTCTTCTGGTGAAATATTTGTTGATCTGCGAGACCATATATATTCAAAGGTGATCATCTTACTCCATGTAAATTTTACACGTGTAAATTTTGTACCTCGTGTTATATGTTGCAGTTGTCCAATATCAGTGGTTGATACCTTATTGTGGCTGTGTTAACTCTTCTGTGAAATTTTTCCACGTCCATGATGAAAATGCTTCTACATGAGGATTCTAGAATGTAGATTAATGACTAATTTTGCATGTGATAGTTTTGCGTAGTCAAGCCATAGTTGAATGCAAAGTGGAACCGTATTGGCTGTATTAATCTCAGAAGTCTCTATAGCATTGTTATGGCTCTGGAGTGGTTGATAGCTCATCTAAGGGTTCTCAAATGTCTATGCTTTGACTCTTGCATTATAAAGTTCTCACTAATATTTGTATGTTTTAGCTTTTAAGCATCTTAGTTATTTAATCATATCCAGATATCATGCTTGATGAAAGCATTCCTTTATTTGGTATTGTTTTTATTTGTTGACAGAAAAAACTTGAGGAGACCGTTGAATGCAAACTGCAATATCCTAGTTTTGAGGTATGACTTGAATGCTCATGATTCTTTCTGAAGATGTCAAGTTTAATTAGTCTTTTTTCCATACTGCATACTCTTTTCTACATCTCCACTCTTTCAATGAGCTTTATTTACCCAAATCGTTTTTTGTTTGGAGGCAGGGAGAGGGATTTAACTGGAAGAATTAAATCCCTAATCCAAACCTTCCCTTTTGAGTGCCATGGCAACACAATGTGCTGCAACAGCTTTGGTTTCTTTAAGATTCATTAAAGAATCTTGACGCATTAGTTTCATTGCAGGAAGCAATTTCAGTGCCTTGGACAGCTCTACCAAGGAGAGTGTCAAAGCTATACTTTGCTATGAGAGGTCGGGTAAATTGTAGAGTTATAGCTTCTTAACCATGAACCCCCCCTCCCCCCCCCCCCCCCCCCCCCTTTTTTTTTCCCCCTAAAAATATGCTGCTAATTTCCTACTTTCACAAGATACTACCAATTCATCTGCTACACCTGGTCCTTCTACCATTACTTAATTAAGTTTGAACACTTTAGATAAGAAGTCGAAGGCTGCTTTTGGTGTTTTCTAGTGACAAATTTAACATGCCTTTTTTTATTTCACTTGTATATTTAAAGATTGAATGTAATAGGTTCCAAATCATCTATATCAATATAATAATTACTAAATTATTCTCTCTCTTGTTCCAGTGATAGAAAAGTTTGAGGCTGAGGGGCGTCATCCTGGAGACATTTCGATTGCAGATCTTCCTGGTGTTCTGAAGCTGAAAAAGGAGCTTTGTGAGGCAAATGTATGGTATTTGGAATTTGTTGCTTATGTTTTAGGGTTCTGTTGTTCATCTTCTAACTCCTGCTTGCATGATATTGTGGCAGTCATTGAATGAATCTCATATTCCTGATGCACTTCTTGAAAGATTGGTAACGGGTACAAGAGAATTCCCTCCGGTTTGTGCTGTCATTGGGGGAATCCTTGGACAGGTGCCATATTGAACCACTTTGTTGTCATGTTTTTAACATTTAAGACGTTATTTTGACATAGTTTAGTGTTGAACTTATTAGGAGGTTATCAAAGCAATATCAGGCAAAGGGGACCCCCTAAAAAATTTCTTCTTCTTTGATGCTGTGGATGGGAAAGGAATAATAGAGGACATTTCAAATTCAAACCCAAAAAGTGGAAGCTGAGCAGCCTTTCTGAGGATAGCTTTTGAAATAGAGGATTGACAAGAGGAATCAGTTGTAAGTTCTGTGTAGGAAATTAAAGAATTTTAACAAGAAGAAACTGACCCGCAATGGATATATTATTGTTCCTAATATTGAAGTTAAGATAACAATAGCTTGTTAGAGAGAGACCAATATTTCTGCAACTGGAATTTGCTGCATTGCTATTGAATCTTAAGTTATGATGCATGCTGGTTGGAATTGTCATGTTCTTGTTCATTCATTGTTATTCATGTCTGACTGTTGAGTTATATGTGTTTTCATCTTTAGTATTAGTAAGAAACGGGAAAGGATTCTTTAGCGCATGCATGCTAAAAAGCCACTTTTTTTGCTTTCTATACAATTTCCTGTGCTTGTTGAGAAAACTTTACTACTCTTGAATGGAGCTGACATGAAGTGGAGGCAACACCTGGAAATTAACTCAAGTTTTGTATCATAATACTCTTATTTTAAAGTACAAAGTTACAAACAATAATGAATTACGGAAATAAAGAGAGAGGAAAAAGCACAGGAACTAAGAAAGATTGTGGTGCCAAAGCACATGATGATGTTTTTGGCCATAATGCTCTTTCAAATAAACAAAGAATTTATTCAGGAAGCCACAGTGCACAGTTGGTATTATTTGCTGTATGACTGTAAATCCAATAAATCAATATTAACCAAGTAATTTTTGCCCCAACTTGTTGAAGTGGTTGACTGTGAGTGGTGAGTTTATGTGGAAGTGATCACTAATCTCGCGAACCCACCATTCACAGTCGATCACTTCAATAAGTTGTAGAATAATAGTTAGCACATAAGAAAGGTGGTAGTTTCTTTATTTAATTGCAGTATCCCATGTTGAATATAAGAGCATTTGCAGCAGTGAAGTTAAATAGCTATATTGCCATTTTAGCTCTACCCATATAGCAAAAACCACACACAGTGGAGTCATACTCAAAAATTTTAGCTAAAGTGCTACAGTGCACATTTTATAAATGTGCACTGTAGCACACAGCTAAAAAAAAAAAAAATTTTTTTTAATTAATCTTCTTTCTCTTTCGGATTAAAAAATCTTTTATTCTCTCTCTCTCTCTCTCTCTCCCTCCGGCTTCTCTTCTTTCTTCTTTCTTCCTCAAAAATTTTTTTCTCTCAAGCTCACCGTCCAGCTCCCTCGTCTACCTCATCCCTCAGCCCCATCGCCGACCCACCCCAAGCCCCATTGCCAGTTAGCTCGTATCGCCGATCTGTTCTCTCTCTCTCTCTCTCTCTCTTTTTTTTTTTTTTTTTTTTTTTTTTTTTTTTTTTTTTTTTTTTTTTTTTTTTTCCTGCTGTGGACCACTGGTGCTGGTGGTGGTTGTGGGCGTGGTTGTGGTCATCGCTGATCTGTTCGGCCGACCCACCCCAAGCCCATCGCCGGTCAGCTCGTATCGCCGATCTGTTCTCTTTTTATTTTATTTTTTATTTTTTTCCTGCTGTGGACCACTGGTGGTGGTGGTTGTGGGCGTGGTTGTGATCATCGCCGATTTGTTCGGCCGACCCACCCCAAGCCCATCGCTGGTCAGCTCGTATCGCCGATCTGTTCTCTCTCTTTTTTTTTTTTTTTTTTTTTTTTTTCCTGTTGTGGACCACCGGTGGTGGTGATGGTTGTGGGCGTGGTTGTCCATCGCCGATCTGTTTTTTTTTTTTTTTTTTTTTTTTCCTGCTGTGGACCACTGGTGGTGGTGGTGGTGGTGGTGGTGGCTGTGGCTGTGGCTGATGGTAGAGGTGGTGTGGTGTATATTTTTTTGGGTAGTGGGTATATTATTTTATTGTGAAAAATATATTATTTTATTGTGATGTTTATATTATTTTATTGTGTTAAAAGCTAAAATAGATCCACTGCTGCAGCACATGTGTAGTTAA
The DNA here is from genome assembly GCA_033629205.1 of Lithocarpus polystachyus. NCBI lineage: Eukaryota > Viridiplantae > Streptophyta > Magnoliopsida > Fagales > Fagaceae > Lithocarpus > Lithocarpus polystachyus. The sequence goes on along the minus strand of CM066171.1, from coordinate 3,226,700 downwards.
AATAGATAAAGTAACTTTTAGCGGAGCTAAATTGCTAAAAATTTAGCTCCACTGCTATGGATGCTCTAAGGTATTATAATTATAGATGCTGTGATTTATTATATACTAGAGAGACCCCCCATGGGTACATTACTCTTTTGTGATCATGGGTGGTGGGGAATAGGCATTTAGTCTGTCCTGTAAAGTTAAAAGGGAGATAAAAAGGAAGACAATTACCATTATAACTGCCAGGACCGTGTGGTATATATGCTTGCCTGGTATATGCACTACAGTGCCTCACTCCTATTAAAGCTACATCATTTGGAAATCATTTGGAAATCCAAGGTTAAGGTTATGTTGGTAACAGTTTTTGTTATTTTCTAAAACTTGTTTTTGAGAATATAAAGAAAAAACAATTTTTTTGTATTTTTGAAATAAAAAACATGTTTGGTTAGTTAAAATTAAATAGATAGTTTTCTAAAGAAAAAAAAAAGAAGAAAATACTAAAATATGTTGTTATTAGAATTTGAATTCTAATGCTAACTTATTAAATGAGATAAATTCATTAAATTAAATGCGTGTTTTGATTGACTTTTGAAAATTAGAAACTGAAAATAGCTCTTTACATGTTTTTGTTTCCTTCATAAATTGAGTTTTGAGAATAGTTTGTTTTTTGTCCATTTTAGTTGCCAAACAAGTTTTTTAGTCTCAAAAATAAAAAATTGTTTTTGAAAACAGAAAATAAGGAGAAAAAACAATTACCAAACATACCTTAATAATTTGGGTCATAGTCAATTTATAATTTTTTGATTTTGTCATGATGAAGAAAAGGGTATAACTCATTATTGTCTGCATTAGTTCAGTTGTTCACTTCAGCATATGAGGTTCTGATAAGTGGAGAACCACAGGTAAAAAAACAATCAATCACAGGTAAAAAAACAATAAGTGATTCATCACCAACGACAGGGAATTAAAAGCAAAAGTAATTCCCATAAAAAAAAAAAAAAGCAAAAGTAATAATCATTAATCAGATCCTAGGAAGAAAAAAGGGAAAACTTTAAAGATTGCTAGTCATGCTTTTAAGATAAATCTTATCTATAAATTAAGACCTGATTGATGGTCCAAATTTGAAATGTATTCATTACTAAAAGAGTAAGAGATGCTACAGAGATTAAAAAAAAAAAATTTATTAAGGAGAGAAGATCCTTGTCATTTTTTCCAATTTTTAGCCAGGTTTGTGATTCACATCATTACTTGATTTTGGTGGTTTAAATAGGGATTGTTAAACCATTGAGTTTTTAAAATGCTAGATATGTCTCTCATTGCTAAAAATTAGAGAGAATTAGAGAATTTAAGTGGGAGGATTTTCTTTTCCAAGTGATAAGTTGTGATTGATGTTATATTTCTTTAACATGATTTTATTATAGACATTACTTTTATTATAGAAAAATTACAAGATGTACTGTCAACCGTTGTAAATTACTCAATGCCCATGACTATGATATATTTCATAAATCCAATAGACCAATAGCGTGGTGGATTGAACGTGTGACCTCTTTTTTTTTTTAATAATTTTAATTGTAACTAATGTAGATTCTTATTTTATCCCAAATTCTTCAAAACAAAATTCAAAATATAAATTCAAAACGTGGGTGGTTGTTCTTATCCCGCTATAATCTCTACACATTCAAATCAAGATTAGCCCCTCTCTCTCTCTTCTCCCATTCAAAAACCACACGAAGCACAAGCCATGATCAAATGAGCAAAAAAGGAGAAAGGGACCCCACCATGAAAGGCTATCATATTGAAAAGAAAAGAGAACAAGATAAACTGCAGCACCAGTTCATGGTTTTACAACAAGATTGGCATTCCTACAATCAGTCTCACCCAAGAACCCAACGAAGATATTCAACAAACTCTAACCACATGGCCAAATCCCTTCAAAGGCTAGACAGCTCTCCAAGAAGCCTCATGTCTTCACTTCAAAAAAGACCGTCTCCTCCAGAAGGAGCATGGAAAGTGAGGACCAATGATTTGGCAATGGAAGAGATACGTAGAGAAAGAAAAACAGTCATTGAGAGTGGAAGGTTGAAAGGGCGGCGGCTTTTTGAGGCAGATGAGAGTGAAACTGAGATGGGTTTTGGATGGAAAGAGAAGATATGTAATGGTTTGGCTCAAGAGAGTGAAGTGAGGTCAGTGTCCTTTTGTGATTCTGATGATGATGATGATGAAAAAGAAATTGGTGGAATGATCAGCAATGTATTGCCTGTTTGTTTTCAGTGCTGTTATTCTTCATCTTCGTCGTTGTCTTCATTGTCTTCTTTTTCTGTGCATGATGAATATGTGAACGGAGAGGTAGTAGCGGAGGAAAAGAAAGTGGTGGCAAGTGTGGAGATGAGAAGAGATTCTTATGGTGGAAGTAGTAATGGGAGAAGTTGGATGGTTGTGATGGGTTGGCTTGCTATTGCTTCAATTGTGTATGCAATTTGCATTGTTCCAATGAGGAGCTTTGGTGGATATAGAGATGAACATGAGATGATCCTAGTTCCAACATGAAATGTCTCTCTCCCTCTCTCATTTTGATATTTTATGATTTGAACCAATTTGGGTGCTAGTAACAAACAATTGTCTGTATCAATCCTTTTTTATTTTCAAATAGATGTTGAGGAATTGATGTTTCTTTTCTTTAAAAGTTTCAATTTCATGTTTAGGATAAATTATTTACAAATGAGATCAGTTGCTTTCCGTATTCATCTCATATTGCATGCTATGCATATACTTGAACATATTAGTAGAACAGTACATTAATTAGGAATTGTGTGCATTGAGACACTCTGCAATGGTTTTTGACATGGCGTACTTCCTGATGGAGCTGGTGTTTGTAACTGTTGCAATATCTGTTCAAAGCTATCAGTAGTCTTCTCTAGTGGATGTGAATGCATCCCTTCATAGGTTGTCACCACAATCTCTTCATCTTTGGAAAGGCGTTGGATTTGCTTCTTGACATTGCAGCCTTTATGAGTACACCTGTAGTAACTCCTGGAAACAAAATGACACAAAATCAGTTCATTTTCTGCAAGATAATAGTATTATTTTTGAAAATTTGTCATGCATTCTAAAGGTTCCTCATGAAAGAATGAAAAAAAAAAAACAACCAGGTTGTGTATCAATTCTCACTAAAATGGTAACACACAGTAGAGGTTTGCTATGCAAAAAACAAGACCATAATAGTTGGAGAGGAGTTTAAGAATGAATGGAAGCAATTTAAGAGATAAGGAATGGTTGTGGAAGTAGGCCAACAATGCAAATCAAGCTCACTGAGATGCTAACACGTTGAGCACATCACGAATGATTTCAGGTCGAGCTACTAACCAGTGACAAAGTTCTTGATTATGATAAGAATTGTACATTTTATAATGCATTTGCTTTTTTCATATATATATATATATATATACATATATAAAATGGTTTTTATCTATAGTCTTGGCAATTGCAATTTTCTTTGGGCAGTTGATTTGTAGTCTAGACTTTGGTTAGGAGCGAATACAAATTCACTCTCCCACTTTCTGTGTTTTATTCTATGTTCCACCAATTACAGTATGCCATGAGATTAATTGATTTTTTTTCCTCATTTTTAACTTTAGTTATTATATAAGAAAAGTCAAATAAACAAGTTGTAATTGGTGGAGTATAAAGTGGAACACAAACCATAAGACGGAGGATTTGTATTTATTATAAGCTATGTTAACCTTTTAAATGTTCTACTTTCTTTCTCTTGGAATAGAGTATACTAGTTAATATATATATATATATATATATATATATATATTGGCTGAAAGTTAATAAATAAAATAAAAAGACTTAAAAGATCTCATTTGAGTTTAGATCTAAACTCACCAAAAAAAAAAAAAAAAATGTTTTAGAGATAGGCATGATCCACCGTAAAGATGACAACAAACGAAATAGGGCCTTAGTATACTAGTGTCCAATTCTGTGAATTTTTGTTGACAACGATGTAACAAAGACAATGAAAATTTTTCTCAAAAAAAAAAAAAAAAATGTAGATAAGCAAATTCTGCTCATTTTAGTCAATTGAGCAAAAGTAGACAAGTTAATTTTTTTAGTGGTAAGTTATACACTCGCTCGCTCAGTGGTTCTTGAACCTATAACCTCACTTTTCAACCAATTTTTATAAAATAAGTAAGTGCTAATTGAAATATTACTTCTCCATAAGAAGAAAAGTTAACTAATTTTGTCGAACATAATTATAAAGAATGCTTCTTTTGGAGCAATCAGATTCAATGAATGGCGGCTTTATCCCAGTACTACCCAAGATAATCATGTATCTGCATCTACTTTTTCCCCTCGCAAAAATGAATCTCTCAATAAGTTAAAAAAATGGTTAAGGTATTAGTTCTACACGTTAAATGGTACTAGCCTCCTTTGCATAAATCCTAATTTTCAACTCTTTAAGGGCTTTGTGCTCCATAAAATGAGTATGGTTGAAATGAGAGTGTTAAGATGGATATGTGAAAATACACAGAAAAATAAGATTTGAAATGAGGAAATTAGCCTAGAAATAGGAGTAGCCCCTATTGATGAAAAGATAATGGAGAGCCGCTTATGATGTTTTGGTTATGTGCAAAGAAGAGTAACTAATGCACCAGTAAGAAAGAGCAACTTTATCCAAATTGAGGGAATGCAATAATATAGAGAAAGACCAAAAATTACATTAGTACAAGAGATTAAAAAAAAAGACATGTCAATTAAGGAAGTAACAGAGAATATGATTTTAGAATCTTTGATAGAGTAAAATGGGGGAAATGAATACATATAATCAACCTTAACTAATATTTTGAGGATTTATAGCTGATCTCAAAATTTTGAGACTAAGGCTTAGTTCGTTGTTGTAGAACCTTATGCTCCATAACTAAGTGAGCAACTTAGACATCAATGGTTAAACCACTGTTTTCAAACCTAAACTACTCAGTTGGGGTTGGAGAATCGAATGAAACTACACAGACCTATCTTGTATCAGTTCTAAATACTGTATCAGATGATAGACTCAACATGAGAATGATTCCCAATTTCCCATTTAAAACCCATCATGAGACAAGAATGTATTATGCTTACTTAGATACATGCAATCATGCAAAAGGTACACGGGGCATGCATGGTCACAAAAACAATTGTGCTGAAATTCTGATTGGAAAAAGGAACAATCAAGCTAAATCATCTTTCTTTACTTAATGAAAGTTTTCCATCAAGTGGAATCACAGAGAATGATGAAGCTAATCATAAAATATTTATATTTCAAATATTCATAACTTCAAATGTTAACATTCAATAGACATGAAATTTGGCGTATGTCTTACAAACAAAAAGAATATAGAATCCAATAATAGAATTATAAAGATATTAATATAATAAAAAATGAAATGAGGCAACATCACAGAGTTATACTAGGTATAGTTTTGATCATAACCCTCGATATATAACCACAATTTGAAGCCAAGAGAACTAAAAGATGATTAAAAAAAGATAACAAACCTCGGAAATTTACTATTCTTCACTGCCTTTTGCCCATATTTCCTCCATCTGTACCCATCATCGAGTATATCAACATGGCTCCTTGTTTGAAATGCAAATCTGTGCCTTTTGATCTTCTTGTCTCCTTTTGTAACTTTTTCTCCACTCTCAGAAATGTTATTAGCTTCATGATGTTGAATTCTGGTTTCTGCTTTCATTTTGTCCTTGTTGTTGGCACCATGAAAAAAATTCTGAGAATTAAAATTCTCTATGTTTAATGAGGAAGTAGAAGCTGCTGATGAACTTGAAGAACCCAGTAATAACATTTGGCTGTTTTGCATTGGAGCCATGTAGAATAATTCCAAGAACTTAATACTACTTTATTCACTTTTGTTAGGTAGAAAACAAAGATATAAAGGGAATGAAGAGCGTGTTTTACTTTTTTTTTTTTATGAGATTGATATAAGAAAGAAAAATGTGGAATTTTGGTGGGCGGCTGGAATGGCTGGTTTGTCCAAATATCAATCACAAATCAATGAAGAAATTTGGGGCATAGAAGCTAATGTGTACAAGGAGGTATATCTATCATGAATAAGACAAATGTTTGGCGTAAACTACACGCAAAGTACTGATAGGAATAGAGTAGCATAGTTAGATTAGGATTACCAAAAATGAACAATATTATTGCAATTATTTTAGATATATAAGTCTGTTTGGTTTTGATTTTGGAGAGTCCGAAATTATTACTTTGCTAGAAAGTTTTAAGGGCGGACAAGTTTGGAAAAAAACCCTTTAAACTCTTGAATGTGGATTTTGAAAATTTAACCGTTGGATGGCATGATTTTATTATATCTTCCTTGCTTACAAAATTTCAAAAATTTCAAATATTAATAGCTATATCATTGATTAAATGTTTAAATTTTAAGACTTTGTGGTATAAAAGTATGCATAAAAAAAAGTTTATTGATCGACTAGTAAATAACATCTTATTTAAATAAAATTTGACAAGAATGTTAAGAACATAAAGAAAGTGCAATCCAATGGTTAAATTTTCAAAATTTACATCTAGTAAAAAGATATAGGAGTTGAAAAGAAACTTTTTTTTGAAAGGGCCTTAAAGATGATAATTTTGAATTTTTAAGAAAAAAATCAATAATTAATTGATCATATCTTATGCTTCTTCTTCATACAGAGAGAGAGAGAGAGAGAGAGAGAGAGAGAGAGAGAGAGAGAGAGAGAGAGAGAGAGAGAGAGAGAGAGAGAGAGAGAGAGAGAGAGAGAGAGGCTTCAGAGATCTCAGCTTGTTATCGGAATTGATCATATCTTATAAATCTATAACTTTAAATCACTATTCATTATTATTTTCCACACACTCAAATGCTAAGTTTTTCAATTAATGTTCTATTACAACAATACTAAACAGACACAATATGCTGATTACTTAGCTCAATTGGTTACGTTACATAGGTAATGTGTTCTAAACCTTGATTGAAGTGTATGAAGGTTTGCACAGTTGACTTGGGATGGTGTTTCTGCCTAACTTAAGGTTGTCTTTATCTGGTCAACCTTAATATGGTGTATTTTTAGTAAAAGTCCTGCATTTGAAGCCAAGCTGTACTCAATTAATCTAATATGTGACAATGACACTATTTCAAAGTATAAATGAGGGACGTGTGGAAGAAATGGAATTTTTGAAATGAAATGGATAGGCAACGGTTCACATTACATGAGAAAGTTGCGTAGTACACGTGACAAATAGAAATGCTTGATGAAGACAAGAGGAGAGAAAATGTGATCTTTCGGTGGAATGTAGCAAGTATTGTAGTGAAAACTATGAGCCAACTTAAACACCTCCACTAATTGAGAAGGTATTTTGTGCATCTAGTATATGCATTGTGGGGTCCAAATATTGTGAGAGATGATGCTATATGCCGTAAATATGAGATAATTATTGTCACCAACCAATCTCTAATGTGAATTGGAAAATTTCAAGCTTTGGAGTAAAAAATCATAAAGTCATATTTAAAAAATTGCTAGTAACCACTTTTTGTTTAAAAAATTGCTGCATAAAACCACATGTACATAGCCATAAAATTGTGTTTCTCATGCTTCATATTTCTTTTGGAGTAAATAATAATTTACCCACTTGTAGTTTGGCCAAAATTTAAGTTGCTTACATGTAGTTTAGAATTTGGCACTTTGCCTATCTAAAATCTGCTCTGTTAGGGGTCCGTTACCCACCCATGGACTTTCTTTATTACAAACTTAAAAAACATAACAAAATTTTAAAAAATAAGATCCAAAGGTGGCTTTTTAAAAATTTAGAAACTTGCTCAAGAACTTTAGAACACAAAAATTATCCAACTAAGCTCTTGCTAACACTTTCCCCAAACAATTATACATACCTAAAACCCACTAATCTTGCATACATATCAGAACAACTACACAACAAAATTAGCCAAACACAAAGAATAATCACTAATGAGAGATAATAAATGGAAAATTGGACGAAATTAGTAAAGAACAATGAAACCTAAAACATGAAACCCCAACCCAACCTCTCTGTTCCTTCCTCCTTCAATCTTTTCTATCAACAAAACAACAAACCCACTACAAAATTCCTAGTACTATCCATTTTTTCTGTCTATTTCTGGTTTGGTGGTGGGTGAGGGGTCTTGTGAGTTGTAAATGTGATGGGTATCCGTATATCTTTGAACTTTCTATGTTTCTCTTTCCCAAAAACAAATGAAAGAAAGATGAAATATTTTTAAAGATTTGAGCTACAATGTTGTGAACAGAACAACATCAAATTATTTATTTATTTATTTATTTATGTGTGTATTTTGTATCATAAATTATTATTCAAAATTAAAACACCCAAATAGGACCCAAAAAATTCCAATTCGATCTTCACATAGCACATCTTCAATCAACTCAAACCTTCATGCGCAACTGTTAAACCTTCAAATGCCAGATCGATGAAACAGAAATCATAGATAGAGAGGGAAAGCTTGAGGTCATGGGCTTTGTTTAGATTAGAGAATACAAAAGCACTTCAAAGTGAAATTGACAAGGAAGAACTGCCTATGGTGGTGGGTCCGGTGACAAACGGCGAGATAGAAATGTCCTATTGGTACAAATTGATATGAATATATGATAGAGAGAGAATAAAACATCATCTTACAAGTCTAAAATGCCAATTTATGTGTTCTATTGAAATTCTTGAGCAAGCTTCTAAATTTCAAAAAGCCACCTTTTGATCTTATTTTTTAAAATTTTGTTAGTTTTTTATGTTTGTAATGGAGAAAGTCATAGGTGGGTAATGGACCCTTAATAGAGCAGACCTTAGGTGAGCAAAGTGCCAAATTTTAAATCACAGGTATGCAACTTAAATTTTGGCCAAATCACAGGTGAGTAAGTTGTAATATGCTCTTTCTTTTGGCTTCGTGTAATATAAGCCTACTTTTGCAATAGTAACCTTGCGCCTTTATGTCAAGAGAGACTATTAGGTTTTTGGGGTATGGTGACATGATATTCTCTACCAATAAAAATAAGTTATTTAATACAAAAACATGACATAAAGTCAAAAACCATGTAAAAAAGTTCATTAACCAATATTAAATGGTTTGGAGTACCATGTCAACTATACTAGAACTATACTTAAAAGTGTTAAATTTCATTATCCAATATTAAATGATGCTACAATGCATTTTCATCTCCTCCTATCATTTTAGTACTCTCTAACTTATCAAAGGAATTTCAAATTAAAAAAAGAAGAAGAAATTCATAGTTCAATGATCTTTGACATGCCAATCTTATTATGTAAGCCTATTATGTAAGAGGTAATGTTTAGTGCACAAAACTCCCATTTTTTACTTTCATTAAATCACACGATAAGACATCTAAAGAATATAGTGACATTATATGCCACACCAATAAAAATAAGTTACTTAATACAAAATATGACATAAAGTCAAAAACCATGTGAAAAAGTTTATTGTTCAATAGTAAATGGTTTGGAGTACCATGTCAACTATACTCCAGCTATACTCAAAAGTGTTTAATTTCAATCATTTGATTTATGGACACCAAAGGGTATGTACAATGATGCTGCACTGCATTTTCATCTCCTCTTATCACTTTAGTCCTCCCCACCTTGGCAAAGGAAATTAAAAGAAAAAAAAAAAAAAAACAAAAAATCACGGTTTAATGATCTCTAACATGCTAATCCTATTATGTAAAAGGTAGTATCCAATGTATTTAACTCACATTTTTACTTCCATTAAATCAAACGACACTGATTGAAAGAACCTCATGTCCTCATTTGGTGAGGATAACAGCACTCTAATTGATACAAAAAACATAGAGGTACAAAGTAATCCACCAGCAACACTGATAAAAAAAACATAAGGAAATAGGAACCAAAGTTTACAAGGAAAAGATGGTAAAGCAGAACGAAATAATACAACAACAATGAGAGGGAATTAAATGCTGTCTACTTTGATTTGGGAGAGGGCTCTTCCTTCTTCAAACTTTTGGGCTCTGCAGCAGATGATGCTTCTTTTGGTGGATTGAGCTCCTCCCAGGCTTCAATCCTGGTAAGCATGGCATCCCCAAGCTGCTGAAAGTAATGATCAACATAGCCAAGATTTACCTTGACCAACTTTGAGAGCTCAACATAGCATTCCTGCACGGTTGTGCACTTTTTTGGTAGAACGATAGACTAGAAGAATGGAATGATCTCCTCCTGCAAGTATATGCCATCGTATTCCTTCTTCAAATTAACAAATGGGTTGCTCGCCTTGCTACGCCAAATGTATGGCAACCCTGTCTTTACCTCTCGATTCAAATGGTCACAAATCACCTGAAAACCAAATTCAAAAGGCATTAAAAGGTCGTATCGGTGTACAAAAACTCCCCCTTCTGCGAGGCCTGGAAGAGGCGATTGGTATTAAATATCTATATCCTACAAATTGAGCTCACTAGCCACATCTTAGATTCTATAGCAATCAACTGGGAATGCTGTAATAAATTAGGATAATTCTTCAACCATCAGATGGCATGCTATAAAGCACTCAGACAAAAGAATGAAGATACCTTGGCACACCAACCAGCCACATATCGTCATATCTTCCAAATGGTTGGCCATAATCCATGAGGCCAAAATACATTGCAGGCCCAATCAGTTCTCTGTCGAAAGCAAGGTTCATCCCACTCATTGGGAAGAGGGTGCCTTTCGGGATTGTCATGACAGCATCCACATACCTGTGTGAACTAATATTAATGCACAATTAGGCAACATTAAGCTGAAGAGGGCTCTAAGTTCCATGTCAATGCTTTGAAATATCAAATTCAATGACTGGAATAGACAAATTACTCAGACTTGATTAAGAATTTTAACTTATGAAATGAGTTTGATTCCCACTAGAAAAAAATATCCTATATATAAATAGCAAGTTGATGTACAGTAAGATCAGTGAGTCACTAATTGTGACTTGAATCATTCAAAAGAAGGTGATTGAAATAGGTCATTCAAGGTCATAGAAATTTACAAGGAGGTTTTACAAAACATACACACACCAGAAAAATGCAGCAATAATCCAAAGTCCAAACCGTAATAAAAGAGTAGTCATAGACTAAAAATATCTCTATTTCAACAATACTAAGGAATCATTCCCTACAAATTTTATAGTCAGATAATAATCTTCACCTCTATTTGGCAGCCCAGGAAAAGAATAACATCAAGTTGAAAGTTGATTGAGAAAAATACAAAATAGCATATTATCAAATGCATTAAAACAGAACCTTTTGTGAAATAATACTGACAACAACCGAAAAAATAAATATAAATCATAGTTCAGCAATGACAAACCAATATAAGAAGCAACAGCAAGCCTTACTAAGAGTGATAAGAAACTTAACCTGGTGTTGCGCTCACGAGGCTTGACAAGCTGAGTAGGGGCATCATAGTCAGGAATGTTGAGCCAAAGCCCATGAGAGATGGCAGTAGACACTCCTTCTCTCAAGCTAAAGGGGTATCCATGAACGAAGTCAGCTCCATCCCTATATGGATCATAGAGGGTATTGAAGAATAATGGTGTCGATGGTGTCAGCAGGTTCTGTATGTGTTGTGCTAATGCATTTATCTCTTTCCCGCTCGGATCCTTCGCCACCTTTTTTCACATTCCAGGTTTCAATGACACAAACAAAATAAGGAAAAGGAAAATGGTACCAAACATATCAAATTATTGTGTCCAGAATGAATTAGCATTTTATTAAACTAAATAGGTATAAAATGTTATGTTCAAGCAAATTAGTATTGATGCTTTATTATGCTATCTTTTATAAGATCGCTCGTAGACCTTACATATTGGAATATATAGCATTAGTATTCTTTTTCTCTCTTTCTCTCACCCTTCCGTTTATCTGCAATCTTTTTATTATTGCTTCACAATTTACAATCAGATTGGTTTTCTTTTTTTTGCTTGTTTATGTATGCAAAAAAAAAATTCAGTTGCTACAATGATCACTAATTCTTTAGATCCAGATAATATGAAGCATGACTCATAAACAGTAACACAAACACTTGCAGATTACAATGCAGACTTCTTATTATTATTATTTGAAGAAAAGAAAAAAGATTTCCTATCAAAAACATAAAATTAAATACGCCGAACCTCATTTACGAGTTTAAAACTGTAATTTTATCAAATTTCAATAAGTAAGCAAATAAACTTTTAATAACAAACTAATGCAGACACGCATGTAAGAAAATGCATCATAAACAGGACTAATGTTATCCAAGTACAGTCCTGGACCAACCTATGGTTGGCAGTTTTGACTAAAACATGAAAATGCTTAATTATGTTTGATTTGCGTGTTTCATACTTCCGCCACCAGCAAAAGGGTCTATTTGGATACTGCGTATCACTAAAAATTGAAAATACTGTAGCAAAATAAATTTTAAATGTGTGAATAGTGCATTGAGATGCAGTTTTAACTTAATATTTATTGAAGTCCGTACTTGTGGGTTCCGTGAACAATGCATGGGATCTAGCTAAAAAAATGCAGACGTGCAAAACGCTGGGTTTGCCGCTATCCAAACTCATACTTAGTAGTAATAAGCCCGCAAAACCCTTTGCCTTGCGTGTCCAAGGTTGTTAGTTTGGATGGTCTCACACCATGTCAAATTTAGGTTTAAGTGGGCCAGAGCAATTACCACACCTATAAGTCTATTTTTTTTATTCAATAACAAAAAGTGTGTTCCATACTTCCTTGACTAATACGAAAGTGAAGTGAATGAAATTGGAACTATAATGGGACTAGTACATGTCTTATTCAAAAGATTATAAGGCATTTAGCACTAGATTGATTGTGTGCTACCTTAGCTAACTAGCCTGATGGATGGGTCCACATAGAGGCTATCCAAGAAAGAACATATATGCAATCAAAAGCCGTCATATAATTAATGAATGATGTTAAAGAATTCTTTAAGTCAGTAGCATTATCTAGTATATTTCATAAAAAGAAGCAGAGTTCAAATCCTTTCTCTTTGTTATAACAATCAAATTATTAAAAAAAAAAAAAAAAATTTTTGCTACAAATTTATTCTACAAATCTCAGAAATCAATCTATCTATATATTACTAAAAGCTGAAGCGTAGCATTTAATATTGCTACGCTCACATTGAGCCACATCAGCAGCCACGTCATCATTTTTTGTTTTCAATTTTTGTTATATATATTTTATAACATTTTCTCATTAATTTAAGGTGACTTAAAAACTCCATTATTTAAAAATTAAAATATCTTTTAACAATTATTATTATTATTATTATTATTAATTTTCCAAAACTCTCCATCCCTTTTACCTCTTCATCTCCCCACTACTTTCTACTTTAATATCATTCTTTCTCTACCTTTTTGTTTTCCTTTATTTTGACCCTTCTTATTCTCAACATCTTACTATAAATTTGACATTTTCCTTTTCATTTTATACATAGTTTTCTCACACAAAAAATGTTACTTCTCTCTCTCTCTCTCAATTTTTTTCATTTTTTGTTTGATTTTTTTTTTTATATTTTCATTGCATCAATTCTTTTGGTTGATGAATTTTTATGTTAATTAGAATTCTACTTTGGGTTGATGCAATTTATTTTTATGTTATAAGTTGTAATCTTTTATCTTTTCATTCTATGCATAGTTTTCTCACACAAAAAAAAAGTTACTTCTCTCTCTCTCTCTCTCTCTCTCTCAATTTTTTTCATTTTTTTTTTATTTTTTTTTCATTGCATCAATTCTTTAGGTTGATGAATATTTATGTTAATTAGAATTCTACTTTGGGATGATGCAATTTATTTTTGTGTTTTAAGTTATTATTTTTTATATTTTCTTTGATTAAATATTATCCTACTGCATTATGCATATAGTATATAATAATATAATGTTATTATATTACATATAATGTTATTATATCACATTGAGCCACATCAGCAGCCACGTCATCATTTTTTGTTTTCAATTTTTGTTATATATATTTTATAACATTTTCTCATTAATTTAAGGTGACTTAAAAACTCCATTATTTAAAAATTAAAATATCTTTTAACAATTATTATTATTATTATTATTAATTTTCCAAAACTCTCCATCCCTTTTACCTCTTCATCTCCCCAATACTTTCTACCTTAATATCATTCTTTCTCTACCTTTTTGTCTTCCTTTATTTTGACCCTTCTTATTCTCAACATCTTACTATAAATTTGACATGTTCCTTTTCATTTTATGCATAGTTTTCTCACACAAAAAATGTTATTTCTCTCTTTCTCTCTCTCTCTCAATTTTTTTCATTTTTTGTTTGATTTTTTTTTTATATTTTCATTGCATCAATTCTTTTGGTTGATGAATTTTTATGTTAATTAGAATTCTACTTTGGGTTGATGCAATTTATTTTTATGTTATAAGTTGTAATCTTTTATCTTTTCATTCTATGCATAATTTTCTCACACAAAAAAAGTTACATCTCTCTCTCTCTCTCTCTCTCAATTTTTTGTCATTTTTTGTTTGATTTTTTTTTCATTGCATCAATTCTTTAGGTTGATGAATATTTATGTTAATTAGAATTCTACTTTAGGATGATGCAATTTATTTTTGTGTTTTAAGTTATTATCTTTTATATTTTCTTTGATTAAATATTATCTTACTGCATTATGCATATAGTATATAATAATATAATGTTATTATATTACATAGAATGACTTGGATAATTTGATGTTTATTGCTATATAGTTTATTTTTACTTTTTTTCCTCTCATATTATTATATTTAACATTTAAATCAAGTCACATCCTCTATGTTGTTAAATTATGCAGCACAAATTAAGAAAATGGCTAGACACAAACTTGCCTTCCTTTACCATACGTTGAGGAAATCAATATATTTATGTGATAAAGGGTCATATAATTTATAATTTAGGTAGCATCCTTTGAATGTGACTAGGCCTATGGATTGAGCAATTTGTAGACTTAAAAAGGTTATTGAGAATGAACTTTTTGAATTAAGTCTAACAAAATATGAATTACTATATATCATTTAGATAAAAGCTTTTATCATAGATACATTAATATTTTTTTTTTGCCACATATTTAAATCACACAAACTTAATAATTTTATATTATGTGTTAGCATAGTCTCTGTTTATTCTTCTTCTTCTTCTCAAAAATATTATGTATCATCTTTAAAGGATGCCAACAATATTGATCTTATGGGAAAAGTTACATAAAATATTAAGAAAAAAAAAATTTATATTACAATATACTAAAAATGTTTTACACATTCATCTATTTTAATTTATATTTTTTTCCAAAATAAAATTTTAATTTAGATATTTATAAGTAAACAATGAAATAATGATTTATGAATAATTAAAAAATATATATATCTATACATATTTATCTTGTGCAGTTGTAGCTTTACATATACTTTTGCATTTATATATTCATCTACTTTAATTAGATATATATAACTTAATAATGAAATCTATAAACAAGGTGATTAAAGCAATCATATTTGCACAATTCAAAAAGTCACAATTTCTTTTTTCAAAAAAAGGCCGTTTACATTTCCTTGGAATTATTTTTAAATTTTTTTTATAAAACCTTTGACATACCACTAACCTAACCACTTCATACATTAAAAAAATTTATGGCTCATTATTACTTCCGTTAATATATTATGGATATCCTAATTGATTGAGACCAAACTAGAGAAATGTCTTTCATATTTCCTTGAAAATTTAGAAGGAAAAAAAAAAAAAAAAAACCCCTTTGACATACCACTAACGTAATTACATCTATAACTATACTATTTAAGCCATCCATGATATCTATTTCTTATTGATAACCACAAAATTTACAACTAACAAGGGAACATACAAAGTAATAAAGAATAAATGAAGGAAGAAAAAAAGAAATGAAATCAAACGTTAATTAATAACTATTATTTGGAAAATAAAAATGTGGTAAAGAGGAGTAAGAAATAAAATAGAGATGACTATACAGATGACATTAAAAACTTTATAGTGCAATAAAATCAACAATTAAATATAATAATACAAAATAGTAACTTAAAAATAATCAAATTTTAACTAGGGAAATTATATATATATGTATGTATATATATACATATATAAATCATAATCTTCATACACCATGACTTAAAAAAAATTATTGAATAGTTCTACTTTTTATTTAATGTCTATTTTATACAAATCATCAACCATAAATATATGATGATAGTAAAAAATGTTATAGACAAAATTATGAAAAATATGATAAAACTTTTTTTTAAAAAAAACTCTTTATAAAGTCTAGGGAGTAAAATAGTATTTTATCTAAAAAATTATCATGCGCAACGCGCGGGTCTGCGACTAGTATATATATAAAAGCAGAGACCTCATGCGGGAGAGCACGAGGCTCTGCCATGTGGCACTCTATTAGAGTGATTTGCATTTAGCTTTTGTCTCTTTCTTCTTCTCCTTTTTTTTCCCCCAAATTTGCTTTAATCAATTACAATTATTCAATATTTCCCTCTAATATTTCCAATAAACTCTACTTCCTCATTTATTACTTCAACTCTATTAATTTTGTTCAAGTGTCCCACGTGTTATATACTATCCATCCACTCACAAGACTTCTCACCTCCTTATCAAAACACAAAATGGTTAACAATTCTCCCTTTATTTACTTTCCCATTAAATCACATTCATCGTTTTGGCCCTCCTTTAACTCTTATCTTTTTGGGCTTAAGAGGATTTTAAAATCCTCTTAAGCCACAATATAAGAACCAAAAAAAAAAAAAAATTAGAGACTTTTTGTTTCTTTAGTTCAATGTTTCAAGACTTTTCCTATTAAAGAATAAAGATTCTTTGTATGACTCTTAGATTTCTTTGGTTCAATGTTTCAAGATAAATCTCTTGCACTTCTACTCCTTTATATATAACCCACAACCCTTTATGCATCTCATCTCAAATACATTCTGACCAAGAATGATGTCATTTATCTTCAATCTTTCAATGACACCTACCCAACTCCAACTTCGTCGTTCTATCTAATCTTAACTAGCATGAGTTGGCTATAACCACCAAGGACGAGGGCTTGCCTTTTTTTTTTTTTTATTGAGTGACGTCGAATTACATATGATTTTGATGTTGAGGTCATATGTTTTGGGTTTTGTAAAAGCTATGGTTGCTTTACATCTTTGGGTATTTAGTGTGAGAAGTATTTTTTTTAGAACTAAAGAGAAATAAAAAGAAACCTTATAATTGATTATTGATGAGATTAGTTGCTTTTTATTTGTAATGTGTTAGAATTCATAATTTATAAGTTCCTTTGTAGTTTTTTTACTACTATTTGGTACAATATCGATATAAGCTATGATGATAAAAGTAAAAGTCAATGATGATTTTAGAGTGTTTTGTGCTCTATTAAATTTTTATTTTATTTTTTTAAATGTGGAAGCCTCTTGCTAAAGGCAATTAAATCTTGATAAATAGAATTGCTTTAACTATTTTTTCTATATCTTATCACATTCAATAAACATATAAAAGCAGAGACCTCATGCGAGAGACTATAAGGTCCCGCCAAGTGGCGTCTTTCTTTGATAACTTAGCCATCTTTTTTTTTTAATAGTTACAACTTATCGTTTAACTCTACTCCTCTCTCTCTCTCTCTCTCTCTCTCTCTCCCTCTCTCTCTCTCTCTCTCTCTCTCTCTCTCTCCTCATCAATTTAATTAGCTATTCAGAATTTCAAACCCTTCAATTGCCTCCCTTCAATTCAATTGGCTATTCAGAATTTCAGACCCTTCAATTGCCAGCCCCTTTCAATTTCCTTCCCTTTTCTTCATTACACAACTATATCTTAGATTACTTCTAGCCTAGACTAAATCACTATTATAAATGCTCACAATTTTTGAAGTGACTCTTTATCAATATAAATGCTCTCACCAATCAAGCAGAAAATACATCAAAATATCAGCCATCTCAAAGAGGATGCAAAGCTTGCTGTATCAGATTTATAAGCATGGAAATCTGATCACGTCAAGCTCAAGGCTGCACACCAGTTAGCTAACAAGTCTGCGCTATTTCTCGGTAGTCCTTCCATTTAGTTTATAGATGTGTCTGATTGTATTGCTAACATTGCTAAAGCTTAGTCTAATGGCCATCTATTGTTCTGTCTTTTCTTTAATGCAATGAATTTCTTCTCAAATTGTTATTAAAAAAAAAAAAAAAAGACTAATTCACAGTTACAGTATGCCCTCTACCATCACTTCTTTTTTCTTTTTAAGTTTCTCCTTTTTATGCTTATTTTTTTTTCCTTTTTAAAATTTTAAATTTGTCAATATGATTTCTAGCTTTGCAAGATTAATTACAAGCAATGACAAGGGCAATGGCAAGGAATCCAAGCATATCCAATTGTTTGCTCTCATTTCCTTTGCAAAAATCACCAATGTATCAGCATAATGGAAATTTTCCTTTGAGATGCCAATTTTTCCTTTTATTTCTTTCATTTTTACGTTTTTATTCAACTATTCCATGTCAATGTTGATGGTTTGTGACTAATATATTTTTGGTGGGTTGGTCAAGATTTGTTTTGCCCATGATGAGAAAGGGTGTTTGGCATTTATAAATCTCTACAAGTTTCAAATTTTTTAATTGCTAGGCATATTCTTCATTTGGTGGGTTGGTTAGGATTTGGTTTGCCCGTGATGAGAAAGGGTGTTTGGCATTTATCCCTTCAATTTGTTTACGTCTTACATTTTTTAGATAACCAAATGTAACCATGTAAAAAATGAAAAAGAGGAGATTTGATGTATTTATTTATTCATTGTAAACATCATGGGTAATGGGTTGAATTGTAATGAATAAATATATATTATTTCTAATTAATAAACATCATGGACGGTGGTACTTCTTTTCTTTTATGCTGATGTCTATAATTTCTCAAAAATTGTAAATGTATTTGTCTCCATCCCCTTGAAGAAGAAGGTTGATTCTTTTTGCAGATTACTTCAACAAAATAATTATAATGAATATGTGTTTGCAATTTATAATTGTTACTTCTTATGATAAACTTAGTACTAACAAAGTTTTATAGCAAATATGTTATAATATATGTACAATATTCTTCATAAAAAATTGCATAAAATATTACAACATTATACGTGCATCGCACGGGCAACTTACTAGTTGACATGAATTTTACAAGACATAGAATTAAACTTCTATTTATTAAGCTGTTAGTGTAGTACTAATCCTTTTCAAACTTTAGCATTTTTGTGACGTGTATTTGTGTTAAAACCTCACTTTTTTTCTTCCCTTCTTCCTTGTGTGCTTTTGTTTCTACTCTCTCATTAAACATTGAGAACATTAATAGTAAGAACTTAGACAGGATGAAAGTTGAACAGGTGTATTTGTTTCTAACTGAGAAAAAAAAATCTAATAGTTGTCTGTGGGACCTCGTAAATGCTGGTCCCACTTTAAAGCTGGATCCAACGAATCAACTATGTTTTTTAATTTCTTTGACCTTATCCTTGGACAATTATTGGTACATCTAGTGTATAAGTGTAACACTTCTCTCACGTAAATGTGACACATAAAAGATCCACATGTAGGGCCTCTGTTCTGTGAGAATAAGATGTAGCTAGCAATCTATGCACTAACTAATTTAATCAGTGATCGGATTGGACATATGTCATGCATATGAAGCTGGTGGACATCCAACCTGTACACTCTTCTGTAGAGTTAAAAATTCCATTTTCCACAAAGACTAGTTAGGGTGGCATGTTATAAGTGAAAAAATTAAGATAAAATTTCTACTTGAAAAAGTATGAAACTATATACATAAAAAATGTATGTCATACAAAGTTAATCTCATTCGTATAAGAATTTTTATCAGACTCAAAATTATGTTAGCTATTTAACATATGAATATCTATTTTACTATAATAGTTTCTTAGTGTTTATTTACTAAGGACATTATCCACGTACTAAAAACTTTTAAGAATGTTAACAAATATCATCATCTTCCAACAATAAGCAATTGATTTTTACTAAGACATGTCAGAATATTTAAATTTTCGTAATGAATGATGTCATATGCTACAATTGAAACTCTTTATCAAATACCTTTAACTATACACAATGAAAATTTTTGTCATTCATACTTTCTTCTTTATCATTTTACATGAGTCTAGGTACAATATTCAGTTTACTTAGTTTTTAATGAACACCCATTTTAGGTAAGAAAAGAAACTAAAAAAAAAAAAAAAACTGTAAGACCTCAAATTTGGACCATCGGCCCAATAATGGATGGATTAGTCCAAAAGGCCCAAAAATCAATGAATTTGTAGAGCGTAGGTAAAGAAAGCTGGACTAGTTTAGATTAAAAAATCAATAAGGTGGGTTGGATCGCAATGAGAATGAAATAGAAGAGCTTAACTTCAAGAAATGGTCCTTGGCATATGTTCGAGAAGATCAATTTGATATATATTTGTTCTAAATTTGGATACAAGATTAGTTTTTTGTGTCTACAGTGTTTCTTTCTCTCTTTTTCTGATCCCCTTCTTTGTTAGATCTCCCTTCCTTTTATACTCCTCCTTCACTTAGCCCTTCACGTGCATATTGGATGACTCTTGTTGATACTTGGCCCATCCCAACTTTTTCAGAAGTCCTTCGGTAATAGCTGGACGGCTGAAAATCACTGTTCAGAGGTCTTCTCCACATAAATGCGGCCAGAGGATTAGCTGCAGAGCATTCAATGCGGGGGTAGCAGCCTTCTTCCTTGATATTTTTGGGATCTCTTCTTGGCACATGCTTCTGTAATACTCGCCCAGTCTGACAGAATCCTCTGGTGTGTTTTCCTGAACGGCAAACTCCAAGATTCACCCTGACTTCAGTAATCCGAGGTGACGTTTATCCTCGGTACAACTTCCAGGGTCATTAAGTTCTCATTTAACCCCTTCACCTTTCATCACAGACTTTTGAGGTTAAGCTGGTTTGTCCTCGGCTTGGGCTCTGGGCCCAACATGCGCAGGGATAAAGACGTCTTGGCCCATCGGATTAAGGTTCTAGGCCCAACGTGTATAGAGACAGTGAACTATTGGCCCATTGATCCTACAACAACAAAAAGCACGTGTCATTGAATTTTTCATTAAATAAATTATAAGTTTCGAATATTTAAACCTAAAAAATCAATGTTCTCTAGGTAATAAATAAAACACCTTATATTATCATTCTAACTTTCTAAGCATTACCACCATCTATAACTCAAAGTACTTGAAGAAAATGTTTGGGATGTTAAAATTTAGTGGAGGTATTTTAGACATTACACAATAGAATATTTTAAGAATTATAAGTTTTCATTAGGGTTTAACTAAAAGAATAACAATATGACATATTTGCTCTTTTCCAAAATATTAAGGAAAAAATTGCTTGATTTTAAAGTTTAAGGAGGAATTGTGAACTACCCCAAACATAAAGGATGAAAAATGTTTTATACTAAGTTTTTTTTTTTTTTTTTTTTAAATTTTATTTTGTGTGTGTGTGTTTGTAAAACTATGTGTTTTTACTTAAAATAGTGTGTAAAGATAAAAATACAATAAAAAAAAAAATACAAAAATTCAATCTAAGAAAACTGTATGTGAAATAGTGAATTTTGGCTTAACAAAGTTGACTAAACCCAAAAAAAAAAAAAAAAAAAAAAAATCTAGAAACACAACATAATGGTACAATATTTTCGTAATACTTTTATAATTTTTTTATATTTTATTTTGACTCGTAAAAAATTGACACTTTAGTTGTTGTGAAAATATTATGACGACAACAAAATGTCTTAATATTGCTATGTCCACAACATTTTCACAACAAATCATAAAGTAGTAGGTTGTTACAGGTTTTTATTGGTATGCAAAAAAGTAATTTCATTGGTATGTTTAAATTATAACCAATAACAATTTACCACCTATGATTTGTTATGAAGTGTTATGAAAAATGTTGTAGATGTTGTACTTCTTTTTTTACAATACCTTTATTTTTAGTTGTGGTTGGTTCTAGTATGATATTTTTTAATTTTATTTTAGCCTATAAAGAATTAACACCTAAACAATTGTGAAATTATTGTGATAATTTGTTGTGATAATATTTTATTTTTTTAGGCAAACAACTCATATGTAGATAAAAAAAAAATAAAAAGTATGTTCTATAGGCAATATTTCCCAAAAAAAAAAAAAAGCCTAAAACAGTTTAATTGGATTGAATAAACCAAAACTATTGTAAATTTTCTACTGTAGCTTTACCCATTGACACTTTTTATATATAGACAAACCGATAGATTTGTCCAAGATATTTCTTCAAAGATTTGTTTGACTTTTGCACCCAAAAAAAAAAAAAAAAAACAAAAAAACTATGCATCAAATATCCAAATCTAAGACTAAGACTAAGACTAGAAAAATTTTCACACACACACAAGGAAAAACAAAACAAAACAAACACTTACAAAGCAATCATCATCAATGGTGAAAATGTACTTCTTGGACACCAAGAAGTCAAAGCAACTATAGGCAAAGCCCATGAGGGAGATACATCTAGCCTTGGGACCCAAAACCCTGTCCACATCGTTCCTATTGTAAAGCTTGTAGTCGAACCCATCTGGGACCTTGATGACCTTGTAGGGATCACCATCCTGAATGATGATGAGGTGGTATGGCTGCAAGAACGGCCTCCACATCTCCAAGAAATCCAGGTTCTTGATCGTATGGATCACTATGTCTAGCTCGCCTTTCAGCGGTGGTGACAATGGAGTTATTAGGTGAGCCATGGCAGCAAGATTGGTCGCTCTCAGACTGAGCTCGAAGAAGTGAGAGTTTTGTGTACTGAGTACGAGTTTTAGTTAACATGATGGGATGGGTTTTATAGTGTATAAAGGAGCGTGGGATTGGTGCTTTTTGGAACGAGGAAAGAGTGAAGGTGAAGAGAGAGGGAGAGAATGAAGAATGAGGTAATTAAGGGAGTTACATCTGAGGGCACATGTGAAGTGTTGGGTGAGTATAGGATACCATAAGATCAAAATTGATGGCAAAGTGTTAATATGAAATTAATTGTGTAAGGACACGGTTTGGCGACCAATCCCAAAATAAGAATGGACTGAGGCTCAAAGAGCTCAATACAATGAATTTGTAGAGAGTGGGTTGGAAAACTAGGCCTTACTAAATTGAACAACAACTGAAGTGGATTAAAATCACAAAGAAACAAATATAAAATGGCTTTTTATAAAGAAAAACACCCTCGGCATAATTCGAGGAGCTTAATTCTAGTGTATTTCTCTTTAGAACTAGGTTACAAGTTTTGTTTTTGTTGCTATAGTGTTTTTCTCTTAATTTCTTGATCTTTTTCTCTCAGGATATCTCCTCTATTTTATACTATTTTCCCCCTTCATCTCTACCCTCCTTGTGCAGATCAGATTGTTGGTGTTAATCCTTGTCCCATCCACACCTTCCTAAAGTCTTAGGGTAGTAGCTGTAAGGCTGAAAAACTACTGTTCATGTATCACTTCCTCATTAATGCAGCCAGAGAGTTAACTGCAAAGCATTCAATGCCGTGGTAGCAGCTTTCCCTTAGATATTTTATATATTTTTCTATGTCCTGTACTTCCGTGAAGTATATCTTTATCAATAGAATCTCCTAGAAGGTCACTTTGGGCAACAGGACATACTATCCAATCTCTGCTTCACTTATCCAAGGAGAGACTTCTCCTCGGCCTACCTTCCTCAACCTTCTAAGTCGTTACTTACTTGTTGAGCTTTGAACCTTACGCCTTCATTACTGTTTTTCTGTTATCGGACCAATAAGCCCCCTTGGATAAGGCCCAAGGCCCAATATGATGTCCTGGGCCTCTTCTCCCTACAAATTGCATATTAAATCATTATGAAAAAATTTATATATATTAAAAGTCAAACTTTAGAGAAAATCCAACTTTGTGTCATGTGTCCCATTTAATTTTCAATTTTTGTGCCAAGTGAATTATCTATATAAAAGTTCAATTAGAATTCAATTTTGCGCCACGTGTCTAAATTTATGTGGACACCATAATTATCCACTTAAGTTTGTGCCATGTGTCTATTTAAGTTTTTTAATTTTTGTACCAAGTGAGTTAATGAGTGCAAAATATTAAGAATATAATATTAATGAACTATAAAATAAAAATAAATAAATTAATTAATCACATATACTCAATAAAAATCACTTCACAACAAAGATCACTACATGTTCTATCTTATTAAAAATTAGAAAAAAATGATCATAAGTAATATTAAATTTAGGTAAGAATTTTAATATGTGACTAATTACGTTTACTTTAAAAAATTGACTATTATTTATATTTTTATGATAAAAATTATGTTTAATTTTAAATGTATTTATATGTATGCGTGTGTTACATGCTATTTTGTTTTTAATAATTTGACTAATTATTTATATTTTTATAATATAAATTTTATTTAATTTTAAGTGCATCCATGCATTTGCTTGGATTACATGCTTGTTGAGTATAAAAATCGAAAAGTCCAAATCCAATTATATGCTAGTTGAGAAACCATTACGTATTTTAAAAATGTATAATTTGTACCTCTTTTTTAAAAAAATGTATAATTTGAACAGTTTAATTGTGATAATTTTTATTATACCTATGTATATGCACGTGGTTATACACTAGTAAACAATAATAGACAAATATAAAAAATTTCATATTTGTTTCCAAAATATTTGTAATGGTAGGTTATGACTAGTATAATATGACTTTTATATGGGACTATTATTTGCATTACTTTTGTTGTATATTAATTACAATCTATCACCTTAACATTTAGGAAAAACTTGTAAAATTATTTGGTTGTCTAGAATTATGAGAACCAAATAATAAGTGGCAAAGTGTACTGTAGAAAATATATTTATCACATATATACTTCTTGTTATAGATAAGTTTGTTTTTTAACGAGTTTACAAATATGATTTGAACTTATAACATATGATAATTATTCTTTACTGTTATATTGAAAAGAAGACACTTTACTAGTTAGGTATTATTGTTACCTTTACTATGGGCAAATATGGATGTATAGGAGGTACTATGGTTAAAGTTTTATTAGAATTTAGCAAAAAAAAAAAAAAAAATTATTTAAATAAATCTTGATGAGATGTGGAAGGTGTTGGGCGGTTTTTTGCGCATAGCCACGTGTCTTATGCTGGAGGTGTGACTTTGCTAGACTCGGATTTGTTTTGGGGAGTTCAATCTAGAACTCGACATTGGGCCGCATAGACCAATGGCTTCCAGTGCATTTTGAACCTACAAAATAGATAAAACCCAAAGTCCTAGAATCATGATAATAGTTGAAATATAATATATCTAGCATAATAGTTTTGATTAAATGGTGAGTTGAACATTATTATTATGTGCGTTAGTGATGTCCATTAGAATGTAATTAATTAAGTGTCATATGTCCAGTAATGGGATGAGTCCAAAATAGTCCATATCCAACTGCGGTTCATTGTTCATGTTTAATATAATAAGGTATGTCCAGTAATGGTCTATGTCCAAATAAGGTATGTCCAACAATGTTTTATGTCCAAGTAAAATATGTCAATGGTGGTAGATCAATTTATTAATATGTATGTTCATTAATGAAGTATTAGTGAGACCATGTTTTATTAAATAGTGAGTTGATATTAAAGTAACTTGCATCTAGCGGTGCAATAGTAATGAGTTAACATATACTTAATAATGAAATCTTGAAGATAGAGAGATTTTGACTTATCTTGTATGTTTCTGACTGCAGCTGTACAACATCACTTTGTTTTTTATATGATTTGTGGCTCCAGTAGTATAGCGTTAGTGAGCTGATAACATTCCAGTGCCAGAATAATATGAGTACAATAGTACAATGATAATAAATTAAAATATACTCAATAGTATAATTTTGGAGATAAAAATATAATGACTTATTTTCATAATTTGTAGCTCTAGCTGTATAACGTCAGTGGGTTTATAACATTTCAGCAGCTAGAGAAAATGAGTCCATGTGCGGTATGATATTATGAGTCATTTTATGGTAACTTCACGATTGAAAGGGAAAAATGGGTGCAAGTGAAGGGAGAGAGAGAATATGTCCAACTGTGTGCATATGTTGGTTAAAGAGAGAATATGTCCAACTGTGTGCATATGTTGGTTAAGTTTATCTCCTTTATCATGCACTTAAATGATTTTCCCCATGTAATGCTCTTTTAGATTTTAGTCAAATATGAGTGATACTGCCTTCCATAAGAAAGGCTTTTAATTTTATAAGTTTGTGTCTTTCATAAGAATAGCTTTAAGTATTAGAAATGTATGTCTTCAATGAGAATAACTTTAATATGAAGTCTTCGTGTCTTTTAAGAGAAGGGCCTTAGTATTGATGTTCATATGCCTTTCATGAGAAGGGCTTTGTAATATGTTCTCGGAAGAGTGTTTGGTATCTTTTAAGATGTATGGAGATAGTAAGAAATATATATGTTTTGTGAGATATAGTGTTTGTAAGATAGATTAGAAACATATATGTGAGAAGTATGTATGGATAGTTTGTGAGGAATGCATTTGTAAAATATATGGAAGTATGAAATAGATAATATGGAGGTTAAATATAGTAAAAGTTGCTACTAGAGTTGTTTTTTGTGTTATGACATTGATTATGTTGCTTTTTAAGAAAAGAGGTATGGTAAGAGAAACAGAGACAGAGATGGAGATGTGTTTATGAGCAAGAAAATGATGATATTTCAGAAAAATAGAGTGTGGGAAAGATGGGTAATGGTTAATGGTGTGTCGTAATATGTGTGTTGTGTTGTTATCTAAGAAGAGAGATTTTGTAAGAGTGATGGAGAAGTATGAAAATGTGTATATGGTAGCAAAATGAATGAAGTTTCAGAATAAAGGGGTGAGAGAGAGATGGATAGTGTGTAATGGTGTCGTGGGCTGTGTGTTGCTTAGTCCTCTTTATATAGAGCCAAGTATGTAACTAAGTTTGAATTAGTTGAAGGGAAAAATCAAAAAATAAAGAAAGGTTTTTGGCAAAACAAGTGATTTCCTTAGTTTGGTTTTAGTTTTGGCTAAAAGAAGAAATCCTGAGACTTTGATGCTGCTGGAGTTGCTATTACAGCTATTAGTCACAGCTGTCAGCTCTACAGCAGTAGCTGCTGCAGCAGCTGACACTGTTGGATGATGTCATCTGAATGACATCTTCTGCTAGAGGAAAATATTTAGCATTAAAATTCATGGTTTAGCTGAAAATGGTAAGATAACCTTTATGGGACCTTCCTATTTCTGGTACTGCAGTTGGAGGCAAAGGATCTTAACTTAAAATTGTAGGATTTTTTTTATTGGATCCTTACTTCTTTTGGTATAGCAGGTAGTTGCTGGGATTGACCATTAATGGGCAAGTGATCTCATTTTAAGACATGTGTTAACTACCTAAATTACTGTTGGAGCTACTGCAGCTTCTGCTAGAGTTACTGCAGCTTCTGCTAGAGCTGTTGCAACTTCTGCTTGAACTGTTGCAGCTTTTGTTGGAGTTAAGGTAGTTTCTGCTGGAACTGTTGCTAGTATTTTTGGCTAAGTTTTCTCTTTTGGAAAGTTGTATGTTTAGTCTATGGCTTTATTACAATATAATTTTGGTAAGTAATAAACTAGTCGGTTGATATTTGATGAAGTTTTAGAGATGTAATTATGGTCTCTTTGTGTTTTAACCAAATCTTGGAGAGCAAGGAGAACATTTAATGCTAGATATGAGATATTAACATAGATTTAGCCATGTGCTTGGAATTGATTTAAATGAAAATAATAATATAATTTATATGAAATAATATAATTACATTTTTAAACTTATATTATATGATGAACATCAATTTTTATGTAAAGAGCATGGGGAGTTTTATTATTTTAAGTGTTATGTGATATAAGAGGCTCACCAAATGTTACCTATTGCACACTGACCCGTTAGAGTTCAGGGAATTAGGAAAGACATGCCAAACAACATGCTTTCCTTTATCAACTTTGAACCACTGTAGCTTTACTGAACATATTTCTTGACCCTCCAAATCACGACTCCCAAAATTCCCCTGATGAGACTCATGAGCTTGGATCATAAGCCGAAAATGAAATGTTGTGCCATGAGCTTGAACTATGGGCTTTGATGAGATAGTGTCGCCATGGGTTTTGGACCATGAGCTTCGACGTTATTTTGTGAATATGGGCTCTTTTGGGCTTTAAAAGAGATTTTTCCAAAATTCATAATTTGTTGATGTGGTGCAAGTTGCTAATGAAATAAAGCTATGTGGTGTGAAAAATTTGTCATCAACAAAAGGTTTAAGAATTAAGAGATAGTAGAAGAGTACAACCCTACCAATGGTAGACTCTGAGAAGATTTTAGTAAGAGCTTTAGGAGGCATATTTGGAGTGTATGGTGTCTAAGCAAATTAAGTTGCAAATAAATATATCAGGCTTGATTGGAAAAACACTTATTTATATTTATTTAATTAATAAATAAGTTAAACACAATCCCACTTTTAATGTTTGATTCATTAAATTAAATTAAATTTAAAGATAATTACAAATTCATGATCAGGCTCATAAGATAAGACTTTATTGAGATTGCACCCTTTTTTTTTTTTTTTTGAGAAACTTGAGATTGAATTATCTAAATTTGTAAATAAAGCCATAAAGTATAAAATCATTGTCTTCAATTTATGTTCCATAATAATACAAATCCATTTTGTTGTTTAAGAATTATTATGATTTATTCCAAATATAAGGATAACAAATTTAATTTTTAAAAGTTAATAAATATATATATATATATATATATGTTTGTTTGGCTTACAACTAGTGGCAGGGAGGAAGTTCACAAAATAAAATTAGTATTTCCAAATTAATTTGAACAATATAATTTTAATTACAACATAAGATCATTTTTTTACAGGAAGGTAACTAATCATTTTTATGGATTTGCACTTAAATTTGTTCGAAAAATAAATAAACCAAGTATAAGGATATAACTCAAGCTTGGTGAGGCGGACTTTACTCATAGGTGCAATACATCTCTTTGTGTCATACGCTTAGATTTTCAATGTAAAATGAAGGATTTGAGATCCACCTTAATGTTAGAGGCATTACACCTATCCTTGTTACATTAATACTGTGATGCCCCAATTTGATTGATTGATTGTGTGATGTGTGTGAGTGTGTGATGAGTCCCACATCGGGTATTTACTGGGTAAATCTGGGCTTTATTAACAACTACAAGGAGCCTTAATTGTGACTAGTCCTTTTGAGGTATAGCGCAGATATGGCTAGCGTTTTTCCTTGGGTTGTTTCATATGGTATCAGAGCCAGCCCGGTAACCCCGTGTTGGCTCAGAGACACTACCCCACAAAGTGGACCCTAACGAGGATGTTAGGGATTTAAGTGGAGGAGATTATGATGCCCCAATTTGATTGATTGATTGTGTGATGTGTGTGGGTGTGTGATGAGTCCCACATCGGGTATTTACTGGGTAGATCTGGGCTTTATTAACAACTACAAGGAGCTTCAATAGTGACTAGTCCTTTTGAGGTATAGCGCAGATGTGGCTAGCACTTTTCCTTGGATCGTTACATATGGTATCAAAGCCGACTCGATAACCCCGTGTGGGCTCGGAGACACTACCCCCACAAAGTGGGCCCTAATGAGGACGTTAGGGATTTAAGTGGGGGAGATTGTGATGCCCCAATTTGATTGATTGATTGTGTGATGTGTGGGGGTGTGTGATGAGTCCCACATCAAGTATTTACTGGGTAGATCTGGGCTTTATTAACAACTACAAGGAGCTTTAATTGTGACTAGTCCTTTTAAGGTATAGTGCAGATATGGCTAGCATTTTTCCTTGGGTCGTTTCATATGGTATCAAAGCCAGCCCAGTAACCCCGTGTGGGCTCAGAGACACTACCCCACAAAGTGGACCCTAACGAGGACGTTAGGGATTTAAGTGGGGGAGATTGTGATACCTCAAAAGGACTAGTCACTATTGAAGCTCCTTGTAGTTGTTAATAAAGCCCAGATCTACCCAGTAAATACCCGATGTGGACTCATCACACACCCACACACATCACACAATCAATCAATCAAATTAGGGCATCACAATATGTTATGTAACGATCCAAGGAAAAGCGCTAGCCACATCTGCGCTATACCTCAAAAGGACTAGTCACTATTGAAACTCCTTGTAGTTGTTAATAAAGCTCAAATCTACCCGGTAAATACCCGATGTGGGATTCATCACATACTCACACACATCACACAATCAATCAATCAAATTGGGGCATCACAATCTCCCCCACTTAAATTCCTAATGTCCTCATTAGGGTCCACTTTGTGGCGTAGTGTCTCTGAGCCCACACGGGGTTACCAGGCTAGCTCAGATACCATATGTAACAATCCAAGGAAAAGTGTTAGCCACATCTGCGCTATACCTCAAAAGGACTAGTCACTATTGAAGCTCCTTGTAGTTGTTAATAAAGCCCAGATCTACCCAGTAAATACCCGATGTGGGACTCATCACACACCCACACACATCACACAATCAATCAATCAATTGGTGCATCACAATCTCCCCCACTTAAATCCCTAACGTCCTCGTTAGGGCCCACTTTGTGGGTGTAGTGTCTCCGAGCCCACACGGGGTTACCGGGTCGGCTTTGACACCATATGTAACGATCCAAGGAAAAGCGCTAGCCACATCTGCGCTATACCTCAAAAGGACTAGTCACTATTGAAGCTCCTTGTAGTTGTTAATAAAACTCAGATCTACCCAGTAAATACCCGATGTGGGACTCATCACACACCCATACACATCACATAATCAATCAATCAAATTGGGGCATCACAATCTCCCCCACTTAAATCCCTAACGTCCTCGGTAGGGTCTACTTTGTGGGGTAGTGTCTCTGAGCCCACACGGGGTTACCGGGCTGGCTCTGATACCATATGAAACGACCCAAGGAAAAATGCTAGCCATATCTGCACTATACCTCAAAAGGACTAGTCACAATTGAGGCTCCTTGTAGTTGTTAATAAAGCCCAGATCTACCCAGTAAATACCCGATGTGGGACTCATCACACACCCACACACATCACACAATCAATCAATCAAATTGGGGCATCACAAATACGGTTGGACAAAACTTGAATCCAATACTCTTGTACATTGGATCCAACACAATATAGACACATGATAGATCTTGGAAACAAGAGGATCTCGTTTCCCATGAAAATTACATACTCGGGAGCGTTTTGCTTTGGTTTATGTTGTTCCATGCACGTTTTGTCACATTTAAATTCCATGACAAGTGCAACAACGTAGAACCAATGAGAGCTCGAGAGAGTACACGTGTCAGACATAGATTTGAGGAAAATCCACCTAAGGGTTTGTTTGAGATCCGTTTATTTTACTGAAGTTGAAAACTTTTTGCTGAAAGTATTATAGATAAAAGTAAAAGTTGGTTGAAATAGTACAGTGGAACCTATGAATAATACCAAAGAGTACAGTGTGGCCCATGAATAGTAGTAAAAATAAACTGAATAGTAAAATAAGTTGACAAAAATAAGTGTTGCCAAACACACAATAGGGATTTAGGCCCACTAATACATGAGATGTGAGAACTTAAAAAACAATATAGCAAAATTTTACTTTAGTCCCTTAATTATAGTGTAATTACAATGTGTCCCTAAATTATAAAATTAAGCAATGTCCATTCATTAAATTTGACAAATTAAGAACATTTAATGTCTGTTTAGGATCTGCTTATTTTGCTGAAATTAAAAACTTTTTGCTGAAAGTACTGTAGATAAAGGTAAAAATCAGCCGATATAGTATAGTGGGACTCATGAATAGTATCAAAAAGTGTAGTGAGATCCATGAATAATAGCAAAAATAAGTTTTGCCAAACATACACTTAAGGACTTACCATTATAAAATTAAGCAATGTCCATTCATTAAATTTGACAAATTAAGAACATTTAATGTCTATTTAGGATCTGCTTATTTTGCTGAAATTGAAAACTTTTTGCTGAAAGTACTGTAGATAAAGGTAAAAATCAACCGATATAGTATAGTAGGACTCATGAATCGTATCAAAAAGTGTAGTGAGATCCATGAATAATAGCAAAAATAAGTTTTTCCAAACACACACTTAAGGACTTACCATTATAAAATTAAGTAATGTCCATTCATTAAATTTGACAAATTAAGAACATTTAATGTCTATTTAGGATCTGCTTATTTTGCTGAAATTGAAAACTTTTTGTTGAAAGTATGTAGATAAAGGTAAAAATCAGCCGATATATTATAGTGGGACTCATGAATCGTATCAAAAAGTGTAGTGAGATCCATGAATAATAGCAAAAATAAGTTTTGCCAAACACACACTTAAGGACTTACCATGGTATCTTCCTCTAAAAAAAAAAAAAAGGACATTCCCATGGTATCAAATTTGAATTATGTTTCTCAAAAAAATAAAATAAAATAAAATTTGAAGTATGTTAAAGGAGGAAAAAATTTTGTATACGCCAGACACGAGACGCCCCCCTCACAGACAGGTGGACCCCACACCTATGGAGCCCACCTGTCTGTGAGGGGGGCGGCTCATGCGCCTAGCGCATGAGATATCTCCTCGTTAAAGGAGTCACTAGTACTTAATACGTGATAAATTTTGATGTACAAAGCTACATATCCCCTTAATTTGACAATAAAGCTATTTTTTAAAAAAAAACTATTAATTAAAAGCGCTTTATCTTTTATTCTTAGAATTTGGAGTACCACGTCAACTGTACTCCAGCTATACTTGAAAGTGTTAAATTTCAACCATTTGATTTATGGACACCAATGGGGATATACAATGATGCTGCATGCATTTTCATCTCCTCCTATCACTTTAGTCCTCCCCACCTTAGCAAAGGAAATTCAAATTAAAATAAAAAAAAATCGTAGTTCAATGATCTCTGACATGCTATTCCTATTTTTTTTTTTTTTTGATAGGTAATATAAGAACTATTATTGATGAAAAAATGAAAAAGAAACATACAAAATTACAAAAGAGAAAGGGAGCAAAGAAAAGAGGGTAGCGAATCACTAGACGTAAGTCCCCAAGCCCGAGACCAATCAAAAAGAGACCCACTAAAAGAGGCAAGCAACTGAACAGCAGAGCTATCTCTATCCTCAAAAGTCCTCCGATTCCGTTTCTTCCAAATACACCATAGGATACACAGAGGAACTAAGTTCCAAATCTGAGACGAATGCTTCCCCAACCAATTCCACCAGCCAAAAAGCAAATCTGGGATCGATCTAGGCATAACCCAAGACACACCAAAAGTATTTAAGACAAAGCTCCACAGCCGATAAGCCATCTCACAATGGAGAAGTAAGTGGTCTACTGTCTCTCCACAATGACGGCACATGATGCACCAATCTACAAAATCCAATCCCTTCAATCTTCTCAAGTTATCACCCGTTAGAATCTTATTCCAAGCTGCACACCAAACAAAAAAAGAAACTCGCCTAGGAGCCTTTACTCTCTAAATTCCTTTCCACGGAAAGACAATTGAGGGAAAATCCCGCAATTTATTATAATACGACCGGACGTCAAACTCTCCATTAGGCTTCAGCTTCCATCTCATTCGATCTCTAACATCCATTGGAGGAATAATAGCACCCAAAAAACGAAGAAAGAGCAGCCCTTCATCCATCTCCCAATCGTTAAATTCTCGAATAAAACGAACATCCCAAATTCTTCTATCCCCTTGCCTTGACAAAGAAGCTTCTACAGATGCCTCTTTATCAATGGCAATACCAAACAACCTTGGGAAAGTTACTTGGAAGGGTTGATCCCCATACCACCCATCTTGCCAAAATCTCACTCTATTACCCAGCCTAACAACAAACTGACAGTTCTTGCTAAAATCCTCCCACCCCATGCGGATACCTCTCCATAAACTGCACCCATGAACTCCCCTACCTAGCTTAGAGGTCCATCCCCTCCAGTCTTCCCCATATTTAGACGCAACCACCCTCCTCCATAACCGACCCTCTTCCTTCCCAAACCGCCACAACCACTTCCCCAATAAGGCCTTATTGAAAGAAGTGATTTTCCTGATACCCAAACCACCGTAAGCTATAGGCGTACAAACTTTATCCCAGCCTACCAAATGAGTTTTACTGTCACCCCATAGAAAGTCCCTTTGCAACCTTTCAATCTTGTTAGCCACATAAGTAGGAATAGTGAAAAGAGATAGAAAATAGGTAGGGAGACTAGAGAGCGTACTCTTAAGTAACGTTAATCGACCCCCTTTAGACAAATACAACCTCTTCCATCCGGCTAGTTTTCGCTCAATCTTTTCCAAAATAGGATTCCAAATTGAGGAGAGATTATGCGAAGCCCCCAACGGCATGCCAAGATAAGTCATAGGCAAAGAACCAACTCTACAGCCCAAAATATCCGCCAAGGCATGCACATCAACAACCTCCCCTATTGGAACCATTTCACTCTTGAGCACATTGACCTTCAAACCTGTTACTGCCTGAAAACTAAGAAGCAACAACCGAATATGAAGAATTTGCTCTACATCTGCATCACAAAATAAGATAGTATCGTCTGCAAACAATAGATGAGAAACATATTCCCCACCACCCCTCCTGCCCTCAGCTTTAAAACCACGAATAAAACCAGCTCCCTCCACTCTTCTCAGCATCCTACTGAACACTTCCATCAAGATCAAAAACAGCAAAGGAGATAGCGGATCTCCTTGTCTTAGACCTCTTGAGCTACTAAAAAAACCAACTGGAGGACCATTAATCAAAATAGAGAACTGAACTGTGGAGATACAAGTGCGAATCCACTTACACCACTTCACTCCAAAGCCCATTCTATTCACTAAATAAAGCAAAGCCTCCCAATTCACATGATCATAAGCTTTCTCAATATCAAGTTTACAAATGACTCCAGGAACCTTACTTTTCCTTCGGCTATCCACAACTTCATTCGCAATCAGAACCGAGTCGAGGATTTGTCTCCCACCCACAAAGCTATTCTGAGATTCAGAGATCAACTAATCTAAAACCGCTCTCAGACGATTTGCCAAAACCTTAGCCAAGATTTTATACACACTCCCCACCAAGCTAATAGGCCGGAAATCTCTGATATTAGAGGCGTCCTTCTTTTTAGGAATTAAAGCAATAAAGGTAGCATTGAGAGACTTTTCAAACTTACAATGATGAAAAAACTCATCAAAGACTGCTAACACATCTTTCTCCACTACTCTCCAACAGTGACGATAAAACGCCATCACAAAAGGCCTCCACCCCTCAGACTCCTTGTACAAGTTTTGATAAAAATGAACTACCTGATTAATTAACTCAGATTCCTCCTCACAAACCACCCCATCCACCTCCAAGGTCCTCAAATGATTATATCTTCTATGGGAATTAGCCATTTTGTGGAAAAACTTGGTGTTATTATCCCCTTCCTTGATGTATAACATCCTGGATTTCTGTCTCTAGGAAATTTCCTCCAAGGAAAGAAGATGCTCCACCTGAGACCTCAAATTAGCCCTATGACATTTCTCCCCATCAGAGAGACCAACATCCCCTTCCTTAGCGTCTAAAGATTTCAACTCCTCCAGTAATTGATTCTTTTGACGCTCGACATTACCAAACTCTCGACGATTCCATTGAATAATGTCTTCTTTCAGAGCTTTTAACTTTTTTGCAAGCACAAAACTAGGTGTACCTACAAAAGAATGCCGAATCCACCAAGATTGAACCCTATCCACAAAACCCTCCGACTTCAACCACATATTTTCGAACCTGAATGGGCTTTTCCCCCTAACCATTCCCCCTGCCTCCAGAAGAATTGGA
Source organism: Lithocarpus polystachyus (assembly GCA_033629205.1). Classification (NCBI taxonomy): domain Eukaryota; kingdom Viridiplantae; phylum Streptophyta; class Magnoliopsida; order Fagales; family Fagaceae; genus Lithocarpus; species Lithocarpus polystachyus. The sequence continues at coordinate 3,190,669 of CM066171.1, read as the reverse complement.
CTGTGATCAGAAATAGGACGGGGTAAAATCCTTTGAGTAACATCTGGGAAATGATCCTCCCAATCAGGAGTGACCAAAATTCTATCAATCCTAGACATCGCAGGTTGATCAGTACCACTCGACCAAGTAAAGCTTCCCCCTTCCAAAGGCAGATCAATCAAGTTAAGATCCTCAATAAATTCAGAGAATTTCTCCATAGCCAAGGTCAAACTTGTCTCACCTCTTCGCTCACTAGGAAAGCGTACAATATTAAAATCCCCCAAGCAACACCACGGTATCCTCCAATACTGCTGAATACCCACCAGCTCATCCCACATGCGCCCCCTCTCATTATTCTCATTTGGGCCATAAACCCCTGAACAAGCCCAAATAAAACTGTCCCCCACCCCTTGCCACTTAATCGAAACTGAGAAAGTACCAACCAAAACTTCCATCTTATCCAAGATCCTCTTATCCCACATAATCAGAATACCACCAGCAGTCCGATCAGCCTCCAAAACAGCCCAATCCACATATGGACAGCCCCACAAACTACAAACTAGCTGCCTATTCATGCTAGCAATTTTCGTCTCTTGTAAACAAACAACATCACATTTCCATTCCCGCAGCAAATTCTTCACCACAAGACGTTTCCGAGGATCATTCAACCCTCTAACATTCCACGAAATCATTTTTATCTTCATAACCACAAAAATAACCCCACCTACAAACCCCAGCACAAAACCAAACCTCTATCTCCCATCATAATTCACCAAAGAGATCAAGTTTCGCAGCTCTCTACTTCCCTTGTGTTTGGACTTAGCCCCTTTTTGGCTACCTGTAACTTTCCGTTTTAACACATTGGCTGTCTCCATCTCGGTTTCTAGCCTTTGCAGGAGAGCAATACACAACTTCTCATGTTTGGTCATTGACAACCTAACCAATTTACTGAAACCAGGGATTCTGTGCTTCACCCACCAAGAAACGTCTAGCTTAGCCTCAATACCCAAGACCTCAGTGACCTCCTCCAACTCCGCCGGAGTTTTAGATTCAGGCGGAGCAATAATCTGTACAGGTAAACAATCCGAGAATTCTGCTACACCAGGAATTCTCTCCGAAGAACCATTCACTTCTGCCGACACAGTCAATCCTAGAGGATTAATAGAAGTCAAGGGAGGAAGACTAACCACATCACCTATATCTGCCTCAACCAATGCCAACACTGACTGGTTGGCTAGATGGGAGGTGTTAATCCCCTGAGAATCCCTAGCACAAACAGCCCTACCAATTTCATCTCTGTCCTGAGTACCCACCTCCTCCGACCCAAAGCTCGATGGATCTAGAGTAGGATTGTGTAAACCCAGTGAGAAGAGAGGCACAGCGGCACAAAACCCGTCAGAGAACTGATACCCAGCCACCGACGGGGCCACCGGAGGACAACCCGCCTTTTCCAAGGTCGCCGGCGAGCCCTCGGCGTGACACCCAGCAGAGAAAAACCCAGTGTCGGCGTACTCCACTGGCGCCGGAGGCGCCGATGACTCTCCGGCGAGAGACCCAGCATCACCGGTGAGGCCCGTTGTCCCATTCTGACTAACCAAAGGATCGTAAGGGGCAGTGGACAACGTGAGAGCGTAGGAATCGTGACTCAAAGACTTCTGCGCTTTGTGAGAGAGTGCTACATGGTTTGATGGTCCTGGGTCACTAAAGGACAAGCTTGCATCCACTACCATCCTAGTTGGGCCAGGGAGTTTTGGGCTAGAACTAACTGGGTGGCCCATTTGAGTGTTACAATTTTTGTTTAAGCCCACCGTAGGAAAAATTTGGACCCGAGTCCAACTAGATGAATCCACCACCTTCTCCTTACCCTTAGAGACCCATGTAGGATTCCTCAAATACCCAGCAACACGATCTGACTCCACCACAGGAGAGATTAGAACCCGTGACTCCCTAGAGGGACCCACCACGTGCTCCCTCTAACTCATTGAGACCCATTTGGAAATCCCCAGTCCGCCTTTATAAGGATTCCACACAACAGACCTCTTTCCTTCCCCATCCACCTTCACAGTCAAGCCTGCTCCTTTCCAGTAAGAACTCCTTGAAATTGCGTCCTTTTCCAAGAACAGCTACATTCAACTTAGATTTGAATTTCATCGGAAAGTTCCTCCTGTATCCTACCTGATTTGACTCTCCCAATTCAAAATCCACTTTTGACCCCACATCTCTTCCTCCTAGAGTCATCGAACCTGACCTGTTTACCGGAGCCTGATGCTCCCGCACTGCATTCGCAAAAGATTTAAGAGGTTGAACCCCTGAGTTAACCCTGTGAGGCTGAGCTACAAATTTCGAATGAGCAGAACCTCCATCCATATAATTTTCAGGTTCCAAAATCTTCCTTAAAGCTAACCCAAAAACCCTCCATCCATTCTTTACCCGGCCTTCTGGAACAATAATAGACCTCCTAGACCCGCCAACTTTCAGTTTAGACAGAAGAAGGAACCAACCAAAGGAGTTGGAACTCTGCTGAAGGATGAAGGCTACATCGCCTTCCCTGAATGTGTAAAAAAACTTCGGACTAGACCCAAGGACAAACTGTTCTAAACTCTTCATCAACCACTGTGCCGCAATCCTACCCATGAAGACCGACTTCATGTAGTACTTACTCCGTTCAAAAATCTTAAGAGAAAAATACCGCCCCCCTTCCTCTACCACCAGTTGAAAAAGCTTGGATTCAATAAAAAAACTATGAGAACCACCCATGATCCAATAGACAGCAATGTTGAGCTTAAACAATGTTCATGAAAATATCAACCACCGAGATTGAAAAACCTTCAACAGCTAACTATTCAGAGAACTCAGGAAAAACTTAGAAAACAGGGGTCAAAAGACAATACAAAGTTACTCTGATGTAACCTTCAAAACCTTCAACCCTCCCTTCCAAATTTAATCCTAATGTACACATTATAAAATATAGTGAATTTGGAGGTTAGGTTTTGAAAAATATTTCTTCCTAGATTCAAATTGTCAACTTCAGCTGTGTAAATACATGGATTTAAGAGTTACTCTATGCCAATTTTACGACAATTAAATCTGATTATAATCCTCCCCAACTTCTTTTTCTCCCCTCCTAAACATCATAGGTATAATGCTAATAGAGTTATTGTAAAAGGTAGTATTCAATGCACAAAACTCTCATTTTTTACTTCCATTAAATCAAACAACACTGATTGAAAGAACCTCATCTCCTCATTTGGTGAGGTAACAACACTCTAATTGATACAAAAAACAGAGGTACAAGGTAATAAACCAGCAACACAGATAAATAAAACAAGAAGAACTAGGAACCAAAGTTTACAAGGAAAAGATGGTAAAGCAGAATGAAATAATACTACAACAATGAGAGTGAATTAAATGCTGTCTACTTTGATTTGGGAGAGGGCTCTTCCTTCTTCACACTTTTGGGCTCTGCCGCAGCTGCTGCTTCCTTTGGTGGATTGAGTTCCTCCCAGGCTTCAATCCAGGTAACCATGGCATCCCCAAGCTTCTGAAAGTAAGGATCAACAGAGCCAAGCTTTTCCTTGACATTCTTTGAGAGCTCAACATAGCATTCCTGCACGGTCGTGCACTCTTTTGAGAGAACGATAGACTGGAAGAATGGAATGATCTCCTCCTGCCAGTATATGCCCTTGTATTCCTTCTTCAAATTAACAAATGGGTTGCTTGCCTTGCTGTGCCAAATGTATGGCAACCCTGTCTTCACCCCTAGATTCAAATGGTCACAAATCACCTGAAAACCAAATTCAAAAGGCATTAAAAGGTCGTATCAGTGTACAAAAACTCCCCCATCTATAAGGTCTGGAAGAGGTGATTGGTATTTAATATCTATATCCTACAAATTGAGCTCACTAGCCACATCCCAGATGTCATAGCAATCAACTGGGAATGCTGTAATAAATTAGGATTCTTCTCCAACCATCAGATGGCATGCTATAAAGCACTCAAATGAAAGAATGAACGTACCTTGGCACACCAACCAGCCCACATATCGTCATATCTGCCAATTGGTTGGCCGTCACCCATGAGGCCAAAATACATTGCAGGTCCAATCAGTTCCCTGTTGAAAGCAAGGTTCATCCCACACATTGGGAAGAGTGTGCCTTTCGGAATTGTCATGACAGCATCCACATACCTGTGTGAACTAATATAAATGCACAATTAGGCAACATTAAGCTGAAGAGAGCTCTAAGTTCCATGTCAATGCTTTGAAATATCAAATTAATAAATAGCAATTTGATGTACAGTAAGATAAACCTGTCACTAACAGTGACTTGGATCATTCAAAAAAGAAGGCGATTGAAACAGGTCATTCAAGGTCATAAAAGTTTACAAGCAGCTTTTACAAACACACACCAAAATTCAATGAGTGAGAGTCCTGGAAATTATTAGAGAATTTAAAAACATTAGGAAAAAAAAAAAATGAAGCAATAGTCCAAAGTCCAAACCATAAAAAAAAGAGAAGTCATAGACTTAAAATATGTCTATTCCAACAATACTAAGGAATCATTCCCTACAAAATTGTAAATCAGATAATAATCTTTACCTCTATTTGGCAGCCAAGGAAAAGAATAACATCAAGTTGAAAGTTGATTGAGAAAAATACAAAATAGCATGTTGCCAAATGCATTAAATCAGAACCTTTTGTGAGATAATACTGATAACAACCAAAAAAAAAAAAAAAAAATCATAGTTCAGCAATGACAAACCAATAAAAGAAGCAACAGCAAGCCTTACTAAGAGTGATAAGAAACTTAACCTGGTGTTACGCTCACGAGGCTTGACAAGCTGAGTAGGGGCATCATAGTCAGGAATGTTGAGCCAAAGCCCATGAGAGATGGCAGTAGACACTCCTTCTCTCAAGCTAAAGGGGTATCCACGAACGAAGTCAGCTCCTTCCCTATATGGATCATAGAGGGTATTGAAGAATAATGGTGTTGATGGTGTCAGCAGGTTCTGTATGTGTTGTGCTAACGCATTTATCTCTTTCCCGCTCGGATCCTTTGCCACCTTTTTTCACATTTTATTCCAAGTTTCAATGCCACAAACAAGATAAGGAAAAGGAAAATGGTGCCATACATATCAAATTATTGTGCCAAGAATGAATTAGCATTTTATTCAACTAACAAGGTATAAAATGTTACGTTCAATCAAATTAGTGTTGATGCTTTATTCCACTATCCTTTATAAGATCACTCATGGACCTTACGTATTGGAATCATATAATATTAGCATTTTATTGTGACTAGTTCTTTAGATCCAGATAATATGAAACATGACTCATGAACAGTAACACAAACACTTGCAGAAAAAAATGCAGACTTCTTATTATTACAGTATTATTATTATTATTTTTTATTTAAAGAAAGATTTCCTATAAAAAAAACATAAAATAGAACACTCCAAACCTCATTTACGAGTTTAAAACTGTAATTTTGTCAAATTTCAACAAATAAGCAAATAAACTCTTAATAGCAAACTAATCCAGACCCGCGTGTAAAGAAAATGCATCATAAACAGGACTAATGTTATCCAAGTACAGTCCTGGACCAACCTATGGTTGGTAGTTTTGACTAAAACATGAAAATGCTTAATTATGTTTGATTTGTGTGTTTCATACTTCCGCCACTAGCAAAAGTGACTTAGTGGTAGGAAGCCCTCAAAGCACTTCACCTTGCGTGTCCAAGGCTGATAGTTTGGATGGTCTCACACCATGACTAATTTGAGTTTAAGTGGGCTGGGGCAATGATCACACCTATAAGTCCCTTTTTTAATTCAATAATAAAAAGTTTGTTCCATACTTCTTTGACTAATACAAAAGTGAAGTGAATGAAATTGGAATTATAATGGGACTGGTAAATGTCTCATTCAAAAGATTAGAAGGCATTTAGCACCGATCGAAAGTGCGCGGACTTAGCTAACTTGCCTGCTGGATGGGTCCACATAGAGGCTATCCAAGAAAGAACATATATATGCAATCAAAAGCCGTCATATAATTAAAAAATGATGTTAAAGAGTCTTATAACTCAGTAGTATTATTTAATTTATTTCATAAGGAGAATCAGAGTTCAAATCCTTCCCTTGTTATAACTATCAAATTATTAAAAAAAGATACAAGTCTGCTACAATTTTACTCTATAAATCTTAGAAATTGCCGTGAATTTTATAAGACAAAGAATTAAACTTCTATTTATTAAGCTGTTAGTGTAGTAATAATCACATTACTTATTATTGTATAGTAAAATTGGTGTGAATGTGATCCTTTTCAAGCTTTAACATTTCAAGTTCTGTGGGGTGTGTTTGTATTAAAACCTAATTCATTCTTTCTTTAAATTTAATATTAAAAAATCCATTAACATTTCTCGCCAGGCCTCAAAATGTGGGGAAAAAAAAATCTGGTAGCTGTCTGTGGGACCTCATAAAATTCTGGTCCCACTTTAAAGCTGGATCCAACGAATCAACTATGCTTTTTAATTTCTTTGATTCTATCCTTGGACAACTATTGGTACATCTAGTTAACAAGTATAACACTACTCTCACGTAGGGCCTCTGTTCTGTGAGAATAAGATGTAGCTAGCAATCTATGCACTAACTAATTTAATCAGTGATCGGATTGGACAGATGTCATGCATATGAAGCAGCTGGTGGACATCCAGCCTGTACGCTCCTCTGTAGAGTTAAAAATTCCCTTTTTTCACAAAGATTTGTCCAAGGAATATCCTCAAAGAACTGTTTGACTTTTGCACCCAAAAAAAAAAAAAAAATCTATGCATCAAATATCCAAATCTAAGACCATTCGAAGACTAGAAAAATTTACACCACACACACAAGGAAAAACAAAACAAAACAAAAACTTACAAAGCAATCGTCATCAATGGTGAAGATGTACTTCTTCTTGGACACCAAGAAGCCAAAGCATCTACAGGCAGAGTCCTTGAAGGAGATACAACTAGCCTTGAGGCCCAGAACCCGGTTCACATCGTTCCTATTGTAGAGCTCGTAGTCGAACCCATCTGGGACGTTGATCACCTTGGTGGGATCACCATCCTGAACAATGATGAGGTGATATGGCTGCAAGAATGGCCTCCACATCTCCAAGAAATCTAGGTTCCTGATCGTGGGGATCACTATGTCTAACTCGTCTTTCAAGGGCGGTGACAATGGAGTTATTGGGTGAGCCATGGCAGCAAGACTGGTCACTCTCTGAGCTCGCAGAAGTGAGAGTTTTGTGCACTTAGTACGAGTTGCTTGATGTGATGGGTTTTTATAGCATGAAAGGGAGCGTGGGATTGGTGCCTTTTGGAACGAGGAAAGAGTGAAGGTGAAGAGAGAGGGAGAGAAAGAAGAATGAGGTAACTGAGGGAGTTAACATTTGAGGGCACAACATGTGAAGGGTTGGGCTTCTGTGTTGAGTGAGTACAGTACTTGATCAGTATAGTGTCACACTAAGCAACCAGCTACGACTTGGGAATTTGCTAATAAGGGCTTTTAAGATACCATAGGATCAAGATTGATGGCAGAGTGTTAATTGAAATTAATTGCATATTAAATCATTGTGAGAAAATAAACAATAATAGAAAAATATAACAAATTTCATATTTGTTTCCACAATATTTGTAGTGGTAGGTTATGACTAATATATCATGACTTTTATAGAAGATCAATATCTACTTTACTTTTGTTATATATTAATTACAATATGTTACTTTAACATTTGTGAAAAGCTTATAAAATTATTTGGTTGTTTAGAATGATGAGAACCAAATAATAAGTGGCAAAGGGTATTATAGAAAATATATTTATCATCTTCTATACTATTAATAAGAGGATTCCTCTGTTTCGTCTTTAATTTTTGGTATACTAAAATATCTTCATACAAATTCTGAAATAATATACCCTTTAGTTTAATTTTTTTTCCTACAAATAAGGTTAAAATAATTGAAAGTTCAATTAGTGCGTAAAACACCAATGAAAATTTAGACCCCCAAAAATAAAATTACCAACACAAACTTATAATCAAACAATATATGTGCGGAATATGAAATATAAGCTATACCCAAATTGGTAACACACTCTAAACCATAATTAATTACAACCACAACAGTACTTAAAAGGTAAAGAGTAAGGGAAGAGAGATGCAAATATAAAGATAACACGGCGATGTGTTATTGAAGAAAAAACAGAATAATCGGCAAAAAATCTCTCTGCCACCCTCCAAGCGGTCAATAATCCACTAGAGAATGAAGTTGGGATACATGAATAGCAGAAGACCTTCCAAGCCTAATTTACCCAATGCACCTAAGCCTTCTAAGCTTCTTACTCCAACAGGGTTACACTGAACCTTGTCTCCTCTAACTTATCGGATTCCACAATAGCCCATTGGATCAACCAAAATGAATTGATCCTTTCTGAACTGCTTCTCAAGTACCAAAATACCTCCTCACAGATATGTGTATGGTGAGATAAAGATTTGGCTAAATGTACCTCTCAAGGAAATGTCAATGGAGAGGGTGAGAGTAGAGGATTTTGGGGAATCAAAGGATGAAGATTGTGGATTAGTCAATCTTGTTTTGCTCTAGGGTTTCTCTCTCAAAATTCTCTCTAGAGACTCTCTACATTTCGTGGGTATAAGGGTATTTATAGTAGGGTGTATGAGGAATGCGAAAGGTCAGTTTTCAACAAGCAGGGCATTTTGGCGACTCAGGCTCGCGACTGGAACGAGTTGCGAGCTAATTGCTTGGCCAAATTGGAAATTTTGTCCTATTGTGCTCCAACTGTCGTGACCCTTTAACTCCCCCTACATGCTTCACACGTGTACCATTTTGGCGACTTGCCATTCGCGAGACTCCTTTGAATTGCACACATCTTGAGTTTTCTTTGCACTCTCATACACACTACCCTTACATAGTTTTCACCTAAATATAGGGTATTTAATTGCTAAATTACAAGTAAATTTGGCACAGAATAAAGCCAACACATGATTGAATAAATTTAATCTTACAACAATAATATTATCTCATGTACAAAAGGAAAAAAAAATTGTTATTCTTACCATCCATTTGAATTCAAATGTCTAATTTCTATCTGTATTTGTTATCTATTTGAATTTAAATACTTCAATTATCTTTATTTAAAAAAAAAACAAAATTACTTCTTCAAAAAAAAAAAAATCCACTATCTTACGTAAAAACTACTCATTCTTATCTCGAAATTTCTATGGTTTTTTTTTTTTTTTTTTTTTATAATTCTTTTAAACATTCCAAATTTTTTGTTATCCAAATTCTATACAATTATCACAAATCGCTATCCATCCACACTAATGTATATCATCTTTGTTTTGTTCAAATCTTAAAATTTTTTTACTTATCACAATTCTTATCCTAATCAATAAATTCAAATGTCCTATTGGGTTTTAACTTCTTACGGTTCTTTGTCTCATTTTTAAACATTATTCCATGTTACCTTACTTCCTTCTTTAAAAAAAAAAAATACACACAATTATTTATATATCAATTTTATGCATTATAACACTAAACCAAAAGAATAAATAAATAAAAAAGAGCATTATTGCATGCGCAAAGCGCGTGTGATGAGTTTAGTGTGTAAGATTGTTTTTTAATGAGTTTATAGATATGATTTGAAGTTTTGAACTTATAACATCTTATTCATAACAAGCTTTGAGTTTCTAGATATGTTCAGTGAAGGCATTCAAAATTTAAATCTATCATCTCCCATTGTAATTATCAAATTATAATAAATAAAAATAAAAACTCTTAGCTAATTAATAAAATCTAGACACATATGTTTGAGGACTCCCAAAAAAAAAAAAGACACATGTTCCAAACCTTTTTTTTTTTTTTTGTTGTTGATAATTTTGTACTTACAATGGGTGTGGGTGAATTTGAGTTCTCAAATCTCAACGGCTTCATTAAAAATATTAGGGAGTATTAATTAAATTATAAAACTCTTAACCAACCCATTAGAAACCATGTGGTGACATAAGAGGAAAAGACCTACACACAAAATTCTAATTAAATAGAAGTTTCAGATACAAATTAAATATAATTCTTTCTCAAAAAACAATCTCATTCTAGATGTGGAAACACTTGTTAAAATATTTGGCAAATTCCAAATTAAGTGCTGGGGTGTTGCTTCTTGTAGGGATAAGGGGCCCAAGAGTATATATTGGGCCTTGGTCCTTGTCTGGGAACGCCTGGTGATCCGAGGACAGATGAATGATAGTGAAAACGTGAGACTTAGAACTCTATGAGCAAGCTACAACTGAGAAACCTGGGAAAGGTAGGCCGAGGAGGAATGTTTTCTCAGCTAAGCAAAGTAGGGGTCAGAAAGTGTGTCCTGCCATTCAAGGCAACATTCCAGAGAATGCTATAGATGAGGATATGCATTATGAACGTATGGAAGAAAGGGAAGTTGTAAAATATCTAAGAGAAACCTGCTATCACATCATTGAATGCTTGTAGCTAATTCTCTGGCCGCATTAATGAGTAAGTGATACCTGAATAGTAATTTTTAGCTCTACAGCTACTCTTGAAAGACTTGAGGAAGGTGCTGATGGGACAAGGGAAAAACCAGCAGTCTAATCTACACGTGGAGGGTGGAGATGAAAGAAAGAAGAGGATATAAAATAAAGAGGGATCCCTGAGAGAAGGGGATCGGAGATTTGAGAGAAGAACACTGTACCAATAAGAACTAAACTTGTAATCAAATTCAGAAAAAGATATACTAGAATTAGTCTCCTCAGACTATACCAAGGACAATTTTCTTTGGATAAAACTAGCCAGTCTGTACTTTCTTATCATCTGAATCCATTATACTTGTTGTCGAACTCACTAGAGCCCATTTTTTCAATCCACTCTTCACAAATTCATTGTATTGGGCTTTTTGGGCCTAAACCCGTCCATCCCTTGGGCTAAAAACCCAAAATGTGTCTTTACACTTCTAATAAGGGTTTCTTTATATTTTCATTGCAAAAAATGATACAATAAGTTAAAATTCTATAATTTCTATATAAATAATATCATTAATAGAGAGAAAAAAAGGAGAAACATCTTATAAAAACATTAGTAGTTCAAAGTTACAAAAAGAAAAACATTTATTATCTAAACATTTTAAATATTTAATGTTTTGAAAGACTCTAAGTCTGAACAACAAATGTTTATTTCTAGCAATTCTACAGGTTAGCTATGAAAATACAAAGGAACTAGTTTCTCTATATAGATAACTCACTTTGAGAGACCGAAATCTCAAGGATATTTTGAAGTTTACGAAAATTTGGGGGCAAATGCCTCCATGGCTCCATCAACTCCCTCCCCTCTATTTTTTCACAAACAGTTTTGTAGGGGTAAAAGGCTCAATGCCAGATAGCAGGCCGTGGGCCTGTCCGAGAAGACTCTTGTGTCCGAGGACGCAGGTTGTGAGGAACGAACCTAGCCTAACCCCTTCCTAAAGTACAAGTTACGTAAAAAAGAAGGAAAGGCTGGTTCGAGGAGACTCGCCTGTTCAGATTGTCAAAGAAACAACCCCGGTGAATGCTCGAACATCAATCTTGGTATTTCCGGAGAATTTCCTAATTTATAAGGACAAAAGGGACGTAATGTAAGGATAAGATATTAGGTAAAAGGCTGCTGCCATCGCATTTATGATCCTGCAGCTAACATCATGGCTGCATTAATGGGGAAGAGACATCTGAACAGTAGCTCTGGTCCTTTACAGCCACCAGGTAAAGACTTTTGGGAAAGGTTGATGGGACAAGTATCAAGGAGGAACCTCCTAATTGGCACGTGGGAAGAACTGATATATAAGGGGGGAAGAAAAACAATCGGGGAAAATAGGGGAGAAGCTAACAACAAAAAGAAAAGAGAGAAAGAGAAATAGAAACATTGAGGCAACTGCTAAGACAACCTCCTCGGACCAAGCCGAGCAGCATCCAAGACAGCCCCAACACTTTGTCTCCATCAAGCTGATCGTAACTTGGGTTGGGCCATCGATCAGCTTACTTTCAACCGAGTTTACTTAGCCCACTCTCTTACAAATTCATTGCAAGGGTACTGTTCACTTGTTGGGCTTGAGTCCATCTCTCTTGCAAGCTCAAAATTGTAATTTGTGTCCTTACAAGTTTTGAATAGCAATAGTTTATTTCAAACTATGCTAAATGCTTTTTTCCCCATTGAAACTATTCTAAATGCGTGTTAGCTAGAGTCCACAATTTTGTTGAGAAAACTTATCGAATTGTTAAGTTTTAAAATACTATTAGATTACATTCAAATCTTAGAGTGACTATATTTAAGAGTAATATGTATTAATCTATAAATATTCGTTGAAGATTCTATAATTATGTAGGATAAATACTAATTACTATCTTAAATATTTATAATCCACTTAATAATATAAAATTTACAAAAGAAAAAAAAAGTAAAAAAAAAAATTACCTAGTATTTAATTTCTTGAAAGTAAAATACCATACAAAAAGAAAAAAAAGGATAAAGATAGCAAGAATGTTATAAACTTCCAAAACCAATAGGCATATTATAATTATATAGTAATTATTATCACACTGCCTCTTTACTGACACTTGTAATCACAGTCCAAAATCAAATTAAATTCTTTCCCAGACTTGTTAATTAAATAAACTAAATATTATTGTATTTTGCCATTGACCTTTAATATACACATAACATCATTTAACTAGTTATATATATATATATATATATATATATATTAATTAGGTTCAAATAAAACCAACAGGGTGGGGGGGGGGGGTGAGAGAAGATCTTATAAAAACACTAGCCTTTGAGAGCGCGTGCTCAGAGACTTTTCTATTTTTTTGGGTAAAAGTTAATAATTTGCATCTATTGTAATTTAGAAATATAATTTTTTATTTTTCAAAAAAATAAAAATGATAAATTTTAGAGATAAATAGTAATTGTAATTTCTTTTTTGAACATGAAGGGAAAAAATCCTAAATTTTAGAAAATTTTTTTAATTCAAAATGAAATTTTTTATTTGACATTTATAACTCTATTTCTAAATGAAGTTACCATTCATTAATGAGGATATTTTTGAACTACATAAAAGTTTAGTTGAAAGAGGAGAATTCTCTTGTACATAGTATAAATAATTATTCTTTATATTGTATTAAAAAAAAAAAAAAAGACACTTTACTAGTTAGTATTATTCCTACTTTTACTATAGGCAAATATGGATGTATAGGAGATACTATGGTTAAATTTTTATTGGAAAAAAATCTTGATGAGATGCGGAAGGTTTAAGAATTAAGAGGTATAGTAGAAGAGTACAACCCTACCGATGGTAACTCTGAGCAGATTTTAGTTAAGACTTAAGAGCTTTATTAGGAGGCATATTTGGAAATTAAGTTGCTAATAAATAGATCAGGCTTGATTAGAAAAACACTTATTTATATTTATTTAATTAATAATTAAGTTAAACTCAATCCCACATTTAATGTTTGATTCATTGATAAATTAAATTAAATTTAAGGATAATTACAAATTCGTGATCAAACTCATAAGATAAGACTATATTGAGATTGGATTATTTTTTATTTTTAAATTTTAGAAACTTGAGATTAGATTATCTAAATTTATAAATAAAGCCATAAAGTATAAAATGATTGTCTTCAATTTATTTTCCATAATAATACAAATCAATTTTATGGTATAAGAATTATTCTGATTTATTCCAAATATGAGGATAACAATTTAATTTTTATAAGTTCATAAATATTTTTTATTTTTTATTTTTTCGGCTTACAACTGATGGAGGATGGGGAGTTCACAAATTAAAATTAGCATTTCCAATTAGTTCGAACAATATAATTTTAATTACAACATAAGTAACTGATCATTCTTTTCATAGGAAGGTAACTAATCATTGTTATGTATTTACACTTAAATTTATTTGATAAATAAATATACAAGGTTTAAGGATATAACTCAAGCTTGGTGAGGCAGACTTTTCTCGTAGGTGCATCTTTTTGTGTTATACTCTTAGATGTCCAATGAAAAACGAAAAAAATTAAGATCCATCGTAATGTGAGAGGTGTTATACCTATTTTCATTATATTAATACTCTTGGACAAACCTTGAGTTCAATACTCCTGTGAATTAGACCCGACACAACACAGACACATGATAAGCTTAGAAAAGTGTTTGCATTGTATCAAGTCCGATACAGATACTCCCATAAAATAAAAATAAAAAAGTCCAATACACATACCATATCTTTCACATGAAAATCACATTTACTCGGGAGTGTTTTTCTTTGGTTTATGCGGTTCCACATTCAAATTCCGTGACAAGTGCAACAACGCAGAACCAATGAGAGCTCGGGAGAGTGCACGTGTCAGACAGAGATTTGAGGAAAATCCACCTTCGGCTGGTCCTTAGATGTTCCGTTTAATAGGCCTGTAATTAGGATTTAGGCCCACTGATGCATGTGACTGTGAGAACTTAAAAAAAAATATAACAAAATTGCACTTCCGTCCCTTATTTATGGTGTAATTACAATGTATCCCTAAATTATAAAATTAAGCAAATGTTCTCAATTTGGATGCACTATGTTTGTGAATGATATCAAATTTTTAGTATGTTCTTTCTAAAAAAAAAAATTTTGAAGTATGTTAAAGGAGTTTCACAGGTACTTAATACCATGATAATTAATTATCACAGGTACTTATAAACGCCGATGCACATGTCCCCCTAAAATGACAATAAAGCTATCTTTTTTTTTTATTTTTTATTTTTTTTAACTTAAAAAAAAAACTATTAGTTATAAGCACTTTATCTTTTATTCTTAAAATTTTTGTCAAATTTAATGGAAATTAAAATTTCTATTTGATACTTTATAAAAAAAAAATCTCATTAAATATGACGAAAATTTTAATTAAATATGAGGTAAAGTGTTTATTACCAAGTTAAGGGGGACATTGATCAATTTCTAAATTTAGAGGGAAATTTGTAGTATTTGCTTCAAAGTACTTATGATAAGAAAGTGCAATTGAATTGACCAAACAATAAAAATGAAAAATATTTGGACTTGTTTGATACATGATACCATGCCCAAAATTCCATAGCCCAGCTTGGCCTTTAATATATAGGCTAAACGTGGAGTTAGCTTTAATTTGAGGCAAAGGCTTATTAAACAATAGAAAATTTTTCATTCAATATGTGGTGTTTTATAGAGTCTTAGGCAAGAAAGTGCCTTTTACTTTCAACTTTTGAAGTTACCTGAGGTATACGCAGCATCTATTCTTTGAATGAGAGATTGAAGATACTGTACTGAATATCTAAACCATTAACTAGTTTGTCTTGAAACTTATAATAGCATTCATTGTTTGAATGCAGACCAAGTGTTGTCTTTATTCTTTAACTCCCTTAGTCTCAAGGTTAACACCCTCAGTCTGAAGGAAGTGTGAATTGAATGAATACTCTATGGCGCATTTGATTCGCTATAATATATCCTTGATGTAATACATATTACGATGATGCGACATTAAATTTTTTTATTTTATTTTTTTTCTAACATTATCATAATCTAAAATTACAAAATATATCGCATTATCTTAATCTCATCACCTTCCTAAACAATTTAATGTTGCATTCTTGTATTGAGATTACATTAATGTAAGATTACAATAATGTAATATTACAGTGTAATGTAACATCACGATGAACCAAACCCTCCTACTTGTTTGGGAGAATTTATTTTCATTAGTTTATTGGGCATAACAATTCAGATAAAATAACAATTATGCCTATAAATATATATTTTTTTAATTTGTACTTAAATTAAATAGACTTAAACTAAGTACTATCTAAGCAATTAAGAATAACGGCTAACTTTAAACAAGTTTAGCCACTCAACCGTTACTCACCCTCAACTCCCAAGGTCCACCTATGCTACTTGCAAGGACCAAAGGGGTTCGTAAGTCTTAAAACCCCAAGTCACTAGGAAGAGAGGGTATAACTCATGAAACAAGGTACTTCAAAATAGAGAGTGAACCTAAGTCACTAGGTTAATTCTAAATGCTAGATTAAAGAATGTCAAATTTTACTTAAAATTTCTATTTTGACTTGATTATTTATTTAAGTTTTCTTTATGTGAAAGGATATATTTTTCTTACCAAAAAGTGTCATGATATTCTTAATAAGTTTATCAAAAAGATCTATATATATATATATATATATATATATATATATATAAAAGCGGTTTATCAAAAAGAGGAATTTGAGCCTACCTTTACTTTTTATAAGCATTCCATAATTTCACATTAATATTTTCTTCTCATGTAAATTGAGTAGTCGGTAGATCCTTGAGACTGAAAGATTCTTGCATTGAAACATGAGCACAATGTAATTATGTTTTTGAAGAATTACGTCCAAACATGTTAGTACAAATACGATAGTACCTCTGTGAAAACTTGTCGGTGGGCTTATGGGACACATCAACATTATTGGGGTTGAGCAGGCTCATCAATATTGGATCCTCAAGGTTGAGAACCACTGGTCTGCTTGCAAATGGGGCCCATTTGTTAAATTATTGTTACTGGACCAAGCTCACATTTGCATGGACAGCCCAAGATATTGGACTTGGGGTATGTATATCTTTGCAACAGAAACCCACTTGGAAATCTTGAATTTTTTTTTAACCCCACACTGAATGTGTGTGTATATATATGTTAAATTTAATAATATACACAATTTATTGTTTTATATATATTCTATTGATAATTTAGTTTTTAATACTTATTCTATGCCATCTACTAAAACACTTCTATCTCTCATGGACCCTCTAGGCCTTTCTCTTTTTCTCTCATCTCAATCTCATCAATTCTGAAACAATCTCATTAGAAATGACAAAATACCTTTATACCGTCTCGTCTCAATAAGGAGATAAGACAGAGATAAACACCAAAGATCCGCCCGCAATCCTTAAATGCCTAAATAAAGAGAAGGCGCAGGCCTAGAGAAGTCACTAAGTGGAACCCATTACAGAACTTGAGTTAGCCCATTACAGTCCACAATTTGATTCCAATGGGTCAGGGTCTTTGAAAGAATTAAAACACAGGCCGGGCTAGATACTATCATTATTGTTTGAACAATTAGACATCCAACTTGTAATCGCAACTACCAACCCAATTAAACAAAACATAATTTTCTCTGACAAATATAAGCAATCCCTCAATTGGGCCCAAAGAGGTCTTTTTCAAGTTCATGTCCAAATATAAGTATTACCAAAAAAAGAATTCAACATGCTCGGAATCAGGCCAGCCTAAAGGCATGAACAAAATTTGATGGATACCAGGCCCTTGGCCCATCTGCTGCCTATGCTTTGTCCTAATCATCATCTTCAAGACTTCAACCAATAGAATTAGTAATCTTGTCATTGCTGAACAAATATCGTAAACAAGTAACTTTAAGCTGAAATATATATAAGTAATTGATCAATTTTCGCTTTGAATTGACTTACAATGACAGTCTGGAAACAGTCTTGCAATTCAAGCATCAAAGATGTATTCTTAAAAACCTTTAGAATTATTTTTAGAATGCGTATATAGAGAGAATTTTAGCACAAGCTCACACAAAGAACTTTAAGCTAAAGCTACTTTTGTCTTTTAAATGCTCAGAATGCCCATTTATAGAGAGCTCTATCTAGCAATATTGAATTTGAAGTATATCAGAATTTATTTCAAAGATATGCTAAACTTGAAGTAATGGCATCCGTTTCATAATAATTATTTTTTATCATCAAAATTAAATCAAGATATAAATGAGTTTGATTTGCTTTTTCTTTACGGCATACAAGGTCTATTTTATGCAGTTTGGATTCGCATTAAAGATATCTTTTTGTTTGAAGATAAGACTAAACTTTTGCAAGGATTTCTTGAATGATTAAGCGTTTCCAGAAATTTCTTGAATAATTGAGCTTTTGTAATTGACTTTCTGAACTCAAATAATCATATATTCATATTAGCAAATAAAGATTAATTCCCGAAAATGTCAACCAAATTAATGGTCTTTCTCAAACAGTGCAAAAGGACTATTATTTCGTTTTCAACCAAGAACATGGAAATCTTATCCCATAACATGTTGGGATTTATTCTCATTCATGCCAGTACTTGAAGACACCATAGTGATGGTCCACAATACATAAATAGGCACCAATGCCCCTAACAATATAACTGAAAATTTAGGACCAGACACTTTCAGTGGTACAGGTCCTAGATCCATTATCTACGATTCTCTATTGGCCACCAGGAACAAATATATATAATTGGAGACAAAATTTGATTACTTGATTAGACAAAGATAACCGATCTTAGCACTTCAGTGAAAAACAACGAATAAAACATGCATGGAGAGAGAAACATCACAATAGAATTTTACATGGTTAAAAAGTATGTCTGCATCCACAAGAATGATATCAAATTTTTCATTATTAGAAACAAATAGGGTTTACAACATATACATTTCCTCAGTCAAAACCCTAATTGAATACATTGAACTTCTTAATATACTTTTGTTGAATTATTAACCTGTGCCCATGAGATCAGTACCATATTGTCCTTGTCATTAAGGATCCCTAAACCATTGGTAATTGTACATGCATGTGTCAAATCTGCAATGTGTTTTTTTACTTTCTTATGTTCAAACGCTTTTTTAAGGGTGCATGCATTTTTTACCTGAATGCACGGGTCTCAAAAACCAAGTACAATTCTTTGCTCAAAATATATATAATATCTAATTTAATTATTAGATTTTCAGAATTAATTTAGAAGAAACCTTTCAAACTCTTTTATTAAATGTGAATTTTGAAAATTACATTGTTGGATTGTAAGTACTATATGTTCTTAAAACAAATGTAAAATTTCATTCAAATCGAGTATTATTTACTATTCGATCAATAAAATTATTTTTTATGCATAATTTTTTTACCATAAAAACTTGAAATTTAAACATGTCATTGATAACATAGTTATTGATTTTAATCTTCTTGAAATTTTACAAACATGAAAAATATAATAAAAACATATAATCTAATTATTAAATTTTCAAAATTCATATCTAATTAAAAGTTTCAAGACATATATATATATATATATATATATATAAAAATTCTTTGCTCAATATTGGGTTGGTGTGAGTACCAACCATTGTAATATTGGTGGGACCAAATAGGGCTCCACAAGGCATCATCACATGCATGGCCAATCAAATAATTTTACCACTTTCTCAAAAAAAAAAAAAAAAATCTTTCCATGATCTGCTATGCTTTTTTAGACATGACTGACATTTCAGTCTCTTTAAATTGCTATTATATGAGTACGACTTGAACAAAAAACTATAGAGGGTAGTTTATACGGCTTTTATATGTATCTTTCTTGTTTGCATTTGGGTAAAAAAATATGAAATTGTCTAAGGAGAAATTGATATTGAACATATATATATATATATATATATATAGGAATATTGTACTACTACATACCACATATAAGGTGATGTCCTTTCCATGTAATTATAAATAGAGCTTTGAGTAAAACAAAAACAAGGAAGTGATTATCTACAAGTGCATCAAGTGATCCTTGGCTTGGGATTGCCACACTATAATCGGAGAAGAGTGCCTTCTTATGAATTTCTTGAAGTTAAGTGTATAGATTGAATGATTTTTCATAGATCTAAGTGGTAGAGTTCTTGCTATCTAGAGGTTTTAACTGAAATATTTTTTAGTGTTTTAAGTGCTTGGTAAATTGTAGCAAATAATATTTTACAGCTCTAGATTATGAAGGATGAACTGTAAATTGTTCTTTTAGTTCCAAATTTCAATTTTCCTTGTGGAGCTTTTGGGAGCTTAAAGCTCTTTTGTAAAGCTTAACAGACAAGGGCATTTTTTTTTCCTAAAAGATATTTTTTTAGCTCAAAAAACTAGCGTAACAAATAATTAAGAAAAAGTTTCTCTCTAAACACCTTAAACTCCCCCTATATCTTTTCTTTTCATTGTGTGTGGATTTTGAAAATCTAATCGTTGGATTGATTACCTGTTCTTATTATATTTTGTATACTTGTAAAATTTTAAAAAAATGAAAGATCAATTGTTATGTTATCAATTAAATGATTAAGTGTGTGTTTGGATTGCGCTAAAACAGAGAGCACGTCTGCGTTTGTGCGTTTTGCTGAAAAAATGTGGGCCACACGGTATTGTTCACAGACTCACAAAAGTCATCCAAACATAGATTTCAATATAAATTTAGGTCCCACATCACTATTCACATATTTAAAAATTATTTTGCTACAGTGTTTTCAGTTTTCAGCAATAAGCAATATCCAATAGATTCTAAATTTTAAGTTTTTGTAGTCTAAAATTATGCATAAAAAATAAGTTTATTGATCGAATAGAAAATAACATCCAATTTGAACGAAATTTGACATGCATGTTAAAAACATTAAAAACATGCAATTTAATTATTAGATATATGAGGAGTTTAAAAGGTTTCTCTCAAAACTAATCTTGTTCAACAATTAATAACAAACGTGATGCAATAATCTAAATTTTTTTTTTGTTATAAACTTTTTTTTTCTTCAATGTTAAAAAGCTGGTGTACAACACTCTTTTTTTAGCTAAAAAAAGTTGGTGTACAACACCAAACCCTTTGATCTGAAGTAATTTGACAATGTTGACCATGCAACGTTGCCACTTTCTAGTGGGGGCAGCCAAGCACTTCTAACCTCAAAGCAAACCATGGCCACTAATAAGCATATTAAATGCAAAAAAAGGAGAAAGTTAAAAAAGGAAAAGCAATAAGACCTACACATAGCTATGTGTTCATAATTTTGAATACAGTATCTAGATCTACCTATTCTATTCTTATTGTATCCAGAATATTGTTTGATCTCTCAGTGCTTTAAGGTTATTGAAACTTAATTTGTTGTTATTAATGCCCGACATTTTTTTTTGGGGTACTGCCTTGTTTGCATAGGGCAGATGGACCAGGGGATTGGACTTCCACAACAATATGAATGGCCTCTGGTTAATTTTCCACTTGGCCCAACCTTGAAACCCAAACAGTGTTTTCAATGCAACTATGCAAGTCTATGATCATGTTTTTGCTTTTACCTGATATATGGTTCACATAAACTGCCTTGAGATTTAGAAGATCAATTTAGTTGGATCCAATTGGTGATTTGCTAAAAGTGGCTTAAGTAATTTCCATCAACCACATATCAATAAAGTCTATTACCATTTGTTGTTAGCCACGTGTATGGAAATGATATGATAGATGATTGATTTAACAAATTACTTTTAATATTTGCTTCCAAAATATTTTAAAGGCATTACCAATTTTGTCATGAAGAACTCATAAAATAATGTAACAAAGCATTACCAATAATCAACATTCTTAATTACTTTTTTAGATTTATATTTAAAAGTTAACATATCACAGTTTATAAAGTTTGCTATATAACAAATTGTCTTCTCAAAAAAATAAAAAAAATAGTATCTATTAAAATGTTGTTTGCATGTTGGTACTAGGTAGTATTGCAAGTTTATAAGCAACATCAATGTTATGTCAAGTTTTCACATTCACATGCCGAAAGGAAACATGACTTATCTTGTCATGTGGGTCTTATGATAACTTTTGCCGAATTTCATGAATTTAGTTGTTTAAACAAAATGATGTAGAGATAGATTGGAAATAAGAGAATTAAAGTGATTCAGTTTGATAGAATTTGCATCCGTAAGGAAAAGCTTAAGCGGTTCCACATTAGACATAAGTATAGAATATATATAGGAATATATTAGACTTAAGTATGATAACTCTAAAATCGTAGTTGTATGGACACAATTTGATTCCCAAGCCCAATGGATGGATAGGTTTAGGCCCAAAAAACCCAATACAATGAATTTGTAGAGAGTGGGTTGGAAAACTAGGTTCTAATGAGTTAGATAACAAGTATAATAAATCCAAATGGTAAGGAAAATAAAAATAGACTGGTTTAATCTAAAGAAAATCATCCTCGGTAAAATCCAAGGACATCAATTCTTGTATATATTTGTTTTGAGTTTGATTATAAGTACAGTTCTTGTTGTTATAGTGTTTTTCTCTCAAATCTCCGATCCCCTTCTATCTGGGTCTTCCTCTTATTTTATACTATCTTCTTTCTTTCATCTCCACCCTCCACATGCACATTAGATTGCTAGTGTTGATCTTTGTTCCATCAGCACCTTCTTGAAGTCTTTAGGAGTAGTTGTAAGGCTGAAAATACTGTTTAGATATCACTTCCTTATTAATGTGGATAGAGAGTTAGTTGCAGAGCATTCAATGTGGTGGTAGTAGCTTTCTCCCAGATATTCCATAGCTTCCCTTTGTCCTGTGCGTTCATAATGCATATCCTTATCAATAGAATTTCCTAGAACGTTACCTTGGATAGCAGAACACACCTTCTGACCCCACTTTACTTAGCTGAGGCGATACTCCTTCTCGGCCTACTTTCTCCAACCTTCTCAGTCATAGCTTGCTTGTGAAGTTTTGAGTCTTACGTCTTGACTATTGTTTATCTGTCCTCGGACCATTGAGTGTCCTCAAACAAGGCCCAAGGCCCAACATATAGTCTTAGGCCCTTTTCCCTACAATAGCCCCTCAAAACTCTGGTTTTTTCCCACTTATTCGAGGAGAAAAATGGGTTCCGACTTTGGATTATTAATTCCATACGTTTCTTTAACTTCCACACGAGAGAATGTCGCTTTGCGTGCCCCGTAACCGATCCTAACACTTTGGAGCCCGTGATCTCTCATTAAATACTCTAGGCGGCGCTTTGTTCCCCATATCTTACGGTGAGATGGAGATCCTACGGCTAGCGTTTCTCCTCAAATTTTGGGCGAGATAACTCCCACCCAGTTCCGCCCCCTATATAAGGCGCCTAGAGATAGTCACTTTCTCCATTTTATAAATCTTCAAGCTCTCCAGACTTCCCAAACTCTCAAACCTTCAAGGCTTTCTAAGTTTCTAAATCTTCCAAATCTTTCAAAAAAAAGTTTTCAAACCTTTAAGAAGTTCAGGAAACAACCCTCGTGCTTATTCTCGTAAGTTCCTTCTTCTTTAGGTTCTTTTCTCCTTGGCCGTTTTCCTCGGCCTTCTGTTCTTTATTTCCCTTTCTTGAAAACTTCTTTCACTCCCCTTTAGCTTGCTTAGATGGGTAGATTTAAGCACATTATAGATTCTCCCGCTGGTATGGAGGGTTTTAAGGCTAAGTACCACATTCCTCAGGGAGTTTCCCTGCAGTATTGTGCTCTAGATCAAGTGCTTACCCACAGGAACGAAGGGAAGGTAGTCATTTCCATGATTGCCTTCATAGAAGGGGGAATGACACTCCCTATGGGTAGCGTAACTAGGGATTTCTTAATCGCCCATAGGCTGTGTCCTCACTAATTTGCACCCAACCAATTTAGAGTCTTAGGTAGCATCGATGCTCTCAACGAGCAAATGGGTTTAAGACTCACCTGGTGCGACTTCATTTGGATGTATGAATGCCATTCGCTCACTGACTCAGGGTATTACCTTAAGTCTAGGTCCCTAGTTGTTAGGCTTGTCTCGTGTCTTCCCAAGTCCAACAAGGGCATGAAAGACGACTACCTAATCGCTTTTGGGGAATAGCACGACGGTCTTCATTGCTTAACCCGGGAGGGAGAGCCAGGTGGGGTGTCCTAGGCTTAGGCCCCTTGGCACGGGGCTTAATTCTTTAGTTTGGCTTTTTTTTTTTTTTTTTTTTTTTTTTTTTCCTTTAGTACTTCATTTTTTTTTATGATGGTTTTCATTATTCTGACTGTGATTCTGCTCCTCGGCTGTTTTTGTAGATAAAAGACACGTAGCTGCCAGCCGCAACCTTGTTAACATCGCAGGCCTTAACAAGGTGTTGAGGTCTGAAGTGTTCGTGAGCGAAGACAAGCAGTTGCGAGCTGTCCACCTTATCCTCGACTTCGAGCCCTTGTCGGATAAGTTCCAAGACATGGGCCATGCGATAAGAGCAAGTGATCCGAGGCTAGCCCGAATAGACGTCTTGGTGCCCAGCTTCATAGCCCGAGAAGATCTCTTACCAGTCGAGCTGTCCTTCCACTATTCTCCTCGTGAGGTAGCGGCGCCCAGGGAAGAGACAACCTCTTCCCGCCTGTCACTTGAGACTAAGATAGACCAATTTCATCTCAAGGAAGGAGAGGCGCAAGAAGAGCCTGTGGAGGTTTCAGACTCGGAGGGTGAGCTTGACAGGTCCTCCATAGTTCGCTCCCCTAGACTCATAGTTGCTTGGGTGGATAGCAGTTTCGAGGAGGAAGAAGAGATGGCCCTGAACTCGAGGAAAGGCCTAAAGGATCTCCTCGCAGAGAGGAATAAGAGGTCGTCATCTAAGGAGGCCCCAAGGTCTCAGCCTTTTCTTACTCTTCCCCCTCCTCCTCCTTCTTCTATAGTTGGCCTGCTCCCCATCCCCAACTTGAAGAAGAAAAGGAAGAAGCAAAAAGTGGAAGAGGGTAAGGTGGTCCGCCAGAAGGAGGCCAAACAGCAGAAAATGGCCCAAGACAAAGGATGGGTCTCTTTAGTGGAAAGCAGGGAGGATACGAGTATGGCCGAGGTGCGCCAACAACATCACACCTAGGCTCCTCGGCTGGAGTTAGACGGCGCAGCTATTCCATAAAACTCCATCATTAGGGAGTTCTAGAAAGGGCACGCCCAATACCTGGCCAAGGCCCTGGAGCAGCCTCTCCTTCTACCAAAGGACATGGTTGCCTTGAAGCAAGTGAGGCAACCAGACCTCTTCCTGTCCCTAAAGAAGGATCTGGCCCTGGTAAGCTCCTTAGCATGCCTCATTGAAGGCTTTTTTTTTTCTTTTTTTTTTCTAAAACGTACTCCTTTGTTATTTATTTGCAGGCTATCCAAGAGGTTTTTGTAGCTGAGGAGTGGGTCAAGGATGCCTAGAATGAGGCCAAGGTTGAGGCCAACCTCGGCGCTGACGCTAATAAGGCCTTGGGTGCATCTGAGCAAAAGAATAAGGAGCTCACAGTGAATCTAACGGCTGAGGAGAGGGCACGGAAGAGTGTTGAGGCCGGTCTTCAGAGTGCCTAGGACCAGGCTGAGGACTAACATAAAAGGCTTTACCATATCGAACTAGAGCTGGCCACAATGAAACAACAGGTCCTAGAGTTGAAGGCCGAGCTGGGGAGAGCGAAGGAGGCTGCTTGGACAGCCTAAGAAGCTGTGGAGGCTTCGAAGCAGGACTGCAGGAGTCCTATGAGCTCGGGGTGCAAGAGACCGAGGTCCGTCTGGAATACGAGCTGGTCAAGGTCTGTAGAGACTACTATAAGGAGGTGTGGATAGAAGCCTTCAACCTTGCAGGAGTCCCTACTATATCTGAGTGGAGGCAGGTTGGGAATGTCTACTACCTTTTAGACATTCGCGAAGTCCCAGTTGAGCTCCTACCTCCTGCTGCCCTTGTATCAGTCTCTTCTGAGCAGTCTCTTATCATCTAGGCATCTCTTCCTTCTACCAAGGTCTCTAAATGGCCAGGCCAAGCTGGTAACCAAGGCCAGGGGGTTGAAGTGGTTGAGGATAAGGGCAAGGGCAAGGAGGTCAAGCCCCTGCTAGTGGCCAAGGATCCAGAGGCCGTCCTCAAGCCCAAGGACGCTGCTTTAAAGGCCAAGGATGCTGTTGTCAAGGCAAAGAAGACTAAGGCCAAATCCAAGGATGCTAATCCCAAGGCCAAAGGAGCTCCTGCCTCTCAACCGAGGAATAAAGAAGACCTTGCTCTAAATTCCAAGGTGTAGCTTAGGATCCTTTTGTTTTGCTCTTTTTTTTTTATTATTTATTTTTTACATGTAAATTTCCTTGATTATGGTAGTTTTGCCGTTGTTCCTAGTGTATTCTTCCTTTATTTAATGCAAAGACTTCAACTTTTACTTTGCGAATCCTTCTCTTTCCTCGCATTATTTATTGTTGGTTGGCTGTAACCCTTGTTTTGCCCTTTACTGAGATCTTTATACTAATAATGCTTCCAAAGGTGAGCACCCATACTTTAACAAAAGGTAGTAGTAATACCCTTAAAAAGGACATGTTAAATCTACTAAGTCTATACTTCTAACAAAATATACCCTTAACTTCGAAAAACATAAGTATACTTGCAAATGTTTTAAGTCACTAGAATGAAGGTCTTCGTCACTTAGCATGGCTGATTCTATTTGACACTTAAATAGATAATGGAAAGTATTTATTTGCCCAATGTATGTGGTCCGAGGGACCAAACATAATTAAGGTTCTGTTTAACACTTGGTAAAATGACCTGAAGTATTAATTTACCAAAAGTATGTGGTCCAAGGGATTAGGCATAACTAAAGTTCTGTTTAATACTTAGTAAAATGACCTAAAGTATTAATTCACCCAAAGTATGTGGCTCGAGGGACCAGGCATAACTAAGATTTTGTTTAACACTTAGTAAAATGACCTGAAATATTAATTTACCCAAAGTATGTGGTCCAGGCATAACTAAGATTCTTTTAGCACTTAGTAAAATAACCTGAAGTATTAATTTACCCAAAGTATGTGGTCCAAGGGACCAGGCATAACTAAGATTCTGTTTAACACTTAGTAAAATGACCTGAAATATTAATTTACCCAAAGTATGTGGTCCAAAGGACCAGGCATTGTTGGAAAATTTAGACCCTAGTTGATAGAATTAACAAGTTTTAAATCCAAGTTGTTAATTAGATTTATTATGAATAAAACTTGTTAAAACAAATTGTAAGTTCGTTTAGACCTCTTAAACCCAACAGATTAACCTAGAGAATTAGCCAAGTGATTAACTTAGATAATTTAAGCAGGACTAGGTTAACACAACTATATTGAAAAACAATAAAGCAGCGGAAAATAAATAACACAAGAATCTGATGACCCAGGAAAACCAAACCGGTAAAAAATTTAGGGAGGATTTAACCTAGCTATCCTCAAGGTAAACTGAATTCACTATGAAAGAATTGAAGTTTACACAATAAGACTTAGACCACTAACATCCTATTGCTACCCAATTGTAGGAAACTTATTACCACGACCCCATGATAGCTCCGAGATCCACAGACTCCTTCTTTCTTGAATTCTTCAGCAATCCACAAGGGCACCTGCTTGTATATCTTTAAAGTTCTTTGATTCTGCAACTGTATGATTTACCAAGCTCTTGACATAAATCTTGAGTTTGGAAATCCTAAGTGTATGTGAAGGTAAACACCTCTAGATCTCACAATGAAATTCACAAACACAGCATTTAGAACTCTAAAAAACGTGGCTAGGGTTTTCCCTTATATACTTAGGGCAAAACATAAAACCCTATACAATAAATAGACTAGGGCTGAGTTGGAAAATTCTGCAGAAAAACGTTCTGCTCGATTTTCGATCGGTCGAGTCTAATTCTCGATCGATCGAGTCAGGCAGAAAGTGAACAGTGAATTCTGCAGTCAACTTGATTCCAACTTTACATAAAAAGCCATACTTTGAGCAAGTCTAATACACAACTTAAAGAATGTTTTGATCATAGTTTGCCAACATTACAAATTGAAGTTCTAATACATTAGTTCCTAATTCTTAGAACCTAACAAACTCCCCCTTTGGCAATCCGTGACAAAACACAGACTTAACAAAAAGCTCAAAGTTTACAAATGAAACAGCCCATTACAAAATAAAAAGCCACTTAAACAATTCAACCTAACTACTATCTAACAGTTGCAAAGTAGACAGCAGTACGACTGAATCAACCTGAATATTCCTGTAACACTTAACAAACACATAAACGCATGTGTGGAAAATATAAGGAATATAAAAAATTCTTGATTTCACATAACACAAAATAAAGACATATATCATGAATAACATCATAAATATAAATCAATAAGCAAAGTAGCATAGTGAAACAAGAAACATAATACATAACAATGTATCTTAACAAAAATATCTCCTAATCAAGAGCCAAAAATGTAAATACAAAGTGAAGCGCTTAGATACAATATAATTACTCCACAAGCTCCGCAGTATCACTACAAAGTACAAAACTAAAAACTCCCTCTAAAACTAAAATCTCCTCTACAAAATATATACTCCCCCTTTTTGTGACGAATTGCCAAAGGGCACTCAATCATCATCAAAAGGAGGTGGAGGAGAATGACGAGAACTCCCCAAATCTGCTCGCAAAGCACGAAGCTCGTCAAGGATGTCCACCAGAAGCTGACCATGAGCCGCCTAAACGGTCACGACAGTATCCAGAGTCCGACGAAGGTCAGAAACATCATCAAAAGGTGGAGGGACATCAGCAGCAACAGCAGCAGTAGGATCAACAGACGTCTCAGCTGCAGGAGTATCTGTAGAAGAAGAATGGGGTGGAGTGACACCGGAAGGCTCTACCCTAGGACGCTTAGAGCTAGCTCGAAGTTGAGCAACCTTTTGCCTCAAAAAGGTAGCACCTATAGGAGCAATGACATGTACAGGCTCAGAAGCAGGAAAATCACCGAAACTAAGAAAAAGGAGAATCCTATGAATAAAAACGGGAAAGAATAAAGCATGAGCCGTAGAACTAGACTGATGAACCTCGTTCAAAGAACGAAGGAACAAATGAGAAAAACTGATAGGAGCATCAGTAACAAGGGCATACAAAAAGACACACCTCTCAAGAGGAATGGTGTGGAGATGAGAAATAGGCCACAAGGAATGACACGCTATCCGAAAGAAGAGATAATGAAGCTCGAAAAGTTCAGCAGAAGTGATCCGAGGATCAGAACCCCACCGGATAGAAGACCCAGTGATGTATGAAAAAACATCATCTAGAGGTGGAGACTCCTCATAAGGAAAGACGGGATGATTAACAATGGGCACCCCAAGAGCATCAGACACCACCGAAGGAGTAATACGATACTCTACACCTCGTAACCAAACCTTAACTAAGGTGTTGGTATCATAGATGTGGATAGAGAGGTTTGAATAGAACTCTCTAATCAAGGTGGCAGGAGGAGGAGGATGCTCAAACTCGAGCAAAGATAACAAACCCCGACGCTCAAAGTTACGTCTCACCTCAGGATCTACCTCATCTAGTATAACCCTACGCTCAGCCCAAATATGACGTCTAAGATTCAGGGTCTCATAGGTTACTTGGTTCGACTCACTAGGGAACCGCTTACTATCGAATGAAGGTGAAGGGTCAGAAGTCCTATGGGCTCTAGTTTTCCTAGGCATGGTGCTAAGGAAAGAAAAGAGAGACACAGAAAAAAAAGAGCAAAAACAAAAACCAAGGGTAAACTGCAAGTTAGCACAGCATAAAAAAATATAGAAATAACAATTCTATATGATGCATGAACAAAATATGCAAATGATGTATGAACTAATGCAGTGACAAGTTCAAATATGATCCAAATTAACAAATTGACTTGAGCATTAGTGTTAGATTAAAAAAACTCAATTTTGAAAAACTCAATTTTCAAAACACAACAAATTGAGAAATTGATCATCATAACAGTTAATTAACACAATATAATGATCAAATTAATCAATCTAACAAGTCAATTTCATCAATTTTAATCAAATTGAACAAAATCCCCAAATTTAGTAATTTCAAGCCCTAGATTTTCAAATTTTTCACAAATCATCAAATTAATCAAATTAAACCATATATAGTGCTTGTATATAGTGTCCCCACAAAAACCCATGATTCATTTGAAAAAGAAAGAGCCAAAATCACACCCAAAAATGCCAAAATGGCAAAAATACCCCAAAAATGCATAAATTAATGCATGAAACATGAAAATAAAATCAAAAGAGAGGGCAAAAATGTCTTACCGACCTTGGGAGAGAGAAATTATGCAAAAAGAAAAGAGGAAAACGCCAAAAACAACACAAAATTCTTTGACCAGTTGGTGAGGAGACAAAAAAATTTTAAAAAGTTTTGAAAAGATGAAGATCACGTGAGAAAAGTTCCCTTTTTAAAAACACTCAGTCCGATTTTCGATCGATCGAAAAACAGATTCGATCGGTCGAAAATCCTTCGATTGATCCACTACCAATCGAGAACCGATCGAAACACACATAGACTTTACTGAGATTTTAAAAACATTTTCGATCGATCGAAAAACAGACTCGATCGATCGAAATTCTGGAAAATTGAATTTTTGAAAATTGAAACTTATTTTCTCAATAACTCCTCAAAGCATTATATTTTATGAAAAGAATGCATGAGTATGAGATGAAATGTTTTCCAAAAACCCATGGTTTTAGCCCAGATCTCTCAAAGTAAGATTTTCTCATAATATCCCTCAATCAATCATCCAAGTAAACATGTTTTGCATCAATTTCCAGAAATATTTAAACTTGGATGGTCAAACCAAAAAGCACACAATACCATGTACACAGTTTAGCAAAGAATAACTTGTGTAGTGTGTGCAACTAGCATAAACTTGAGAAACATGTGAGGTGATATGCACATAGTAATCAATCACAATTTCTACAAAATCCATCACATGAATTTGAAAGAGACTATTACTTAAAGAGTTACATCATATAACTCTCACATCTCCTAGAATAAAAGCTTGCAATCACGTAAGTTTCTTGATTTGCCTCATTATTCAATTTAATTGATTAGAAACTTAATAAAAGCCGGGATAATGTACACACCAATTTTATAAATTGTGAAATTATTATAGCCCAATAATGTACACACCAATTTTAATAGAGGCTACACCTTATGTTCTTTTTGTGCATGTGCTATACTTTCTCGAATACAAAATCTTACGATATGCACTAAGGTGTTCATGATTGGCTAGTAAACAGTGGTGAGATGGTTATTTATCCCTTTCTCAATAAGACCAAGTCCGACAATCAAAGACATAAGACTTCAAGATCAAGATCATGTGATCAACAAATATAGCATCTTCCCACACAATATGCACAACAAAACTTTAGCTAGTAAAGTGCAATAGAAATAAGTGCATCAAAACTAAACAAGGTACATTCACATGATATGCAAAATTTGATTGACCAACTTTGTCTTCAAGTTCAAGGAAAAAATTGCAAAAACACAATTTGCAAAATTTTTTTTTTTTTTCTGATAAAATAAAAGAAACAAACATCCTAGAATGAAATGCATGAATGTTATGCAATGCAAATCCTAGAAACAAAGGTCATAAAAGATAGAGTAATGAAGCACAAGGACCATGTCAAACAGACTCAATTAGATCGAGTCTTTTGCATCCAAAACTTTTTAGATGCAACTCTTGTATTGAAGTTATGATTCATATTAGAATTTTGACCAACTCCTGGATTGGAATAAAGGTTTAACGCCTTTACCAATTTACCAATAAGTACCATAGGATCATGTGCTTGGGGCACAGGTACTTTAGATTTGTTTGCACGCTTTGCAGCTTGCAACTTAAAATAATTTAGACGAATGTGTCCAGATTTTCCACAAAAATGACAAACCCATGCAGGCTTATCATGCAACTTGCCCTTAGAAGAAGTAGAAGCTCTAGAATGAGAAGTTTGGAGATCAACCCTAATCTTTCTAGGTGGAGTAATATCTACAAATTTGACAGGTTCACTTACCAAGGGTTTGACAATCTCACTCTTAGGAGGTTCAGAAGAGGGAACAAATTTAGTGGAAGAAGGTTCAAGCACAGAAATACTTTCCTCAAAACCTAAACCAGTTTTGTCAGAGGGAGACTTTTGAATACTCAACATGTGATCAAGTTTGGAGCTTGCAGACCTATTAGTTTGTTCTCTAGCAACAGTTAATTCAAGTTCCAAACATTTACCTTTATCAAGTAAAAGCATGTTCTCAGTTTTCACATTATTCAAAAGCTCATTTGCATCAAATAATTTCACAAGTAAATTTTTCTTTTCAAGTTCAAGAGATGCAATTTTCTTTAAGCCTAAATCAATATTCATGGCATCCTTTACAGCAATTTTGCAAAGTTTATTATAGGCTTCTTGTAAATCTGCATCTTCAGAGAGTTCCCCATCAAAAGAGTTCTCTTCAACAGATACGCTTTCATTAACTACAGTAGTAGCAGTGAAAGCAATGAAGTTTCCTTCCTCATCACTAGCGGATTCATTGTCAAAAACTTCATCATCACTAAGGGTTATAGCCATAGCCTTACCCTTAGACTTCAAGTATGTGGGACATTCAGATTTCAAATGACCATACCCTTGACATCCATAACATTGTTGTCCCAAAGAATTGTTAGAAGGTTGACTTACTTTCTCTTTAGGTTTTTCAGTGTTATTAACCTTAGTGGAGTCATTCCTCTTAATATTTCTAGGTTCAGCAGTGTTCTTGCCTCTTGCCCTTCTGTTATTGTTCCTAAAAAAGTTTCTAAAATTCTTGGCAAGATAGACAATCTCTGTAGCAGAGAGTTCATTATCAAATCCACCATCCTCAACATCATCAACAGACTTAAGAGCCATTGATTTGGATTTCTTTGTCTTGGGTAGGTCCAACTCATAGGACTGAAGAGATCCTACAAGTTCATCAATAGGGATGGAGTCCACATCCTTGCTTTCAGTGATGGCAGTCACTTTGGGTCTAAAGTCCTCAGTTAAAGATCTAAGAATCTTCCTAACAATTTTAGGTTGATCATAGATTTCACCCAAATTATATGCAGAATTAACAATATCATTCAGTTTAGCATAGAACTCATCAAAAGATTCATTATCATTCATTCTAATGCTTTCAAATCTAGAGGTTAATTGCTGCAATTTATTTATTTTAACTGCCTTTGTGCCTTCATGCACAGTCTAGAGGATTTTTCAAGCAGTATGAGCAACCTCAACATTAGAGATTTTCTTAAATTCCTCCATGAAAACAGCATTGAAAATAGCATTCATAGCTTTGCTATTGAAAGCGGCTGCCTCCTTTTAAGAAGTTTGCCACTCACTCACAGGAGTAGTGGGCTTCTCCTATTTGTACTCAACGGAATTCCAAACTCTCTCATCAATGGATTTCAGGAATGCTTTCATCCTTACTTTCCAATAAGTATAATTGTTTCCATCAAAGTGAGGTGGAACAACAAGAGAGTGTCCGTGTTCCATGACAACAGGGGTCAAGGATCAGCTAAAAGATCAAAAGATCAAACACAAAAGCTACCCACTTTGATACCACTTGTAAGTTCGTTTAGACCCCTTAAACCCAACAGATTAACCTAGAGAATTAGCTAAGTGATTAACTTAGGTAATTTAAGCAGGACTAGGTTAACACAACTATATTGAAAAATAATAAAGCAGCGGAAAATAAATAACACAAGAATCTGATGATCCAGGAAAACCAAACCGGTAAAAAACCTGGGGAGGATTTAACCTAGCTATCCTCAAGGTAAACTGAATTCACTATGAAAGAATTGAAGTTTACACAATAAGACTTAGACCACTAACATCCTATTGCTACCCAAGTGTAGGAAACTTACTACCACGACCCCATGATAGCTCCGAGATCCACGGACTCCTTCTTTCTTGAATTCTTCAGCAATCCACAAGCGTACCTGCTTGTATATCTTTGAAGTTCTTTGATTCTGCAACTGTATGATTTACCAAGCTCTTCACATAAATCTTTGAGTTTGGAAACCCTAAGTGTATGTGAAGGTAAACACCTCTAGATCTCACAATGAAATTCACAAACACAGCATTCAGAACTCTAAAAAACGTGGCTAGGGTTTTCCCATATATACTTAGGGCAAAACATAAAACCCTATACAATAAATGGACTAGGGCTGAGTTGGAAAATTCTGCAGAAAAACGTTCTGCTTGATTTTCGATCGATCGAGTCTAATTCTCGATCGATCGAGTCAGGCAGAAAGTGAACAGTGAATTCTGCAGTCAACTTGATTCCAACTTTACATAAAAAGCCATACTTTGAGCAAGTCTAATACACAACTTAAAAAATGTTTTGATCATGGTTTGCTAACATTACAAATTGAAGTTCTAATACATTAGTTCCTAATTCTTAGAACCTAACACAAATGAACATCAATATCATGTCAAAAATAAATGCAGCGGAAAAGTAAATAAGATAAGATATGATAACTCAGAAAAACCAATGAAACAAACTTATTTCACAGTAAAAAAAACTTGGGGGAAAACCTTCCCAAAAGGCAATCTACTATAGTAAAGAGAAGTTTCAGATCTAGTACAAAACCTTTGTCCCTAGACTCTACAATCCTCATAGATGAACTTATAGCAGAAATCTTCTACCGTTTCAGAACTTCAGAACTTTTCAATATATGAACGCCACCCTTTTTGTTGCATGGATCCCAGTACGTGACTAACCAAAGATGCATGGCTCTCAGTACGTGACTAACACACCAACTTGAGGAAGAAAAATGTTGACTGCAAAGTTCTTCACTTCATCAACAATGAAGATCAAGAAGCACTTGATTACAAAACCCTAAGGCGCAAAAGACGCAGTAGCTTCTTTTAGAGAGAATATGGTTTCGGTCACCTTTTGCATATGTTCTCCTTGTATTCTCTTATGTGACGGCCTCTAAAATAAACCTTATATATGTTTAGAGTTGTGAGAAAAGAAACCCTACACAAATACATAAGCTTAGGCCGAAAATCAGATCTGAAAATCCAAATTCTCGTAACCTCGATAGATACCTTGATCAATCGAGAATCTGTCGAGCTTCATTCATTAAATCTCGATAAATACCTCGATAGATAGTATCTGTCGAGCCTCATTAAACCTCGATAGATAGTTATCTGTCGAGCGGCTGTCGAGTTATTTGTCCAGCTTTAGTGCACAACTTTTCTTCACTTGTTTTTTAGTCCAATCTTCATGGCTTTAATACTAAACTTGAACAACATATTTCTTGAAGTATTAAACACATCTTAGATCTACCCAATTACAAGTAAAGTGCGTTTTGTCAAAGGATTAGCCAATTACATAAATATTGACATATGTTCCTAACAAGTGAAATACATATGTCCTAACAGGCATAACTAAGGTTCTGTTCAGCACTTAGTAAAATGACCTGAAGTATTAGTTTACCCAAAGTATGTGGTCCGAGGGACCAGGCATAACTAAAGTTTTGTTTAGCACTTAGTAAAATAAGCTGAAGTATTAATTTACCCAAAGTACGTGGTCCAAGGGACCAGACATAACTAAGGTTCTATTTAACACTTAGTAAAATGACCTGAAGTATTAATTTACCTAAAGTATGTGGTCCGAGGAATCAAGTATAACGAAGGTTCTATTTAACACTTAGTAAAATGATCTGAAGTATTTATTTACCCAAAGTATGTGGTTCGAGGGACCAGACATAACTAAGGTTTTATTTTACACTTAGTAAAATGACTTGAAGTATTAATTTACTCAAAGTATGTGGTCCGAGGAACTAGGCATAACTAAAGTCATAACTAAAGTTTTGTTTAACACTTAGTAAAATGACCTGAAGTATTAATTTATCCAAAATATGTGGACCGAGGGACCAGGCATAACTAAGGTTCTGTTTAACACTCAGTAAAATGACCTGAAGTATTAATTTGCCCAAAATATGTGGTTTGAGGGACCAGTCATAACTAAGGTTTTGTTTAACACTTAGTAAAATGACTTGAAGTATTAATTTACCCAAAGTATGTGGTTCGAGGAATCAGGTATAACGAAGGTTCTATTTAACACTTAGTAAAATGACCTGAAGTATTAATTTACCCAAAGTATGTGGTCCGACGGACCAAACATAACTAAGATTTTGTTTTACACTTAGTAAAATGACCTGAAGTATTAATTTACTCAAAGTATGTGGTCCGAGGAACTAGGCATAACTAAAGTTTTGTTTAACACTTAGTAAAATGACCTGAAGTATTAATTTACCCAAAGTATGTGGACCGAGGGATCAGGCATAACTAAGGTTCTGTTTAACACTCAGTATAATGACCTGAAGTATTAATTTGCCTAAAGTATGTGGTTTGAGGGACCAGTCATAACTAAGGTTTTGTTTAACACTTAGTAAAATGACCTGAACTATTAATTTACCCAAAGTATGTGGTCCGAGGAACCAGGCATGACTAAGGTTTTTTTTAAGACTTAATAACATGATGTGAAGTATTAATTTACCCAAATTATGTGGTCCAAGGAACCAGGCATAACGAAGGTTCTATTTAACACTGAGTAAAATAACCTAAAGTATTAATTTACCCAAAGTATGTGGTTTGAGGGACCAGACATAACTAAAGTTCTGTTTTACACTTAGTAAAATGACTTGAAGTATTAATTTACTTAAAGTATGTGGTCCGAGGAACCAGGCATAACTATAGTTTTGTTTAACACTTAGTAAAATGACCTGAAATATTAATTTACCCAAAGTATGTGGTCCGAGGGACCAGACATAACTAAGATTCTGTTTAACACTTAGTAAAATGACCTGAAGTATTAATTTGCCCAAAGTATGTGGTTCGAGGGACCGGGCATAACTAAGGTTTTGGTTAACACTTAGTAAAATGACCTGAACTATTAATTTACCTAAAATATGTGGTTCGAGAAACCAGGCATAACTAAAGTTCTTTTTAACACTTAATAACATGACGTGAAGTATTAATTTACCCAAAGTATGTGGTCCGAGGGACCAGGCAAAACTAAGATTCTGTTTAACACTTAGTAAAATCATTTGAAGTATTAATTTACCCAAAGTATGTGGTCTGAGGAACCAGACATAACTAAGGTTCTGTTTAATACTTAGTAAAATGACTTGAAGTATTAATTTACCCAAAGTATGTGGTCTGAGGGACCAGACATAACTAAGGTTCTATTTAACACTTAGTAAAATGACCTGAAGTTTTACTTTACCCAAAGTATGTGGTCCGAGAAACCAGACATAACTAAGGTTCTATTTAACACTTAGTAAAATGACATAAAGTGTTAATTTACCAAAAGTATTTGGTCTGAGAGATCAAGCATAACTAAGGTTTTGTTTAACACTTAGTAAAATAAGCTGAAGTATTAATTTACCCAATGTGGTCCGAGGGACCAGGCATAACTAAAGTTTTGTTTAACACTTAGTAAAATGACTTGAAGTATTAATTTTTCCAAAGTATGTGGTTTGAGAGACTAGGCATAACTAAGTTTCTGTTTAACACTTAGTGAAATGACCTGAAGTATTAATTTATTCAAAGTATGTGGTCAGAGGGATCAGATATAACTAAGGTTCTGTTTAACACTTAGTAAAATAATCTGAAGTATTAATTTACCTAAAGTATGTGGTCTAAGGGACCAGGCATAACTAATGTTTTTTTTAACGTTTAGTAAAATAATAGAGGTAACGCACAATGTAATAAAAATATAGTAGAAATGGTTTTCATTAATAATAATACATTCGCAGGTTTTTTACATTCTAGTGGCATGGTACAACATTTTCATCTAGATCTTCCAGGTAATATGCACCTATTCAAGCCACCAAGGTGATACGGTATGGTCATTCCCAGTTGGGTTATAACTTTCTCCATGCTGGGTTCTTTGCAGTACCCAAAACCTTTCTTAAAACTAAGTCTCTAGGCGCTAGCGGCCTTGACCTTACGTTTGAATCATACCCTTGCTTGAGCTTGTGCTAATAGTACACCAATTGAACCTTAGCATTTTCTCTCCGTTCTCCAATCAAATCCAAGCTCTTCTCTAACAACCCATCATTGTTACTCGGAGTGAAAGAACTCTTCCTCAGTGTCAGGAATCCAGTCTCAAGAGTAATTACAATTTCGGCCTTATAAGTCATTGAGAAGGGGGTTTTCCCAGTAGACCTACGAGGTGTAGTCCGATATGTCCTAAGAACGTGTAGCAACTCTTCCACCCATTTGCCCTTTGCATCATCTAACCTCTTCTTGAGCCTATTCACTATGACTTTATTGACAGCCTCGAGCTGTCCATTCTCCTGTGGATAATCCGGGGTGGAATACCTATTTGTAAGGCCCAGGTCACAGCAATATCTCTTGAAGGCTTTGCTATCAAATTGAAAACCATTATCCGAAATGAGAGTACAAGGGATTCCAAACCGAGTGATACTATTTTTCCAGACAAATCTCTTTGCATCCATGTCCTTGATATTTGCCAGTGGTTCAGCTTCAACCTACTTGGTGAAGTAATTCGTGCCGACCAGCAGCCATCTCTTATTTCCTACTGCCTTAGGGAAAGACCTTACAATATCCAAGCTCCATTGCTAGGGGCTAGATAGAGGATTAAGGACACCCCCTGGTTGATGAATGTTTGGAGCAAATCTTTAGCATTGGTCGCACTTTTTCATATACTCTTGTGCTTCCCTTTGCATATTTGGCCACCAATATCCTTGAATGAGGGCCTTGTGAGATAAGGATCTGCCTCCTATGTGGCTTCCACAAATCCCTTTATGTAACTCTTTTAGAAGTAGCTTTATTGCCTCAGGGTGTATGCATAGTAAAAATGGTCACAAAAAAGAACGCTTATACAACTTTTGGTCCTTGGATAGTCAAAACTGAGGAGCTTTTCTTTGTACTTTGTCAACTTCGGACTCCCCTTCGGGCAAGATATCTTCCTTAAAGAATAGCATAACAGAGTCCATCCAGCTATGTCCCACCTTAATTTGATGAATACGAACCATCTCTCTCCTCACTTCAGCAGGTTTACACAAGTCTTTCACAAGGATAACCCGAGATAAATTTTGTGCCGAGGAGGTTGTAAGCGTGGCAATAGAGTCAGCATGTGTATTTCTGCTTCTGGGGATTTGCAATAAGGCGAAATACTCAAACCTTGACTGTAAGTGTCTAACCTGATTCAAATACTTTTGCATTCTCAAATCTCTAGCTTCCAACTCTCCCCTTACCTGGCCTATAACCAATCTCAAATTTGAAAACATGTCCACTACGTTTCCTCCCATTCTCTAAACCATAGTCATCCCTACCAATAGAGCCTCATACTCGGCTTCATTATTGGTGACCGAGAAACCCAACCTTAAGGATTTTTCAATAATGATCTTCTCACGAGAAATTATAACTAGCCCTACCCCAAATCCTCTTTGGTTCACTGCACCATCAATGTATACTCTCTAGGGTAAAGGCTTTTGCCGGAAGACCATGCCAACTGATTTTCCATCTATGTTTTGCTTTTCAACTTTTTCTTCCAATGGGGATTCAGCAAACTCAGCCACCAAATCAGCGAGGACTTGACCCTTGATAGAGGTGCGAGGCATGTACTTGATATCAAAAGCCCCTATGATTGTACCCCACTTGGCAATCCTTCTTGAGTAATCAACACTTCGAAGTAGGGATCTAAGCGAAAGTTGGGTTAAGACAACAACCATGTAGGATTGGAAGTAGTGGGGGAGCTTACGCGTTTCATACACCACTGCAAAAATGGCCTTTTTTAGTGGTAGGTAACGAACCTCGGCCTTATGCAATGATTTGCTCACATAATAAATTGGCCTCTGTACACCACTATCAACCCGTACCAGCACCAAGCTCACGACATGGGAAGCCACAGCAATGTAAGCAAACAAAATCTCATCCACCTCGGGCTTGGACATAATGGGTGGTTGAGAAAGGTATTCCTTCAACTGCTGGAAAGCCAAAGCACACTCCTTGGTCCATTCAAATCCCTTCCACTTGTTCAACAACTAGAAGAAAGGCCTACATCTATCCGCTGGCTGAGAAATGAATCAGTTTAGTGCAGCCGTCATCCCTGTTAACTTTTAGACCTCTTTGGGATTTTGAGGTGGCTGCAAATTGTTAATTGCTTTGATTTGGTCAGGATTGACTTCGATTTCGCGGTGAGTGACCATGTACCCCAAGAACTTTCCTAAACCAACACCAAAAGAGCACTTAGAAGCATTAAGGCACAACTTGTGTTTCTTTAATATCTCAAAAATATTTCTGAGGTCGCTAACATGCTCGGATTCTAACTTACTCTTTACCAATATATCGTCTATATAAACCTCAATGTTTTTTCCTAGCTATGGTTCAAACATCCTAGTCATTATCCTTTGATAAGTAGATCCTGCATTCTTCAACCTAAAAGGCATCACCTTATAACGATAATTTCCAGTAAGAGTAATAAAAGCTGTCTTCTCTTAATCATCCAAAGCTAAAGGTATCTGATGGTATCCTTGAAAGGCATCTAAGAAACTCATCCAAGGATGGCCTACAGTTGCATCCACCAACTAGTCTATTCGAGGCATAGGGAAAGGGTATTTATGGCAAGCCTTGTTCAAGTTTGTGAAATCTACACAGACTTGCCACTTGCCATTTTTCTTCTTTACCACCACCGTATTGGCCAACCATTCAGGGTAGAACACCTCTTTAATAACCACAGCCTGCTTAAGCTTGCTCACTTCTTCCTTGACAGCATTAGAATGTTCTTTAGATGAGGGTCGAGGTAGTTGCCTTTTGGGGATGTCAGCTGAATTGACATTTAGATGATGGCAAATGACACTTAGGTTTATCCCCGGAGCTTTGTAAGAACTTCAAGCGAACACATCAATATTTCTCTTAAGAAATAGTATTAGCTCTTCCTTCTCTTGAGGAGGCAGCTAAGCTCCAATTTGAAAAAATTTCTCCGGATCATCATCTATAACAATTTTCTCCAATTTCTCACATTTTGCTCCTTCGGACTTCGCATCTACAGACAGCACCAGAATCCTTGATTGCTATGAGTCCCCCTCAACGGAGGCCGATGACTCAATTCTAGGCTGATGCATAACTGCAGTTACCAAGCACTGCCTAGCCACAGATTGGCTCCCAACCAGTTCCTCAATCCGGTCCCTGAACGGATATTTCACTTTCAGGTGCAAGGTGGAAGAAACAGCCCCTAGGGCATGAATCTAGGGCCTTGCCACAATGACAGTATAGGGGGAGTAAGCATCCACTACAATGAAGTCTACTTCCACCACTTCTGATCCTGCTTGTACTAGTAGTCTGATTTGACCCCTCGAAATGACAACTTTCCCATCAAAGCCTACCAAAGGTAAATCATAATTTGCGAAATCCTTAGGTCTCAACCTCAGCCCTTCGTATAGGTCAGGGTACATGATCTCTGCGCCGCTGCCCTGATCTACTAACACCCTCTTCACATCATACCCTCCTATCCTGAGGGTGGCCACTAAGGATCATCGTGTGGTTGTATGGTTCCAACCTTGTCCTCATCTAAAAAACTTAACGCTGGTTGAATCTCCACTTTAGCCCTCTTCGACTTAGGGTAAAGTCCTTGGCCAGCAGCCAAGCTACAGACATCACCCTGGAGGGGTGAGAACCAGTTCTCCCTGGAGCAGCAAAGATGACATTAATTGTGCCTAAAGGTGGCCTTGAAGGAGCATTTCTTTAAGCTCCCGACCTTGCTTGGTCCCCTTGTCTATTGGGCCGATATAAAAACTGTTTTAATCTTCCATCCCTAACCAGCTGTTTCAGATGATTCCACAAAGTTCTACGGTTCTCTGTGGTATGTCCTCGTTCTTGGTGGTATTGATAATGGAAACTTTGGTTGCGCTTCATAGGGTCTCCTTCCATCTTGTTTAGCTATTTGAAGTATGACTCATTTTTAATCTTTCTAAAACCTGATGCATGGGCTCTCAAAACATTGTGCTAACCACCTGAGTAGTAGTAGACCCAGGTTGCCCAGCAAAATCCCTTCGAGGTCTGTTATTATTGTATCTGTACGACCTGAAATCCCTCCTTTCTTGAGGGATAACCTTAGCATTTCCTTTCCCTTGCTGCTGGTCTTCCTTAACTCGCATATATTCGTCAATACGGTCCATGAGCTAACACACACTCCTTATAGGCTTCTTGGTCAGAGACTTTCTCAATTTATGCTCGGTAGGTAGGCCAACCTTGAAAGTCCTTATGGCCACGTCATCAAAGTCCCTATCGATCTCATTGAACATCTCTTAGTATCGGTCTGAGTACGTTTTTAGATTTTCCGTTTCTCGCATGGTCATAGACAATAGGGAATCTAAGGACCAAGGAACCATACTGCACGTAATAAAGTGAGATCCGGCTGAGTTCCTTAAAGGAATCAATAGAACCTGCTCTTAGGCCATTAAACCACCTCATTGCCACAAGCCCCAAACTAGATAGGAATGCCTTGCACATCAAGGCCTCGTTCTTGGAGTGCATTGCCATTCTTTGGTTGAAGTGGCTTACATGTTCAACAGGGTCTATACGACCATTATACATGGTGAACGTTGGCTGAGTAAAGCACTGATGAAGTTTTCCTCCTTCAATCTTGCGTGTGAAAAGTGATCTGAAAATTTGATTCAACGCCCTACTCATAGTGTCATTTCCCAGACCTTCAGCTGCATGTTTCTAGCATTTTCCTCACGAGAAACGTGGCCTCCACTTCGAGATTGACTTCTACTAGTATGGGTGGAATGCACATTTCCCTCCTGGTCCCTTTTTCGTTTAAGATGGAGGAAATGATCTTGACGTTGGGACCCCAAAGATTCTGCTTGGTTTGGATTGGAGCCCACCATCACTGAATGTTTATCACGCTAAAGCTTAAGTAATTTCCCACAGACGGCGCCAATTGTAAGGACGCAATTTGATTCCCAAGCCCAAGGGATGGATGGGTTTAGGCTTAAAAAGCCCAATACAATAAATTTGTAGAGATTGTGTTGAAAAACTAGGCTCTAATCATAGTTGTCAAATCGTGAATCGTATCGTGAATCGTTTTCTCATTTTTGTGTGTCGTGTATCGTATCGTATCGTGTATCGTAAGATACACAAACACTATATAAAATTTATAAAACATTATACATATACATATATTTATTATAAAATTGAAACATATGCAAATAATGACTACTTTAATTATCGCTTATGTTATAGTATTTGACTAAGCTAACCAAATAAACCAAATGGAAATATATTTTTAACATCCATATCCAAAAGTTAAAAATATCCATATCCAAATTCATTAGAGTTCAAAGTCACTACATATTGTATTAGTCAAAATACTTTTTTTCCTATTCATATTCATCACTGCCTAATCAAAATCATCTCCATAGTCCAAGTCAATGAAGTTATCATCTTCATCATCTTGCAAAATCATCTCATCATTGGCATCTTCTTGTACATCTTCTTCATCATCTCCAACATCCACTATCTCTTCTGATTCTTCAACTTCAATAACTTTTTCTTTAGTTTTCTTTTTGGCATTCAAATTTCTTGGACCTATAAAAATAATAACAAAAAATATATAGTCAAAATTAGCATTTTATTCATAATATAGAAAAGAAAATTTCAATTTAATATAAATCTATACCTCTCTTTCTTTTTCTACTACATCCTTTCTCATTAACTTCAAAGCATTCATGAATGTCCATCCATGAAGTATCTTCTGGCAAGCAAGGTTCTTCCTTTTCGGTAATCCATTCATCATCAGATTCCATATCTGATAGACAAATTGGATCATATGAGTCACCATTCTCTTCTCTCTTTATTTGTCTCAACTCCAAATTAATATTATAGTTTACAAACACCAAAGCATTCACTCTTTGTTGCTCAAGACGATTTCTTTTTTTAGTGTGTACATGATCAAAAGTACTCCAATTTCTTTCACATCCCATTGCACTACAAGTTAGGCTTAAGACACGTATAGCTAAGTTTTGAAGCTCTTTGCAATATACTCCATAAATTTCCCACCACAATGCTATATTGCCAATAAAAGAAATCGTAAAGGGCTATAATATAATTACGATAACAACAAATAAAAAGCTACATTAAGATGATGATGATAATCAGTAATAATGATAATAACAATGGCACATACCTGGCTGCTTCTTTGTTCTTGTAAGTATAGCCATTTCTTTTCCAAACAAACCCTCAGCTTTATCAAATTTCTCCAATTGTAGATCAATCCTACACCTCTCCAAAACTGTAGGACACATCTTTTCAATCACTTCATAAAGTCCAACTCTCACTTCTTCATTTGCAACAAAGTTGGGATCATAATGAAACCTATCACAGTTTTATATCTTATAAATAAATATGCATACAAAATATAAAGATAAAGATTAAAATATATAACAATTCAAATAATGAACTTACTTAGGATTGAGAAAATAAGCTGCTGCATGTAAAGGCCTATGAAGTTGAAGCTCCCATCTAGTTTCAATAATTCTCAATATAGGTCTATATCTCCTTTGCACATCATTAAAATTTTTCCGGATTTGCTCTTTTGCTCTATCCATAGCTTCATATATGTAGCCCATTGCTGGTTTTGCATCACCATCTACAAGCCTTAAAACTTTTACTAAAGGGATCACACATTTCAAGCAAAATTTAATAGCAGGCCAAAACTTTGGATCACTCAAGAAAATTAATTGGACATTAATGCCATCACTTTTCTTTGCACAGGGACTCTTAGCCTATTCCTCAGATGCAAACATAGACCTTAATCCAATTTTTTGTTGATATATACTCTTCAAAGTTAAGTAGGCAGTGGCAAATCTTGTGACACCTTGTCTTGCCAATTCCCTCCCTTTTGTATATTTTCTCATCAAATCAAGCACCCAAATATGACGATAAATAAAAACAGTGATCTTCTTTGCTTTTTTTATAGTATTTGCATGCACAGGCAAATCACCAATGTCATGAAGCATCAAATCAATACAGTGGGCAGCACAAGGATTCCAAAAGATCTTACGTCTTTTTTCCATTAATTTTTCACCAGCTGAAGCACTATCTGTCACTACTTGTACCACATTCTCCTCTCCAATTTCTTGCACCAAAGAATCAAGCAATTGAAATAAATTTTCAGCATTCTTGGAAATATC
The DNA here is from genome assembly GCA_033629205.1 of Lithocarpus polystachyus. Classification (NCBI taxonomy): domain Eukaryota; kingdom Viridiplantae; phylum Streptophyta; class Magnoliopsida; order Fagales; family Fagaceae; genus Lithocarpus; species Lithocarpus polystachyus. The sequence goes on along the minus strand of CM066171.1, from coordinate 3,145,825 downwards.
AGAGGTGTCAATAGATTTAAGAAAAACTGTTCCCTTTGGACTATTGACAAGGAAGTCTGTGATAGACCTCTCTCTATTATCCGTCCATCCATCTGACATCAAAGTGCAACCTGTTTTTTTCCACTCATTTTTATACTTATCCAATTTGAAGTGCATATTTTCTACCTCTTTTTTCAAGAAAGTTACCCTTGTTTCATGATAAGTAGGGAGTTTCAATCCCTTGCCATAATTAGCAACTGAATCCATCATTTTTTTAAACAAAGGGGTCTTAACTAAATGAAAAGGTATAGCATGAGCATAAAAAAAATCTACAAATAGCCAGACAAGTTGCAGTACGATCTTTCACCAAGGAAGGTAAAGTCACTTGTTTAGAATTTGATTTCCCTTTTAAGTATGCATCCATGGTTCCCTTTTTGGCATTATCACCACCAATCTTTTGTAATTCATCTTCTTGAAGATATTCAACATCAAACTCATCATCAAGTTGCTCATTTTTTTTTTAATGTTTTCCAAAAGCTTGGCAAAATAATTTTTAAAATCTTCGGGCACCTTCAAGCATGGTTTAACATCCTTATTTGTATGTGTCAAATGGTTTTTCATTCTTATGACTCCACCCCAATATTCATTTGAGCAATAATTACATTTAAGCTTAAGCCTACTTGTTTTATCATCATTAATATGTAGACAATGATCCCAAGTAGGATCTTTCTCCTTATTTCTTTTCCTCCTATCACCTTTTTTTTTTTTTTTTTTTTTTATATACATAAAAGCAAAAAATGAACACATGAATTTATAGTCAATCAACAATTTTTATGTACACAAATTAAGCATCACAGTTACACTATCACAAATTCACAGTATCAATATTAACAATTTAACATTACAAAATACATACAAATATATATATATATATATATATATATATAATATTTATATATAAACACTCATATACATACATTGATACATATTCAGTTATACTTATACACTTATACTAAACTAATTTTTTATAAGCCACTCGGTTATAATAAACTAAATTAACTAATATAATAGGTTAATAACAATAAATAATTACAATAAGTATAAAGAATTAATCAAAAAATTTTATTAAGAAAAAAGAAAAACTAACCTTACACACACAATGGATCCAACGTGAGACAACACTTGTTGTTGTTGTTGTCTTGCTCTAGTAGCATGTGGGAGTGTGGGACTTTTGGGTTAGGAAAAGGAATAGAAGAAAAAGACAAGGTTGTGGTCCTTTGGAGCTTGTGGTCCCTTGATGAGTGATCTCTTGAAACTTGATGATCTAAAAGGTAAAAAGATGAAAACAAAGAAAGAGGAAGCCAAAAGGGTTTTGGGAAAGTTGAGAGCTTGAGAATTGAGATACAAAGGAAAGTATCAGATAAAAAACGTGTGGGTGGCTGGTGTGGCTATGTGGTGTGGGTAAATTAATTTATTTGTGGTTCAAATTTTTTAGGGCTAAAAAAAAAATTAAGAAGGCTTTTGTGCTGGGCCAAACCACCAAAATAGCCCAACTTGCTTTTAAAAAAAATGGGAAAAACGTTTTGGGCTAAACTTGGGCTGAAATTTTGGTTAAAAAAACCTATTTAAGCCAATTGTTGATGTATCGTCCAATACAACCGATACGTATGATACATACAACTGTATCGTCCAATTCATATGCACTTACGATACGTATCAACGATACAGTACTTTTTTCAAACGATACGATACGTATCGTACGATACGTATCGCGTATCATACGATACTGACAACTATGACTCTAATGAGTTAGATAATAAGTATAATGGATTTAGATGGGAGGGAAATTAAAGATAGACTAGTTTAATCTAAAGAAAACCATCATTGACACAATCCGAGGAGATCAGTTCTTGTATATATTTCTTTTGAGTTTGATTACAAGTACAGTTCTTGTTATTACAATGTTTTTCTCTCAAATCTCCGATCCCTTTCTATCTGGGTCTTCCTCTTATTTTATACTATCTTCTTTCTTTCATCTCTACCCTCCTTGTGCACATTAGATTGCTAGTGTTGATGCTTGTCTCATTAGCACCTTCTTGAAATTTTTGAGAATAGTTGTAAGGTTGAAAAATACTATTTAGGTATCACTTCCTCATTAATACGCTCAGAAAGTTAGCTGCAGAGCATTCAATGCGGTGGTAGTAGTTTTCTCCCAGATATTCCATATATTCCCTTTGTCTTGTGCATTCATGATGCATATTCTTATCAATAGAATTTCCTGAAACGTTACCCAGGATGGCAGAACACACCTTTTGACCCTTGCTTTACTTAGCCGATGCAACACTCCTCCTTAGCCGATGCGACACTCCTCCTTAGCCTACCTTCCCTAGCCTTCTTAGTCGTAGCTTTCTTGTGAAGTTTTGAGTCTTACATCTTCACTACTGTTTATTTGTCCTCGGACCACTGAGCGTTCTCACCTAACATATATTCTTGGGCCCCTTGCCCCTACAGTAGTAATTCGTAGCATTACAAAATCAGGGTAGCTACTATATCTATGTATTTATACCACAATGTATAATTCCTTGCTATATTCTAACACTATAGGGGCTAGTTTATACGGCTTTTATATGTATTTTTCTTGTTTGCATTTGGGTAAAAAAATATGAAGTTGTCTAAGGAGAAATTGATATTGAACATATATAGGAATATTTTACTACGACATACGGCATATATGGTGATGTCCTTTCCATGTAATTATAAATAGAGCTTTGAGTAAAACAAAAACAAGGAAGTGATTATCTACAAGTGCATCAAGTGACTTCTTATGAAGTTCTTGAAGTTAAGTGTAGTTTGAATGATTTTACTGAGATTGTAGTAAAGTTTGCTATATAGCAAAATGTCTTTTTTTTTTTTTTTTTTTTTTTTTTTGAGAGGACAAAGGACTTGACACACACACACCTCTCAAAAAAAAAAAAAAAATGTATCTATCAAAATGTTGTTTGCTTGTTGGTACTTGGTAGCGTTGCAAAGTTTAAGCAACATCAATGTTCTGTCGAGTTTTCACATTCACAAGCCGAAAAGAAACATGACTTATCTTGTCATGTGGGTCTTGATGAGAACTTTATTGTTAAACTTCATGAATTTACTTGTTTAAACAAAATTATGTAGAGAGATTGGAAGTAAGAAAATTAAAGTGATTTAGTTTGATGATTTGCATCCATAAGGAAAAGTTTAATTGGTTTCACATTAGACTTAAGTATATGGTATATATTAAAATATATTAGACTTCAGTATGATAATTCTAAAACCGTAGTAGCTTATGGCATTACGAAATTAGGGTAGCTACCGTATCTATGAATTTATATCATAATGTATAATTTCTTGCTATATTCTATAACTATCAAAAGATCACGACATTTCATTGACACATCACACATGGTAGCATCTAAATCAAGCATTAAGAAGATTGAATTACCTTCCCTTATTAATGATATTTTGTATTTTGTAAAGTTTTTTGAAAGTGTATTATTTTCTTTTGTTTCTAGAGAGGGCAATTCTTTAGCCCATCTTGTAGCCCTGTGGGCAGCTTTTATAAATTGGTCTAGACTGATTCTCATCTCTAATTTGTTCACTTCTGATATTCAGGTCATAATTAGAAATAGAGCCAAGCCTGGATCTTTTTGTTTCTCCCCTGTTCGGGTTGAGCAATAAAGTCATTATTCAGCAAAAAAGAAGAAGAAAAATAGAGCTCTGGAGGATTCAAATATAAAAAGGAGAGAAATGCAAAGGTGTGATGTTTAATGTTTTCATAGGTGATACGGGACAAACTCACATGAAACAAGGAGAATGGAACTCCGTTTTGCAGGCCAGAATAACGTGGTTTTGCAATGGATGGTGTAGGCCATATTGAGAGAGATTGTTCTTTCTTTCTGAGCAAAGCAACGTGATGAATGTCTTTCTATGATAATTATTAGTATATAATAATAAGCCCATTACCATTCCCGTCTAAAAAAATGGGTCTTCCGAGACACTTTTGTGAGTTAATAATTCATTTGCCATGTGCACCACTAAACTTCCATATGAAAATACGTGAAAATGTTTTCATATCAAAACATATAAAAAAATTGTTATCAAATTCTGCATGCATGTAGATATTAAGTTTACAACATTTTTCACAATTTTTTAGATATTTAATGCAAAACAAAAATAGTAATGGTAATAGATTCTAATAGAGGTAATACCGTTATTGGTTTAACAAATATTTTAAAAACTTTTAGTGAGAAAAGAAAAAAAACAATTAATTTTCTTGACAATTTTTTATATTTATAATGAAAGTAATGTTAAAACTTTCCTAAAATAATTTATTAACCATTGATCTAAAGACACCCGTTAATATGAAAATTATGAAAAATATTGCCTTTGTAACATTAATTTTTTGGAATAAAGCCTGGGGGAAGTAACAATGGCTTTTGATGGTGCAGTGTGCTTAATAGTTAATACTGAATGCCCTGAATGCCATAATAGTCAGTACCAAGTCTCAATAAAATCCATAAAGTCTGTGTAAGCCCCTCATTGCCAATAAAGTTACCATGATTTCTAGATAATTATTATACAAATTCTGCAATAACTTTACCAGTCTTCTGGTCCTATTAAAGAAAATAAAGATATCACTTCTGCTACCATATAATGAAGCCCACTGCCAATAAGATCTGCTGCAATAGCACTAGTGACTCCATTTTTTGATCCAGAACTACCATTTTATATATATATATATATATATATATATATATACACACACACACACACACACACAACTCATTCAAAAAAAGCATGAAATCTTGATTTGTGACACGACTCGTACCCCAAATTGGAAACAAATCACTTTATACTCCAACTAGACAACAGTGGAAAAGTAATATAGAAAACAAAATATTATACAACATATATATACAAATATATTTGGACCCCATATATATAATACACAGTTACATACCATCCCATATGATTTAAATTTTCCTTGAATACGTATATTTGTCACTTTATTCAGATACATTTCATCACTGCAAAGAATACTTCTCAAAAAACAAAAAAATGAAAAAGAAACTCCAGGTAACTTTATTCTTTTTCTTAAATACAAGTATAAATGTTGACCCGTTTGTTTGTTTTGGTATTGTAAATGCAAAATGTAGTATTTTTTGGGGGCCATGGAGGCATGATGGATGTACTAGAATTTCCTTCTTTAAGCTGGTACATGTTATCTGAAAGTAATCCTGTGCTGCCAACATTTTAAGAGCCTTATCAACAAGCTACTAGTCAAGGCTGTTAATTAACTTGCTCCAATATTCCATGTAATTGAAAGTAAAACTTAAAGCTTTAAACTTCAATATTATTGATTCTAAAAAAAAAAAAAAGTTCAATATTAGTTAGTTAAGTGGGTTATAATTTCTCAATTCATAAAGTTTGTTTTTTAGTAAAAAAAAAAAGATTTAGGTTTAAATCTCACGCTTACATTAAAATAAATTTATTAATGTCTTGACGTAATGCCAAAGGGTAATTACTACGAAGTACATGTTGTAAGTTTTAAATCCTATCATGCTAATATTAGTTAATTATTGCACTGAACAATCATGATATAATGAAAGAATGAGCTGTAAGTACTATATGAATAGCTTTCTGTCTTTATGATAATGAGCCCTTGCTTCAAGGTGCAAAGGTTGTGGTCTTAAGTGTTGCACAACTTACCTAACCCAACCTATTGGTTGGTTTGAATTTATGATTCTAGGCATTATGATAAAGTTCAATCATTACAATAGTACACCTATGGTAATGGTTATGATATTGTCATTTCTAATTGTAACTCCCAAGAGTTTGTTTATAAAATCTATTCTCTTATGTTGGTTGATCTTAATTAGTCTATTGAGAATCCCTTGTCAATCTTAATATTCTGAGATTAATATATAATTATGGTTGTTATTGTCATGTTGGGTAGATGCTGATATTAGGTTTTATGTAGCTTGGGATTCAAGGAAATCGATCAACACAACATGAGAAAAAAAGAAAAAAAGAAAAAGACAGGCACCTAATAATTAGACATTAACATGCATGCATAGTATACTTTTGGTTAAGCACACCACGAAAGCTTTTGAGTTGGGATTTTCAGTTTTCAGAAAAAAGAAGTTTTAGATTGAATTGAGTTTTCAAGTTGAGTGAATTAGGAGAATTTGGTACGTAATATTGAGCGAATAATTTATACATCAATTCCTTCATTAATTAATTCATTTGGCCAAATTTTGATATCAAACTTTGCCAATGAAACCAATTTCCATCCCAAACGGGCATTAATAAATAGAACTATCATTTATGTTACACAAAAAGAAAATAACATATGTAAAAGGGAAAAGTTAACCAATGCCATAGAGATATTGGTTTAAGAAATATTTACAAAAAAAAAAAAAAAAAAAAATTATGAAAAAAACAACTGTCATAAAGATATAACTCATTAATCAGACCTTACATAAAAAAAAATAGTTCTTTTAACACGATTCAATGAACAAGATGGAAAAAACAAAAGAAAATGGTACTAAGAAAAGGATATTGATCGAAAGATCTTATCAGATATTGAGGTTTCTTTAATATTCAGCAGAGATTTCACTTCATTGGAGATAACATGGTATTGATCATTTGATTTTAAACATTTTCTCCAATCTTAGAGCTTAGTTGAGAAAGTAACCATCTCTATAAATTTACATAATACAACACTGCATATCAAATCAAAGTCAAATCAAAATTGGCACCAATAACACATCAATGCCAACTCATCCTGTGATTCAGAGCCAACAATGTCTCTTCAATATATTTCCCTTATCAGATTTATATATCTTCAATCATGGAATTATAGTCTGCACCTCATTGCCCATTCTTAGAAATTACTTTGAGCTATTTTTGTCATACGCTACTGCCATATAGTAACAATAGAAGTATAGAGCCTTATCAACAAATCATGTAATTTTCTTAAAATTAATTATTCTAAATTTTCAACGATCTATTTTACATTAGGATTTAAACCTAATCTAGATCGCTTAGTCGATAATAACAAATTTTATCAGTTAAATTGGCTATTATTTGATTTAATTTTTTTAAAGTGTTCTATAAAAATATAGACTAGTGATGGAAAAAAAGAAAAAGAAGAAGAAACCTCCATAATCTTTTATGACCATTTTCAATATTGTAATTTTTTTACGCTAATTTCCAAGAACTGAAGTTCTTTCATTTTAATTTTAATTCTCCTGGCAATAAAAGTTTGAGATCATATTCATTTTTCCTTTTTCTTTTGGTGATAATTGTATCCAACTATATATATGCTCACGCCCACCAACAAAATCATTTTGGTTTTGTTCCCTTTCATTTTTGGTAGTGTTTTTCATATGACTTTATGAACTTTTTGGGTAGGTTGTTAATTCATGCTTAACATGCCATTGAGCTGATCAGAGAAGGTTTAGAAAACTGGAAACTTTTGTGGCGTTGGACATGTTTTCTTTGTAAAGCCCAGAATCATTAATGTAATTAAACTCTAGGGTTTTCACTAAAAACAGAAGGACAAAAAAAAAAAGAAAAAAAAAAAAGAACTCTAATTTGATAGCTGCCATTGTTTAGCTCTAGTTAACTTAATTGATAAAGTCTTTTATCATTAAATAAAAGATTTAGAATGCAAATCTTGTTTACATTAAAAATCAATTCTTAGCTTATTGATAAATAACAATTGTCATGGAGCAGATTCCATAAGTTGAAAAATCTATCATATCTAGAATAAATAAATAAAACCTTATAGCTCATGTCACTATAAGAAAATGAGCTATTGCGGCAGGCCTATTGCGAAGGGTGCAAAAACTGCCGCTATATGTCGCCTATTGCGGCGTTCTATTGATCCGCTGCAATAGCTCTAGTATTTTGTGGTGTATTACACTGGTGGGCCGATGACCCGCCGCAATAGACCCTTAAATTACCCCCACCTAGTCCTAAATTTTTCTTCTGTTTTTTTTTTGTCCCTTTTCATTTTTAGCGTCTTTTTGTTTTTAGTCATTTCATTAGTTTCCCAACACGCACTCTCTCTTACACACATACACACTCTCTCTCTCTCAAACACTTAGAAAATCTCTTCACTGTCTCATCTCTACCACTACCCACAAACCCACAGCCACAGCCACACCACCACCACCATTTAACCCCCAATCACAGCCACCACCACCACCCAAAAATTAAGCCTAGTTAGGTCCAAAAACAAATGGGTTAGGTCTAGCCCGACGCATTTCTCTTATCATTTCTAACCCTAGCGATTCATCCCCCTAATCTAGAACCTTCCCTCTTTCTTCTATCTCATCCGAACTCTCTTGACAAAAACCCATGGCTTGAGCTACCTGATCTCATCACCTCAAACTGGCACCACCACCACAAGAGGCGGCTTGCTCTTCATCAAAAACCCTTACCGAGATCTCTCTAATCTAGGTTCGAGCCCTCTCTCTCCCTTTTGGCATAAAGCTTTTATCTCCCTTTAGACCTTGATTGACCTTTTGGATCTAAAGAAATGGAGCTCCTCACTCCACCACCACCTCAGATGGTGGTTTCTTAACCATAGATTCTCACCTCTCTCTCTAAACCCAAGTCAAAACCATCACTTACCTAATCTCAACTCTCTCAAACCTCAAACTCACTCCCCAATTTGCAAGCTAGGAGTACCCTGCATAGTGCGTGAGCCACAAAAAAGTGATGTGGAGGTGAAAGGTCTCACAAATTTGCCAAGAACTGTGACCATGGTGGTGCGTGGACCAACACGCGATGGCACGTGAACAAGTGTGTGCAAAACAGAAGGTAAGTGCTAGGTTTATGCATTTGTGTGCTCGATATTGTGAGAAGCCTTTTTGGCACTTGCATCCAATATCATTTTGTGATTTTTTTGGGTTTGGTTGATTTCGTGTATTTCATGTCCAAGGTTGTTGTCCTTTCCTTAGGATTGACATTTATTATAACATTTATTTTGGTTCCTGTTGATTTTGCATTTGGGTGTTTTTTGTTGTTGTTTGTATTATGGGGTTTTGGTTTAAATGGCAAATGGGCTTTTAGGGATATGCTTGAATAATAATTTTTTTAAAGCTATTTATGTTCCAACTTTCTTAGGTTGAACTGTAGTGTCAGTCAAAGAAACCTAGGATTGAAAATTAGAAGATGATGGTTCTTAGGATTTCTTGCTTATAGATAAAATAGTTAGGGTTCTTACGATTGAGCATTTCGGTTTTCTTTTGATTATGGGGTTTTGGTTTAAATGGAAAATGGGTTTTGTAACTCTTGACTGCCACTTTTGTTAGTTTGTGATCTTGACTCCTAAATTTATATATAATGTGCCTTATAAATCCTTCTCTCTCTCTCTCTGGGGGTTTTTTTTTTCCCCTTTGAGTATATATACTGAATTACTCAATTTTAGATCTTAGCTTATTGAGCTGATAGTATAATGCCAATGTACTTATTTCAAATTTTTTAATAAATTTTTTTTATAACTTATCTCAATCACGTGACACTAAGATGCTGCAGCTTTAGGATTATTATAACTTATAAGGGAACACTATAAAAGCAATTGTAAAATAAAGAGAAGAGTTATCAAATGCTAAGTTGCAAGAATTTAGGGCATCCTTTACTTAAAATGTGGTGCTTTCACAAAGGTCAAAAGGAACCAAAATAGGTCAATGTAAGTTGTGTTTGTGGGGTCTGTAATTTATGTATTATTGCAGCGAAATTGGAGAAACCTGTGTTTCGTGAGCCTGCAGTTTGAGTAGCAGTAGAAAGTAGATGAAGTTATAGTCAATAAGTAAAATAAATTTTCGTAGAGATATATCTATAGACAAAGTTTATTAGTTAACATCCCATTCGTACATCTGGTTAGTTAAGAAAAAATTGATTACAAGTTTAAGTGGTTATCCTGAAAGGGTGGATATGGTCTTTGTGGAATGGTTGATTATTTGGTTGCTTTGCGCTGCTAAAGGTGCACATTTTATGTTTTAAATAAAACCCTATAGTGGAGCTTATCGTCCACTACTAAAGGTATGAACATATAGCGGCGTTTCCACCCACCGCTAAAAATGCAATTAGTCCGTTTTAATTGATTGCCTATAGCGGCGCCGTGTGCCCGCCGCTAAAAGTGGACACCAATAGCAGCGTACATAACCCGTTGCTAAAAGTCAATTGAAACGAATTCGAACGTCGTATGGCGGTGGTTTTATGCCCGCCGCAATAAACCAAAATCGCTGTTAAAAGGTGTATCTACAACGGCGCTTTTTGTTACCGCCACAATAGATCTATAGTGGCACCGCAACGGTGGTAGGAAGAATTGCCACAATAGCACCCACCGCTAAAGGTCAAATGTACCTTTAGTAGTGGTTTTTGGGGCTTCAACTACGCTTTTGGCCCGCTGCAATAGGTCTTTTTTTTTTTTTTTTTTTTGGTAGTGTGTATATGCATTGGTTTAATTAAAAATAACTGCACACACAGATATGTACGTGTGTGGAGCTTTTTCTACATATTCATAGTATTAAACAGGAACATAATAAATTCAAGTCTCTTTTTTTTTTTTATATACATATTTTATAGGTTTAGATGCATGAATTTGAATGTAAATATAATTGACACAAAATAAGAGTATAATTGGAATGAAACATGGTATGAATGTGAGGTGTATTAAAAATCTAAGGACACTTAGCATCAAATTATAGTTCAAAAAGACATTTAACTTAAAATTGAAGTGTATTTAGAATTGAATTTAAATTCTTGATTGAGATTCTCCTCTAATATATTATAAAGAACAAAGTTTGGCAACAAATTTAGTTGTAGTCTAAGATTACAACTTCAATCAATATTTTTTTTATTGGATGACAAATCCACCGAATGTAGTACATTTTCTTATTATATCACCTATGCTTGCAAAATTTCTAGAAGATCAAAGATCAATAAGTATATCATCAATTAAATGTTTAAATTTCAAATTTTTGTAGTATAAACTTATGCATTAAAAAAATATGTTTATGGATCGAATAGTAAATAACATTTGATTGATACGAAATTTAACATATGTGTTAAAAACATAAAAAAACATACAACTCAACAATTAAATTTTCAAAATATATAGTCATGTTAATTTTTTTTAATGAGATTTGTAACCAAACTTTGTTCTATTATATTTGATATACAATGAGTCTAAATATTACTCATTAGAAAATGAAAGATAGAAGTTGGGTGAGGAGTGCGAAGATAGGGAGTACACCTGCAATGCCTAGATCAGAAGGCATGTTAATCATTTGGCTGAAGACCCTACTTTCAAAGTGGGTTTTATCACCAAGCATTGGGTAGAAATGTGTAGTAGTGGTACACATGTGCCTATGAGCTCAAGCTTATAAGGCATATGTGGGAGGCGTCTCTCCCTGATATGGGATTGAGCAAATCTTTAAGGACAGGCCCAGCGTCGATTCCAAAGAGGACAATTCCTTTTAATTGGGGTCAGGGATGAAAAACCCTCCCACACTATAATTGCTCTAATTTTATAAAGGGAAATGCTAATGAGTGCCCTAAAGGCACTCGTTAATAATCCATTTAAAGAAAGTTTTGATTCTACTTTTATGGGAAATGAAAAAAGTTGTCAAAATATTAATTACTTTTTTTTATTTCCCATAAAAACTTTTTTTAAATGGATTATTAAAGAGTGCCCTAAGGGCACTTGTTAGCATTTCCCTTTTATAAATAATATATTTTGGAGCTATTACACTTGAGACAGACTTTTAACTGTCCCACAACACTTGGTCTTTAGGTTTTTTTTTTTTTAGACAAAATTATCTAGGCATACTAAATAACCCATATAACAAGTGAATTAATAAATACTATATGAGATTTTAGTAGAATTAACTTTTACAAGAACCTAAGGGAGTTGTCTAATTATCCCTAATATATACTATTTATAACAGGATTCCTCTTTTTGGACTAGATTTTTATGTGGTTTAAAAATACTCCTAGATCTTATGTTTAACGGAAACAAAACTTAATAACAACCTGGTAAAAATATATCTCCAACTCTTGTTAGAATGCCTACAAAATAGGATACTTTAATTAGAGTTGCGAGTGTCGAAGCACATGGTAAGCTTAGGACTTGATTGATTGCTAATGACCACATACATATAACTTAATTTTGAGGAGTTTTTTTTTTTTTTTTTAAATAGGAAAATATTTATTTTTCTTATAATTCAACTGTTAAGGATGAGAAATTCAAATCCAAGACATCTCCTATTAAAAACATCTAAAGGTGATGGACTGTTCCATGGCAATTATGATCCCTTAATCATACTGCTGTTGTTTAATATGCAATAAATGTGACAATTACAAGCCCCTTTCATGTATTTAATACAGGACCAAGAAAAGCAAAATGTTGTATTTAATACGTGGCAGTGCAAATACATTCTACAATAAAGTTTTTACATTTATAGTTCTCCTAACATGGCAAGTCACAGCTAAGTAATAAAAGAGGAAGTTTAAGACACACCTAAAACTGCAAAATTGGTAACTCACATGCTTTGCCCTTTATAACCATTTTACAATTCACATTCCAAGAATGGACGAAGGACCACTGACTAGGTAACCATAGGTCAAAATCATAAAAATTTTACTGAATGATATTATTTCTTTATTTTCCCTATTTTTTTTTTCCTCAACCTCTTACACAGAAAATCTATAATTTTTTTTTTCAGATTCAATTTATCTCTGAAATTCTTGAACTCTAACACTGTTGAAAGTAAAGTAGCAAATAGTAATATTGACAGAAAATAGTAATATTGGTACACCACATGATTTGTAAAGAAAATTATTGCACATAAAAGGGTTGTATTGACCATCGAGAGGTGTGTGACCGCTGTCTTGAGTTCCCACGGTTATGAGTGGGGTTGTCTCTTGCAGCTAATCCCTGATTTACTAGCTCTTTTGTAGGGTTAGGACGAGGTATGTGGTCATCTCTGATCACAGTAGTTATGGCTCAATCTAACATTCTCTAGTAGGTGTGCTCTTATAATCACGTCCAGCGCAGTGGTCACCAAAAAAAAAAAAAAAAAAAAAAAAAAAAGGTTGTATTGAATCTCAGCACACTGATCTAACGATTCTAAAGCCCACCGTTTGAAAAGGGTATTGAACCACGTGAATTTGGATTCCTAGTGAATTTTGAGACAATGTTTAAACTTCCTATTTGTACGACTTATAAATATATTAAAAATGACATTTTTTTTTTGTTTGAATCATTAAAAATGACAGTTAAAAGTGTGTGATCAAAATCCCAAACGAAAAATCTCTACGCTTACACCAAAAATACAAATCCCAAATCCATTTCCTAGAAATTCACATGCAAACATTTTTCATACTTAGTAATTAGTAAGTTTACACAATATGATGATTTCCTGCTCATTGGATTGGATTAATACTCCATGGTCAACTGATCAAATTCAAGATATTGACATTCAAAATAATACCACCATCATATTTTACCAAATCCAACCGAGTAAACTTATTCAAAAAAAAAAAAAAAACTAACCAAGTAATGTCACATACTGGTCCCCTTTCTAATCATTTTTTTTACCAAGAAAAAAAAAAATAATGTCAACTATCAAGTACACAAGTATTTTCACAAGTTGCTTTTTATAGTAAATTGTGATTAGAACAACATCTATCATTTTTACATAAACTTATCATTAATCCTATTTTTATTATAGTTTTACTATAGACAAATTCATCAAAAGTTTCATATCTCATTTACTAGCATATGAGATAATATTCAAGTGGGTCCACCTTAATATAACAGCATAGAGAAAGGTGTAAGCAGATCAATAAATCATTTTATGTGGGGAGACATTTCCTTTTGATTATAAATTTCGAGTAACGTCCATCATTTTTACCCAAAACTTATTATTAATATTATTTTTATTATAAATCAATAGTCACATATCACGTGCATAAAGATTTATTTGTATTGCCTTATCTATTTATCGTTGATTCTTTTTCTATTTGTGAATACGATGCAGATACTTGTGACTTTACTGATGGTTGCCGACTGTCCCGCTTGCTTATTTTTTATTCTTCTCATCAACAATCAATTGATACAGTTATATTTGCCTTTATTTTTATTATAAATTTGGAATAACATCCATCATTCTAACTTAAATTTATCACAAATATCATTTTTATTATAAATTAATCATAGCATATCCCATTCTTTCTTTCTTTTTTTGATGGTATAGCATATCACATTCATATGTATATTTATCGTTGATTCTTTTTCTATTTGTGAATACGATGTAGATACTTGTGAAAGTGATTTTACTGATGGTTGCCGACTGTCTCGCTTACTTATTTTTCATTCTTCTTATTGACAATCAACTGATACAGTTATTCCTGCATTTATTTTTATTATAAATTTGAAATAACATCAATCATTCTAACTTAATTTATCACAAATATAATTTTTATTATAAATTAATCATAGCATATCCCATTCTTTTTTTCTTTTTCTTTTTTTTTGATGGTATAGCATATCACGTTCATATGTATATTTACCTCTATTGCTTAATTTGCTAAAAATGTTTCATGTATTGTAATTTTCTCTTATTAATAAAGATTTCTCACTTTTTATTAAAAAAATATATAATAAAGTAAAAAAAAATTTATGAAAAAAAAAAAAGTAGTAAAATTTTCTACATAGATATCCACGCTATAACAATTTTTTTTAGTAGAATTCCCAAAAAGACCCATAAAGTTCCAAAAGAAGCATCTAACCTCGAAGCACCATATGTCTGCAGCGTGTCTCAGCTCCGTTGCACGTGCCCCTTACACGCAGCCACGTCATGTTATGATGATGATCATCATCATCATAAAAGAGCCTATTCAGCTTCCAGATCCGATGGTCCAAAACTCTCATAGTGTGTTTTGTTTACAAAAGAGAGTCCAAAAAATTTCACTAGAGAAAAGAAGTGCTGCTATACAAAGCCTTATCATCATCATCATCGTCTTAATCTCCATTACCCAAGAAGAGAGAGTAAACAAATGGGGGAGGTCTTGAAACTTTGAAACCCCTATAAACTTTTTAGTCTTTATTATACTTTTCTTTTCTTTATATGTTATTGACACTGACTCCTCTGTCGAGGATTCATAGCCGACTTTAAAATTTTTGGGACGGGTTTTCACTATTTATAGTATTTGTTTGTTGGGGTTGTGAATGTTACCTTTTTGTGTTTTAGGAGGAGAAGAAACCAGAGGAGAAGAAGATGGAGGAGAAAAAGCCAGAGGAGGAGAAGAAAAAAGAGAAGAAGGCAGAAGAGAAACCAGCAGGGGAAAAGAAAGAGGAAGCAGCTAAGGATGGAAAGGAATCCAAAGAAGCTAAAGAAGAAGCTCCACCACCACCTCAAGAAATTGTGCTCAAAGTTTACATGCATTGTGAAGGTTGTGCCCGCAAGGTTCGGCGCTGCCTCAAAGGCTTTGAAGGTTAGTGGGGTTGTTGTTCATTTTGACCCAAACGCTATCAAAGTTCGTATCTTTCAGTTGTTTCTAAGTCTTGGTTTTGATTGAAATGTGTTTTTTTTTTTTGTGTGCGGTTTAGGTGTTGAGGATGTTATAACGGATTGCAAGATTTCAAAGGTTGTGGTGAAAGGTGAAAAGGCTGATCCATTGAAGGTTTTAGAAAGAGTTCAAAGGAAGAGCCATAGGCAAGTTGAGCTCATCTCTCCGATCCCAAAACCAAAGGCTGAGGAGGAGAAAAAGCCCGAGGAGGCAGAGAAGCCCAAGCCTGAAGAGAAGAAAGAAGAGGTTTTTTTTTTTTTTTTTGAATTTTGTTTTCCCAAAAAAATCAAGATGGTTTATTTTTTTTTTAATAATAATTTGTTTTTGGTTGGTGATTCATTTCTATGTTGTTGTTTGGCAGCCTCAGATTATCACAGTGGTGCTAAAGGTTCACATGCATTGTGAGGCTTGTGCACAAGAAATTAAGAAACGTATACTGAGAATGAAAGGTTTGAGTTTTTAAAAAAAAAAGAAAAATTAATTTTGAGGTTCATGCAATTTTGGCTTTTAGTTGTAATTATGATTTCCTCAACAGAAATGAAAAAGTTGTGATTATGAAATATGAATCCGTTGGCAACCAACGGTCATGCCCTTTTGTTTAATTGTTGTTAAACCTTTTGAATCTCTTATTAAAAAAGATTTTATTCTCTTTACCATTAATTCAATATCAACCACATTCTTTTCTTTTAATATTGTATTATTAAAATTAAATCACTAAAAGATTCCATTCTTTTTGGTCAAATCAACCCCAATTTTTGTCTCTTCAATCATTCACCCTCAAATCCCATAATCCCAATTTTTAATTTTGAGTGTTTTTGTGCTTATACTAAATAGATCACATTTTTAAAAATTTCTCAATTATTCATTTTTATTTTTAGGAGTTGAGTCGGCAGAGCCAGATCTAAAGAGTTCAGAGGTAACAGTGAAGGGTGTGTTTGACCCACCAAAGTTGGTGGAATACGTGTACAAGAGGACTGGAAAGCATGCGGTAATTGTGAAACAAGAACCGGAAAAGAAGGACAAAGAAGAATCCAAAGATGGTAACAAGGAACAGAAAAAAGCTGAGGAAGGTGCTGGTGGTGGAGACAAAGAAACCAAAGCTGAGGAAGAGAAAAAAGAAGGTAAAGGAGAAGAAGCAAAGCCTGAGGCAAAAGAAGCAGCAGCAGCCACTACAGAAGAGACTAACAAGGTGATAGAGCTTCAAGCAAATGCATTTCAGTATCAACAAAGGTATGCTATGGAAATGTATGCCTACCCACCTCAGATCTTCAGTGATGAGAACCCAAATGCCTGTTCTGTCATGTAAAAAGAAGAAGAAGGAAAAATGAGAAACTTTGTCTTTGGGTGAAAATGAAAATTGGGTGGGGAATGGGTGCTCTACATGTGCAATGTGTAGTTCTTGCTATAAAAGTATGATCTACAGTTAAGCTGTAGAATTTTGTAAGGTTGTACTTTATTTTTTTTCTATTTTTAATAATTGTTATATACTCTATGAAGTACAAAATATAAAATAACTGCATATAGTAGAATAATAACATATATCAATTGGAAACCTTGACCTTTTTCATTTTGTTTATTATTCTTCCTTCATTTCTTTGGGTGATTGGTTATTAGTATTATATAATAATTCAATTGTTCCAACAAGTGACCAACGAGTGATGAAATGAAATGAACAATTTTTGAAATGGAGAAAGATCTTGTTGAATCTAAAAGCTCTTCCAACTGTGAAATTATTTCGCGCATTCTTTTCACATAAAAGTGGGGTGAATGAATCCTACGTGTGACCTTTATATAGGATTTGAGTAATTAAGGAGGGATAATTTTTCATTATTGTCTATGTTAGGTGAAGTGGTACTTTCTTCTTTTACCAATAATTTTTCATTGATAATTTCTCACTACTGTTCATGTTGGGTTACTACTGTTCCAGTATAATTTCTCACTATTGTTCATGTTGGGTGAAGTGATACCTTCTTTGCCACGAGGGCTTGGGGTATCCATGAGCTTGTGATCATTCATTCGAGCCCCTAGAGTGGGATTGGGTTGGGAATTAGGTTATTAGGATTTTTAATCTAGATAATAAATAAAATATATAATTTCTTCTTAGAATGTATTATTATTATTAGGGTCATGCTAACAAGTGCCCTTAGGGCATTGGTTAACAATTTATTTTAAGAAAGTTTTGATATCACTTTTATGAGAAATGAAAAAAACTCTCAAAACATTAATTATTTTTTTTTCTATAAAAACTTTATTTAAATAGATGATTAACCAATAAAAACATTCGATAGCATTTCACTTATTTTATTATTATTGATTGAAATGTGTCTTTCTCTTACACTGTTTAAAGTAGTGGATTTGGGGTTATTGAGTATCAAAGAAATGAATGGAACATTGACTTGAAGTGACACCCACAAAATATGGCAAAAGTTAAAAGAAGAGAGAGGGGTGTTCAACTTATTCTTTGGGGCTAGACTTTAGTGGAATAGTAGTAGGAAACGAGAGTCTATTTGAAGGAAAATTATGTACTATTCTCATATCATAGCGACGTAGTATTTCCATTTCCATTTCCATTTTTTACATGATTGGTGAGATTCACCATTTATGTAAGAAGAAAGATTAACAAATCTTAAAAATAATTGAAATTGAAGAGATTTCCCACTTGGAATGAATGGCATGAGAGGTAAGATATGCTTGGTTTGTTTTAGGATGTCAATTAGGAGATAATGAAAAGATTAAAGGGAAATAGACATTGATTGGATATTAGATTTCGCATTAAGACATTGACTTGGGGATAGATACGCAATTTTGGCATCTAAATAATTGCGACAGTAATTCTTTTGAAATCAAGGACTTTGTCTTTAAATTAGTTGGTGGGAACATCCGGTCTAAATAATTGTAATAATACAGGTAAATGATAATATAACCTGAATAAGCTGATGGGAACATTTGGAAAACAACGAAACAATTTTTTTTTTGGAATTTGGATTAAAGTAAAAAGTTGTGCCCTGCAGAGTATGTTACTCAGAAAACATGTAGAAGGAACTAGAAAGTAAAGAGTGACTCGAAAAACTCACTATTTTCATTTAGCTATGTTTTTCTGTAACCTTGTAATAACTTTACTTCAATTTTTGGGATAGTGCTGTTTCCTATAATGATTTTTCAGCATCCTCCTTTATGTAACATTTCCTCTAAAAAAAATTACACGTATTGAAACTTTTTTTTTTTTTTCCTTTTTTGTTCTAGTCTAACAAGTTACTCAAAACCTCTACTTTTCACCTAAATCTTGAAAAACTCCACTTTTGGAAGACCACACCTTCCTCAAAATTTACATCCTGAATTTAATTCATAGCTACGAGGAAACCATTTTCTCACGAGCGGTTTCTGGGAAACCTTTTCCTTCTTTTTTTTTTTTTTTTTTTTTTTTTTTTTTGACAAACCTTTTCTGTCGTTATTGATTCTGTTACCTACCCCACTCCCCCCACTCACACTGTATGGGGAACCACAAAAACGACTGGAGAACCCACAAAAACAGGATTTTTTTTTCAAATTATCAATAAAACATCAACTATATAGTTAGTAAACTAAGGTTTGAAACAATTTTAGTTTATAACAATTCGAGTTCTCTGAACTCGATTTCACTGTAACAAATCGAGTTCAAGACACTCGATTTCAGTATGCTAGCAAAGTTAACATGGAAAAATAATCCCCGTGGAAATCGAGTCCTTAAGACTCGATTTCACTGTTCATCATCTTCCACCTTCCTTCTCTCTTTTTTTTTTTTTTTTTTTTTTTTCCTCCACCTGCTTCCCACAACCTTCTTCCTAGCCCCCAAAATTTTTTTTCCTCCATTTTTCCTCCATTTGCGTCCCACAACCTTCTTCCCAACCCCCAAAATCAAATCCACAGAAGTAACCTCAATGGCTGTGCGTGGTGGGGGAGAACGCGGTGGCTTCAGTGGAGGACGTCTCAGGGGAGACAGCGGACGCGGTGGAGGGCGCAGGGCCCGTCGCGAAGTGGGTCCTAGTCATGAAGCTCGGACGTCTCGTCAAATCCAAATCATCGACGAGCTCTGCGCTGGCCTCAAAGACATGCCTGTTCAGAAGCAAACCAGTGCCGGTCAGCGTACCCGTTTCAAGGCCTTTGTCGTCGTTGGTGATGGTAACGGCCACGTTGGACTTGGCGTCAAGTGCAGCAAGAAAGTCGCCACCCAGATGGAGGAAAAAAAAGAACGAAGGTTGAAGATGATGAACAGTAAAATCGAGCCATAAGGACTCGATTTTCACGTGGATTATTTTTCCGTGTTAGCTCTGCTAGCATACTGAAATCGAGTGTCTTGAACTCGATTTGCTACAGTGAAATCGAGTTCAAAGGATTCAAATTGTTATAAATCAAAATTGTTTCAAACCTTAGTCTACTAACTATATAGTTGAGGGTTTATTGCTATTTTGAAAAAAAATCCACAAAAACACAAATGAAACAAAAAGGGATCCAAGTGGAAAAATCTTGTATTATGGGCATGGTTCTGATGAGTCCGTCTCAAGAGATACTTTTTCAATCGGAGTATATAAATGTAGTAATAATACTACTAGTTATTTGTGATTTATTGATTTTATCTTTTTTTAATTTAGGATTTGGTTTGCGTTTAGTCTTATAGCGCGACACATGACCAAAAATGATAATATGTCACTTTTTGTCTTTTTGTTCAATACATACACACTATAGCATCGTCTTAACCCTTTTTTTTTTTTTTTTTTTTATGTTGTATGTATTTTGGATTTTATACATGTTTATGGTTTCTTGCATTTGACATTGTTGATTTTTTTTTTCTTCTGATTGCATAAACAATGTACTAAAGTGCTCCCAAAAAAAAAAAAAAAAAAAAAAAATTTCTTGGCCCTGGCAAATATGCTTGTAAAAGTGGAACTAGTTCATGAGTGGGCTCATTAGTCTGAATAATACAAGAGATAATTCAAAGCTATGATACAGACCAGGATGTTAGCACATGCATTGCCCCTTAAATGTCAAATACTTGTGGCTGAAAGCAGAATGTAGAGGGTTGTGCCAACAATGTTTGAACAAAATTTAATCATGGCTACAAATTACATTATGGGAAGGGTCAGTGAACCTTTTCCAAAAGTTTATGTGATTGCTTCTGCTTGAGATTCGACCCTCACATGCTAAGTTCATCATTCCAGCTAGAGGTTTTGTTTATGTTTTTCTTATGTTGGGTATAAAGTATAGTATATGCAATGGAATTTGAATCCCAACTCAAGCATGTACTTCCTAGGATATAAAAAAATCATACAGATAGATGAACCTTTTGTTTTATTAATCATTTTTTATAATATATGATCTTCCCAACTACTTCATTCTACATATCTAACTCTATGGTTGGCTTCGTTAAAGCACAGTTCTGAATTATCTTTTTGTCAGTTCCTTGAGGAGTCTTTTACTGACATAGTGAGTCAGCAGGAAATACACTTGTTTTTTTTTTTTGGCATTCCCAAGCACACCTGCTATTTGTCTTAACAAAACCTTTGCTCTTATCTATTGAGTGTGATTTGTTATTTTCACTGAGTTACAAAATAAGTTAGTAAGAGTATAGTTGTACCTAAACTATACAATAGCCTTCCTTCTCACGATAGAAATGTCTTTCACGATATGTCGTGGATACAAGTCCTAAATCCACCTCTCAATAAATTTTTTTTTAAAGGTAGGGGAATGGGTGTTTTTTAATCATCTCTATCAGGGTAAATGTGCGTACTAATTAGTTAATTACTTTATCCAGATCTCACAAAAATAAGAGTTTTGTGTATTAGATATGACCTCTGAATATTTCGATATGCTATTATCAAACTTAAGTTAAATTATGTACCAAAATAATATTCTTTATGTATTTTCAATGACATATAATCTATTTAACACTTAAATTTGCATATGTTTCTTGTAATGTATATTTCGAAAAATTGTTTGGATAATTAGGTTGAATGTGCAAAATATCATCAACAACGGAGGTTTAGTCTCAAACTCTTGAAAATTGTCTTTACTTTTCTTGCAGATTGAATGATAAAAATAAGGTCATTATTATGGGCAGTTTACAGTGGTAAATTGTAAAAGTTGTTTTAAAAATTCGCATATGAAAGCAAAAGAATAGACATGGAGTGTGTTAGGGGTAGATATTAGAAATTAAAAAAAAATACAAACGTTCTTGTCCCTATTACTTTGTCAGTCACTCGTTGTTTCCTCTCAATGACAAAACCATATGTGAGCTTCTTAGAAGTGATACTAAGGTGTTTTTTCCAATCTCAGGAAAGATATGGTCCCCTTTGATTTGTGTATGTCAACATTGCTACCCCATTGCACAGTCGTTTTCTGTGTTTTTTTCCTCCATTGAGATGTTGTTGAAAGTGTTGTTTTTAGAGCTTATTAAACTTGATTTCCAATTTTTTTAGAAAGTAGAATTAACTTTTGAACCAAAACAACATTGCTACCCCATCTCATAGTCGTTTTCGATCTGTGTCTTTTTTCTTCCATTGAGATGTTAAAAGTGTTGTTTAGAGCGTATTAAACTTGATTTCCAATGCTTTTAGAAAGTAGAGTTTAACTTTTGGACCAAAACAGTCTCTTGGAAATTATACATTTCTGACGAACCCAAAATGAGAAACTAGAGTCTAGGACTCAAGTGCAGCTTCCTGGATACTAATATGGAGACTTAAGGCAACCCAAAAGCAGAGTTTAACTTTTGAATCAAGACAGTCTCTTGGAAATTATACATTTCTGACCAACCCAAAATGAGAAACTAGAGTCTAGGACTCAAGTGCAGCTTCCTGGATAATTACTATATGGAGACTTAAGGCAACCCAAATAGGGTTGTAGAAATACGAGTTTTCACACACCAAAAAGTTCAATTGAGATAGCATTGCCATTAGCACAATTGAAACAAGAAATACTTGCTGCTTAAGAAAAGGAGAGTTTCCTTTTGGACTATGGGAAAAAATGCACTTAATTTATGAGGGTATCTATTATGATAGGGTCATTTTACCATTATTATAGTCTCTTCACATTTTATAAGATACAAAAATTAAGACCTACTTACAAGTTAGAATAAGAGAGAAGTTTGTCAAAAGCAATAATATTTTTTTTGATTCTGAAATGAGAAGAATTTGGGTTCAAAACCATCTGCCCTCTCTTATTCTAAGTGAAAAAAAAGTCTATAACTTGTTGTTTGGTGTGCAATCATGAATGAACTGAAAATTATTGAAGTAATAATCGTAATGAAACAACAAATTTAGTAACACAAAATTTTTTGCAACTTTTAGGATGCATATTGTGGTTGGTAAATGATAAAAATAATAATAATTGTGAACCTTGCATGTGAAAATAATATTGCATTAATCATCGTTTTAATAAATTGTTAAAAACATTATGGTAAACAATTTTGTCTGTAATAGTACTCATGATTAAAAAAATAGGTCCTAGTCTCCTAGATTTCCAAATCTTATCAATAAAAAGAAAAAAGAAAAAAATAAGCATGGCTGCATCATATTATGTAACGTTCAAGGAAAAATAATACCTATCATTGGCCAAAGAATAGAGTTTATTATTAGGTGCATTTCCGTTAAATAAGTAGGTAGCAAAATGCCAAATAGTTATTATTATACTCTTTTTTTTTTTTTTTTTGTCCTATGTTGTGGAAGGTAAGAATGGTAAAAGTAGCGAGTAAGTGAGTGATAGTGAAAACTAAAATTGCAACCAGGAATATATATAATGTTAGAATTATTATATTTTATAAGGTAGATAACCATATAGTATATAGTTTTGGACCGTTTTCAACGTTTTCGAGACTCCTCGTATTATAATTTACGCAAATAGTCGCAGCCTTGGAAAGTGAGATTCAATGTTCCTACACAAACATATGGTCAAGCCCAGAAGCCCATCTTCAACTGGTTTCTTGCGCAACACTATCGGATGGGTAATGGGGTGCTACAATCTTTCAATTGCAACAACACCCACACACACCCCCCCCCCCCCCCCCCCCCCCCCCCCCCCTACAAAAAAAAAGGCTTTAGGCCTAATGCTATAGCCGCGGTTTTTTAGACCGCGTTTTTAAATGTGGCCTAAACCCCGCGACTATAGGCCTCCGGGGTCTATGGCCGCACTTTTTGAAACGCGGCCTAAAACCAAAGGCTATGGCCGCGTTTAAAACACGGCCTAAGACCAAGGACTATTCCAAAAAAATAATTCTGAAAATATTCAAAAATATTTTTGAATATTTTCAGAATTAATTTTTGAATATTTTTAGAATTAATATTCAAGAAAAAATAATTAAACCCAAACCCAGCAAGATTTGAACACAAACCCAGCGGAAAATTAACACAAACCCAGCAAGAACACAAATATTTAAACACAAACCCAGCAAAAAATTAAGCAGAAACCCAGCAAATATAAACAAGAACACAACTGTTTGAACACAAACCCAGCAAAAAATTAAATACAAATTAACCCAGCAAAAAATTAAATACAAATTAACACAGCAAAAAACACAAACCCAGCGAAAAACCAAGCAAAAACACAAACCCAGAGAAAATTAAACACAAACCCAGAGAAAAACCCAACAAAAACCCGGTCGCCGTCGAATCGAGGCTCGGAGGTGGAGCTCTCCAAGCCTCGATCTCCGATCGGATCGGAGATCCAAGCCTCCATCTCCGATCTTCGATCCGAGATCGAGGCTCGGAGATCCAAGCCGATCTCCGATCGGATCGGAGATCGAGGCTTGGAGATCCAAGCCTCCATCTCCGATCGGATCGGAGATCGAGGCTTGGAGATCCGAGCCTCGATCTCGGTTCGGAGATCGGAGATGGAGGCTTGGAGCTCCAAGCCTCCATCTCCGATCTCCGATCGGTTCGGAGAACCAGGCTTGGAGATCCAAGCCTCCATCTCCGATGTGTGTGGGAGACTCGGAGATGGAGATCTGATGAGGCTCTGGAGTCTGGACATGATGAGGGAGATCTGGACATGATGAGGTTTTTTGCTCAACCCGGTCAAAAAGATTATAAATACAAAGGGAAAAACGCTTGAGGCCGCGTTTTAGACGCGACCTCAAGCTAAAAGTTTAAGCCGCGTTTATAAAACGCGGCCCCAGCCCAACTGAAGCCGCGTTTTATTAACGCGGCTTCAAAAAACACGTGAGGCCGCGTGTAAAAACGCGGCCTCAATCCAAAGGCTTGGGCTGCGTTCGCAAAACGCGGCCCATTTTTAGGACTGAAGCCGCGTTTGCAAAAACGCGGCTTCAGTCCGTTTTGGGCCGCGTTTTTGCAAACGCGGCCCAAAAAAACGGGGCCTAAAGGCCCCGTTTTTTGTAGTGCCCCCCCCCCCCCCCACACACACACACAACAAATAAAAAAAAGAAAAGAAATCAGTTATGGACTATATTACTTGCACCACAAGCAAATCCCGCTTTGCGTTCATTTTAGAAAGTGAGAGAATAAAGTTCGGCTCCAAATATGTTAAGAGGCTTAAACAGTTAGGTTTTAGCTCACACTAGAAAAGTGACATGTCTCTATTATATGCAATGCGTATAACTCATTTAACCACACTTAACGCAACCAATCAATCAAGTGAGTTTTGTTCATTATAATGCTACAAATATGTTTGGAGTTAACTTTGTTCCAAAGTGATCAATATGCATATCTTTCTTTAGTATAAATTGATGCATCATTGATCATAAGAATTTTTTATTTTTTATTTTTTGAGATAATATAGACAGAAGACACAGGAGATGGGAAATGAGAGAGTGAGAAAACAAGACTTACTTACAAAAGGCCTAACCTTTATAATTTATAATAATTTATATTGTTGAAAAGATTTCAATTACATGAGTTTAATTAATTCAACTGGTAAAATTTTTTATTGCTGAACTCTATTTACACAAAAAATGGATTGATATCTATGTTAAGAACATTTATAAAAAAGTAGACATCATAATATATATATATATATATATATATATATATATAAATAGGGTCCGGTTAATGTGTGTCTTAAGAGCACACATTAATTATTCATTTTGAGAAAATTTTTATAAAAAATTGAAAAAACTGTCAAAACAATTAATTACTTTTTCCTTCTTCTATAAAAAATTTCTTAAAATGGTTTACTAAAGTATATCTTAATTGCACAGTTTAGTAAATCTCATATAAATATATAAAGACTTCAATTATATGGATCGTATCAATCTATTTCCAAAAAGAATTTGTAAAAAAATTAATTTTTTTTTCATAAAAATAATAATTATTGGACCATGCATTAAGGCCGTAAATGCACTCTATTCATTGCAAAAAAAAACTTCAACCACACTCTAGGCTTTGACAGTAAAAAATCTCTGACCACACATTGGGCATCACGAGTGGGGCATCAGTACGTGAGTCAGTGATGGTGGGTGGGTAGCAGTGGTGGGCAATAGCTCTTATTTTCATGAACAACCTTTATGTTTTTTTCCCTGAATTATTTTCCTTTTACTGATAATGACAATGATGATGATAACGACGACTATGGCCAAAATTAACAACGCCGCAAACCCAACACGTTATCTCTTATAACTGTGCTGGGAGAGAGTAGCTATGTTAATTTATACCTGTGTCAGCTCAAGCAGGTGTCAGCACTTTTGTTTCTGTGTACTCACCGATGATAATAGATCCCATTCTTGCGTCATACATTGAATAATGCCTTAAAATACTTTGAAGTCCCAATGCTATACTCTTCCCATTTCGTCATCCAAAGTCCTTGAATCATGGTGAGATTATCTTCAAAATTTTATATTTGAGAGAAGTTGAATAAATGACATGTATCTGTACAGTATCACCAACCTTATTTCAATAAAATTTTACTCTCAATTATTATAAGTTGTTAATCTTCGGTGAGCTACTCTTCCAAACACCACGCGTTATGCATAGCTAGAGAGAAATCTTATTGGGGGTACCAATGTGGTATCGATCTCAAACCTTACCTTCGCAAATGGAATGACGTTGTATCTATATGTAGAATCTATAATTGGAATGAGTTGTTAAATCACAGTAACAGTCGCGAAGTCATTGGAATCTATACGTGATCGTTAAGGATGAAAACGATATAATGGTATATATTAAATATGTTAGTCAATTATGCTTTCCTTTTCGTTTCAGTTAACTGAATAAGATGTTAATCTTCAGTCTACTCATCCAAACACATTGACGCGCAGCAAGGGGGAAATCTAATTGGCAGTACTAACATGGTATCGATCTCAAAAGGTATCTTCACTGTTGCACACGCTTGATGTGGTGGCCATTCTACAAATATAAGTGATTGTAAGATATAGAGAATAAGAGTCGAGGTTCAAGTCTTCACGTGAGAGCTTCACACACATATACATTTGGATTAAGTTAAAATAAAAATTTTATCTTATAAAAAAAAAAATAAAAAAAATATCTTCGAAAATGGAACGATGTTGTATCATTACGTAGATCTATAATTGAAATGAGTTGTTAAAATGCGGTAACGGTCGCGAAGTCATTGGAATATATACGTGATCGTTAAGGATGGATACGATTTGCTGGTACATATTAATAAATATGTTTGTCAGTTATGCTTTCTTTTTACATTGTCAGTTAATTGAATGGTTGTCCATCAAGGTGGATGAGCCAATATGTCCCATTGTTTTATTAGAATGAGGGTGATAGATTATTGTCCATCAAAATCTATAACAATTACAATATGAAGCCTTCCAAATTAATAAGTTGCATGTATCTGAAAAAAAATATTTTTTAAAATTGTATATGAGCTAAATAAATCAAGTAAATTTAAAAATTTGCTGATCCAAACATTCTAAGATGATGTGCTTATTATAGAAACTAATTGCGAACTCACACCTTGCGCGTGATAATTATATTTATAGTGGTTTTATTAATTTTAAAAAAAAATTTAAACTAATTTAATAAATCATAAATATAAATTTTGTCGTACAAAAATGAAAACAATACAATTTTTCTTAGAAATTCAAAAGGAAAGTATTTATTTTTTAATAAAAGTTATTGTAGGGGCACAAATTACAAATGAGACCTACAGGGGAGATGGACTTTGGCCCAGTAAGCAAAAAGTACCCTCACAATAGAATTTGTAAGAGAGTGGGCTGAACTAACAAGGTTGAGAATGGGCTTGCTTCCGGCCTAAGTATGGTTGTGACCAATCTAAGACTTAGCTGATTCTTGAAGGTTTCTCTTAGTTCTTTCTTCTCTTTCTGTTCTTTTCTCTCTCTTTTCTCCAGAATGTTCAATCTCCATTCTTTCCTTGCTTCGGGCTCTATTTATATGTCATTTCTTCTCACGTGCCAGTAGGCAGTTCTCTTCAGATACTTGTCCCATCAGCCTCCACTAAGGCCTTCATGTAGTAGCTGTATAGGACCAGGGTCACTGTTCAGATGTCTATTCGTCATTAATGTGGCCATGATGTTAGCTGCAGGGTCATAAATGCGGTTGCAGTAGCCCTCTGTAAAATATCTCATTGTCGCCACCTGTCCCTTATAGTCTATGGACGTTAGGGGAGTCCTCGGCAGTACCAAGACTGGTGCTGGAACCTCCATCTGGGTCGTTCCTTTGATGATCCGAGCAATAAGCCATCCTCGGACAAGTCCTTTTTCTCCTTCACGTAGTTTATATGACAGAAGGGAATTAGGCCAAGTATATTCCTCATGACGGGACGTTCTCGGACGGATGGCCTCCTCGGACAGGCCCGTTGTTTGGTAGTGGGCCTTTTACCCCAATATCTGGTATTGGGCACTTTACCCCTACAGTTATTTATAACATTTTGTGAATCATTAAAAAAACATAAAATTTGGAAATTATTTTTTTAGTTTTAAAAAAACTTTCTCAAACCTTTTTTTTTTTGCTTACAATCCAAAACACCGAAAAACGTAACTAAAAAATTAATAAAACTTAATAATGATTAATTGGACCAATTAGGAAAACAATTTGTTGTTGATAATATTTTAAGATTATTTTCTTTCCAGAAATTGTAATTTATTCCACCCAAAACATATTATCAAATAAAAAATTATTAGCAAAATTTAAGAATTAAATTTCTATATATGCATTGTTATAAAATAATAATAAAAATTAAAAAAAAATTGCAAAAACTAAAATTTGTCACCATCCAATTATTTTCGTTTGGCTAACATCTGCTTTTCTCTAACTAAATAGCATTATAGAATACTTCTAATACAACTATTAAGAGTATTTTGTCCATTACAAAGGATTAAAAAATAAACAAAAATTAGTAAAGTCTCATAGTTTAACATCTAAATTGAGCATTATAAAAAATCATGTTACGTAATAGAATAATATTATATTTTTATATGCTATGTTTAATTCTTTATAACGCAATAGGATTATATTTAACAGTCAAAGAGAACAAAAAAAAAAAAAAAAAAAAACAACAACAACAACAACAATTTAAAAAGCAAAATTAAATTGCATTAACCCAAAGTAGAGTTTTAAAGAATATAAAAAATTATCAACCTAAAATAGAGATGCAAGAAAAATTAAAAATCTACCAAAAAATTGAGAGAGAGAGAGAGAGAGAGAGAGAGAGAGAGAGAGAGAGAGAGAGAGAGAGAGAGAGAGAGAAGCAACTTTTTTTGTGAGGGAAAACTATGCATAGAATGAAAGAGATAATGGCAAATTTATAGTAAGAGGGTGTGAATAAGAAGAGACAAAAATAAAGAAAGATGAATGGAAAGAGGAAAAATGATATTAATGTAGAGCGTAGTGGGGAGATGAAAATGTAAGGGAGGAAGAAAGGTTGAAGAAGTGTAAATATTAAAAAAATAAATGTTAAAAACAATTATAAGAAAATTGGAAAGAAAAAAGATATTGACATGAATGCTGATGTGGTTCAACTAGAGTGTAGTAATAATAAATGTTACGCTTCAGCTTTTAGATATATATGAATTTATAATCTAAGATAGTGTGCTTGGAGGAAAAAAAAATCTAGTGTGGGATTTTAAATTGAAAATTGAAGATGCAATATATGGTAATTATGAAGGAAAAAGAATATTGAGTTTATGTTGCATATATATAATAGAACAAGTTTTCGCTACATGCAGTGGAATATCCATAATATGTGAGCCTTACAAACTTATGGGATTGGTTGGTGTTTGATGACGGACGAAGTCGTCAGTCGTCGTATGTGCGTCCGAGTGGAGTCGTCCTTTCCGCAGTGGTCCTCCTGTGGATTAAGAATATCAATCCTTCAAATTGGCACCGGTGTGGTGCTTGCCACCACGCCTCCGATGCCTAAGTTAGTAAAGAATTTCTGTAAAAAATGGAAATGAATCAGTAGTATTTTTATCAAGATGAATTTTTTCTTACCCCTTGGTTGATGTGATGGGGGCTTTATATATATATCTCTGCAGTCTCTAGCCGTTGCAGTTTTTAATGCCCTGCTTGGTAACGCCTGTGAATCTTAAAGGGGCTACTAACGGCATGCATGGCTAGCCCTTTAAATGACTGCATTGAAGGGTGCCGTTTCACTGGCATGAGTTCGTCTTTAGAAATGGGCTCGTCTGCCCTGACGATCTCGCGGGGTCGTCAGTCCAATCAGTTGCCCCCGAATTATGGGGTCGTCATTACATGTATGGACGATCTCAGAATTTTAAGAGTCTGTGAGCTGTACGTGCTTCTCGGGATGTTGACCGTATTGAATGCTTATGGGTGGCGCCACACGTGTCGTGGCCGCGTGGCTTGTTGTGATTCAGTGCTATGTGACCCTTGGATTTCCCGCTGAATTTCGGTTTTTTGGGCCTTTTGGTTTTTCCTTCCTTTAAACTTTTCCTCTTCCCACTTCTCCCAAAATCTCTAATTATTGCTCTGAGTGTTATCTTCTCCATTTTCCTTTCTGTAAACTTTCTCTGCAACGTGGTGGTGCTGCTTCTTACATCTCCCTTTTTCGAGGTATGTTCCCACTCTTTGTTCTTATCTTCTCCTTTCTTTTGCTATTATGATATGATTACGATTTTGATTTTCTTTTCCCTTCCCCTTTTTTTTTTTTTTTGAAATCTTTTGGGGTTGAAGTGTCCGTTTCTCATGGTCGATAGTTCTGTGGTTAGGGAGGTGTGCCCCTCGGTTTCTTTTGCATTTGCTCGCTTAGGGGCTTCTTTAGGTACTTTCAGTGCTTTTCTTCCATTGCTCGAAAACTTTGTTTTTGAGGGTTGTAGTTTGCGGGTTGTAGTGGGTGAGTTGTTTCCGGTACTCAGCCAATCAATTAATTGGTTTGGGGGTTTGGTAAAAGGAGGTAAAAGGATGTCGGAAGTACGGTTTAGTGATCTCGAGACTGGGCTATCGTCTAGCGATGGTCTGGTGGAAGAAGATACAGCCGTCTCTTCACCTAGAGAGATTAGGGCTTTTCATGCTCAAGAGGAGACGTGTGGGTTAGACGCGGACACATTGGGCTGTTTTAGAGATAGGTTTCAATTCCCAGAACGGGTGAGGGTACGTCTGCCTGGTAAGGGAGATCGGGCTTGTACCTTCTTTCCCGGGGAGGTATGCTTTTACGAGGCTGCCTTCGTCTGTGGGCTGAGGTTTCCCGTCCATCCATTTCTTATGGAGCTACTGGATCGGTTTGGCATTGCTCCAGGGCAACTTATGCCCAATTCTTGGAGGATCGTGGTCAGCTGTATGGGAATATGGCTGGCCGCGACTGACGGTGGTATGCTTAAGGTAGATGAGTTTGTTTACATGTATCGGCTGAAAGAGTTTAAGGAGCATGGGTATTATGAGTTGGTGCCTTGGGAGAGAAAGACCAGGATTATCCGGGGTTTGCCGTCGTCATTCAGGTATTGGAAATCAAGATTTTTCTTTGTGTCCGGGGATGATTTTGAGACCCCTTCTGGTGAGGTGTGGGGTGATCTCCCGCGGTTGCGTTGTCGGTGGGGGACCCCACCCTTAGGTGCGTCAATATTCTTCCTCGTCGCTGAGTTTCTTCTATGCTTGTTTTCCCTCATAATGTTGACCTCTTCGTCTTGTGTTTTGCTTAGTCAAGAGTCGGCCCAAGCTCAAGAGCAGGTATAGAGGTCGGGTAGAGAAGGCGATTGAGTACGCGAAGACGATCGAGGATTGGGACGACTTGGTGGATCCGAGGACACTTTCATTCTATTGTTTGGGCCCCGAGCCTTCTGCTTTTGTTTTGCACATCATTGATATCGAGGGAAAAAAGAGTAAGTGCACGGCCTCGTCTGTTGTCTATATTCGTCGTTATTCTCGCCCTAATTTTTCTTTTCCCTTTTCCTTTTTTTTTTTTTTTACTTCTCTTCGTCGTTTCAGAGATGACGACCAAATTCAATAAGGACATGTACGCCAAGATGAGGACAAAGAAGGATGAGCCGTTGTCCAGTCTGGGGAAGAGGACGGTTCGGATTACCGGGAAGGGCCCATCAGCTCCTACTGTGCTCGTTACTCCTATCGTTTCCGGGACAGAGACTACGCGGACGGCTTCCCCAACTACGTCAGTCGAGGAGATCCCCACTCCTGCGTCTAAGAAGGCGCGCCTATCCGAGAGGGAGAAGGACCCCCGTCAGTCCACGATCTAGAGCGACGAGAAGCTCTCTTGGGAAAGGGCGCAAGGGGCTGTGACTGCTGATGATTTGAGGGATCTTCCTGACAAACGCTTTAGCACGACTGCTGCCCATCACGTCCATAAGTTGGTTCAGGTGAATGGTCCTTGAGTCAAGTTGTTCTCAACTTTTTTTTTTTTTTAGGGTCAAGTTGTTGACGTTCTTAACTTTCCTTTTCAGCTGCTGGGGGAGAGTCTCCGCATGTTTGCTGAGTACGCCGCCCAAGAGGCCATGGTGTCGTCCATGAAGGCCCAGACGAACGCTCTGGAGGCGGAGAATTCAGCGTTAAAGAAGGATCTCATTGATTCAATGGGTGAGGCCAACTCCTTGAAAGAAAAGGTTAAATCATTGAATGACGACCTCAGGGCAGAGCGTCAACTGTGCTTGGAAAAGGATGAGCAGCTTCTGGGTACTAAGGAGAAGCTTAAAACCATTGCCGCGAAGGCTGTTGAAGCCTTCCAGCAGACGGACGAGTACAACACCGTCCTCTTTAGCTGGTACTTCAAAGGTTTTGAACTCCTGAGAAGGTATTTGGTCAAGCATCCCTCCGGAGTCGATTTGGAGAGTTTGGACCTGGAAGAGGTGGACAAAGAAATGGCTGCTGATGAGACTGCTCCTTCCACCGCCCCAGAAGGTGAGATTCTCGAGACCACTGATCCCGCAGACGACGTTGCTGGAGATGTTTGAAGCTGTAATTTTTAAGGAGTTGTTTTTTTTTAATGCCCATTGGGTCTTGGGCTGTGAGATCCACTGTTAAGACACTTTTATTTTGTAAGTAGTAATTGTAGGTCTAATGTTGCTTCGACTGTAGAAACAATGATAACTATTTTTTTTTGTTTAAGTTGGATTGACGGTTTTATACTTACTTGCTTGTCTTTATTTTGTTGACTAACCTTCTTCTGTCTTGTGATGCACCCGTCCTTTGGCAATTAGCATTTCTATGGCTGTGACCAAGTTCGATTGATGTCTTGGAATATATATATATATATATATATATATATTTTTTTTTACTTCGTCTGCCGATGCCGAGTTTGGTTACTTAGCCAAGTTTTTGGCGTATTGTCCTCTTCTGATGTTTCGTCAGTAACTTACATCCGTCAAGGCGGAATCTTATTACTTCGCCAAGATTTTGGCGTATTTTCCCCTTTTGAGGTTTCATCAGTAACTTACATCCGTCAAGGCGGAATCTTGTTACTTTGCCAGATTTTTGGCGTATTTTCCCCTTTTGAGGTTTCGTCAGTAACTTACATCCGTCTAGGCGGAATCTTGTTACGTTGCCAGATTTTTGGCGTATTGTCCCCTTTTGAGGTTTCGCCAGTAACTTACATCCGTCAAGGCGGAATCTTATTACTTTGCCAGATTTTTGGCGTATTTTCCCCTTTTGAGGTTTCGTCAGTAACTTACATCCGTCAAGGCGGAATCTTGTTACTTTGCCCAATTTTTGGCAGCTTTTTTTTTTTTTTTTTAAAGGGCTAGTCATTCATCCACTGAATAATACTTTTATTGCTTTCGAGGGTAGTGAATACAATATCTTCTTACATTTAAGGATGGTATTTCTTCAAGTGCTCGATGTTCCAAAGCCGTGGAAGCTTCTGTCCGTCAAGAGTTTCCAGATGATAGCTGCCATGTCTGGAATAGTGCACGACCTTATAGGGGCCTTCCCAGGTAGGGCCGAGCTTCCCATGGGTAGGATCCTTAGTTGCCAGCGTGACCTTTCGTAGAACGAGATCTCCAATGCTGAGTCGTCTGAGTTTGACTCTTTTGTTGTAGTATTCCGTCATCTTCTGCTGGTACTTTGCCATTTTGTCGAAAGCTCTTTCTCTGACTTCGTCGATGCAGTCCAGGTTAACCTTTAATTCGTCGTCATTGTTCTGCCTTTGAAACATTTCTCTTCTGGTACTCGTCACTCCCACCTCTACTGGGATTACTGCTTCGGAGCCGTAGGTGAGTCTGAATGGGGTTTCACCCGTTGGGGTTCTTGCTGTAGTCCTGTAAGCCCACAAGACGTTGGGCAATTCTTCAGGCCATGCTCCCTTAGCCTCGTCCAACTTAGCCTTGATGATCTTCAGTAGTGTTCGATTGGTTACCTCTGTCTGTCCATTTGATTGTGGGTGTCCCGGGGAGGAGAATTGGTTCTTAATTCCTAGCGCCGAGCAGAAGTCTCTGAAAGTCTGACTGTCGAACTGACGTCCATTGTCTGATATGATCGTGTGTGGAACGGCGTTGACGACCCGGATAGGGACGACATTGACTCCTGAAATGAAAGCGAAACTCATCCAATTCCTCAGAGAGAACTTAGACGTCTTCGCATGGAGCCACGAGGACATACCTGGCATACCACGAGACGTCATCCAGCACAGACTCAATGTAGACCAGAGTGTAAAGCCCGTCCAACAAAAACGACGAGTATTCGCCCCCGAACGGAACCAAGCGGTCTCAGACGAGGTCAGTAAGTTGTTATCCGCGGGCTTCATCCGAGAAGTTCACTATCCTGAATGGCTCGCTAACGTCGTCCTAGTAAAGAAGGCCAGTGGGAAATGGAGAATGTGCGTAGACTTCACGGACCTAAACAAGGCTTGCCCAAAAGACAGCTTTCCCCTGCCACGGATAGACCAATTGGTGAATCCCACTGCCAGGCACAGGCTGTTAACGTTCATGGACGCCTTTTCGGGATACAACCAGATAAAGATGGCCGAGGACGACCAAGAGAAGACCGCCTTCATTACGAGCCAGGGGCTGTACTGCTACAAAGTGATGCCATTCGGGCTGAAAAATGTGGGGGCAACCTACCAGAGGTTAGTAAACAAGATCTTCAGCCCGCAAATCGGTAGGAACATGGAGGTGTATGTGGACGACATGCTCGTGAAGAGTAAGGAAGAGTTTTCCCATCTGGACGACCTGAAGGAGACATTCGCTACCCTCAGGAAGTATCAGATGAAATTGAACCCCAGCAAATGTGTATTCGGTGTAGCTTCTGGGAAGTTTCTAGGATTCATGGTGTCCCAAAGAGGAATAGAAGCGAACCCAGAGAAGGTGCAGGCTATACTCGACATGGCATCCCCTAAAACTGTTAAGGAAGTCCAGAAGCTCACTGGAAGAATTGCTGCACTCAATAGGTTCGTCTCGAAAGCGACGGATCGGTGTTTGCCCTTCTTCAAAACGCTGAAGCAAGCTTTTGTCTGGATTGACGAATGCGAGGAAGCATTTCTTGAACTCAAACACTACCTGAGCAACCCACCTCTATTGAGCCCGTCCAAAGAGGGGGAAAACTTATATCTGTACCTGGCCGCATCGAATACGGCTGTCAGCGCAGCGCTAGTTCGCGAAGAAGATAAGAGGCAGCTTCCGGTCTACTACGTCAGTCAGGCTTTTCAAGGAGTTGAAGCCAAGTACCCCAGGATCGAAAAGATTGCGTTCGCCCTTATAGTAGCTTCGCGTAAGTTACGGTCCTACTTTGAAGCAAACCCCATCCGAGTGATGACGGACAAGCCCATCAAGAAGTCCATGAATAAACCCAAGGCAGCTGGGAGGATGGTTCAATGGGCAATTGAGTTGAGCCTGTTCGACATTGAGTACCATCCAAGGAACGCCATTAAAGCACAGGCTCTAGCAGACTTCATCGCCGAATTCACCGGTGATGACGAACCCAACCACGTCGACGACTTAGAGCGGTGGACAGTCCAAACTGATGGGTCGTCATCCCAAAAAAGAGGAGGAGTAGGGGTTGTCCTCATCAGCCCTGAAGGGAAAACCCTAAAGTACGGAGTACAATTGAAATTCCCAGCCACCAACAATGAAGCCAAGTATGAGGGAATACTTACAGGACTAAGAATAGCGAGAGCGTTGGGGGCAAAAAGCCTACTTCTCCAAAGCGACTCAAAGCTGGTAGTTGGGCAGATAAAGGGAGAATACGAAGCGAAGGAGGAAAGGATGCAGAAGTACCTCCGACTGACGAGGTGTTTGGCACAGGGGCTCGACAGAGTGGAATTCGAACAAGTCCCAAGAAACCATAACACGAGAGCAGACGAGATTGCAAAACAGGCCTCTTCACAAGAAGAGCCTACAAGAACTGACACCTACATAGAGATCCAGACGCACCCTAGCATAGAAGAGGTTCCCATGTTTATGGTGCAAAGCACTCATAGCTGGATGACACCCATAATATCTTACCTTCAAGACGGACACCTCCCACCGGACATCAAAGAGGCCAAGAAGATAAAGAGAAGAGCAGCCAGATTCACAATCCTGAACGACACCCTATACAAAAGGGGCTTCTCCATGCCTTACCTGAAATGCGTGGACGAAGAAGAAGCACTCTACATCCTGAGGGAGATCCATGAGGGAGTATGTGGAAACCACGCAGGTTCCAGATCCTTGGTAAGTAAGATTATCAGAACTGGTTACTTTTGGCCTACCATGCAGGTTGACGCACGAGAACTCGTCAAAAGGTGCGACAAGTGTCAGAGGTTTGGGAACGTTCAACGCTTCCCAGCCGAGAGGTTGACGGCAATAACCTCGCCATGGCCCTTCGCGCAATGGGGGATCGACATCGTCGGACCCCTACCCCAAGGGAAAGGACAGGTAAAATTCCTGCTTGTCGCCATCGATTACTTCACCAAATGGGTCGAGGTAGAAGCTCTGGCAACTATCACCGAGGCAAAGATCCAAAGCTTCGTGTGGAAGAACATAGTCTGCCGGTTCGGGATTCCACACACGATCATATCAGACAATGGACGTTAGTTCGACAGTCAGACTTTCAGAAACTTCTGCTCGGCGCTAAGAATTAAGAACCAATTCTCCTCCCCGGGACACCCACAATCAAATGGACAGACGGAGGTAACCAATCGAACACTACTGAAGATCATCAAGGCTAAGTTGGACGAGGCTAAGGGAGCATGGCTTGAAGAATTGCCCAACGTCTTGTGGGCTTACAGGACTACAGCAAGAACCCCAACGGGTGAAACCCCATTCAGACTCACCTACGGCTCCGAAGCAGTAATCCCAATAGAGGTGGGAGTGACGAGTACCAGAAGAGAAATGTTTCAAAGGCAGAACAATGATGACGAATTAAAGGTTAACCTGGACTGCATCAACGAAGTCAGAGAAAGAGCTTTCGACAAAATGGCAAAGTACCAGTAGAAGATGACGGAATACTACAACAAAAGAGTCAAACTCAGACGACTCAGCATTGGAGATCTCGTTCTACGAAAGGTCACGCTGGTGACCAAGGATCCTACCCATGGGAAGCTCGGCCCTACCTGGGAAGGCCCTTATAAGGTCGTGCACTGTTCTAGACATGGCAGTTATCATCTGGAAACTCTTGACGGACAGAAGCTTCCACGGCCTTGGAACATCGAGCACTTGAAGAAATACCATCCTTAAATGTAAGAAGATATTGTATTCACTACCCTCGAAAGCAATAAAAGTATTATTCAGTGGATGAATGACTAGCCCTTTAAAAAAAAAAAAAAAAAAGCCGCCAAAAATTGGGCAAAGTAACAAGATTCCGCCTTGATGGATGTAAGTTACTGACGAAACCTCAAAAGGGAAAAATACGCCAAAAATCTGGCAAAGTAACAAGATTCCGCCTTGACGGATGTAAGTTACTGGCAAAACCTCAAAAGGGGACAATACGCCAAAAATCTGGCAACGTAACAAGATTCCG
This sequence comes from Lithocarpus polystachyus, assembly GCA_033629205.1. Lineage (NCBI taxonomy): Eukaryota > Viridiplantae > Streptophyta > Magnoliopsida > Fagales > Fagaceae > Lithocarpus > Lithocarpus polystachyus. Next base: position 3,107,918 of record CM066171.1, on the reverse strand, counting down.
CCTTGACGGATGTAAGTTACTGACGAAATCTCAAAAGGGGAAAATACCCCAAAAATCTGGCAAAGTAACAAGATTCTGCCTTGACGGATGTAAGTTACTGATGAAACCTCAAAAGGGGAAAATACGCCAAAATCTTGGTGAAGTAATAAGATTCCGCCTTGACGGATGTAAGTTACTGACGAAACATCAGAAGAAGACAATACGCCAAAAACTTGGCTAAGTAACCAAACTCGGCCTCGGCGGACGAAGTAAATATATATATATATATATATATGCCAAGACATCAATTGAACTTGGTCACAGCCATAGAAATGCTAATTGCCAAAGGACGGGTGCATCACAAGACAGAAGAAGGTTAGTCAACAAAATAAAGACCAGCAGTACAGCCCCTGGCTCGTAATGAAGGCGGTCTTCTCTTGGTCATCCTCGGCCATATTTATCTGGTTGTACCCCGAAAAGGCGTCCATGAACGTTAACAGTCTATGCCCGGCAGTGGAATCCACCAATTGGTCTATCCGTGGCAGGGGAAAGCTGTCTTTTGGGCAAGCCTTGTTTAGGTCCGTGAAGTCTACGCACATTCTCCATTTCCCACTGGCCTTCTTTACTAGGACGACGTTAGCGAGCCATTCAGGATAGTGAACTTCTCGGATGAAGCCCGCGGATAACAACATACTGACCTCGTCTGAGACCGCTTGGTTCCGTTCGAGGGCGAATACTCGTCGTTTTTGTTGGACGGGCTTTACACTCTGGTCTACATTGAGTCTGTGCTGGATGACGTCTCGTGGTATGCCAGGTATGTCCTCATGGCTCCATGCAAAGACGTCTAAGTTCTCTCTGAGGAATTGGATGAGTTTCGCTTTCATTTCAGGAGTCAATGTCGTCCCTATCCAGGTCGTCAACGCCGTTCTGCCATCAGCTAGTTCAATCGTCTCCAGGGGTTCCATTTCATCCTCCTTTTCCTCTTCTACCATCCAGGTGTGGTTCTCTTGGGCCGCCAGCACGGCCTGATAGCATTCTCTGGCCAAAACTTGGTCACCTTTTACTTTGCCTACACCGTCCTCGGTTGGGAATTTCATTTTCAAGCAATAAGTGGACGTGGCTGCCTTCCAACGATTGAGTGCGGGCCTTCCGATGATTACATTGTATGAAGAGGGGCAATCTACCACCAAGAAGTCTATTTGACGAGTCAACTGTTTAGGGTGAGTTCCAACGGTGACGGTTAAAGTCACTATGCCTTTAGGATGAACCCTGTCCCCACTAAAGCTGACGAGTGGGGAATTAAACGGCCGCAACCTCTTTGGGTCCAGGTTTAGTTGCTGGAAAGCTGGGAGGTAGATGATATTATCCGAACTGCCATTATCTACAAGGACCCTCCTCGTGTTGAATCCTTCAATTGCGAGCATAATTACCAATGGGTCGTCATGGGGCTGCTTTACTCCCTTGGCGTCGTCTTCCGAAAAGTACACATCTTGGTTCGCCTATCTCTGTTTGAATGGAGGTGCCATATGAACGCTGTTAACCTGCCTTTGATGTGCTTTCTTGAGAGACTTGAAAGAACCTCTTGTGGATGGACCACCTGCGATTGTCTTTATTTCCCCTATAATACTCGGGTGCTGCGGGGGGTTGCCCTCGTCCCTGGATGCAGTCCCGCGTTGGTTTCTGTTGCCGCCCCCGGGCCTGTTGGGTTCTTCCTTTCTCACATACTTTTGCAGCTTCCGCTTCCTAATTAACTCTTCTATTTGCTCCTTCAGGTCTCTGCATTCTTCCGTATAGTGGCCGTGATCCTTGTGGAACCGGCAATACTTCTTTTTGTCGCGGACATTGGGCGATGAATGCAACGGCCTGGGCCACTTCAGGTAATGCTCGTCTTTGATCTGTGCTAAGATCTTGTCAATGGGCATAATTAAGGGGGTGAATTTTACTGTCCTCTGGGTTCTATCATCTTTCCTCCTACTTCCGTCAGTGTTTCGACGGTCTGGCCGATCTCTCTTCCTTCCCCTACGATCGTCCTTTTCTTTTTTTATGTCTCCTGTTTGCTCCGTCTCTCGTATGGCGGCCAGCGCATCCTCGGCGTTCATGTACTTCTGTGCTTTCAGGAGCATCTCCACCATCGTTTTAGGAGGGTTTTTCGCAAGCGAAACTACAAATTCTCTGGACTTCAATCCTGCTTTAAAGGCAGTCAGTTGCACTTTGTCGTCGGCTTCATCTACCTCCAAGGTTTCCCGGGTGAATCGTTTCACATATGACCTCAGCGTTTCTTTCTCCCCTTGCCTGATGGTAAGCAGGTAATCTGCTGGCCTTTTTGGGCGCTGACCCCCAACAAAGTGGGGCAGAAAAGCGCTACTCAGCTGCCCGAAGTCGTTGATCGATGATATTGGTAGCCTTGCAAACCAATCCCTTGCAGCCCCCTTGAGGGTGGTTGGAAAAGACCGACACAATATCTCGTTAGGAGGTTGCTGCAGGCCAAGCGTCGTCTTGAAAGTGTTGAGGTGGTCTTGAGGATCTTTGAGCCCGTCGAAGGATTCCAACTGGGGCAACCGAAATTTCGACGGGACCGGACATCCCAGGACCGCCGCTGTAAACAGTGAATCCGTCACTCTAACCATCCTGTCTAGGCTCTGGTCTGTTCTGCCCCGGATGGCGCTTCTGAACTCGTCCATCTCCTTCCTTATTTCACCGAGGGGGTCGAAGTTCTGTCTATCAGAGGTGGCCTGCTCCTGGCGGTCCCTCCTTCTGTTGCTGTTTTCTCCACCCTCCTGATTTGCTCTAGTCCGATTCTCCCCCTGTTGAAGCCGTTGCCTCATTTCCTGATTCTGCCTAATAAGTTCTTCCACGGTGGCCGCCAGGGCCTGGACTTGTTGGGCTAGGGCCACTGAATCCTGGTTAGGCTCCATCCGGATGCAAAGGTTAATGGAAGATCAAGATAAATTTTTCCCACAAACGGCGCCAAACTGATGACGGACGAAGTCGTCAGTCGTCGTATGTGCGTCCGAGTGGAGTCGTCCTTTCCGCAGTGGTCCTCCTGTGGATTAAGAATATCAATCCTTCAAATGGGCACCGGTGTGGTGCTTGCCACCACGCCTCCGATGCCTAAGTTAGTAAAGAATTTCTGTAAAAAATGGAAATGAATCAGTAGTATCTTTATCAAGATGAATTTTTTCTTACCCCTTGGTTGATGTGATGGGGGCTTTATATATATCTCTGCAGTCTCTAGCCGTTGCAGTTTTTAATGCCTTGCATGGTAACGCCTGTGAATCTTAAAGGGGCTACTAACGGCATGCATGGCTGGCCCTTTAAATGACTGCATTGAAGGGTGCCGTTTCACTGGCTTGAGTTTGTCTTTAGAAATGAGCTCGTCTGCCCTGACGATCTCGCGGGGTCGTCAGTCCCATCAGTGTTTATTTCATACTTTTTATTGCACACAATTGTATACATTTTTTACATTAAAATTGTGACTTTAAGCCATCATTTTAGTGTAAAAAGTATGTGTATATAATTGTGTGTACTGGCATGGAAGTGGCCCATTTAGTCACATAATGCCAAACCCAGTCACCTTCTCTTCTCTCTTTTTATTATTTTATTTTATTTTTAAATTTAAAATTTATTTATTTTGGTTGGGTCAGAACATGCCATTTCATCACTGGGCTCATCTGACTTGGCTTTTATTTGAAAATGAACAACTAATTTATTTCATTCCCTTCATCACAAAATAGTATAAATATTTATATAACTTCCTATTTATTTTAAATTTAAATTCATTTTGCTAGTTTGGTATATTTTATGGTGGTAAGATGAAAGTAATAAGCTAAGATTAAACCATAAATATGAAGAAAAAAAACATTAAGACTCAGTAAGTGCTTAAACGAATTTTCATTTCTTATCAACCAAGTTGGTTGTCTAGTGGCAAGGCATTTGAACCAACATAACTTAAGTCATGGGTTCAAATTTCACCTTACACACCAGCAGCTTGTCGGTGCTCCTACTCCTGTATTGTATGCAAAATAAAAATCATAGTCTAGTAGAAGTTTTTTTTTTTTGGTAGAATAGTCTAGGAGAGGTTAAAAAGTGCTACTATAGCAATGCTCTCGTGACCATTTTTTTTTTTTCTACTAAAAAAAATTCTTTATTTCTATAATCCATTAAAACATCTTTTTATGGTTTTATAATTTGCTAAAATAAATGTCAGTTGATAACCCATTTATCTCCTGCACCGAGCATAATACCTTACATTAATGTCAGTCTGTATATTTGTGACGTCAATGAAATATTCTTTTTCTGTGCCTGTTGCATACTTGTATATCACACCACGCTCTATATCATTGCGTGAATACAGAGCTTCTGGAATTTTTTTTTTTTTTGAGAAACACATGCGCGCGCGCGCACACACATATATATATATATATATAAGAAGGAAGATGAGATAAGAGAATACACTCACACGCCAACATCAAAACTGTATGCGACAGTTAGTGTCGCGAAGCAAGTGATAAACTCTTTCTCAATATCACACGTTATCGATGTGGGACGACTCAACAATACTGAGTATCTTTTTTTTAGAAACACACACACACACACACACACACACACACACATATAACATCCATAGCAGATGTTACAAAAAAATGTTGTTTTAATACATTAAGAGCCTACTTTATTATTTTACCACATCATTTTATAATATATCATTTATCAGATGTTCTATTCTCCAATTCTATACATTAAAATAATATTTACAACACATTAAAATAATACATTAAAATAATATTTACAACACATTAAAATAATATATTAACTCTTCCCACCATTATCATCATCAAACACAACAACAACTTGATGGGTTTACTTCTTGAACCTTAAAGTACTCATGTGACACTATTCTTACCAAAAAATATCTCATACATTAAATATATGCCTCTTTATTTAATATTTCATACATGAGATATATGCCTTGTTATTTTTATAATGTAAGTTTTATATAATTTAGGGCATATACTATAAAAAGAGAGATGTATAATATGTGTGATATATGAGATAATTATTGCATAATCACATCCCAAAATGCTCAGCCTCTTTTTCGAAGTACCGAAGTACTATCAATATATATACTAGGGTTTTAGTTAGTTCAAGTTTTTAATTAACAGACATATCTTCAAAAAAATAAAAAATTAATTAATGATTTTTTATTATTGAATAAAGGATTAATTTTTAATTTTTCTTACATTATGGCTTCCAATCTCAACTAATAAAATATATTGTCGTATAAGAGATTTGTAATTCAAACCCCGCTTACACATTAAATCAATTGGTATCTTAGCCCTGATGATAATTAAGAACCAATCAATTGGTACTGTCAATGTATATACTAGGGTTTTAGTTAGTTCAAGTTTTTAATTAACAGTCATATCTTAAAAAAATAAAAAAACGAATTAATAATTTTTTATTATTGAATAAAGGATTAAGTTTTAATTTTTCTCACATTGTGGATTCTAATCTCAACTAATAAAATATCTTGTTTTCGAATAAGAGATTTGAGATTCGAACCCCGCTTATATATTAAATAAATTAGTATCTTAGCCTTGATGATAATTAAGAACCAATTATCATGAATTAAACGTTATAAGTTTATATTTTATTTATAAAAATAAAAATAAAAAACTAGCTCACGTTTAGCCGAGAAGATTCACCTCTTAAATTCTGTTGCATCTGTGGAAGTTATAGCAGCTGTCAACGCTTTAACTCTTGCACAAGACATTGGACTGTCTTCTCTTATTTTGCAGGGAGATTCAAAGATAGTCATCAATGCTTCGAAGAGTGAGGCTCTCTCTTTTGCATCTTATGGTCATTTGACTGAGAAAGTTAAAGGCATAGCTGAGAATTTTTCTACTGTTCAGTTTTTTTTTAATTCTATTGCTCATATTTTCGCTAGTTATATTAACGAATTTTTGGTGTAAACGGAGGATGTTCCTCCGCGTTTTAATGTTGTAATCTTAGCATATGTGTCTGATTCTCCTTTATAAAATTACAGCCTTCTTCTTAAAAAAAGAATAATAATAATAATAATAATAATAATCTAGAACCGCTTCAAAGTTACTTACGCCATCGCAAACGCCGAAAAGTAATTATATTAAAGAAAAAAAACAAAAAAGCAGTTACACTATATTCAACGTACATGCAAGTATGACGTATACATTGGGACTCACAGCTTGGAAATGGCAAAACCCTACTGGTTCATAGAAGATGAGAGCTACGTGCTGCAAGGAACTGCAAACAAACAATTATGTTATATGTCAGCATATTTTTGCTTCAATGGTGAAGAAAAAAGAAAGGTATTATTGCTTTTTGCTTTGCTTTGCTTCTAGAGGTTGAGGTTATCTCAGTTAGCTACTATTATATCCAAATAGTAAAGTTTTGAAATCCACTGATTGAAAAGGTGTAGGCGTGGCGGCAAGGGTAGGGTACCAGCAAGCTTCACTTTCGTTGCGGCTGTGTGTCAGAAGCTTGACCCAGATTGGTAGAGTGACGATGATAGGTTGTGGTCATCACGTGGTGGTAGTAATTGGTATCTTTGTCTTGTCTACTTTAGCCAGCCTACGATTATGGACCATTTTGAATATATATATATATATATATATATATATATATATATAACAATGGAAATTAATTAAAGAAATATGGACCTATCCTGTATGTATAGTCATTCACTATTCCAAAATACAAAAGGATACGATCAGATATGTTAATGAATAATGATGCCTGTAATGTCTCATATAGATACAATCAGAGATGAGGGTACACAAATAGGCTGAAATAGCAATGCAAGATAGGAGGAAACAAAGAGATAAGATGTTTTGAAGTGATTAAACATTTAGGTAATACTTCTTTTTTGTGTTTTAGTGTAAAGGACTTTTGCCTAAAGAGTTGATGAGAGCAGTGGATAAAATTTGGATGTGTTGGTCCTAAATCTAGTTCCAAAGTGAGTATATTAACAGTACTTTTAACGTGACTTCGATACTTGTGAAGTCATATCTTTCTTGTATACATTGTTAAGTGAATCACGGTGCGGTTCATGCATATATAGTTCTTTTAATTTTTTTTAGTATAGATGGGTAGGTTGTGATGAGGATGAGAAAGTGTGGTTGGTAGTATATATATGGCACTGGAAAATATGTTATTACTATTTGACTATTACTTGAACTCTATGCATAGGTTAATTAGAAAATAAGTGTAGTAAGTATTCTTATTAGAATGGAGTTCGGAATTTTAAGGACTCATTGATTCGGGGACCTATTAAGAAAGGGGAATGAGCTTACTAATTAGACATTGTTTGAAGTTACTATGTAAGCTAAGTCAATGATGAGATTCACAAATTAATCTTTATGAAAAAATTTCAAGAGTAACGAGAATCAAGAGTGTGTATATTCCTATTTATTGATTTGAGGAGATTTATGGGGTCTTGTGGCCTTGTGGGTGAGCAGCTTACCCATGAAGTCATGAATGGATCTTGCACTATTCTCTAGGGTCAACCCAGGGAACCTGATCTTAGGTACATTTCCTATGGGAAGGCCTTGTCTTATAGTATTAAATGCAAAAATGATTGTGATTACTGTCCATGCTCTCAACCTAAACTTGTATTTTCTCATTCTTAAGTAAGTGCACGAAATGGACTGAAATGTACTAAGTTGGATCAAATGGACTGAATTGCACTAAAGTGAACCAAAAGATAGAAATGAACCAAAGTAGACTGAAATTGACCGAATTTCACAAAAGTGGACTAAAAGAACAGAAATGGACCAAAGTTGACCAAAATAGACCACATTGGACCGAATAGACCGAAGTTAACCAAAATTGACCGAAATAGACTAGATGGACTGAGTGAATTGAAGTAGACCAAATAGGCCAAGTGGACCGAAACTGTGCAACGCACAGGACTATTACTAGTTCATAATTAAAATGGTTGGGAACATTGGTTAGAAAACAAGGAGAATTGACTGAGGCAACCAGTTTGTGTATTTAGCTTGACTGTAAAAATTAGGAAGACAATAATAAAAGTGAGACAATTTGTAACGTAACTTGAAACTCAATGGAAATATCAACTTGGATGGAGCAAGGTTGAAAAGTAAGATTTAGACCTAATCCATTTTTATGCAAAAAGGTTTTACCTAACATATGGACGGAGGGCATTAAATCATGCAAGAAAGAAATTCATTACTGTGTAAAAGTTAGATTAATTATAAAATTAATCTGTAATGACCTAATGATGAAGAAACAGGAATAAAAAAACAAAATACCATTGATGACAAATGGATATATTTTTCTCAATACATAAAAGATAAAGTAAAAGAGGTAAAAATTGTTTTCACTAGCAAGCTGCTTGTCTTGCGCTTGAGTACACTTGAGATTCTGGTACTATGTTGTCATCGATACTATATAGATTTTCCTTCTATATACTTTTAGGTTGTAGTACTATATATAGTACAACAATATATAGGAACATAGTCATCACTGCAATGGGTGCTGAATCAGTACTGTTCATTCTTGGCAGGGTTGAGAGTGTAGTAACTCCATACAGTCACTCGTGACATGAACAGAAAGAAATGTGACTCGACTGATGATGCAAAAGTACAATTTATTACTAGTAAAGACACTTCACAGGGGTATAGCAAAGAAAAAGAAAGTAGAAAACAGAAAAAACAATCATAGCTTATTATCATCCATTTGGAATTGTGGTTATTAGAAACTGGTGTTGTTCAGGAGGAAAGGCCAAAAGGAGATGCAATATATTGCACCTGTTGTAATCACAGCTTATCACTTTAAACTTTAAAGTTTTGATGGTTCAGAGACTATGCTGTGCAGTGGAATTGTGATAATGCATTTTCTCTTCCCTTGTTCTACAAGGGGAAAAAAAAAAGCACTTATCAGTTAATAAATTATAAAAAAGTTAACTAATTTATTGTTTGATTTTTAAAGTTTATTAGGGTTAATTGTTTTCATTTGTCCTGAAAGTTTGATAATTTTTTTGTTTTAGTCCACCAGATTTGATTATATTTTTTAAATGGTTATTATTTCTATTTATGTTACCAATATAACCATTAATAGAGTAAAAAGAGAGGACATCGTTCTATTAGCATTTAATGGCCAGATGAATCATAGAGATGGACGGAAGGATCATTTTGAAAATAGAACCAAATTTTACAGATCAAAATGAAAATTATAAATTAATTTAAGAAACAAAAATAAAAACAAAATCAAACTTTAAGGGTAAAAAAATGTTATTTAGTAAAAAAAGTTAAATCCTTATAACATTTCTCTTCATTATATATCTTGATAAATTATCACTTGTTTAGAGTAGATGTGCAACTTAAATGGGTGGTAGAGTGAAGTAGATTGGGTTCAAATCTGAGATCAGTGATCCTGATTCAATGATAAAAAATAAAATGTCTCAAAAGAATAAGATTTTAGGAAATTATTAATTTAATCAATTAACATTTATCCTAACTAACATCCCATTTTTTTTGCACATCCAAATGGAAATTATTAAGCAAAATCTCTTCTTGGAGAAAGGTCATTTTTTTTTTTACTGAAAATATGAACATCTACCACTATTGGATCAGACAAAAACACTCCTAGCTAGATACGAATATAGTAGCTATGTCTCACACTCAGATCACTTTGGAGATTATAATAACTTTTATTGGAATCATCTTGTCATAAAAAAAGGGGGATCGCAAATTATATTTTTCTTTTGAATTCGAAACAAAAAGCAGTGATCGAGACCATAAAAACCTAGTGCATTATGTACTCCATCTGACTGGAAACTCTTATTTTATTAACTCATTATGCTTCTTAGGGTTGGGATCTTTTGGAATATGTGCAATACTGAGATGGGAAAAATATTATACATCTATGTTCATAATTTTATTTTATTTATATCTGTCTGCTATACAAGAACTAAAAAATCCTGACCTCGAACTTGTTCCACTATAAAAGAATGGATGTAAGGCCTTGATAATTAAAAAAATATTATGCTAACCATAATTGTTTAGCATGATTTTTGGTTTTTAGTATTATATTATGAGAGAAAAAAGGACATTAATGAGACGTAATTCTCAATTATTTTAGGTCATGTGTCTCCTCAAAGTGTGGTAGGATGAGAATTCGATGGTTGGATATATACAGGGCATGATGTGATTGTGGGTTTCAGTTAGTTTAATTTAAAGTATCTAATTAAATAAGAGATTTAGGGTTTAATCCCTATTTACATAAAAAATCGATTGTTATTTTAGTCTAATGATAAAAAGTAAAATCACATAAGCGAACGGTAAACACATAAGCGAACGGCAAACACATAAGTTGAAACTCTATAAATATTAAAAAAAAAGGGTAATGATGTGATTCTTTTATTGTATTATTATTATTATAATTGTTATCTTGGTTCTAATGCATTTTTGAGAGTCTTCATTTCAGTCATTGATTAAGTTCTTTGACGGGATATTCACGTCAAATTCCTCTCAATTTTCGTTGACGAATCAAGAGAAATATAATTTAGTGGACGGTGGAGGAAGAGGAAGCCCACATGTACGTACAGTTCCTCCATTGTAGCCACCCAAAGTTGGGACATTAAAAATTTTTTTTTTTTTTTTTTTTGAGGAAAGTTGGGACATTAATTGAGGATAAAATTAATGGTACACATATGGTGGTTGATCCAATATCCATCATGTCAGGTTCAAGTTACCTCTTAATCATCACCAATTCCTTTAATTATTGTCATCATCGATCTTCTAGGTTTTTCTTTGTTCAAAAGGAAAATTCATGGGTTTGAAATTTGGCCATTCGGGCAAAGTAGGCCCATGTTGGGCCTTAATTTTAATTATCCATAAATAAACTCTCACTAATGATAGACTCACTGAAGCATGATGCTCAACACTTACCACATGATCAATACTTTCTTGATTCTTGCCCAAAATTACTTTTTTTTTTTCACCCTAATCTTTTAAATTTTATCTTTAATGTTCCCACAACTATCAACTTTATGAATTATCTGAAAAGTTTAAGCTATTTAAGAACTGAAAAATGTAATTATTTAGCCACAATTCTAAGACACTCCTAATATGGGGTTTTACACAATTTTAAATGGGATAGAGTTTAAACTTAGAATCACTTGCTCTATTGCCACGATAAATTATTGATTCTCTAAAAAACTTAAGTTATTTGGAAATATTGAATTCTTATACTTAATTATTTAATCATTGAAATTTGAAACTAATGATGGTAATTTTGTAATTAGACTTTAATGCTCATCTCATTTAATGCCCAATTTAGGTGATATATGTCAAATTAATACAATTTTTTTTTTCAAACTAGAGTGTCAAATGTCAATTGAGCAAATAAATATTTTTAGGAAACATTATAAATGAGACAAAAATTTAAACCAAAACGCATAATTTTTCTTACAGTAAAGTTTGGGATATAACATTTTAAGTGTAGTACACTAAGTTTGCTAATAAAATTTAAACATCTGATTTCATTAACCAGTAAAGCACAAAAGAAAAAAAAAAATTATAATTTTCAAAAGCAATTAAATTCAATGCAATTACGTGTTTTAATATAAATGTGAAATTTAATGTACTGTCTCTATGCTATTGTAAATAAAGTTTGCCTTTTTCCTTGATTTTTTTTTTTTTCCTTCTAGTGTACCTCACGGTACACACTCCACTATAATTGGTTTTCAACTCTCAACTTTCATTCACAAATTATGAGAACTTTAGCCCAATCATTATCAAAGGAATGCTGGAATGGGCTTGTTATGGATTAAGTCGTGTGTCACATCCATCTTCGTGTTCAGAACATCGCAATCCCAAAAGTATGACCTTTTTTTTTGCAAGGAAGGAATTGAAACCCAAAGAGTGGCCTACCCTATATGACATCCATTGATAGGTAGGTGAAAAGCTTGATTGACTTGAAGCTAACCCACTTAGCCGAAAAGGTTGACCCTTAAATCTGTACAGGTTGGGCCGGCCCTAGTATATTTTGCTGGGCATGTTACACTTGGTGCAGGACTATATATTGCTTCATTTTTTTTGCTTTATAATTTGGTTTTAGTTACGCGTGGAAAGAAAAGAGAAGGGGTGGTGGGTAAAGGATAGTTCAACTGAGAAAAGACAGAGAAGGTAAAAAAAATAAAAATGGACATATTTTAACGATTCATCGATCATTATCCACTAAAAAGTAGAACTTGATGTTGTCCAACAAAGAATTAGAATATGGGAATGTAATGTATATCATCAATGGATAACCTTGATCCCTTTAGAACTATACGTGTACGTGAAGAAATCGTATAGATAAAAACACTATTAGTAAGAGCAATAGTTAAAATAGTGTTATAGCATTCACGTCAATTTGTGGAAGAAAATGTGTTTATTTTAGCATAAAAATCTACTTTTTCTATTATACATATTTTTCAAAACATCACATATCAAATTATATATTTTACACTATATTGTTTTGATTGTTTTTTTTCTTTTTCACATACAATAATTATCATCTACTTTTTTTCCTTTATCTCGAAATATGTAAAGAAAGAATAAAAAACTAAATGAAAAATAAATAGTGTTAGTGTAAATTTACACAACTACTATGTAGCTTTCAAATTTACACAATTTTAACTTAACTTATGTGAATAATTTTGAGGCTTGAAATGCGTAAAATTGATACTTTTTTCTATTTTGCATTGTCAATGCAAATAATCTTAAACGTTTATCATTTAAATGAGATAAGAGACATTTAAAACATCATGGTTCATTTTGTTAATTGGCTACAAGTTTGGGTTCTTTCAGGATTGAGGCCTAGCTACATCAGAAATTGTTATATTCCCAGGCCCAGTCCAATTTCATTTTGTGCTAGAAATCTCAAGCTGCTATCTGCAACACATGTTAAAATTGTGCACAGAACTAGAACTAGATAAATATCATGAGAAAACACATTCGCATCTTGGCTCCATTTTAACTATCATTAACAATTAATTAATGATGATGAAGAAGCTAGATATTACACAACAAATCTGCTTTAACTTCATTAAGAATGTTCAGTTTCTCAGTGTAATCTGAGAAAATGATTGAAAAGGCAAGTTCTTTGTAAATGTTTCATCTTCCATGCCGAGAAGAATCTGTGCTTCAAATCAATACTTTTTTTTTTTTTTCTTTTTTTCTTTTTTTGGTAATTCAAACTCTTCGCCAATGAAATATATTAACAAATGGGAAACAAAATCGTAATGCGGAAAATGAAAAATAAAGAACAAAAAATGAAATAAAAATAAACATGAAGAGGGAGTTGGTGCACGTGAATGAGATCATATCACTCTTGCTGCTTTTGTTTAGAATGCCATTTTGTTCTTGCCCTCACTATCTCTGCCTTATCAGCTAGCATTCGAAGCAGATGTGTGAATTCTAAGTCTGGTCTGCGATTGTTGTAACTATTTGAATCTTCAGTTAGAGTTTCTGATGAAGTAGTCAAGGATTCTAGCAAATTTGATTGCCGGCATTCACGGCGGTACTCAAGAGTCATGCTTGTGAGATCATAGTTTTCTAGGACATTTATTGGCACACTCTGCAAATAACATGGCAAATTGTAACTTGTAAGTACTTTATATCTTAGGAAAATGCTAATTTTTATTTTATCAATTTATTACAAAAAAAAAAAAAAAAAAAACTTACAAACTGCCATATGTAGCTAGCAAGCTGAGCCACCTAAGGTGAAAAATGTTACTTGAAGTTTATTATAATCTTTTTCACTACTTCGAGATCACTTTCATATCACATTTGCTTCTTCTTTTTCACATTTTCAAAACAATCAATTCTACTCACTACATATGATTGAATATTATTTTTAAATAATTAAATTCATTATTTCCTAACGGCTTAATTTATCATAATATTCTAACAACATACAATTTGTTGGGTAGGGTTTGCGTAGTACCTCCAGAATCCATCCGATATATTTCACATTGTTTACGTGCTGATTGGCATCCATGTCACTCCATCTTGGCTGGATTTAAAGAGAGAAAAAATTTAGTACAATTCATTCCCAAATATGAAGACAATAATCAAACTTTTGTACCAAAATTTTGGGTTTGGCTATGATATTCAACAGACTAATCAATGTCTGTGAAGCAAAATATATAATGTCCTATACTCCTAGTACCTTCAGTGTATGAAGCTTATGTTTCTCTAGATAAAAGAACATAATTTAAAGCCAGATGTTAATCAAATCAAATGAGTATACTTACAGCTAAACCTGATCGGATTCTCTCTGCAGTTTTATCAGTAAGCTTGTCAATCTTTTCATTATCATTTTTTTCTGGGGAAATTGCAAGTCTGTTTAGATAAAATGGTATCACCTCTTCTCTCACTTGTTCAGGTATTTTAGATAACCTTCTTGTTTCTTGGTTCATGATCACCCAAGTGCTGCATGGAGATAACATAGGATAAACGAATTAAGTACTTAAAAGACTATCATCATACATGTGGAGGGGGTTGCAAGTTGCAACCTAAAGATGCTGCACCTTGATGCCCTAGTTATGATCTCTTGGGTGTGGTAATCTCGGATTATCCAATCCCGGCGCATTCCATTTTTTCCAGCAGCATCCACCCAAGTATCAATCTCAACAACATCTCCCCTGTCACATTCCAGAATTTTTACATCAGCTTGTGTGGAAGAAAGAACTAACACATTTAATTTGAAGACAACAATATTGAGAATCTCTAATGAATGAGCAGATGCTACATTTTTGTTTTAAGTCAGTTCATTATTTAGTAGAGAGTAAAACAAGCACAAAATAAATTAGACACAGATTAAGTCATGAACAAACGTTTGTGCAAGATTTTCTTGTGTGATTGTTTCTTATATATGACGAGTTTTGAGGAGTGTATATGTAGATTTGTAATCATATCTCCTTAAATATTTCTGCAATATATTCTAGCTAATAGCTTTCTTCTTATAATGTTTTGAGGAGTGCTATATCATTTCATTTCCTTTTTTTGTTTTGATAAGTGAGTTTTGGCCTCAAGGAACGGGAAAATGGAGATTTGAACTAGTGACTTCTACTTCAAGAAACATGGTTCCTAGACAATAGTGCTCCCCCCCGGGCGTAATTTCCTCCTTCAATGGTATAGGCCCAGTGGTAAAAGATACAGTGACTGAGATTGTATATGAAAAGTGCCTTTCAGAAGTTTAAATGAACATATAAAGCAGGCCTACTATCTTAGCTCATATATATATATCCATTGTTTGACTTGTTACTTCACTGTAAATCCATGCCAAAGTGACATTTCCACATAGTTGGGAGATTGTTGTAGTACAATAGGAAGATTATACATACCAGGAGCTATATCTCTGCACTTGAATGTGGATACGTGTGACAACCCAAATTAGTTTCCTAAGGCTCATCTCTCGGGTAGCACCAAAGCCATTTCCAGCAAGGCCAGAGCTTGTCACGTGATTCAGAGCTGTCTCCTGCAGTCATTGCACATATTGTTTAGTGGGAAATACTCTGCACATCATTGGTGTATTAATAACATCATTTAGCGCATTCAATGAGTACAATTTTTAGTTCAATTTATTTGATTCCAGAGATGAAATGGACATTATTTTGGCCATTGGTCTGAAATGGAACCAGGTAAGTTTGAGTTATAGAGACTACAAATTAGCAAAACTGTAAACCATAGGAACAAATGTGTGACCTACCACAAAAAATAATTTAAACAAGTACTTTATTATAATGTTTGACACCGTTCACATTCATTAGCATGTTAGTTTGTGATTTTTTTTTTGGTGGTAAAATTGGTAGTAACTATAGCTTTTTTCTAAACAAAAATCATATTGAAGTCTTTCAAAACCCAGAACAATTTCCACACAGACAATGAGTTTTATGCAACCACGAACCAACCTGAAGGAGATTCATTAGTGTTTCCATGGTGGCAGTTTTGTCTGGCCCAATCTCATAAGACCTGATAATGAATGTCTGTCTATAAACAAACCGTTCCTCCACAAACCTTCCAAGCAAAATTGCATGAAGGGGTGTATCAACACCACTTTCTTTGTGAGGCTCACTAATCTTATTACCTATAATTGCAGCCTCTCCCACATAAGTCCCATTCACCTTTCTTCCATTGATGGTATCTATGTTCAGAGGACTAGTACCACTCGCTATCACGGAGAAGCTTCGTTTCTTTAGCTTGATCGAATTTGTATTCCTCCAAGGATAAAAAACCGCCTTGGTCACCCCCAAATCCTTCTTCTCTGCCCTGCAAAAAGGCTCTTGAATGTGTACTATAGCATTGCACGTTGCAGCCATTGATGTATCTTGGCTAATTGTTCATTAGTTTCTTGGTGAAAAAGTAGAAGCAAAATATGAGTTTGGAACTATAAGGTGTTGTTGCTTCTGTCTCATGTTACCTTCTTGAAGACATTTAATTTTCATTATATTGGTAGGTGTAACCAATTTAGAAAGATAGCGAGAATTGGCTAGTATAAGACAGAATGGAAGAAAGGGAAACCTATACGATTTGTTGAAGACATTTATGTGAAGAATAATGATTAATGTAGATGAAATTTGCAGCTCAACTACTTTAATGGGTGGGGGAGAAAATATAGAGGCATTTTTCTCAAAGCTTACACGCAAATGTAGAGAGATATTTGAATGGTCTTGTTGCATGGTTTTGTATGGAAGTGTTTAATAATAGGTAACTTATTTGGGTGATAAAAATTTTGATAAATAGTTAAAGAGTACCACTCATTGTGCTAGGAAAAAGCGATGCCTCTAGAGATTAGAGTGGTTCAGAATCAGATACGTGAGAAAATAAGAGTTGTTAAACCTTATTTTAGGTCATCTATCTACCAATAATTAATGCAGCACCCTTTATTGTTGAAACTTGAGAGAGGATTGTACCTGGTAATTGTAGAATAATAACTTAATCTATGACAATGATTAATTGTAGAATAATTATAGTGAGGTTTTTGGCTTGTAGACCATAGTGTGTGTGACATTGTGATTGTGACTAATATAATATAGCATTTGACTGTACTACACAACCCACGAAGGGAAGGAAGGTCTACCATCTGCCCTTGAAAGCTGGATGGTTTCTTGAGGGTGTGAAAAATCACCTATTGGAGTTGAAGAGCATTGCGTAATTTTTATTATAGAATTTTATGAGAAATTAATTAATTTAAAAAGGATTGACCATTGATTAAACTTTACCAATAGTAACATAATAACAATAATTTAGACAAAATTATACTTTTGTCCCTTATAGTTTGAGATATTTTTTTTGGTCTCTAAAATTTGATAATTTTCATTTTAATCCATAAAATTTGATTATTTTTTAAAAATGGTCTTTTCATTCATCTCCATTAGTGATGTGTTTGATAAATGGTAAGTAAGCTTATATATGTGACAACTTATATATGACATATTAGTTTTAAATATACATTTAGGCAAATATATATCAGAGAAAACTAGGCTGCCTTCAATATAAAAGAAAAAAAAAACTGTTAAAATTGTGGTTAATTGATTAAATTCATTATTTTCTAATAGTTCAAATTTTTAGGACAATCGATAATGTATCATAATATCAGAGTAGAAGATTTTGAATTCAATTATTGTCTCCACTCTTTTTCCCATTTCAAATGTAAAAAAAGAAAAAGAAAAAAAGAAAAAAGAAAAGGAAGAAGTACTGTTGGTACAACCATGGAGAGAGAGAGAGAGAGAGAGAGAGAGAGAGAGAGAGAGAGAGGAGGGTTATTTTGAAAATAGAATCAAACTTGGTGGGCCAAAATAAAAATTATCAACATTCAAAGACTAAAATGAAAACGACCCAAAGTTTAAAGCAAAAGTGTAATTTAGTTAAGAAGCTATCTCTAATCTACAAGTGAAATTGGTTGGATTTTTTAAATTATTCTAAACAGAACCCATTGATAAAGCTGGCATTAATGTAGTGTTAATCTCCTTACTTCTATAAGTCAAATATTAGTAATTTTAGAACTTGTCCCTCTCAACCCATAGTTGGTCTAGTTGGCCATTGGATGAACTACTTCTAGAATTAGACAAATGTAGATGGGCCCGATTATGTAGGACAGCTTATAGTTGTTTGGGCTACTCTTATTAATATTCTATTAAACATCCAATCCTTAGCTGGGATATATGAAGAATATACTTATATACTGTCTAGTTAGCCCCTTCCAGAGATAGCTCATGCCATGCGGCCAACCAATCATCTTGCTCACTTGGATGACCCATTCCAAGGTTGCTTTAGACCCCATGCAATGTTCTACAAGAAAAGAAGCATAGGAATACGAACAATTTCACTTCTTCTCCCCCTTCCCCTCCCCCTCTAATTTGGATATAATATTCCATGGCTTTTTCTTATCTCTCAAAAAAAAAAAAACAAAAAAACAAAAGAAGCCCTAGCTTATGACGAGTGAATACAAAAGTAATATTGTTTCAATTATAACCTGCCTTTGTAACAAGTGAAAACAATTTTAGGTGAGAAAATTTAAAAATGCAACAAAATCGTAATAAATAATTTGATTTGGACCAAGCATAGGTAACTTATAATCAAGCAGAATAGCTTGCTAGGAAGAGTAACCTCAATCCAATAGTGATTACTGGTTAATGAGACTTTGATGGTTAAATTATTAAACTAGTTGTAGAAATGAAAGTGGCATAATAACAACATTTGGAGCTTAAAACCTTGTAAAGTGGAATGATTGTGTATTAATCTAGAAAGGCAAAACTAGATTTAGTGAAAAATCCCCCTAAATTCAGGTTGTAGGCTTGTTAGATGGTTGTTCCCTTAAGTTAAATAAAAGAATGTGTGTAAAGGCAACAACCCCTAAATAGCAAGTGGATGGAACATGTCCAATAACATTAAATACAATGTAACTGGTGAGATGTATTAAATGCTGATATAAAGAATGTTAGTAGCGCTTTGTGATCAAATACATTATATATATATATATATATATATATATATATATATATAAGATCTTAAATAAAATTATGTAGTGAGTTCAATTTCTACTTATACTAAAAACTTATTGGTGTTTTGAGATTGTAATTCAATTGATCAGACCACTTCTTTTAAGGATGTTAACTGTTTCGTTTGTACTATGAGACAAACCAGAAGAAAGGGATCTATAAGTCGGAAGCAATGTCATCTTGAGGTGGTGACTATTGTGTATCATATTGCTTGTCCTAAGTGTTTGGTACTCGTTCCTAGGAGGATTGGGTTCTAGTGTATACTTCAAAAAGAGCCCAAAATTAGTTTGATCCTTATAGACTCTCGAGAGAACGCCTAGAGATTCATTTGGACATAAATGAAAATTATTTTGGGCTTGTCAGGCCCAACCCCTAACAAATGGTACGAAAACAATTGTATCCAATGTATGAGCTACTCACCACCAGGCCTGCCTATTTATTTACTCTGTTTTTTGTTAGAGAAACCTATTTTATATACTTGTGTTAGTACAATAAGTTTAGATATACAGTTTTTGTCACAATTTTTTTTTCACAATTTACTAAAGTAGTTCAATATAAGTTGTATAAAAAAAGCGATAGTTCCATATAAAAGCAATTGTTTATGAGTTCTGTTAACGGATACTCTTAAGATATTTGTTAATGAACTATTTTAGCAAAATTTAAGTACCACTTTCATAGAAAATATAAACAACTGTTGGAAATTTTAATTATTTTGTTCTTTTCCTATACAAAATTTCTAAAAATGGTTCATTATCAAATGAATTGTAAAACATCCCGTTAACATTTCACACTTATCTTAGCAAATTGTTGAAAAAATGGTCTAAAAAGTTATGTCCATTTAAGAACATAATCTTATTGTAATTAATCATTGGTGGCTCTACTTGTACGTGAGGGTGGTCCTAGAACCACCCTCACTTGTCAAAAAAAAAAATTTATATATGCAAAAAAAAAAATTATATAAAAAATTATTTTAAATTAATATGTTAGGTGACCACCCTGACTTGAAAAAATTGTATATATATACTTTTAAAAAATATATTATTCACTAAATTAACCTATTTTGACCACCTTCATAAAAATTTTGAACACTTTTACATGAGACTCATAAGAATTTGAGTTCAATAAATATAAGAGCAATGATACATCCATAACATTTTTACAATAATTTCACAATAAATCTTATTTGGTAAGCTGTTACTCTAATTCGGGTTCAATATTGATATGTTTTACCCACCAATAACAGGCTAACAACTTATTACATAAGATTTGTTATGAAATTGTTATAGTTACTTTGTTATTCTCATATCAGCATTTTCAATTTGTACATTACATCTTATTAGTCTTTTTTTTTTTCTTATTCTTTTTGTTAGTACAAAAAAAATAGTAATATTTCGTGTATTTGCGCGTTTTTTTTTATAATATTGATATATTCAAATTATCTTTTTATTAAATTTTATATAATTAACGTCTCTTTTTTAGTGACCACCCAAAAAATATTTCTAAATTCGCCACCATAATTAAAAAGCCAGTAGCCACCACCATGCACCCTTTTCTAATTTCTAAGCACTTGTCTTGGTTTATCTGGAATATATTGAGCTACAGTACTACTCATCACCAGGCCTGCCTATCTGAGGGCACGTGTTAGTGTGTTACCTTACCGACCTTTGTACATCAAAAGCAGGGAACACGAGGATTGTGCTTGAGGAAAAGAACAATGCCATCATAAAATTTAATTAAAAATAGCAGGACCAGCATGTATTAAATAACTAAGCTTTTAATGTGTGTAATTAAATATATATACATAAAAATAAAAAAACCTATCTGGTCGGCGCTAGTTGCGAAATCTTAGATGCTAGTTAGACGCGTCTAAGGCAGAATCCGATACTCACTCTTATCATGCCACGTGGCACATCACTTTCTGATTTATAAGTAACACAAACACTTATTCCATAATCCATAGTCCCAACATTACCAACCTTTTATTGCCACCTTGATTTGTCTTTATTAATATCACTCTGTCTGTCTGAGTACTGTTTTTCTCATTTGTCGACATTGATCTTTCACTTTCACCACCACCACACCTTCTTCACTTTACTCACCAACAAATACTTTGCTTTGTTTCTTGCTTTGACACTTGAAGAAGAGAATTAATAATGGGGAAATTCTGGACTTTCGTCACTCAGGTTCATTCAGTTTCTGGGTAAGTAAGCTTTATTTTATCATGTCACAATCTATATATATAATAAGCTTGTGATTTCAAGAATAATATTGAGGTTTTGTTTTTTTAATTTGGATCTTGGATCTACATATCATTCAAATTAAAGTTTTAAAAATGAATGCGTTTTACATATTTTTATGAAGTGAAGTAATTTTTAGTGGTGTTTGACAATTTCTTTTTTATTATTTAATTATCAATTTGACCTACAAGTTTCTTAATATCTGATTTCCAATATTTTTGATGATTCATGCAGGCCGGTGTTAACATTGCTGTACCCCTTGTGAGTATAAATACTTAAAATTTGATATTTGATTTTAGCTTTCCATATTCGGTTTTGTGCTTTTCTCCTTAAAGAAACTTATTTATATTACGAAATGAATATTTTTTTGGTGGGGTCAATTTGCATGGATAATAAATAAGGATTTTACAATAGATCCTAAAATTTTGGGACAAGACTTGGTTGGTATTATTGAAACTTAAATAAAAAAATCCTAGAGTTTTTGGCATTAAAATTTGGTTCTTATTGATCATGCATGGTTGAATCACAGATATGCATCAGTGATTGCCATAGAGAGCACAGGAAAGCTGGATGATGAGCAGTGGCTTGCTTATTGGATCATATACTCATTCCTCACTCTCATGGAGATGGTTCTCCAACCCGCTTTAGAGTGGTGAGAATATTTATGAAATTTCATAATGATAATTATTATTATTGCATCGTAAACTATGTTACTGTATAGTATTAGTTTTATTAAGTAAGCCTTTCTGGGTTTGAATTGTATTGTAGGTTACCAATATGGTATGATGTGAAGCTTATGTTCGTCGCATGGCTGGTTCTACCACAGTTCAAAGGCGCAGCTTTCTTATATGAGAGATATGTGAGGGAACAAATAAGGAAATATAGAGGGGTGAGAGATCAACAACACCACAAGTCCCCTACTGTCGACAAGGGCAAGCACAAGTTTGTGGATTTCATCACCCCCAAGAAAGTGAGTGTGACCCTTTTTACCATTTCCAAAATTTCAATCCCAAAAATGTTATTTCCAAGCATGTTCTTCATTCTTTTGATTTAGAAAAAATGTGAAAAAATTATAGTCTCTCAAGCTACATCTTTTGAGGTGTGGGTTTTTTTTTTTAGAAAATTTTTATTATTTGTCTTTTAATTTTTATGGGATTTTGTGAATGTGGATGGACAGGGAGAGCATGAGGCATATTGAAGAAAAAAAGACAAGCATGAGACATTATAGTCTTATAGATATATATGAACCATCTTCCTTGCTGCTTTCTGTGGATCTTCTTCTTCAGCCTTTCACTTTTATATATACTTTTCCTCTTTTGCCGTTTTGAGTATATTTACTCTTTGTATAAGTTTGTAACGTTGTAACATCCAAAGGCTTCTATGACTTTCATATATGTTTATTATGAAATCGAAAGCAGACTCACTTAAGCCATCATGGACTCGTTGAAAACCTTTGATTGTGTGATGTTTGTGACGTGTACAATGGGTCCCATAATAGCCCACCACAAAGGGAGCAGCTCACCTCCGGTTTTTATTTCTCCTGTTTCCTCCCGTTTTTAGACAGATGAATGACACCTGGAAGCAAACTGATCCAACGATTAAAAAAATGAAGCCAACTTGAAAAAATACAACAGTGACCTACCTGCCTCTTCCTTTTCTCCTTGGCTCTCCTCTCACTATGCAATTGTGCAGCATCACCAGATTCACCACACCACCCTGCAACTAAGCAACATCACAACGCCAAACTGAAAATGTAGAGCATAAATGGAAAGCCCAAAACCGACCATATTAGTCAAACTAAAATCCCAAATTAACCATCTGTGAAATCTCACCATTGATGACCCTATCGTGTGCTTGCAAGAAATCAATTGTTTTCCATTTTTGATTTTCAAATCAAGTTCGAAATTAGTGAGCTTTTTCGTCATTGAGGTTTCAAATCTCAAATGCTTTTCATCAAAAGCTCACCCACAAAATTTTTCAGATTTTGTATCCCCCTCTCTGTCAAAATCTATCATTGTTGAAAATTTTCAGATCTGCATATGTTTTTTCTTTTCTTTTTTTGCTTTTCAGATAGTGAAAATTGAGTGATTTTCACTCTTCTTGTTGTGTTTATTTCTCTAGTTTTAAAATGATGTTCAACTTGAGGAATTGAGAGATTTGTGAATTTTGAAAACCCCTTTAATCTTTAAATCTTCAACGGAGTATAAATAAAAAATTTGAATAAAGATTTTTGAGAGAGAGAGAGAGAGAGAGAGAAAGGGAGGCGTGAAACAAGAGAAAGAGAAAGGGAAAATGAGAGAAGGGAGATTGGGGTCGGTGATAGCCCAGAGAGGTCCATAGAAGGATGGGTAGGTGTAGAAAGAGATACAAAAAGAAAAGGGAAAGTAACGCACAAGTTGAGAGAGAGACGTGGGCTTTTTTTTACCTTTGGATGGTTGGTGTGCCAGATGTCATTCATCTGTCTAGAAACGGGAGGAAACAGGAGAAATAAAAACTGGAGGTGAGCCGCTCCCCATCAGAAAAATATCAACCTTACTTTCGATTCACTGCAAAAAAAAAAATTGTTCTATCCCAACGTTTTTTTTCCCGATGCTTTTAAAAATCGCCGAGATAGATAAGCTTGTATCAGCACTTTTTGACAGCGCTGGTATAGGAAACCCTACAGCAGTGGTTTTCAAAAGCGCTGGTATAAGAAGCCATATTGCATTGGAATAGAGTGATTGATTTTCCTTCTGGGAAAGACTTGTCCCGGCGCTTTTGAAAACGCTAGAATAGGTTGACCCTATTCTAGCGCTTCCAAAAGCGCTGGGACAGGTCTCTCCATTCTCGTATGGAGAGAGGCCTGTCCCGGCACTTTTGAAAGTGTTGAAATAGGTGAACCATATTCTAGCGCTTCCAAAAGCGTTGAAACAGGTCTCTCCATTCCCTTATGGAGAGAGGCCTGTCCTAGCGCTTTTGAAACCGTTGGAATATGTGGACCTTATTCCAGCGCTAGGACAGGTCTCTCCATTCCCTTATGGAGAGAGGCCTATCCCAGCGCTTTTGGAAGTGCTGGAATAGAGTCAACCTATTCCAGTGCTCCAAAAACGCTGGGATAGGTCACCTATAGTATATTTTTGGTTATTTAATTATGTGGGTCTTAATGGATAAACCCACTAATATCCACTAAAACCCATCTAAAATTTAAAAAAAACAACACAAAATCTAAATTTCTAGAAAATAACCAAAATACCCTCAAAACCTAAAAAACTAAAATACCCTCAAAACCCAAAAAAATGGCCAAAATATCCCCCGAAACCTAAAAAATGATCAAAATACCCTCGAAACCTGTAAAAATTATCTATAGGGAGTTGTTAATTATCAAATGACCAAAATATCGCCCGAATACAAAAAAAATGAACAAAATACTCCCAAAACCTAAAAATTACCAAAATCTTCCCGAAACATAAAAAATAACTGAAATACCCCCAAAACCCAAAAAAATTACCAAAATACCCCCAAAACACAAAAAATGACCGAAATACCCTTGAAACCGATAAAATGACCAAAATACTACCAAAATCTAAAAATTACCGAAATACCCTGACATCCAAAAAATGACTAAAATACCCCTGAAACCTAAAAGAAGACCAAAATAGCTCTGAAATCCAAAAAATGACCAAAATACCATCCAAAACCTAAAAAATGACCAAAATACCCTCAAAACTTACAAAATGGCCAAAATAACCCCGAAGCCTAAAAATTGATCAAAATAACTTTGAAACCTAAAAATGACTAAAATACCCCCCAAAACTTAAAAATTGACCAAAATAACCCCGAAACCTAAAAATTGAGAAAAATAATCTCAAAACCTTAAAATGACCAAAATATCCCCCTAAAACTATAAAATGACCAAAATATCCCTCTAAACCTAAAAAATTACTAGAATACCCGTGAAACCTAAAAATTGATCAAAATACCCTCAAACCTATAAAGTGATGAAAATACCCCTAAACCTTTGAAATGACCCAAATAAACCCAAAACCTCAAAAATGGCAACAAACTACCTGAAACCTCTATAATTACCAAAAACACCCTAAAACCCTTAAAACGACCAAAATACCTCTAAACGTATAAAACGTCCAAAATACCCCTCAAAATATCTAAAATGACCAACATACCACTAATCCTATAAGATGAACAAAATACACCCAAAATCTATAAAATTACCAAAATAGGGGGTTTAGAGGGTATTTTGGTAATTTGTTATGTTTAGGGAGTATTTTGGTCATTTCTTAGTTTTAAGGGGGATTTTGGTAATTTTTTAGGTTTAGGGTGTATTTTTATCGACTTACAGGTTTAAGGGGCATTTTTGTCATTTTATAGGTTTCGAGGTATTTTGGCCATTTTTTAGGTTTTAGAGGTATTTTGGACATTTTTTTGGGTTTTTAGGGAATAATTTGGTCATTTTTAGGTTTCAGAGATATTTTGGTCATTTTTAGGTTTTGGAGGTATTTCGGTCTTTTTTGGGTTTTTGAGGGTAATTTAGTAATTTTAGGTTTTGAGGGTAGTTTGGTCATTTTTTGGGTTTTGGGGATATTTTGGTCATTTTTAGGTTTTGGAGATATTTTGGTCATTTTTTTTTTGGGTTTCAGGGGTATCTTGGTCATTTTGTAGGTTTCGTGGTAATTTTGGTAATTTTGAGGTTTTGGGGTATTTTGGTCATTTTTTAAGATTTTAGAGTACTTTGGTCATTTACACTTTAGGGGCATTTTGGTAATTTTGATAATTGGGTAATTGTGTGGGTTGGGGTTTACCCATAATAATTGGGTTGGGTTTGGGTTAGAAGTAATTAGTTAAATGAATTTCAATGGGTAAATGAGTTTTATATGATCAACCCAATTAAAATATTAAATTATATTTTAATATTGTTGGTCCTCGAGTCTCATCTTACATTTTTTTTAGCTATTACACTAAAATATATTAAATTGGTTTGAAGTATTAAATTCAATTAAATTTTGTTAATTTGAATTATTAAAATATATTTGTATTAATTAATATATTTCACTTTATTAATTTGTATTGTTAAATTATATTTTAGTATTATATTAACTCTTATTAATTATTAAATTATACTCAATTAATTTGTAGTATTAAAATATATTTACATAATTGGAAGTATTAAATATATTGTTATTAATTAGTAAATTATAACAACCAAAACACTCCCTAATACCTAAAAAGGACCAAAATACCCCTGAAACATAGAAAACGACCAAAATACCCCATGCCTGAAGAAATACCAAAATACCCTCGATGATGATGATGATGATGATGATGATCAAAAAGGGGTTTACATTGTTTTCTCATATCCTTGTAAAAATCGGCAACATAATTCAAAGAGCCAAGAAACCTTTGGAGTTGGGTCTTATCAGTGATAACATCAGGGAATTTATCAGCAAACTGAATGGCTCTATCAATAGGACGAATTTGCCCTTCAGAGATGTCATAGCCAAGGAATCAAATTTTTGTCTGAAACAGTTTCATCTGATCATCATCATCATCATCATCATCATCATCATAGGTAAAAATCATTAATAAAATGTATGTTGCCTCAGTGGTAAGCACGTGTGTGTATCAACTTCATGTCCAAGGTTTGAACCTTCAAAACAGCTTTTTTTCATTTTTTAAGTTTCTATTATCAAAACGATATCGTTTTGAATTTATATAAAACTAAACGTCTAAAACTAAAACCCTAGCATCTCTTTCTCATTCAGCCGCCCCGTCCTCTCTCTCTCTTTCTCTCTCTCTCTCTCTCTCTCTTCACACAGCCTCCATCACTCCCTCTTACACAACCTCTCTCACTCTCACGTCTCAAGATCTCTCACTCTCCACGACGCCAATTGTCGCCGCCGCCGAGTTCTAATCCACAATTCTCTTGTTTTTTCTGCTCTTCGTCTCTTTATCTCATTCCTTCTACCTTCCTGGCATTGCTCCTTGCGATATCTAGAGTAAGTTCCCTTATAATCCAAACCCACTTCTCAAAATCTGTGCTTTATTTCTTCTTTCACCTCTCATTGCTTGCTTTCTTCTATAGTTTTTTCTTTTTTTTGGTGGGGTTTCTTTATTTTATATGTTTTTGTTGTATTGTTTGAGTTCTCTTTGCTTTATGTGGAGTAGTAGTGGATCTGGTTTTTGAGTTTGATATAATTTTATATTGTTGTGGATCTGTGGTATTGTTTTTGAGCTGTTTTAATTTGGATTACGCGTTTTGTTCAAATCTAGTTTTTTTTTTTTTTTTTTTTTTTTGAGGTTTTGATTGATATTGTTGGGTTGCTCTAGTTTGTGGGTCTAGGAAATGATAGATTGGTTTGATCTATGTGTATGTTTGGGTTGCACATAGAGAGTGGATTAGACAAGCTAAAGCCTACTGTTACGTCTCTATTGTAGCAACCTTTTCTTTAGGGGTGTGCAAAAAATCAAGAAACCGAAAAAACTGCTTCAAACTGGCCGAACCGATGCAAAAATTTCGATTTGGTTAGGTTCGATTTCGGTTTCGGTTTTATTTTATAAAAAACCGAAAATTTCGGTTCGGTTTTCGGTTTCAAATTTTGATGCACCGAACCGACCGAACCGAACCAAAATATATTATTATGTTATATTTTATATTAAATACATAATACTCTTCAAAAAAAATATATATAAAATTAATAAATACACTTCAGTAGGGCTGCAGGGGCAGCTTTGTGTTGGGCCTCTAGCATTTTGGGCTTGCTTCATTTTATTTTAAAACATTCACAATTCAATTGTGAATGTTATAAAATAAAATGAATCAAATGAATGAATCAAATGATCCGGCCTTTTGGGCTTGCTTCATTTTGGCCTTTTTTTGTTCAGTCATACAGATTCAAAATTTCAAATGAATCAAATGATCCGGCCTAGCTTTAGTAGCTTATCTTCTTAGCTTTTCATTGTTTTCATTTTATCTTTTTAAAGTTTAAACATAGCATTTTAAAACAAAACCCATTAGATTAATCACCTATAATTAAACTAAGTAAATATATAATTAAACTAAAACTAATTAGAGTATAAAATCAAAACTTGGAAACCCTACCCTACATACCCCACACTTTCACTCACTTTCTACTCACTCTCACGTTCAAACATCAGAACACAGCCTCCACCCTCTCTAACGTTCAGACAGTCCCTTCCTCTCACTCACACCGAATCTCCCTCTGCTGCCGCCTCCACACGCCGCCCTCCCCACGTTGGCTTGATCATCGGCTTCTCATCTCACGGTGAGTCTCCGTTTTGAAATCTCGATACCCTTTGACCCTCTCTCTGTTTTATGTTTTGGGTTTGAAATCATTGGCTTCTCATCTCAAGATGTTTATTTTTTTCAAGTTTTAAAGTTTTATATGCAAATAAAGTTAGGGTTTTGAAAAAATCCATAACCCATGTGTTACAATTAGTTCAGCTATATGCCTTTGTCTCATATGCTCATGGAAAATCTCGATAACCCTCTCTCTGTTTTTTATTTTGTATTTTGTTTAATACTGAATCAATAAAGTTAGGGTTTTTAAAATACTTAATATCTGATGTTTATTTTTTATAGTTTTTATGCAAATAAAGTTGTGGTTTTGAAAAAATCGATAATCCTCTCTCTGTTTTTCATTTAGGTTTTTGTTTAATACTGAATCAATAAAGTTAGGGTTTTGTTTAATACTGAATCAATAAATTTAGGGTTTTTAAAATACTTAATCAATAAAGTTAGGGTTTTTAAAATATTGAATGTCTAAATCTCTGTTTTGTAATCAAGATGTTTATTTTTTCAAGTTTTATATGCGTATAAAATTGGGGTTTTGAAAAAATCGATTACCCATGTGCTTGGCTGCTTGTGTTGGTTGGTTTCTCTATTAAAGTTAGTTGATTGCCTTTGAGTTCTGATATATAAAGTTAGCTGCTTTTTTATTTATTTATTGTTGATATATTTTTGTTTATTGTTGTTGACATGCCGTGAATCTGTGACTATGATGTTGAGTTATTATTTTTTTATTGACGTTACAGATTTGAAAATCAATAACCCCATGTGTTTAACTGTGATGTTGATGTATTTGTTAATAGTTGACTATGATGTTGGGGCATTTGTTTATTATTGCCTTGATGTTGATGTGTTTATTATTATCTTATTGACGTGTTTATTGTCGGCTTGTTGCTGTATACTAGTTACTAGAGTCCTTCGCATTCTTTTTTTTTTTTTTTTTTTTTTTTTGTTTCTTTCTTGTTGAATTGTTGTGTTATTGTATACTAGAGTAGAGTGAAGAGTCATCTTCATTCTTTTTTTTTTTTTTTTTGTTGCTGACTTTTATTGTGTTATTGTTACCGTATTTCTTTTTATTGTAGACTAGACTCATTTTGGCATTAAATTTTATTTTTTATTTTTTACTTTTTATAGTTGCTGAGTTATTGTGTTTTATTTTATATTGTAGATGAATGAGGGTCAAGACCTTGAAGCAGGCCAAGACCTTGAAGCGGGTCAAGGGGCAACCAAAGTGCATGAAGACAAAGGCAAACCCCCACTCCCACCAAATGCAGGTAATACTGGTAAAAAAAGATCTTTTGTTTGGGGTCATTTCACTGTTATTGAAGGGGGGGAAAAATCTAGGGCAGCTTGTAACTACTGTGGCACAACCTATGCTTGTGACACTAAGCAAAATAGCACTACAACCATGAGAACTCACATACAATCACAATGTTTGAAATATCCTTATAAGGAAGACAAAAAAAACCAATCAACCCTAGCATTCAAACCTAAAGAAGAAGGAGAAAGTGATGGTAAACTTGTGCCTTGGGTGTTTAATTTTGATGAATGTAAGAAAGCATTGGCAGAGATGATTATTCTAGATGAGCTGTCTTTTAGGTTTGTAGAGGGTTTTGGTTTTAAGAAGTTTATGTCTGTTACCCAACCTAGGTTCAATCCAATCCCTTGCTGCACAACAATTGCCAAAACTTGCTTTAGGGTGTTTTTAGATGAGAAACAAAAGTTGAAAGAAGCCCTAAGAGAGCAGTGGGTCTGCCTTACCACAGATACATGGACATCCGTTCAAAATTTGAACTACATGTGTCTCACTGCCCATTTTATAGATAGTGATTGGAAATTACACAAGAGGATTCTTAGTTTTTGTTTAGTGGAAAATCACAAGGGTGAAACACTTGGGAAGGCGGTTGAGATGTGTTTACTTGATTGGGGGTTAGACAAGATTCTAACTATTACAGTTGATAATACTGCCTCTAATAGTGGGCTGATTTCTTTTATTCAAAAAAAGACTAAGCATAGGAAGGCAACAATTTTAGGGCATAAATACTTGCATGTGACGTGTAGTGCTCATATCTTAAACTTAATTGTTCATGAAGAATTAGTTGAAATGGATGAGACAATAGTAAATGTGAGGAGACTTGTGCAATATGTAAGATCATCTCCACAAAGACAAAGCACATTTAAGTTATGTGCAGAGAAGGAGAAAGTTGAGTTTAAAGGTCAGTTGTGCTTAGATGTGCCTACTAGGTGGAACTACACCTATGTTATGTTGGAGAAGGCTGAGAAGTATCAAAAGGCTTTTGAGAGATTGGAGGAAGAAGATCCAAATTTTCTTTGGACAATTAGAGAGGAGGCAATGGAAGAAGGAAATGATAGACATAAGGTTGCTTGGGGAATGGATGACGTGGATTGGGAAAAGATTAGGATCTTTTCGAAATTTCTTAAAATTTTCTATGATGCAACCTTGCGGTTTTCGGGTGCTAATTATGTCACTAGCAATTCTTTCTTTTTGGAGCTCATGTCAATTCATGACATAATTGAGTTGGAGTATGAAAAAGATAGTTATTTGTTGAAAAAAATGGCTGATAACATGAAGAAAAAAATTTGAAAAGTATTGGAGGAACTTTGATAATATGAATCACTTGTTGTATGTAGGGTTAGTTCTTGATCCTCAATACAAGATGAGGTATCTTGAGTACTGTTTTGGTATTTTGTATGAGAAGCAAAAGGCTATTGATATGGCAAAAAGAGTAAAGGCTGTTTTGGTGGATTTGTATAATGCTTATACTCAAATTCAAGTGGGGAGTGGTAGTGCTAGTGCTACTGCACAAGCCCAAGGCCAAAAACCAAGTGGATCAATAAAGGGAGATGATTCTAGTGTAGTTGATGCAAAGGCAATGAGGATGATGGGATTTAAGAAGCACTTGATGGGTATTGATTCTTCAAATACCAAATCAGAGGTTGATAAATATTTGTTAGAAAGTTGTGAAGATGTCTTGGAAGAGAATTTTGATATTTTGAATTGGTGGAACGTTAATTCTCCACGATACCGTGTGCTGTCAAGAGTTGCACGACATGTTCTTGCAATTCCAGTATCTACTGTGGCCTCAGAATCAGCCTTTAGTACGGCTCGTCATGTCCTTGATCCCTTCCGGAGTTCACTGTCTCCACTTATGGTGGAAGCCCTCATTTGTGGTCAAAATTGGCTCCGTCTTTCATTAGCTCCAATCAGCCTTCGTGCTGCTATGGATGATGTTGAGGAGTTTGAAAAGCTTGATGGAGGAATGACTATTATTTGTTATATTAAAATAATATAAATTTCTATTTCTTTATTTATTAAAAAAAATTCTGCATGTCTATTATTAAAAAAAAAAAAAAAACTGAATGTCTTGGATTCTTAGTATATTTATTGTTTTATTGTACATTCTGCAATCTGCGTGTCTACTTCTTTCTTTATTAAAAAAAAAAAAAAAAAAAAAAAAAAACTGAATGTCTTGGATTCTTGGTATATTTATTGTTTTATTGTACAAGTGACTTTATGTTTTTTTCATTTTTTGTTTGTAGAACTCGTGAGTGATGCTGCATTAACATCAAAACTAGACATGTCCGCACCAACACCGGTTGAAGTTGATGGTTGAAGATTGCTCTTTGGACGAGTGGTATTGATGATGACATAGGGTGTTAGTTTCTATTTTGACAACAACTAGACATGATATTTACACTTTTTGCTATTAGACACTAGTACACAATGGCCTATGTATAGATATGGGCTTTTATTTTGAGCTTTGATAGTGGCCTATACATAAACAATATATGATATTAGGATATGCAATGACATATGGCCAATTTTTTTTGAGTCTTTGGCCAAATATTAAATATGGACAGTATATGTTGACATTGACATTGACATATGGCCAATTTATTTTGAGTCTTTGGCTATAATGCTATTATGTTGGTATTGACATGGACAATATGTGGACATTGACATATTACTAATGAAGTAATGAAATCTGCACTAGTTATTTTATTTTGACTTGTACAATTTATTTTTAAATCTTATTTGTATTTGATGGGTGCCTGTAAAGTTACAGATTAGTTTGAGGCTTTGAGCACCAAAGCAATTTTTTGCTCTAGATTATTTCTAGATTTATGAATCTGTGTTGACAGGTTATGTTTGTGCAAATGTATTGTTGACAGGTTATAATGTTATATCATGTTCACAGCTTATTTTTGGATTTATGAATATGTGATAGATGTTTTAAAGCAGGTTATGAATTTATGAATCTATGACAGGTTGTAATTAATGAATCTGCTATGTGTTGTATTTTTGGATTTATTTTTTGGATTTATGAATCTGTAATACAGTAATAGGTTGTGATTTTTTTTTTTTATGAATCTGCCATAATGTGTATTTCTGATTTTTTAGATTTATGTTGAGCAAAAGCAGTTGTGAAAAATGTAAAATGCTGATTTTATTTGTAAAATGCTTTATGGATGTGGAAAAAGGCCCAAAAATGGCCAAAATAGGAAAGGCTTGAATCTGGGCCAAAAGGGCCAAAACAGAAAGCTAAAAAACGCCCAAAGATGGCCATTGGCCAAAATAGAGAAGGCCCGAATCTAGGCCAGGATTGATTCCTAAAAAAAGGTTTAATTACAAAGACTCAAAGAGCATAAAAGGGCCATAAAACAAGTGCTGGAACTGCATATTTTTTTTTTAAAAGCCCAAACAGAAAATTTTTGGAAAAAAAACCAAAGGCCTAATTGGCCCAAACTCCAAGTGCAAAAACCGAACACCGACCGAAACAAACCGAAACCGATTGAGACTCAACTATTTCGGTTGGTTTCGGTTGAGAATTTTGTAAACTGAAAATTTCAGTTTCGGTTGGCCAGATGAAAAAAAACCGACCGAACCGAACCGGTTTCAGCCCTACTTTTCTTCCCTGAACTTTCTAATCCTTAAAAAAAAAAAAAAAAAGAAGAAGAAGAGAGAGAGAGAGAGAGAGAGAGAGAGAGAGAGAGTGAGAGAGTCTTGCCTTATTATTGATGAAGCTATACAATTCTCATTGTTGATAATTTGTGCGATTGACATTGGCATATCCTGCTTTTTGGTTGGCTAAAATGGGTCTATCAAAAGGGATCCTCTTTAAAGCATGTAAAGGAATGCCTCTGTCTGTAGTGTCCTTTCTCTATTTCACATTAGATAATATTGATTATATTAGTATATAAATGAAATACAAAAAAAAAAAAAAAAAAACATGCTAAGAAATCTACCATTACTTTTGACTACTTGTAAAATTTGATGATGTAATACATTTGATCATGTATTATTAAGTGTGTGTATGTATATATTCAAGAAATTATTATTGATGATTTTTTTTTTCTTTTTTCAATAATAAATTTTTATTTCATATTCACAAAATGAAATGAATGATTTAGATTCATAGAATAAACCAAAATAAAATATAAAAAATAACATTGAATTGCATTAATGCAGGTAAGATAGGAAAATTTGAATTTAGGTTGAAATATTGGCTAGATAGAACCAACAAAGAAATAAAGGAATCTGCAGGATAATAAGAATGTTCTTTGGCATTGATTGCTATAGATTAGGAAGGATTGCACGACATTGTTTGATAATGCAATAAAAAATATGGGTTCATAATATATAAAATATGGGATAATTTATATATTATTGAATTTAATTGGTGGATAGTGCAGAATATTGTTTTCCACTATGCTAATACTGCAAAATTTTGTTAAGATGTGAAGCCAGGGCCAAAAGGAAAAAGAAAAACAAAATTAACAAAAAAATAAAAAATAAAAGTGGAGGGTGTGAGACCACGTATTAGTCAACCTCCTCTATGAAATTCTTAAACTTTTCATTTTAAATTGATGGCAAAAGTACCAAACATCCAAACCCATGTCTTCAATTTTGTTTTATGCAAGTCATTCATGAAGATATGAATAAAGTCCCAATGGACTTTTACTTATAAAGATAAATATTACTTATTTGGCTCATCTCTGTGGCTCTTTTCCCATTGGATGATTTTAGAAAGATATATATGATTTTTTTTAAGTCTCTTAAATATTATCATGAGGGAGGTTAGATTTTTTTATTTTATTTTTGGTCCTCCCTACACTGTCACAGCCACACAGAGCATAAAATGTTGTATATGAACCTATAACTTCAATATTTCTACCGTCTTAATTTTTAAATATTGAATTTGTCTAAGTAGCTGCCATGTGAATTTATCTTATCTTTTCTTTCTCTTTCTCTTTTATTAGTTTGTTATTTGTTTTGATAAGGCTTTGTTATGGAACTTACTTCT
The DNA here is from genome assembly GCA_033629205.1 of Lithocarpus polystachyus. Lineage (NCBI taxonomy): Eukaryota > Viridiplantae > Streptophyta > Magnoliopsida > Fagales > Fagaceae > Lithocarpus > Lithocarpus polystachyus. The sequence goes on along the minus strand of CM066171.1, from coordinate 3,073,025 downwards.
TTTCCTGAACTTTCAAGTGGCCATCTTTTTCATGATGCTAACAGTGCATCTTTTGCAGACAAGTGAATCCCAATCATCTCACAGTGGTTGGTAGTTGAATCTTGACTAAATGGTTTTGGTGGTTCTTGGGTGTGGAATTTTCAGCTAGGTTGCGCTTGGATTTAATGATTAAAATAAGGAGATTTGAAGAAAAATTGCTAGCATAGACAGCTTGAAATAAATTTAATAATACATGGGAGTCTTGGAGATTTTGCTAAAACAAAAATTTATTGACTTGTATGTTTTTGGGCCTTCTGCTCATTGTACAATCAAAGTAGTAGTAGTGGTCCATCAGTACAATCCCTAGTATCTAGATTTCATATGCACTTTTTATTTGGTTTTTGTCAGTTCGTTTAGACCCCTTAAACCCAACAGATTAACCTAATAAATTAGCCAAGTGATAACTTAGGTAATTTAATTAAATCTAGGTTAACACAAATAAGCAAAAACAACAAAGCAGCGGAAAATAAATAACACAAAAATATGATGACCCAGGAAACCACACCGGTAAAAACCTGGGGAGGATTTGACCTAGCTATCCTCAAGGTAAACTGAATCCACTATGAAAGAATCGAAGTTTACACAATAAGGCTTAGACCACTAACATCTTATTGCTACCCAAGTGTAGGAAACTTACTACCACGACCCCATGATAGCTCCGAGATCCACGGACTCCTTCTTTCTTGAATTCTTCAGCAAATCCACAAGCGCACTTGCTTGTATATCTTTGTGCTCTTTTGATTCTGCAACTGTATTGATTTACACAACTCTTGACATGAATCTCAAGTTTGTAAACCTTAAGTGTATGTGAAGGTAAACACCTCTAGATCTCACAATGAGATTCACAAAAACAGCAAAACAGAACTCTAAAAAAGTGGCTAGGGTTTTCCCTTATATACTTAGGGCAAAACATAAAACCCTATACATTAAATGGACTAGGGCTGAGTTGGAAAATTCTGCAGAAAAACGATCTGCCCGATTTTCGATCGATCGAGTCTAATTTTCGATCGATCGAGTCTAACAGAAAGTTAACAGTAATTCTGCACAACAACTCGATTCCAACTTTACATTAAGACCCATACTTTGAGCAAGTCTAACACAAGACTAAACATTGTTTTGATCATATTTTGCGAACATACAAATTAAAGTTCTAATACATTAGTTCCTAATTCTTAGAACCTAACAAACTCCCCCTTTGGCAATCCGTGACAAAACACAGACTTAACAAAAGCTCAAAGTTTACACATTGAAATAGCCCATTACAACATAAATAGCCACTTAGACAATTCAACCTAAACTACTATCTAACAGTTGCAAAGTAGACAGCAGCTCGACTGAAAACAACCTATATATTCCTGTAACACTTAACAAACACATAAACGCATATGTGGAAGAAAACAAGGAATATAAAATAAACTTCTTGATTTCACAAAACACAAAATAAAGACATATATCATGAATAACATCATAAATATAAATCAATAAGTAATGAAGTATAGTGAAACAAGAAACATATCAGTACCCAATGTATCACAAAACATATATCTCCTAATCAAGAGCCAAAAAAATAAAAACAAAGTGAAGCGCCTAGATACAATCTAATAACTCCACAAGCTCCAAGGTATCACAAAACTACAAAAGCTCAAAACTCCCCCTAAAACAAAAATCTCCTCTACAAAAATCTCCAAGATATACAATATGCACTCCCCCCTTTTTGTGACGAATTGCCAAAGGGCACTCAATCATCATCAAAAGGAGGTGGAGGAGAATGATGAGAGCTCGACAGATCAGCTCGCAAGGCACGTAGCTCACCAAGGATGTCCACCAATAACTGACCATGAGCCGCCTGAACGGTCACGACAGTATCCAAAGTCCGACGAAGGTCAGAAACCTCATCAAACGGTGGAGGAACATCAGCAGCAGCAGCAGCAGTAGGATCAGCAGATGGCTCAGCTGCAGAAACATCTGTAGAAGAAGAGGGGGGTGGAGTGACACCAGAAGGCTTTACCCTAGGACGCTTAGAGCTAGCCCAAAGTTGAGCAGCCCTTTGCCTCAAAAAGGTAGCACCAATAGGAGCGATAATATGAACAGGCTCAGAAACAGGAAAATCATCTAGACCGAGAAAAAGAAGAATCCTATGAATGAAAATAGGAAAGAATAAAGCATGAGCCGTAGAGCTAGACCGATGAACCTCGTTCAAAGAACGAAGGAACAAATGAGGAAAACTGATAGGAGCATCAGTGACTAGCGCATACAAAAACACACATCGCTCAAGAGGGATGGTGTGAACATGAGAAATAGGCCACAAAGAATGACACGCTATCCTAAAGAAGAGATAGTGAAGCTCGAAAAGTTCAGCCGAAGTGATCCGAGAATCAGAACTCCACTGGATAGAAGACCCAGTGATGTATGACAAAACGTCATCAAGAGGTGGAGACTCCTTATAAGGAAAAACGGGATGGTCCACAATGGGCACCCCAAGAGCATCAGACACTACCCGAGGGGTAATGCGATACTCCACACCACGTAACCACACCTTTACCAAGGTGTCGTTATCGTAGATATGGATAGAGAGGTTCGAATAGAACTCTCTAATCAAAGAAGCAGGAGGAGGACGGTCAAAATCAAGTAGAGGTAACCAACCCCGACGCTCAAAGTTCCGTCTCACCTCAGGATCAACCTCATCTAAGATAACCCTACGCTCACCCCAAATTTGACGCCTAAGATTAAGGGTCTCATAGGTCTCTTGGTTCTGGGCAGTAGGAAACCGATCACTATCGAAAGAAGGTGAAGGGTCAGAAGTCCTACGGGCTCTAGTTTTCCTAGGCATGGTGCTAAGGAATAAGGAGAGACACAGAAAAAGAAGAGCAAAAACCAAAAACCAAGGGCAGACTGCAAGTTAGCACATCATAAAACATAGAAAAATAGCAAATCTATATGATGCATGAGTATGAACACCAAATGATGCATGTACTAATGCAGTAACAAGTTCAAACATGATTCAAATTAACAAAATTGGCTTGAGCAATTAATTTTTATCAAAAATACCCAATTTGAAAAACCCAAGTTTTCAAAACACAACAAATTGACAAATTGATCAACACAATAGTTAATTAACACAAGATAATGATCAAATCAATCAATCTAACAAGCCAATTTCATCAATTTCAATCAAATTGAACAAAACCCCCAATTTTCTCAAATTCAAACCCTAGAATTCTAAATTTTTCACAAAACACCAAAATAATCAAATTAAACCATATGGAGTGCTTGTGTATAGTGTCCCCACAAAAACCCATGAAAAATTGTAAAGAAAAAGAGCCAAAATCAACCCCAAAAAGACAAAAATCCTAAATGCCAAAAATACCCAAAAATGCATGAAAATAATGCATGAAACATGAAAATAAATTCAAAAGGAGGGGCAAAAAGGACTTACCGGCCTTGGGAGAAAGAGATTTAGCAAAAAGATCGGAAGAAAACGACAAATCCACCCAAAAATAGCTTGACCGGTTGGTAGGGAGACAAAAAGGTTGAAAAAGTTTTTGAAAAGGTAAAGAGATCACGTGGAAAACTTCTTTTTAAAAACATTCAGCACGATATTCGATCGATCGAAAATTACATTCGATCGGTCGAAAAACAGCTTCGATTGATCCAAACTCAGCGTGGATCGATCGAGTCAACCAGAAACTTTTCCATTGATTTTAAAACATTTTCGATCGGTCGAAAATCAGTTTCGATCGATCGAAATTCTGGAAAAATTGATTTTTTGAAAAACACACAAATTTCAGTGCTGTCACTTCTCAAAGCATCAGATTTTATGAGAAAAATGCATGAGTATGAGATGAGATGTTTTCCAAAAACACATGAATTCAACCCAGATTCCTCAAAGCAAAATTTTCTTTCAATACCAAAAAAAAAAAAAAACAAACAAGCAAACATGTTCTGCATCAATTTCCAGAAATTCTTAAACTCGGTTGGTCAGGCCAAAGAACACACAATAACATGTACACAGTTTAGCAAAGAATAACTTGTGTAGTGTGTGCAACTAGCATAAGCTTGAGAAACATGTGAGGTGATATACACATAGAGATCAATCACAATTTCTACAAAATCCATCACATGAATTTGAAAGAGACTTTTACTTAAAGAGTTACATCCTATAACTCTCACATCTCCTAGAATAAAAGCTTGCAATCATGTAAGTTTCTTGATTTGCCTCATTATTCAATTTAATTGATTAGAAACTTAATAAAAGCCGGGATAATGTACACACCAATTTTATTTGAATTTGTGAGATTATTATAGCCCAATAATGTACACGCCAATTTTAATAGAGGCTACACCTTATGTTCTTTTTGTGCATGTGCTACACTTTCTCGAGCACAAAATCTTACGATATGCACTAAGGTGTTCATGATTGGCTAATAAACAGTGGTGAGATGGTTATTTATGCCTTTCTCAATAAGTTCAAGTCCAACAATCAAAGACATAAGACTTCAAAATCAAGATCATGTGATCAACAAATATAGCATCTTCCCACACAACATGCACAACAAGACTTTAGCTAGTAAAGTGCAATAGTAATAAGTGCATCAAAGCTAAACAAGGTACATACATATGATATGTAAAATTTGATTGACCAACCTTGTCTTTAAATTTAAGAAAAAATAGCAAAAACACAATTTGCAAAAAAAAATTTTTATATTTTTTTTATATAAAAAAACAAACATCCTAGAATGAAATGCATGAATGTAATGCAATGCAAATCCTAGAAACAAAGGTCACCAAAGATAAAGCAATGAAGCACAAGGACCATGAAGTCAAGAATGACTAGGGACAAAGAATCACACCAATGACTTGACGAAGAGTCTCAAACTTTCCTCTATCAAGCGGTTTGGTGAAAATATCAGCATTCTGACGTTCAGTTGGAATATACTCAAGAGCAACAATTTTCCTTTCAACAAGATCCCTAATGAAATGATATCTAATCTCAATGTGTTTGGTCTTAGAGTGTTGAACATGATTCTTAGAGATATCTATGGCACTAGAGTTATCACAGTAAACAATCATAGTATCTTGTGATATTCCATAATCACTCAAAAGTTTCTTCATCCAAAGAAGCTGAGAACAACAACTTTCAGCAGCAATATATTCTGCCTCAGCAGTAGATAAAGAGACAGAATTTTGCTTCTTACTCATCCAAGCAACAAGATTAGTACCAACATAAAAACAACCACCAGTTGTACTTTTTCTATCATCAGCATTGCCAGCCCAATCAGAATCAGAAAAACCAGCAAGAGAAAGATTTGACTTTTTACTGTAAAATAGACCAAAATCACAAGTTCCAGCAACATATTTTATAATCCTCTTAACAGCATTTAAGTGAGAGACCTTAGGATTAGATTGAAATCTAGAGCAAACACCCACACTAAACGCAATATCAGGTCTGCTAGCAGTTAAGTACAAAAGACAACCAATCATACTTCTATATAGGGTAACATCAACAGACTCACCTGATGGATCGTTTGTTAGTTTTGCATTAGCAGCCATTGGTGTCCTAGCATGTGCAGCCTTGTCAAGACCAAATCGCTTGACCAAATTTCGTGCATACTTAGCTTGGTTGATGTAGATTCCAGCATCTGTTTGCTTTACCTGCAATCCCAAGAAATAAGTTAGTTCCCCAACCATACTCATCTCAAACATGGCCTTCATTTCATCTGCAAAAGATAGAGTAAGAGAATCATTAGTAGCACCAAAAACAATATCATCAACATAAATTTGAGCAACTACAAAATGATTCTTATCCTTTCGTATAAACAGAGTGGTGTCAGCAAAACCTCTCTTGAAGCCATGATCCGTGAGATATGCAGTTAATCTATCATACCAAGCCCGTGGAGCTTGTTTCAATCCATAGAGAGCTCTCTTCAACTTGTAGACATCATTCGGCCTTTGAGGATCAACAAAACCTTTCGGTTGTTCAACATATACCTCTTCTTGTAACATGCCATTTAAGAAAGCACTCTTGACATCCATTTGATACAACTTGAAGTTCATATGACTTGCTATAGCCAAAAGAATTCGAATGGATTCCAATCTTACTACAGGTGCAAAAGTCTCATCAAAATCAATTCCTTCTACTTGTGTGTATCCCTGAGCAACAAGCCTAGATTTATTTCTGATAACAGTTCCATGTTCATCTGACTTGTTCTTGAAGATCCACTTAGTTCCAATAATGTTGACTCCCTCAGGTCTAGGAACAAATTCCCACACATCATTTCGAACGAACTGATGAAGTTCTTCATGCATAGAATTTACCCAATCAGCATCTTGGAGAGCTTTATCCACCTTTTTCGGTTCGAATTGGGATAGGTAGTATGCGTGAGTAATCACATTTAATACTTTGGATCTCAATCTCATGTTATCATTCAAACTTCCTAAAATATTAGTAGCAGGATGATTCAACCTAACTCTTGATGATGGACCTTTGACCAATTAAGTAGTAGTACCTTTCTGATCTGATGGACTTTGAATCTCTCTCTGTTCTTGTGAAGCTCCATGAACTGGTGTTGAAGGTTCTGAACTCGATGGCACAGATGTTGTATCATTCAAAACCATCAACTCTTCCTCAGTGTGCTTTCCCACATAGTTTTCAGGTAGGGAATCATCAACTTCCATCATCTTTTCTTGAACTTGAGGTGCATGTTCTGAATGGCCTTCTAAGTTTAATTCATCATTGATCACTACATTTGAGGATTCCATGACTGTTTTAGTTCTCAGATTGTATACTCTGTATGCTCTACTGGTGGAAGAGTATCCCAGAAAATAACCTCTATCACTCTTAGGATCAAACTTTTCCAGGTTCTCTCTATCACGCAGAATGTAATAGTCACTGCCAAATATTCTGAAGTATTTCACTACAGGCTTCTTTCCTCTCCAGAGTTCATAGGGAGTTTGCTTGGAATTTGGTCTGAAATACACCCGATTGAGAGTGTGACATGCAGTATTAACAGCTTCTCCCCAAAAAGATTTAGGCATCTTCTTATTATGGAGCATGACACGTGTCATTTCTTGTACAACTCTATTTTTCCTTTCCACAATTCCATTTTGTTGTGGTGTTTTGGGTGAAGAGAATTCTTGACGGGTGCCTTGATTATCGCAGAACGTAGCCAGTTTGGTGTTCTCAAACTCTTTTCCATGATCACTTCTTATTCTGGCTATCACAGTTCCTTTTTCTACTTGCAATTTCTTGCACAGATGAATCATTTTTTCAGGAGCCTCAGCTTTATCTTTCAAAAGTACAACCCATGTGAATCTTGTAAAGTCATCCACAACAACTAGAATGTACTTCTTTCCACCTAAACTCTGAACTCTTCCAGGACCCATGAGATCAATGTGCAGCAACTCCAAAGGTCTCGTAGTTTGAACATCAGCTACAGATGGATGTTTGGACTTCACTTGTTTACCCATCTGACATGGTCCACAGACGCATTTTTCAATCTTCTCAAACTTGGGCAACCCAATTACTGCATCACATTTTGAAATCTTCTCTAATTGCTTGAGGCTGGCATGTCCCAACCTTTGATGCCATAAGTCAACTTGATTGATCTTAGCACTGAAGCATTTGTTGCTTATACTTGGGGTGATACCATAATAGTTGTCAGCAGTCCTCACACCAACACACATACAATCACCTCCTTCATCAAGTATTTCACATTCTTGTTTGGTGAAGAACACATTCAGTCCATTGTCACAAATTTGACTTATGCTGAGTAAGTTTGCCTTCAACCCATCAACATACCACACATCTTCAAAGACTGGTAGTCCTGGATTATCCACTGTACCAATGCCTCTGATCACAGATTTACTTCCATCTCCAAAGGTAACTGTTCCAATCTTTCCTTCGAAGAGTGTCTTGAACAAGGCTTTATTTCCTGTCATATGCCTGGAACAACCACTATCCAAATACCAAAGACAAGAATCACGTGCCTTTAAGGCGGTTAAAGCAGTATAACACATGTAATTATTGTCATATATGATTATAGCAAGACACTCAAGAAAGATTTTAACACACATAGTAAAGGACAAGCACACCAAGTACACAATGTGGCAAAATAAAGAGAAGATTTTAGAGAAATCCATAACAACAGGGGTCAAGGATCAGCTAAAAGATCAAAGGATCAAAACAAAAGCTACCCGCTCTGATACCACTTGTTAATTCGTTTAGACCCCTTAAACCCAACAGATTAACCTAATAAATTAGCCAAGTGATAACTTAGGTAATTTAATTAAATCTAGGTTAACACAAATAAGCAAAAACAACAAAGCAGCGGAAAATAAATAATACAAAGATATGATGACCCAGGAAACCACACCGGTAAAAACCTGGGGAGGATTTGACCTAACTATCCTCAAGGTAAACTGAATCCACTATGAAAGAATCGAAGTTTACACAATAAGACTTAGACCACTAACATCTTATTGCTACCCAAGTGTAGGAAACTTACTACTACGACCCCATGATAGCTCCGAGATCCACGGACTCCTTCTTTCTTGAATTCTTCAGCAAATCTACAAGCGCACCTGCTTGTATATCTTTGTGCTCTTTTGATTCTGCAACTGTATTGATTTACACAACTCTTGACATGAATCTCAAGTTTGTAAACCCTAAGTGTATGTGAAGGTAAACACCTCTAGATCTCACAATGAGATTCACAAACACAGCAAAACAGAACTCTAAAAACGTGGCTAGGGTTTTCCCTTATATACTTAGGGCAAAACATAAAACCCTATACATTAAATGGATTAGGGCTGAGTTGGAAAATTCTGCAGAAAAACGATCTGCCCGATTTTCAATCGATCGAGTCTAATTTTCGATCGATCGAGTCTGACAGAAAGTTAACAGTAATTCTGCACAACAACTCGATTCCAACTTTACATTAAGACCCATACTTTGAGCAAGTCTAACACAAGCGTAAACATTGTTTTGATCATGGTTTGCCAACATACAAATTAAAGTTCTAATACATTAGTTCATAATTCTTAGAACCTAACAGTTTTCAATAGACATGTGGGTTATGATCCTAAAGGAAGAATAATTTATTTATTTCTTTGTCTACTTGTCATGGTATTGCCACATTCCTCCCTTAATATTTATTTATAATTTAGTGTTGTTATTAATATCATTAATTTTTTTACTGCCTTTCAGCCTAAGTTGTAATTTTGGTGCTTGAGTGTGTAGGTGGTACAGGTACTTCAGCTTCTAAATCCAACAGTGGAGGTTTGGTAGGCCCCTTGATTCATGTGTTGATCAAGTTCTTGCAATAGATGGAAGTCAGATGCAGAAGGAGTTGGCAAATATGTAGGTCTCCTCATCCCATTTGCTTTTTGGTTGTGAACCTTTCCCATTTGTGCAATATTCTGGTTAAACTAATTACTGGTATTTGTTAAGACACATGTCAACAGACTATGGTTGTTGTCCTAACTAGTTAATGAGCCTTAGCCAATGTAGCTTAGATTTTTAGTTTATCGTAGAATTTTGTGTACCATTTGTTTCTGAAGTTTTAGGAATTTATCTTCATATTATTATCAATATTCAGCGTAATCAATTCTTTAGTTAGAACTAAACCAAATGGAGTCTCATAGGGTTGAGCTGAGTTTGTATGAAAGTTAGACAGCCAATGTTTTCAACTAGCTCAGCTAGTAAATAGGTGTGTGAGATAGTGTTGATTCTATGTTTTGATCTTACATGTAAAAATAAATAATAAATATTTAAAATAGTCCAGTTAACTTAGGGGAGGGATCTAGCCTGTAACTAAGTGGTGGGTTGGCATTTAAGGTGATTAGTTATTGTCAAAGTATTCAATAATGTTTTGACCTGTTCGCTTCATTCAAACATCCTGATTCCCTAAACTTTCTTTCAAACAATTAGAAATTTTAATTGTATAAATTAGTATATATGACTAATAAAGAAAAGTAGTATATATGATACTTTTTACCAGTATCAATATCTTTAGATTTGAAACTTAATGTTTTTTATGTAAGATAGATTTAAAAAAAAATAAAAAGATATTTTACTATTATTTCTTCTTCTCTCTTGCATCCTAGCCCCCACTCCCCTTTTTTTCTTCATAGAATTATTACACTTCCAACATAATTTTTCTTAAAACTAATGATTGAATTGCGAAAAAAATTGGTATAAGTTATGGCGCAACAGACCTTCTGGTGCCTGCTTTCAAATTTCTTGGGAATGAAAATTGAATTGTCTTTTTGGGTTTGACTATAATCATATGTTTGGCTTAGCTATAGATGCTTGTCACTTCAGGCTATTAGCTTGATGCTTAAGAATAGCTTGACAATCTTATTAAGTGAGAAGGCATTTTGATTTTTAATAGAAATGGAATCAATTTGACCAACTTCGATCTCCATTCGGCTCTCACAAAGTTATACCCTTTTTCCTTCTCTATTTTTTTTTTAATTTTATTTGGAAATTGTGTTCAAAATGTTATATTTTCACCATATGCGAATCATATTGTAACCATGCAATTTTTGTATTTTACGATTCTAATAAAGCCATTTAAACGCTCAATTTTTTTTTCTTTTTCTAATAATGAATTTGGGTTAGTATTTAGTGAGAAGTTAAACCTTAAGTGTGTAAAATTTAGCTCAAATTTGTTGCTTTGAATTTTACAGTAGTGAATTTGGGATATTTATAGGTATTGGAACAAGTGGGGTTTGCGGTAACTGATGGTGGAGAATGGAAGTTCTGGAAGTATGTGGAGGAAGTTGAGTTTGGACCAGGGCTATCGGTTCATACTATTTTCATTATGGGAAAACTGCTGACAGGGGATCGAAATTTACTAGGTTTGTGTGTGTGTGTGTGTGTGTGTGTGTGTGTGTGTGTGTGTGTGTATGCTTTATTAATTTTTTTAATTATCAAGTACAAGTTTAATTTTTTTTTGCAATGCTAATTTAAGAAACAAACTATTTTTTTTAGTGCTTGCTTTAAGAGCTTGTCTATTCATCATCATGTGGATGCTGGGTCTTTGACACTTTTATACCTTAATTTAATTGAGAGAACTTCTTAATCACATGAAGAATTTCTAAGTGATGTCCACTTTAGTTATGCTTGCAAATTTTGTTTCTTTACCTCTATAGTTTTACTTGTGTTTAGGATTAGCAAAGTAGGGAGCTTTCTCAACGTCATGTATCTAAGCGAGCCAAGAAATTGAGGGTGAAGGTATGAGTGATGAATTGGTACTTTTCACCCTTATTTATGATATTACTAAATTCATTTGTATTATTGCTTCTGCTATATTTCTTCTGCAAGTTTAGTGTGAATTTTTTTAACCCTTAACTACAATTTTGTTTTAGTCATTAAGTTTTACCAATTACTTAGTTTTTATTTGTTGATTATTTTTCAGGAAGAAGAGATAAAATTGAAGCCTTTTATTGCATTCGATTGTGGTAAGGTCTTCTTATAAGAGTTCTTTTAATGATTTTTGGTTACATGTTGACGTAATTAAGATGTGAAAAGGCTAATGCATTCAGTACTAATAACTGAAAGGTTTTCTGATTTTGGTCCTTTCATTTCATGGCCTAAAATGTGGCCGTTTATTTTATTAGTAGGTTTTTAGGTTATGGATCAATGGTCCTTGTCTCACCATCCTTATTGAGTATCTAGCCTTGGCTGCGTTATATATATATATATATATATATATATATATATATATATATATTACCCCCCTCTCTTTTGCCAATATGGTACTTTGCAGGGTATTTCTGTCAAACTAAAGGCTTACATTCATCTATGTCAATTCATGTCTGGTTCCTTAGCCAACCATTTCGTCCAAAGTGGGCCCAACTCATTGAATTTTGTTTTTTGAGTGCTTAACGTAGCGTTGACCAAGTATACTAGTACTAAAAATATAGCTAACATTTGCAAATAGTTGGTTCCAAATAACAATTTGAATTGACTTGAATGACAATAATGTATAAATACTATTATTTAATATGTAACATGCCTTTGCAATTTGACAATGTAATTATTTCTACCATTTTTATTCCTTTTGAATTGATGAGTGAGTTTTGCTCTTGACTTCTTGCGGTCTTTTTTTTTTAGTAAAAATACTTGCATAGTGTAAGAGAGTGCAAGATTTTAGATACATCATCCATCAATAAATATCCCAAGAGAGAGAGAGAGAGAGAGAGAGAGAGAGAGCTACAACTACAACTAGAACTACAAGTCTGCTGTGGCACGTCTAATTTATCAATATTTCAAACATGAATCAAGCAAGCGCCTTTAACAATGCTTCTATGCATTAATCTTTCCACTCAATTTGGTTCATAATTTTATTTTACTTTATCATTGTGTTTTTTATTAAAATAAAAAACAACTCAATTATGATTGTTGGATTTGTTAAATTGCTAGATTAAACATTTGGTGGCTACTGCAATATCTTTGGCGTCTCCCGTGGAGCAAAGCAAGGTAGCAACTAGTAATATAACCTCTCATTCTCTGACTATGTATGATTAAATTATTAAATAGCTCATGTTTACTGTGGAACAAATGCAAACTAGCAGAATATTGGAGCTTATTTTTTGGTTTGTATATCTTTGCACACCTCTCCCTATTTTAGTTTATAGTTTTTTATCTCAATGTACTTAGTTTAGTAGTTTCTTCTCTTTTTACATGATTATGGACGTGAAGTCACCTAATTTACATCTTTTAAGTTATCTTAGTAGTCTATAATTTAGACTTAGATTTTGCAAGATTAGCAGCTTGCTGTAAATTTGAGTTTCTCTTTCTGGGAGCAAACCAATGAATTGCTAAAGGGTGAGTAAAATCTACTTCATAATACCCTACTAGTCAATAATTATATGTTAAAATTTCTTTTGTAGGGGTCTACTTTTCATTATTGGGAGTGTTGGGAGTGTTGATTGTCTTGTGAATGTTGTGATATTATTGTTCAACTATGTGTGAATTTATTTTATCTCCTCTTAGTAAATTCAAATATTCTGCTATGGTGGGTTGTTGATTTGGAGCAAGTAGGTGGCTTGCATGGAGATATAAGGTGGTGTATTTTATATTGGAAGAGTTGATTGTGTTGCTCTTATTGTGCTATAATTATTGATGATGAACTTAGTCATTCTCATTGGAATTTCCTTAATAATTCCATCTTTTATATGATCATCTAAGTTTACTTTTCATCTATTGCTGCCTAAGTAATACTCATACATTGGTGTATTCAGTGATTAGCCCTAGGCAGACCAAGTATGGATCTAACTTGACTTAAACTTATATTTTTTAGTTTCGTAAACACTAGGTTCCTAGGTGATTGGAGTGGTCTTGCATTTTAAAGTTTTTTCAACATCAGCTATGGAGTCAAATTCAAGGCATTCTTGATTATTACCCATGATTAAGTTCAGATTTTTCATCATCGATAAGTATATGTATGGCTCCTTCGGAAGAATGGTCATGGCAATTTATGGTACAAGGACAATTACTTAATGCCCTTGATGAGAGATTGAGGGCTAGAGGTGGGTTTGATGAGGAGGAAGTGGAGAAGGTGCTTCACTTGGGCTTGTTGTGTTCCTATCCTGACCTAAGTGCAAGGCCAAGTATGAGACAAGTAATGAAAGTATTGGAGGGGAAGATTGAGTTGAATGAGTCAGAAAGTGAGGACATGGATATATATATTTGCTCCAAAAAATGAAATCCAGGGATATATGGTCTGAATTTGAACAAAATTATGGCTCTTCATTACACCCAACATTTGAAGATATTCTTGATTATTACCCATGATTAAGTTTAGATTTTTCAACATTTGAAGATTTTTCATCATCGATAAGTATTGTATTTGCTATTGTAAATAATTATAACTATAGCCTATACCAGCGCTTTTAAGAACGCTAGAATAAGTATAGCCTATGCCAGCACTTTCAAAAGCGCTGGTATAGGTCTTTTAAATTATATTAATTCAAGACCTATACCAGCGCTTTTGAAAGTGCTGGCATAGGCAGTACTTATTCCAGTGCTTTCAAAAGCGCTGGTATAGGGCATGCCCTTTCCTGGCACTTTTAAAAAGTACTGATACAAGTCTTGCGACCTTATCCCGATAGTCCAAACGCAATGGTTTGAAGCGCTGGGAAAAAAACACCCGGATAGGAATTTTGACCATATTCCAGCGCTTTTCGGGGCTATCCCAACAGTTTTGAAAACGCTGGGATAGCCCCATTTTTTTATAGTGTTATAATCGTTAAGTGTCACTTTCTCTCCAATAAATTTTCTATTTGTCACTTTCTTTTGGATAAATTTTCTAACCTCCCAATTAAATGCAACATTTGGTTAATTCTAAGAAAAGAAAAGAAAAGAAAAAGAAAGAACAGAATTTGAAATTAACTCCAAAGTTATCAAGAATTTTCTAACTCAATTGATATTTCATTATGTTTTTTTACGAAAATATTCAAGTTTATTATTAAAAAGAAGAAAATTCTATCAAGAACCATGTAATTTAATTTGGAAATTTTCAACAGAGCATCTAAGTTTAAATCCTTATAATTATTTGAATTATCAAAAAGAACCAAAAAAAAAAAAAAAGTATTAGAGAGATTTTATGTTATTCTTAAATTGGATATACTAACTTTTTAGTGACAAGAGATTTGTAATTTAGCCAGTACTTTAACTAATACTTCTTAGCGTTTCAAATTGAGACATTTATGTTTAAATTCTCTATTTTTTTTAATTGTTTATTGTAAATATCGAATTATTCCAACAAAAAAAAAACCTAAGCTGCTAGTTGTTTATCACAACAATCTTATGACCAAATTATGCTCTAAATTACTTACCTGAAATATTGTCAATTATGTGTGAGACTATGAGATACCTAAAGTAGAATATATATTTTTGGGTAATATATCATTTTCGTCCTTAAACTTTCATAAAAGTTCATTTTTTGTCCCTAAACTTTCAATAATTTATTTTTCATTCTTAAACTTTGCAAAACGTTTTACTTATCATCATTTTGTCTATGCCCGTTAGTTTATATTCTATATGGTCTAACAGAGTGATGATGTGATATTTGACTTGGACCAAATTATTTTATTTATAAAATTATAGACATATAGCAAAGAGTTGTTGGCACAAATAAATTAAAATAAAATAAAATAAACTAATAGGTCAGATTTTAATTTATTAATTTATCAAAATTTAAAGTAAATCCCTAATTTAACCCCTCTCATCTCACGATGTTGGCCCTAATTTCAAGCTCTATTCTCTGGAAACCATGCACCACCCACCCATGTCCTCATCAAGTCAATCCATCCAAGCATTCATCCTATTTTGCAATGATGACAAGCACTAAAGTAAGAAGATGGAGACGATGATGATGACAAGGAAGAAGTACTACTGGGTTTCTTAGCCACGCTTATGGAGTTTTCTCAAAAATTAGAAAAAATCCCCTTTCTTTATTCACTCGTTAGTCCTCACAATATATAACACCCTAAATATCCGAAACATAATCATAAAATAAAAGAAGAAAATGCTACAAACGACAAAAACCATCAAAACATCAAAAACGAATGAAAGATCTGGGAAGTTTTGGAATTATTTATTTATGTTTTGGTGTTTCAATTTTTTTTATTTTAAATCCTAATAAATTGTTAACATAAATATGAGCTGATTTTTTTTTAAATGCCACATCACTCAATATTTAGTCCATGTGCATGTGCCAATAACTCTTTGCCATCTGTCCATAATTTTATAAATAAAATAATTTGGTTCAAGTCAAATACCACGTTATCATTCTATGAATTCACATAGGATATAAATTAAGGAACATAAACGGAATGATGAAAAATAAAATGTTTTCCAAAATTTAAGGATAAAAAATGAACTTTTGAAAGTTCAGGACGAAAATCAAACATTTACGAAAGTTTAAGGACGAAAATCAAACATTTACGAAAATGATATTTTACCTCATATTTTCCAACTAAAGTATAATACACTTCCCTTTATCTATTTCTAATTTTGCTCGTTATCAGACTTAGCTTTCAAGATTCCTAAGAAAGGCTTTGATAGAGAAAGTGGGCCATAGTACTTGGCGGCCTTCCAAAATACCGTTTCACACAAACGGGCCAAAGGCTAGGAAATGTACAGTAGTTCTGGGCCTCTTCCAAAAAGAGGTATCGGAGGAAGGTTATAGCTGGTTAATGAAAGGTGTCATTACGGCCCATAGAGTTAGCAGGCCTCTAATAGTACAAAGCAATTTTGAAAAACACTAGTTTGTAATTGTCATGAATTTGTTCCCAAAGTGAACTATATGATATTTTGAAAAATAGAGCAGCAAATAAATTGAGTTAGATGATATACAAGTGAAGTTCAAGCATATATTGGTTTAGGCTCAATAATTGAACAAGTCAGGTTCAAATATAATAATGAGTTCTTGAACTAGTTTAGAGTATAAGATTCGATTTAAATATCTATGATATTAGAAATTTATACTTATAATATCATTCTATTCATAAACGAAGAATCATTCTATCTAATTAGCTCAAACAATATAATTTTAACTTATGAGAGAGAGAATGTATATATCAGATGCATAAGATATCTTTTCCCTTATGAGGGAGAGGTCGACTGTCCCATCGTTTGTTTGGTAAAATTAAAAAGAGAAGACAATGAAGTTTATATAGTAATTTTAAGTCAATCTAAAAAAAGTATATATTAACTCCTATGGAAGCAATATATAGTCATATAGTCAATCCACATGCCTAACAATTTTTATATTTTTATTAAGTAAGAAAGAAGAAATTAATGCCACAGTTTTTGGGGGTGTAGGCATTTATCCCATAAAGAATACAAATTGTATGAGGACCATGCATGGCCGAATACAGTGGGTAATCACAATGGCAAATTAACTGACCAAATACCAAAGACCATGTCCAATCACAATGGCCAAGTAGCCGAGTATAGAGGAATGCAACGATTACGTACCTATCTCAAGATAACATGGCTGCTAGTCTATAAATGGATCTTTTTTTTTTTATTGATCATGCACCCATGGCCAGTTTGATTGTCCGCAAAAGAAATATCCATTGATACCCTTCACATAAGTAGTTATTGTTTGTGCCTCAACAACCAATCATTGCATTTAATGTTACTGGACTTGTCTTGTCCACTTGCATATTAGGGTTCCTGCTTGACACACATCCCCTCAACTAACTTGAGAAAACAACCGTTTAGCAAGTCTTATGCCTAGTTATTTTGGCTATTTCTCAACAAAAAATCTCTCCATACTCTATAAATACCCTTTCATTTCTTAAACAAAGTCAACAAGTCTTTAAAATGTTACTTTTCTATATTCTTACTTCCACACCATCCACGAATTTACTGACATGACCATTGGAGCTTTCCTTTGCTAACCATCAATTAGCCAGAGCCAAATTCAGATTTCTCTTTCTCAGCAAGGTACTTGTCAAGTTAAAATGATCTGTCCCTTTCCAGTTTCCATTGAAGTTTTTGTTGCGGTTCCTTTCCAATTTCCATCAAAATCTTTGTTACGATTTCATCTTTTCTTCAAAATTTCACTCACCTATCGCCACATAAAGTGTTGTCTTGATTCGACACTGAGTCAGGATTTTTATGATATTGTACTTTAATCCTACACTAAGGATATAAATAAATTGGCATATTCTTTTCTCTACTTTATCTTAATTATTAAACAAAAAGCAATTTTAATAACTTTTACTTACAGTGATATATCTGTAACATTGTCCTTTTAGTATAAGGAATCAAAAGTATCTATACTCATAATTTCGAATCAAACATATATATATATATATATATATATATATATATAAAATATTATACCAACTGCATGGGCAAAATCCTATAAACAACGTATTTATTCCTTTATGGTTCATGTTGTAGGCTTCAAAATTCGATTGGAATTGGCATCTAATACCTTTATATCGGCAGAACTTGCCTGTAATTTTCCTTTCTTTTTTTCTTTTTTTTTTTGGTTGTACCGTAGCGTACATGAACGTACACATGCATTGCACGAGGATCAATCACATTGTTCATACACATTCATCCATATACTTAAAAAGATGTGTGTCGGTTCTTCAAAAAGTCGAGAAAGTATTATTTTATAGTGTTTAAGTGCATGCTTTTAAAGCACCAAAATATGCATTCGAGGCCTAATTTGATTATCAAACTTTTCTTTTGGAAGTTTGATCTGTTTCAGAAATCAATGCTCACATCTTGGAAGGCTATATGCATATATATATAAATATATATATATATATATATATATATATATATATATATATTTCGACGATCAACGAGGCTAAGCCAGTCCGGACTATGTATGGTCATGTTTTCGACGACATTAGATTTCTGTCTTCTTCTGTTAGTTGTAGTTTTTAACATGTGAAGCATAAGGGTAATAAATTAGCTCATGCCCTTGCTTGTAGAGCAGTTTTATCTGCTGATACTGATATGTGGTTAGAAGATCTACCACGAGATTTGGATGATGTTTTCAGTTTGATTTACTGTAATAAAGTTTCCTTACCTTTTTCTCAAAAAAATATATATTTCGAGAAATGCTATAATATTAATTAAGTAAAGTTACCTTCACACTCTAATCGTTGGTTCCATCTTCCACATGCCAAGTTGTTGATTAATAAATGAAAAGAAATACCACAGAAAACTAATAAATAAATAAAATAAAACAAAGAACATATCTTGAAAGATGAAGCATTTGGATTCTTGCAATTTGAGTTCAAAGTGATAAAACTTATAAAACAGGTAAGCTTCACAACCTTATTTTCCATTCTCAATAGTGATAGTTGTGAATTTATAGAAAAATATTAAATTTACTATATATCAATTTCCCAATAAAAAAGTTTATATATCTTTTTACTATAAAAAGTTGATATATTGTTAAGAGCTTTGTAACTTAACCATACCTCATGGTGTTTTTAACAAAAACATATAAGATTCAAATCCTTTCATCCCCATCTATCGATTGAATTATCAACAAGCTTTAGTTCCAAATTTTTGGGGTAACTTGGATATATATTTTCCTCAATTATATTTTATCTGAAGTCATGTTCTTTATTATTTCCCTAATTGTATTATCTAATTATATTAAAAAAATTGATATAACAATTTATAAGAGTTACCTAATAAAGTTGTGATAGTTGTAACACCACTTTGTTTATAACAGAGCAGTTGTAAACACATACACCCATACAAGAAATTGTGAGGGATCTCTTTAGAGAGAATTTAGAAATATTCCTTTTCAAAAAACAAATTGTCCATTCTTTCTACCTTTACACATAGTCAAGAAGATCAGATACTAAATAATATATTCATGTATTGAGACTGATTTTTCTTTAACATTTTTATAATTTATCTTTTTCTTCTAAAGAGGGGAAAGGGGGAGAAGGGAGTTGTGGCATTCGCCAACTCCAAATTGTACCAAGTCAATACTGGAAATATTAATACATTATCACCTTAGCCAGAAACCACATTGAAAACTATCTTCACTACAAATTATCTAAAGAGGCTTAGCACTATCCCTACTTAATTTATAAGCTACCTAAATCACATAGTTTAGAAGTTTTTTTTTTTTTTTTTTATAAGATATAAATTTTACTTTATCCTAATCTAAATGTGTATATATGTGTGTGTGTGTGTGTGTGTGTGTGTGAAGTTCTCTTATGGAGATTTGGACCCCAACCCTTATCCCGCACATCCCACAAGCACTTATACTTGTAAAGTGACCATGTGCTAAGGCTGTGGTGGTAGTTGAGGAGTAACTTATTCAACACTTGTTGGTAATAAAAATTTTGGTTGCTAATTTGCTATATCAAACATAATGAATTGCTAACATATATTGTGTATGCGTCAAGTATAAGAGTTATCATAATGAAGGCTCTCTAATCTTCAAGTTGTCAGAATTATAATGACTCTTGTTACTGTGATAAAATTTGAGACTAATAAAAAAGAAATCTTGCTTGAGTCAAGGGAACTAAATTTAGATTTTTAATGTAAAATTTTAAAGTGAAGAGCAAAATATGCATTAAAAATATGGTTTTAACTTTTAAGCTTGTAACTCAGTGCAATGGCTTTTTTTAATCTTAAAAATTTATTGATTGACCACATTTCAGATCGCTGATATTAAATAAATTTCGATCAAATGGAAGATGATATAAAACATTTGCTTGCTTCCCCAAATAAGTGTGGAATTGCATGTTAAAGCAGTTTTGTTAATGACTTACTATTTGTAATTTGATGTAGAATGCGCAGTAGTTCAAGTTTTCCTTGAGCAAAGAATCTTAAGTTGCAACAATATAGAAGGTACAAAGGCACCAATAGAAATCTTCCATAATGAAAAATTGCGTAAAATTTATCAATCTAAAGGAAATTGATGTAAGGATTAAAATTTATGATCTTAAGGTTGTGACCTATGCCGCTTTCCATTAAAATTCCTTCATTTAGGCCTCCAATTTAATAATACATTATTTATGGTGTTTTTTTTTTTTTTTTTTTTTTTTTTTTGTAAACGTTGGTTTAATCCTGAAATGTTTTTTTAGGGTTTATAGTAATTTTATATGACACTTTCTCAATTTTTATTTTTATTATTTTTGCTTGATTTTATGCCTTACACAAATTAGGGTTTCTTTCTTGACCGTCCTATAATTTCCTTAATGTTTTTCTAAATAAGTTAGTCGTTGTAGGCTTGAAGCCCATTGGCATCAAGTTTAGTAATTAATTTTAAAAGTGTTTTATTTTCTTTAATTTATTGGCCTTGTGTATTCAAGGTTTTCCTCTAGCATTAAGGCGTTTTTTTTTTTTTTTTTTTTTTTTTTTTTTTTTTTGAGATAGACATGTTCTCCTTATCTTTTGAGATGGTCTTGTTCCTTCTTATCGCTATCTCATGGCATATTTGCATCAATAATTCAGTACTTCCTGTCCGGTTTTATCACTTTATTGCTTACAAATGTAGGACGTGTTTGTACAAAATTATTGTGATTATGGTACTACTACCACCATAATTGAATGATTTGCAAAATCTGAAATTATAAAAAGGATTGTCTAGTCTATTACTTTAAAGTGGCATCTTTTAAAAAGATGCCACTTAATTAGTTTGGAGCTGTATATAACAGCTCCAAACTAAACCATAAATGTGGGGTCAACTAAACCAGAGCTCCAAAGCTTCTTTTCTGACAATGACTTTAAACCCAACTTCTCATGTCTCTTATTTAGCTTCACTTTTCTTTTTTTCCTTTTTCTTTTCCACTCAATAATCTTTCCTTTTAGTTATTAATTATGTATAGAAAAGCTAAGCAACTTCTTTAACCAACCCGCCACAATTCCATTGGGCACCACATAAAGTAAAAGAAGATATAAATACTTTTTAAGTGGAATTCATCTTTAATATTGTGGCATATGTAATATGCCACATTGCCACTTCTCTCACCAAATGAATGTATCATTTTCACCTAGTGATGATTATCATCGTATAAATTTCATGTCCTCAATATATATACCATGTGATTTGTAATCAGCTATTTTTGCTCTAACGCTGAGTTGCACCAAGCTATGTGCTGATCAGCACAATATAAAATGATGCACAGTTTTAGTGCTCATGTAGTTAACAATACCTAATTCTCGCAATATCACCTATAAAACTGATATTTTGAAACAGTTTAATCACTTTTTAATATAAATATAAGAAGAAGAAGAAAAAAAATGTAAACACTTGTGACCTTTATAGTGTTCTAGAATAAGTAACAATAAAGGAATCAAAACCTTCAAGTAGTGGAAAGCAGAAGCAGCCTAAAAACAAAAGTACCCAATAAACACTGATAAATCTCTCACACCCATAGCTTTACTAAAAGACATCTCATACAATATAGAAAAAAAGGAATCATGTGAAGAATCCTATATGCCCAAACTGATTTCCTTTCCCACACTATATAATCCTGCCTTTGTGATGCTACCTGTTCAGCCTTTCACCAAGTAGAAGACCCACCTCTAAACCCACCTTAAAACCCTAGTTAATTTCTCTTGTAGACTTAGCTACTACTCTACAATGGTTCCTATCAAGACACAAAATATCAGAGCCATCAAGAAATACAAGGCCAATCAACTTCTAGACAATCTATTGCTTTATTCTTTGACAGCAATAACTTGTAGTTTATTTTGTTCTAGCCCTTTTTGGTTTCCCTCCCTATCTTCTTCCATGAAGGTCTTTCTCTTTGTGTCTCTCCCCAAAATCGGTTCAGTTTTCTCGAGCTACAAGTTTATGTTCATAGTAGGCAATCTCATTGTTGGTGTCCTTATAGGAGAATCAAAAATATTTTCTTCAGACACTTCTTCAGCTTGTGATGAGTATATTAACATGAGTCGGAGCCTTCAGAGTCCTTCAACCATTGAAGTCAAGGCAGAGGGAACAACAATAGTGAAATATGTTGAAGAAAATGTGATGAAGAGGACCGGTGAAGATGGAGAGGACGTTAAAGAGACAGGATTGAATGAAGAAAACGACGATTTGGATGGGAACAATGACTTTGCTTTGCCTGCTGAGGAGTTGAGCAAAAGGGCTGATGATTTCATTGCAAGGGTCAATAAGCAAAGGCAGCTTGAAGATAGTCTTCTCCTATTTAGTAGTGAATAAAGAATGAGATAGGAATAAAAATCCTTTGTCCCAATGTGGGTGTTCCACCAACTGCTGTCACACACCACTTGTTTTTTTATACCAAAGTTTGAAAGAAAAGAAAATTAGTTACGTCGACCCATATATGGCATACTGTATTTGGTGGAGTCAAAATGGAACAACTCTAAAGAGTGAAGGATTTTTGCTTGTGAGAGAGTTACTTTGAATATATGAGTCCAAAGAAACTAAACATTGTACTGTAAGGGAGAATGACATACTTTCTGTGTATTCTAGCTATAGGTTTAAGATGAATATATCTTGTTATTTGAGATCTCTAAGTCTATTAAGCAAATAGACAAGATCTCTTGTCAATGACTTCCAGTTTGAAAGAGAATTTTTCCTTGAGAAGGAAATTAATTAGCTTCTAGTTAAGGAAAATGTTAATAAATGACCTAAAAGCTTTAGTTTAGAAAAAATTTTAAAAAAAATTTTATGAATAAAGACAAAAGCAATGACTTTCTGACAATATTTTTTTTTATTTTTATAAAAGTAATATTAAAACATGTTTAAAATAACCTATTAATAAATTCCTTAAGTACGCCTATTAACAGGACTTGAAAATAAAATATGTCATCGAAGCTTAGGAGCATATATTTGAAGATTGACCAATTAATACCTCCTATTCTGGGCTTATTCTGTTCAATTTTTTTATTTGTAAGGAAATCCTGATAGTAAGATCACTCATGGTTAAAAATTGTTTAAAGTATGGTTCAAGTGAATGGTCCCGGGAAAGATAAGTCACTTTTATATGTATATATATATATATATATATATATATATATTTTTTTTTTTTCCCGGGAAAAAGTAACTTATATGCTGATTGGCTTATTTGTTAAAAATTGGTTAAAGTATGGTTAAAAAGAATGATACTTTAAAAAATTATATATAAACAAAAATGTTACAAATTTAAAAGAAAAAAAGTTGCATCCAAAATATCAAATTCGCATTTAGCGCAAAATGAAATGCTATCGACGCATAGGAGTTCAATATCGATCCCATTTCCCTAATTTCTTTTTTAGTATATATTTTGTTTATTGTAGTTTTTCTCCCCCACCACCATGTAATGTACCATATTTTGAGTCTTAACATGAACACAAATTCCACCGATTTCAAAGCGGCAAAAAATTGACAACCAAGAGAAGAAAAAATTTCCAACCAAAAAAATAGGAAACAAAAAGTGGAAAAGAAGACAGAGGACTATTTTATTCTTTATTATTAGGATATATTAATAACTAAGTGTCTTACAGATTAATTGGTTAATATATATTTCTTGATATTTAAAATGAAAAAAAGTATCAACAAAATATATATATATATATATATATATATATATACTACTTGATTTTTTTTTCCTGAATTTTTTTATTTAGAAAAAGGTAATTCATTCTTCTGAATACTTGAATTAATTGTATTGTCCTACTTTGGCTATATTATAGTGTTATACTACTTTTTTTTTTTTTGGGGGGGGGGGGGGGGGGGTGGGGGGATAATACTGCATGACATTAATAGAAAAATTAAGTGCTGCAAGCAGCTACATCAGAGGAAATAGCAGTTTCAAAAAAGCTGGGGGTTTCCTCAACCTATGCCTCAAAATCCAAAACAGACTTAGCATGTTGAGCTAAAAGATGGGCAGGCCTATTGCCCACCCTTTTTTGTGAGAAAATTCAAAAGAATGAAAAGCTTGAAGATGATAGAGAATGCCTTCCAACACTTTAGCAACAGCAAGTGGGGTTAAGAAGCCTCCTTTGAGAAAATTGCAGACTTGTAGAGAGTCCGCTTTGAAGATGATTTCTTGAATTCCAACATCCCTTGCAAATACCACAGCAGCTTCCATCGCCTTAGCTTCAGCTTCAAGAACACCTAATGGAGCATATATCTGTTGACTTAAGGCATCAACTACCTGACCATCAGGATCACGAATAAGCACGCCCAAGCTAGCAATAAGTTGATTCTTGAAAATAGCTCCATCAACGTTTGCTTTGTACACACCAGGCCTAGGAGGTTTCCACCTAGTATGGAGAGGGATTGCTTGCAGTTTGGGGTGATCTTGGACTGCTTGAAACTCTGCAATCAGCCGAGTAGCTTCAAGAATAATATTTGTCACAGACTTTGGCACATCACCATGACGAATCCCATTCTCGCTATTCCATAAATTCCACGAGATGGCCATGAAATGAGCAAGTTCAACAACTGTTGGACCCAAGCCATTCCTGCATTTCCAAATCATATCCTCAAAAGTGCAATTTCTTTCCACCACCAAACCACAAGCTTCCCATACTGATAGAGCAAAAGCACAGTGCAAAAGAACATGACTTATAGTCACAATGCTCACAAACGTCAGAACCGATCACGTTCCTGTGGTATAGATTAGATTTTGTAGGGAGTATATTTTGACAAGCCCTCCAAGCAAAATTCTTTATATTATTGGGCACATCAGCACTCTAAATGGACCTCCAAAGTTGCTGCTAACCGCTGGGACATGAGGTACCTACATTTTCTGCTCTTTTCATATCCAAAGCCAGCCAGTAAGCACTTTTCACTGTGAACTTACCATTTGGTTTAGTTGCCTAGACCAATTTATCCCTAGGCAAATGCATGCTCAGAGGGATGCCGAGGATAATATCTGCCTCGAATTTTTGGAACAACTCCCTTTCCAGATCAGATCTCCTTGTGCCATGGTCTACATCCATCAGAACATTTGTTGTTACATCCTCGGGTAACAAGGTTCTAGGTGAAATAACTTGATAGGTGGATGGATTTAGGATCCATTTATCTTTCCAAATACGAATATTCTCCTCATTTCCAACTTGCCAACGCATTCCGTGATTAATTATTGGCTGTGCTGCTAGAATGCTACGCCAAACATAAGATGGATTCCTGCTTTGTTAAGCATGTACAAAGGAAGTGTCATTGAAGTACTTGCTCTTGAAAACCCGATAGAAAAGTGAGTTTGATTGTTGTTGCAGCCGCCACCCTTGCTTAGCTAGAAGTGCAAGATTAAATGATCTTAGGTCCCGGAAACCCATACCACCACAAGCTTTCGGAATACACAACTTCTCCCATCTCATCCAAGCCAATTTACGCTCATCATTTTTCTGCCCCCACCAAAAATTACTTACCATACTATTCAAGTCATCACAAAGGGACTTTGGTAGTAGAAAGCAACTCATAGTTTGTGTTAGGATAGCTTGCATAACAACCTTGATTAGAACCTCCTTACCTGCCATAGACAAAAAAATTTCCTTCCAACCGGAGAGTTTGTTGGTGACTCTTTCCTTTAATTGCTGGAATGTATTATGCTTATTTTTACCCACTAAAGATGGCAAACCTAGGTACTTCTCATGCTAAAGGATGATATCTGCACCAAATCTCTGCTTAATATCTTCTTGGATCTCCACGGTTGTATTTGGGTGAAAAAACAATGAGATTTTTTGTCTGTTCACCTGCTGCCCTGTTGCTCTTTCATAGACTAGCAGCAATCTTTGAATTTCTTCACAGTTTGCAATTGTAGCATTACAGAAGAGTAGGCTATCGTTGGCAAAGAAAAGATGAGTGATGTAAGGACTTCACTTGCAAACTTGAAGACCACGAAGGGTGCCAGGCTCAGAAGATCTATGTAATAAGGCTAAAAGACTTTCTGCACACAAAAGAAACAAGTAGGGAGAGAGGGGGTCTTCTTGACGTAAATCTTTAGATGGGGTAATGCGCCCTTGGGGGACACCATTAATACAAATAGAATATGTGACAGAGGTGACACAACTCATAGCCATATATATCCACCTAGGATGAAAGCCCTTCTTAGACATGATTTTTTCCAAGCAACTCCATTCAACCCTATCAAAAGCTTTACTCATATCAAGCTTTAAAGCCATGGCTCCTATTTTCCCACTTCTCTTTTGACTAATAGAATTCATAACTTCAAAAGCAACAAGCACATTATCCGTAATAAGCCTCTCAGAAAGAAAAGCACTTTGATTCTTAGTGATAAGAGATGGAATATGAGTCTTAAGCCTATTAGCAAGAACCTTTAATGCCAATTTATAGATGACATTAGATAGACTAATGGGCCTATATTCTGACACCTTTGTAGGGCTCTTTACCTTAGGAATAAGAACAATATGTGTATCATGAAAATTAGGAGGTGCCACACCAGTGTTAAAAAGTTAAAAACACAATTAACAACACTGTCCCCAACAACATGTCAAAAATGCTGATAAAAGAGAGGAGGCATACCATTTAGACCCGGAGATTTTAAAGGGTACATCTGATCAAGGGCTTTTTTCACCTTTGCAGCATTGAAGTCTCTGGTGAGCATATGGTTCATTTAAGGGGTCACACCCGATTTAATGGCATCAAGAAATTCCGGAGTAATATTTGATTGGGTGGTGGTAAACAGCTCCTCGTAGTAAGCAATGATTACCTTAGAAATCTTGTCCTCATTTTCCTACCACATATCTGTTTTGAACTTGACGTCCATAATTGTATTACGTTTCTTTTGACTAGAGGGCCTTTGCATGAAAAAAATTTTGTATTTCTAT
This sequence comes from Lithocarpus polystachyus, assembly GCA_033629205.1. Lineage (NCBI taxonomy): Eukaryota > Viridiplantae > Streptophyta > Magnoliopsida > Fagales > Fagaceae > Lithocarpus > Lithocarpus polystachyus. The sequence goes on along the minus strand of CM066171.1, from coordinate 3,045,724 downwards.
CACCCTCCTTAAGCCAGGGGTTACAAGACCTTTGCTTCCACATCCTTTCCTCTAGATCGAGCAAGCAATTCACCTCTACCTTTTGCTGACATTCCTCAAGTGTGTTGGAGAGCCCCACTGATTTCTCCTCCAAAGCTTGAAGTAAGTCTTGTGCCTTTTCCAATTTTTTCCCAATATGTCCAAACTCCCATATATTCCATCTAGTTAGAGCCATAGGACATGAATCCAGACAAGCTGCAAAATTATTTTCTACACCCCCAAGGGAACCTTCAGCCTAAGCTTTTTCCATAATCACGCCACACCTATCATCTTTAAGCCACATGGATTCAAATCTAAAGAGGATTTTTGGCTTCTTTCGCTGTACTCCCTTAGAAGTAATCCTTAACATTAAAGCATAGTGGTTAGAAGCGGAGGAAGCCAAGTGATGTAGTCTAGCATTTGGAAACAAATTTAGCCACTCTATTGTTGCAAACAAGCGATCAATTCTTTCCCTTATCCAACCCAAATCATTTCTAAACATACTCCACGTAAACTATGAACCAACATATCCAATATCTTTCAATCCACAAGTATTGATACAACACCAGAAGTTTTCAATATGCCTACACAACTTATCCGACCCACCCTGATTTTCCATAACACTGAGGATCTCATTGAAGTCCCCCACACACATCCAAGGGAGATTATTCACTGTAGCAAGTTGGGATAGACGAGCCCATGACTTTGGCTAACCACCTGTATCGAGATTGCCGTAGAAAGTTGTCAGACGCCACTTCCCAATACAGCCTCCAGAATCAATATGCCAACGAGAGAAAGATTGAATATCAACATTAATCTCTGGTTTCCAAAGCAATGCAATTCCACCACTCTTTCCCTCACTTGGGACTACCAAATCTTGTGTCAATCCAAGAGAGTGTTTAATGTTGGCACTACAAAAAACAGGGTCTAAAGCCGCGTTTCAAAAACGCGGCCATAGACCCCAAAAATGCGGCTATAGGTTGTAGCCGCGTTTTCTATGGCTGCGTTTACAACCCAAGCCTATGCTATGCAGCAACAGGCCCCAGTGGGTCTATAGCCGCGTTTTTGTAACCGCGGCTATAGACCATACCTAGAGCCACGTTTTTAACCACAGCTACCCCGACCCTATACCTGCGTTTTTGGAAACGCAGCTACAAACCTACTTTGAGCCGCGTTTATAAGCGTGGGTATAGACCCGGTTAGAGCTGTCTACCTATAGCCGCATTTCAAAAAACGCGGCTATAGACCCAGTTAGAGCTGCGTTTAGAACCGCAGCTCCAAAGCTATAGCCGCGTTTTTGAAAACGCAGCTATAGACCTTCTTGAAGTTGCGTTTAAAACCGCGGCTATATGGCGGGTCTATGGCTGCGTTTTCAAAAACGCGGCTATAAACTTGCCTTTAGCAGCGTTTTCTGGTGTCGCCTAGAACATTTGTAGGAGCTATAGCCACGTTTTTAAAACGCGGCTATAGGTTTTCCTTTTTTTTTTTTTTTTTCTATTTTCCCTGCTATTACAAGTTCCTGCAAGTTCTTGCTATTACAAGTTCCTGCTATCACAACTTCACATGCCATTTCCATCCGAAAATTACAAATTCCCAACCTCCCAACATCACAAATTCACAAGTTGCCAACCTCCCAACATCACAAATTCACAAACATCACAAGTTGCCAACCTTCTAACATCACAAATTCACAAGTTCCATAAACAAGATATATACAAGTTCCCAACAAAAAATTGGCAAAAGGTATTTACAATATTTTGTACATCACAAAAAATATACAAGCAGTAACATCACTAACCTTGTGTTAACAAAAAATATACAAACGTTTGTTCATGTCTATTCACAAAAAGCCTATACAACATGCTTAGAATGTCCACTAGGTTGTGAGGCCTCAGTTTCATTTGCTTCCATTGTAACATACTTCTTAGCATACATAATATGAACGGAAATACTTTTTGTCCACTTCATGGTAAAACTGCACAAATTATTCTTTGTCATGTTACAAATTATTCTTTGTATCAAAAGGCATGATCATAATAAAAGAAATTTGGCAGAATAATGTTATAGGAGAAAGTGAGCTCATTTGGATTAAAGAAAACAAAACAAAGAAAATATAAGCAAGGATCAATCTCTGCCATATCAGTTATGTTGTTTTCATCAACTTAGTAACAACAGTAGTGTAGTTGAGATTGATAATTTAACAACTATTCGGTAATACTTAGTCAATTTATCAGAGATAAAACTTAGAGAGAAGAAAAAAAATCTAGTCAAAACTGTGTTCATCAATACATTAATGCCAAATTCAAACTGTGTTCTTCATGTTTCAGGTGGCAAATCAAGTTCAGCGATATTTTACAGTAGTCAATATAATAAAATTGCATTCTCAGATTTTATAACATATTCACTAGCATGCTATGTATATATATGTAGGCTACAGTTTTGCTTGAAATTTTGTTTTACCTCAGCATTCACAATTTCATTCCCATCATTCCCATCAAGCACTGCCACCCTAAAATATATTAAAAGCATTGTATTAATATCACATAACATGTAATATAAAAAGTAGTGTTCTGGTAAATAACATTTGTTTGCTACCTGAGTAGAAACATCACGCGCACCCTGGCTAATTTGGTTGATCATGTCTCTCACCAACGTCATCACATCGGCCATTTGTTGTTGGTGTCTTGCCTCAGAATGAGCTAGTTCCTCCCTATGCCTCGCCTCAGATTGAGCCACTTGCTCCCTAAGCTGTTCATAACTCGTCTCCAACTCTGAAATCCTTAGGGTCGTTCGGCTTGACGACGGAGTTGAGGCAAACTGCAAAAGGTTTGTCGCATTTCTTCCTGATGGGGTGATTCCAAAACCTACCCCACGCACACGTCCTGGTACTAATACCAGCATTACTTTAAATAAATTCTAAACCAATTGTGGTGTGTTTTTGTATTAGAACCTATTTTCGTCTCTACTGTGTGTATATTTGTTTCTCAAAAAAAAAAATCTAAACCAATTACCCGATTTTTTAATATTTTGTAATGATACTCGCAGCCTCAATCCCTACTTGGGTCTCTTTATACCAACCCCATGCAACCTTATTCTTTTATCAACGTATAGCAACACATGCAAATAGGTTCATTTAATCCAAATTAGTTTGTTTTTTTTTTTTTTTTAAACTATAATATCAATAACTTTGTTGGCGATTGATCATGATGAAATCAATGAGATCCACATAGATAAAACACATAATTAATAAGGACAATGTATACAAGTTGATAACTGACCATTTGATCTTGTTCATATATAAATGGCCAATTGTTGGTCATATTAGTATTCCACTATAGAATTTGATTCTTATACCAAGGGGAAAAAATCACTAAAATATTTGAGATATTGCTCACATGCTACAGGTGTCCAAACACATGAATAATTAAGGTCCTATCTGTATATAATCTGAGGTGCAGAGCAAACAAGATTAGAAACCAACAAGGCCCAGAGCAGAAACAGGACCAAGCAGAGAGATCCAACAATGGTGTAATAGAAAGTAAAAGAGTGGGACTATGGGGGTCCATAAGAGAATGATGAAAAAAATTGAACATACTTGAGAACAAGATTGGTTAAGGAAAAAGTTTGGAGTGGGATTGGAAAAGGGACCCATATAATGGATCCTTTTAAATTCTTTCTGCAGAAAATACAGTAGCATTGCACTCCTAGTGTTTGACTAAACCGTCATTCACCTATGCCATGAATGAATGAATTACATATATATCAAAACTCATTTTGACATCAACCCAAGTTTGTAAAGCGTAAACACCCATCCAACCACCGTTCATTTGAAACCCAAAAAGCACCATTCATTTGAGACCCAAAAATCACCATTCATTGGAAACACAAAAGTCCAAATCAAAGCTATAACCACAACACACACAAAAGCTCACCTCAAACAGATATTCAATCACAGCACATTTAGCCATAACAAAAACCCACATTTTTCAAACCCAAAAAACTGAAAAATTTAGGATGCAAACTTATAAGTGAATGATCAATTGACAATATGAATTGGGAAGGATTTACTAACCCACTGCATTACAAATCTATAGATATAGATTTTGGGGATAATTACACTCCCCTTGGGCCCCTTTTGTTTATTATAAGTAAATAAGTATTTTATTGAACAAGATTACTTCATGTACATGAATGAACACAAAGAAGTCTAAAGAATTACAAAGGTTATGTATAGAAAGATAATGATTCTAAAAACTGAGGAATCGAGTCACAATCAGTAAAGCCCCATGCTCGAAACCAATCAAACAATGATCTAGCAAACAGTTCAATCAATTGGATTACACTTCTCCCCCCTTAGAAACTAAGCAGTGTTCCCCCTAACTATTGTTAATAAATATTTTCTAGTTCTACCCTATCATTAGAATTTCTGTCCAATATCATGAACAAGTCAATTTTTTGAAAAAGAAAAATTGTCTAATAGAACTTTGAATTTCCCATTAAATTTGATGAAAATCTTATTGCCAGAGAGGGCAAGGTATTTATTACCAATAGTTAAAGGGGGCCAGTGCTTACTGTTCTAGTTTAGGAGGACATTGCAACTGCACCCTAGTTAAGGAGAAGTGAATATTTTTTGCCCCAGATTTTGGCAATGCTAGTGGTTCTACATTCTAACAAAACTTTTCTATTCTCTATATTCACAAACCAAACAGATCCTACAAGTCGTGAAATTGGAAAAATAAAAATAAAAAATCACTGATTTTAAGACAGAGTAAGACAATCACATTTTCCTAACCAGGCATCAAATTTTTACACAAATTATGTTAGAAGAAATAAATGTATAGTTCACTGAGAAGAGAAGAGAGAAAATTAAGCACAATTCATACAGTACACAATTCAAGAAACAATTGGTTAATTGTGATTAAACTTAGAAGATTGAACACAATTTAGCTCCTAGTACAAAATGCCTTTTGTTTTTTTTTTTTTTAAATGAAACTCATGGACAAATTGTTACTTTAAAAATACACTGATTTAAAATCTAAAAAGCGTGAACATGAACAATGACACGAGACACAACATTTCTTAAAAAATTAGGACACGAGAAATTAATTAATATATATATATATATATATATCTTTAGGCATGTTTCATATTATTATAGACATTTTTATGTTTAATATTAAGTTATAAAAATGAAATAAAAAACTAATTATCATATTATTTTAAAACATATAAAAAAAATCAAAGAAAATTTTAAAAGGCTCCACTTGCATTATAGAAAAAGCTTGTGCACTATTTTTTCCACCTCTAAGCTTGGTTTGATCAGTATCTATCACTTACATAAATTTATTTAATTGATATTTAAATAAAAAGCTGATCTTGGTTATATCAGGTGTTTTTCTTTGAACAAAAAATCCTCAAAACTCAAATCATCACAGTATAATAAAATTTATATCATCAGAAAATTTATACCAAGAAATCCACAGATCCAAGCACAACCCAAGAGAACATATAACACCAAAAAAAAAAATGAAAGAAAGAAACGGTTTCGAAACGTACCACCACCACTAGAGCTTTGGCGAGCCATTGTTTTGTGAGAGTGTGAAAGCAACAAAAAGCGTTAGAATGCGATAAAATATGGAAAGTGTGAGTTTTTTTTTTAACTGAAAAAAAAAAAAGAAAATAAATTTATTTTAGATAATAAATTTGATGAGAAGAGAGAGAGCTACGAGAAAACCTTGAAAGAGGAGAAGACAAGACCGGGAAGCATCACCGGTGGCGGCGGCGCTGGCGTCGATCAGAGGCAGCGATGGCGTGGTGGTGGTGAGAGTGATAGAGAGCGAGCTCGAGGGTTTGTCATTTGAGTTTGAGAGTGAGAGTGAGAGTGAGAGTGAGTTGATGTTGGTACAGTTCTAGTTAGGGATTTTTCTATATATACCAAGCCCCTGAAGCCGCGTTTTTACATATAAAAGCGGCTTTAGGCTTCTATGGCCGTGTTTGGAAAACACAGCTTTAGGTACCTCTACTGGATTCTTTGGCCAGGTTTTCCAAATGCAGCTTTAGGGAGAAGTGCTGAAGCTGCGTTTTTTTGATGTAAACGCAGCTCTAGGGTCTGTTTGTCCGTGTTTTCCAAACATAGATTTAGGAATTATTTTAAAAATATATATACATATATGAGATGGGGCTAGAGCTGCGTTTTTATGTCAACAAACGCGGCTTTAGACCCCATTTGGAGCTGCGTGTAAAAAACACAGCTCAAAGCACCCTGGAACTGCGTTTTTTAAAACACAGCTTCAAAAAACGCAGCTTCAAACTGCGTTTTTTGTAGTGTGGACATCCGTCTCATGGCTTTCTGAGGAAGTTTGGTTTCCAAGAGGAAGACCAAACTAGGAACTTCAGCTTGCACCATCTTCTTTAGTGTGTTAACTGTATGAGGGTTCCCAAGCCCCCGACAATTTCAACTTAAAGTATTTATTGTGCCTAGTGGGGTTGCCTAGCAACCTCCGCAAATCCAAATTGATTCTCAAACACCTTCTCCAAAGACACTGCATCGTCCAACTTGATTTTCTTTGCTGCCCCTAACGCCGTAGAGTTATCACTACAAAAAATGGGGCCTTTAGGCCCCGTTTTTTTGGGCTGCGTTTGCAAAAACGCGGCCCAAAATGGACTGAAGCCGCGTTTTTAAAAACGCGACTTCAGTCAGCTCAATGGGCCGCGTTTTTTTAAACGCGGCCCATAGTCAAGCATGCGGCCGCGTTTTTTAAACGCGGCCCAAAATAAAAGCTTGAGGCCGCGTTTAAAAACGCGGCCTCAAGCTTTTCCTGAAGCCGCGTTAATAAAACGCGGCTTCAGGATGGAATGGGGCCGCGTTTTAGACGCGGCCTCCAGCTTTCATTTCTCCATTAAACACTCCACACCCTCCTTCATCCTCTACAAACCAGAAATTTTAGAAACTAAATCCTATCTCTCTCTCTCTAGACCATCCTCTTCTTCTTCTCTTAAAACTCACAGATCGGAGGTCCGAACGGAGATGGAGGACTCCATCTCTGATCCGAACGGAGATGGAGTCCTCCATCTCCAATCCGAACGGAGATGGACGATCCAACTCCGATCGGATCGGAGATGGAGTCCTCCATCTCCGATCCGAACGGAGATGGACGATCCAACTCCGATCGGATCGGAGATGGAGTCCTCCATCTCCGATCCGAACGGAGATGGACGATCCATCTCCGATCCGAACGGAGATGGACGATCCATCTCCGATCCGAACGGAGATGGAGTCCTCCATCTCCAACTCCATCTCCGATCCGAACGGAGATGGACGATCCAACTCCGATCGGATCGGAGATGGAGTCCTCCATCTCCGATCGGAACGGAGATGGAGGATTCCACCTCCGATCCGAACGGAGATGGACGATCCATCTCCGATCCGAACGGAGACGGACGATCCATCTCCGATCCGATCGAAGATGGAGTCCTCCATCTCCGATCCGAACGGAGATGGAGTCCTTGTTCAAATACGGGTGTTTCTTTCACTACATATCACATTGTTTCTGGTTTGCTTTCTCTTTCTTCTCTTGTCTGTCCGTGGAGAATGGTATTGGGTTTGAGCTTGTGGGTTTTTATGTGTATGTGCAGTACTTGAGCTTGAATAGAGAATGTGATGTTTGTGTTTTTCTGATTCTTTTTTTTCTATTTTGTTAGTTTTTATTTGGGTTTTCTTAGTTTGAGCTTTTGGGTTTTGAGGATTTTGTATATTTGTTGCAGAATAGAGTGTATATGTATAAAGTGACTGATACTAATTGTGTGATTTCTGGAGTGTGTGACCTTTTCTTTTCTTTCCTTTCTAAAAAAAAAAAAAATTGTTCTTTTTTTGGGTTTGAGCTTGTGGGTGGATTTAGTATATTTGTTGCATAATAGGGGCTCTGATACTATGTATTGTGTGATTTCTGAAGTATTTGAGTTTCTTTTTTCTTTTTTGAATTTGTTGTTCTTTTTGAGTTTAAGCTTGTGGGTGGATTTTGTATATTTGTTGAATACAGAGCATATAGAGAGCCTCTAATGTTTTATTCTGCTAGTTTGTGGTATTATGGGTTTTGGGGATTTTATATATGCATGTGATGGCATAATGATTCAGAGGCTTTCATCTTCATAGTATGTGTGATCTTTTGAAAGCCCATTCAGTAAGCCTCCCTCTTTTGTTTCATTCATTTGATGTGTTCGTAGATTTCTTGTTCTTGTTCAAATACTGGGGTTGTGTTCTTGTTGGTGCTGGGTTTGTTGGTGCTGTGTTTACTGTGTTTAACGTGTTTATGTTCTTGTTCAAATTTTACTGGGTTTAATTTTTTGCTGGGTTTGTCTTTGCTGGGTTTGTTTCAAATTTATTAATTTTTTTTCCAGAAAAATATTGCATTTATATTTATTAGGTGTACACCTAATAAATATAAATGTTCAGAATTTTTTTTTGAATATTTTTGGTCTTAGGCCGCGTTTTAAACGCGGCCTAAGGTAAATCTACGGCCGCATTTTAAACGCGGCCATAGGCGTTGGTCGTAGGCCACGTTTTGAACGCGGCCATAGACTTTGGTCTTAGGCCGCGTTTTAAACGCGGCCATAGACCTTGGTTTTAGGCCGCGTTTGATAAAATGCGGCCATAGACTCCGAAGGCCTATAGTCGCGGGATTTAGGCCACATTTAGAAACGCGGCCATAGCCTATAGCCGCGTTTTTTGGACCTTAGGCCGCGTTTTTTAAACGCGGCCTAAAGTCTTTTTTTTGGTAGATCCAAGCCTTCAAGTTTCCTCTTTATACTACTCTATTATCGTTATTGTATAAATATTGTATATTAGATTGTAAACCTCTGTAAATTAAAGGCCCCTACTGAACAGTTTTTATGTATTTTTGAAAATTTTGAAAAATTTCACCATTATATATCTATATATATAAATTGATGACTATCCTATAAAAGAAAACGATGGACAAGAAGGCTTTTAAAAAAAAAAAAAAATTGGGAGAATCATGTACAAGTTACGACTCATAAATTATGAGCTCTACAGAATTCTTCTTGAGTTCTTTTAATGGGATATCTTTATAGATTTAAATCCCTCATCCTTACTTTATTAAAAATAAAATAAAAAATAAGTAAGGTATAAGATGTGTCGAAGAGTTTTGTTTTTTTTTTTTCTTTTTTTTGTTTTTTTTTTTAAGAAGAAAATAGTTTTGTTAATTAGGAGTAGTACATGTACAACAATGATATTATCTAATGGGAAAATAATTCTCCATCCCATTTATTTAAGGAAAAAAAAAAATACTAGCTACTACTGGAACCTAAATTATTGTGCAAATATATATATATATATATATATATATATATATTCAAAAAAATGAAAAATAAAAAAGAACGGCAAAAGTCATGTTTATCGTTTCAACTACGTGTCGCAAGCATGCCATGCAATGGTGTTACTATATCTTTTTGCTCGATCGTTTCGACTACGTGTCGTAACCATGCCATGCAATGGTGTTACTATATCATTTTACTCGATCTCCATCACCTTCTAGAGCTTTACTCTTAGCATATACTATAAAAGTCCAAATGGTTTACAGCTTTCACATCAAATTAAGCACGTCTGTTTCCCTTTCTCTACTCTTTTTTAAGTTTTAACAAAGCAAGAGCAATGGATCTTATTAACAAGTTCCTGAACATAGTAGCTCCTCCATTCACCTTCTTCTCCATCTGTCTTCTCTTACCACCAACCTACTTTTACAAGCTCTTCCTCTCCACCCTAAGCTCTGTTTTCAGAGAAAATTTGTCCGGAAAAGTCGTGCTCATAACTGGTGCTTCCTCAGGCATTGGCGAGGTAATAATTAGCCAAGTGCATCTTGAAAATAGCTGTGGTAGAGCATGGCTTTTGCTAGTTTTTTTTTTTTTCCCCAAAGTTTATTCTAGGGTTCTTGAGTTAATTTACTATGTTTTTTTTATATAAAATCTTATTTTTGTATTTTGAAATGAGTGAATTAAATTTTGTAGCATTATGGGTAATTTAAATAGATATAAAAATTGTGATAGTCAACCTTTAAAGGTTGATGATGTGATAAACTCTAATTAATTAATTTCAAGATGGATAAATATCTTAGGTTCTAAGACTTTAGGAATTAATGTATTATAATTTCAATTTGTATATGTTGGCAAATCATAATCAAAACATTAAGTCTAGGTTTAGACTTGCTCAAAGTTTGGTTTAAATTAAGTTTGGAATTGAGTAATTGCAGGAAATTACTATTCAATTTCTGCAAGGCTCAATCGATTGAAAATTAGATTTGATCGATCGAAAGTCACAGATCAGCAAAAATCAGCAAATTTAAAAAGGCCATAACTTATCCGTTTGAAACCCAAATCACGATCCGTTTTTTCCAGTATTTAAAAAACATCATAAGCTAACCCTAGGTAAGGTTTTCAAGACTTTTCAGAGAGAGAGAGAGAGAGAAGAGTGTGCCTCTTTTGTAGATCTAGGCTTTTGCACCCAAAAGCTCTCTAATGTCTTCTACCGATATTATTCCTTGAAGAATCTCAAGATCCGGTATTGTAGAAGTTGCTGCCTTTTCAAGTCATCAAAGGTACTAATGATCTAAATATTCAAGGATAGTCTTGATGTCACAAACAGGAGAGTTTGTTTTTATCACAAGTGTGGATGCTTGTGTTGCAAAGGCCAAAGAAAGAAGTAGTTTGTGGACTCGGAGCTCTCATAGGGTTATGGTAGTAAGTTTTCAACTCGAAGTAGCAATAGGATGTTAGTGGTCTAAGTCTTATTGTACAAACTTCAAATCTTTCATAGTGGTTTTGCTTTTTACCTTGAGGATAACTAGGTTAAATCCTCTTTAGGTCTTTTACCGATTTTGTTTTCCTAGATTATCATATCGTTGTATTATTTATTTTTCGTAGCTTTGCTTAATATGGTTGTTTTGTTTTAACTTAAATCTGAATAATAAACCTAAGTATTCACTAGGTTAATTAATTAGATTAAACAATCTAATTTATAGGGATTTAAAAACGTACAAGTGGTATTAGAGCAGGTTAGCTCTTGTTTTAGGTTATTATACCTAGAGTTGATCATTGATCCCTGTTATCATGGATAATATGAAGTGTCTTTCTGCTCATGTTTGTGATGATTTGAATAAAAAGGACACTATTGTTTCTGTTGATCTTTTTGATGCTTATGAAACTCTTTGTAAGGAATTATCTAAATCTTTGAAAATTGCTAACAAATTTAAAGAAGAGTTAAAATTGGCTAATCTTAAAAAAGAGGAATTGGTTGTGAGATTAGATGAATCTAATAAAAAGAATGAATTTTTGAGAAATCAATTTTTCTCTTTAGATGAAAAGATGAAAAGTTTGGAACAAGAGTTAATTGAGTCTACAGCTTAACTTGAAAAGTTGACTAGTGTCAAGCCTACTTTTGATAACAAAAGTATTTCTGTTTCTGTTAAGCCTAAAGCTGAAAAAGTTTATATTCCTCCTTTCAAAAGGAATAATTAAGAAAATACTTATTTTTCTTGGTTAAACAAAGGTAAAAATTCTGATGTAGACGCTAAAGTTTCTAAACTTATGTTTAAACATACTGTTAAAGAGCATAATAAATTTGTTTTTGTGCCTACATGTCACCTTTGTGATGTTGTTGGTTATATTATACCAAATTGTTCTTTATTAAGACAAAAATCAAAATTTGAAACTAGATTTGTTGTTAGGAATACTGATGTTCCTAAATTTGTTCTTATTTGTCACTTTTGTGGTGTTTCCGGTCACATTTATCATAATTGTCATAAATTGAATTTTAAAAATTCTGTATTTCAATCTAGGATGTGTGATGATATTTGTCCTTCCATAAGTCTATACAAATTGGTTCATATTCTTTTGAAAAATTTAAGCTTGTTGGCTTGTGAAAGGAATTTGCAGGATTTTAGTTTTTCTCAAAAGATTGGTGTAATTCCTTAAATACACTCTGCTTCTCATGGATTTTCACCTACAACGTTGAATACACTCATGCTAAATGGGTGAGAAAAGACTCTTTAAAGTGAGTGTTGCTGACTTGTCTCTGATTTAATTTTTTCAATTATTTGTGGACATGTTTATTTTTAGTTTTTGGTTGTTTTATTTTCTTAGGTTGTTTTGATTATTCAAAAATCCAAAAACACTGAAAATTTTCAAAAAGACAAAAATATTTTATTTTGTCTCTAGCTTTATTTTTCTTAAGGAGTACATGAATTATGATGTCACTCTCTTGATTTAGAACATGCTTGACATTGTGGAGAGACTTGAATAGTTGTGTTATATAAGTACTGAGCTATTTTTGATTTTGTGTGAGTATGTACTAGTTTGTACCTGTACTCAAGGGTTAATTAAGAAATTGATATTTCTTGTTTGTATACCCTCTATAGCTTAGTTAAACACTATTATGCATTGCATTTGCATTTTAATTCATTTAGTATAATGGGTGTTTTTAGTTTTGGTCATAAAATTTTTTTTGAACCCAAAAAGATTTTTATGTGTTTTGTATTACACATCATGAATTTGTAATTGAGGTTGACCTATTGTCTTTGCATAACATGCCAGTGTACCTTGTTTAGCTTGGATGAGCTTATTTTCTGTACTTTGCTAGTTTTAGCTATGTAGTGCATGTTTGTGTAAGTGTTTATAGTTTTTGATCACATGCTCTTGATTTTAATGTCACATGCTTTTGATTGTTAGGACTAGAAAATCCTAAGAGAAATGCATAAACAACCATCTCACCACTGTTTTACTAGCCAATCATGAACACCTTAGTTCATATCATATGATTTTATGCTCGATAAAATATAGCACATGCACAAAAAGAATATAAGATGTAGCCTTGGATTAATAATAAAATTATTGTGTACATTATTGAGCTATAATAAATATTACGCAATAATAAAATTGGTGTGTATATTATCTGGTTAAAATATCAATTTCACAATGAAATAAAAATGGTGTGTACGTTATGAGGCAAAATAAATTTTTACATGATTGCAAACTTGTTTTCTAGGAGATGTGAGAGTTATATGATGTAACTCTTTATGTGATAGTCTTTTTCAAACTTATGTGATGACTAATGTTGAAATTGAGATTAATTACTATCTACATATCATCTCACATGAATCTCATGTTATTACTAGTTGCACACACTACATAAGCTATTCTTTGCTAAACTTAGTACATGAAATTGTGTGTGAAGTTGGTTTGGCCATCCAAGATTCTATGCTTCTTAATGTAGATACATAATATGTTCATTGATTATTTTTTGGGGACAAAAAGTGTTACATTCTTGTTTTGGAATATCTGGGATGAATTTAAGTGTTTTTGAAAAACTTTTAAACATATACTCATGCATTTCATTCATGAAATAAGTTGGTTTGAGTATTTTTTGCATAAAACTTCTTCTGTTTTTCAGAAATTTTAATTTTTCCAGATTTTCGATTGATCGAGGGTTTTTCGATCGATCAAAATTGCGATAAAAATTTTGGTTTGATTCTGCCTTACTCGATTGATATTCGATTAATGCTCGACCGATCAAAACTGAAAAATATTCAATTTTTAGGTTTTTGACCAATTTTTTTATGCATCTTTTATGTTTAGGATTTACAAGCATTGTATTGCTTTTTGTATCCATCTTGCAGTTTTGCAGTCATATCTCTCATTGTTTTCACACATAACATGCATATACTTTGCTAAATTGGTACTCAACTTGATTTAACAATTGATTGATTAATTTTTGAGTCCTTGTACATTTTAGTATATGATATTTTTCTTGATGTGTGAATTGCTGAGAACTGAGGAAATTTTTTTCAAATATGATGGATAATAATTGTTCAAATATTTTCTCTACTTGATTTGAATTCAAAAGACCAACTGTTTATGGGTCACATAGTGTTAAGTTTGTATTTATTGAAAGAGAGAATTTTTTTTCATAAGTGTCCTCAACTTAGTTTTTAAGTTTGGTTTGTGTGTCTTTATTTTCCCCACCTACTAAATTTTCTCCAAAAATGTTTTTCCAAAACTTGTTTTGTTTTTCTTATTTTTATAGGGGGAGAAGCTTGTTTTTAACCTTTGTTACCTTCATAGGGGGTGTTGAATTGTTTTGTGTTCCCTTAATTCTATTTTCTCTTGACTTTTATTGCGTATATTTTCTATTTACTCTTTGTTTGAATTGTTTTTGTCAATATGTGACAAAAAGTGGGAGAAATAGATGAAATGTGAGAATCCCATTTTTTTTTTTTTTTTTGGTTTAGAGGGAGTTGAAATTTCTTTTGAAAGAGGGAGAATATAAAAACTTTTTGATGTATCTAACTTAGGAGGAAAGTTAGGATTTACTTTTTTTTTTTTTTTAAATTGTGATTCATATTGTTTATATGTCTTTCTTTCCACACATGCGTTAATGTGTTCTTTTGAGTGTTTCAGGAAAGACAAGTATATTCTGATCAAGATCTTCTACCTCCTCTTGCAATTTTTAGGTTAGGAGTCTTAGATTAGGATTTGTGATGTATTTGGGCAATAATATGTTATTGGGCTATTTTTACTTTGAGCATTTTATTTTGTGTAATGTGTTTTGTCACGGATTGCCAAAGGGGGAGATTGTTAGGTTCTAAGACTTTAGGAACTAATGTATTAGAACTATATGTTGACAAACCATGATCAAAACATTAAGTCTAGGTTTAAACTTGCTCAAAGTTTGGTTTAGAGTAAGTTTGGAATCAAGTAATTGTAGGAATTTATTATTCAATTTCTACAAGACTCGATCGATCAAAAATTAGATTCTATCAATCAAAAGTCGCAGATCAGCAAAAATCAACAAACGTAAAAAGGCCATAACTTATTCATTTGAAACCCAAATCACAATCCTTTTTTTTCCAATATTTAAAGGACATCATAAACTAACCTTAGGTAGGGTTTTCAAGACTTTTCAAAGAGAGAGAGAAGAGTGTGCCTCTTTTGTAGATCTAGGATTTTGTACCCATAAGCTCTCTAATGTTTTCTACTGATGTTATTCTTTGAAGAATCTCAAGATTCGGTGTTGTAAAAGTTGCTGTCTTCTCTAGTCATCAAAGGTGCTGATGATCTAAACCTTCAAGAGCGGTCTTAGAGTCATAAACAGGAGAGTTTGTTTTTATCACAAGTGTGGGTGCGTGTTGCAAAGGCCAAGGAAAGAAGTAATTCGTGGACTCGGAGCTATCATGGGGTTGTGGTAGTAAGTTTTCTACTCGAGATAGCAATAGGATGTTAGTGGTCTAAGTCTTATTATACAAACTTCAATTCTTTTATAGTGGTTTTTCTTTTTTACCTTGAAAATGGTTAGGTTAAATCCTTTCTAGATTTTTTACCGGTTTGGTTTTCCTAAGTCATCATATCGTTGTGTTTTTTATTTTTCGCTGCTTTGCTTGATATGGTTGTTTTGTTTTAACCTAGATCTGAATAATAAATCTAAGTATTCACTTGGTTAATTAATTAGGTTAAACAATCTAGTTTATATAGATCTAAAAACGTACAAAAAAATAATATAATTCCAGGACGAGATTGCCCTAATAATTCTAGACAATCTAGCTCATAATACCTATAACAACCAACTACAAATATCAGGATTAGCACTAATAGTTCTAGACAATCCACCTAATAATACCTATAACAACCAACTACAAATATCAGGATTATACAATTGTTAGGTGGCATACGTGGATTTTATGTAATTCAAAATAATAAATTTTTTTATCA
Source organism: Lithocarpus polystachyus (assembly GCA_033629205.1). Classification (NCBI taxonomy): domain Eukaryota; kingdom Viridiplantae; phylum Streptophyta; class Magnoliopsida; order Fagales; family Fagaceae; genus Lithocarpus; species Lithocarpus polystachyus. Next base: position 3,029,932 of record CM066171.1, on the reverse strand, counting down.
TAGAATAAAAGATATGAGATCGAATATCTTTTACACAAAAGAAACAATTTTGTATCTTTTGTATCTTTGATGTAATGATAAGCAGAAAATTAATGTCTTAGTATACTAATAAAGAGCAATTATTGTCTAATTCTGTTTTAAAAAAATTATTAGTATCTTAAATTAATGATAAAGATCGCATCAGTGTATTAGGATACTAATAACAAGTAATTATTATGGAGTTGATGATTAACTTAATGATAAAGAGCAAAGATACTGATATATGGCACCGTAAAGTTGATGCAAAATATTCAAATCTTATCTTGTCATGCAATAAAACGAACCTAGGAACACAAATTTAATGATATAAGAATTTTTTTTTTCATTCATTTTGCATATATTGAAATGTACGTATGTTTTTCTCAGCCATATAGAACGTTCAAGTTATTCGATATATATAATATTGACTTATGCCTTCATTAATTTTTTTATTTAATTTTTTTGGTTTATTTACACTGCAGCATTTTGCTTAAGAACATGCTAGGAGAGGGGCTTTACTAGGCCTTATTGGCCGAAGGGAAAACGCCCTCCAAGAAGTGGCTGATCAAGCTCGAGAATATGGCTCCCCTGATGTTCTTATAATTCCTGCAGATGTATCCAAGGTGGAGGACTGTAAGCGAATGGTTGAAGAGACCGAGAGTCACTTTGGCAGATGTAAGTCCAAATGGTTAATTTATAAGCTTATCAACTTAATTTGATTTATTTATTGCATGTGCTTTTATAATGGTGAAAATATCCAAATACCACGTTTTGACAAAATTTGTAGCAAACTAGCACTGTTTTGGAAATATTTAGTAATGTGCCACTTTTTTAGTACTCGAGTTTCCTAGGTGAGTCGCCAGCGTGGCACTGTTAACCTGGAATTTGAGGAATTAAAAAAACAATGTGGTACTCAATATTTGGAAAATCGAGTACTTGTTTATAGTACTCGGGCTTAACAAAGTCGAATACCTTTTTTTCTTTTTTCTACTTTTGTTTTCGTACAAAACTTTTACTTATTTCGTCTTCAATTGCTTGTGATCGTTGTGTCCACCATGTTGGGTGCATCATAGTACCGTGGGTCCTGCCCTCACTTGATAAAACACCTCATTAAAGAGGTGGTTGGACAAGCTACAAAAGTTAACCTATTTTCTTCTTGGGCAGTGACTTAGGTGTGTTGAATACGCTAAGGAGAAAAATTATTCATGCCCTTGGAAACTTCATTAGTTTAATTGAATTTTTTTATTCAATTTAGTAGATAACTTGGTAATTTATATTGAAATTGAAAATTCTTATTTCACTATTAAAGTTGGTATAAAAAAAAAATTTGTATTCTATGAAAGATCGTCAATTCGTCATCGAACATAATTTTTGCCTAAGTTTAGGAGTTTATCTGCACTAATGAATTAGTTATAGTATTTAGTACTGCAACTCGAACTTAACCTTCCAAATAAAAATTTTATGGCTCCGCCCTTACAAGTGGTGATCAAATTTGAAAAGAAAAGTGATCACCCTTAGGCTCCGTTCGTTTGGAATGAAAACAGGGAGGATGGAAAACAAATGAAGGAAAATAGGATAGAAAATACTGTTTTCCACTATTCGTTTGGGGAAGAAAAATAGGAAGGAAGGAAAACTCGAGAGAAAGTTTTCTCTCCGGGCCCACTTTTTTTTTTCCTTCCAAATCGGAAGGAAAATCTGGAGAGAAAAGTTCTATAGTAACACTTTTACAAAAATACCCTCTTCCCACTTATTTTTTTTCAACTTTCTCTTTTTCTTTTTCTTTTTTCTCAACTTACCTGAACATTTTTTTTTCTGTTCAACGTTACTTTCAGTAACGTTGTTTTTTTTTATTTTTATTTTATTCTTTTCAACGTTACAATAACGTTGTTGATTTTTTTTTTTCCAACGAAATTTTCAGTAACGTTACTTTTTTTTTCTTTCTTTTTTTTTTTCTCTGTTCAACGTTACTTTCAATAACGTTCTTTTTTTTTTTAATTCTTTTCAACTTACTGAACAGTAACATTGTTGTTGTTTTTTTTTTTTTTTTTTTAATGTGACCTAATCCAATTTTTACATTATAATAATATAAATTTATATATATGATGTGATAAATTTTATATTATTTAATGATTAGAAATAAATCTATTTCTTATATATTATATAACAAGGGTATAATAGTCAATTTATATAAATGGCATTTTCTATCCTTCCTTTTTTCTCTCCAACCGAACACAAGATTTTTCCATCCTCTCATTTTTCCACTCCTCCAACCGAACATACAAGAGGGAAAACTAAATATTTTCCATCCTCTCACTTTTCCATCCTCCCACAATTTTCCATCCTCTCACTTTTTCACTCTTCCAACTGAACGGACCCTTAGGTCAAGCAAAGATATTGGAAGTGTTTCAACTGCACCAATTGTAATTTCAATATTGATCATTGGGTTTTGACGTTTTGTGTAGTGGAAGGATAACAAGAAAGCAATAATGGATTTTGATTCACAGCCAACTATTTTATTTTTTATTCACAGCAAACTATAATATTGATAGGATAATAGGAAACTACTCTGATCATTGGTAGTGAACTAATGATGGGGCCACTGATCCGTTCATTCTATCCGAAATTTCAACCATATCGGAGTTTGATTTATGCGGTGGGATTTGGATTTTTGTGCTTGCAATTTGCGAATCAACGATACTGACTTCACAAGATGCGATTGCCTTACTATGGAGCCGGACAGTGCTCCAAATTAACAATAAGACAAACAGGGGACATCATTGATTCAAAGTTTCAAACCTATGACATCATTGATGAGTCAATATTATGTCATAGGTTTGAAACTTTGAATCAATGATGTCCCCGTTGGTCTTATAGTTAATTTGGAGCACTGTATGTATCGCCAAAAAAAATAAAAAATAAAAAATAAAAAAAATCTCATACTATAGACAGACTTATCATCATATATTCAATTCCTGTCTCTCTCTCTCTCTCTCTCTCTCTCTCCCCCCCTCTCTCTGTCTGTTATGGATTTGCTTCAAAAGTTGTTGAACATTGCACTCCTTCCCTTAACTTTAACTGCCATCCTTTTCTTATTACCATCATTTCTTTTCCTCAAGTATCTGTTTTCTTTAAAAAGAAATATATGCAGTGAGAACGTGGCTAACAAAGTTGTACTCATCACTGGAGCATCTTCAGGAATTGGCGAGGTTTGTAGCAAATTATCAATCTCACCTCTTAATCTTTGTAGATATTAACTGCCTTTTATATTATGTATTGATATTATATAATTCGGATTCTTAGAAATGTTGGGAAAAATATCATAATCCCCTCAATATTTGAATTAAAATATATAACTACTCTCCAATGACAATATGAGCAAAATTTAGGTACAGTGTTTTAAGCGCAGTATCTTAAATTTTCCTCTTAAATCTAAGCAACGTGTAAAAAATTTACCGCTCAGCAGCTGGCGTTAAAACATAATGCTCCAAAACAGAATGCTCCGTCACTTTGCTTCTTTTTTTTTTTTTTTTTTTTTTTTGACTGGCTACTACGGAGAGCCATCTGTTTCAGAATTCAGATTTCAGATCTGCCCCCACCAAACTTCTTCAGCTAAGTCTTCTCCTTTAAAGACATCATGATCAGGTTTTTAATATTTCTTGGGCTTTTTAAGATTTCAGATCTGCCCCACCAATTGAAGATTAATATTTCCTTAGCTTTTTATTCAAACCCTCTCCTCTTTATTACTTACCCGCCGTCTTCTTCATTTTCCTTGCCTGGTTCTCTATAAAAGCATGCGGTTTTATGTGGGTGAAAAGTGAAACCACTTTGCCTCCACATATGGTGGCTGGAATCAATGTGAGGCATGGTTGTGAAGAGGTCTTGCCAGAAATTTGTTGAGTTTTAGCCAAAATTTTTGTTTGAAATCTGTTTGTTTCTTGGGGAAATAAGGGTGAAAGTGTTTGAAGTTATCTGGTTTTCACGCATTTGAGGGAAAAGAGGAGAAAGAGTAGGGGAAAAAAAAAAGAAAAAAGAAAAAGAAAAAAAGATTGCAATACATTGTAACGCCGTTTGCTGAGCGGTATATTTTACCTACATGCCTTAAATTTAATAGGGAGACTTAAGGCTTAAATTTAATAGGGAGACTTAAGATACTGTACTCAAGATACTATATTTACTATTTAAGTTTTGCTCTAACAATATTATGGAAACAAAAAAATTTCAGCAAACACTACATAAACATAACCACACAAAAATACAAAATCTTACTTGATAAACCCTCTAGTGTAAAGGGGAAAACTACGAAGCAGCTTTGAAAAATATTTCCTATGAAATAGAAATTACAGTTATACAATTTATGTTAAACTTAAGTTCACCATAAATTGGATATACAACAAATAAATTTTAAAAAGTAAATATAATTTCATCACCAAGTCAGTAGCAAAATTTTCATCTAAATATTCTAACTCTCCATCTCTCCATGATTATAGCACTCAAGAACTCTACCAATTTATCTCTCTTTTCTGTGTTTTCTGCTCAATCTGGAACTCACACAAAATGGCCGAATAGCTCTTTGTTTGCGAAAATCCTTAGTTTCTTTCTGTTTTTTCTTTTGTGTCCCACACGCCTTGCAACACTTCTTATTAAGAATAGTCAGACATCTGCCATGCTTTAACATTTCTCAATAAATGAAAGAGTCAGCTTTGAAGACTTTTGAAACAAGCTCATAAATGAGCTTTGACAAATGTGTGTGCTGGAATCCAGAGGGTGTCACGTGCACCCAACAAGAAATGCTCATTTCTAAATGTTTTAGTTTCAACATTTTATTTATATTCACAAGAGAATTGTGGATATTAGCACATTTGAAAATAAGTAGTTATAAATTTATAATCATAGTGGATACCAAAATCTCAAACAACAGTTACTTTACTATATTATTATGTGAATTTGTAGCATATTGCTTATGAGTATGCTAGGAGAGCTGCTATTTTAGTCCTTGTTGCAAGAAGAGAGAATCGTCTTCGAATAGTCGCAAATAAAGCACAAGAACTAGGATCTCCAGAGGTTATTGTGATACGTGCAGATGTTTCCAAGGATGAAGAATGTAAGCGTTTTATTGATGAGACAATGAACCACTTTGGGCGATGTAAGTGTATCATGTGTTTTTGCTTTGGATTAATTTGTTGCAGACAAATTGTTTTACATAGTTTTATTCATACCCTAAAAGCAACTAAAATCATGACCGAAGTCATGATTTTCAACTACTAGTTTATTTTACTATGCTTTTCTGGAACAATAAATATTTTGGAATGTATAAGTTGTGAAAAAAATGATATTCCTACCATTCGTGGAAATATTTTGGAATCTACGAATCAATTTGTGACTGGTTTATGCAACAGTGGATCATTTGGTGAACAACGCTGGAGTAGTAAGAGTGGACCTTTTTGAAGATTCAACTGACACTGCTTCCGTTATGGTAATAACCATCAACATGTCTTGTCCCACTTTCTGTAACTATATTGGATTATAGTGAAGAAAAAAAAAAAAATAGCATAGTTAATCGTTCTACAGTGTTTTTTTTCATTCACGTCTGTTTGCATTGGGCATTTACGCGTTTGCGTTGCTACGTTTTGCTTTTTTTTTTTTTTTTTTTTTTTTTTACTCAGTGTGTTGTGCACTGTTTACTGGTCATGAACAGTAATTTTAGGCCAGTAAACAGTGTAAAACACCGTAGCAACAGTAAAAATTTTTTTTTTTTTTTTTTTTTCAGTTTTCAATTTTCAGCAAAATAAGCGGTATCCAAACGCATACATAATCCCAATTTTTTGTTAAGTTTTGAGTTTCATACTTGCATTAACAGACTCCAGTTTTATGTAATTTAGGACATAAATTTCTGGGGTTCAGTGTATAGCACCCATTATGCAGTTCCACACCTAAGAAAAAGCAAAGGAAAGATTGTTGTAATTTCTTCAACGGCAGCATGGCTCGGTACTCCGAGATTAAGCTTCTACAGTGTAAGAACTACGTACGAAACCTCCTTGGCATGCCTTACTAGTTGCTCACTTCGAGATTTTCTTTTACTTATGAATCAATGATGTCTTCAGGCAAGCAAGGCAGCCCAAATATGCTTTTTTGAGTCACTGAGAGCTGAGTTTGGTCCAGATATTGGAATAACCATTGTAACTCCTGGAGTAACTGAGTCAGAAATGACGCAAGGCCAATTTTTACAAAAGGTATATTGAGAATTAAAAGAAACGAAACTTGAAAATTAAATCCTTTACCAATCCTGTTTAAGACTTTAAGTTGCATTTACATTATTTAATCTTCTACATTTATAAAATCCAAACCATCTATTTTCACCCAATTCTGGCAATACACCATTTTGTCAGCAACATGTCTTGTCCAATAAGCAGAGTACATTGAATTTGAATCATGTGCAGTAGATCACGGGTTAAATGTAACTTCAACAATATAAAAAATGTTATATTCAGGTTACAAAACTTTCACTTTTCGTAAAGTTTAAAAAATGTCATAATAAACAGCTTTACTTTCAATTATTCTTTTTAGAAAGGCTGATTTTTGAACTCAAACTCGTTGCTTTGGGTGTAAGGCACTTTTCATCACACCAAAGCTCGACCTCTAGTTACCTCATTTATATATATAGGACCCTCTGGCTTGGGTACAAAACTTTATGTATTCCTATATATTGACCAAGAACCTTACCTTGTAATAATCCCTACTACATATAATGGAAAATGCTAAAAATTACAAATTTTCTTTAAAATACTGATAAACAAACAGGATGATGAATATAATCGATACCAATTAAATAATATTATAGTAAATATTTTAATAATTTTATTTTTATAAGACTTATGTAATAAAATTTATAATATTTCTAACATAGCTTCTTTCTTTCTTTTTTCCTTTTTTTGGCTGCATAAAGAGGGAAGAACTTATATGTAATTTCTACTCATAACTTAGCCATTATGTAACTTCTAGTCTCTCAAAACAAAATTGATTTTTTTTTTTTTTTTATCATTTCTAAATGGTGATATTTGCTTAGGTTGAAATGCCTTGGATGCCAGTTGAGTCAACAGAGAGGTGTGCCAAAGCAATTGTGGACAGCACTTGCAAAGGAGACATGTACTTGACTAAGCCATCATGGATGAGGGTGGGATTTTGGATGAGGGTCTTATGTCCTGAAGTTTTTGAGTGGTGTTTGCACTCAATGTTAGTCAATCGCCCATGCACTCATCAAAACAAGGACCGCTAGCTCAAACATCAGTGTTTTAAGCAAATAAATTCTAAGCAGAATTAATGGAGAGCTCGCTATGATTTAGACTGGATCTGGAAGGCTTTATTATTATTTGTGCAAATAAAAACTATATTGTACTATATAATGAGATTTATGATTATGTTTCTTTCTTTTTTGGGTATAAATTTTCTGCTCAAAATTAAAATATCATTTTTATATATTAAATAAATACCTGCGCATGAAGTAATTCACTACAACAAAGTTGATTTTTTTTTTTAGGGTAAAAACCCTTGAAAAAGGTATTAAAAGCCCTCAAAAAAATATTATTTTGAGGGTCTAACTGACCCTTGATGACCTTTGAAACAAATTCTCTCAATACAAATGTTTTATCTTTATCAAGAATTGGCAACCTTTGAAAATTTTAAAATAGTGCAATAACCTTTTTTTGAGGGTCTCCCAACCTTCAAAATAAGGTTTTTCTCTTTTTTAAAAAATAAATAAATAAACCAACAGTCATACACATAGACTTTAAAGAACCACATATTAAAAAATCTATATTATATCAAAACACATATATCAAAGCAAAATTCAATTAGCTTTCTAAATTACTAAATCCTTCATTCTTTAAAGTTTATGTAGACATTTTCACATTAACATAAAGGAACTTAGTATTTTAACTAGATAAAGGGGAAGAAGAAGAAGAAGAAGAAGAAGAAGGGAAATGAATCAGTGCAAGAACCATGCATAATCAAAAATCCTAATCTTAATCTTATTCTATTTCAATGCAAAACAACCTGATGTACTAATGTTTGGTCTCACATAAAGGATTCTGCCTTCTCCTGGTACTTTTCAATATACATCACCAACTTTCCCTTGCTTTAGGAACTGAAAGGAATAGAAAAACCAATTAATCATGCACTTGTTACATGGTTGGGGTGTTTGATTGAAAAATTGTCATACAATGAACTTCATATTGACATGTGATTTTCAATATGTAACATATTTCTGAAAAAGCAAATTAAGTAGCATAGTTTAGTTTATGAATTATTACCTTAACCACAAGTGTCTGAACCCCAGCATACTTGACATCCCAACTAAACTCACCCATGCTCCATCTAGTTCCCACCAAGAGAGTCACCATTATTCCCAAGGTGGTTCAAGTAGTAGTGAATATCAACTGCCTAGGATGCATTCATCTATCCATAGGATGCAAAACATAAGTTAGCACAATTAATCATTATTAGCATCATTGAGCCACAACTTTCATTTTAGAGCCAGGATATCAAGCACTAAGAGAATCACATAGCTTAATTATTTTCTATTTAACTCAACTTTTGCTAGATAAAAATAAATTTATTTAAGTATTTAACTCAGCTTTTGCTAGATATAAATAAATTTATTAATTTATTAAATAATAATAAAAAGTACTCCAATCTCACTACAGCAAAATCCAACAAACAATACTTGCCTTGTGCATCTAGATTACCCAAAGAAAAAAAAGTATAGACATGATTAGTTCATTAACACATAAGCGCACACACACACTCTGTTTTGAACTTAATCAACTTGACTTGCACCATAGAACTTTGAGTTTTATGAGAAATGTGTGAAACATAAATCAAAGAAATGTAGAGAAACCAAGAGTTTTCTTAAGTTAGATTTTGATTCAATAAATCCCAAAAAAAAAAAAAAAAAAAAAACCACAAGGAGGCATATTCCCCTCTCACCATGTCACATAATTAGCATTCCCTTCTTAGGTGACAGGATAAAGTACTATCTATTCATGAAGTTTTGTTGTCTAGGCTAATATTACACTACTTGATAACTTAACTTAGACTAGTATTTTCAAAATCTCAGCATTATGCCATTATATACTTTTTATTGTTCTTAACCCATTTGTCCAAATTTTATTTTAATCGAAAGTTATTTACTATTCAATCAATAAATTTGTATGTTCACTATGTTGTGTATAATTTTAAAATAATTTTTTTAATTTAAACATTTTATAAGGAAAGAGCAATTGAAACTCTTTTTTTTTTTTTTTTCTTGAGAATACTAAGTATTTTAACACACATACGGGGAGAGGGGAGAAAGTTTTTTAAAGAAACTTATAGTGATGTATATCCAAAAAGGCTAACTCTTGAATGCACAGCACTGACTTTAAATCTTTATAACTCACTCATTTTTCAATGTGAATGTGTATTAAAATACTTAGTATTCTCAAAAGAAACTTGATCATTTTAATATTTCTAACTTTAAGAGTATAAAAGGTGATGTAATTAATCCAATATTGTAATTGTCAAAAAACATGATCCAAAATGATGTAATATTGAAAAAAATTACATTAGAAACATATTGAACCTAACCCAAATATTGGTGCAGGTTTCTACATGTGCTCAATGCTTTATCTATAGCGTGCCATCTGAATAATTGGCAATGCTTTACGAGTAGGTACAAGTAAGCACAAATATTGGTGTAAGTTTCTACTGAACAAATGAGAAACTGATCTAGAGAATTGAGAGAATATTCTAGAGAATACTTTGATATTTTGCATAGAACTAACAGAATGAATTACATTATGAGAATCGGTTTTGATTATATACAGAGAGAGAGAGAGAGAGAGAGAGAGAGAGAGAGCTTAACAAACTAAATTCTGTTATAACAAACTTAACAGCTTAATCACACGTGCTTAATAGTAAATAGAATCCTAACTAACTGCCTCGTCCTTCAACGCTGCGTTTGACATCTCCCTTTAAGTGATACGGTGCGTTTCATGGCTTAATGACTTAACAATGAAAAACTGGAGTCAAACGACACCGTTGCACAAGCTTGCTTCTTCAGGCACCAGTGACATCAGTGCTAGCTGCACAATCGTGCTGCTGCTGCTGCTGCCATCAGTAGTTGTTGCATCAGTATGCTCCTGCTGCTCTACGTCTACATGTGCTCACTGCTCAATGCTTTATCTAACCATGCCATCTGAATAATTGGCAATGCTTTATGAGTAGGTACAAATAAGTACGATTACAGTTGGGACAGTACGAGTGTGTGCAGAGGCAATAGTGAATGGAGCTTTCAAGGGAGAGAGGTACTTGACAGAGCCAGCGTGGTTAAGGGTCACGGGTCACCTATTTCTTTTTTTTGTCTTCAAATTAAGAGAGGGAAAAAACAAAGACACTCGTTGTAAGAACTTTATATTATGTATGTTATCGGTGTGTCTCGTACAGGCTCCACCATATATACGATGCAATTCCTTAAAGCTCTCAAATAAAAGAATGTTCTCACTTGTGAAAAAAGAAAAAAAATTATATATATACACATATAATATATTTATCTATATATTTTAATTAAAAATTTATTATTATTTTTTTTATTGGTCAATAAAATGCATAAAAAAAATTCTATTATATCGCTATTTCAAAATTTATTTTTTAATCTGCACATTGCTACGACACGCACAGTTGATAGCAATGATAGGACAACACACTAGCACTGCACAAAAGTCATGGCCATACCACAGCTTACAGTTGGCCGACTAGCCCGCACACACTAACCCACGGCCTGCACTCAATCTCAATGTATACTTATAGCATAGGCACACACCCACTGCAATGTACACGGTATCTTTTAGACTTGTACTTTTACTTTTTTACTTCATGGATTATTATAAGTTATCACACCAAATAATAATTTGATGTCAATTTATTTGTATTATAGTGATATTAATTTATTGTATATTATTAATAAAAAATGTGCTATATTCATAACATTTTTTACAATATTTTCACAACAAATCATAGTTGATTAGTTGTTATAGGTTCAAATTTGAACCTAACACTAAGATTACCTTTTTACCCCAACAATAACAATCAGTAACAACCTGCTACTTAAGATTTGTTATGAAAATGTTGTGAAAAATATTATGAACATATCATTTCTCTTACCAATAATATCTGTTATAGTTGCATATGGAGAAAGAAGTTTTAAAAACTAAAATTAATAAAATCTTATTCAAGGTTTCAATACCTGTTATGATTACTTATAAAATCTTATTAATAAAGAACTATACTTAAATTGTCTTTTTTTAGAACACTCATAACCATAAGTCACATACTCACCTACTTTATCCCCAACACACACACACACTTAACCGGAAAAAAACTTAGGTGCTCTGGGATACTCTCTCCTCTCGCATAAGGGGTGGACCTCATGTGTGGGTCTCACCATGGGGCCCACCCCTCATGTGAGAGAAAGGAGCATTGCTCCTAGAACATGTAAGAATTACCCTACTTCCTACCATAGAGTCCACCCCTCATGTGAGAGAAAAGAGCATTGCTCCTAGAACATGTAAGAATTACCTCACTTAATCAGCCTTTTGTCTCTCTCACCCCAATCAGCCACCTAAAGATCTATATTTAAATTGTCTTTTTTTTCAATTATTCAGCTAGCCCACACTCATCCTTGTCCTCTCCCACACTTACCTGTCCATGTCTCATATGTCTTGTCCTCTCGCCAGTCTGGCACCGCCTTCAAATATCCAACCCATGGGCGGAATTGCATACATGGCTCTCTAAAATTTTTGAAAATTTCTCTATGCAATATATGAATATGTAATATTTTAATCATTTAACCTACAAAATAAGAACTACCCGCCGCTAATATATGTTGGAATTATACTTAAAAAGTAATAATTCAAGAGAAACACATATAATACATCTATTAATTAACAATCATATCATGTGCATGTGTAATAAAATTCAACAATAAGACGTGAGAAATATACATACTAGATTATGTTATTCAAGGACCTCAGAGCATCCACAGCAGTGGATGTAAATTTCCCTCATCTAAAAGTCACTTTATCTATAATTTTAGCTATTACTTCTTCACACTCCACAGCAGTACATCTATATTTTTAGCTATTTGATTAAAATAATGCAAAAAACTCATTACAATAATAATAAAAAATTTTACAGCAAGCTTTCGGCACAGCCATCACCACCACCACAGCACAACCATCACCTCCACCATAGCAAACAGCAGTTCACAGCAGAGAAAAAAAAAAAAAAAAAACCAGCGAAACCCAGAGAGGTGGGACGGCGATGAAGATCGGCGAGGTGGGACAGCGATGAAGATCGGCGATGAGATGGAGGACTGGGCGATAAAGATCGGCGATGAAGATGGGCGATGAAGGTCAGCGATGGAGATGGGCGATGAAGATCGGCGATGGATGAGTCGGCGATGAGATGAGATCGGCGATTGAGAGTGGTGTGAGATGAGATTGGCGATGAGAGAGAGAAAAAAAAAAGTGAAGGAAGAAGGAAGAAGAAGAAGAGAAGCCGGAAAGAGTAGAGAAAGAACGAAACAGAGAGAGAGAGAGAGAGAGAGAGAGAGAGAGAAAATAGTTTTTAAATGAGAGAGGAGAGAGGAAGTTAATAAAATAATAATTTTTTTTTTTTAGCTTTGATGAACAGTGCACATCTATAAATAGATGTGCACTGTTCATGTGGAGCTAAAATATAAGGTTTTAGCTCCACTGCTGGAGCTGTGTTTTTGGGGCTTGTGGAGCTATATTGATATATATTATAGCAATATAGCTCCACTGCTGTGAATGCTCTCACAAGCAATCAGGATTCTCTCCTCATCTGGTCAGAATTAACAAGAGTTTTATTTTCTCTTTTCACACCCCCTTGCAAGTGTGGCCTTGACAATATTTATAATATTCAGAAAGGACATAACCAGCCATAAAATCTTTCCTATCGTAATAACACTTCATGTAACAGATATGTTACATTTGTTAACAAACAACTTTGTTAATTAGATTCATTAATGAAAAAGTTCATTAATGTGTTACTACTTTTGTAACTCCATGCTAATACATGGATTCATCTATCGTTCATATCCAGAACTACCATAATGACAACACCTTTAATAGGAGTTCAAGTTACTGGTAATGACACGATAAATTTATTAAAGTCAACACTCAACGTGCATGAATCTCACTATGGAAGGACTTCCGAGATTATTATACACTAACCATCGAAAGACTAGCCCTTATTGTCTTCCATAGTTTGAGCAATTTTAACTTGCACCTCCTTTCCATCATGATCCAACAATGTACCTATCAGAATAGGCTATATCATGATGAATATGGTCAAGTCAAGGACTACAATGAATGCATTCATAATCTTAGTCTACTAAACCAAGTAGACCTATTTCAATATATCAATATCTTACATCATATAAGTATTGCATAATTTCACAAGAGACTGAATATTTATTTGTCAATAATAAAGGCATCATATATATGTATATATATTATGTTGGGCCACATTATTCTAACAATATATGAGTTTATTAATTTAATGGTACTCTTAAAAAAGAATTGTCTAACTAATAGTCATAGATAAGTTATTTTAATGTTCTTAAATTCATTTTTTTATTATAATATGTATTCTTGTATTTGCTAAAGTTTTGGATCATTCACATCTTTGAACATTTAATTAATTCAATTGAAAATTTTTACTCACTTTGATAGATAATTTTTTTTTTTTTTGAGAAAAACTTTGATAGATAATTAATTTGGTAATTTATATTAAAAATGACTTGAGTTTCTTGCCTAATGAATTAATACCACAACTCCGCATTCCAAACAAAAATCTTAATATTGAATTATATGATTTTATTGTTCTTAACTTGTTTGCCCAAATTTCATATTAATCAAATGTTATTTACTGTTAATTCAATAAGCTTACATGTTATGTATAATTTTAAAATATTAAAAAAAATTGAAAATTGAATATTTTATGGATGAAAGATTAATTGATACTTGATCATCTTAACATTTTTTTACATTAAAAGTATAGAAAGCGATGTAAGAGCATTCTCATCAAAAGTGTTGAAAATGCTAAATGCTATTTTTTTTTAGCATTTTTAACACCTCAAATCATAAAAACACCCCTACAATAAAGATGCTAAATGCTAAAATTTTTAGCATTGAGCTACAGTGAGCTGTTATTGATAACAACTCACTATAACTGGATTGTAAAAAAAAATTGTTTTTTATTCAGCCCAACGTCTCTTTTTTCTCACTTCTATCTTCTCTTTCCTCTCTTACTTCTCACTTCTCTCTTCCCTCTCTTGTGGTTTGGTGATTGTGGTCTGACAACTGTGGACCGCCGATGTTTGTGATCCAGTGATTGTCGGCTATCCTGGGTTATGGTCTGATGGTCATGGGTTGTGGGTCCAATGGTCATGAATCTGATTTTGGGTTGTGGGTCATGGTCTAATGGTCGTGGGGCGTGGTTTGAGGGTCTAATGGTCGTGGGGCATGGTCCGATGGTCGGCAATTGTGGTCCAATGGGCATGGGTCGTGGGTTCGATGGACAGATGGTCGTGGTTTTGGTTCCTGTGGATCGTGGATTCAACGGTTTGATGGTCATGGGTTGTGGGTCACAGTGTGGTGTTTTTAATGGATCGTGGGTCGTGGGTTCGACGATCTGATGGTCGTGGATCTGGCTGGTGGCGGCGATGGTGGAGGTTTCTTTTTTTTTTTTTTTTCCTGGTATGTGGTGGTGGGTGGAAGTGAATAGGGGTGTCCACGGGTCGGTCCGGGTCGGGTTTGTGCCCAACCCGGAACCGACCCGACCAGATCGGGTGGGCAAACTTTCAACCCGTCGCCGACCGTCTGAGAAGTCAGTTTGGACGGGTTGGAACATCGACGAGCGGCGGTCGGGTTCGGTCGGAGTCGTGATCTGGAAAATAATGAAAATCCGGCTAGAAAATGATGAAAATCGGCCAAATCCTTTGAGTTTTCGCCGGAAAAAGCCAAGATCTCGACTAGATCTGGCGAAATCTCGCCGGATCTAGCCAAGAACTCAACTAGATTTAGCGAAATCTCGCCGGATCTAGCCAAGAACTCAACTAGATTTAGCGAAATCTCGCCGGATCTAGTCAAGATCTAGCCAAAAAAACATCTCAAAACTCGCCGGAATGATCAAAACACGCCGGAATCTGGGTTTTGCTCGCCGGAATCTGGGTTTTTCGCCGAAATCTGGGTTTTCGCCGGTCGGTTCAGATTTCTTCGGGTTTTGGGGAGAAAACCCGCCAACCGACCCGCGGTTTTCGGATTTTGGAGGCGGAGACCCGCCGCCGACCTTCACCGGCGTCGGGTCGGTCCGGTTATCGGGCCGGATCGGACGGGCTGGCCGGGTGGGTCGGGTTTTGGTTGCTGTTGGACACCCCTAGAAGTGAATGTGGGAGTGGTGGGTGGATGTGGAGGTTTTTTATTTATTTATTTATTTTTGTTAGTTGTGGCATGGGTGGTAAGTTTGTGGTGATTATGGTATGGGTGGTGGGTTTATGGTGGGTGGTTGGGTGGTGGATTTTTTGGTGACTATTGGTATTGTGGTGGCCAGCGGTGCCGAGAATAGTTGGGTTGAGAAAGAAAGACAAGGAGAGAGAGAGATAGAATAAGAAATGAATAAAAAATAATAAAGAACGAATATTTAAATGAAGTGTTAAAAAAAATAGAAGTTTTAAAGTAAGATATATTGTAAAGTGATGTGTTATATGTTATAAAGTTGATTTTTTAGATGCTACATGCTAAAATTTTTAAGATTTTTAATGGGAATGCTCTAACCCAGTATTGTACTTGTCAAAAAACATCATTTAAAATAATGTAATATTGACAACAATTACACTAGGAATATACTGAACCTAACCCTAATATTGGTGTAGGTTTAGGTTTCTAGACGTGCTCAATGCTTTATCTATACCATGCCATCATGATTAAGTGGATATGCTTTATGAATAGGTACAATTAAGCACGATACCTGTTAGGACAGTACGAGGGTGTGCAAAGGCAATAGTGAATAGTGCTTGCAAGGGAGAGAGGTATTTGACAAAGCCAGCTTGGTTCAGGGTCTCCTATTTCTGAAAGGTGTTTTTCCCTGAGGTGATCGGGTGGAGTTATCGATTGATGTATATCAATAGGCCAGGGACTTCACACAAGGAAGCCCCCAGCAAGCAGATATTGGATCTCTCTGGTGCAAGAACATTATTTATCCATCTACAATCGACAATCCTGAGATCAAGATTGACTAAAATGAAGGTTGCTTTATGTTCTAGGAGGTTGATCCTAGTGAAATCAATCTCTTTATTTATGTGTGTTTTATCCTCTGCATGCTTGTAGGTTGTGTAACTTGTGTGTAGTACCGGTGTTTTTCCTGAGGTGATCGAGTGGAGTTATCGATTGATGCACGTCGATAGGCAAGGGACTTCACACAAGGAAGTGCCTAGCAAGAAGATATTGGATCTCTCGGGTGTCAAGAACATCATTTATCCATCTACAATCGACAACCCTGAGATTAAGACTGACTAAAATGAAGGTTGTTTTATGTTCTTTGAGGTTAAACACTTAAACCTAGTTATGTGATATCAATCTATATATTTTAAATAAGATTTTTTTTTTGTTTATTGGTCAATGTAATGCATAAAAAAGGTCCCACTATATCACTATTTCAAAATTTATTTTTTAATCTGCACACTGCCACTACACAGCAATGACAGGACAGCACAATGGCACACAAGCCCTGCACAAAGGCCATGGCCACACCACAGCGCACAGCTGGTCGACTAGCCCACACGCACTAACCCACGGCCCACACTCAATTTCAATGTATACTCGTAGCATAGGCACACACCCCCTACATTGTACACGGTATCTTTTAGATTTGTACTTTTTACTTTATTAATTATTATAAACTAGATAATTTCCCGCGCGATGCGCGGACACTTTAGAGATTCATTTGAAATAATTTTCACATTTTTTAAGACCTATTTATAATACTCATTTTATTGTATAATATTTATGTTTTACCAAAATATTGTTGAATGCTTTGAAACCCAATTTTCTTAATTCATATTTTATATATAAAAAAAAATTGTCATAGAATTGGCTTCTGAATATTGAGTAGAATTGCTCTACTAATCTAAACTTTTAAGGTTGGAACAATCAAGTTTTTTGACATTTGTAGGAGACTTAACATATTATATTATTTGTAGACTATATTTTTAAAATTGGTTAGATGATTTTGAAATTGAAATTTATAAATTTAAATTCAAATCATAAATACTTTCATATCCTAAAATTACAAAAATTCAGGCAACCTCCCAAATACTTTCTTAACCAAATACCGATTCTTAAATCTCAAACACTCATTTCATTATCTCAACAAAATGAAATTTTCTGTAAATACCGGCATATAGAGAATGTGATAAGATATAGAAAAAATAGTTAAAACAATTCCATTTATCAATATTTAATTGCCTTTAGCTCTCCACATTTTAAAAAATAAAATAAAAATTTAATAGAGCATAAAATACTCTAAAATCATCATTAACTTTTACTTTTATCATCATAGCTTATATCAATATTGTACTAAATAGTAGTAAAAAAACTACTAAGGAACTTATAAATTATTAGTTCTAAAACATTATAAATAAAAAAAAGCAACTAATCTCATCAATAATCAATTATAAGGTTTTTTTTTTTCTCTTTAGTTCTAAAAAAAATACATTTATGGTTTTCTCACACTAAATACCCAAAGATGTAAAGCAACCATAACTTTTACAAAACCCAAAACATCTGACCTCAACATTAAAACCATATGTAATCCGATATCACTCAATAAAAAATAAAAAAGCAAGCCCTCTTCCTTGGTTATAGCCAACTCATGTTAGTTAAGATTAGATAAAACGATGAAGTTGGAGTTGGGTAGGTGTCATTGAAAGATTGAAGATAAATGACATCATTCTTGGTCGGAATGTATTTGAGATGAGATGCATGAAGGGTTGTGGGTTATATATAAAGGAGTAGAAGTGCAAGAGATTTATCTTGAAACATTGAACCAAAAAAATCTAAGAGTCATGCAAAAAATCTTTATTCTTTAATAGGAAAAGTCTTGAAATATTGAACTAAAGAAACAAAAAGTCTCTAATTTTTTTTTTTTTTTTTTTTTGGTTCTTATATTGTGGCTTAAGAGAATTTTAATTCTCTTCAAATAGTGCGCCACATGGCAGCATCTCATGCTTTTACGCATGAGGTCTCTGCTTTTATATATATATTGAGCAACTAATCTCATCAATAATCAATTATAAGTTTTTTTTTTTTCTCTTTAGTTCTAAAAAAAATACATTTATGGTTTTCTCACACTAAATACCCAAAGAAGTAAAGCAACCATAACTTTTACAAAACCTAAAACATCTGACCTCAACATTAAAACCATATGTAATCCGATATCACTCAATAAAAAAAAAAAAAAAAAAAAAAGCAAGCCCTCTTCCTTGATTATAGCCAACTCATGTTAGTTAAGATTAGATAAAACGATGAAGTTGGAGTTGGGTAGGTGTCATTGAAAGATTGAAGATAAATGACATCATTCTTGGTCGGAATGTATTTGAGATGAGATGCATGAAGGGTTGTGGGTTATATATAAAGGAGTAGAAGTGCAAGAGATTTATCTTGAAACATTGAACCAAAAAAATCTAAGAGTCATGCAAAGAATCTTTATTTTTTAATAGGAAAAGTCTTGAAACATTGAACTAAAAAAACAAAAAGTCTCTAATTTTTTTTTTTTTTTTTTTTTTGGTTCTTATATTGTGGCTTAAGAGGATTTTAATTCTCTTTTCAAATAGTGCGCCACATGGCAGCATCTCATGCTTTTACGCATGAGGTCTCTGCTTTTATATATATATTGATGATTATCACATTAATTAATAATTTGATGTATATCGTATCAACCTATTTGTATTATGATAATACTAATTTATTGTACTTAATTATGCAAATAGATGAAAACACTCCAATTAATGAACTTAATTATTTAAAAAGACTAGATTCTTTTTCAAATGCATATATTACTTATAGAATATTACTAACAATACCTGTTACAGTTGCATCTGCAAAAAGAAAATTTTCAAGACTAAAATTAATAAAATCTCATTTAAGATTTACTATGTCACAAGAAAGATTAATTAAGTGAATTAGTCATATTATCAATTGAAAAAAAAAATGTTAGGGAACTTAAATACAAAAACTTAATCAGTAATTTTGTATCTCAAAAAGTAAGAAAAATAGATTTTAAATAAAAAATATAAAAAATTAATAATTAATATTTAAATATACAAAAATGCCTGATTAAAATTTTCACCTGAGGCTCCCTAAGTTGTTGAGCCAGGCCTGTGTGTGTCTCATACATATACAAATGATCTCTATAAATATGTAAAAGAAAGAAATTAGTTTGCAAAGGGTTATTGATAATGCAAAGAGTATGTACAAACGAGATAATATGAATAGGGAGTACCTAAAGATTTTTCATGAATAAGTGTGCATGTTGTTTTTGTTTATAGTAAATCACTACTATCATGTAATTAAACTCAATTAAAAAATTTACTGTAGCACTTAAAGAACTATATAAGTTTTGTTTTTTTAACACTTATTAACCTCCATGAATCACACACTCACCTCACTCAGCCCACACATACACACACATATATCTTGTCCTCTCACACACTTACCAGCCCTTTTCTCTCTCTGACTCTCTCTCCCCAATCAGCCACCTAAAGAACTATACTTAAATTGTCTTTTTCAATTATTCAGCTAGCCCACACACTCATGGCTTGTCCCCTCCCACACTTACCTGTCCATGTCTCTTATCTCTTGCTCTTGTCCTCTCGCCAATTGGCACCGTCTTCAAATATCCGACTCATGGGCGGAATTACATACATGGCCCTCTAAATTTTTTGGAAATTCCTCTATGCAATATATAAATATTTAATATTTTAATAATTTAGCCTGCAAAAATAAGAGCTAGCCCCGGCTAATATATGAGTTAATTAATTTAATGGTACTCTTAAAAAAAGAGTATATTGTCTAACTAGTAATTTTAGAGAAGGTATTTATTTTTACTAAATTCATTTATTTTTATTATAATATGTGTTCTTGTATCTATTAAAGTTTTGGATTATTTAAGTCTTTGAATATTTCATTAGTTCAATTGAAATTTTTTACTCACTTTGATAGATAACTTGTACATTTTTAGACTCCCGTAAACTAGATTGTTTAACCTAATTAATTAACCTTCAAATATCCGACTCATGGGCAGAATTACATACATGGCCCTCTAAATTTTTTGGAAATTCCTCTATGCAATATATAAATATTTAATATTTTAATAATTTAGCCTGCAAAAATAAGAGCTAGCCCCTGCTAATATATGAGTTAATTAATTTAATGGTACTCTTAAAAAAAGAGTATATTGTCTAACTAGTAATTTTAGAGAAGGTATTTATTTTTATTAAATTCATTTATTTTAATTATAATATGTGTTCTTGTATCTGTTAAAGTTTTGGATTATTTAAGTCTTTGAATATTTTATTAGTTCAATTGAAATTTTTTACTCACTTTGATAGATAACTTGTACATTTTTAGACCCCTGTAAACTAAATTGTTTAACCTAATTAATTAACCAAGTGAATATTTAGGTTTATTATTCAAATCTAGGTTAAAACAATAAAGTCATATAATGTAAAGCAACGAAAACTAAAGAACACAATGATATGATGACCTAGGAAAACCATACCGGTAAAAAATTTAGAGAATTTAACCTAGCTATCCTCAAGGTAAAAAACATATACACTATAAAAGAATTGAAGTTTATAGAATAGAACTTAGACCACTAACATTCTTTTGCTACATGGAGTAGAAAACTTACCATCACGACCCCATGATAGCTTCGAGTTCAAGGACTACTTCTTTCTTTAATCTACAGCAACCACAAGTTCTCCTACTTGTGACTTTGAGACTCCACTTAAAGGTTTCAGATTTTCTTTAAGTTCTTTATGCAGCAACTAAAGCGATCATTAAGTTCTTAACATGAATCTTGATCTTGATAACCTTAAGTGTATATAAAAGTAAGTACCTTTAAAACTCACAAGAGATTCAACACACAGTACATCAAAGACTTCTAAAACATAGCTAGTGTTTTTTCTTTTATACTAGGAGTAAAACATAAAACCCTACACGTCACATGAGCTTAGGCTTAATTGGAAATTCTGCAAAAAAATTAATCTGCACGAGGTTCTATCAATCGAGTCTAATTTTCAATCGATTGAGCTTTGCAGATTTAGTCTAATAAATTCTACAATCACTCGATTCCAATTTTACAAATAAACATACTTTGAGCAACCAAAACCTAGACTCTAAGTTTTGATCATGATTTGCCAACACATTACAAATTGAAATTCTAATACATTTAGTTCCTAAAGTCTTAGAACCTAACATAACTAATTTGGTAATTTATATTTAAAATGAACATTTTAAGTATTTCACAATGCAATTTTGTAGAAAAAAATGGAATTTTATTCTATAAATGATTGTCATCAAAAATAATTTTTGTATTTGTACATGAGTATAAGAGTTTGACTCGAGTCTCTTGCCTAATGAATTAGTACCACAACTCTGCATTCAAAAAAAAAAATTCTAGCTCCACCACTGCATTGTAATTAATTTGAAAAAAAAAAAAAATCATCCTTAAGTCAAGCAAAATTGAAGAGTTTCAACTTTCAAGTACCCCAATTGTCATTGGGCTTTGTGCAGTGGAAGAATATCGAGAAAGCAATAATAGACCGTGATTCACAGCCAACTATCACCCTTCGTTCCACCCGAAATTCACACCCCCCCCCCCCCCCCCCCTTCAAGTACCCCAATTGTCATTGGGCTTTGTGCAGTGGAAGAATATCGAGAAAGCAATAATAGACGTTGATTCACAGCCAACTATCACCCTTCGTTCCACCCGAAATTCACACCCCCCCCCCCCCCCCCCCCCCCAACAATGTGCTTGTAAAAGTTGATTCATGCGATGGGATTTGGAGTATCTATTTTTGTGATTTTGCAAATCTTCTCAAGATGAGATTGCCGTACTATGGACAATGCTCCAAAATAACTAAAAGCCAAAGAAGGGACATCAATGACTCAAGTTTTAAATCTTATATAGGAGTTGATTCATGCCATGGGATTTGGAGTATCTATTTTTGTGGTTGCAATTTGCAAATCTTCTCAAAATGAGATTGCCGTACTATGGACAATGCTCCAAAATAACTAAAAGCCAAGAAGGGACATCATTGACTCAAAGTTTCAAATCTTATATATAAAAATAAGGTGAAACTAAATTGTTGGTCTCTAAAATTTACTTACGAAGCGCTTTGTTTATGTATCCTTCTATTAACTTTGGTTAGTTTCTTTATTTATGTATCTAATGGAATAATGATGTGGCAATTTTTTAATGATGTGCCATTTTTTTATTAAAAAATTACACATCAAAATACACATCAGCTTGGGTCTTCCAAATCAAACCCGGTTCTATTTCGGATCATACATTGATTTTCTTAGTAACCAAACAAAACTACTACTAATTGTTTTCAGATCTCTCATTGATTTTCTTAGCACTTTGCATCTCATAATGACCGCCTGGCTTCTCCAAGCTGTAGTACTACCCCACTCTCTCTAAAACCAAAGGATTTAAAATCAAAACCCCAATTTGAATTAAAAAGAAAAAATAACAGGAATAGGACTATATGCGATGATTGAAAAAGATGGAGATACCCTTTTGATCGTCCACTAAAAAATATATTATATAGGGTAGGGAGATGCCTTCCAAATGTGGGTGTTAGACTAACCGATCTCGGAGATACCCATGTACTTTCGAGAAATATATGAGTTGTGGTTTTTCTTTCATTATCCTAATAATTATTATGGCTATCCAAACCTTGAGAATGTTTTCAATTTGTATTTGATTTTCGACATGTACTACAATTTTCCAAGCGGTGGTGAATCTAACAGCTAGTAAGAAGGCAGCCGACGGTAAATTCTGCAAACCAGGTTTTAAAGATTGGAAAATATTAGTAGTAGTTTTGTTTGGTTAGTAAGAAAATCAATGGAAAATCCAAATAGAACTGGGTTTGATTTGGAAGACTCAAGCTGATGTGTGATTTTTTAATGATAAAAAATTGTCACATCATTAAAAATTTGCCATGTTATTATTTTATTAAACACATAAAAAAAGAAATTAACAAAAGTTAATGAAAGGACTACTAACGGACATTTAAAACTTCAAGGACTAATGGTGCTCACTTGAAACTTCAAGAACTAAAAGCGCTCAGTAGAGTAGATAAATTTTGGGGACCAGCGTTATAATTTCACCTAAAAAAATCACACTACATGTATATATTGCCAAAAAAAAAAAAAAAAAACCCCCCTCATACTATAGGCTTTATCATATATCATATCTTGCTTATCAAAAAATATAGGCTAAAATGCAAAAGTCATCCTCTAAGTTTCACCATTTTTCATTTTAGTTCTCTAAGTTTGCATTTTGTCATTTCAGTCCTCTAAGTTTCAATCCTTCTCAATTCAATCTTCTGTTAATATTCCATTCATGCCCACTGTTAACTTGTCCAAAAACGATGACGTTTTGCCCATTATTTGATATTTCATTTTTATTTAACAATTTATTTCTTAATTAAAAAACATTAATTTAAAAAAAAAAAAAAAAAAACCCCAGTTCATCCCCATCTGAAGAACATGAACCATCTGAACAACACAAAATAGAAACCCCACTACCCACTCTTGCCTAACTGCCTAACCCATCAAAAATTGAGATCGAGAGGGAGAAAGCAAGATCAAGAATGAGAAAAAGAGATCGGGAGACCGAGAGATCGAGAGGGAGAGAAAGTATTTTGCAGAGAGCAAATTAGAGGAACCCAGAAAGGCTCTAATACCAGCAGATCGTGAGGAAGAAAGTGAGCAATTGACGCACGTCTAACCCAAGCTGAAAGGCTCTTCCTCCAACCTGAAATAAACCAAGTAAACACTGTGAAATCGGGTTAAAGAACCCCATAGACCCAGACTAAACCCAGCTCAACTCAGTGATGCTCAAGCACCCAAGGTTCTTCAGCCTCATGGTCAGTGACTCTAGTGGCCGAGAACACAGGCGCCACATTGAGAGACCGAGAGGGAGAGGAGGTATTTAGGCCGGAGTCAAGTACATCTGGAGCGGAGCCGCTGAGATGCCAAGTACACCAAGAGTGGAGCCGCCAGAATACCTTCTCTCCCTCTCGATCTCTCGGTCTCCCGATCTCTTTTTCTCCTTCTTGATCTTGCTTTCTCCCTCTCGATCTCAATTATTTGATGGGTTAGGCAGTTAGGCAAGAGTGGGTAGTGGGGTTTCTATTTTGTGCTGCTCAGATGGTTTGTGTTCTTCAAATGGGGATGAACTGGGTTTTTATTTTTATTTTTTTTATTTTTAAAATTAACGTTTTTTAATTAAGAAATAAATAATTAAATAAAAATGAAATATCCAATAATGGGCAAAACGTCATCGTTTTTGGACAAGTTAACAGTGGGCATGGATGGAATATTAACAGAAGATTGAATTGAGGAAGATTAAAACTTAGAGGACTGAAATGAAAAATGGTGAAACTTAGAGGGTAACTTTTGCATTTTAGCCAAAAATATATCAGATCTTCAATTCCTCTCTCTCTCTCTCTCTCTCTCTCTCTCTCTCTCTCTCTCTCTCTCTCTCTCTCTCTCTCTCTCTCTCTCTCTCTCTCTCTCTCTCTCTCTCAAAGTCATGGATTTGCTTCAAAAGTTATTGAGCATTGTACTCCTTCACTTATCTTTAACTGCAATTCTTTTCTTATTGGCACCATTTCTTTTTCTCAAGTATCTTTTTTCATTAAAAAGAAATATATGCAGTGAGAATGTAGCTGACAACGTTGTACTCATCACTGGAGCATCTTCAGGAATTGGCGAGGTTTGTAGCAAATTATCAACCTCACACAACTTAATCTTTGTAGATACTAACTGCTTATTTATATTATATTGATATTATATAATTCGGGCTCTTAGAAATGCTCATTTTTAAATGTTTTAATTTTAACATTTTATTTATACTCACAAGAGAATTGTGGATATTAGCCCATTTGAAAATAAGTAGTTATAATCTTAGTGGATACCATAATCTCAAACAATAGTTAATTTTACTATATTATTTTGAGAGTTTGTAGCATATTGCTTATGAGTATGCTAGGAGAGGTGCTGTTTTGGCCCTTGTTGCAAGACGAGAGGACCGTCTTCGAATAGTCGCAAATAAAGCACAAGAATTAGGATCTCCAGAGGTTATAGTGATACGTGCAGATGTTTCCAAGGATGAAGAATGTAAGCAGTTTGTTAATAAGACAGTGAACCACTTTGGGCGATGTGAGTGTATCATGTGTTTTTGCTTTCGATTTATTGGTTGCAGGCAAACTGTTTTACATAGTTTTATACATACCCCAAAAGCAACTAAAATCATGACTTGAAGTCAAGTCACGATTTTCAACTACTAATTTGTTTTACTACGCTTTTCTAGTATAATAAATAACTTGGAATGTATAAGTTGTGAAAACTGATATTCCTAACTGGTTTATGCAACAGTGGATCATTTGGTGAACAACGCTGGAGGAATCAGAGTGGACTTTTTTGAAGATTCGACTGACATTGCTTCCAATATGGTAATAATACCAACATGTCTTCTCCCACTTTCTGTAACTATTTTGGATTATAGTGAAGAAAAAAAATAGCATATTTAATCGTTCATCAGTGCTTATTTTTCATTCTCGTCTATAATATATAATCCTAATTTTTTGTTAAGTTTTGAGTTTCAAACTTGCATTAACAGACTCCAGTTTTATGAAAATTAGGACATAAATTTCTGGGGTTCAGTGTATAGCACCCATTATGCAGTTCCACACCTAAGAAAAAGCAAAGGAAAGATTGTTGTAATTTCTTCAGTTGCAGCATGGCTCTGTACACCGAGATTAAGCTTCTACAGTGTAAGAACTACGTACGAAACCTCCTTGGCATGCCTTACTAGTTGTTCACTTCGAGATTTTCTTTTACTTATGAATCAATGATGTCTTCAGGCAAGCAAGGCAGCCCAAATATGCTTTTTTGAGTCAGTGAGAGCTGAGTTTGGTCCAGATATTGGAATAACCATTGTAACTCCTGGAGTAATTGAGTCAGAAATGACGCAAGGCCAATTTTTACCAAAGGTATGAGAATTAAAAGAAACGAAACTTGAAAATTAATCCTTTACCAATCCTGTTTAAGACTTTAAGTTGCATTTAAATTATTTAATCTTCTACATTTTATAAAACCATCTATTTTCACCCATTCTATTAAAACACTCACACATGTTTAAAATTGCTGAGCTGAAATTTTTTTTAAAATACTGACTAAGCAATTTTAAACAAGTGAAAGTTTTTTAGTGGAATGGTGGACAAATGACGTGGTCCACTAAGGGACTGTATAATTTCTCCCAATTCTGGCAAGACACCATTTTGTCAACAACATGTCTTGTCCAATCAGCAGAGTACATTGAATTTAAATTTGTGCAGTAGATCACGGGTTAAATGTAACTTTAACAATATAAAAAATGGCATATTCAGTGTACAAAACTCTCGCTTTTTATAAGATTTAAAAGATGTCATGATAATTAGTTTTACTCTCAATTATTTTTGTTAGAGAGACTAATTTCCAAACTCAAACTCACGACCTATTGTTTTGGGTGTAAGACACTTGTCATCACAACAAAGCTCGACCTCTAGTAACCTCATTTATATATATATATATATATATATATATATATATATATATATAGCTTTACCCTCAATTATTTTTTTTTAGAGGGACTAATTTCCTAACTCAAACTCACAACCTGTTGTTAGGTATAAGGCACTTAGCTTTACCCTCAATTTTTTTTAGAGAGACTAATTTCCTAACTCAAACTCACAACCTATTGCTTTGGGTGTAAGGCACTTGCCATCACACCAAAGCTCAACCTGTAGTAACCTCATTTTTATATATATATATATATATATATATATATATATATGTAAGGGAGGGGGGAGCACAGCTGCTGAAGAGGGAAGCACAGTAATATAGTAAATGTAAGTAATATATAAAAGTAAAGTAGAATCATCCAAGAAGGCGGTAGAGCAATATATAATCAGAGTAATTTAAAGCAATAATAAGGCGGTAGAACCAACCAAGCAGTATAACAAAATAATTATAAGCAATATAACAAAATAATTATGAGGCGGTAGAACCAGCCAAGCAATATAACAAAGCAGTATATTAAAGCAGTTAGGAGACGGTAGAACCAACCAAGCAAAGTATTAAACAGTTTAAAATATAATAAATACAAAGCTGAAAGTAGTTATTATTGAAACTAGATAATCAACACTTACAGCAGTAGTAGTCACAGGATTACAACAGTTTAACAGTACAAGACTTGGAGACTAGTTCTACTTACAAGCTTTGTAAACAAGGTAGTAGTAGGTTGTAAACAAGGTAGTAGTAGGGAAATAGGAGAGTAGTGGGAATCCTAGAGGAGAAAGGAGTCCTAAGGAGAGTCTAGAGAGTTCTCCGTCTAAGGATTTCTGTCTCTAAGGAGTTCTGTCTTTCAACTCAAGGGACAGCCCCCCTTAAATAGGCAAATTTTTCGGAGTGAACAGTAACCATGAACAGTGAACAGTAACTTTTTCACTGTTTGTCACATTTCGTAGCAGGTTCTGAATCTTCATGTTTTATCAATTTGTGCTGAGAGAAGTGACCAAATCAAGAGGAATCCTTTTATAAAAAGCAGCATCAATTGTGGGAAACAGGTAGCATCTTTGGTGGGAAACAAGCAGCGCAATTTTCGGGAAAATATTGTAGCATTTTGGCCATTGTGTAGGCCAGACAAAAAAGGGAATCATGTGGGAAACAGGTAGCTCAATTATCAGGAGAAAATCACGTGGGAAACAGGCAGTGAAATTGTCGGGAAAATATCATAGCATTTTGGCCATTGTGCAGGCCAGACAAATAGGGGAATTTGAACCAATCTTTCAAGGAATCAAACTATAGTTGCTTTTGGAGGACCTTTCATTTTCCGAACCATCAGCAACTTCTTTTAAAAGAGAACAGGGGCCTAAACAGTAATAATCATTAATCAGTATTAGGAGCATCTGATGGGTAACCATCATAAGGATCTCATGGGGAATCATCATTGCATCTATGCTCATGGAAAGTAGCATACTGATTGCAGAGTCCGCAATATAGAATTGGTTCATACATTAGGTTTTCCCCTATAAGAAATTCTCTGAGATCTGTATGTCCAATTCTTCTTGAATTATGGATAGCAATATTATAAGGCCGACGACCAAAAACAGAAATCCTATCTGTGCTTCCTATGAAATGGTAGTCTTTCCATAGGTCTTGAGTGACTTCCAGGATTTGATTATTGAAATAACTTCTCCAACATTCAGCAAGAGCATAAGGATCCCTGAAGGATAGGCAGGAATCTCCTTCAAACCATTGCCCTTGATGGGTGTACCCATTAATAAGTACAAGAGATTTAGAAGGCTGAACATTCATCCAATTATCTCTTTCCCATTTTGGCAAGGTGCTCCAACATCTGATAGAAACATTAGGACTATTGATTTGTGAAACAACATTTTGGATAATTTGCGGGAACTGGCTAATCTAGTCATGGCTTGTTAGCTTGAGGAACCTGATAAAGCCTTGTTCAAACATCTGGGACAACCAATCAGGGTCCCTGTCATCCTCATCTTCTCCATCTTCATAATTGATCAAGAGACCTGGAAACGGATGCTTCTTTTCATACACTCTGAGACTGCTCCCAAAGTGCTCCATAAAAAACATAAAAGATACAGAACCAACTTTGTTAAATCCAATGATTTTTATGCTAAAAAGAAAAATGTTTCTAAAAGATATGATAAACAAAAATCTAGTAAAGGTAAATGTTTCAACTGTGGAAAACCTGGTCATTTCAGTAAAGACTGTAAGCAAAAACCTGGTAAGCATAAAAATAAACTTAATATGCTAAACATTAATGATAATGATCAAGAAGAACTATTCCGAATCCTTGAATCAAACGTCTTGTCTGATTCCTTGGAAGACGATTTTTCTTCTTCATCTGATTCTTGTTACCAATCTGATGATGATTCCTCTGGTTCACATACTGTTAAACTTGGTTGTAGAGATTCTTGTTGCAATGTTATTAAAACTATTAATGTTCTCACCAAAAGTGAAGAAAATGAAAGCTTGTTAATCAAATTGATAAGTCAGATTGAAAATCCTGAATTGCAAAAAGAATATCTTGATAAGCTTAAGAAAATTTTGAAAAAAAGATGAAAATGATAAAAAATTGAAAGCGACAATAAGTTTTGAAGAAACTTTGGAAAGATTTAACAAAAAGAAATCCAAAGAATCAACTGTTAATGAGCTCCAACATGAGATCACTGTTGTTGAACAAGAGATAATTGAATTAAAAAATGAATTTAAAAGCATTAAAAGTGATAACAATGATCTTAAACAAGAATTGCTTCTGCTAAGAATTGATAAAAATCTTGATAAACATCAGTCTGATAATGAACAAGATGAGCTCAAAGATGGAGATGAATCCAGTCAACAGGCTCTTCTTTCTGATAAAGGTATTGCTGATGTTCTCACTGATTCTCAACTTAATCTTGTTAATAAATTGCTTCCTCCAAAATGGTTTATAAAAGTTAAAATTGTTGTTTCTCATGATTATCATTTCAATGTAATTGCTATGATTGATTCCAGTGCGGATATGAACTGTATCCAAGATGGATTAATTCCTTTAAAATATTTTGAAAAGTCAACTGAAAGATTGGTTTCTACTAATGGTACTCAAATGAAAATTAAATATGAATTGAATAATGCTCATGTTTGCCATGATAATGTCTGTTTTAAGATTCCTTCTGTTCTTGTTAAAAACATGATTGATAAAGTGATACTTGGTCTCCCTTTCATCAATGCTTTGTATCCCTTTCTTGTTGAACATGATGGAATTACAACTGATCCTTTTGGACATAAAGTAAAATTCAAATTTGCTTCAAAATTTGAAATTGATATTGATAATGCTTTGACTCTGATTTATACTAAAACTAATCATCTTAACTTCCTTGAGCAAGAACTTAGATGCAAGACAATTGTTGAACAACTTTCTGGTAAGTTGATGCATTCAAAAATTGACGATTTTTAGAATATTCTGATTACTGACAATTGCTCTGGATTTCCTAATGCTTTAGGCTACAGGAAGAAACGATTGCTCTTTCTCGCCAAAGATTTTCCCTTTCAAGAGATGCTAATGAATTTTACCAAACCTTTCACAATTGTTCTTGCATTCGATGTCATAATTTTTTCAGTTTTTGCAATTGATGTTACTATTTGTTCTAATATTCTCGATCTTTCTTGGCAAGGAAAAACCTATGTTGATGAAAAACAAACTGCTAATATAAAAACCACTAATAAGTGGATTAAAGATACCTGTACCACTAATCAGTGGAGTCTCATGACTTCTTCGGCAGAGAGGAAGAACAAGGGGAAAGCACCTGCACAGGGCTATCCTCAAGACAAAAGGCTCCCAGCGGGACAACCTTTTGTAATGCATGAAGGCATATCTTCTGGGGTAAAACCTAGTAGATCAACATCCCTTCAGGAATTTGTCTCGGCAGAGGTGACATATTCCAGTGATGATATGGTTGTTGCTTTACAAGAAGTTTTGTCTAAAACTTTGCAGTTCCACAACGGAGTTTATAGTGAACTACCAAACTCTGTTAAATTTATTCTTGATAACCTTCAAACTGCTTTTATTCAAAAACACAAAAACCTCTTCAAGAAAACCCTCCAGACACTTGAAATCCATCTTGTTAACCTTACTGCACAAAATGAGGTTTATGTTAGCCATTATGCCAACCTTGTTTCAGAAAATGAGGCTCTTAAAAGCCACCTTCTTAACTACCCAAATGTTATAAATGAACCCTACACTAGTCAACTCTTTGGCAAAGAGGAAATCCATTCCATGGATAAAAAGACTATAATGGGCATTGATTATGCTAGATTAAGTCTTAAGACTCAATCTTTGTTAAGAAGTGTTGTTGCCAACTTGCCAACTGAAATACAATCTAGTATTTTGGAAAGCAAGGCTATGTTTGGGTCTTTTGACCTATGGTACAAATATTTCAAAAAACTTGTTACAGCTACTATTCCTGATCTTGATGATCTAAATGATGGTGATAATGTCTTTATCCAGCTAGACTGGGAAGAGCACTTTGGGAGAAGTCTCAAAGTGTATGAAAAGAAGCATCCATTTCCAGGTCTCTTGATCAATTATGAAGATGGAGAAGATGAGGATGACAGGGACCTTGATTGGTTGTCCCAAATGTTTGAATATGGATTTATCAGGTTCCTCAAGCTAACAAGCCATGACCAGATTAGCCAGTTCCCGCAAATTATCCAAAACGCTGTTTCACAAATCAATAGTCCTAATGTTCCTATCAGATGTTGGAGCACCTTGCCAAAATGGGAAAGAGATAATTGGATGAATGTTCAGCCTTCTAAACATCTTGTACTTATTAATGGGTACACCCATCAAGGGCAATGGTTTGAAGGAGATTCCCGCCTATCCTTCAGGGATCCTTATGCTCTTGCTAAATGTTGGAGAAGTTATTTCAATAATCAAATCTGGAAGTCACTCAAGACCTATGGAAAGACTACCATTTCATAGGAAGCACAGACAGGATTTCTGTTTTTGGTCGTCGGCCTTATAATATTGCTATCCGTAATTTAAGAAGAATTGGACATACAGATCCCAGAGAATTTCTTACAGGGGAAAACCCAATGTATGAACCAATTCTATATTGCGGACTCTGCAATTAGTATGCTACTTTTCATGAGCATGGATGCAATGATGATTCCCCACGGGATCCTTATGATGGTTACCCATCAGATGCTCCTAATACTGATTAATGATTATTACTGTTTAGGCCCCTGTTCTCTTTTAAAAGAAGTTGCCGATGGTTCGAAAAATGAAAGGTCCTCCAAAAGCAACTATAGTTTGATTCTTTGAAAGATTGGTTCAAATTCCCCTATTTGTCTAGCCTACACAATGGCCAAAATGCTATGATGTTTTCCTGACAATTGCGCTGCCTGTTTCCCACGTGGTATTCTCCTGATAATTGAGCTACCTATTTCCCACATGATTCCCCTATTTGTCTGGCCTACATAATAGCCAAAATGCTACAATATTTTCCCGAAAATTGCGCTGCTTGTTTCTCACCAAAGATGCTACCTGTTTCCCACAATTGATGCTGCTTTTTATAAAAGGATTCCTCATGATTTGGTCACTTCTCTCAGCACAAACTGATAAAACATGAAGATTCAGACCCTGCTACGAAATGTGACAAAAGTGAAAAAGTTACTGTTCACTGTTACTGTTCATGGTTACTGTTCACTCCGAAAAATTTGCCTATTTAAGGGGGGCTGTCCCTTAAGTTGAAAGACAGAACTCCTTAGAGACATAATTCCTTAGACAGAGAACCCTCTAGACTCTTCTTAGGACTCCTTTCTCCTCTAGGATTCCCACTACTCTCCTATTTCCCTACTACTACCTTGTTTACAAAGCTTGTGACTAGAACTAGTCTCCAAGCCTTGTACCGTTAAACTGTTATAATCCTGTGACTACTACTGCTGTAAGTTTTGATTATCTAGTTTCAATAATAACTACTTTCAGCTTTGTATTTATTATATTTTAAACTGTTTAATACTTTGCTTGGCTGGTTCTACCGCCTCCTAACTGCTTTAATATACTACTTTGTTATATTGCTTGGCTGGTTCTACCACCTCATAATTATTTTGTAATATTGCTTATAATTATTATATATATATATATATATATATATATATATATATATATAATATATATAGGACCCTATGACTTGGGTACAAAACTTTACATAGTCCTATATTTTGACTGAGAACCTTACCTTTTAATAATCCCTACTACATATATTAATGGAAAATGCTAATAGTTACAAATTTTGTTTAAAATACCGATAAACGAACATGACGATGAATATGATCGATACCATTTAAAAAATATTATAATAAATATCTTACTAACTTTTTTTTTATAGGACTTACATAATAAAATTTATAATATTCCTAACATAGCTCTTTTTTTTTTTTTTTTTTTTTGGCTGCATAAAGAGGGAAGAACTTATATGTAATTTCTACTCATAACTTATGTAACTTCTAGTCTCTCAAAACAAAAATGATTTTTTTTTTTTTTTTCATTTCTGAATGGTGATGTTTGCTTAGATTGAAATGCGTTGGATGCCAGTTGAGTCAACAGAGAGGTGTGCCAAAGCAATTGTGGACAGCACTTGCAAAGGAGACATGTACTTGACTAAGCCATCTTGGATGATGGTGGGATTTTGGATGAGGGTCTTATGTCCTGAAGTTTTTGAGTGGTGTTTGCACTCAATGATAGTCAATCGCCCATGCACTGATCAAAACAAGGACCGCTAGCTAAAACATTGGTGTTTTAAGCCAATAAATTCTAAGCAGAATTAATGGAGAGCTCGCTATGATTTTAATTGGAAAGCGTGATTATTATTTGTGCAAATAAAAACTATATTGTACTATTTAAAGAGATTTATGATTATGTTCTAACCAGAATTTCTTTTCTTTTCTTGTTTTCTTTTTTTTTTTTTCTTTTGGGAGGTGGGGGGGGGGGGGGGGGGGGGGGGGGGGGGGGGGGGGGGGGGGGGGGGGGGGTGGGGGGTTAATTTTCATCTCAAAATACCTGGGCATGAAATACATAAAGTTGTTGGAAGTCATCACTGCAAAATAGTTGAGTTGTTGGTTGTTAACATTTATACTATACCAACTCAGATCCACCATATCATTTCACAATAAATGCCTTAAAACGTAATTGTTCTATTTGGAGTTTGGAATAATGTATAAACAACTTTTTATTCCTATAGCTAGACTTCATACTGTCTTTTTTTTTTTTTTCACTGCAAAATAATTACATAAATCGTTTGTTGAAATATATTTTTCCTTCCTAAAATTTAAAAATTAGTAATCTTGTCTTTGAAAAATTGAAAGATGTCAATTTTTATTTTGTCTTTCATCATTTTCTAACCAAAGATATGTCATATGTTAATGTCATTGATCCTCTTTAACCCTAATCCTCCACTCCTTTTGGTCAATATAGGTAAGGCCTATTATGGAGTTTAATAAATTTTTGACAGGTCTATCCACTGGTGCTGGTGGTACCATTCCCCCCCAATTTATTAGGGGGCAGGGAATTTAAGGCTCAAATATGTAAGACCATCCTCATATCTTCAATTTCTCTCTTGCCTTTCTCTGTTCTGTTCAATGGATTTGCTACACAAGTTCTTGAACATTGCAGTGCCTCTCTTAATGCTCATTGCATTCCCTTTTTTTATGCCACCATTTCTGTTACTCAGGTTTCTTTCTTTCTTAACTAGATCCATATATAGTGAGAAAGTGTCTGGCAAGGTAGTACTCATCACTGGAGCATCATCAGGAATTGGCAAGGTTTGTATCAATGTCACACCATCTAATCTTTGTAGACTTTTTACATGGGCTATTTATATTATATAATTTGGGTTCTTCGACAGTATCTTTTAATATGGTATTTGTTATGATCATAATTGTTTATTTCAAGTGTTTAATTATTATTCTTTTATTTATATATGTTAGAATTGTTGTTGATATTGTGAGTGAGAACTGAAAAAAAATAATAATAACGTGATTTGACTTCACTCATCACTCGTCACTTAAAATATCTTAATTTCCTATACCCCACTCATTTGGCAACTGTTTTCACTTCACATCACTTAAATAATACAACCTTTTTATGGGTCCCATACCTGAGTTGAGTGTCAGACCCTTCTGTTAGCCTTTTATTGTGTCTAAGTTTGCTGGAATTACAATAATTCAATGTTAAACCAAGAAAGGCCAAGAGCCTTTCAAATCTTGTCTTACAAGCACCCATTTTTCCAAATCAATCACCACTTGTGTATGAGTTGCTGGATTTTTACCATAATTCAGTGTTAAACTAAAAAAAGGAACAGTACTGTTATAATTTTTGGGCAAAGCCAAACCCAAAAATGTGACCCATTTCCCTATTTTTTCACGGACGATCTCCTCTGATCCATAC
Organism: Lithocarpus polystachyus; assembly: GCA_033629205.1. Taxonomy (NCBI): domain Eukaryota; kingdom Viridiplantae; phylum Streptophyta; class Magnoliopsida; order Fagales; family Fagaceae; genus Lithocarpus; species Lithocarpus polystachyus. The sequence continues at coordinate 2,994,502 of CM066171.1, read as the reverse complement.
CAGACCGATCCATGCTTCCTCTGTCCTCCAAGCCGAACCGACCCACCAATAACTTTCGTGAAGACCCAAACTCGTCTATCTCGTCGTCGCTGGAGTTCACAGTGCCCAAGGTTGAGCGGCGTTTGAGATTTTCTTCGTCGGATGGGTTGCCGTGGGAAGGGAGAAGGACGGATCGGAGAAGTAAGATCGTGAATGGGGTGTGAGATTGGAGAAGAAGAAGTAAAAACGTGAATGGTTCGGTGTGGGTGATGTTGCTCTAAAGAAATGTACTGAAGGATTTGCTCTTCAATGGCTTTCGTGTAAAGGGGAGAGGCACGTGAGCAATGGTCGTTGGTGGAGTGTTGGAGAGAGCAAAAGTTCAGAGGTGGATTGGACAACTCTCTGCCATGGGCCCATGTGTTCCTCAGAAAATTACCAAAATGCCATCATAACTCTATTTCTATAACTTGAAAATACTTAAAATGTTTCCATAACTCATCATTCAAAAATCAGAGAATTAAGTGACAGAAACAAAACTTGAAAACAAATATCCAAACAAGCTTCTCTCTGGGGGTCCCACTATTTTTTAGTGATGAGTGAGGAAAACAGAGTGATGAGTGATGGAAACACCAAAAACCAAGCAGCCCCTAACTCCTTTACTTATACCTCCACAAAGATATCTAGGTGGTTGGTTAATTGGTTAGGGGTATGACATAAACCCGGATGTCCCAAGTTTAAACCACCACATTATAGATTCTTAAGGTTTCAAGGTTTGTCTAATGGGCAAGCAATGGAATAGTTCTACCAAAGGCTAGGGCACCTAGGGCAATAAATTAAACAAACGATTTAAGAATAGCTCGAGCTCTACTCAGGAGAATGCTTGTTTATGTTCGTTTGTTTAACAAGTAATTCAAGCTCAAACCCAAGTTTAGACTCTAGTGTTAAACAAACAAAGCTAAATCATAATAAGGTAATTGTGAACAAGATCGTGTACATGAGACACTATATAACTATATATAATATTTTTTTTTATGTAAATAAGTTTATATTGTATACATTTGTAAATAAGTTTATATGATATCAAATTATAATTTATAGTTTATTGATAATATATTCTTAGTTACAAATCATAGATTTTTAGAGGATTAAAAAAAATTGTTATGGTTTTCTATATATAAGAACATAATAAGTTAATCAATTAACTCGTGAACAAATTCAAGCTTATATGACAAAAAAATATAATCAAGTTTATACATCTAATCTCATTTGATGATCTTGTGTTCAAAATAAAATTAAATGAACACGCTTGAACTTTTAGTACTCAATTTGGCTCAACTCATTTAAAGCCCCAGGAATGCAACAGTTTCTTATCTCAAAAAACAACTACATGGTTGTAATCACAAAGCATTCCATAAGCTAAAAAAAACATATAAGTACCACAACATTTTCACGTATAATTTATTTTGTGAGTTTGTAGCATGTTGCTTACGAGTATGCTAGGAGAGGTGCTCATTTAGCCCTTGTTGACATAAGAGATGATCGTCTTCCAACGGTGGCAAATAAAGCCCGAGAACTAGGATCCCCAGAGGTTATTGTGGTACGTGCAGATGTTTCCAAGGTTGAAGAATGTAAGCAATTTGTTGATGAAACAGTGAACCACTTTGGACGATGTAAGTGTATGATGTGTTTTCATTTTCTATAGTTTTTGTGGAAATATTTTGGAATTAATATGTTGTGACTTCTGATTTGTGGTCTTTATGCAACAGTGGATCATTTGGTGAATAACGCAGGAATAATAAGTGGTAGCTTTTTCGAAAGTTACACCAAATTCAGTGATGTTTCTTCGGTTATGGTAATTAAGCCAACATGTTTTGATCCACTTTTAGTAATAATGTTGTGACATTAATTGGAATTTGGAAAATGAAAACTATAGTGATAGAAAATCATCTCTAACAATATTTTTTTCCCCCCAATAATTAGATAGTTATAGTAGAGGTGAAGAATTTGAATCCTGGAGAGCTTCATTATTAGAAATATCAAGAAGTGTCAGGTGAGTTATAAAGCTCTTGATGATTTACTATAGAGCTTCATGTAATATCTTATGCAGTCCTAATTGACTTAGTATATGTTGAATATGGGATGACCTAATACACATTTGATTAGGACATCAACAAACCACATAAATAAGGTTGTCAAAATCGAAATCCGAATAGTAGGATCGTATGATCTTTCCTAACCAAAACGATTCAAATCATAATAGGATCACATATTTGGTAGGATCCTAAGTAGAACTGTCTGGAATCGTATGATCATATAGGATCTTACTGATCCCACTAAAAACTAAATTTTGTTTTATTTTGTCATCATTTTAAGTGTTCAATTTGAATTTTGATCATTGTAGGAATGAATATATATTATGAACAGAAGGGATTTGAACTTTGATCATCTTAAAGGTTCTATTTCATGTATCACTTGGCCATATTCAGAAAATCTAATTGTTACAAAGTTGCTTGTGTTAGGTATTAGTTTTTGTTGTTTATATATTAGAAGAAAAAAAGGGGAAATTAGCTGAGTCTTTTTTAGGCTTAGTGTTTTGATTATTTGATTGGTTTATGTCATTATGCAATATTTATTTGAATTTTGATCATTGTAGGAATGAATATATATTATGAACAGAAGGGATTTGAACTTTGATCATCTTAAAGGTTCTATTTCATGTATCACTTGGCCATATTCAGAAATCTAATTGTTACAAAGTTGCTTGTGTTAGGTATTAGTTTTTGCTGTTTACATATTAGAAGAAAAAAAAATGGGAAATTAATTAATTTTTTTTAAGGCTTAGTGTTTTGATTATTTGATTGGTTTATGTCATTATGCAATATTTATGTGTTTATTTTTTTGTAAACTTATTTTGGATTTTGAAACTAGAACTTAGAATTTGGAAAACATTTTTCATATATGTGTTGATAGTTATTTTGGTATTTGGTTTCTAATTAAACATTTGATGAATTTTTGGATAAATTGTGTTAAAACTTAAGTATATTTATTTTGTTAATATAGATGTGGCAGTGAATGGTATACAATTACATCATATTCTTTACTTTTTTTATAGATGAATTCATGATTTATATGATTATTCAATATAAAAAGTCACTCAATGTGTTATTTTGCTTTTTAAATTATAAAATAGGTAGGATTTTAAGATCAACAATCTCACCTACCTCTTACAATCCTACATAAAATCCCGACTTTGACATCCTTGCGTTTAAAACACACACATATAATGCAATCTAATACAATTTATTACATAATGCAGAATATTATAAAAAGTATTTATATTTAAAAATATTCATAGGTTAATTTTTTTTTTTTCTATATTATACCATAAACATAAACACCTCAATTTAATTGTTTGGTTTCAATTAACTTAACTGGTAAAATCTCTTGTTATAGAATAATAAATTTGGGGTTCATATTCCGCCTATATCAAAAACCAATTGATGTCTTAGCTTGATAATAAAAAGAAATTATCATAGAACTGACGGCATAGATTGAAATTCTATTATATCTATGAATATATATATATATATATATATATATATATATATATATATATTCATAGATATAATAGAATTTTAATCTATGTCATCTATATTTATACACATCAATTCAATTGGGGTAATACTTTAACTGACATTTGAGTCGTTTATTCTCCTCGTAGTTGTATTGTTATAGTCAGTAAAATAATTGTCAAAATTAATATCTTTTTAATTCTTTATTTTAATATTTTATAAAACATTAATGTTTCCATAATTTCTACTCCAGCCCTAACCCCCCATCCCAATTTATACTTGTAGAGTGACCATCGCGCCAAGGGTGCGTGGTAGTGTATTTTTATTTATTATTTTGCCTGAAAGTGTAACCCAAATGTTGAGATGTACTTCTATTTACGTTATTTTCATCTCTGTTTTTTATGCTAAACTTCTATATGTTTTTAAAATATTAAGTTGGAAAAACTATATATATATTATATATGTGTGTGTGTGTGTGTGGGTGTGCACGCGCGCGTGTTCCATACCATATATATTGTGTCTTCTGCATTATTCACTATGTGATCATGCCTTTGGGATTTACATTATCAACCTTGCTAAATTTACATTTAGTCACAAATCTCTTGGCCTTGTGTTAAGATGTTCATCACTATAAAATCGATTTCTTCAAGAATTGACCCTCCTTTTTTTTTTTTTTTTTTTTTGTTAAACTTTACATTAACATTTAACAGACTCCCACTTTATGTAATTTAGGACGTAAATTTCTGGGGTTCAGTGTATGGAACCCACTATGCAGTTCCGCACTTAAGAAAAAGCAAAGGGAAGATTGTTGTAATGGCTTCAACAGGAGCAAGCATAACTATGCCAAGAATAAGCTTCTACAATGTAAGAAACCTCCTTGGTATTCCTTACAAGCTAGCTCACTCTAGCATTTTTTTTTTTTTTTTTTGCTGATTGGTTTTAAATATGTGTTATCTTCAGGCAAGCAAGGCAGCCCTAATATCCTTTTTTGAGACATTGAGAACTGAGATTGGTTCAAATATTGGAATAACTATTGTGACTCCTGGACTAATTGACTCAGAAATAACACGAGGCCCTTTATTACAAGAGGTAGGTTGTTAAGAGGAGGCATATTGAGATATAATTGAAATAAAACTTGAAAATCCTTTACCAATCTTGTTTATGTTGCATTTAATGAGGCCCAAACAAATGAGAAATAATAATTTAATAATATAAATAAATAAATTTATATGATTTATGTTCTCTTGGGATGCCCTTGAAAATAATGCTTTTTAGATTTGATGACAAAACAGTTTGTAATAAATGAATATTTGTTCAATATATACATAAATATATATATATATATATATATATATTTTTTATGATATATTGATGACATAATAGTTTGTAATGTAGTAAAATTTGCAATATTTTTAATGCCACTTCATACTAATTAACCTTTGCGGACTCTTATTGAACAGTATCATGTAATTACCACTAGCATGTGTAATTTCTACTCATAACTTATCAATTATGTATACTTCTATTCTCTCTAAACAAAGAGGATTTTCCTTCCCCTTTCTGAATGGTGATTTCTGGTTAGGGTAAAATTTCTTGGGTGCCAGTTGAATCAACAGAAAGGTGTGCCAAGGCAATTGTGGACGGCACTTGCAGAGGAGATATGTACTTGACTGTGCCGTCTTGGATGGGGTGGGGATTTTGGACGAGGGTCTTATGCCCTGAAGTATTAGAATGGGGTCTGCACGCAATATTAGTCAAATGGCCACACACTCAAAAGAAGGACCTGTAGTTCAAAGATCAAAGTTTTGAGCCAATAAATAAGCAGAAGAACAAATGGAGCTCCCTATATATATGATCTAAGATTGGAAAGGTTTGGTAAATTGTTTGGTGCTAATGAAAACTAAAGTGTACTATATAAAGAGATTTATTGATCATGCATGAATTGAATGGTTAAATAAGAATTAATAAATAAAATTTAATATTATATATATTCTATATCTATATTTGCTACCTTACTTTAAAGGCTTCACATCAACATTTATCATTATTTAATTTTTAAACCAAAAAATTTACCACCACAAACTTGTTTCACTTATATTTATATTGTGTACTTCAATCTTATTCTTATTCAATTCACTTTGGTCCACTTTGATTATATTCGGTCCATTAGGTCTTATTCAGTCCATTCTGTCAACACGGGTCCACTTCGGTCCATATTGGTTCTATTCGGTCCACTTCAGTTCATTCAGTCTTATTTGGTCTATATTGGTCTTATCCGGTCCATACTGTACATTACGGTCCTGGTCAGTCTAATTTGGTCCACTTTGGTTCTATTCTGTCCACTCGGTCCACTTTAGTCCTATTCCATCTTATTCTGTCCACTTTGGTCTTATCCTCTCCATTCAGTCTAATTTGGTCCTATTCAGTCCACTTTTGTTTTATTCTGTCCAATTTGGTCTTGTTCAGTCCACTCGGTCTTATGCGGTGCACTTTACTCCTATTTGGTCTATTCAGTTCACTTTAGTTCTATTCTGTCCAATTTGGTCCTATTCAGTTCATAATAGTCCTATTCGGTCTATTCGGTCCATAATGTCAAATTTGGTCTTATTCAGTCCATTCTGTTCACGTTTATCCTATTCGGTCTAGATTGGTCCTATTTAGTCTTATTCTGTCTTATTCGATCCACTTTGGCCACGCTTTCAAAAGAACAACCACTAGTTCAAACTTCAAAGATCAAAGTTTTGAGCCAATAAAGGCTAAGAACTAATGGAGCTCGCTATGATCTAGATTGGAAAGGTTTGGTAAATTCCTCGGTGCAAATGAAAACTCAAGTGTTCTATATAAGAGATTTATTGGTTATTTTCATTTCAGAATTAAAATATCGATCACTTTGATATATTAAATAATTTCTGTGCATGAAGTACGAAGCATTTCTTTTTCTTTTCAATTTTTCCCTTTATACATTTTATCAAAATTTATACGAATCAGATAATTAAAAGTCATCAATTCAAAATAGAAATATTGAGATTTATTTTTCCTTCCTAAAATTCAAAAAAAAAAATTGTCATTAATATTTGATAGCCCCGTACACATAATGATAGCCCAGTCACATTTATGTTTGAAATTAATAAAACTAGTGTAACATAAAACTAAATATTTAATGATAGCCCGTAGTTGTAATATTATATCATTGACTTCCTGTAGATCAATTAGCATTTTCTTTTTTGTAAAGTGCTTGTGGGGTTTAGGGGGTAGCATTACTCTCAAAGATTTTATCATATCAAAAAAGATTAGATAATATCAATTGTTTATAGTTCAATTGGCACTTCTTATATTTCTTACAAAATGGTCCAAATTCAAACTCTTTCCCAACAATCAAATAATCGAAAAAAAAAAAAAAAAATCCGGACTTCCATTCATCCTCTTTAGCTCTAATTCACCCACTCCTTTTGGCAAACATATATAGAGTTAAAAAAAAAATGCCTCATTAGCTTCCCCCACCAAAAATGACTTTGGAATTTGGAGTAAGAGGAAGAGAATTAAGGTCCTTGAGGATGATGAATCTAGTGATGATGTACTGTACCAAGAGAATTAAACCTAACCCGGTGATGCCTATTATTATATATGGAGTTTAATGAAGGAAGTTTTGGTTGCTCTATCTAGTAGGACTCCCCCACTACCCTTTGGTACGTATGATAGGAATCACCTTATTCCTATCCAAATAAGAAGAAACAGGGGATTTGAAAGAAGAATAGAACGGAGAAAGATTAGAGAGAAAAGAGATAGGGATTAGAAAGAAAGAAATACACAAGAGTTTGCACTCGTTTTCTCATTCCTTCCCACATTCAGAACCTACATTCCTTTATACCCAAGCCTAACAGAATTGGGATACATTGGCACTTCCTATAACTGCTACTAACTAACTAACTAACCAGCCCATCCCTCAATAGCTGTAACTAACAGGATAATACCAATTACAACTATCCCTTAACTAACTACTCAATGACTTAAACCCATATACATGGTAGTAGCAATCTCTGATCCAAGCACAGCGGCCCTAGGCCACATCAGCACTCCTCGCACCAGCCAGCAGCACCCCACGCACCAGTCTTTATTACCCCACGCTCCAACAACACCAACACACCAGAGCACTCCTATCAACGTACCTCAATTTTTTAGGGCGACAGGGAATATTGGCTCAAATTAAAGCATGTACTAAATGGACAAAGTTGAGAAAATCCTCATATCTTCAATTTCTATCTTGCTGTCTCTATTGCCCTCTCCGTTCATTGCAGCAAAGTTATGGATTTGCTACCCAAGTTTTTGAACATTGCACTGCCTCTCTTGATGCTCATTGCGTTCACTTTCTTTATGCCACCATTTCTTTTACTCAAGTTTATTTCTTTTTTGAAAAGATCCATAAATAGTGAAAACGTGCGTGGAAATGTTGTACTCATCACTAGAGCATCTTCGGGAATTGGTGAGGTTTGTGTCAATTCCATAGCATCGAATCTTTGTTGATATCTAACTGTATTTTTTAGGGGTGTACATGGGTTGGGTTGAGTCGTGTTAAGGGGATTTTTTTACCTAACCCACCATAGTGGGTTAAAAAAAAATTAAACCCAACCCAACCCAACCCAACCCACATGGGTCGAGTTAGGTCCGGTTGAACCCATGGATTGGACAATTTTTATTATTATTATTAAATTGAGTAGAAGAAAAAATATAAATATAAATATATTAAAAAAATCCAAAGATTAGTATCAATGTAATTCCTTACAGGCAAACAACACTAATAACTAAATAACAATAGTTGTAGGGATAAAAGGCCCAAAAATGTGTATTTGGCCGTGGGCCTTGTCCAAGGACGCTTAGTAGTTTGAGTACAAGGAAACGTTAGTGGAGGTGTAAGGATCAGTATGTTATGAGAAGATTATGTCTATAAGAGTGTGGGAAGGTAGTTTAAGGAGGAATGCCTCCTTGGCTAAGCAAAGCAGAGGTCAGAAGGTGTGGTCTACTATCAAGAGAAACCTCTGAAGGATTCTATTGATAAGGATAAACATCATGAAAGCATAAGACAAAGGGAAGTTAAGAAATATCTAAGAGAAAGTTGTTACCACCGCATTAAATGCTCTGTAACTAACTCTCTAGCCACATTAATGTGAAAGTGATACTTGAACAGTGATTTTCAGCCTTACATCTACTCTCAGAGACTTCAGAAATGTGCTGATGGGACAAGGATCAAAGCCAGCAACTTGACCTACACGTGGAGGGTGGAAATGAAAGAAATAGGATAGTATAAAAGAGAAAGAAGCCCCTAAGGGAGGGGGGTCGGAGAATTGATTGAAAAACATTGTAGCAACAAGAACTAGAAGAACTAATGTTTTCGGATTGTGCCGAGAACGATTTTCTTTGGGTAAAACCAGTTTATCTTTGTTTTCTTGTCATTTGGACCCATTAAAATTGTGATCCAATTCATTAGAGCCTAGTTTGCTAACCCACTCTCTACAAATTCATTGTATTGGACTCTTCGGGCCTAGATCCTTTTACCTTTTGAACTTAGGCACCAAATTGTATCCTTACAATAGTAATTTACTAGAGTTTGTGTGAACTAATTGGTTTTTATATAGGATAGGAATAGCTAGTTATTTAAAAAAAATTATTAATTATATAATATATTTTAAATATATATATTAAATATATGTGTGGGTGGGTCGGGTCGGGTCGGGTTTGGCAAGTTTGGAATTTTATGACCCGAACCCAACCCGACCCACTATCAATATCTTCGAATATGGTACCCATTATGATTATAATGTTTTATTTCTAATGTTTTAATTAGTATTTTATTTATGTTTGTTAGAATTGTTGTTGATAGTGTGAGTGAGAGAGAAGAAAAAGAAAACTAAAATAAAAATTAGTGTGGTTTTACATGATTGCATACGTCAGGAGTCTATTAGCTCAATTAGCATATCCAAATATTTCCAACAAAAACGTCTTGGGTTTAAATCCCTCCTCCTCTAACTATCAAATTAAATATAAAAAAACACACACACAAACAAAACTCTAAGGCTACATCTTTTATATATCGAATGGTATGTTCCAATGATGTACAATATATTTATCCAATCTTTTTCTTAATACCACCATTTCTTTTTCTCAAGTATCTTTTTCCCTTAAAAAGAAATATATGTAGTGAGAACATGGCTCAAAAAGTTGTACTTATCATTAGAGCATCTTCTAGAATTGACGAGTTTTGTAGCAAATTATCAATCTCACAGCACTTTTAATCTTTTTAGATATCTAACTACTTCTTATACTGTATTTTGATTATATATAATTTGGATTGTCAGAATTGCTCATTTCTAAATGTTTTAAGTTCAACATTTTATTTATATTCAAAAGAGAATTGTGAAAATGTGAAAATTAGCACATTTGAAAATACGTAGTTGTAAATTGTAATCATAGTGAATTCCATAATCTCAAGCAATAGTTAATTTTTCTATATTATCTTGTGAGTTTGTAGCATATTGCTTACGAGTATGCTAGGAGAGGTGCTATTTCTTAAAATCCTATTTCTTATTAGTTATTGTGTAATTTTTTGTAGGGACATTTCTCCAAAAAATGGACGACAAGAAGGAAAAAAAAAAACTCATTTATAAGTAAATACATTCTTAATATCATTATATTTTTTTTCAATGTAAAACTTGTTTTGTTTGTGACAGATTTTTAAGTGTCACATTAGAAATATGAAAGAAGACACTATATTTTATCCTCTAAAATTTCCACTCCTTCAAGAATTTCAAACATAAATGCGTATGGTCTAGTTTTTTAGCGTGTTTAACATTCTTTAATTCAATGTGGGCTTTTGTGTGGGTTTAGCATTAGCACTATTTAGTTTTTATGTTTGACTAGTTTTTGTATGGACCTGTCATATAATGTTTTTGGGATAAGTAAAACATTTTAGTAATTAAAAAATTGGTCAAAATCAATCAAACATGGGAATGTGAATAAGTTTTGATGCTTAGATCAATGTTTGACTGGTTAAAAGTATTGTAGTTCCACCAACACCTCCTTTTGTTTTCAATGCAATCGTCTAAAGCTCAAGTGCCTCCTTCCTCATTGCCATAATTGTCAAATCATCTAGGAAAAAAAAATGTTGTTTAAGTGATTTTGACCCACTCAAACATCATCTTCTTATAGACCAAATCTTTCTAGATATCAAATAAAATTACTATTTATATTTATTTTATTTTTTTGCTAAAACAATTTTTACCACAATTTATTAAAATGGTCGAGTATAAGTAGTAAACAATTACTTTCATATTAATCTATCATTTTTTTTTCCACAACTTACAGTCAATCATTTTAACAGATTGTGATATATATAAATATATATATTTATATTTATATATATATTTGGTTGAGAAGAGGCTGATAATAGTTGTCTCTAGACTTTCACTGTTTGTTTAAATCTTGATGACATAAATTTAAACCACTCATTTTATAATGGTTGAACCATGGGCTTTCACCAAATTAGAGAAGTGATAATTCCAACAAGCATAGTAACCCCATGAAAAAATTCAGTTTAAATCACGTTTAGGCTTCACCATGATGTTGCAGTGTAACTCCGGCCAACAACATTCAGTATGTGAATATGAGCACCTAGACATGTCAATAACTATAGTACTATTATAGCAAGGATAATACCAATAAAGTAAATACAAAAATTACGACAAATTTTAATACATAAATTTTATAAATTGATGTGACAATAAATGTTAGGCATAAATACTATTTTGGTCCTTACATTTTGGGGTCACAGTCAATTTGATCCCTACATTTTGGAAATAGTCAATTTGGTCCTTGTTATTTTCAATTTGTAATCAATTTGGTTCTTACCGTTAAATCACTAACGGAAAATGCCTACATGCCTACATGCACTACTCTTTAGTACATCAATTTTTTAGGGCGGCAGGCAATATTGGCTCAAATGAAAGCATGAGCTAACCTAACAAAGTTGAGAAAATTCTCATATCTTCAATTTTTATCTACCTCTGTCCCTATTGCCCTCTCCGTTCATTGAAGCAAAGCTATGGATTCTGCTACACGAGTTCTTGAGCATTGCACTGCCTCTCTTAATGATCATTGCCTTCACTTTCTTTATGCTACAGTATCTTTTTCTCAAGTTTATTTCTTTTTTGAAAAGATCCGTAGATAGTGAAAATGTGGGAGAAAATTGGTCTTTGCCTTTTTCGCACAAATTATATAGCATTTTGCCCTTTTTTCCAAACTAATTAGGGAAATACCTTTGTTTTGAAACTCGAGTTTCTCAAAATCAAGTTAAGCCCTATAGTGGCGTTTTAAGGAACCTATAGTGACATTCTAAGGAGTCTATAGTGACATTCTAAGGAGCCTATAGTGGCGTTTTGGAACTCAAGCTCTATGAACTCAAGTTATAGGTAAAAAAAAACTAAAAAACTTGCATGAAACTCTAGTTCATGGAGCTCGAGTTCAAAAACGCCATTATAGGGCTCCATAATTTTTTTTTTCTAAAACTCAATTTTGAGAAAATTGACTTACAAAAGAGAGGCATTTCCCTAATTAGTTTGGGAAAGGGGGTAAAACGCTGTATAATTTGTACGAAAAGGGCAATTGCCCATTTTGGCCTGAAAATGTGTATGGAAAAGTTGTACTCATCACTGGTGCATCTTCAAGAATTGGCAAGGTTTGTATCAATTCAATAGCATCTGATCTTTGTTGATATCTAACTGCATTTTACAAGGGCTATTTATATTATGTTGTTAGAATTGTTGTTGATATTGTGAGTGAGAGAGAAGAGAGAGAAAACTGAAGTAAAAATTAGTGTGATTTGGTGTGATTGCCTACATCAGGATTCTAATAGCTCAATTGGCATATCTTAATGTTTCCGACAAAAAAATCTTGGGTTCAAATCCCCCTCATCTAACTATCAAATTAAAAATAAATAATTAAAAACAACACACACAAAAACAAAACTCTAAGGTTACATCTTTTATATATAGAATGGTATGTTCCAATCATGAACAACATATCTATCTGCTGATCCTTTGCCAAGTTGTAATTTTTGCATTATATGCAATTAAGATTATGGTTATTTTGCTTTCTCTATAAGTACGTTAACCTACAATTATTTGGTCATTTTGGACCATTATATATTTCTCAATATTCATGAGGATACCTTAGTGATAGGCTCATTAAACTAGGGTGTAATATAAACTCGAATGACTTAGGTTCAATTCACTACACTATCGAACCATAGAGTTTCACTTTTGGGGTGTCTTTTGGCCATATAAGTACCACAAATTTTGCTATATAATTTATTTTGTGAGTTTGTAGCATCTTGCTTGTAAGTACGTTAGGAGAGGTGCTCATTTAGCCCTTGTCGACATAAGAGAGGACCGTCTTCCAATAGTGGCAAATAAGGCACGAGAACTAGGGGTCCCTAGAGGTTATTGTGGTGCGTGCAGATGTTTCTAAGATTGAAGAATGTAAGCAGTTTGTTGATGAAACAGTGAAACATTTTGGGCAATGTAAGTGTATAATGTGTTTTTTTTTTTCTATGGCTTGATGTGAAATATTTTGAAATTAATATGTTGTGGTTGGTGGGTATTATGCGACAATGGATCATTTGGTGAACAACGCTGGAGTAATAAGAGTCGACTTTTTCGAAAATTATAGCCAATTCACTGATGTTGCATCAATTATGGTAATAAAGCTAATATGTTTTGTGATGATGCCGAAAATCGTCAGTAAGTCACACGATCCTCACGTGCTCAAAACAATACCTGCGTAACACAGAACAAGCAAACCTTAGGAGAGTACCGGTGTGGTACCGGCCAAAGACCCTCCGAAGATTAAGTCAGAGAATACTCATAACTCTAGAGTGCCAAAGCTAGGGTGAATTATGCGTACCTTGATTTGTGAGGATCTTTTGGGTTTTTATAGTAGTGTAGGACTGACATCCGCACCTTGGTTTAGAAGATCTTTCCTTATAGTAGAGAACCCCTTTAACTCGCATATCTTGCAGAATTCTTTCCTTGTAGAAGTCTTCTTGATTAGGGTTAAGCGTGGAGCACAAGATGTTTACTTATACACGCATGCATGGGGACCAAGTAAGGCCACGTCAGACCCGTCAAAGGTTTATACATCCCCTTCAACTTACCCCCGTCAGCTTCCTGTATCGTCTTTCTAGGTGCCGTTGTTGGCTTCGAGGTGAAGCCGTAGACTTTGCACCGTCGTCGTCTCTCATGAGTAAGGCTGACGACCTTATTGGGACTGTCCTTTTGCCTTTTCATGTGTGAGCATCAATATTATAAAATTACCCTTATCAGCTACCCCCAACTCCATAGCCCCATCAGCTTCAACTGACGGGTTATGGAGTTATCTTTGTAGTTTTTATTATTATCTGTTCAAGGGAAAAGAAAGGGCATTTATGGATGATTCCTCGAGCAACTTTTATTAAATGCTTGAACACGTGGCATGAGCCAATTAGTCCCGCTTCTGGACGAGGGTGTTGCTTCGTCCTCATATCATTCCACAGCCATCGTCTTGCAGCTTTAAGCGGTCTTCTCTAAACCGTAACACACTGAGCCTTTTGACTTTAGGTACTCCAACTCCGTGTGTTTGCTGGGCGTAAACTATCGCAATGTCTAACAGACATGTACCAGCTCTGTGTGCCCCAAAAAAACATGCATGCACTAGTTCCGTCGTCTTCGTGTTATTACTTACGCCATATATTGAACACGTCCTGAAGCTTTGATTTTCCGTGGGGAAGCACGGCGGCTTCTTTGTGGTTTTGCACTTAAATGCTATATCTAGTGGTTAATGAATCATTGGCACGCAAATGACCTTTACACTTAGTAGATAGCATGCAAAGCTCCACTTATCTTTCCCTTTACATGCAAATATGGTTATCTCAACTCGTACGCATGGTGTTTAAGCGCTTGAATGTTGATATTGAATGAACATCAACATGCCCTTCTTTCTAATAAGCCATGACTGTATGTGCTTTTTTTTTTTTTTTTTGGTCGTCTACTTTGGGCCGTGGACTTGTTGAGGTGACTAAGTGTTGGTACCTTGTTAGAGCATTTGAAGCAGTGGTGTCAAATTGCTATATTGCTATAATATATAGCAATATAGCTACTCAGACCCACAACTTCAGCTCACAGCAGTGGAGCTATTTCCCTATTTTTTAGCTTCAAGTGAACAGTGCACATCTATAAATAAACGTGCACTGTTCATCAAAGCTAAAAAAAAAAATACTATTTTATTAACTCTCTCTCTCCTCTCTCGTTAACAACTGAAACTCATTCTCTCTTTCTCTCTCTCTCTCTCTCTCTCTCCGGCGCCTCTTCTTCTTCTTCCTTCTTCCTTCTCTTTTTTTTTTTTTTTTTTTTCTCTCCCTCATCGCCGATCAGCTCAGCGCCGTCCTCCATTGCCGTCCTCCATCGCCGATCAGCTCATCGCCGATCGCCCAGCCCTCCATCTCCCAGCACTCCATCGGCGAAAAATGTGCACTGTTCATCGCCCAGCCCTCCATCTCCTCGCCGATCGCCCAGTCCTCCATCGCCGATCGCCCAGTCCTCCATCGCCGTCCATTTTTTATTATTATTGTTGTCCACCTCGCGCCGTCCTCCATGTCTCCCTCATCGCCGATCGCATGGGTTTTTTTTTTTTTTTTCTGTTGTGGACTGCTGTGTTGGTGGTGATGGTTGTGCTGTGGTGGTGATGGTGGTGGTGATGGCTGTGCTGTGGTGGCAGTGATGGCTGTGCTCTTGCTGTAAAATTTTTTATTATTATTGTATTGAGTGTTTTGTATTATTTTAATCAAATAGTTAAAAATATAGATATATTGCTGTGGAGTGTGAAGAGTTAAAAGCTAAAATTATAGATAAAGTAGCTTTTAGATGATAGAAATTTAAATGTGCTGCTGTGAATGCTCTTACCTTGTCAGTCGTCCACTTGGGGCCGTGGACTAATTGAGGTGACTAAATTTTGGTGCCTCGTCACCTTTTTGGTCGTCCACTTTGGGTCGTGGGGTTCTAATCTTCTTGTCTTAGCATCTAAACGATTCGAGCATCGGTGGTACTTTCGCTATCTCTGAACAATGGGTGCATAAGCTTTCTCCTTGTATCCTTCTCACTACCTTCATCTTGCGGATATTTGGCGTGTAAGCTCCGTCTGTGTTCTCATCTATGCCTCGCAACTGTTGGTGTTCCTCTCCAAGCCATGACGTACTGAAGCCATGTGTTTCCATGTTCATTCTTTGTATTTGCAAAGTTAAAGGAGTTGTACTGTCCTTGAAGCTCCAAAAGCAGTCGGCTTGTGTTAATCTCTGCATTTTCCCAAGGTGAACACTCTATAGACAAGCGCCAGATTTCTTGTTCATTTGCTTCTACGTTGTTCCACTGTTGTGGGCCTTGTGGCCTTTATCACCAATGTTGCATGTGATAACCTTGGATCATTGAACACATGGCCTAAAGCCTTAGCACCACACGAACACATGGCTCCCAAATTTACTACTCCAATGCCACAACTAATAACTAGAAGTTAAGAATATTAATGCATGGCTTTTACACTTAGATGGTGGGCATATGTATAGTCAGATGTGAAAAGTCATTTGGACCAAGCAACATGCTTCACTGTGAAAGCTCACTTTGACTTGGATCATAACCTCTACAAGCTTGATTATTTTCAAGTGGCTGCGGAGAAGAGAGTCGTTCTAGAAGCCTATTAGCAGCGTCTCTTGGCGCTCGTCTTTACTTGGGTCTTGAGCTCCACCTGCTTGATATTTTCAAACGATCGTGGTCAAGTAGATGTTTTGCTTTTTCTTTCACTTGGATTGCAATCTCTACATGCTTTATGAAGTAGATCTTCTGGCGTTCGTCCTTATCACTTGGATCATAAGCACCACCTTGTGAATTACTCGTCTGACTAGCTTGCTCCTTCGACATCACTGGCATGTCCAACAGTTGATCTAGACTTTGGTTGTGCACTTTCCCTTGGTATACTCGTGGTGATTTGATTTGATTTTTATTTTTTTATTTTTTTGGTCGTCAACTTTGGGTCATGGACTTGTTGAGGTGACTAAGTGTTGGTACCTCATCACCTTGTCAATCATCCACTTGGGGTCGTGGACTAATTAAGGTGACTACGTCACCTTTTCAGTCATCCACTTTGGGTCGTGGACTTGTTGAGGTGACTAAGTTTTGGTGCCTTGTCACAATTTGGTCGTCTACTTGTAGGTGATTTAGTATGGTGACCGTTCACCTGTAGAAGACTGTGGTCATACGTCCACCGATAAGTGACTTAGTGTAGTGACCATCCACACATAGGCGACTTTGGCCATGTGCCTACCCATAGGTAACTTAGTATAGCGACCGTCCACCTATAAGCGACTTTGGTCATGCGTCTACCCGTATGTAACTTAGTATAGTGACCGTCCACCCATAGATGACTTTGGTTATGCGTCTACCCGTAGGTGACTTGTTTCATCCGTCCACCCTTAGGTAGAAGGACTTAGATTTTTGACCAAGGCACTTGAGAGTGACTGAGTTCGTCCTTCCTCCAGTAGGTTGGAAGACTTAGACTTTGTACCAAGGCACTTGTGGGTGACCTGGTTCATCCGTCCACCCGTAAGTAGGAAGACTTAAAATTTTACCAAGGCACTTCTGGGTGACTTGATTCATTCGTCCACCCGTAGGTAGGAAGACTTAAAATTTTGTTGAAGGCACTCGTGACTTGGTTCATCTATCCACCCGTAGGTAGGAAGACTTAGAATTTTTTCCAAGGCACTCGTGAGTGGCTTGGTTCGTCCTTCCACCCGTAAGTAGGAAGACTTAGAATTTTGACCAAGGCACTTGTGAGTGGCTTGGTTTGTTCGTCCACCCGTAGGTAGGAAGACATAGAATTTTGTCCAAGGCACTCGTGAGTGGCTTGGTTCGTCCTTCCATCTGTAGGTAGGACTTAAATTTTGTACCAAGGCACTTATGGGTGACTTGGTTAGAATTTTAACCAAGGCACTTGTGGGTGACTTAGTTCTTCCGTCCACCCATAGATAGGAAGACTTAAAATTTTGTCCAAGGCACTCGTAAGTGACTTGGTTCGTTGGTCCACTCGTAGGTAGGAAGACTTAGAATTTTGTCCAAAGCACTCGTGAGTGGCTTGGTTCGTCCTTCCACCCGAAGGTAGGAAGACTTAGAATTTTGATCAAGGCACTCGTGAGTGGCTTGGTTCGTCCTTTCACCCATAGGTAGGAAAACTTAGAATTTTGATCAAGGCACTCATGAATGGCTTGGTTCGTCCGTCCACTTGTGGGTAGGAAGACTTAGAACTTTGTCCAAGGCACTCGTGAATGGCTTGGTTTGTCCTTCCACCCGTAGGTAGGAAGACTTAGAATTTTGACCAAGGCACTTGTGAGTGGCTTGGTTCGTCCGTCCACCCGTAGGTAGGAAGGCTTAGAATTTTGTCCAAGGCACTCGGGAGTGGCTTGATTCGTCCTTCCACCCGTAGGTAGGAAGACTTAGAATTTTGACCAAGGCTCTCGTGGGTGGCTTGGTTCGTCCATCCACCCGTAGGTAGGAAGACTTAAAATTTTGTCCAAGGCACTCGTGAGTGGCTTGGTTTGTCCTTCCATCCGTAGGTAGGAATTAAATTTTGTACCAAGGCACTTGTGGGTGACTTGGTTAGAATTTTACCCAAGGCACTTCTAGGTGACTTGGTTCGTCCATCCACCTATAGGTAGGAAGACTTAAAATTTTGTCCAAGGCACTTGTAAGTGACTTGGTTCGTCGGTCCACCCGTAGGTAGGAAGACTTAGAATTTTGATCAAGGCACTCGTGGGTGGCTTGGTTTCTAAGTAGTGATCACAAAACCTAGCAGCAGTACATGGCGCTTTGTAATTGCTTGTATTTTGTGGACTTAGTAGTATGATGTGTCAGCTTGTGATAGGGTGGGAATTTTTCCTCTCTACAAATGCCCCCTCTAGACTCATTCATGCACATAGTTTCGAAGTATGGTGCGGGAATAAGTTTCGAAAATGGATTTTTACACTTGACTCTTCAAGTGAAATAGTTGAAGGTGGTGAAGCTTTCAGCAGGATGAGGTAATTTTTGAAGAGTAGACCTACCCACACTAAAGGCTTTGATGACACCGAAAAGGGGTCTACGAGTATTTGAATGTACTTGTGTGACTGAGCCTTTTCAACATAGGTTAAGTTGAAGTAATTTCAAAAGAGTGTACCATGGTACTTGGAGTGGGTTGGTGAGGCTGAAAGTTATTTAAAAGTAGTTGGATATACTTGCGAGATTAAATCATTTCAGCAGAGGTTAAGCTGAGATAATTTCATAAGAGTATTTTGGATCATTGGCTGCGATCACAGGGTGTAGAAGATGGGGAAGAGGTGAGGATGTTGGCTAGGTACAGCATGCAGAGTCATGGTGTTGGCCTCGCGTTTTTAAGAACTTCTAGTGAGGTTATCTTGGAAGAATATATTTCGGATTACGGTGAGGACATGTGAGAAAGTGGTTGAGTGCGCATGTGTTATTGTATCACTCAAGTTAAGTTAAGGTAATTTCAGAAGCTTATGGATTCTGGGTGTGCGGATGGTGGTGGTGAAGAAGACAGGGATGAAGCAAAGATAGTGAATAGGTGAAACATACGACACCATGGAGCTAGCCCTGTATGTCGGGGAATTTTTGGTGTAGATGTTTCTGGGGTATTTTAGGATTTTGGACTGACTACACTAACTGAGGTCTAGCAGCAAGTCATCAAATGTGCCTGTTTGATGGGACCATGCCGACGGACGTTAAGTTGAAGTAATTTCAGAAAAGTACTTTTTGAAATACTTCAAGCTGAATTTAAGTTGGAGTGATTCTAG
This sequence comes from Lithocarpus polystachyus, assembly GCA_033629205.1. NCBI lineage: Eukaryota > Viridiplantae > Streptophyta > Magnoliopsida > Fagales > Fagaceae > Lithocarpus > Lithocarpus polystachyus. The sequence goes on along the minus strand of CM066171.1, from coordinate 2,975,035 downwards.
AAAAGTGTGTTCTGAGGTACCAGCAATGATGACCTTTAGGTCCCACGCTAGTGGGAACATGGAATGAGGCTTTGGCAACCCTTTACCAACACCAAAGGCTAATTTCTAATGAGCTGGTACCTTGGAGGTCATCGTAAGTGTTGGATGGGGAAAATTTGTAAGATACCCCAACACCTTGTACCACCTTCACCTAATGCCACTTGTTGGAAAAACACAAAAAAATGAAAGATGGAGCTAACTTGTGATCCTAGTTTTAGAAACCAGCTAAGTTGCTGTTTGTTCCGAACCACTGTTTCTGCTGGAAGACCAAGCAATTGGAGAGAGACTACGGGATCCTTAAGCTTAGGAATAGGTGTCTCTGCTGGACTTAAATTTCCTAGCCAACCAAGTCTGAGGAAGCATTGTAATTTTATGGACAAATGTGGTCGTTAAGTGGAGAAACAAAATTTGTTTGGATCTCAAGACTACAATGATGTTGTGAGAAGGGTTTCGACTGAACCATGAGAGGGTTGATTTCAAACTGATTATGAAGCAATATTGGTTGCTAGGTGTTGAAAATGATGAGGCTATAGTGAAAAATGGCTGTGAGAAGGACTTGAAAATTTGGAAGAAGCAAATCTTCATTTCATGAGTCAGTGTGTGTGTGTGTGTGTGTGTGTGTGTGTGTGTGTGTGTGTTTTTTTTTTTTTTTATGAGTCTTCAAAGAATCTGACCCTTCTATTTATAGCAGAGAGATGAAGAATGGTAGATGGGTAGTTGAGAATGGCGAATGAGAATTTTTGGTAGGAATGGTGGACGAGAACGTTTGGCACCAAAAGGGGAATGGTAGGTGGGAGATTGTTAGGCACCGAACGGGAATGGTAGGCTGAAGTAGTGACCTAATGTAATTTCAAGTTCAAGACACACTTGTGAGAGTTCATTTGTTCTTTGAAAGGGAAGCCTTGATGAAGTCTGGAGAATAATCTTGAGGGAATCCAGACCAAATGGATGATCTCCAATTTTCATCTTGGGAGCTTAAGTTTTGGACATTATTAGTACTTCGAAGAAGTGGCTCAAATAAGCTGTTTCCAAGTCCTAAACAAAGAGACGGACTCTAAAATTAGAATCTTCGCAAAAAACTAAGTGGGACAAACTTTGCTCGGACATCTTGATTCTTGATCAAAGTTCACCTCAAATTCAAAAATTGTAGAATCACATTATTTGAGCAATGTTGGATTCTCAAATGAAGAAATTGACCCCAAAATAGGAATCTACGCGAAAAACCAAGCAAGACAAGTCTGGCTTGAAAATTTTGACTTTTGGTCAAGATTTATGAAAAAGTCAACTTTCTGAAAATTGGAAATTTGCGCAATTTTCGAGTTTTGAATGAAGAAATGGATCCTAAAATCAGAATGTACTCAAAAAACTGAGTGGGACAAGTCCGTTTTGAAAATTTTGACTTTTTGGTCAAAGTCAAAGGTCCAACTTAGTCAAAGCATTTTCTCTCTCTCTTTTTTTTTTCGCAGGTGGTTCGAATCCTGGTCAAAGTTTCTGGTAAGGTCTTGCATATCCAAGTCGATGTGGATGATGTCATCAACGACGTCATACGCCTGCTTTTGGCGCGTTGGCGCGTCGAGTGCGTGGCTTATCCGCGTCGGTGCGTGTGAGCGTGTGAATTGACATTGGTAATTACCGAACCTTCTGATGGCCCGTGGCAGCACATGGCTGATCATTTGGGCCTGAAATTTTTAGGTTTTGTAGATCGAGGCCTGCTAGATCAAGTGGTAGTTTCTGTTTTCTGAATTGGTCGCCCGATTTGCACAAGAGTGAAGGAGTAGGAAGTGATCTTTGATAATTTTGGCGGCACATGGAAGCGCGTGGCTGGACATCTAGACCTGGAATTTCCAGGTTTGGTAGATCAAAGGACGATGGATCTAGTGGTGGCATCAGTTTTGTAAAAAAATTTCTCAAATTTACGCAGATTTGAATGAGAAACTCGCAGATCGTTGGGAATTTGTGGCCGCGTGTTATGGCTTTACTGTGGACGTCGTTTTTGGGTCTTGTTGTTCGAAGTCCTTAGAAGATTCCTGTGGGTTGATTTTTGTGAAATCTTGTCAGAATTTTTAGAAATTCGAAAGAGGAGACAGCAAACATTGTTGGACTTGTTGCCATTTTAGTCTACTTTGTGGTTCAAACATTGTTTGACATCTCAGGCAGATTAGTTAACCAGCAAGTGTCTCTTACTGTTTTCAAGGTCGGTAGCACAGTCGCTTTAAATAATATGCGGCCTAGAACTTCATCTTAAGTCTAGTGCTTTTTTCTAAGTGACATGTGTACTCTTTGCAGGCCTATAAGCCCTTTCTAAGGTCTAGGGCAGTAGTTTCTTTCTAACAACATGATCCATTTATGGGCACCCGCCCCCTTTTTTTTTCAAGGTTTGGTATAGTATCCTTTGAAAATATGGCACTTTAACTATTTACACATCTTTTTCCTTTTTTTTGTTAGTTTCCAAAGATCCCTAATATGAAGCAACCTAGGGCATGCACTAAGTTGTACAAGCGTAATTTCCAGTGGGTAGCATAATACTCTAAGTGTAAAGAAACCATTCCTTCTTACTCTCTTTTTTTTTTTTAATTATTTAATAATGATAATAATACTTTTTTTTTTTTTTTTTTTTAATTTTCACTTTTTAATTTAATTTTTTTAATGTTTTGTCAGTACTAATATCACGTCAGTACAATAATTTGAATGAAAATTTTAAAAATCAAATTTCATCTCAAGTGGACAAAATTAAAGGTTTGAAAGAACAACTAGTTGAATCTAAAACTGAAGTTGAAAAATTAACTAGTGCCAAACTTGTTGTTGAGCTTAACTTAAAAGAAAAAGATTTTTATATTCCTCCATTTAAAAGGAATAATGAAGAGTTGAAGGCTAATATTGCTAGGATAGACAAAGGTAAAAATTCTGATGTTAACGCTGAAGTTTCTAAACTTATATCTAAAACTCCTCCTAGGAAGAATAAAAATTCTAAATTTTTCCCCACTTGTCATCATTGTCATATTAGGCCAAATTGTCCTAAGTTAAGGTCTCTGTCAACCCCCAAGATTAGATCTCCTTCTAAGAAATCGAGTAATTCTAAAAATACTCATGTTTGTCACCATTGTGGTGCTTCAGGCAGTGGCGACGCCACTCATAGTTCAGGGTGTTCCTAGGAACACCCTAACTTGAAAAATATATATATAATAATTTAAATTTTTTTATTTATTTACCCTTAAAAAAAATAGAAACGCCCTCAAGCAATATCAGGAATGTAAGATGTTTAGACCCCTGTAAACTAGATTGTTTAACCTAATTAATTAACCAAGTGAATAACTTAGGTTTATTATTCAGATCTAGGTTAAACACAAATAATCATAAACAATAAAGCAGCAGAAAATAAAGAACACAAAGATCTGATGACCTAGGAAAACCAAACCGGTAAAAAACCTGGGGAGGATTTAACCTAGCTATCCTCAAGGTAAAACAGCAAATCCACTAGAAAGAATTGAAGTTTGTACAATAGCGACTTAGACCACTAACATCCTATTGCTACCTCGAGTAGAAAACTTACTACCACGACCCCATGATAGCTCCGAGTCCACGGACTACTTATTTCCTTGACCTTTCGCAAAAACACAAACACCCACGTTTGTGACTTTGAGATCCCACTCAAAGGTTTAGCAACACAAAATCTCTTGTTTGTGACTCCAAGACCACCCTTAAAGGTTTAGATCATCAGCACCTTTGATGACTAGAGAAGGCAGCAACTTCAACAATACCGGATTTTGAGATTCTTCAAGCAATAACACCGGTAGAAGATATGAGAGAGCTTTTTGGTTACAAAATCCTAAAATACCAAAGAGACACACTTTTCTCTCTCTAAAAAACCTTATAAAAATGTGCTTAGGATTTCCTTTATATAGTGGGAGAAGTAGATCTGAAACCCTAATCCTTAATGGGCTTGAACTGCTGTTTGGGCTTAATTAAAATTCTGCAGATACGACTTTCGATTGGTCGAGCCTATTTCTCGATCGGTCGAACCAGGCAAATTCTGAAATCTTCTTTCTGCAGCTTACTTGTTCTTGAATCTTGATTTGAATCACTTTAAGCATTGTCTAATAAAACCTATAGACTCTAAAATCTATATCTAGACAAGTTTGTGTTCACGATTTGCCAATTATTATAAACTTTTAGAACCTAACAATCTCCCCCTTTGGCAATTCGTGATAAAACTTACATACAATATGAAATGCTCAAATACAAGAACAACCCAATACAATAAAATGTCCAATTACATCACAAATCTCAATCTAAGACTCCTAACCTAGAAGTTGCAAGAAGAGGTAGAAGGTCTAGATCAGAATGTACCTGTCTTTCCTGAAAACACTCAAAAAACACATCACCGCATGTGTGGAAAGAAAGACATATAAACAATAATATGAAACAAAATATAAAAACAAAAGTAAATTCTAACTCTCTCTCTAAGTTAGATACATTAAAAAGTTTTTATATTCTCCCCCTTTCAAAAACAATTTTATCTCCCCCTAAACAAGACAAACAGGATTCCCACATTTCATCTATTTCTCTCCCTTTTTGTCATGTATTGACAAAGACAACTCAAATAAAGAGTAGAGTGACAGTAAACATGAGAGAAAAAAGAGAATCAAGAGAACATAAAATAGTTTAGCTCTATAAAAAATAAAGAGAACTCCCCCTATAAAGAGCAATAACTCCCCCTTTGAACAACAAAGGCAAAAAAAATTTCTCCCCCTATAAAAATAGGAAAAACAAAACAAGTTTTGGAAAAAACAGTTTTGGGAAAAATTTAGGAGGTGGAGATAAATAAAAATACACAAATAAAAAAAAATTGAGTTGAGGATACACATGAAGAAAAATATTCTTTCTTTTAATAAATGCAAACTTAACATTATGTGACCCATAAACAGTTACATGAGTAGAGAAAATATTTGCACATTGATTGTCCATCATATCTCTTAAGAAAAATATTTTCTGCAGTTCACACATTAAGAAAAATAGCATATACTAAAATGTACAAAGGACTCAAAAACTAATCAATCAATTTTTAATTCAAGTTGAGTATCCAATTTAGCAAAGTATATGCATGTTATGTGTGAAAACAATGAGAGATATGACTGCAAAACTGCAAGATGGATACAGAAAACAATGCAATTCATGTGAATCCTGAACATAAATGATGCATAAAAAAAATTTGGTCAAAAACTTAGAAACTGAAAATTTTTCAGTTTCGATCGGTCGAGCATCAATCGAATACCAATCGAGCCAAGAAGATTCAAACCAAAAATTTTAATCGCAATTTCAATCGGTCGAGAGATAGATTCGATCGATCGAAAATCTAGAAAAATTAAATTTTTGAAAAACAGAGCAATTTTATGCAGAAACTCCTCAAAGCACAATATTTCAAGAATGAAATGCATGAGTATGAGATTAAAAGTTTTTCAAAAACACATTAATACAACTCAGATCTCTCAAAAACAAGTTTTTCAACCAATTTGACCAAAACTCAAACATTAAACTCATTTTGTATCAAAATCAAAGAACATATAATCTTGGATGACCAAAACAAATTCACATGCAATATCATGTACTAAGTTTAGTAAAGAGTAACTTGTGTAGTGTATGCAACTAGCAAAAGTTTGAGATACATGTGAGGTGATATGTGAATAGTAATTAATCACAATTTCTACAAAACTCATCACATAAATATGAAAGAGACTATCACCTAAAGAGTTACATCATATAACTCTCACATTTCCTAAAATAAAAGCTTGCAATCATGTAAGTTTCTCGATTTGCCTCATAATATACACACTAATTTTATTTAATTTGAATTCATTATAGCCTAATAATGTACACACCAAATTTTAGCATTTAATCCGAGGCTACACCTTATGATCTTTTTGTGCATGTGCTACACTTTCTCGAGTACAAAATCTTACAATATGCACTAAGGTGTTCATGATTGGCTAGTAAATAGTGGTGAGATGGTTATTTATGCCTTTCTCAATAAGTTCAAGTCCGACAATCAAAAGCATGTGATTTCAAGATCAAGATCATGTGATCAAACACTATTAACATCTTCCCACACAACATGCACTACAAAGCTCAAACTAGTAAAGTGCAATAAAATAAGCTCACCCAAGCTAAACAAAGTACATAAACATGTTATGTAAAAATAAAAAGGCCAACCTTGATTATAAATCCAAGATATATAATACAAAACACATAAAAATCTTTTTGGTTAAAAAAAATTTTTATGACTGTAAGAAGTTTAGACCCCTTAAACCCAAGTAGATTAACCTAGATAATTAGCCAAGTGATTAACTTAGGTAATTTAAACAATTTTAGGTTAACACAACAACAATCATATCATGCAAAAGTGCGAAATATAAAAAACACATGATATGATAACCTAGGAAACCAAACCGGTAAAAACTTGGAGAGGATTTAACCTAGCTATCCTCAAGGTAAAACCAAATTCATTATAAAAGAATTGAAGTTTACACAATAGCAACTTAGACCACTAACATCCTATTGCTACCTCGAGTAGGAAACTTACTACCACGACCACATGACAGCTCCGAGTTCACGGACTACTTCTTTCCTTGAATTCTCAGCAAAGCACAAGCACACCTGCTTGTATATCTTGAAGCTCTTGATTCTGCAATTGAACGATCACCAAGTTCTTGACATCAATCTTGAGTTTGGAAACCCTAAGTGTATGTGAAAGTAAACACCTCTAGATCTCACAAATAAGATTCACAAACACAATATTTAGAACACTAAAAACGTGGCTAGGGTTTTCCCTTTATACTTAGGGCAAAACATAAAACCCTACACGACAAACGGGCTTGGGTTGAGTTGGAAATTCTACAGAAAAAACAATCTGCACGACTTTCGATCGATCAAGTCTAATTCTCGATCGATCGAGCCAGGCAGAATTGCACAGTAATATCTACAGTAACTCGATTCCAACTTTACATAAAAACTTCATACTTTGAGCAAGTCTAAACAAGACTAAAAATGTTTTAATCATGGTTTGCCAACATTACAAAATGAAGTTCTAATACATTAGTTCCTAATTCCTTAGAATCTAACAATGACCAAAACTAAAAGCACACATTATGCTAAATGATTAAAAATGCAAATGCAATGCATGGCAGTGCTTAACTAAGTTATAAATGGTACACAAACAAGAAATATCAATTTTTTAATTAACCCATGAGTACATGTACAAACTAGTACATACTCAAACAAAAAAAAAAAAAAAAAAAAGCGTAGCACTTATAGAACACATACTTTTTATGTTTCTCCACAATATTAAACATGTTCTAAATCAAAAGAGAGATATCATAATTCATGTAATCCTCAAGAAAAATTAAAACTAGACACAAAATAAAATATTTTTGTCTTATTGAAATTTTTCAATGTTTTTGGATTTTTTTTAATAAAAAACAACCTAAAAAAAACAAAACAACCAAAAACAGAAACAAAACATGTCCACAAATAATTGAAAGAATTAAAACAGGGACAAGTCAGCAACACTCACCTTTGAGAATCTTTTCTCAGCCATATAGCACGAGTCTTCGGCTTTGTATGTGAAAATCCACATGAAGTAGAATGTATTTGAGGGATTACACCAAGAATCTGAGAAAGACTGAAATCCTGCAAATTCCTTTCACAAGCCAACAAGCTTAAATTTTTCAAAAGAATACGAAACAATTTGTATGGACTTATGGCAGGAGAAATATCATCACATATCTAAGATTGAAATACATAATTTTTAAATTTCAATTTATGACAAGTAGGACGAATGTGACCGGAGACACCACAAAAGTGACAAACAGAAACAAATTTAGGAACATCAATATTCCTAACAGTAAATTTAGTCTCAGATTTTGGTTTTTGCCTCAATTAAGAACAATTTGGTCTAATATGACCAACAACACTACAAAGGTGACAAGTAGGCACAAAAACAGATTTCTTATACTCTCTAACAATAGGTTTAGACATCGGTTTAGAAACTTCAGAGTCTACATCAGAATTTTTACCTTTGTCTAACCTAGCAAAATAAGCCTTTTCTTTATTATTCCTCTTGAAAGGAGAGATATAAACTTTTTCAGCTTTAGGCTTAAGAGAAACAGAAACACTTCTGTTATCAACAGCAAGTTTGGTAGTAGTCAAATTTTCAATTTTAGCTTTAGATTCAACTAACTCTTGTTCCAAGCTTTTCATCTTCTCATCTTTAGAAAAAATTTGATTTCTCAAAAATTCATTCTTTTTATTAGATTCATCTAATCTAACAACAATTCCTCTTTTTCAAGATTAGCCAATTTTAACTCTTCCTTGAATTTCTTAGTAATTTTCATATATTTCAATAATTCCTTACGAAGAGTTTCACAAGCATCAAAAAGATCAACAGAAACAATAGTGTCCTTTTTATTCAAATCATCACAATCAAAAACAGTAAGACACTTAAAATTATCCATGATAACAGAGATCAAGGATCAACTCTTAGATCAAAAGATCTAAAACAAAAGAGCTACCCGCTCTGATACCACTTGTAAGATGTTTAAACCCCTGTACACTGAATTGTTTAACCTAATTAATTAACCAAGTGAATAACTTAGGTTTATTATTCAAATCTAGGTTAAACACAAATAATCATAAACAATAAAGCAGCGGAAAATAAAGAACACAAAGATTTGATGACCCAGAAAAACCAAACCGGTAAAAAACCTGGAGAGGATTTAACCTAACTATCCTCAAGGTAAATATTGTTGAATACAATACAGTGTTTTATTTTGACACATTATCCCCCATCATTTTTTTTTTCTTACTAGATGTCTTTATATTTTTAGACACATCCCAAGACAAAGATGTTTTGAACCAAATGACTTTCAAATTATAATTTGCTTAAACTTATATTTAATAAGTCTACAATTACTGGGGTCCTACACTATGCATCCACCTAAGACCCTCCTAATTCAGATGAAAAGAATGCATTGGAAGAACGACTCATTCATGGGGGAGTTCATGTTAATTTAGAAAGTCCTACCCAAGAACTTGTCATGGCAATTCTTGAGTCTGACATTACGACCCGATTGAGCAAGCGTCCTAGTGATAGTTGTGATAAGAGTCCTAGTAAGAGTAAGCGAGAGTTAATGAGCTCCCAAATGAATGATGCCTTACAATCAACAGTTAAGGCCGCTAAGGCTAGGATAGAGGCATCTAAAGCAAAGGCTGAGAGGTATAAGAGGTATACCATTGATGAAGTTAGTAGCAGTATTGCACCTACAAATGACTTCTCCTTAGGCAAGTGCATTACCTTGAGACCATGGAAGAAGTCAACGATGATATATTTATGAAGGCTATTAAGAAGTTCAAGCAGGATCCTGATGATAGAGAGATCTTTGTTAACATGAGTTTTGTCAGGAGGATGGTTTGGTTGGGTAGGCTGTAGGGGATTATATCTGAACAATAATTTCCTATTAGATTATGTTATTTTAATGTCTTTGAACTATGATTTTGTACTATTCTATTGTTACTTAATGCTGTTAAATGATGGTTATTATTATTTTATGGTAATCTTTTTTTTTTTTTTTATGTTGATAATGTCTTATTTATGTTAACAAAAAGCACTATTTGAGAACAAATTAGCTGTTTAATTCTCCAGGATGAATGTTGATCCAAATTATTATAGCAATTCATCCTCTTCGGATGAGAAAGAGGACGATAATATGTTCTTCCTACTAATATTTGTTGAGAATAAAAACAACTATATTCCTAAGGAGCCTTAACGTATCTCTATGTTAACTGGCGATGCATTGATAAAAGAGATATTGAACGGCAATCCTCGAACATGTTATGAGTTATTCCGCATGAATAGGCCAACATTTACAAGTCTCTGTAACTATTTGAGAACACACAATTTCTTAACAAACTCACGCTGGATCACATGGAGGAGGCAGTTGGTATGTCCCTATTAATAGTGGGACATAATGTGAGGATAAGGGTAATAACAGATCATTTTCAACACTCACCTAAGACAGTGGACAAGAAATTTAAGGAAACTGTGAGAGCAATATGCCGCCTGGGAAAATTCATTATATGTCCTTCTCAAAGCAATGAAGTGCATCCACATATTGCTAACAATACCAAGTTCCCATATTTCAAGGTAATCCCAAGTTACTGTTCATTTTATCACACAAATATTATTTGCTCGGATATGTTAATACTTGTGTTTATATTTTTTATAGAAATGTATAGGTGTAATTGATGGAACATATATCAGTGCATGGGCTCCAGCATCAAAGCTAGTAAGCTATAGGAATAGAAAGACCACAATCACCCATAATATAATGTGTGCATGTGATTTTGATATGAAGTTTACATTTGTTTACATGAGTTGGGAGGGTACATCCAATGACTCACAAGTATTCTTAGATGCACTTCAAACGCCAGAAAATAATTTCCCATGGCCTCCATCTGGTAAGATATATTGTTGCCTCACTTACATATTTACAATTTTCAAGTTGAATCCATTCACCGTGTCATACTTCTCACTATCTTATTATTTTTTTTTTTGTTAGGTGGCTATTATTTAGTGGATTCTATTTATCCATGCTCCTTGGGGTTTCTACCTCCGTACCGTACTGAGAAATACCATCTACGAGACTTTCGAGGTGGGGATCGTCCTAAAGGTGCTAAAGAGCTTTTCAATTATAGACATTCCTCTCTTCGTAATGTAATTGAAAGATGTTTTGGCATTTTAAAGGCACGATTTCCAATCTTAAAAATGATGCCTTGCTATAAACCATGTCGACAAAGGAATGTGATGAGAGCCTGTTGCATAATTCATAACTTCATTCGAATGGCAACAAGAAATGATCACTTGTTTACTCAATTCAATATTGATAACCTTACTGTTGAAAGTGAAGGTGGGGATAATTCGGGTAAACCATCGCACACTGTTGACTTAACTGATCAAGCCGCTAAAGCTATGGCAGCTTATAGGGATCAGATAGCAAGATTGATGTTGGCAAATAATAGGCATCATTGATGCCACTTTTTTTTTTTTTTTGGATGAAATTGATTCTCTGACATCGATGCCATGTAGTAAACTTTTTAGTTATTGATTATCTTTTATAACACTTGATAATTGTTGTTAGGTTCTAAGAATTAGGAACTAATGTATTAGAACTTCAATTTGTAATGTTGGCAAACCATGATCAAAACAATGTTTAGTCTTGTGTAAGACTTGCTCAAAGTATGGCTCTTCATGTAAAGTTGGAATCGAGTTTTATGCAGAATTTACTGTTCACTTTCTGTTTGACTCGATCGATCGAAAATTAGACTTGATCGATCGAAAGTCGTGCAGATTGTTTTTCTGCAGAATTTTCCAACTCAGCCCTAGTCCATTTAATGTATAGAGTTTTATGTTTTTCCCTAAGTATATAAGGGAAAACCCTAGCCACGTTTTTAGAATTCTGTTTTGCTGTGTTTGTGAATCTCATTGTGAGATCTAGAGGTGTTTGCCTTCACATACACTTAGGGTTTCCAAACTCAAGACTTATGTCAAGAGCTTGGTAAATCAAACAATTGCAGAATCAAAGATCTTAAAGAAATACAAGCAGATGCGCTTGTGAATTGCTGAAGAATTAAAAGAAAGAAGGAGTCCGTGGATCTCGGAGCTATCACGTGGTCGTGGTAGTAAGTTTCCTACACTTGGGTAGCAATAGGATGTTAGTGGTCTAAGTCTTATTGTGTAAACTTCGATTCTTTCATAGTGGATTCAGTTTACCTTGAGGATAGCTAGGTTAAATCCTCCCCAGGTTTTTTACCGGTTTGGTTTTCCTGGGTCATCAGATCTTTGTGTTCTTTAATTTCCGCTGCTTTACTGTTTTTGCTTATTTGTGTTAACCTAGATTTAATTAAATTACCTAAGTTAATCACTTGGCTAATTTTCTAGGTTAATCTGTTTGGGTTTAAGGGGTCTAAACGAACTGACAATTGTTATAGTTTCAATCTTACTTATATGATTAAAGCTTTAGGCTTGAATGTTATATACAAAACAATTGATTTATAATTTCTTTAGGTGTAAGGATTTTAAATACTTTGGAGCAAACGTGTTTTTGAATTAGAATAAATATATTTTTTTTTAAAATTAACCAAAAAAACAAAATTCAACTTTTTCAAAAACAACTACCAAACAAATTTCTTGAATTTTGTTTTTGAAAAATGTGTTTTTCAAAACAACTAACCAAACATGTTTGAACATTTTGAAAACAGAAAAAATTTCTTTTTTTTCTTTTTTCCTTAAAAACAAGAAAACAAAATGAAAAACATGTTAAAAATTTGTTTTTTTTTTTCTTTTTTCCTTAAAAACAAGAAAACAAAAATAGAAAACGAAAACAATTACCCAACATGCCTTAAATTTTTTTTAATATTCTTTGGATACTGTCAGTTCGTTTAGACCCCTGTAAACTAGATTGTTTAACCTAATTAATTAACCAAGTGAATACTTAGGTTTATTATTCAGATCTAGGTTAAAACAATAACAATCATATCGATTAAAGCAGGGGAAAAATAAATAACATAACGATATGATGACCCAGGAAAACCAAACCGGTAAAAAACCTGGAGAGGATTTAACCTAGCTATCCTCAAGGTAAACTGAATCCACTATGAAAGAATCGAAGTTTACACAATAGCGACTTAGACCACTAACATCCTATTGCTACCCAAGTGTAGGAAACTTACTACCACGACCCCATGATAGCTCCGAGATCCACGGACTCCTTCTTTCTTTGAATTCTTCAGCAAATCACAAGCGCACCTGCTTGTATATCTTTATGCTCTTTTGATTCTGCAACTGTATTGATTTACACAACTCTTGACATGAATCTCAAGTTTGTAAACCCTAAGTGTATGTGAAGGTAAACACCTCTAGATCTCACAATGAGATTCACAAACACCGCATTCAGAACTCTAAAAACGTGGCTAGGGTTTCCCTTTTTATACTTAGGGCAAAACATAAAACCCTATACATTAAATGGGCTTGGGCTGAGTTAGAATTGTCTGCAGAAAAACGATCTGCCCGATTTTCGATCAATCGAGTCTAATTCTCGATCGATCGAGTTAGGCAGAAAGTGAACAGTTACTTCTGCAGTAAACTCGATTCCAACTTTACATAAAATCCCATACTTTGAGCAAAGTCTAACACAAGACTAAATATTGTTTTGATCATGGTTTGCCAACATACAAATTGAAGTTCTAATACATTAGTTCCTAATTCTTAGAACCTAACAGATACTATTGGTAAAGTGTTAAATCATGTTAGCAATTGAATTAATTATGGTCCCACAAGCCTACATTTCCATCAATTATTAGTGGCTTATAATTGATCAACTTCGGACCCAGCTTAAGCTTTAGTTGCCAAATTTTCCAACATCTTAATGAAAGCTCGAACCCATGCCAGTACTTTGAGTTCATATTGATTATTTGATATTGAGCCACCTGAGCAATTCAAAACTTGGCTGGACTCATGTACATCTTTTTATATAAGTACTTGAATGAAAGAACAATTACAAATTAAATCACATTGTGTAGCGCAAGTTAGCTATCATGGATTTGCTACACAAGTTCTTGAACATTGTACTCCCTCCCTTAACATTCATTGCGTTACTTCTCTTAATGCCAACATTGTAGCCGGCACAGTAGCACTCATCACTGGAGCATCTTCAGGAATTGGCGAGGTGTGTATCCATTCCAAACCATTTATATATCTTTATAAACAGTGTGGAAAGGGAGGGGGAGTCTCTAGTACGCTAACCCTCCCTTTACTGAGAGTGTTTTTTATGCAGTTTTCATGTCTTATTTTTCTATTTCAAGGTTAAAACACTTATTTTGTGCTAATAATAGAAGTAAGGATCTTGAAGCCCACCACTTATTTTTTGATTCATTTGAGTATATGATAAAAATAGTTATAAGTTTAGAAATATTACATTTTTTACAACTGTTGACATGATATCTGTTTATGATTAGTGTATAAAATACAAAATATTAACGGTAGACTTAAGTGAAAGTCATATAACTCCAATTACAATGTATTAATAATTATAAGTAAAATATTAATTTTATCCTTGTAGCATTACTAAAAAAAGAAAATTATTTGGTCTTGTGCGCTATGTTATAATGTCCCATAATGTTAAAGAGAGTAAAAAAGAGTAAGGATTGCAGAAGTAAACTTATGAATATTTATACTATCTTGCAGATCAAAGTACTCTCAAGATGAGATAAGACTAATGTTTTCAATTATTTAACAAAAATAGAAAATCTTTATTCTATATTTAATCACACACTATATAACTTATGACACTATACAATTTGTCAGTTCGTTTAGACCCCTTAAACCCAAACAGATTAACCTAGAGAATTAGCCAAGTGATTAACTTAGGTAATTTAAGCAGAACTAGGTTAACACAAGTATAATGAAAAACAATAAAGCAACGGAAAATAAAGAACACAAAGATCTGATGACCCAGGAAAACCAAACCGGTAAAAAACCTGGAGAGGATTTAACCTAACTATCCTCAAGGTAAAACTGAATTCACTATGAAAGAATCAAAGTTTACACAATAAGACTTAGACCACTAACATTCTATTGCTACCCAAGTGTAGGAAACTTACTACCACGACCACGTGATAGCTCCGAGATCCACGGACTCCTTCTTTCTTGAATTCTTCAGCAATCCACAAACACCCACGCTTATGACTTTGAGATCCCACTCAAAGGTTTAGCAACACAAACTCTCCTGTTTGTGACTCCAAGACCACCCTTGAAGGTTTAGATCATCAGCACCTTTGATGACTAGAGAAGGCAGCAACTTCAGCAATACCGGATCTTGAGATTCTTCAAGGAACAACACCGGTAGAAGTAATAAGAGAGGTTTTAGGAACAAAACCCTAAATACAAAAGAGGCACACTCTTCTCTCTCTAAAAAGCCTTGTAAAAAACGTGCTTAGGGTTTCCTTTATATAGTGGGAGAAGTATATCTAAAACCCTAATCCTTAATGGGCTAGAACTGCTGTTTGGGCCAACTTAAAATTCTGCAGATACGACTTTCGATTGGTCGAGCCTGTTTTTCGATCGATCGAACCAGGCAGATTCTAAAATCTTCTTTCTGCAGCTTGTATGTTCTTGTGTGCTCACGATTTGCCAATTGTTCTAAACTTTTAGAACCTAACACAATTCAATAATTTACATCTATGCATGGCTAACTAATGTCATATTTGTTGACTCTGTTGAGTAAGTACGAAGCATGTTGCTTATGAGTACGCTAGGAGAGGTGCTCGTTTATTCCTTGTTGCAAGAAAAGAGGACCGTCTTCAAGTAGTCGCAGATAAAGCACGTCAGATAGGATCCCCAGGGGTTATTGTGGTCGCTGCAGATGTTTCCAAGGTTGAAGACTGTAAGCGATTTGTTGAAGAGCCAGTGAACCACTCTGGACAATGTAAGTGTTCAATATGTTTTTATTTTCCTTTGATTCTTCTTGTAAAAAATTTTGGAAATGTTTTATGGTTGATGGGCTTTTTGCAACAGTGGATCATTTGGTGAACAATGCTGGAGTGGCACTAATAGACTTGTTTGAAAAAGTCACTAGATTCTCCAATTTCGCTTCAATTATGGTAATAAAATTGCATTGTTGCCATACTTTTGGAACAAGATTGTAATATTAGGGAATGTTTTGGTACCCAGTAACATATTATGTGTCACCATCACTAAAACAAAGACATTTATTTATTGTGTTATTCAAATGACATCAATCACATTTATTTATTTATTTATTACCATAAAAAAAATCACATTTATTCATTGGCACGTTAGTTTATAAATCTTTTGCAGAAGCAATTTTAAATTTTTCCTTAAAGAATGAGTGATGCTAGAGATATTTCAAATGGTACTATATATAAATCTATGATATGTCTATGATCATGTATTCATGGGATTATAGCATGCATGCATGTACCTATTATTAACTCCATGTCCCCTTTTTTTTCTATTGCTTGCATTTAAAGATTGCTACTTCATGTTATTTAGGACATAAATTTCTGGGGTTCAGTATATAGCACCCATTATGCAATTCCACACTTAAGAAAAAGCAAAGGGAAGATTGTTGTAATTTCTTCAACTGCAGCACTATTAACTAGTCCAAGATTTAGCTTCTACAATGTAAGAACCACCAAATTATTATGCCTTACTCCACATTATCTTTCTCATTGATTGCTCCTAAATCTGTGATGAATTCAGGCAAGCAAGGTGGCACTAATTTCCTTTTTTGAGACTTTGAGGACTGAATTTGGTCCAGATATTGGAATAACAATTGTGACTCCTGGATTGATAGAGTCAGAAATGACAAAAGGCGAAATTTTATCACAGGTAGGCTTAAATGAATTACATACATTGTCAATTAAATTAAACATAGCTCATCCCTTACCCCTTAATTAACTCAAAGGAAGTACATCTTCAATTAAAGGAAACAAATGTAAAGTGTAATTAAGATACGGTTAGTTAATTCTGGACCACTCTCATAACAAAAGCATGGAAACTTAGGTATCATTTGGTAGATCTTATACATTAAGTTTCTCTATTGAATTCAAACACATGATTGCATTGACTAATGCAATACAAACAGTGTTATCCTTCGCGGGAATAATTATATTTAATGCACCTATATGTTAGAACTTAATTGTAGAAGTCCAAGGTCGGCTCAACGAATTTGGGGACCCTAGGCGAAAGCTTTAAACGGGAACTTTTATTATAATTAACTAGTAAGCTGCCCGTGCGATGCACGGATAATGTTATAATGGTTTATGCAATTTTTTATGAAGAATATTGTACATATATTATAAAATATTTGTTATAAAACTTTGTTAGTACTGAGTTTATCATAAGAAGTAACAATTATAAATTGTAGACACGTATTCATTATAATTATTTTGTTGAAGTAATCATGAAAAAAGAATCAACTTTAGAGTAATATTGTATAATAAAAGTTGATAAAAGCATGGTAACTCATTCCATATTATTGATATTTATTTTGTGACGTAATAAAGAGCTTTATTGCGAAATATTGTTTTTTTGTTTCTTGAATGCTTTGTGTTTTGAAGTATGTCGACGCTTGTAAAGCATGTTGAGGGGTATGTTATCATCATCCGTTTCTTCATCTTCAAAGTTTGAAGTTTGGTCTATCCTTATTTGTTCAATTTGTGAGCTTATCAATTTCTCCTTTTGTTGCATCATTTGTGTTGATCATTGATGAAATGGCACTGGAAGATTCTTGGCTGGATCTTACAAAGTTTGTGCTGGCAGATTTGTTGTCGCTAAGATTTTGCATAGGTATTTGCATTCATATTAAATTTGAGCATGTTATTTACATCAGATAGTGTAGCAAAAGAAATAATATAGCATACTGGCTTGTGTTTTTTTTTTTTTTTTTTCCTTCCATACCTTTTTCTCATTTGAAGGTGAATCAAAAATCTTAGCAACTTTGTAATTTCAAAACCATCCTTCAAATTAAATTCATTCAAGCAAAGTAGAAAAATGTATTTTCTTCCTAAAATTTTCTTAAGATCACATGGGATTCCTTCTTCAATATCAATCTGCATATTAGGAATTTTAATTTATATTATAATCAATAGTTTTACAATAAATTTAATAATTTAAATAAGTTGTACCTGAATTTGTTTTTCAAATAGATCTCTTGCAGATTTATTTAAGATTTTCTTAGCATTTCAATCAAATATGACAAAAGTTGTCTTGTCAGTTGAATCAAAAACTTCAATTTGAATCCAGTATTTTGCAATTGTATAGTAATTATAGTAAGATGAATATGTTTATAAAAAAAAATTGCAAACTTTGTAGTTAATGTGTGTGCCCTCTAACCTTGGGATAGACAGATTTGTTTTTATTTCACATTTTGCTCACCAAAACAATCCTGATTGTGGTTTGACCTTCTTTCCACATAACACGCATGAAATATAATACCAACCTATTGTTGTATCAATGTTACTTATTGTTGCAACACAATAGCAGTTAACATCCTGTAATGAACTTTGAAGTTAATAGGTTTTTTTTTTTTAAGTAAATGATGTATTATTATATTTTCATGTAAATGATGAGTCTACTTTGAAATGATTAACAAACCTGTTTCGTAGGATCCCATTCAATGCATTTGAGCTCTGGTATTTGTCTTCATATTGTTTGAAGATAAATCCTCCTCTGAAAACTGTTTTGCATGTATTTTTGGTATTTCTTGTATAGGATCATGTTTTTTACCACTCCTATCATTGAATTTTTAAAAAGGAAAAAAAATGTAAATGGTATTTTGTTAGGTAAAAAATGCTATTTATCATTTTTTTTTTTTTTTTTTGTTATTGATAATTTAAAAAATATGCACCTGTCAATCATTTCAGCAACCTCGGGAATCTCAAGGTTTAGATATACTTTTGTTACACTGGTCGATGACAAAGAGAATCTGCCTACAAAAATTGCAGAATACATTATAATAAACAAAATCGTATTGAATTGAAATTGAGAAAAAATGAAGACATGTTTTAATGAGAATGAGATTCTCTAAAAGTATCATTAGGTTGATTTGAAAATGAATAAGTTTGAGTATAAAAAATTTATAATTAGTGATTACATTTCTCAATGTAAAATTTATGACCTAAGATTAGTAACCAATATACTTATAAACTTGATAGTAGTACTAAGTACATTAAAATTGATAGTTGGAAACATTATTTAGTTATACTTACCTCCAAATGATTTGACAATAGTCGAAGTTGCAATTAAGACAAAAGGTCCTGGATTGTTCTTATATACATCTTCATCAATTTGCCAGACACTTGTTTCCCATAATGAAAGCCTAATTTCTTTTCCCCTGGTATAGTTTAAATCATTGAGGATTTTTTTTGTTATTAGTAATTTTTTTTATTTATAATTGATTTTTCTATATAAACATATAAGGACATCAATATCACATCAAAAATTGTTTCTTACTCTTTCAAAAGCAATTGTAGGTTGCACAATTTTCTTGGTGCGCCATTAACTTGAGGTTCTACACACAAAACTCTTAGCATTTTAATTCACCATTTTCACCTTTTGCACTTCTAGAAGTAGTTCCAAACTACTGATTGACTTTTGTTCACTAATATTGATATATGAGATTGAAATTGTATAGTTCTTAAGCATTTCTAGGAGACCATACCATATTATAAATTTAATATTAAAAATAATATATAGAAAAATTGGAACTAAATTGCAATTACAGTATGCAAAATAAGGTATAATGAAAATACTTACTTTCCAAACTGATGGTATACTATTCTCTTTAATTAGCTTTGTTAGAGTATCCATGCAATTATCCTCAATGTTCATATTCAAAATATTTTTAGTATTTAATAGATTTGTGAAGCAAGCTCCAAAGCATTCAAATATAGTATAAGGAAATTCAGCACCAAAAAAAAAAAAAAAAACATATAGTATAAGGAAAATTGCAAAAGAAAAAAGAAAAAAAATCTAAAAGATATTTCGTACAATTTTTTAAATTCATATAAAATAACTTAAGGTTAACTTTTAACATATTTTCTCAAATCTATTAAATTATAAACCTCATTCATAATTTTAAATACAATTCAAATAGTTCACACTAATAAGGGAAAAAATTATTTCATTTATGTGAATGCAATAAAAGTAGAAAAAAAAAAAACAAAAAAGACTAACGTAGAGAATAAGTTAAAAAAAAAAATGAAATAAGGGTTGAAGGTTGACAGAATGGTTCACAGTGACATAAATATCTATCAAATCAAAAGTCTCAAAGCCCATAAAACATTCTTCATGGCTTTAGCCTATTGGCAAAAATCCAGTCACACATCATCGTAAACCCAATACAAAAGCTCCAACACTAAAAATCTCAAATAACCAAAGACCCATATCCAATCACCACCCTCACAAAACCCACAATGACCTTTGACCTCTGCATCAAAAATCACAAATCATTTACATCCTTTCTAGTTTGGAGAATCTCATATGTGCATTTGAGGTGTTAAGGAACCTCGTTCTTTTGAAAAGGAATTTGAAATTAATTGTAAATACTTCTTTTGTTTTGTTTTATTTGTGTTTTCTTTTTTTGGTTCAACAAACAAATCAATATTGTTTCTGTGGGCTAACGGCTATTGAATTATAAATAATTTTCAAAGATGGCTAAACTAAATAAACAACAAATCAATAAACAAACTATTGAAGAGAAACATGAAATTAACAACGAATGTGGAATGAGATGTAAGATTATAGTGGCATAACAACGAACATAGTATTTTGGGATTCAAAAATAAATTAATAAACGAACTATTTAACCGGAACATAAAATTAAGAAAGTAAACATACCTCTCTGAAATGAATTGTGAGAAATTATAGTGGCATAAGTTTTAAGGCATAAGGAGATGGAGATATACAAAAGAACAAATTTTACAACATGCAAAGCAAACATTAAATGAAACTAACTCTTCAATTTCATAAATCAGGTGGCATTTACCTGGTGTTAACTGCATTGTATAATTGGTTGGAAGTGGCTGCATTGAAGCCCAAAATACTAAACGCTAAAATCTTTTAAGCTCCTGCATTTATGTCTTCAAATAATCACTGAGTTGGAGTGAAAACCGTTGTTTTTTTTAGAAGTTGAAGAGTGTTTGTACAGATAATCACTGAGTTGGAATGAAAACCGTTGTTTACTTAGAAGTTGAAGAGTTTTTGTATAGAGAAACAGAGATTGGAAGTGACTGAAATTCTTGGCTGGGTTTCATCTACAAGTGGGAAGGAAGAAGAGGGTTTGTGTGTAAAAATTTAGGTTTTCATCTATTGAACTGTGGGTTGGGTCAGCCTTGGCGTGGGTTAGCCTTTGAGCTACACGTTGGTGGGGTGTTCAGACTTGGCGTGGGTTAGCCTTTGAGCTACACGTTGGTGGGAAATTCAGATGGTATCCTTTGAGCTACATGTTGGTGGGGTGTTCAGCGTGGGTTATCCTTTGAGCTACACATTGGTGGGGGTTTAAAGTTGGGGTGGGTCAAATGTTGTAGCCTTTCAGCTACGTGTTGGTGGAGAATTCATATTTGGGTCAATATTTATGGGCTTGGGCTTTTCAACTACTTTGAGAACATAGTTATTTTTTTAGAAGATTACAATTGTTTGGTCATTGTCAAGCTCAGCCCATATATGTGACAGTAAAAATAAGTTACTATAAATTATTAGGTTACAGTGAAAAAAATTAGTGGGAAAAAAGTTAAAACGACTAAATAGAAGCTTAGAATGCCACATGGCAGGACCTCATGCATTCCCGCATGAGGTTTCTACTTTTATATATACTAGCCTTTAACCCGCGCAATTTGTGGGAATTGTTCTCCTTTTTCTTTTTTCTTTTTTCTTTTTTTTTTTTTTTTGGGAAAGAAGAAAGAAATGGTCAAAATAGCCATATACCATTGTTTGGAAAAATATGTATGGAACTCAAGTTACATACATATTTCAAAAACAGTGATAGATTGCAAAATATTTTCAAAAACAGTGGTATTTGGCCATTTTGACCAGGAAGAAATAATAGTAATGAAAAAAAATTGCACAATAAAAAATATGAATAATTTTTACCTTTAACCTTACAAATAATAATAAAAAATTTTGATTAATCAAATGTATTATACTATCTACAAAGGAAAAAAAAAAAAAAAGATGACTCATTTCACATCTCTTGTTAATTCCAAATGCTTATTAAACTTGCATGGTTTCAATATAGAAATCCAAATATTCAAAGGTTCTACATATTCATTTTGTCACATTTTTAACCCATGGTACTAACAAAAACAGAAAATACCAAACATAGAATTTCATAAATTTAGAAGATCACAAAAATAATACATATAGAATGTCATAGACTTGATAGAGTGTGTTATCTTTTGGATTAATACATATAGGTTGAAACAAACACACATTTTTAACCCCAACCAACATTTCTTGTGATTTGTGACAACGGTATAACTACCCGCTGCCATTTGTCAATATTTATCAATAAGTTGATTTGGCTGAATAAACAAAACCATAATATTAGTTAGAATGCCACAAAGATGTAATATTAGCCCAACAAAGATGTAATGGTTTATAGGATATTGGCACTATGATTTAAGTCATTGATGTTTTAGATACAATCTGATAGTAAAAACATAAAGTAAACTTAGAACAAACAATTATCAATAGAAATCTACCAAGAAAGTCACTAAATATGTTTTTCTTTTTTTGTGAGTAACTTAAATATAATATATGGTTCTGCTAATGATAAAATTCCTTGTAATCCTTAAAATATCATTTGTTGGAGTAATATCAAGACACATAAAATACTCCAGGACTTATAAATGTTATTCAAACTCAGGATGATTTTTGCAATTTCTATGACACCTATAACAACTATTATTTTGTCTACCCTTTACTTTTTCTTTCTTTGACTTTCCTTTATTTCTCTTTTTTTTTTTTTTTAATCTTTTGATTTTGGCATTTTTTGACTTTATTAATAATCAAAGACATGAAATTTGTGACCTAGGAATAAAAACATATAACCAATTGCTACACAAAAATAAAACTGGCAACGTCATCTTCATCTAGCACATATATTAGGTAACTTTAATACAATGCTTTATTATGTTAATAATGAAAATCTATACAATGCTAACAAAAGAATTATAAAAAAGATAAAAATAAAGATAAAGATAATTTAGTAGAAAACAAACCCGAAAAAAAAATGACTTAAAGCAATATCACAGTCAAAGTAAATCTTTTCCTTTCACTTGAGGCTCAATTGACCTAAAATTTCATGGAATCAAATAGCTAAACATAGTGATAAGTTACTAAATTACATGCTCTTTCTAAGGATAACGCCATCATTGCCCAATGTTTTCATTAATCTTTAACCTATATCATAATCAGAGTTAGTCTCTCTCTCCCACCCTTCAATTTCATAGTGATTATAAAATTAAGAAAACAATTATGGTATATGAAGTACATTACTAATTACATAAAAACAAAAGGAAAATATAAAACAAACTGATATAAACCCAAAGGAGAGAGAAGGCAATGATTTGAAATATTATTGACCATGGCCAATATAGATAGTGAACTCTTTAGGTAGTCAGGTAATGTAAATACTATAGGGAAAATTATACACCATTTATTAAACTTAAAACTATGAACAATACAAAATGAATTTTAGAAAAACATTAGAATTTTATCAAACAATTTGCAAGTGTGTTACTAAAATGTAGACCAGTACCATTAGAGCAATATTTCTAACGTAGAGACCATCAATTATATACAGTTGGGTTGATGTTTGAGTAGGAAATGCCAGAGAAGTTCTTGGAGGATTGTTGCTTATTCATTTGAAATTGTCGTGCAATACCATCTGCAATAAGTAAACACACCATCACATCGCTATGACAATAAACTATGTACATGTTATGTAATGTTAACAATTGCATCATATTTGGTTGATAATTTATTCTGTCCACCATGCTGATATCTTCTAGCACTCATCCTTGAAAACTTTTGTTCATATTCATTTTCATAAATGAAAAAATCATTTAGATTTATCATAGTATGAGGTGGAAAAAATTGAATACAAACATCACATGTTAAGGTCTAAAAGAGATTTCATCGAACATGTGAAATGCAATAAAAATGAATATATAGAATACCAAAATTAACATATATAGAACAGTGTAAATTTCATCTGCTTTCAAAGAAATCCAACCATTCAAATCGAGTCCCATTTAGAAAAACCATAGACATGACAGAAAGCAACAAAACATATATTGCAAGATTCAAATGTTTATATTAGCTTACCAATGAAAGCTATTGTTGCCCATTTCATTGTCGAATAACCCCATCATTAAAATTTGAGTCTGACAGTGGCAGGATGCTGGCCAAACGGTGGCAGCGGCCTTTAGATTTCTCTCTCTCTCTCTCTCTCTCTCTCTTTGCAAGGCCAAAAAACTTGTTGACCCTCGGATTTCTCTCTCTCTTTAACAACTGTTCTAGAAAGCATAATAAAAAAATTTAAAAAAATTATATTCTAAGCCAAGAATCAATATTTGTTCAATGAAAGATCAGACAAAAATGTACAATAGAGTTTGAAATCATGGGATAAGTTGTATTTATAGGACAATATTTTTTTTTTTTTTTGGAGGATTTGATAGTCACAAAATGGTTTAGATTGTAAGAGATGCTATTGGTTCTTGATCAAAGAGAACGGCTCTATTCAATTTCTGAAGAGGCTGATTTTGGGTTTTCTTTTTCCTTTGACTGTTGGTTCAGAGCGTAATGTGCAAACTGTAAGAAAGTGGCTGAACCGATGGGTTTATCCTTCAGGTGGTAGAAAATTGCTAAATTACAAAACAGAAAGAGTATATGAAAGAGGAAAATTAAGAACACTATGCTAACCTTGTGAATATGATATTGCAAAGAAGAAACGGAACAAAGTGGAATAGCAGATGTCAGTTTAGAGTGAATATTGAAAGGAGGAAGGGAAGGGTTTTTCTTCTTCTTCTTCTTTTTTTTTTTTTTTTTTTTTTTGTCAATGGGTTTATTGTTTGGTTGAGATGCTCCGTCTTGTTTTAACAGTAAATGTGTTTGTTCATATGGAATATCTTTTCGGTTTTTGACAGTAAATGTGGAAGTTGAAACAGCGAATGACTTTAAATTTCTTGCTAGGTTGCGGCGTTTGGGTTGGAATCAATGGGTTTGACGTTTGGTTTTGAGTTTTTTGTACGGTGTAACTTTTCTAATTAAATTCTATACATGGAAGATTTTTAAGTGGGGAGTTATCTTACATGTCGCAATGGCCTTAATTGCAGGGAAAGGTTTAAACCCTCCTACCATTGGCCTTCTTAACCAAAATCCAGAAAGGAAACAGCACTCAAGGAAGTTTCATACCCTTAAACACTTCTACCTTCTACATAACATGTACTTTTTTTTTTTTTTGGCTAATAAGCATGGTGCTCAAAAACTTTCACAAACTACAACATGGCCGTACAATCTAACTCTAACCTTGGTCCCATAGGCCATAAATTCAATCGTGCAGGCCATACTCTGTAATTATTGAATCAGCACATATAGCTGATTACGTACATACTTTCAGATCAATCCTCACGTCCTCCAATTATACAAATATAAATAACCATATATCTTAGGCTACAAACTTAAGTGGTCCTTGAGGCATCTTGTACAAAACTTGAACTCAAGGCCATTCTTAGGACCTAGCAGTTGCATCCATTGCAAAAATGCCTATGTTGGATAAGTTTGATTGGATCAATTTCAAGCTTAGCTTTTCTTCCAATTAAACACTAACAATCTATTATTAACCCAATAAGTAAGCATTTCATGCACATACTAATTTGATTTCAAAAAAAGTTCTAGAGAATTACTACAATAAGTAAACCATTTAGCAAAATATTCCACATAATATAATCTTTTCAAGGCAGGCATTTTATCAAACACACATCATGCATTATTGTTGCAACCACTGCTGCATACAATCTTATCAAAGAACTACCCACAAATACATTCAACTCAAAACCCAGCAACTAAATCCTTTGATAGACTAAGTTCTTCAAACTCTTTAACAATACCGAACTCCAAAATTTTCCTAGAAACAGCATTAGCTTAGCTCTTCCCATATTCTAATCACAAGTGAATCAGCCAAGTAAAAACCATAAGGTAGCTTATCAAAATCATAACTCAGTCCACTTCATGATTATTTCCTAAGTTATGCATCTTTCATATATGATTCCCTTACACAGTTACATGCATCATATTGCACATCAATAGCTACAAACAAATTTCTCTTACTAAACGATGGGTGATTGAGTCAATCTCTATTATGGAGTGGAAAAAGAAACAAATATAAATTACAGATTGAGGCAAGGGAAGGGGAAAAAAAAAAAAAAAAAGTCCAGTGGGTTAGCTACTGCTAAGCAACAAACTTTTATAGTAAAATTAACAAATTTGGTCCCATTACAAATCTGGATACACATACTGTGGTTTTTTTTCACTCTAGCTTATGAGATAACAAATAACCATTAAAAAAAAAAAAAAAACCCAATCTTGGAGTGCCTGACCTGACCTTGTCACCAGAGCATAGTCGGGAATGGAGCATACTCATTGCCATAGAAGAAACAGTAGCAATATTAGGAGAGCATTAAAGCAAAAGTTTAAGAGAATGAGAAAGAGATGGTGGTTTTCAAAGATTATATTATATACTGCAAAACCTTAACAACAATGGTAGAAAAGAGACATGGGAAACGAAAATATTTCAACAAAAAATTAAAAACAGCATAAATGAAATGACAATTTTTTTTTTTTTTTTGGCAACACATAAATCTATGTTCTTCAGAGATTTCTATTTAGAGCAAAGAAATATACTGAAAACGAATTTAACCCAAATATCCAAAAGAAAACCCAAATCTAACACACATAACTGATATTAAAAACCATTCTATGCCAAATTCCTTACTCAAAACTAAATCTAACCCAAAACCAGAATGCAATCCAATACAATCCAATCAAAATACCCAAACCTAAATCATATTAAAGAACCAAAAAAGAGAGACTAACCGGTAGAGGACACGGATCTGATGGTGGCAGAGGCCTGACTGTCTTCTCAGATTTTTTCTTTCTCCACTCTCTATGCATGACCAAATCTCTCTCTATTGTTCTCTTTCTCCCCTCCCTAAACCATTTTTTTGGGTTTTTATGTTTTGTTTTCAGGCTTTTGGTTGGGTTTAACTGTAAACGTGGCGGTTGTCTAAATCCGGTGAGGGAACAGACGGTGGACTACATCTGTGTCGCATGTATTTTCTTTTTTCTCCTTCTCTATCTCTGAATCGCAGTTTTTTTTTTTTTTTCCTCATTCTCTATCCCTGTATCGCAAATTTGTTCTTTGGTATTGCAAGCCTTTGCCGTGTATTTCAAGCGGTTTGTTTTTTTGTTTTTTTGTTTTTTTTTTCTAATTGGGAAAACTATAAAACGGTGTTTCAAAAAATCAAATCAAAACCTAATGTTACCCAAAAACCTAAATAAAAATCAATCCAACCAAATTTCTCAAAACTAATTCATATTTCATACCCATACAGAGATCTAAAAAAGAATGAAAAAAAGAAAAACTTACCGGTGGTTGTTCTCTCAATGTCTGTCTCCTTCTCATCTCTGTATCGCAAGGTTTACTTTTTCCTCCTTCTCTATCTCTGGATTGCAAGCATCGGTGTTAAGAAATCTGACAGGAAGTGAGAGACATCTTTTCATTCTTGATTGCAAACTGCAGTGTTTGATCTCTCAATCTCTCTCTCCTTCTCCGTTCTCTGCCTTTCTATTTCTCTGTCTCTCTTTTCTCTCGATCTCTCTTTCTCCTTTCTCCTTTCTCCGTAGCAATCTTTCTTTTTTTTTTCCTTTTTTTTTCTTTTTCAAGTGGTCCCTTTTATACCAAGGCTCCCAAACAGTATTTTAACGTAGCCATTCTTTATAATTTATCGCTTTTAAACGGTATTACGGCGTTACCAAACAATGTAATTTATCGTTTTTTTATTTAAACGTGTCTGAATTTTAGATAGATACTTTTTTTATTTGTCAACGTCTCCTCAATTGTTGGAGCTAACTTTCTCTCAGCTTCTGCTATATAATATTGATTATAAATTTATATATTTTTCTCAATTAAAATTTATTTTTCTTGCTTTTTGAGATACAAAATTACTAATTAAATTTTTGCATTCAAGTTCCACTAAAATTTCCTTTTCAATTGATAATATGGCTAATCCACTTAATTTTTCTTGTGACATAGTTCTTAAATAAGATTTTATTAATTTTAATTTTGAAAAACTTCTTTCTGCAACTCCTTTCTACAGAAGCAATTGTAACAGGTATAGTTAGTAATATTCTGAAAGCAATACATGCATTTGGAAAAGATTCTAGCCTCTTTATATAATTTAGTACATTAATTGGAGAGTTTTCATTTATTCGCAAAACTTCTTTTAAAACTTTTAGTTTTGAAAATAAATCTAAGCCTTCAATATCGGAATAAGTTTCATGTGTAAGAAAACATTCAAGATTAAAACAATTTTTTTTCAAACTATCATCATCTAGTGATTTTAGTTTTTCAAAATTAAATAAAAAACCAAAAATATTTTCATATATTTGAAATTGTTCAAACCTACTTTCAATTGAAGAAATGGCTTGATCTACTATATATAAAAAATAATTAATTCTAAAATATTCTTCAGCGGATTATGTTGTCTCATCATTGACATTCTCATCAAACTGTTTCTTCCTACGAATTATACATTTTTCACGAAATATAGGCTCTATTTCCATTTTGGTTGCAATTTCTTTATATGAATTCATAGCAAATGTAAATCCATCTACTCTATATTTAAAAAAAAAAAAAAGACATGAGACCTTTTAATTGATCTATGGCAACATCAATATGCATGTCTTTCAATTGTAAATTTTTACTAACAGAGCTAACAGAAAATAATATGTCATAGCTAGCAAAAACTCAAAACTTTCAATCTCATATGTTGCTAAACAATCAGCCTCACTTTTTGTTTTGAGATCTTCACTTGTTTTTGCCAATTGTAACAAAGCATCTTTTATTTCTAAAACTTGAAATTTTATTGCTTTCACACTTTCAATTCGACTTTCCCAACGTGTTAGTGACTATGGCTTAAGAGTTAAACCTGTCACATTATCTTGTAAAATTTTCCATCGCTTTGTGGAAGAAGAAAATAGTGTGTATATACATTGTACTACTCCAAAAAAAGATATAGCTTTAGGACAAGAATTAGCCATATCACATAGGACAAGGTTGAGATTATGACAACCACATGGTGTGTAAAATGCTTTAGGATTTATATCAAGAATTCTTTTTTATACCCCTTGTTTTTTCCCTTTCATATTAGACCCATTATCATGTCCTTGTCCACGTACATCATTAATATCAAGTTCAAGATTTTTTATTGTATTTATAATTTCATTGAAAATACCTTTTCTAGAAGTATTATTACCTCTAAAAATTCCACAAAATGTTCATCTATTTTTATCGGACTTGTTGAAATATCCACACATCTTAGTATGAGAGTCATTTGTTCTTGATGACTTACATCGGGGGTACAATCAAGTATAATTGAAAAGTATTTTGCTTCTTTAATCTTTTTTATTATTTTACTTTTAATTTCATTTGCTAATAATTGTATCACTTCATTTTGTATATTATGTCCAAGATAATGATTATGGATTGCACCATGTTGAATACGTCGAACATGTTCTTGCATTACTGGATCAAATTCTGCAATCATTCAATTATACTTAAAAAATTTCCGTTATTTTCTTGATAGATCTTTTCGTTTTTTCCTCGGAATGCCAAATTTTTTTTACCAAGATTTTTTACCTCCGCTATTATTCTTAATAACACTTTTTTCCAATGATCTTTCTCTTTCTGAATTTATTCTTGGACATTTTTATCAATTGTTTTATTCTTCAATAATCTTAGTTCTAAATCAATCCAAGTGTTCATATTAGTAATATACTCATTGGTTGTTTCGTGATTTTTAAGAATAGAACTAATATTTTTCCAATCCTTAGTTCCTCCATTAGCTAGTTGATTTGTATTAGATTTTGAATTAAACAACTTGCAACAAAAACAAAATACTTTCTCTAGGTCTTTCGAATACACTAACTATTTTCTATCATGTTTCTCCCCATTTGGTAATTTTCGAATATAATGTGTAGTAGAAAAATGTCTAGAGTTCTTATCTATAGGAAAGTTTAGATCATCAACTCTTATTGGACCATTTTCTACTAACAAATCTCTTAATTTTATATCAATAGTTTTCCATTGACTTGGATCAAAAATATTTGTAGGAATATAATTAGGTTGATCATTAATATTTTCACTCTCCTCTAAATTATTTTGAGCTTCATTATCAAGAATGGTGACATTACATGTTTGAACATTATCATGACCACCTTCGTTATTATCATTTTGTTGTATATTTTCATTATCTTCTAATTCTTTTTGATAAATTTCTTGTTCATTTATGAAACCTTCACTCAAATTTTCTGCAAGATTTTGTTTTTTACTAGTAATAAATTTGTCCATAACTCCTTTTTGAGATTCAATTAGTTCTTCTCTTTGTCTATTTTTTTTTTTTTTTTTTAGTTTTTCATATCCAAATGGATATTTCTAGTAGACATTTGTAATTAAAAAATATTTATGAATAAATGAAACACAATCTATAATAAAAAAAATTCAATTTAACTAGAATAATATAAATTTAATGTATAAAACAATAGAACGTGGTTTATCAAAAGCACAATTGCAGCTTTACTTAATATGATCACTTTACACTTTAAACCTGCACAAAAAATTAAAATTAATATTAATACAAAGTAAATTATTCTAAATTTATAACTTTGTTATCAATACTCTTTTTTCTTTTTTTTTTGTAGCAGTAAACCCTTTTTTTTTTTAGCAAAATGTGTAGGACTCAATTTGATTGGATCCACTAAGACCAGCCCACTAGCAAAATGTGTAGGACTCAACTTGATCCACTAAGACTAAGACTAGCCCACTATCCCTCCATGGCTCCATCCCACTAAATCTGATTTCTTAAAAAAAAAAACAAAACAAAACGTGTAAGACTAGAAGTCTAGAATCAATACTTTAACTCTTTAAGTGGGTCCATTCGGACCATTCCATAGCCTTCTAGAGAAATCTAAAGCAATCAAAATTTAAGAGAACAAACAAAAAAGAGTACAAGTGTACAACTAAACTAAAGTTCAGCCAAAATGAAGAATAAAAACCCAACAGCGCCAGCAATGAGCAAACTCCTCTTAAAAAAAAAAAAAAAAAAAAAAAAAAAACCCAACAGTAAACCATGAAGAAGACGAAAGAGGCAAAGGAAGAGAAAACAAAAAAGAACCTGAAATGAAGATCTATGAACACACCAAGTCTATTGCCAACACCAATTGATGAGGAAGCCAACTAAAAAGAGAGTTTTTTTTTTTTAAGAACCAAGATGGAGAGAGTCAGAGAGTGAGTGTTTTTTTTTTCTTTTTTTTGCCTTTTCTTATTTGTCTTTTCTTTCTGCCTTTTGTAATCTTTTCTTCTGCAAACTAAAGATTTCTACCTTTTGTAATCTTTTCTTATGCAAGTTAAAGATTTGGTGATGGGATTAGCCTTCATGTCACTTCAGCTTTTTACTTTGTGAGAAACGGGCCTTCTTTTTTTTTTTAGATGAGAAATTAATATTATATAGTATATTATTACTATTTGGGGGCCCTGCTACAAGTGGGGGCCTTAGGCGGTGGCCTAAATGGCCTATAGGTTCAGTCGGCACTGTGTAGAACCTAAGTCTTATCAAAGCCATTTAAGACAGTGAAGCCAAACATAATTAGTGCATGGCTAGCTAGTAAACAATTTATCACCAATGATTAGACTGACTTTTTATTGATCCATTTTTTTAAAAGAAATTTCTCCATTAGATGAATGTTCGTAAATAGCAATTCAAAGTTTAAATCGCATAGCATGGTGTTAGACTGTTAGCAGTTCAGGGTACATGCTCACAAGCAGTTTTTATACCCTTATTTGCAGAAAAGTCTTAATGACCTCTTCTACGTGTGGTTTTCACCCCCATTATATGTACATTGCTGCTTTTATTCTCTCAAAACTGTTAAATGTATATTATTAGCAACGCGATGTGTTATATCATGTTGTATATGCTAGAGTGAATGCGGAAGGGGAAGCATAGAATAGGAACACTGAGAACACGAGGGTTACATGGTTCAGCCTTGTCGACCTACATCCATGGAGGAATCCTTTAAGGGCTACATCTTTATTGTATAAGAGTGTAGTACAATAACCTGTGTTACAATGAACCTTAACATGAGTATATATATGCGACTAAATCCTAGACTACTAGTACAAATAGGAGTGGGCTTGGGCCTATTACATTGGGTCAATATGTCTAATTTATATCTCTAACAAAAACAAAGAGACATCTTTCCTAATATGATTTCTGGTTAGTATGCATGGGTTCCAGTCGAGGTGACAGAAGTGTGTGCCAAGGAGATTGTGGAAAGCGCTTGCAGTGGAGACATGTACTTGACTGAGCGATCTTGGGGGAAGGTGTTGTTGTGGATCAAAATCTTGTGTCCTGAAGTATTTGAATGGGGTGCACACTCAATGTATGTCAATAGGCCATGCACTTCAAAGAAAAACTCCTAGTAGCAACATTTGATGTTTCAAGACAACAAATTCTTCAACAGGGCTTAAATTTAATCCTTAATATCTCAAGGCAGATTAAGATCATCAAGCTAAGAAGAGCTAGTGCAGCTCCTTTGATTCAGATTGAACTTATTTAGTGTCAAGCAGTAACATTATACTACAAGTCGTATCAAGAAGTGATGTTGAGCTACGACAGATCGTTTCAAGCAGTAATGATAAGCTTCAAGTCTTGTTCAGTAGTGAAAGTATCTGACAACTCGTATTGTATTCATTATAAGACAAGGGAATGTTGGTTATATCTGTTATTATTAAGTCTATGAATCCATTTGTGGAAAGATTCCTTCACTATTGGTTTCTTTCTTGATCTCTTTTCTATTTCCTTTCATTTATGATGACTCAAATTAACGGATGCCCTTAAAGCATTTATTAATGAACTATTTTAGAAAAATTTGAATACCACTTTTCTAGGTATTATAAAAACTATCAAAAAATCAATATTTTTTTTTTCTTATAAAAAGTTTTTAAAAATAGTTCTTACATCAATGCCCTTAGAACATTCAATGACCTTTCACTTCATTTGTTATTATTATTTTTTAATAATTCAGCAATTAAAATTTGGGGTGGGAGAATTTAAACCTTGTATACCTTAGTTGGAAACACTTGGAACTAGGAAATGTCAACTAAGCCACAAGTCTATTGACCTGTCATTCAATATTTAGTATTACTTTGATATTATATCAATATCTAGTTATGCCTAAGTTGGAAACACTAGGAATTAGGAAGTGTCAGTTAAGCCACAAGATAATTGACTTTTCATTTAGCATTTAGTATTACTTTGATATGGTACATCAATATCTAGTCCTGCAATGCATACCGTAAGTGATTTTTCACCTAAGATATTTGTATCAAACATTAATCAGTCATCTAATTTATTTATATATAAATACTATAGAATTGTAACTTATAACATCTATTCCATAATAATTTTTTTTTTTTTAAGAAAGAGAGTTTCAATTTATGGCGTCTACTCTGATGATAGTTCTAATGGTTGAGAAATCTAGGATCTAATCTCCACCTACACCTTCTTATCATCAGTTTAAGGCACAATTTATTTTTGGTGTAAGCGACTTATTCAAGGATAAGAGATTTATTAGTTGAGTTAACTGAAACTCTCATTAATCATCCAATAAAAGTGAAAGATACATGACCAAATATATAATCAATGAGATGCGAAGTAACGTTGTATTCCCTTTTCAAAGTTATCTCCTAATTATTAAAATAAACAAACTATTCATACAATCAAAACTAAAAATAACTAATAACATTTGAAGCCTTCTACCAAAACTCACTCTCACGCAAAATGTGTGCCAACCTACTATCTAACGACTCCTAAAATCCTGCGGCACGAAGTGCATGGAAACTAAAACATAGAGGATTTGTCTTCTCTCTCTCTCTCTCTCTCCATTGTAGCAAAGCTATGGATTTTCTTCACAAGTTCTTGGGCATTGCACTGCCTCCCTTGATGCTCATTGTGTTCTCTTTCACTTTGGCCCCATTTCTCTTTCTCAAGTTTCTTTATTTCTTAAAAAGATCCAAATACAGTGAAAACGTGGCAGGCAAAGTCATACTCATTACTGGAGCATCTTCTGGAATTGGTGAGGTTTGTATCAATCTCATACCATTAATTTTTGTAAATGAGTGATGGTACAATTATTACAAATTTTATTATACACCTCCTACAAATTTTGTGTCAACTTTTAAAAAGTGATAGTAAGGATACTACAAATTGAATATTAATAAATTTTTATTTCTTTATTAGTTGTTAAAATGATACCAATTATATTCATTGTCACGCCAATTTGTAAGTCTTTGGGAAATTCTTTTTGCAAAAAGTAAGAGAGGGAATATCATGTATATTGTATACGTAGCCACTCCTCACATAAGATTGGGTCTCACGCTTGTGGAGTCTACCTCTATGAGAGAGGGTGACTACATATTTTGCATACCTGATATTCTTTTTCAAAAAGTACAGAATGGGGTTTCAATTCTCTTTATTAGAAGAATCGGTCAATATTACTGACTTACAACTTACAAGGCTTTTAATATAAATTTACCATGTGTGAGTTTGTAGCATGTTGCATATGAGTATGCTAGGAGACGAGCTTGTTTAGCCCTTATTGCAAGAAGAGAGGACCGTCTTCAAGAAGTTGCAAATAGAGCCCGACAACTAGGATCCCCAGAGGTTATTGTGGTACCTGCAGATGTTTCCAAGGTTGAAGATTGCAAGCGTTTTGTTGATGAGACAGTGAACCACTTTGGACAATGTAAGTGAATGTGTGATAAGTTTTCATTTTCTCCAAGGATTTTTTTTGTGGAAATATTTTGAGATGTTAGTGTTATGGTTGGTGGTTTTTGTTCAACAGTAGATCATTTGGTGAACAATGCTGGAGTGACACGCATTGAATTATTTGAAGATTCCATCCAATTCTCTGATTATGCTTCAATTATGGTAAAAATCAAAACCAACATGGTTGCATTTCTGTCTCACTTTTCACTTTTGTAACAAGGTGGTGCTACTAATTGAAAATCCAATATATATATATATATATATATATATATTTGCTAAATAGAAAGAAAAAAATCAAATAATGTTGATAGAGGAAATGTAAACAAAAGAATTCACATGATTAAAATTTTTTTTTATATAGAATGCCATAATACTATATAAAACCATATTTCAAGTATTTTTTTATTTTATCAAAATATTTATAAGAAAATGTTACCTGTTGGAGAGACTCCAAAATATGGCATATTGTCCTGTTATAATATGTTTTTGATCATGTCTTCTTAGGATTTACAATTATCTTTCCCTTAAATAAATTTACACATTTCAGCACCAAATGCATGTTTTGGCTTAGTATGGTAACTTATAATATGTTTTTCATTATGAAATAGGCTTTTTGGTTCAAATCCTACTGGCTACTTGCATCCAAATATTCAAAAGCTTTGCAACAAATTCTTTACACCCTAGAGTTCAAAATTTTTCTTGCACATTAGATTAGTAAAACACTAAAACGATCGTATCTATTAGGAACTTGATGCTAAGCTGCGGTTCTACAAGAATAACCCCCTATAAATTTCTATTTGATTTTTTAACTTGCTTTCTTGCATTAACTGTATCCCACTTTACATTTTTCTAGGACATAAATTTTTGGGGTTCAATATATAGCACCCACAATGCAGTTCCACACTTGAGAAAAACAAAGGGAAAGATTGTTGTACTTGCTTCAACTGTAGCATGGTTGGCTATGCCAAGATTGAGTTTCTACAATGTAAGAAACCTTCTTAATTGGAATGCCCTACTCCCACTTTTTTTTTAATTGATTCATTTGTAAATCTGTGATGGCTACAGGCAAGCAAGGCAGCCTTGATATCCTTTTTTGAGACATTGAGGGTTGAACTTGGTTCGGATATTGGAATAACAATTGTGACTCCTGGATTGATTAAGTCAGAAATGTCAGAAGCTACAAAATTATCAAAGGTATATTGTGAATTAAATGAAACCTGAAAGCCTCCTTCACCAACCTATGATCTTGAATCAAGTTTAAAAACTTGCGTTTATATTAGAGGCAATGAAGTGTCTTAAGCCACTAGATACCAAGAGGGTAAGATGTTTTAATAGTATTGAGTAATGGTATGGTAAAGTCCCTTTAAAATGTGAAAATGATCACTTAAGCCAGACAATAACTGTACTAACTACTAATTAACCTTTTTGTGTCTGTTTTTTTTTTACTGACATGGTTTAATGACACATCAATTTGTAGCCTTATGCAGTAAAATTTTTATATATGTCTAATACCACTCCTGTTATATGTGATTTCTACTTCCAACTTAGTCATTATGTACACTTCCACTATTATTTTTTAAACAAAGAGGGAAC
The DNA here is from genome assembly GCA_033629205.1 of Lithocarpus polystachyus. Classification (NCBI taxonomy): domain Eukaryota; kingdom Viridiplantae; phylum Streptophyta; class Magnoliopsida; order Fagales; family Fagaceae; genus Lithocarpus; species Lithocarpus polystachyus. The sequence continues at coordinate 2,938,666 of CM066171.1, read as the reverse complement.
TTTTCATTTTCTGAATGTGATTTCTGGATAGGCTAAAGCAACCTGGATCCTAGCTAAGTCAACAGAAGGGTGTGCCAAGGCAATTGTGGCCAGTGCTTGCAGGGGAGATATGTACTTGACTGAGCCATCCTGGATGAAGGTGATGTTTTGGATGAAAACCATGTGTCCTGAAGTATGGGAATGGTGTTTACACTTGACGTTTGTCAAGAGGCGCCAGACTTCAAAAGACTCCTAGCTGCAACATCTGTTGTTTAAGCCAATAAATTCTTCAACACAGCTTCAATTTAATCTCCACGCATGAAGGCATATAAAAATCATGAAGCCAAGCAGAGCTAATGGGTCTCGCTTCAATTTAGATATTATACCTTTAGAGTTGAATTATATTGTCACCTTGATAAATTATATCAGTATCTGTTTATGAAGCACTTAACTCGTCTTTTTTTCGTTTTTCTCTTTTTCCTACTACATTTTTATAAGACCATATGCAATTTGATAATCATAAGTTATCAACTGATTTTTTTTTTTTTTTAAATCAAAAGTTGAGGGATTTGAACCTGAAAATTTTTGTTAAAAACACCAAGAGATGTCAGTTGAGCTATAAGGCTCTAGTTGTCATCAACTGAAAGTTATTTTTCAGGTACAAGACCAAATATACAAGTTTATAACTAACCAACGAATTATATCAATTATTTTGAGATGTTAAATTCGAGTAAAATTTAACAAAACCAATGGATGGTTTAGACAATGCAACCATCTCCGTTTATGGGATAATCAAAGAAATTCAGTGATGTTCCAGATTTACTTTCATGGGGACCAACATCATCTAGGCCAAGTGGAGGAGAAATAATACTAACAACATGCAGCCCTAATCAGTGACACAGAGAAAGGTTTTTGACAGATTGCTTAAAACCCTTTTTTCTCGTCTAAAAAGCTGTACCAGACAGCCTACCTGCTTGTATATATCCTCTGCAACTCATGCCCTTAAATTACAAACCACTAGCCTTTCACTTCCTTCCATTATAACATAAATCCTACACACTTCAAACACTAATCTCTGCATCTGTGAAGAGAGTCATGGATTTCATTCACCAAATCATGTGCATTACAGTCTCTCCCAAAGTCCTAACCATGTTAGTCTTCATTCTACCAATATATATATGTTCTTCAAACTTCTCCTATCCAACATAAAATCCATATTCATTGAAAATGTGGCTGGGAAAGTAATACTCATCACTGGGGCATCCTCTGGCACGGGCGAGGTTTGAACCATCTTAAGCCACTTAATGGTTAAATGATTAAATGTTTACTTTCTTAATGGAAGTTTTGCCCTTTTAGGACAAATTGTTTTTTGAGAAATACTAAGTTCACAACATTTCTCACAACATTTTCACAACAAATCCTAGCTGGCAGGTTGTTACAGGTTTTAAATTTAAATCCAACACTGAAATTACTTTCTTACCCACTAGTAACAGCAAATAATAACCAGCCAATTAGAATTTGTTGTGAAAATGTTGTGAAAAATGTTGTGGACGTAGCAGTTCTCTTGTTTTTTATCAAATAAAAACTATGTTTTAATTACTTTGCATCTTCTTCTTGCTATTTTTTTTTTTTTTTCAATTAATTGTTGTGGTTTTGAAGCACCCTGCAGTTGCACGAGTATGCTAAGAGAGAAGCTTGCCCAGCCCTCATAGCAAGAAGAGAGAACCACTTAGGGCAGTGTTAAGAGTGAAATCAAATCTCTGCTCATTCTAGTTGCTTTAAATTGGGGAGAATATTTCATGAGCAATACTAGACACAAAAATTAAGAGTTTGGTCCAAAGCGGACCAAACTCTTTAGTTTTTGGCTAAAAAAATATAAACAAAATAAGCATTAAAAATTAGAGATATAAGCCCTTAAAAAGCAATAAAAATGATGAATATTCACAAAACTCTTGAAATTTAAGATTCAATAATATTGACATTACACTTATATTTGGAAAGAAAAAAAAAAGCTACAATTCTAACATGTGTTCTATAGAATGGAGGTATACATATTTTTTAATATTTTTGTATATATTCAAATTAGTCAACCGATTATGATATCTTTTTATTAAATTATGTTTTTTAATGCAAAATACCATATAAGACAATAAAAATATCATATTGGAAAAGTTTTGATGTTACAGATCAAATTCTATGTACTTTTCAAAGCTGATTGTCCACCAGGTTCATCAACCAAAAAAAAACTACATTTTGCTACGCTTATTCATGATCTAAAAGAGAAGGTGGGGGCATGACCTTGCAATTGCATAAATAAAAATAATACAAAGAATGTGAATGGACAATTGATTCCGCAATTTATACTCAACTCAGAATTTTTTTTTTTAAGACAGAATAAATACCATGTTAACAATTGACTAAGCAATTTAGCAAAACTTAGCTGGTACAAGTCATTCAAATGTAAAACAAGTTTCCAGCTCTTCTCAGCGTTCTCACTTCTCAGGCCTGGTCTTCTTCCAGATAGCTCATTGGCTTTGCATTTTTCTTCTTAAGCATCATCTACTTAATGTGGCAGACTCCTACTGGCAGCGGATTTCCTCAAACAAAGAGGATTTCATCAGTCTACAATGTTTCTTCCTTGATCAAACAGCGTAATCCAGTTACACAGCAAATTAAAGGATGATGAAGTGTAAAATCAGTTTCCCATAGCTTATATATCTGATGAAACAGCCCAACCTCGAGACCAATAAGCAGGCAATGCTTTAAAAATTGCCTCATCAATTTAAGTTATCATGGCCTCCCAACTTGGCTTGCCACAGAGGTTCTGTGATCCATGAATTGGGAATGTCGTAATCAAAGAAGAGTCCTCCTGCACCCAAGATGGACACAGGATGATCTCCAGCCTTGTCAATTTTGTGAGCCAATGTTTCCTAAAGACTGACAAACTGAGAGCCACTCAAGGGGATACATCAATGGGATCTAAAGAAGAACGGTGTGGTGTTTGAGCAGGAACAGTAGAATTTAGTCTTCTCAGAAGCAACCACGCGTCAGATTCAGTACAGCCCTCATTCATCTCAAGAGCAATTGGTTGCGGAGAGGTTGTACTCATCTCTATAAGCATTGTGCCCTGAAACAAAGCATTCCCAATTGAAGAGATTGATAGATGAACTAATCTAATACACTCTCGCACAGCTCAAAAAACTATAATAACATTTACAGAAGCATTTAATATATAAAGTAGGCCTATAGATCTTTCAGTCAAACAGAAAGGAGTGGGGGGGGGGGGGGGGGGGGGGGGAAGAGTGAAAGATAATACCTCAAAATTCGCTAAGAACATCTGGAATTGTTTGAGCGTCTCCCGCATGTCACTAACTATTTTTTTGTCCGGAGAAGAAAGAGCAGCAGTGACCTCCTCTGGTGAAAAACCTATTCCTTTCTGTACAACCTAGAGTGCATAAAAAATTGATCAACATCCCAAAGTCCTACAGGCTCATATTATGAACGGAAGAAGGTAAACACTCACATCATGATGAATGAGGATCTCAGTAATCAGGCTACCATCATCAACATATGCCCGGAGATCATATGTTGTCCGCTGCTTAAATTGGAATCCCTTTACACCAGTCAAAAAGCACTACAAATTTTGGATTCACGTTTAAGAAATATACATTTAGTAAAGTTGTAGAATAATTATAAGTGAATACTACTACAAGACAATAATTTTAAGGACAAAAAGCAACTCAAGATGCCTCGCTATAAAATTGGGAATGTATCCTATACGTATGACATCAAGTACAATCTATCTCAGTTAAAATTAATATATTTATGCCCCAGAATTCTAGCTCAAACATCTCCTCCTCCATCCCATAAATAAGGGGTGGAAGCTAACGTCATGTGTTCAAAATCCACTCTATGTGGGTAGACTTACCGATTAAAAAATTAATATATTCACTATTGAATTAAATTGTAATGTTTATAGAGTCACTCCATCTTTAAACAGTTAAAATGTAAATTCCATTTACAATTGCATAAGCATATCTTAGGTCTGAAGGGTACGTGCCCATCGAAAATTGAAGACTGCACAAGTAACAGCCATTCTAAGTTGGTCAATAGATACATTGAGTTGAAATGAGCTAGATAAAGAATAAAATAAAGATTGTATCATTGTACCATGTTTCTTAAGATTTTCATATATGTCCGCAGCACTAGAGCCTAGGGTATCAACATTTCTAAAAATAAAAATATTGCCCACAATTGATTAATCAACCCAAGTATCACCATTTCTAATAAACATGATGTTAGGATAATGGTCTTGTTCTTTTGATACGAAGATGTTAGGATAATGTTCTCAAAGAGGGTTCCCACATTGTTGTAACAAGTGTGAGAAAGTGGAAATTTAAAGGGGTGTTTGGTTTTTGTGTTTCCATCGCTCATAACTCTGTTTCCATTACTCATAACTCAAAAATAGTAGGACCCATAGTTGAGAAGTCTGTTTGGTTTTTGTTTTCAATTTTTGTTTCCATCACTCAATTCTCTAATTTTTGAGTGATGAGTTATGGAAACTGAAAACACAATGTGTTTTCAATTTCCATAACTCAGTTTTCAATGGCATTTTCGTAATTAAACTCATAAATTTTGAATTTTCAGCCGCAAATTTTGACTTTTTTGGTTTTTTTTTTTTTTTTTTTTTTTTTTTTTTTTTTTTTTTGAAAACAAGTAGTGGCAGAACTAAGTGATGAGTGCCAAATGAGTGCGTTTGGGGAAATTGGGGTATTTTAAGTGATAAATCATAAGTAACGAAAATTGAGTGAAGAGTAATGAAAAAAAAAAAAAAAACAAACAAACAAACAAGGCCTAAATGCTTTAACATTTTTAGAAATTTGATGTTCAATTTGAAATAGACAAAAAAGGAAAGTTCAACACCCACTTTGCGGAGTGTGTATATATATATATATATATATATATAATGAGATCATTGAAAAACAGTTGGTTCATCTATAACATGGAAAGACTAGTCGCTAATTCAAATAAATAATCTCATAGAACATCAATTAAAAAAAAATATTGAAATGGTAAAAGGAATGACTTGCACATATATATGATCTTTGAATTTAAGATATTACAGAGTTTTTTCATTCATAATATATGGACTATCTGATTTGCTAGCCAACTGCAGATCATTAAGGCCAGGCATTGGCAGTATGAACTGAAGCAACTCAAGTGGAGCTGATCTCAATCTAACTCATAATATGTTTCGAAGACTCAAGGCACTTTCAATTGAAAGAAACAAATTATAGTGGCCATATTATCTAATTGATAAAGAAAACAGAATATATACCTTAATTTTTCCCTGAACAGAAGGCGATTTCTCCATTACCGCTACCAACTTGGCTGACAAACTAGCTATGTAAGTGAATGGGATTTCCCGTTCACCAGATAGAATGACGGGGTGGTCTGCCTCATTAACCATATGAACATCCTCAACCTCCAAAACAGTATGAGAAGATGGATTAGGAACAGCATTTGCCTGGGTAAAGGGGAAAGTATCTATATGCATCTCCTCAAAACCCGAAATAACAGAAGATGATGTGTTAGGAACAGCATTTTCTATGGAAGCAGGAGCTGTAAATTCTTCTGTCGCCCTTTGGCTGGTGTTAGTGCCAGACAGAACCGAAGTAGCACCTACAGAACCCAAATTCAGGCAAAAAATATTAATGACATACAAGCATGTACCAATTCCTGATTTGACATCTAGTATTCCCAGCATATTCCCAAATTTCTTCCATGTTCATTAACAGTCCAGCATATATTGATTACTCATTTGATGACTAATTATACAATACACGCATCTGAGTAATGCACTGGAATACACGTTCTAGCTTATGTCTTGAAAATGAAAATTGCCAGCAGGGAAAATGGCTAAATCATGTCTCAGCATTCTTACAAAAATAAAAATTCGATTACAAACTTTTCAAATCAGGTCAACTACCACAGCTCTCTTTGACATCCTTCTTCACAGACTAGATCTTTTAATTGTGATATATTAACGGAGGGGAGATGGGTGAGGAATTAAGACAAGGAAAGAAAAGGCAATTGGAATAGCTTGTTAATCTAAGAGAACTCAATTGCATACCACATTATATCAATAGTACAATGAAATTCCAATATATATATATATATATATATGAGTAATGCTACAAACACAAACTATTTTACAATATTTTTACAAACTGCTGATATAGCTCTAGCATTTTTCAAATAACGATTGGTAAATAAAAATGTGATGTTAGTAATGAGTTCAGATTAGAACTAGTAAGAATTTGTCACATCAATAGTTTGTAAAAATGTTGTAATTTGTAACCGTAACATTAATCTATATATATATATATGATATATATATATAGAGAGAGAGAGAGAGAGAGAGTTCAGTTTAAGTTACACTTGGTGTAACTCTATGCAATGTTACACCACTCAATACTTTTTAATTAGATGCGAATATTGACAAATCCACTGTTAGATTACATTATCTTTATATATTCTCCATACTTGCAAAATTTCAAGATGATCAAAGATTAATAGTCATGTCATTAATCAATTATTAAAATTCAAGTTTTTGTAGTTTAAAATAATGCATAAAAGATGAATTTATAGATCAAATGGTAAATAACATCCGATTGATATGAAAATTGACATGCATGTTAAAAACATATAGAACATATAATTCAACGGTTAGATTTTCAAAAGATTAATTCAATAACAAGTTATTTGGTGGTGTAACATTGCTTAGAGTTACACCAGGTGTAACTTGAACCCAATTCATATATATATATATATATATATATATATGAGGTTTTATTTACTCTCGACATCCACCCTAGCTGGCACATGTATACCACAAATATAGTCCCACTACCATGCAACTTAAGTGTTGTTATCAAAAAAGTATAATCTGTATATGAAATTCAAACTGTTCATTATCAAGTTAAATGAACCCACCCATCCCCCTTTTCTGTCCTTTCTTCCCACAGGAAAAAAAAGTGAGTTACCTTGGTTATTTGCTCGAAAGGGAGTTGCATCTTGCAATGTGGAACTATTGTTGTGCACGACAGCACTAACACCATTTGATGGCCATGCAGCAAGGGTTGCTCTAGTTGCTAACGGAGGGACGACTCCTGACCTTGTTCTGCATAAGAATAGTTAAACTGAAGGTAAGAGAGTAAAAGTAGAAACTTCTTAAAAGGTGTAAACAGCTCAATTTAAACTGGCCTTTTAAAGGTCAAGAATTACATCACGTATGAGACCAGTATGAACAACTAAAATAGAATTCAACCACCACAGATTATCAATTTACGTCCAGCACAAATGATATTTCACAAAAGTTCCAAAAGCATAACTCTCTTGACATAATTTAATATACATTCTATTTGGAAATAATTTCCTTTCAACAATTAATTTAATGACAACTTACTTCCCCTCTTGCATGAGCCTCAAGTCCTTTTCATGGACCAAGATCACCTACCTAACATTTACTCACTATAGGGAGTTGCATATATGCAACCAAAAGTAGAGGATTAAAAGCAAAGTTGCACTAAGGCAAGTGCAGCATTTAGTCACAGAAACTATAGTTTCCATCTATAACAGAATAAGCAAAAGATAATATATGTATATATAGAAGAATAAGCTAAAGATGTTTATAGCAAAGAATGCAATATAATCAAGTGCACTTAAAGGCACTGTCATTCATTTCAAAATAAAAAGAACAGGACAAAATGTCATTTAAAAAACCTTATAATAAATTGTAACTTTCACAGAGATCATTACATCCTTGGTGCTCAACCTATACCTTTTTCCCCTAGGTGGCTTATTTATTTCGTCAACAAGTCGCAGGCGTGCTGCCTCCAACTCCTCAACCAATCCCCCTAGAACTTCAAAAGCTTCAGGGACCAGCATTAGAAGCCCATGACGTATATGTACATTACAGATGGCAACCTACAAATCAAAAGGATGATCTGTCAGTCGGCTAATGTGACATGTTTTAACAGGAGTTATATTTTTTCAAATGGATCACTTATTAATACCAGTATCTCAGAACATGACTAACTGTTAAGAAGCAAAGAAGATATACTAGATATATCTCTTTGATTTTACCTGGCATGTGGAAATGATCAAACAACAAACAAGCAACAAGTAAGAGCAAATTCAGATAGTGAATCACAAGCAGATGGCAACAGCTGATCTCTGACACAACTTGACTAATACGCTATATGTCACTAATCCCACAGCTCGTACAATTTTCTAAAGCATTTGCATAATTTCTAGTTTAATGAATAATACACAAAGGCATAGGACCACATCTAAGTCAGATGAATTTCATTCCAATATATCAAAAGCTATCCTTTTCATGGCTTTGTGCCAAAACACCAACATATATGCATGATAGACAATATTTGGCACAGAAATCCATGTCATAACGCATTATGTCTTGAGGCAACCACTTGAACATCTTCGTAACACCATGCAATTGTATATGCATTTGCTTCATGGGATTTATTTTAGATTTCTTCAAGTGACTTTAACATATTACATGTGTCGCACACAATTCATGTTCAATTGTAAGCATACCTAGGCAAGAGCATCATGCCTATGTCTAAATATAATTTATAAGCAGATAACTCCTCAAATATATCAGATTCAATCTTGGAAATACACCCATTATTCTGCCAGAACCTAAAAACCATATACACAAGTGATAACTAATAAGTACCAAAAAAGACCTTTAATCCAGCAGGAGCCAAAGATTCAAGCGCTTGAATTGGCCTGTATTCCATTCCAAAAACTCGTTGAACACCATCAGTCATCGATATCTTGAGACACCTCTTGATCCCAGGAGGCGCTTTCTGATACCTTCCCTTGAGAGGACAACTGATATTAACTATCTCATCAATCTATAATATAAAAACCCAAGATGAGAGAGAGAATTTGTTTACAAATAAATTATTTAATCATAATTACTAATTATTAAACTAACATAAAAGTTTTAATTTTCTTAATTTCCCTAATAATCATAAAGTGGTTATCATTTTAATCAAAACTGCAATCAAACATGCACAAAATAAAACTCCTACATGAGGAAAAAATAACTTTCAATTAGAAAAACCAACTTAGAATTATACAAATAAATGATTAGAGTAACACTATGGACACAACATTTTTCAATACTGTTGACATGACCTGTTGTATGATTGTATCTATTACTAACACCATGTTTATTATGTGCCAATCACAAAAGGTCATGTTAGCTGTTGTTAAAAATGTTGCATCCTTAGAAGTACAGCCGCTGGCATGTGTGTGTCCTACACATGTCCGTGTTGGACACACCAAGTGCGCTTCTGCTTGCATGTCCTCATTATGTTGAATTGTTGGGAGAAAAAAAAAATCTTTTTACTATAAAAGAATATCATCCCTGAGTAATTCTATAACCACAACCTTTAACACATTCTTTTCCACAACTATCATATGTGGCAGACTGCCTGTCACTTTCACATTGACCCACCACACGCAGTCTGCCGCATTAGAATTGTGGCATAAAAAGATTGCCCACCTAGATTTTCTCATTACCCCACACCATGACAGTCCTAATTTTTCAAGAATTGACGAATCGTCGTGTCACATGTCCTGTTAGTGCCAGTGTCAATGTCCATGTTTCATATTTGTCTCTAAACTTTTTGTAAACTATGTAATCGCAATTACTATTAATTAACTAACAAAAAAATTTTAATTTTCTTTAATTTCATCCTAATATTGATAAAGTAAAAATTAACCATTTTCCAAACAGAACTACAATCAAACACCTAAGCCACAATAATTGAAAACCAAAAAATTTTCGCAGAGATTCAAATCAAAATCGGACCTGCAAGACGAACGGACCGGGAAGATCGACGAGGTGCATGGAATCCACGTTGCGAGGGAGCACGCCGCTCCCGGATTGATTCATATCGGAAACCAAGAACCGCTCGAAGCAAAGCTTGGCTTTCGCGTCGACGCCGAGGCTCGCGAAGCTCGGCACGGAGCTTCGAAGCGCGTCCAAACAAGCCTCGAGCCACTCATTCTTCAGCCTCAGCCCTAGCCTACCGAGAAAATCTCCGATCGGAGAACCCGTGCCTGAGCGCTCTTGTTCTCCTCCTCCGGCGGCCGGATTTGGTTGCGCGGAGTCGTCGGAAACATCAGCCTCCCGGAAACCCGAGCCTTCGCCGGCGGAATTCGTCTCCGGAGTTTGTTGTGCGGAGTGGTGATCGGGATTCGGATTCTGATCGGGAGGAGTGAAGTTATCGGAGACGTCGATGAACTCTTCTTCTTCTTCATCGTCGTCGGAGACTTCAAGCGGTTCGGATGGATATGGATCCGGAACATGATTCGGGTCCAGAATCGGGTTTTCGGATTCGGGTTGTTGAGGAATTTGGTTTTCTTCTTCTTCTTCGTCGGAGGAACATATTAGTCTGAGGCGTCTTCTAGACATTTTTGGGGGTTTGGGGTTTTCTTTTCTTTTCCCTCCACTTGGTTTTTTTTATTTTGAAGTTTTGGGAGGGCAGGGAAAATGATTGGTTTGAACACCTACCCGGATCCGGACCCGATTTGATCCGGCCCCTTTGTGGCCTGAACTGAACACTAGGCCAAGAGAGGCTTGAGTTGGCCCAGAAGTGAATGTTGGGCTCTATAAGTGGCATAAGACAAAGTGGGCTTGATGTTGTTAACTTCTTAATTAGATTTTTTTTTTTTTTTTTTTTTGATAATTAGAGAATAGGCCAGGGGAGGAGAATTATTTTGTGATGATCAACATCATTTTAAGAAACTGTGGTTGATCAACATTCCAATGTTGACATATGATTAGCATTTTGAAGCCCAAATTTTTCAAATATCTACACTTGGAAAACAAAAACAAAAAATAATAATAATAATCCAAAGTTATAACATAAGGCAAACCTCTTATTGGTTCATGTCCACTACTCTTGGAGAAAAAGTGTAATCTAGAGCCATTTTTGGTGGATGCAGCTGTAACCTGTAAGCATAAAACACTAACACAAGTAATAGGATAACCAAATAGGTCCACTTTGGTTGTTTAGCTAAATGATTACGATCACTACATGCAGTGGCCAAACCAGAACTTTTCCTTAGTGGGGTCGATGAGTGAAACTTAAAATATGTATTTCATTTTTAAGAAAAATTGCAAGAGGGAATAGGTGATTTTTTAAAACCCATGGTGTGGTTTTCATATAATCTTTAAATATTTTATATACTTATTAGTCTTATGTGACAGCATTCTAGGCTGTTGGTCTTTCTATAAATGCTTAGAAGGCAGTTCCTTTTCAAAATCTGCTGCTACAATAGGAGAATATAGTGGGGTTCAGGGCCAAAAAGTGTTGCTTTTCAATTGGAAATGAAAGCAATGAAGTTGGCTATGCCTATAGGCCTATTGTGTTGGTAGCCATGGTGCTGGGATTCTTGGTTTTGGGTCTGGACTCTTGACCCTGTGGAGTGTGCATTTGGAATTCAACTGAAACCTTGCACTCTTCCTCAATGCATTGCTGAATGCAAAAAAAAGGTCTTTCAGGAAAAATTTATTATTGCAACCTGTGCAATGAGGGCTCAATGGAAACTTCGCATCTACTTGGGTTGAAAGCAACACATAGATTTTGGTATGAATTATTTAACTACTTTGTAATTCATGTAACCTCTAATTGTATTTCAATGTGCAAGCCAGCAATAATAATGGTGTGTTTGATCATTGATGCTCATGCTGTGGATTTCGAAAGCAGCATTAGGTATAGCTAATACTATTTGCTGCTAATGAGGAGAGAGTAGCTAAAGTAACACTATGAAAGCCTAGCAAGGCAAGCAAATATATAAGCTAAAGTATGAACTGTGTACTAAAAATGATTCACAAACTAATCGCATAGATATCAAGTGGTAATTTCTTTAACTAGCCTTTTTAAAATATAATGTGACCACTGCTTATTATTATACTATACCTTTCATGAACAAAAAAATAAAAATAAAAAAAAGGTCTGTGACTCTGTTCATTGATTCCTCCAAGGGTATGGACTTATATGGTCTTATATAATCACGTCTAGGTGAGGTCTGAGTCTGACCAGGACTGGTCCATCCTTGACCCTTTATAAGTTTGGGGGCCGAAAAAAGGCCTTTGTGTGTGTTGGTCTGGTGTCTGGTTGACAATCACACCCAACCAAAGCTGGTAACATAGGCCCAGTCTACTTTGATACCAACGTGTAACCAGCATATAATATGACTTTGAGCAAATCCGAATCTCTGTTATCAGTATTGCCTTTTCTTGGACAACATGATATCCAAGAAAGCAGGTTAAAAAATGAGCCATAGTTAGGTTCCAGGCAGTCCAAGTGTCTTTGTGTTCTTTATGATAGAATACAAACTAATAGTGAATTCTTTATCCTTATCATCCTTATATATGCTTGAAAGAATTGTTCATGTTATAAGTAGGGAACAACTTGTGTTTGCAACTTTGTGCAAAAACTAAAGCACTGATCCGTTGGGACACTAACTAATTAGAATGAGAAAACCACTAACTAATTAGAAAGAGAGAGAGGGTTGCATAACTGCCATATATACATGCAATTATTACATCTAGGTACTTACACCAAGTTACACCTACAAGTTTTTTCTTTTCTTGGGAGAGAAGTGAGAAAAGAAAAGTAAAAAAACTAGTGTGAAAGTTGAGAGAGATATGGCAGAACCAGTGTGAAAGTTGAGAGAAATATGGCAGAACCAGTGGTAGTCTATGTATTGATTCTCCATAAGAAAGGCTTTGTTATTTTCAGATTCCTAGGGTTTACTGAGCAGCCTCCTAATATAGATGCTGAGACTTTGAGAAGGATTTTCTGTAAAATTGATGATTACACTACAAGGTTTCAAATGTTGAAAGCCCAAACCAAAGTGCCACATCTTATTCCTTCCGCTATAATCAATATCTCCATGCAAAGTAGCAGAGTAGAAGGTATGTAGATTGAGTTTTTTTTTTTTTTTTCATTTCTTGAATAAAGTTTTGGGTTCTTTCATATTCATTTTTGGGTTTTTTTTTTTTGCAAACAAAAATGGCCTTGTTGCATCGATAGGGAACGTGATGAGATCATTAATAAAATTCGAGCACTATTAGACCGGTTCTTGAGCATTAGATGTTTCGTTCAGAGCCATCTTCAAGCGTTAATGGACTTGATAATGGAAATGCTGAAGAAGCGAATACCGAAACAGTTGCTTAAGGAACATTTTTTGAACCGCACTCTGCTCTCAGCATGCTTTCTTGACATCTCAGAGCTTAATCGTATGTTCGAGTTCTTGGATGATCTCGGCAATATTTGTGGGTTACACGGGCTCTGCAAGAGTCTTGTGAATGATGAGGTTAGAGGTGAGCCATGTGAGAAGCTTGTTTTTAATGAGGACTTCTCTTTTGTAGAATTCGACAAGAGAATGTTGAGTGGACAGCTTGTTGTGCCAAATGATGGAGCTGCTGTTGATGAAATCGAATTAAATGATGATGAACATAAAGATGCTATTGTGGATTGGTTATTGAAGGGAGGAACTAATATTGGGAAGCAATTGAAGCAGTGGAAAATTTTGATAGACACTTGTAAAAGTCAAGGGAAAGAGTTTTTCAAGATCTACGAGGCTGAATTTCACCGGATGTAGACTATTTGTGAGAAAAAAAAAAAGAGTACTTGAGAGACATTAAGGAATGTCAGAATTTGGATAGTGTATGTGTTGAAGAAGATAAGAGAAGGGAAGAGTTTGGGAACGAACCATTGAGTTATGAGTCTCTCTTATCAAAGCGGGAGAGACAGATTAAGAACACAAATGATGAGAATTTTGAGTCAGATATCATATGGAAAATTAGATAGAATACAACTAATAGTGAATTCTTTATCCTTATCATCCTTATATATGCTTGAAAGAATTGTTCATGTTATAAGTAGGGAACAACTTGTGTTTGCAACTTTGTGCAAAAACTAAAGCACTGATCCGTTGAGGCACACTAACTAATTAGAGTGAGAAAACCACTAACTAATTAGAGAGAGAGAGAGAGAGAGAGAGAGTTGCATAACTGCCATATATACATGCAATTATTACATCTAGGTACTTACACCAAGTTACACCTACAAGTTTTTTCTTTTCTTGGGAGAGAAGTGGGAAAAGAAAAGAAAAAAACTAGTGTGAAAGTTGAGAGAGATATGGCAGAACTAGTAGTAGTCTCTGTATTGATTCTCCATAAGAAAGGCTTTGTTATTTTCAAATTCCTAGGGTTTTCTGAGCAACCTCCAAATATAGATGCTGAGACTTTGAGAAGGATTTTCTGTAAAATTGATGGTTACACTACAAGGTTTCAAATTTTGAAAGCCCAAACCGAAGTGCCACATCTTATTCCTTCCGCTATAATCAATATCTCCATGCAAAGTAGCAGAGTAGAAGGTATGTAGATTGGGTTTTTTTTTTTTCATTTCTTGAATAAAGTTCTTCAGGGTTCTTTCATATTCATTTTTGGGTTTTTTTTTTTTTTTTCATTTCTTGAATAAAGTTCTTAGGGTTCTTTCGTATTCATTATTTGGTTAATTTGTGTGAATAGTTGGAAACTATATTAGGAATTTTTGTGTTTTTTTTCATTTCTGGAATAAAGTTGTTTAGGGTTCATTCATTTTCATTGTTGGGTTAATTAATTTGTGTGTGTACAGTTGAAAATGAACTTAGGAAATTATTTGTGCAAAATCAGCAATTCTATGCCAGTAATATGTTTGGTGTCTTTGACCCAAGAGTTATAGAGATGTGGAGTGAAATTGAAAGTTCTCTATTGAATTTTACAAATAGAATTAAACTCTTTTTGTAAAAAATTTCAACAAAATGTAGAAGGAATTGTGAAACCAATAATGGTAAATATTTCACTTATTTTAATTTGTATTTCACTTATAAATTATCAATCATTAATGTTTTTAATTAAACCCATTTAATTTGTATAAGCCAACATGGTTATAGATCAAGACATAGCCATTGCTTTGGAGTTGGCTAAGGAGAATAGGAAGATTCAAATTGGTGGGCTAGGAACTGGAAGTCGAGGAAAATCCCATATACACTATGCAAATATAGGGAAGAAGAAGAGAGTTAATGATGGTATATATTTCATTTTCTTTTTCTTTTCTTTTTTTTCTTTTTTTTTTTTTGGTTTTGAAATTTGGAACACTTCTTTCTTAATTAGTGGGTGAATTTTATTTTGCAGGGTGACTTACGTTGGTGGCAGCAAGGTGGACAATTTTAGTATGAGATTTTATTAGTGAACAATTTTGAAAATCACATAATTACTTGAGATGTTGTTTTGAGTTGTGTGATTTTGGTTTAGGAATTTCATTTCATTTCTTTGAGATGTTGTTTTGGATATGAATATTGTTGGTTTAGGGATTTCATTTCTTTGGTTTCATTTTAAAGAATTAAATGTGTAGGTGTGTCCCTTATGTGTGCGCCCTGCATGTGAAAGGGGTAAAGGTGTGTGTAATGTGTATATGAAGTGAATAGAGTGTCAATAATCTCTATATGATGTTAATCTTGAACTTAGGTCATGATGGTCCTAGGGGGGAAAAAAAGTATAACAGTGTTTCGAACTAAAAACATAGATTTAGGGATTTGATTATATGCGGGTATTTGCATACTCATGAAGGCATATATAGCCATATAGGGTTTAACAACCCATATAAAACAAAGGAAAAATGAATTAATGAACAAAACATTAATTTTCTTTTTTCATAAAGACTTTCTTAAAATAGTTCACTAACAAATGCCCTTAAATTATTGTAATAATATATTCATTGCAACATTTTTTTTCGAGGAAGAAAAAAAAATATTTGTTGCAACTTCATGTTTGTCATTGCAATATATTATAAAATAATTTATATTTAGTTATTACAATGATATATTTGTTACAATAAACTGTCACTTTGAAATTTCTATTGTAATAGATTGCAAAATAATTGGTATTAAGTTATTACAACTGTAAAGACACAAATTTGCAGGATGGGCCTACAAGTGGGATGAACTCAGGCCCATGACATGAACAGCATCCTTGCAATAAATTTGTAGAGAGTGGGTCAAATAAACTGGGCTCGAAGTGAGATTGTTGATAGCCCAAGTATGGTTATAAGCAGACCAATGAAAACAAAGTGCCGAAGTTGTATATAGTTGTCCTCAGCTTGGTCCGAGGAGAAGTGTTTTTACAATTATCTGAGTGTCCACAACTTTCTCTCTCTCTCTCTGTTGGTTGCTTCTTCCCTTTTTCTCCGGGGTGTTCAATGCCTCCTTTCTTTGCCTCCAGCTCTATTTATAAGCAAGTTCTCTCACGTGCCAGTTAGGTGACTTTTTCTTGATACTTGTCCCATCAACCTTCCCTTAAAGTCCTTACACGGCACTGTAAAGGTCGAGAGTCACTGTTCAGACATCCTTTCCCCATTAATGCGGCCAGAGGGTTAGCTGCAGGGTAATAAATGCGGTGGCAGCAGCTTTTCGTATAATATCTCATTGCCTCCACCTGTCTTACTTGCTTGCACATACCAGGAGAATCCCTTGAAATATCAGGGTAAACGTTGGAGCATTTATCTTGATCGTCCCTTTGATCATCTGAAGAGGTAGTACTCCTCGGACCACTCCTTTCCATCTTCATATAAGTTATACCTCAGCGAAAAGTTAAACTATGTACCTTCCTCACGATTTGCTGTCCTCGGACTGGCATGTCTCCTCAGACTGGCCCACGGCCCACTATCTAGAATTGGGCCTTAAACCCCTACAATAGCTCCTCAAAATTTCAGTTTTCTCCTCTCACAGCAGGCCTAGGGCTTCGGGGACCGTCTCGTCAAGGCCCCCGTTAGGCACGATTAACGTTATCTTTATAGCACCCGGGAGGACTAGATCATGCCCTTCCAGAGTGATGTCCGTCTCTAGGGCAATTGCCGAGGACACGACTCAAGAGTCAAAACAGGCCAGGGTAGAGGTCCGACCAGTTTTAAGTTTCTCGGATAAAGATAAGCAGGGGACTATACAGCCCCATGACGACGCTTTGGTCATCACCCTTAGAATAGGGGGATACAACGTGAAGAAGGTGATGATTGATCAAGGGAGTGGGCTGAAATCATGTATCCGAACCTATACAGAGGATTAGGTTTAAGACCTGAAGATCTAACAGCATACAATTCACCTCTAGTTAGCTTCGATGGAAAAACTGTCATCCTTAAGGGACAGATTAGGCTACCCGTGCAAGCAGGGTCCGAGGTGGTTGAGGTAGACTTCATCGTGGTGGATGCATATTCTCCCTACACTGCTATCGTTGCCAGACCCTGGCTTCATGCCTTGAGGACCGTTTCGTCAACTTTAGATTTGAAGGTGAAATTTTCATTTGGAGGATGGGTTAAAGAAATTATAGGAAGCTAATCTGTGGCGAGGCAGTGCCTTATATCGGCCATCATGCATTAGCCTACTACTGAGCCTATGACCTCTATTGATAGAAGTCCATAGCAATCAAGAATACCGGTCCTACTGTTGTGGAATTGGATGAGGAGAAATGTGAGAAGTTAGAGAAAGTGATTATTGATAGAGACCTAGAAAAGTTTTTCCAGATTGGGGCTCAATTGCCTCCTCGGGATAAGGAAGAGCTATTGGCACTCTTTAGGAGAAACATTGATGTGTTTGCCTGGAACTCTTATGAGGCCCCAGGTGTAGATCCAGAGTTCATCTGCCATCACATGAACGTAAGTCCAGCCGCCTTCCCTAAGAAGCAGTCATCTCGGCGTTCATCCAAGGAGCATTCTGACGCTGTTCGGGAGGAGGTAAACAAATTCAAGTAGGCCGGGGCTATTAAGAAGGTTTTCTATCCAGAATGGCTGGCCAATACAGTGATGGTAAAGAAGAAGAACGGGAAATGGCGTGTATGTGTGAATTTCACAGACTTGAACAAAGCCTGTCCGAAGGATCCCTTCTCCATGCCTTGGATTGATTAGCTAATGGACGCAACTGTAGAGCATCCACGAATGAGTTTCTTGGATGCCTTTCAAGGGTACTACCAGATTCCCTTAGCTTTGGATGATCAAGAAAAGACAGCCTTCGTTACCTCCGTTGGGAACTATCACTATAAGGTGATGCCATTTGGTCTGAAGAATACATGCTCCATCTATCAGAGGATGATGACAAAGATGTTTGAGCTGCATCTGGGGAAATGCATTAAGATTTACATAGACGACATAGTGGTCAAGAATAAGCTGGAATCCGAGCATGTCGGTGACCTCGAAAATATCTTTGAAATCTTAAGGAAACATAGGCTGCGACTCAATGCATCAAAATGCTCTTTCGGCGTCGGATCAGGAAAATTTTTGGGCTATATGGTCACCCATCGTGGAATTGAGGTCATTCCCGACCAGATAAAGGCGATCAATAACCTGCAACCTCCTCGAAATCCTAAAGAAGTTCAGAAGTTGATTGGGATAACTGCTGCTCTTAACCGATTCATCTCTAGGTCGGCAGATAGGTGTCAGCCTTTTTTTCCAGTTGTTGAACAAGTGGAAGGGGTTTGAATGGACTGAAGAATGTGTTCTGGCTTTCCAACAGCTAAAAGAGTATTTATCTCAACCCCCCATCATGTCCAGCCCCACGACGGACGAGGTTTTGTTCGCCTACATCGCTGTAGCCACCTATGCGGTGAGTCTGATACTAATACGGATCGATAATGGCGTTCAGAAACCTGTTTATTACATGAGTAAGTCCTTCCATGAGGCTGAGGTCCGTTACTTGCCACTAGAGAAGGCCATCTTTGCAGTAGTACATGCCACGCGCAAACTTCCTCACTATTTCCAATCACATACGATTGTGGTCCTTACCCAACTCCCACTCAGATCACTACTTCAGAATGCAGATTATACGGGAAAGATTGTAAAATGGGGTACAATCCTAGAGGCTTTCAATATAAAGTACATGCCTCGCATCTCTGTTAAGGGATAAATCCTAGCTGATCTGGTAGACAAATTCACCGAGCCTTTGTTAGAAGAAAATGCTGAGATGATGCATATGGATGAAAATTCAGTTGGCTTGGTCTCTGTACAAAGACCTCCATTCTGGAAGTTGTATGCGGATGGTGCAGCCAATCAGAGAGGCTTAGGAGTGGGATTAGTTTTGGTATCTCCAGAGAATGTTAATATTAAAAAATCTCTCAGACTAAACTTCTCGACTACTAATAATAAAGCTGAGTACGAAGCGCTGTTGGTCGGAATGGCCATGGTCAGAAGAATGGGTGGAAACACTGTGGAAGTGTTCTCGGATTCAGCACTGGTTGTCGGCCAAGTTAGGGGAGAGCTGGAAGCACAAGATGAAAGGATGCAAAAGTATTTGAGACATGTCAAGCAGCTGCAGTCACAGTTCAGATCATTTAGTTTGCAACATATCCTTCGGAGTGGGAATACACATGCGGACTCCCTAGCCACTCTTGCAACCTCTTCGGCTCGAGGACTGCCTCGGCTTATCTTGGTTGAAGATGTACAGAAGTATGTCAAGGAGGAAAAAGGGCCTAGCATCTATCAAGTTAGAGTAGGATCAAGCTGGATGGACCCTATGGTGACATACCTCAAAGATGATATCCTACCACAAGACAAGGCTGAAGCAAACAAGGTGCGGAGGAAGGCTCCTCGGTTTTGGTTGTTAGAAGACAATAAGCTATACAAACGCTCTTTCTCTGGGCCCTACTTGTTGTGCGTATACCCTGAGGCCACCGAGTTGCTCCTTAAGGAGCTGCATGAAGGAATTTGTGGGAGCCACATGGGAGGTAGGTCTCTAGCTCACAGAGCCTTAACTCAGGGATACTAGTGGCCGAATTTGCAAAGGGAATCACAGTAGTACGTGAGGAAGTGTGATCAATGCCAAAGGTTTGCACTGAATATTCATCAACCAAGAGGAGTTCTTAATCCTCTATCCAGCCCATGACCTTTCGCTCAGTGGGGCTTGGACATTGTAGGTCTTTTCCCTAAGGCAACTGGGAGTAAAAAATACCTAATAGTTGGCACAGACTATTTCACCAAGTGGGTCAAAGCCGAGCCATTGGTAAACATTAGAGATGTAGATGTCTAGAAGTTCATATGAAAGAATATTGTCACCTGGTTCGGAGTACCACACACACTCATCTAGGACAATGGTCTTCAATTTGATAATAAAGCATTCAGGAGATACTGATGTGGGTTAGGCATCACGAACAGGTACTCCACCCCTGCATATCCATAAAGGAACAGCCATGCTGAAGCCGTTAACAAGGTCATAGTGAGCGGTTTAAAGAAGAGGTTGGATGATGCAAAGGGGAAGTGAGTAAAAGAATTGCCGCATGTTCTTTAGACGTATCGAACGACTCCACGTCCGACTACGGGAGAAACCCCCTTTTCAATGATATACGGGGCAGAGGCTGTTATTCCCCTAGAGACAGGATTCCCAACGTTGAGAACAAGCTCTTTCATCCCAGCCGATAACGATAGACTGTTAGAAAGGAGCTTGGCTCTGGTTGTCGAACGAAGGGAGAATGCGGTGGTCCAACTGGCCTACTATCAGCATAAGCTCAAGCAAAGGTACGACGCCAACGTCAAGCTGAGACCACTTGTGCCGGGAGATTTGGTTTTGCGAAAAGTAATGGATGCTGCAAAGAACCCAGCTTGGGAAAAACTTGGGCCCAACTAGGAAGGGCCATATCGCATCCTTTCAATAGCTGGAATAAGTGCATTTTATTTGGAGGATTTAGACGAACGAGCTATACCTCATCCCTGGAATGTAAATATCCGAAGAAGGTATTACTATTAATAAAAATTTTCATTATTGTGAAGTTTATTATATTGCTTGCATACTAAGTGTTAAACAGAATCTTGGTCATTCTTGGTCTCTCAAACTACATACCTTGGGTAAATTAATACTCTAGTACATTTTACTAAGTGTTAAACAGAACCTTGGTCATGCCTGATCTCTCGGACCACATACCTTGGGTAAGTTAATACTCTGGTCCATTTTACTAAGTGTTAAACAGAACCTTGATTATGCCTGGTCTCTCGGACCACATACCTTGGGTAAGTTAATACTCTAGTCTATTTTACTAAGTGTTAAACAGAACCTTGGTCATGATTGGTCTCTCGGACCACATACCTTGGGTAAATTAATACTCTAGTCCATTTTACTAAGTGTTAAACAAAACCTTGGTCATGCCTAGTCTCTCGGACCACATACCTTAGGTAAATTAATACTCTAGTCCATTTTACTAAGTGTTAAACAGGATCATGGTCATGTCTGGTCTCTCAGACCACATACTTTGGGTAAATTAGATTCATTTCATTAAGTATTACGCAGGATCATGGTCATGTCTGATCTCTCGGATCGTGTATTTTGGGTTAGTTGATATTCTCGTTCAATTTCAACAGCTCAAGGAATCAATTTCATTTATTGCTTCCATTACTTAAATTTGGTTTATTCAATAGGTTATTCAATTTTAATTTCCTACAGTTTAGTTTCATCTGTTCAAGGATTTGTACAAAATCGAGATAGAGGAACAAAATTAGAGAAAATGCGAACACTTTCATTGATTGATATTAAAAGTACATTATGTACCACTACAAGATGATTACAAATAAAAGAAACCTAAAGCCGTAATTCTAAGTCTTGACCGTTAAGGATAAAGGATTCTCTTGTTCGGTTGGCTCAGCTACCCTGGATCCAGCTACAACCCCCGAAGAGACAGCTTCATCGGCCTTAGTGGCATTTGTGGCTTTGGAAGAGGTGGCCTCCTCCGCATCCTTATTCCCAGTCTTCGTTACCTCCTCATCCTAACCCTTGTTCTCGGTCTCAGAGAGAGCAGGTACCTTCTCGACTTCGAGTGATGGAGACGAAGGAAAGGTCGGAGCAACTTGTATGTGTGGGTGGAAGTAAATCTTCTCGGGTTGCCTTAACTCAGAGTAGGTAGGAACTCCGACAAGATTCAGGGCTTCTTCCCATGTGAATTTGCAATAGTCTTAGCACACCTCTAAAACCTCCTCTGTTAGCCTTATCTCCGTCTCCTCAATTCCACGGAGATAAGCTGTGTTCTTCTTGGCCTTAACTCTCAGCTCTGCATCCCGAGCAGCTTCCTTAGCCTTCTCCAGGCTGGCCTTGAGCTCCAAGACCAGCTGCTTTTGGGTCACCAGCTCTATTTCGGTCATATGAAGTTTCTTCCGCTGGTCTTCGGCTTGGTCTTGAGTATTCTTCAGGCCCGCCATAGCACTCTTTCTTTCCCTTTCCTCCGCGGCCAACTTCTTAGCCAATTCCTGCTTCTCGTGCTTAACGATTCCCAAGCTTTTCTCCACGTCTGCACGAGACTGAGCCTTGGCCTTAGCCAGGTTACGGGCGTCCTTAACCCAGTCCTCGGCAACGTAAGCTTGTTGGGTCAACTACACGACAAAAACAAGCGGCATGCATTAGCACAATTAAGAGTTGAACATAATCTCAAAGGAATTTGTCAGTTCATTTAAACCCCTTAAACCCAAACAGATTAACCTAGAGAATTAGCCAAGTGATTAACTTAGGTAATTTAAGCAGAACTAGGTTAACACAAATAATCAAAAACAATAAAGCAGCGGAAAATAAATAACACAAAGATCTGATGACCCAGGAAAACCAAACTGGTAAAAAACCTGGGGAGGATTTAACCTAGCTATCCTCAAGGTAAAACTGAATTCACTATGAAAGAATCGAAGTTTACACAATAAGACTTAGACCACTAACATCCTATTGCTACCCAAGTGTAGGAAACTTACTACCACGACCCCATGATAGCTCCGAGATCCACGGACTCCTTCTTTCTTGAATTCTTCAGCAATCCACAAGCGCACCTGCTTGTATTTCTTTAAGATCTTTGATTCTGGAACTGTATGATTTACCAAGCTCTTGACATAAGTCTTGAGTTTGGAAACCCTAAGTGTATATGAAGGTAAACACTTCTAGATCTCACAATGAGATTCACAAACACAGCAAAACATAACACTAAAAACGTGGCTAGGGTTTTCCCTTATATACTTAGGGCAAAACATAAAACCCTATACATTAAATAGACTAGGGCTGAGTTGGAAAATTCTGCAGAAAATCAATCTGCACGACTTTCGATCGATCGAGTCTAATTTTCGATCGATTGAGTCAGGCAAAAAGTGCACAGTGAATTCTGCGTAAAACTCGATTCCAACTTTACATTAAGAGCCACACTTTGAGCAAGTCTAACACACAACTTAAAGAATGTTTTGATCATGGTTTGCCAACATTACAAATTGAAGTTCTAATAAATTAGTTCCTAATTCTTAGAACCTAACAGAATTAACTCTAGGGAAGAATCTTACCATGGCCAAGTCTCTTTTCAGAGACATAAACAAATCCGCTTGTCTCCAGGACTTTACGACCTTCATATCCTGAGGCAAGAGTAGAGGGCGCTCCAAAGCCTCGGCAATGTAGGCCGAGTGTCCCTTTTGAAACTCCCTAATGGAAGAGTTCCAAGGGATTAGAGCGCCATCAACTTCCAGCCGGGGTGCCTAGGTTTGTACTTGGCGGACATCCTGGGTGTTAACGTCTTCCCTACTCTCAGATGAGGAAACCCTCCTGTCCCTCCCATTCTTCTGTTGTTTTTGCCCCTTTTGTTGAGGCAACTCACCCTCTTCCATCTCCAAGTCCACAACCTTTCTCTTCTTTTTTAGGTCTGGGTTTGGAAGAAGACCGATCATGGTTACGGGAGGAAGAGGGGGTAGATGAGGGTTATCCTCAACTCTAGACTTGGATGCATCCTTGGAAGGTGCACCCTTACTCCGTCCAGCCACGAGATCTCTCAACCCCTTCCTCGGCTACAGAGACATCTCTTCTTCTTCTTCTTCTGTAGTTTCGGAGTCTTGGGGGTTGAGGGGCCTGGTTTGCACTTCTTCCTTTTCCTCAAAGCGGAATTGATTTATTTCTGTCTCCAAGGACAGTCGAGATGAGGCAGTCTCTTCCCTTTGAGCAACTGGTGGAGGGATTGATTGCGGGAGCGGCCACTCTACTGGAGGAAGATCTTTCTTGGCTAGGAAACCTGGCTGAAATACGTCAATCCTTCGAAGTCTTGAGTCACCCACTCGGATCGCGTTTCCAACCTCTTGGAAATTTTCGGACAAAGGTGTGAAGTCCAACACCAGGTGCACAGCACGCAACTGACCATCTGCACTCACAAAAATCTCCGATCTAAGTAGCTTGTTCAAGCCTGCCACGTTTGTGAGGCTAATCTTTGAGGCAACAAACCTTCTATCTAGAATGACAGTCGAGAAACATAGAGTCAGTTATTCCTTCAAATTATATCGGGATCAAATAGTTGAGTAACAAAACAAAATAAAACCTAGAATCTAAATTCTATGTAAACTCAACCTAATCCTAAGGCATCCCACCTTGCTTCCCCTCCTTGGTCGGACAGTGATGACCGTCATGCCACGTCCTGGAGATGATAACGTAGTCGTCTTTCATGCCCTTGTTGGACTTGGGAAGACACGACACCATTTTAACAATAGGGGACCTAGATTTCAGATAGTACCCCCCGTCGACTAACGAATGACATTCATACATATGTATGATGTCGTGCCAAGTGAGTTGCAAGCCCATCATTTAGTTGAGGGCATCGACGCAGCCCAAAACCCTAAATAGGTTGGGAGCGCACTGGTGCAGGTATAACCTATGGTTCCTAAAGTACTCTCGGGTTATTATCCCCATGGGAATGGTCATTCCTCTCTCTAAAAAGGAGATCACAGGAATGACCACTTCACCGGTTTTCCTATCGGTCAAGATCTCTTCAGGTGGGCAATACCGAAGGTCTACTCCCTTGGGTATATTGTATTTTGCTTTAAAGAGCTCTACCATGACAGGTGAATCAACGAGATTCCTAAATCTGCCCATCTAAATATGTGAGAGAATACAAAGAAAACTTCCTAATGGGGGGATAAGAAAACAAACAGGCCGAGGTGTTCGGCCGAGGAGAAAAGAACTTAGAAATCAAACACTTACAGGAGTGATTGAGGTTTTTGTCTCAGTAACTTCCTAGAAATTTAGGATTTTTCGTAAAAATGCTCTCGGAATAATTAGAATAAGGGAACGTATAAAGGCTGGAGTGCTCAAGAACTCTGGATCATTTAAGGGTATGCGAAATGGGCAAAATGACTCCCTCAAAGCGTTTTATATAGGGAGTAAAAGGGAGTGGGAGTTATCTCGCTCAAAATTTCAGGGCGAAATGTCAGCCGTACGATTAAACTCTCGTCGTTGATAAGGGGGACAAGACGTCGCCTAGAGCAATAAATGGCGCATCGCGATTTCTGAAGCATCAGCAATAATTATGAGACACACGGGATGGCATATCCACGTGAATAAACTGAAAATTGGGTAGACTTGGCTTCTAAAGAAATCAAAATCCCTCCCTGACCATTGGGCCGATGTACAAACTGCTGTAGCTTTCCTTCCCTCACAAATTGTTCTAAATGGCTCTTTAAAGTCCTGCAATCCTCTGTAGTATGCCCTCGTTCCTGATGGTATTGATAATGAAGGCTTTGATTGCGCTTCATGGGGTCTCCTCCCATCTTGTTTGGCCACCTAAAATATGGCTCGTTCTGAATCTTCTCCAGGATCTAGTGGATTGGTTCTTGGAACACGAGATGAACTGCCGACGATGCGACAGACCCAGACTACATACTATAGTCTCTCCGCGGCTTGTTGTTGCTGTACCGGTCCAACCTAAAATACGTCCTCTCCTGAGGGATAACCTTGGCTTTTCCCTTCCCAAGCAACTAATCCTCCTCGACTCGCTTATACTCATCGATACGGTCCATTAGCCAATGCACGCTTCTCACTGGCTTCTTGGTCAGCGATTTGCTCAAATCATGCTCGGCTGGTAAGCCGACCTTGAAAGTTCTCACAGCCACATCATCAAAACTCCCTTCAATCTCATTAAACATCTCCCAGTACCTATCTGAGTACGTTTTCAACGTCTTCCCCTCTCACATAGACATGGACAGCAAAGAATCTAATGGTCGAGGGACTCTAATGTTGGTAACGAACCAAGAGCAGAAGGCCTTAATGAGTGCCCGAAAAGATCCAATAGAATTGGCTGCAAGGCCATTAAACCATCTCATGGCTACGAGGCCCAAACTGAAGGGGAACACCTTGCACATAAGAGTCTCGTTCCTAAAGTGGACAGCCATCCTCTAATTAAAATGACTCATGTGCTCTACAGGATCAGTCTGTCCATTATACGTGATGAAAGTGGGCTGAGTAAAACGCCGAGGAAGCTTTCCTCCTTCAATTATGCGCGTGAAGGGCAATTTGGAAATCTGGTTGAATGCCCTATTCATTGCATTGTTCCCCATGCCTTTTGAGGGCGCGTTTCTACCCCTGCGGTCATGGCGATGCTCTTCCCCATGGAAAAAGGATTCAATAGGGGGTGTTCATGACTGAAATCTATAATTATCATCCTCATCATCATCAGAAGAATTATCAGTGATGGACGGGTTGCTGGATGGACTATGCCTCCTTCGCGCAAGGCGCAACTTCTCTTTTAGACGATCAACCTTATGTTGCATGTTCCTCGTAGTGTCTTTATGAGACCCGTCTTCCTCGTTTCGACGTTGACTCCTCCCAGTGTGTATGGTATGCACGCTTCCTTCACGGTCCCTTTCTCGCTCAAGGTGTACAAAATGATCAAGATGTTGTGAATCATCAAACTCCACTCTGTTTGGACCTGATCCAACCATGGCTCAAATCTCAACTCACCTACGCACCAGCTAATCCCTACAGACGGCGCCAATTGTAAGGGCACAAATTTGCAAGATGGGCCTACAAGTGGGATGAACTCAGGCCCATGACATGAACAGCATCCTTGCAATGGATTTGTAGAGAGTGAGTCAAATAAACTGGGCTCGAAGTGAGATTGTTGATGGCCCAAGTATGGTTATAAGCAGACCAATGAAAACAAAGTGCCGAAGTTGTATATAGTTGTCTTTCATTAATAATAGTACATTTTCAGGTTATTTACATTCCATGGGTGTGGTACTGTTTTTTCATCTAAGTCCTTCAAGTAATATGCGTCTATGCCTGCCACCGAAGTAATGCGATATGGACCCTCCCAATTTGGTCCCAGTTTTCGCCAAGCAGGGTTTTTGGTGTTACCCACGACCTTCCTCAACACTAGGTCCCCCGTGGCTAGGGGCCTCAGCTTCACGTGAGCATCATAACCTTGTCTGAGTTTGTTTTGGTAGTACGCCAGCTGGACCCTTGCAATTTCCCTTCGTTCTTCGATTAGGTCTAGACTTTTCTTTAGCAATTCATTGTTAGTGCTCGGATTGAAAGAGGTGGTCCTAATCATTGGGAAACCGGTTTCCAATGAGATCACAGCCTCGGCTCTATAAGTCATTGAGAAGGGAGTTTCCCCTATCGACCTCCGTGGTGTTGTCCGGTACGTCCAAAGGATATGGGACAGTTCTTCCACCCACTTTCCCTTAGCGTCGTCTAGCCTTTTCTTGAGCCCATTCACTATAGCTTTGTTCGCGGCCTCAGCCTGTCCATTCCCTTGGGGGTAAGCTGGAGTGGAGTATCGATTTTTGATCCCAAGGCTGCAGCAATACCATTTAAAGGCCTTGCTATCAAACTGAAGACCATTGTCCGAGATGAGGGTATGAGGGATCCCAAACCGGGTGATGATATTTCTCCAAACAAACTTCTTGACATCTACATCTCTTATGTTTGCCAGGGGTTCAGCTTCTACCCACTTGGTGAAGTAGTTCGTGCCGACTAACAGGTATCTCTTATTCCCAACGGCTTTGGGGAAAGGGCCTACGATGTCTAAACCCCACTAAGCGAACGGCCATGGACTGGACAAGGGATTAAGGACTCCTCCCGGCTGATGTACGAACCTTTGGCATTGGTCGCATTTCCTAACATATTCCTGTGCTTCCCTCTGCATATTGAGCCACCAATAGCCTTGTGTAATGGCTCTGTGCAATAGAGATCTCCCTCCAGTATGACTTCTGCAGATCCCCTCGTGCATTTCTTCCAGGAGTAACTCTGTTGCCTCAGGGTGTATGCATAGCAGGTACGGCCCGAAGAAAGAGCGCCTATATAATTTCTGATCCTCAGACAACCAAAACCGTGAGGCCTTCCTTCGGACCTTGTCGGCTTCCGCCTTGTCCTCTAGTAGGACGCCGTCCTTTAAGAATAGTGTCAAGGGGTCCATCCAACTGGGCCCTACCCTGATTGGTGGACACGGGTGGTCTCCCATTTCTCCTTTGTTGGCGTGTGTAAGTCCTCCACGAGTATGATCCGAGGTAGACTCTACGCTGAGGAGGTAGCAAGTGTGGCCAGAGGCATCACACCCATCTGAGGTCCCCCCACATGCTCGGACACCTTCTTACTCTTTACCACCATGTCTTCTATGTATACTTCTACATTCTTTCCCAATTACGGTTCGAACATCCTGTTCATCATCCTTTGGTAAGTGGAACCTGCGTTCTTTAACCCGAAAGGCATCACTTTGTAGTGGTAGTTCCCAATGGGTGTGATGAAAATGGTTTTCTCTTGATCTTCTAGGGCTAATGGGATCTGGTGATACCCTTGGAAGGCGTCTAGGAAGCTCATCCGGGGATGGCCCGCAGTCGCATCCACCAGCTAGTCTATCCGAGGCATGAGAAAAGGATCTTTTGGATAAGCCTTATTCAGGTCTGTGAAATCTACACAAATTCGCCACTTTTCGCTCTTCTTCTTGACCACAACCGTGTTGGCCAACCACTCGGGATAAAAAAACTTCCTTGATAGCCCCTGCTTCCTTAAGCTTTGTCACCTCGACCCTTACAGCGTCGACGTGCTCCTTGGACAAGCGCCGAAGCGATTGCTTTTTGAGGGTAATAGATGGGTTAACATTTAGTTAGTGACAGATGAAGCTCGGATCAACCCCTGGGGCCTCATAAGCATCCCACGCAAATACGTCCAGATTTTCCTTGAGAAACCCGGTTAGTTCCTCCTTCTCCTGAGGAGGTAGCTGAGAGCCAATTTAGAAGAATCTTTCAAGGTCATCGCCGATTACCACCTTCTCTAAATCCTCACATCTTGCTCCCTCGGTGGGCACCTCAGTAGGTGATCCCGGGTCCTTTGATTACAAGAAGCTTTTTTGGGCAGAGGTTGAAGGTTCTGCTTCGGGCCGGTGCGCAATAGCCGCGACCAAACATTGCCTTGCTGTGGTCTGACACTCGACAACTTCCATGACCTACCCTTCAGAGGGAAATTTTATCTTCTGGTGCAAAGTTGATGCGACAGCTCCTAATGTATGAAGCCAGGGTCTAGCGACGATGGCCGTGTAAGGTGAGTAAGTGTCCACCACGATAAAATATACTTCTACTACCTCCGGACCCGTCTGCACGGGTAACCTAATTTGGCCTTTTAGGGTGACCATCTTCCCATCAAAGCTCACCAAGGGAGAGCTGTAGAGTGTTAGATCCTCAGGCTTGAGACCCAACCCCTTATAGAGGTCGGGGTACATAATTTCGACGCCACTACCGTCATCCACCATCACCCTCTTCACGTCATAGCCCCCGATTCTAAGTGTCACCACCAAAGCATCATCATGAGGTTGCATGGTTCCAATCTTGTCGTCCTTCGAAAAACTCAGCACCGACAGGCTGTCCACCCTAGCCCTCTTTTGACTCGAACTGCTATCCAGATGGTTCCACAAGTTCCTGCAATCCTCTGTGGTGTGCCTCGGTTCTTAATGATATCGGCATTACAGGTTCCTATTGCGCCTCATGGGGTCCCCCGCCATTTTGGGCGGCCATTTGAAGAATGGTTCATGCTTGATTTTTTCCAAGACTTGGTGCACTGGCTCTCAGAACACGGTGTTAACTGTCTACACATTAACACTTCCGAGCTGCCCGGCGAAAACTCTCCTTGGCCAACTATCATTGTACCAATCCGACCTAAAATCCCTCCACTCCTAAGGGATAACCTTAGTCTTTCCCTTCCCATGTAGCTGGTCCTTCTCAACCCTCTTGTACTTATCAATCCGATCCATAAGTTGACGTACGCTGGTAACTGGCTTACCTGTGAGAAATTTCCTCAATCCGTGCTCAGCTGGGAGGCTGAGTTTGAAAGTGCCGACGGCAACGTCATCGAGCTCCCCGTCTATTTCATTAAACATTTCCCAGTGTCTATCTGAATAGGCTTTCAGGGTCTCTCCTTCTCGCATGGACAGGGACAGTAGCGAGCCTAAGGGCCGTGGGACTCTGCTGCACGTGATGAAACGAGAGCCGAATGCCCTAGTCAGTTCTTGGAAGGAGTCTATGGACTCGGCCTTTAAGCCATCGAACCACCTCATCGCCACAGGTCTCAGGCTAGACAGGAAAACTTTGCACATTAGGGCCTTGTTCTTGGAATGGACTGCCATCCTTTGGTTGAAGTGGCTAACGTGCTCCACAGGGTCTGTTCGACCGTTGTAAATGGTGAGTGCGGGTTGGTGGAAACGTCGCGAAAGCCTCACTACTTCAATTTTATGCGTGAAAGGCGACTTGGAGATCTGGTGCAATGCTTTGCTCATGGCGTCATTTCCTAAGCCTCCATGATACGAGTCCTCTATGCTTATGCCTGTGATGGTATTCCTCTTCATGAGAAAAAGACTCGCTTGGAGGAGTTCTTGACCTTTGTCTGTAGTCATCGTTCCCCTCGTCTCTGGAGGAGCCGTTAGAGCTGGAAGAGTCTCGCCTTCGCCGAGCGTTGCGTAAATTCCTTTTTAGCTCATTGATTTGCAATTGCAAGGCCCTGTTTTCATTGGATCTTCGGGAGGCATGGCTTTTTGCTCGAGGACGACTTTTGTTCGCATGCGTGGTATGTACACTCGCCTCACGATCTCTTTCACGTTCAAGGTTCAAGAAACCAACCTGTTGTTGAGACTCTGCTGATTCTGCTTAACATGGATTTGACCTCACCATGGTTGCTCGTTATGCTCACTATTTTGCGAAGCTTTTTCCTACAGACGACGCCAATTGTGGGGACTGAGTTTGAGTTCTTGGCCCAATATAATGTATGAACTCAAGCCCAATAAGAGATGAGTGATGGACCAGTATTGGTTGAAAAGCTGGGCTGTTGTGAGTTGAGTGATGGACCAGTATTGGTATAGAAGTAAAGAGAGGAAAACTACAGACGTTTCCTTAAGAAAAGTGTTCTCAGCAAAATCCGAGGAGATTGACTCTTTCTCTCTTGAATTTCCAGACTTATTACAAATCTTACTTTCAGTTTTTCTCCCCCCACCCCCCCCCCCACTTTCCTCAGGGGTCCCTTACATTATATACCCCCTTTAGATGATCTTGAGCCGTCACTTGTTGGCCATTCAAATTACTACTTGAGTACCTGTCCCATCAGACACCCCTCCTGACTCCCTGTGAGTTGTAATAGCCAAGGCAACACTGTTCAGGGGTCTTCTCCACATAAATGCGGTCAGAAAAGTAGCTGTTGCGTATTAAATGTGGAGGTAGTAGCCTTCTCTTAGGTATCTCCTAGTTCTCATTTATTGCTGTGCTTCCAGTGTGCGCATCTGCTGCCAAAGCTTTCTAGAGATTCTCTTGGGCTAATGGGATCCGGGTATGGCCCATGCCCAAGTTGTCCGAGGACGCACTTCTCCTCGAATAGGCCCAAGGCCCAACACCATATTTGGGTTTTGACCCCCACAGAATTCATTTAATATAAATAATTAATGCACAGCAATAGATAATTAATATATGCATTTACTTTATTGACTAATTCAATAAACTAATACTTTAATATAAATGCAAACTTTGTTGAAGTAGAAAACTAAATAAAGAGAATTTCAAAGAATGCACCACATGGCACAACTTCATACTCACCAACTTGAGGTCTCCGCTTATATATATATATATATATATATATATATATATATATTGATTTTTTATTATCATGATAAATCTTCTTATGATACTAAGAAATTAAAAACTTAAAAAGTTTAGTTGTACAAAAAGAAATTAGGAAAATATAATGCACAATAACAATAGTTAAAAGAATATGGACCACATAAATATATATATATATATATATATTAATGAAAAGCACAAAAAAAAATATATTTGCAAAAATAGAAAGATAGAAACTCCTTTTAGATATCTCTACATTTAAAATGTGGAGTTAAATTCTGCTTGTTTGTCTCCCAAATACATTTTCTCAACATATTCACGGGTTAAGTTTGACTACTAATAACTGATCTTGGGCTTTTATGCGAAATGGATAAAAAAGCATGAACGAGAATACATGGTACTTCATTATATAGAAAACTTGTCCCCACCATGTTATTCTTTTCTCCAAAAAGATTGATTCAGTTCACGGGTTGCTTATGACTAATAAGATCTCGTTGTGGAGCACAAAAATTGCAACCCAATGACAATTGACAAGTACGGAAGCTATTTCAACCTAATTTTCCATATTTAAAGAGATACCAAAATTTTCAAGATATTCATTATAAACATTGCGGCGGCATGTTGTGATTAGTACTAATAAAAGTGATATAAATAATTTTTTCACTATCTTGAACCGCCAAAATTGCATGTTTCAATCACAATTTACTACGTAAATAATCATGAAATTAAAAGAATGTGAAACTGACATTGTATCCTTACCTAGAATCTAGTTGAGTTATGACAAAATTCTTGTCAAATTGAACTTGCATAAAAGGGAATCCAAGAACACCTAGTAGATTCTTATTAGAGGCAACAAGACGTGCAATTGTGCATCCTCAATTGTCCTTAAGTACTCTTGTGGCCCCCCAAATGACCTTCCCTTAAGTCCTTTCTAAGTATTTTACGGACTTTCCTTCCTTTTAAAGTAGAAAACAGTACCCAAATTTGTTTGCTTTTACCAAAGCTTGCTTTTTCCTTTTTTATTGTCTTTTGAGGTGAAGGATTGAATACCAATCTCTTCAGCTAGAAGTATCTCAGAAATTTCCTTACAGCTTGATGTGACCTTGATCAACTATGATGGTTCATCTTGGCTATTGTTAGATAACAACTATCATTTGGTTGGTATTACGTAAATAACATATATAATATAATAAAATTTGGAATTACTTTCTAATCTTGTTTAAAAGTTAATACAGCAATTTATAAGCTAGAAATTACATCAATGTATTCGATAGGTTCCAGTTAAGTCAATTAGGATAGTCTCTTAACACCGAATAAAAGATCTAGAGTTCAAATCTCACTTACATTAAAAACCAAATGATGTCTTAACCTAATGATGTAAGCTAAAACTTACATCAATGTATCTGGTGGATTTCAGTTAGTTCAACTAGAATAGTTTCTTGTCGTCGAATAAGAGATTTAGTGTTCAAATCTCAATTACACCAAAAACCGAACGGTGCCTTTGTCTAACGATAAAAAAAATAATAATAATAAATAAATAAATAAGTATTCTAACGGCAGCATAACTAACAACAAATAACTTAATTCGGTCATTAAATTAACTTGAAAGAGGTGGTATTATACTAGCATATTTTAAATGATGATACAACTTTCTTCAATTAAGTGTAAATAAAGAAATTTGATCCAGAATTAAATTTATACCCCAGCTGGATACGACTGTGATGGACCTTTTGCAATTGAATAAGCAGGAAAAAAAAAAAGATTCCCGTTGTTCACAATGGTATAATAACTAGCTAGCTTGAAGAAATTAATGACCACATCATTATTTTCCTCTCTCAATTAATTAGTGTGGTGCAGCACTTGTACTGCTCGAACTAAAACAGAATCCATTAAACCATTCCAAATGAATGCTGCAGCTCAAATTTATAGCTGTGTGCCTCTTTTTCTTTTCTTTTTTTTCTTTTTTTGAAGAGTAGCTGTGTGCCTCTTAATTAGGCATTTAGGTGAGCTAAAATTGAGAAATCTTGAGGCTCAGATTCAAATACGTCACACTTTTAGAGCCAACCTATAGCTATAACAATTTTTTTTTTCCAAAGAGAAAAAAGTCACCTCTTCTAGAAAGTTAATGCGATGAAGTGTACTCCAAAGTTATTGCTGAATAGTGAATAGAAGCTTGGTTTATTAATTACATCCAAACAGCTAAAAATACAAAGTTATTGGATTTGGAACAACTCTCTTCATCTGGTTAACTCTCTGAAAATTAAACAAAAGATATAAAATTCAATTTCAACCTACACCAAAAACCGATTAGTATTTTGGTCTGACAATAATAAGTTCACTCATCAGAAGCAAACGCTATAGTCTATAAGTTGAAACTCTATCAAAATTTCTCAAAAAATAAAAATCTGCCTAAAAAGTGTATCATGCCTAAAAAGATAAAGACAATAATAATGGAAATTATAGGTTTTTAACTTATTACATTTGGTGATTGTTTTTTATTATCAGATCAAGATATTAGTATTTTTTTTTTTTTTTCATATACAGATGGGATAAATGACAAGAAAACATTGTTAGTTTCACTAACTGAAACCTACAATAACGCGGAAAGTTTGATACAAACGAAAGCAAAGATCCAGTATCCTTGGACTTGCCACGTTTGTTGTTTTATGATCACTCTAGTTGTTGTCACAGTATTATCTAGTAAGAAAAAACAGTAAGTTGAACAGTCTCATTTCTGCATTGTCAAGCCAACATATGTATCATTGTACTCTTCCTTTGTCTTTATCTCAAATGTAAACTACAATATCTTCTAGCCTTATCTATGCCTTTGAGTTTTCACAATCTCATTGTTATATAATCCAATTAAGGAAAAACTTAATTGGTTATTTGCTAAAAGTTTAACTTAACAAAAAAAAATATTGAAGCTTGGTACATAAATAAATACAATTTCTTCTTCATTATCATATAATTTTAACCCTTCAAATTCCAATGAACTTGAAAATGATCATGTAATGCCAAACACGTGAATTCAAATTCCTAAGCAGT
Organism: Lithocarpus polystachyus; assembly: GCA_033629205.1. Taxonomy (NCBI): domain Eukaryota; kingdom Viridiplantae; phylum Streptophyta; class Magnoliopsida; order Fagales; family Fagaceae; genus Lithocarpus; species Lithocarpus polystachyus. Next base: position 2,903,648 of record CM066171.1, on the reverse strand, counting down.
GTACAGACACAGCTATGTGTGTGTGTGTGTGTGTATATATATATATATATTTATATATATAGGAATTAAGAATCCAGTTTGGTAGCACTGCTTCCTTGAAACACTTTTAACTGTCAATCTAATTAGACACAGTTTCTCCAGCTCTATACGTTACAAAATAGTTGCTCTATACGTTAGCTGTCGGGTAATAAGCCGCCATTTATTAACTCATTCCAGCTCCTATATTTAAATTTCAGACGGACATGCACTTCACTGAGTTCACACTGCTTCCTTTCTTCTTGTTTTTTTGGTTTTTCACACACTGTGTGTCTCTTTTAGTTGTGGTTTTTTTTCCTAGATTGAGTCTGGCTTTTCAGGAGGTTTGGGATTGTTAACAATGGATGATGTGTATGCGAAGTTTATTAGCAGAATGAACCCCACAAGGTAATGGAACTCATATTTCTTATATGATCTTTATGTTAAATCGGTTTCTGGGTATTTTTTTTAGACCAAAAGAAAGTTTTGCTGTCCTAGATTTTGGGACATGAATTTAACAGTTTGAAAAGAATCTTATTTTGGCTTTGTGGGAATTATTAGAACTTCTTATAGGCTAACTCTGAACTTGTTTATTCATTTTGCATGTTATGTATGGTATTAGATAAGTTAGCAAATCAAACTTTGCTACATGGCCCAGCCTGCAGCTTGGATTTGAATTTTGGACTTCTCTTGCTTTCAAAATTTTAATCTTTAAAGATTTATAGCACAATTGACATTACTTTTGTGGTTGCAGAGTTGTGATTGACAATGAATCATGTGAACATGCCACCATTATAGAGGTAAGTCCTGCTGGTCTCCATTGTCTAATTGGTAAACTGAACCGTTATGTACATAATGTTTTAATATGTTTTTGGGGGTTTTTTTTTCCCCTCAGGTTGTTAGTGCTAATAGGCATGGATTGCCCCTTGAAGTTGTCCAAGTACTTTCAGACTTGAACCTCATCATAACAAAAGCATACATCTCCTCTGATGGAGGATGGTTCATGGATGGTACGCTTGCATTTTTTTTTTCTGCTGGAAGCTATTGTTACAATTTCAAACGGTTAGAAAGCATTCATTTCTCTTTCTTTCTAATTTCTCACTCTGATTCTCAATTTCCAGTGTTTAATGTGACTGACTGCGATGGAAACAAAATCAGAGATGAAGGGTTCCTAAATTATATACAGAAGGTAAGTGATCACAGAAAGCTATTCTTCAATTTCCTTCTTTTCATTTGGTTTGTATATTTCAAATTTTCTAGTCCTTTTAGTTCAAGATTGCCCCTATTTTCATGTGAAAGCTTGCTTTGCTTCCATGATTGGTATGGACACGATAGCATGATATATGTTGAATTTATGAAGCTCTTTTTATTTACACCTTGTTGCATGATTGCACTATCTTTTTATTTTTCGGAACTTCTATATTCTTCTATTTCAACCTCAAACTTGTTGATCGATTTCGCAGACTCTTGAAACTGATGCATTGAGAGGGCTAAATGGGGAAATGCCCTGCAAGGAGCACACATCAATTGAACTAACCAGCACTGACAGGCCAGGGTTGTTGTCAGAAGTTTTTGCGGTGCTCACTGACCTAAGATGCAATGTGGTAAACAGTGAAATCTGGACACACAATTCTAGAGCTGCAGCTGTTATTTATGTCACAGACCAGGAAACTGGAGAAGCAATTGAAGATCCAAAACAGCTCTCCATGATGAATGAACTGCTATGCAATGTCCTCAAAGTAAATAGCAATTTTAAGACACCAAGATTGACAATATCCTCCTCTGGGATAATGCACACACAAAGAAGATTGCATCAGATGATGTTTGCTGATAGGGATTTTGAAAGGCTTGAAGGTGTCAAGCATTGTTCAAGAAACCATGTTTGTGTATTAGATTGCAATGATAGAGACTATACCGTCGTCACTGTAAGATCCAAAGACCGGCCAAAACTTTTATTTGACACTCTGTGCTCTCTAGCAGATATGCAATATGTGGTATTCCATGGGACAGTCATCACAGAAAGAATGGAAGCTTACCAGGTAAGATCAAAACTCACTAATAGTTAAAATATCACAACTAGTTTCTAAAACATTCAATTCGTTTGATTGCCAACTTTCCCATCCCCTCAAGGGAACTCCATCTTCTTTTTTTAAATCCATCAGCAGACAAAATCATTTGATTGCATTTCTATGCGTTGCCCTCAATCCAAAGGACCAAAACACATTTGGTAACCCATAATTCCAACAACTACTCAAAATCAATAGTATCTCTTCCACCAATAATTATCTCACATATCATCTCTCTCACAATATGGAGTCTACACTTTATTAGAGAGATGAGCATATGCCGGATGCTTTATGTTCATTTGTCTCACAATGTGGAGTCTACAAGTTATGAATTTTTTAAAGTCCAGTTCTGCACATTTTTTTAATTCCATCCAATCAGACCTTTGTAATTATAGTCGTCTCCTTGCAGGAATACTACATTAGACATATGGATGGGCTTCCTGTAAGTTCAGAAGCTGAGCGACAACGCGTTATAGAATGCCTTGAAGCAGCCATCGAGAGGCGAGCCTCTGAGGTAGATAAACAACTTCAAAAAATGGAAATTCATGCTTCGCATATATGTATCTTCCCCCTCACAATGTTCGGGTCTCACAACTGTGAGAGGGAAGACAGATACATCCAATGCATGAAATAATTTGGCATTTAGAGAAGCATCCTTTGTTCTTGTCATTTTCTAAGAATAGAGCTCTGGTGCAGGAACTGGAATTAGAACTGTGCACTGATGACAGACTTGGACTCCTTTCAGATATTACCAGGATATTTCGTGAAAATGGTTTGTGCATTAAGCAAGCAGAGATCTCAACAAGGGGTGGGAAAGCACAAGACACTTTCTTTGTCACAGATGTGTATGGCAAACATGTTGACCCTAAAATCATTGGTTTGATTAAGCAACAGATAGGACAAAACATATTACAGGTTAAAGGGAACTTGAATGTGTCTCCGAAACTTCCTCAGGAGACGGCAAGAAGTTTCCTCTTCACAAACCTTTTTAGAAGTCTTAGCTCTCAAAATTTTGGGCTCATAAGATCCTATCCATAGTTTGCTCATGCTCTTTCTTGGAAGGAACAATGAAGGGACATTGAGGGCTGCCTTTTGAACTATACTAGGGATAGAACCCAATCATGTTATAGACTTATACTAGGGATAGAACCCAATCATGTTATAGACTAATAGTCACCATCTATGCTAGGAATGATTGTAAACCATTTATTTGGGCTGTGTGTATGTTTTTTTGTACAGGGTGAAACGAATAAATTGTACAAATATAAGGTACAATTTGATTATACAGTATTGATAAAGGAATTGTGTAAAACAAAGTCATGGTAATGAAAATGCTAAACACTTAAAATGTAAAATCAAGGCGACACCTTCAGATTGAGAAGGGTTGAAGAAGAATACAAAAATAGTAATGAATTTTGGGCTATGGGCGTTTCTAAAGAGGTTAAATGAAACTAATGTCTAATGGTTACAAGATCAGTGTTCAACAGCCCTAATTGTATGCCTAACTACAATTGGCAGTACAAGCAATTTCAGCTAGACCAAAAGAACTAACCATAAAAGGATAAATCGATATCCTTCATATTCATCTTGGATCTCATCTTTTCTTCTTCTCCTCCTAGGTGATTGAACTAAAAATTTCCACATAGATAAACTACCAGACTTAAGATTTTACAGCAAAGTGATCCCTCCATCTACAGATACCAGCATTAACTGCCCTTTGTAAGACTTCAATCCGCTCGGCTAAAAGAGAATCTTTTAGATCTTCAATTTCAGTATATTCCTTCTCCATTATCAGCTCTAGATCATCAAAATGCTTGATTTTCTGGTGCAATTTTTTCATCTACATATGCATTCAAGCAAAGAATAAATTATCAGTCCTACATACCTCTTAAACGGCACATTTTCAACAAGAGAAAAAAGTGGAAAAGCATATGAACCATAAATAGAAATCCTAGGTTAAGAGCCACCTGGGTCTCGATTATGATTGCGACTAAGTTTTCAATCTCTCTGTCTTCCTGATCAGCTAATAATTTAGAACGGGCAGCAGCTGCACCAAGAGCTGTTCCAATGGAAGCTCTAATTCGCACAGTTAGGGGCATATCATCCCTCTTTAGGGATGTATCCTGAATTTCTGTATGAAGTTCATATGATATGGTTAGGAGAGACATGATCCAACAATCAATAACCCAATAAAATAATATAAAATGGATGACCAGATAATTAGCAACAGTGAGTGTGGGTGATGATATCAGGCAGCCACATAGGAATGAAGCAAAATTATGAAACACAAGGATTCTTTGAATTGACATCATGTGATGTTTTGGATTAAAGTGGGGGAAAAGCACAGAAAAATCAATGTATTTCAGAAGACTGTAACATCTGCATCTTCGCACCTAACAATACATACCTGATTGAGTGGACCTTTCCTTCAGCTTAGAATCTTCATCCTGAAGGACTCTGAAAAAGATAACAGAATATTTAAAAACCATAGTACAAATATAAAGGGAAAATAATGCTCCCAAAGGCATCAGAAAAGGGTAAATAAATGAAAGAAGGAATGAATGAATAACCTCTCTTGCTCGAAACTTGTAGTGGGAGAACATATCCCATTAGAAATATAATCCTCAGCAACGTCAAAAGTCTCTCTTGGTAATGAGTTTTCATCACAAAGCGCTGTAACAGCAGCCTCAGCTGCAGCAGCAGTGATTTCTGGACCAACCATGGTTGAGATGAGAGCTACCTAATGGAAACGCAATTAACTTCTTGTTGTGGGTAATAACAGGGAAAAGAATTAAAGGTCTGACAACAACCCCCCCCCCCCCCCCCCACCCCCCAAAAAAAAAAAATCCAATAAAGAATTAAAATTGTTAATGTGATTCTCTTCATTTAATTGCAAAAGCAAAGTTCAGTTAACCAAAATTTATTAGGTATATATATATTATTGCTCTTTTTTTGATAAGTAAGAAAAAATTTATTAAACAAGGTAACTTCATGCAAGAAGCATGAAGTAACAAAAAAATATACATACAAAAAAGGTAATAAATTATATTAGTAAATTACATGCACACTTAGTTGATTTTGACTTTTGAACCCACGACCGCACACTCCACCCATCGCTGTAGGATGAGGAAGTGTCATTTGATGGTTTGAGTCAGGGTTCATTGGCCAATAAATATTAGGTATATGAAAGAAAAGTAATAAAATTTTTAGAAATATTTAACATAAAAGAACTCCTTTTTTTCTGTTTTTCATCCCACCATCAATTGTATGCCACTTTTTTTCTTTTTTTTTTTGCAAATCATTAAGCACATTTCACAACTTCTTGTCTTTCTCAAGCACTTTTACATAAATGGAATTTAAATATGAAACTCACTTTACAGCAATAAATCAATTTAAAAGCCAGATTAAAAATAATAATTATATGTCCCAAAAAAAATGCTTGCTATTAAGTTCTGCAAAAAAAAATGGAGGTCTCCTACCTGTTTCATAAGTGAACCATCTGCATCTGAAAGGGAAGTGATGCGCTGTTTCTTTGAAGGAGGACCTTCGTCCACAGCATCTCCATTCTGCTCTTTTTCATTCATCTGTTCATGAGATTGACCCTCTGTTTTGAGACTTTCATGAAGCTCAGATGACGACAACTGAATTTGATTTGCACCATTCTTGTTGCCATTGAGGCCACCAAAATTACCATGTCTGTGGGAAGAACCGAACATAAGCTCTCCAAAAGGCAATTCAATGAGTTTCGCTATACAATCAAGCTTGCTTTTGTTCTGAAAATTTTGAGCAACAAGCTCCCAGTCATCCCCATGCTTCATAACTGATTCTAAAAGAAGTAGGGTTTCTGCCTCAGTCCACATAGCTCCTTGATTACTACTGTTTTCAACATGCTCAATTTGTTTGAATTCATCCATAGACCTGTTCTCCCCATAATTTTGATTTTTGAAACAGTTTATGCAAATAATGAATTCGCCCTGTTAATGAAGCAATTAGAACACAGACTTAAAATTTTAATATAAAAAAATCAAGCACAAAAAACAGAGAGAGAGAGAGAGAGAGAGAGAGAGAGAGAGAGAGAGAGAGATTGGAATTATACACTGATCATGCCAAAAGAGGTGAAAAAAGGATGTTATAACGAATCTATTTCACCCCCAATAGTGTAAGCCATTGATAATTTGATACATAGAAGATTTAAATAAAGGTCAGAGCACTGTCCCATTTGCATATTTAATCAATGCAATGTAAGCAATAAATAACCTGCACATCATTTGGTCCTGTTGAACCTCAAAGCATACAACCTGCTTAAGTCTTAAGCTAAGCAGGTAGTTGTAATTTTGTAACAAAGACAAACAGAAGTGCTGCTCAGGCAACTAAGACTAAGGCATAGTATCTTAATAAGTTCTCTAGCTACAACAGTTCCTCTATGATTTGTAAGACACCCTTTTTCCTTTATAAAATTTGAGCATTTGAGGTCATGACACTCGTGTCAAACACTCAACCATACTTATAAAAGAATTCAACTTCATCTAATGGAAAATATGTAGAACCATGATGGTCTAAGAAATATATGTCAAGAAACACATACCTAGCTGTTACTTCCGTAATCACTTCAACCCGCACTTTTCATTAGTATAAACAATCAAAGACAAAGATTTAGGTCTAATATTATATATACACAAAGATACACAACCTATGTCTGAGCCCAACAACACTCATGCACATGTCTACAAATCATAAAGAAATGTACAAACTAACTCCCAGAAAGACCTAACCATGAGAGTGTTCATGACTAGAATGACAGTAACTGGACCATGCTAGACATTTGATTGGCAGAAACAGCCAATCCCTATTTCTTAACAATTTCTAATTGAAAACATAACCGGGATCAAAAGTAAACACAAAAGAACTACAACATCAGGGTACTATTAGAAAGCGCAGCTGACAAAGATATATAACATAAAATAAATTCTAATGTAAGGAAGTTGCAAATATCGAAAACCCCATTTTACTCCACCAACCACTATGATCATAAATTCACATATACTACATACACACACACACACACACACACACACACACATATATATATATATCAAGAAAAGGCAAAAAAACTAGTAATCTACTACAGACACTCACAAGAGCACACGAAACTACCTTGGTATATTTATAGTGACCAGAATCACAATTGCCACCACAATTCCCACAGACCAGCCCTTTCCGCTTCACCAAATCACCAAAAACATCCGAATACGATGCCAATGGTGGCAATTTAAATCCACTCTCAACCGCATCCCCACTACTATCCCCCACAATCGGAGGTGCTGAAATAGGCTTTGGCGAATTCGGTGATGCCCCTACCCGAACTGCATTTGGGATAGTTCCCTCAACCTTAACCCTAGCCTTATCCTCCTCATCCTCCACCACAACCAAACTACTACTTCTACTACTAACATTACTATTATTACCCAAATTAGCACTGAAATTTATCAACCCCCACTTCTCCAAGAACTTAAACACCTTGTGTAACAAACTAATATCACCCACCAGTGATTTCCGGACATCCGTGAAAGTAAGCCGCCTCGTAGGCTCTTCTCTGTACTTATTGATGATAAAGTCCCTGTATTCCCTGTATACTTTTGGGGTCCTTGTAAATGAGCTTCCATCAAAGAAATCTCTCAGTTCAGTTCGCTCAGTATCGTGGATTTCGTCCCACAAAAACCAACCTGAGAATTCAATTCAAATGTCTAAAATTAACAAAGTAATTAAAATTTTCAAAATTTTCTTTTTTTGCTGCTAAAATATAACAAAGTCCCTTTATGCCCACACATTTCACCGGAAAATACATGGTAAACTATATTCAGGGAAATTATCACAATCAGACACAAAAAATTCACAAAGCTTAAATTAACTAAAGAGAGTTCTTCATAAGCTACCATACAAACTTTTCAATGCCAAATTTTCGATCTTTGTAGCTAAAAAAAAAAAAATTTCCAGAAATTAATTTCTACAGAGCGATTACACCAACCTGAGAATTCAATTCAAGCGTCTAAAATTTGACAAAAACAATTAAAATTTACAAATTTTTTTCTTTTTTGCTCCTAAAATAAAACAAAAAAGTCGCTTTATTCCCACACATTTTGCCGGAAAATTCATAGTAAACTTTTTCCAGGAAAATTTCGCAAACACAAATAAAATTCGATAAATTATAAAATTAAATTTCACGAAGCCAAAATTAACTGCAGAAAATTATTCATAAGCTACTATCCGAGCTTTTCAATGACAAATTTTTTTCGATCATTGTAACTGAAACCATAAAAGAGAAACAGAACTCAAATTTTCCCTGAAAATTCACGGAGCGAAAAATTTTTACCGTTAAACATAAACGTAAAAAAAAAATTATAAATTTCACGAAGCGAATACTAAAGACTCAAAATTTGAGCAATGTAACTGAAAAAATTAAGGAATTAATCAAATTTTACCAGGAAAATTATCGAGGAATCGAAATCTGAGGAACGAGAGGGAGCGATTTAGGGTTTTGATGGAGAGCGAATGTTAGGGTTTTCTAGAGAGAGAGACTTACTAGATTGGCTTGGAATGGTGTAGAGGTCGAGCTCTGGTTCGTCGGGTCGGAGCGGTTTAGAACTCGGGTCGCGTTGAGTCAGTTCCATCTCGGAACAGGACTGAGTTCGTGCGTGCTGACTCTTTGGAATCGTTTATAAAAATCTGTTTTTTTTTTTTTTTTTTTTTTTTTCGCTATTTGGTATTTGCTTTGGTGAGTTTGGCTTTGCTAGGCTATTTGGGCAGGTAGGTTGTGGTCGCGGACCAATGAGACTCCAAGTCACAAAATTTAACTTTGCTATAAATACGGTGTCGTTTTTAACCAGGTGATTTGGGGCTAGGATTGAGATCCAATTCGGCCCTACTAGGCCTAGTTGCAACTTGCAAAGGCAAACTGCAATGAGACTCCTCAAATGATCTAAATTTTTTTTATAATTTACTTTTCATTTTTCTTTTAATTTTGGGAAGGAATCTTACTATTCAAATAGTAATTGTGGGGGTAATAAAAATTTTCCAACCGATACTGGAGTGTTGTCCGAAGGCCCTATAGGTAGAGAAGGCCGAGTAAAGGAAAGAAACCTAGTCAAGCCTAACTCGTCAAGTTGTGAGTTATATCAAGGAGTTTCGTTCAGCCCAACTGCATTCACCGAGGCGAAAAACACTCCAGTTGGCTTGCTGAGAAGACATTGCTCAAGGTATACGACTGAGGAATTGCAGTACCTGGGAATGTGTCCCTAACTAAGCACATTCTTCAAGGTAGGTCATTAATCATGAGAAGTAACTGCAGTGGCGATGTCAGAAGGAGACACTAAGAGTCTGCACATTAATTGCTAAAGTGACCTGTTTAAATAGTGAACTAAACACATATTCCCACTTATGATTCTAAAAAGAGGGGTAGAACACTTAACAAAGCAGGATCCATCATTACAAACCCATTATTTACACTAATATAAATAGGGAAAGACCCCAGAGAAAAGGGGGGTAAAAAAAATTAGAGAGAGATAGATAAAAAGAGTCCCACAAAGAACATTAATTTCTCCATTGTTGCATGTGTAAGCCAAAGGAGCAAAGCCACCTTAGATGATCCAATTTTTCGGCTTGCATGTGTGTTTCAAGCATTATTCCTACTCTACCATCTTGTTTCAAGATTCTTTCTCTTTAGACCTCCTATTGTGAATTATCCTTTTCATTCCCACATATATATGAATAGATTATGACTTGCTTCAGGCACAAACCCTTTTGGCTTGACACCCACAGTAATATTTGTAATTTCTAATTGAAGTTTGATTCTACTTGAAAATTAACTATTATAGATTCCTTTGCAAAGTTTGACTATTGCTTAGCTAGTATATACATGACTTCTTATTGGAGTTTGATTATGATCGACCATTCAATATTGTCATAGCTTTTTAGCAAAGTCTATAATACTAACTTCTCTACTTTCGAAATTTCAATAATGACCTTGGAATTATTGGGTATTGTCAGCATTATGTTCACCAACTTCTCATTTGTGATGTTTATGAATAGCTTGAGTTTAGGAAAAGGTTTATTTAATAAATAAACCAAGTTCAAGCCTAAATTTGCCAAATATAATAATGTTATCATGATAGTGGCGGCTCCGGAATTTTTTTCTAGTAGGGTGAATAGTGGAGTAAAGAATTTGTCATAAGGGGGTTGAATTAGTATAAAATAAAATGATTATTTAATTTTTTTTTTAATATACAACTTCCATATTGTATATATACATTAATCTAAAATAGTATTCTAAATACAATTTAGTATACAATACAACTATATTATACAATAGTCTAAAAAAATTATTAATAACAACAACTATTGATTCATGAACAAAAATTGCTATTTGCTAGATATCAAGTCCATGCTAATTTGACTCATTGAGACCAATTTTAAGGCAATGGCCTTTAACATGGGTTTTTTTTTTTTTTTAATAAAAAAAATACAAATAAAATGACAAGGAACCTCACCCACTTCTTAAGTAGCGGAAGAATGTCTGTTATTTAAATTAATTCAACAACATCAATTTGTGTCCATTCAGTGCAATGGAGGAACGACTAACAATACTAATCTAGGCGGTCTAAAAATACTCATTTTGAACCGAATGATTAACAAGCAATGCCAATATCATGAATCTAGTTACTTGCTAAAAACTAAATGAGACTCGAGAGATCATTCGGTAAGGGAAGGGTTTTAAACCCTTGTTTGCTGTAGGGCAAACAACCTTGCCAGCATATTGGTTAAAGGCCAATATTGATACCTCAGTTGACAAAATAATCACACCAATGGCCATTTTATAGCTAACAAACTTAATGTGATCAACATGTTGATCATTGAAAACAAATCTTTATATATAATCAAAAAAGAGAGCTAATTGGAGTATTTAAAGTTGTATCAAAAACATATCACTCCCGCAACTAGAGAGTGACACAATGCGGCACAAAACTAAATAGGAGAAATTTAACCAATAAGACCAATAAAGAAAAAAAAAAAAAACACAATGGCAGAGCAAGTCCCCTAAGGATGGATAATACTCCTTAGTAATCCTCTAAGCAGCTTCCTTTGCTAGAAGTCTTTCCTTCGCCTTGTTTTGGCTTGTGATTTGGATCCCATGATCCCACCGCCCCACTTCTTTCGGTACTCGTCATCCATGTCATTAAAGTTAGCCTGAAACAGCAATTAGAATCGATTATAGATTATATATAGCTGTGTTTGGATTGTGGCACGTTTTGGGCGTTTTTTTTTTTAAGTCCAGCGTGTTATGCACTGTTCATTAGCCATAAACAGCGATTTTAGGCTAATAAACAATGCATAACACTGTAGCAACAGTAAAAAAAAAATTTTTTTTTTTTTTTTTCAATTTTCAATTTTCCGCAAAATAAGCGATTGCCAAATGCATACTATATATTAAAAAGATGATTAACATACGAACTTTGCAATTTGAATCTACCTTGATTGCCTCCAGGATTTTGCTGAACTCCAGCTTATCCTCATTCTTGACAGTGGTCAAACACAAGACGGAAGCTGTTTTCTCGTGGACAATCTGTCAGCAAATCAACATAAATAAATCATTCACTTGACATGAAATCCCTTGTTTGATCGCAATTTAATATCCAGATAAATGAAACATAAATTACCGATCCGAGACGTGCCTTCCCCTTAACAATGCAGTAAGGGATCTCCATCTTCCTGCACAAGGCAGGAAGCCATACAACTAATTCTATTTGGTCCACATCATGAGCAATAACTACCAACTGTGCCTTGTTCTGCAAAGGAGAAAGTAACCATTCGCATAAGTTATAACAAAACATAATGCTAGCAAACAACATAATTCATTGGGGAGATAAAGATGATACATTCGAAACAACTAAATAGTTAAGCAACCTGTTTAATCGGGTAGGTAACATGGTTGAGTCCATATTTTACAATAATGGGCTTCTTAGCTTCAACAGTTTTTCCTTCAGCCTCAGCTTGAGCCCTCTTCAAAAGGCATTCCTTCTTTGCTGATTTGTACTCCGGCCTGTACTTTAGAAGCAACTTGAACAAATTTGCTGCTGCAAATCATGAAAATATTGTTATGGTTTAATAATAAATAATCACACATGCACAGATACAGTCATACAGATAAACAAGTAGTACTTGGAACAAAGCCTGCAGCAGAATAAAATAACTTGCAAAGAAAAAATTAACTAAACTCATAATCCCAACTGCTTAATCAAAATCATGTGTTGCCAGAAACCCATAGCACCAAAAAAAAACCCTATCATCTACCCCCACTCAAAAAGCCATTATTCCACTATTTCTCTCATCTGTGCTCCCCAAAGTTGTCTCATGCCTCACAGGACATAAGAAAATTTTATTAGGGATCATGAGAAAAATCACCCAGAATAGCAAATATTGCTCAATTAAAAAAAATCTTCCGAGAAATTGATACCATCTACTATCAAAGAGATTATATTCTGCACTTGATGCTTGTACCACGTGGGATTGGGTGTATACATGTACAAAAGTGAAGTCGTATTTTTCATGAATTTTGTTTTTCCTCAGAATAAAGGGAAGGTGTTGTGAAAAAAAGGCTTCTACACACTCTCTTAACAGTGTTGCTGCGTTTTGGGCCGGTTTTGTATTGGGCTGGATTATTCCATCCTGCCGTACTAAGTCCAAGTGTGTTCTGGATTGGAGAGTCGGGACCGGCCCAGTTGTGCTTCACCCTGGCCCGGCTTGTGCGCAAGCTATGCGTTAGTCCAGCACGATCACGTTTTGAAATTGTGGTGGGTGAATTTTTTATAAACAGCTTCTGCAGACAAGTAGGCTACAAATACATATATAACTAGTTTGCTGTGCTTTAAATAAACAAATATCTGAGTAAAAACATAAAGCTGATAAAGATAGACTTAAATAGGATTGACACCAGAAAGAAAAGGAGTAGGGCACTTTGGCCAGTCAATCAGGCTTTCGGCCTGCGGTAATATGTCAGAGAAAACTCAAATCAAAAAGGAGACAACACTCCCTCAATGCGACTAATTTCTCTAAAGAGAAATTAGTGACTTTGAAGGAATGGTCCTAGATGACCTTTGTTCTGAATACGAGTCCGTGGAGAATGTGGTTTCTCAAGAGGGAGAGAGGAATCGACAACCCATCTTGGTGCATGCCTAGTTTGCCTCTCTTTCACTCTGTTTTCTTTCGTTTTTTGCTCTGTTTTTTCTTTCTTTTCTTTCTTGCTCTGTTTTTTCTTTCTTTTCCTTCTTACTCTGTTTTTCTTTCTTTCTTTCCTTCTGGTTCCGTCCCCCCATCTCCGTGCATAGGGAGCACCTTATATAGCATTTCGTGATGCGTTATATTTACCTTTTTACCCCTGTAACCATCTTTGTCTGATGTGTGTACCTACCCGACCATCACTGGTTGGTCAGGCACCCGGCCAGCGCCACGTTCCTGCGCTGGCCGCGACGCACTACATCTCCAGACAAATATAAGGGTATTTTGTTTGTTAGTCCGCCATGGCATTCTCTCCTACCACGGTAGAGCACTCTTTCTCTCTCATGGCATGCACCAGAAGGCTCCAACTCAGTTTTGCCATTTTCGGGTACTATGTCATCCCAGCAGGACACTCACCCGAAAGTGGCCTGAGTGGCAGCCCCGAAATGGGTCGCCCCCTCTCCCCTCTGCCAGACCACACCCTCCTTACCTCTGACCCGTGGCTCACCTTTGCCTGTATTGGCTGGGTACAGGCTGGTGGACCTGGGCTTTGCGCGTGCCTATGTCCGTCCAAAATTCCTTCGTCAGTTAGTCGCCCGCCATGACTTGAGTATTTACTTTTCCCGCCTTTGTGCAAATCATCGGCTCTCTTGTCTGTGATTTGGGCTCATCCTGGCTATGGGCCTTCCGCTTGCTTCCTGCCGTATTGAAATGGTTACACCCTTTAGGCTTACCGATTCCTTTCTCAATGGCTTAGTTAGCCCACTGGGCTTTTATTGCCTCTTAAGTCTGCGGGCTCCTATGTCCCATTCATCCTTCTTTGGGGCATCCTTGGCCCCTTACAATCTCACGTTTTCCATGGGCCTTTATTACCTTGTTGGGCTTCCGCGGTCCAACCATTCTTTATTTTCTCTAGAGCCCATAAACTATGGCTCCGTATTCTTGCTTTACTTTGGGCCTGCCACAATGGGCATGGCCCATACTCACTTTCCTACAACCACGGCCCATGGTTCTTATCTTTCCGGGCCTTTTCAGGCTCGCTTACCTCTTCAAGACCCGTTTGCTTGCTTTACGGACCTATTCCTGTCGCTCAGATTTAATTGGGCTTATTCTCTGATTATGGGCTCTTTCCTCTTTCTGGGTTTTATTACAAAAATGAGCCTCAACAAACAGTTAAACATCTATTTTTCTGATGGTGGTCAAAATTAAATCAACTGATATTGGCTTGTACTTTAAAACAATCCAATACAAGAAAATGTAAATTAAACAACTACATAGGTGAGATAACCGGTCTTTACCAAGGTTTTTGTCCAGGGTCTTAGTAAACTGGTTCAATGCTGGTGGGACATTCAAGCGCTGCTTAAGGATACGCTTCTTCCTCTAGAGACGGACAACCACTGGCCACTTCACAAATCGGTGCAGATCTCTCTTTGGAGGCAAAGCACCACCAATACCAAACTGCTTAGGACGCTTCTCAAATAATGGGTTCAAAACCTTCTCCTAGAAACAAGATCAAAACCAACATGCAAAAGGTGAGAACAGACACCAATCAGCAAAATATAGCAAATAAATTATTCGTACTCAAAGAAGGAACGCCTAACAAAAAATACATACAGTCTTCTTCTTAGCAGGTGCGGCAGCCACTTTTCCACCTCTTTTAGGGCCCTGCATATAATAATACCACCAACGTTAACATCAAACACCGAACAATATAGCCATTGGAAATTTGGAATAATCAGGTCACCTGAATATCACTATTACTGGAATTAACCAATGGAAGTTCAACTAAACTGAAATTGGTCCTTCAGTTTTTTTAAATTGTTTTTCTTTTCTATTCTTTTTCTCTACTGAATGAACATAAAATATAAAATCAGACATCTTCTTGCGGCACAATAAATCATAACACAAAGTGCCAACGAGGTCTAGCTCATATTTTTCTATTGATAAGTTACACACAACATCCAGTGGCTCTCAAACCCACAACCACAACATTTGAATAGATTTGCATTTAAGACCCATTACATGGATATTTAACTATTTATCTTACCAATCCAAATAACAACAATTACCACACAGAGTGGCCATTTGGTTGAGACAATGTCATGGTTTCGAGACCCACTAAAACACCATTCCATAATAATGCGATTAAATTTTACGTTGGCCATCAATCTACCACAATCCTTCTCCATTTTCCAGACAGGGTTGTGAACACAATTTATAACACTATAAACACACCCGGTCATTTACATAAATTTTTTTTTTCTATATAATGCAATTTGGGCTTGCCTCACCCCACCTCTACCCAATGAAACCTACAAATTGCTGGGTAATCCAGGGGCATTCACCCCCGACAGGCGGCTACACCAGTAAAACATACATACACGTGTGTTTGTGTGTGACACAGTACAACAACAGTTATTTACCATGCATTTTTCAACTCTAATGTTCACAAATACGTACAAAACCTCATGTTCAAGTTCAACAAACAAACAAAATTTGCTCTAATAACATGATTTTCACAGAGTACATAACTGAATCAATAGTCTGCCATACAAAAAATATATATACAAAAAGCTCCTACGCTACTTTTCCATTTAAGGTAGCGTTTGGATTGGGCTGAAACCTCTTCTTTTTTTTTCCTAGATGTGTGTCTAGCACTGGTCATGGACATGACCAGTGCTTTTAGACTTATGAACAGTGCCAAACGCGTAAGCACGTGTGAACAGTAACTTTTTAATTACTTTTTATTGTTTTCAGTTTTCAGCAAAATAAGCGATATCCAAACGGACCCAAATTAGGCTCCGGTTGGGAATTCATAAAAGAATGAAATAGAGTGATCATAAAAAAATGAAAAGGAATGGAATAAAATAGAATATATTTAAGTAAGGGAAATAAATGGAAAAGAATGAAATGGAATTAAGTAACTTTGATTGGATGTTTTAAAATGAATGAATGAAAATAAATGGAATGTAAGTTATCTTTTTTTTTTTTTTTTAATAGAGAAATGTAAGTTATTTTGTTTGGGAGCAACATGGAGGGAATAAAATGAAATCATTTTATGACAATATTACTATTAAACCTCTATTTTAAAATAAAAAAATTAAATACATAGGAGTATTTTGAGAGTTTTAGTAAAAAAATCATTAAATTTAATTTCATTTCCTCCCATTCCTCCTAATTTTGAGGAATGAAAATTTGAAATTTGAAGAAAATAGAGAGGAATGAGTGTTCCCTCCTACCCATTCCATTCTCTCTCATTTAAACTCTCAAACAAGAAAATGAACTTTCTATTTCCTCCATTAAAACTTTCAAACAAAAAAAAAGAAAGAATATTCTAAAATTATTCTTTTCATTTTTTTTTTTCCATTTCATTCCATTCACTCCTCCCAAAGAGGTCTTAATTTAAAAAAATAAAAACGCACCGTTTTGTTTCCACGAAAACATCATCAATATTATTCATGTCAACAACAGTACTGTGGATGACTAAATTTCTCGGTTTAAAATAAATCAAATGAGTAAAATAGTTTCACAAATGCGAATTTGTATTGATGAATATGTGGTACAATTCTCTATGATTACAAAAGAGTGATCCTCTGATTCGATCTCCTTGAAAGATTTGTTGATTGGAATTGTGGTAATGTGATTTTGATTCGAACACCAAATATACTTCAATTTGGTTGAAGAATGGATTGAAGATCTTTGAAATAGAATTACAATGAATCTCTAGCTATGAGCTTGTTAGGAAATCCTTTGTTCTTCACGTTCTTCGTGTTCTTGGTGCGTTCTTCGTCTTCGAAGGTTTGTGGTGGAAGTTCTTCGGTGCTTTAGAGGCTTGAATCCGTAGAGCTTCACTGATTTATGGTTTGTGAGGTTTCTGGAGGCTTTTGAGCTTTGATTCCAGTGAACTTGAAGATCTAGGAATATGATTTGGATGATTCCTTTTCGAATGTTCTTCGTATTTGAAGGTTTGTGGTGGAAGTTCTTCGGAGCTTTAAAGGCTTAAATCCGTAGAGCTTCACTGATTTGTGATTTGTTGAGATTTCTGGAGGCTTTTGAGCTTGATTCTAGTGAACTTGAAGATCTAGGCAGGTAGTTTAGATGATTCTGCTTTGAATGCTCCTTGCATTTGAGTTTGAAGTTCTTGAAGTTCCTAGAGGCTTCAGGGCTTGATTCCAGCAGAGTTTCAATACTTTTGAATCTTCTTTGATGCTGCTTGTGCTCTAGATGGCTTCTTCCTTCAATGTCTTGGCCTCCTAATGTCTTGGCCTCCTGAAATGCCTTAAGAAGGCTTCTATTTATAGGAGTTTGGAAGTAAGTGAGCGACACGTGGCAGAGTTTGATTGGTGACACATGTCACAGCCTGATTGGTTCGTTTGTGTCATCGCTTACACGTGCTGAACTGCTTGTGTCATCGCTTACATGTGCTGATGTGTGATTGGTTTATTTCAATGACACTTGGCAAATTTCTATTGGTTTTTGAGTAGTGATAGCAAAACCTAGCAGCCATGCGTGATGCTTTGTAATTAGCTGTATTTGGTGGACTTGGTAGTATGATGTGTTAGCTTGTGATAGGTCGGGAATTTTCCCTCTCTACAAGTACAGCGAGGAACAAAAAAAAAGTGTACAAATCGAAAAGAATAGATGTAGATTCGAAAACATATATGTTGAATTACAGAGAGTTTTTACATAACTCTGAGGAAAACCTTAGCATAACACAAACGCTTGGCTGCTGCTGCTCAGGAAATAGGTAGAGAAGAAACAATGTGGTTTTAATATAAAGTGGGGACTAATTGGTAATATCAAGGTCTTCATTGCCTCTTTTCGTCATTTTGCAAGCTCCATTAATAAACCCCCGGCTCGACCTGCACTAAGAGCATCCGTAGCAGATGTTGCAAAAAAAATGTCATTTTGCTACACCAAAAGCCTACTTTATTATTTTACCACATCATTTTACAACATTCCATTTATCAGATGTTTTATCATTCAATTCTATACATCAAAATAATATTTACTACACATTAAAATAATATATTATTTCCTCCCCATTTATATCAACAGCAGCAACAACCACCCACACAGCCCACCACCCCCACTGCCATTGTCACCGCCCATAGCCCACAGCCCACCACCACCACTGCCATTGTCACCGCCTATAGCCCACAGCCCACACCAATATCAAATCAACCCAAATTGTAGCAAAAAAAAAAAAAAAAAACCACAACCAGAGAAAGGCAGAGTGAAAGGCAGACAGAGGAGAAGGAAGAGGGTGAAATCAACGGCGGCCTCGGGGTGAGATCTGCCGTGACTAGACGGGACGAGATTGGTTGGGTTAGATTGGCGAGATCGGCGGCGGTGGCTGCGTGATAGTGACGCCGGCTGGGCAAGATCGGCGGCAGCGGCTTCAGATGGTGAGGGAACGGGTATGGAAGAAATGTGGGAGAGGAACAGAGGTGAGAGAGAAAAGAACCGGTGAGAGAGAAGAGAAAAGAAAAAGTGAACAGAGAGGAGAGAGAAAACAGAATAAAAAAGTGATAAAAAAAATTATGCCACATGCTACAGTACCGTCACATATTTATGACGGTACTGTAGCATGTGGCATAATTTTTGGCATTTGCAACATCTGATAAAGCTCTATTTTTGTGTTTAGTGTGCCAATGTGCCAAATATTTGACATTTGGCTCGTCTACTACGGATGCTCTAACTAAGTTAGGCTTTGGGCTCAACCACAGCTTGGCCCAGTTTTAGTGATATGGGCCAACTGATATTATTTTCTTGATTATATATTCACCTTTTTTTTTTAAGAGAACTCTTTTTCTTTTGAACACTCTTTTTCTCCTTGATGATTCTGATGCCATTGTAATATTTGGATTATTATAAACTACATCTTGAGTTCCTAATTCTTTGCTCTTAAGTGGATAAGACTTTTTTCTTTTTTGGTAAAAGAGATGCATTATATAAAATTAAGGAACAAAGTCTGAGCAAAGACGCTCATAGTACACACCAATTTTGTCGAAATACAAAGAAAGACAAACATCAAATAGGGGGGGGGTGAGAAAGTCCTGAAATCTTCCTGCTGAGCTCCACCAACTCTAGCCATCTTGTCTACACATTGGTTCCCTACTCTATAAGGGTGCAACATCTTCACTTTGGGGATCTTTTTAATTAGCTTCCTACAATCAGTTATGAATTGAGAGTGAGCTCTATTGGTATTGTGCTAGCTCGAGAGCCATCCCAAGACAACTTTTGCATCCATCTCAACGTCAACCACTGGAAGATTCAAGTTAATGCAGGTCTGCAGCCCATCTTTAAGGGCCCAAAGCTCTACTTCAACACTACTGGCTATACCAATCGTACTAGTGAATCCAGCTACCCACTGTCCATTGTGATCTCGGACTACACCTCCTCCCCCTACAATACCAGAATTCCCAATAGCCAAGCCATCTATGTTAACTTTGTGCCAATTTTCTTCAAGTTTGGCCCGTCTAACCATAATAGGACTTAGGTTTATTTTGACCTTACTTTTGCCAGCAACATAGAAGTAGTTGAGGGCCACATTGTTCACCTCCACAGCAAACCTAGGATTAGGTTCAGATTGCTTGAAGATTCTTCTATTTCTATGATTCCAAAGGCCTTATAACCCAAAAGCAAAGAAGACGTTCCAAGGAATGGAGTTTTCCTCAGCAATTTGGCCAGGATGCAAATTCTCTTTCAGCCAAAGGCAGAGGTCATTCTCAAAAAACCTCCCATCACATATTAGGTTCCCTAGACCCATCCAAAAGCTTTTTGCAAACTCGCAATCCCAGAGCACATGAAAGACTATCTCACTTCCTCTATTTCAAAGACCACAAGTGATATCCTTTGTGATACCTCTTTTCACCAGCAAGTCTTTAATTGGGAGGCTATGCAGAATACATTTCCACACAAAAACATTGGATTTTTGGGAGAGTGTTAGTTTTCCAAATCCATTGACTCACAAATCCATAGGTTGGGTCCGTACTCCGTTTCGCAAGCCTATTAGCAGATTTCCCTTCGAACTCTCCTGAGGGTGATAACCCCCAGCTAAGGGTATCCTTGAGATTAGCTGTTTTAGGGGTAGGAACAACTTTGATGCGAAGAAGGATCTCTGGGGGGAACACAAAGGAGCAAAGATTGACGTTCCACCTTCCTTCGTGCGCCATATCACTTATTCTCAACTTGTCCTCATCCCTAAGCAAAGGCCCTGAGATCAGGGACCGAAGCTCCCCTTCTATCAACCACTTGTCATGCCAAAAACTAAGCCCACTATTGGACCCCACATTTCACTTTGTTCCTTGCCCAAAGATATGCTTTCCTCTCTTAATACCAACTTATGTTCTAAAGAAACATCTATTAGGATTTGCATACTTAAGCCTCAAGACCTTAGCCCAAAGTTGGTCTTTTTCTGTATTCATACGCTAATTCAGCTTTGCTAGAAGGGCTAAATTTTTTGGCTTAGTTGTAGTTAAGCCAAGACCCCTTTCTTTCCTAGGCCTTATTATCTTATCCCAGCTAACTATGTGTAGTTTTCTCTTGTTTTTAGTCAACCCTCATATGAAGTTTCTACTCACTTGGTCTATTGCTTCAATGGTTTTCCTCGGGAGCATCGTCGAGGACTGACTAAGCCAGCACCACTCTTCTAGCAAAGGATAGAAGGTGGGCCTTTTGGTTGGCCAACTTCCTCTAGACTCATTCAATAATGAAATCAAAATCATGCTTTGAGGAACCAGGTTGCTTTAAAAGGAACCCCAAGTATTTTCCAAGGTTTGGTGTGGTGTGGAACTCAAGGCAGGAACACATGTCTGCCCTTTTCTCAGCAGGAACATTAGGCAAGAAATATACCCTTGATTTGCTAAGGCTCACTTTTTCCCCAAATAAATCACAAAACACATCCAAGACGTCTCTCATATTTTGACAATTCTTTATGTTTACTTTCCCAAACAACACAAGGTCATCAACAAAAAACAAATGTGAGAAAGCTGGTCCCCCTCGTGAGGCTTTTACCAGATTCCACAACTTTGAGTCACACTTGTCCTGAATGAGGAACCCTAAAACCTCCATGCACATGATAAATATGTAGGACGACAGAGGATCACCTTGTCTAATCCCTCTAGTAGGTCTGAACTCCTCCAACACTCCACCATTAAACAACACAGCAATACTAGAAGAAACGATACAACTCATTATAACATTGAACAGAAAGTTAGGAACCTTGAAGAAAGCTAGGGTATCCCGAATAAAACTCCATTCAAGTCTATCATAAGCTTTCTCTAGATCGATTTTTATCGCCATTTGACCTGACCTTCCTTTTTTTGTGCTCATTGAGTGAAGGAGCTCTTGAACAATGACCACATTATCAATACCCTTTCGTCCTAGAACAAACGCAGTTTGCATGGGGGACACTAAATCAGCAAGGTAAAGTCTTAGTCTGGCTACTATAACCTTTGAGATGGCCTTGTAGACAGTGTTGTAAAGACTAATAGGTCTATAACTGCTCAAACAATCAGCACTGGGTCACTTAGGAATGAGAGTAATGATAGTTTTATTGGGGGTTTCAGGCACTTTCCCACTATGAAAAACATCATGAACTGCCTCAGTAATAGATCTGCTCCCCAGAAACCAGAACCTTTGGAAGAACCTCGTATGAAGCCCATCTGGCCCTAGCGCCTTGAAGGGCTTCATAGAAATTTCTTGGTCAGCGACTAGTTCTGATTGGTGAGCATAGTCTTCATCAGCGAGACACCTTACCCTTTGAGTAGAGAGCAATAAAACCTTCTCTTATGTGCTACGCTACATCAGTTTCATTGCCAATCCAATCCCCATTACCATCCTAAAAGCTGACAATCTTGTTTCTTCTTCTTCGAGCAATTGTGGATGTGTGATAAAATGAGGTATTTCTATCTTCATTGACCAACACCTCAACCCTGGACTTCATAATCCATAACTCTTCTTCAATTCTAAGAACTTCAGCATATTCTCTCCTCAGGTCCTTCTCCAAGTCAATCAGAGATTTGGAGGGTTTATTACTAATAGCTACTTGGATGCCACTTAGCCTGGCCACAATTTTTTTCTTCTTGACAAAGATATTGCCAAACACTTCCTTGTTCTAGGTCTTGGCCTTAATGGTAAAGGAATTCACAGCTGTGTCAAGAGGAGCTAAATCAGGGTGAGAGAGCCATCCCGGTTAAAATCGAAACGATTTAGGGAGCCTGATTAGGGAGCTCCTATCCATCTCTATTAAAATTGGGCAGTGGTCAGAGTTTAGCCTCGTAAGATGACCAACATTTGCTTCAGGGTATAAGACTCTCCAATTGGAATTACAGAGACTCTTATCTAACCTTTCTTGAATAAGTTCAGCCACTCTTCTAATGTTGGACCAGGTGTATTTGGCTCTACTAAACCCCATATCCATCATATCACAAGCATCTAAGCATTCCTGGAATCTGAAGGCTTTTTTGGTATTTTAATAGGACGACTCCCAAATTTTTCATTGCTCAGCAAGACCTCATTAAAATCCCCCATCATGATCCAAGACAGATTATGGTTTGAGGCTACTGTCTCAAGGTTTCCCCAAAAGACAGTTTGTTCATGGGACCTAGGGCTCGCATACATAGCAGAAAGAAGCCAGGTAAGGTTAGAGCTACTAACCTTGATAATGCCATGAATTTCTTGCTCCGTTGTTGTAATGGGCTCCACTTCCACCACTGCCAAGTTCCATAAGAGCCAGAGACCCCTTGTGTAGCCTATGGTATCCGTATGCACAGCTCCATCAAAAGGGAGCTTATTTGTGATTTCCTTTGCTCTATCTCCACCGACTCTCGTCTCTGTGACAACATGGATATCCGGATTACTATTCTTCACCATATCCATGATTATTTTGCAAAATTTTGGGCTAAGATCCCTTCTGCAATTCCAAACCATGATCTTCATCAATAAAGACTAAAGGTTGGTAAAAACTTAAAACTTAGGGTCTGAACCCCCTGCTCTTCCACTATCCTCCCTATCTTTTCCAAGAATGGGCTGAGTATTGCTTCCACATGCATTAGCACTACGATGGGTTCTAGGACTTTCATCCCTTTCATGAAGAATCTTCGTATCAATTTGGAGCTCTCCGTCGGCGACCATAGCTGAATTTGCTACCCCGTTTGAATACTTCCATTCCTTCTTTCCATCAGTCTCTCTCCCATGGTCCTGGTCTTGATTCTCTTTGCCATTGGGGCCAATCTAATTTAGGTTGAGCGTGGAAGTGCTTGGAATAATATTTTCCCGGTATGGATACCTTTCTTGGCTAAGGTGAGCTTGATCATTAAAGGAAGGCGTTATGGGTTTGGTCAATATTGTCACAGGGGCGTAATCCTCATCCGTTGGCTTGGTGGGTTCGAGGCACATGCCTTCTCCTTCTCCATTGGGTTCATCCTTAGAGGAGATCAGGCTAGGGGCCAACTTTTTACAATTGGGGACCTGGAGTACCGGTTTTGTTGAGGAATTTGGGTGATGGAAATTTTTCTTAGGCTAAGAAGGCTTGTTGAGTGTTGTTAGTGTCACTCTGGGCCTTTGGGTTGCCGATTATTATGTTTACTTTTCAATTACCAAGTCTTGAAAGTTGGAACCATTGTGCTTTTTGTTTCTAGGAGCTCTGCGAATTTGGTTATGATCTACTTTGTGTCAGGACACACAAAAATTGTGCCTAGTCTTTATTACAAAACATTTCTCTGATTTCTTTTGGCCTTACAGGTAAACGAAATTGCTTGTATTATGCAATTGTCCGTGCAATAGTAATAAATGGTTGAGATTAAAGTTAGAAAAATAAACTTTTAATCTTAGCCATTTATTGTTATTGCATAAGGTACAATACCAATCCTAGGTAGGTAACTCTGGGTAGTGGGTACGATTTCGAGTAAAGGGAGAGTGCTTGCGAAAAAATGGCAAATGTTAGACTAGAGGCAGGTTGAAATGTTGTGCTAAGCCTAGAAGGTCTTTACTGCTCAATTATTACCTCTGGGGTGTAGAGAAAAGAGGAGTTGGACTTCAAACCTGATACCATTGCTGGTGGGATCCGCGAAAGATATGGAAATTGTGATAATTCCAATTGTTACCTCCTTTAGTGTTGGAGTGCCTCTATGTGCATGCGTAAGGCTCAAGCAGAGTGTAATTTTTATAACTTTTCTGTAATTTCTGATTTATGTTTTTTTTTTATCACTGGGCTGGAAATATAAAATTGGCAAAAATCTAAAACGAACCCTCTAACTTTCAGTTATTTTCATTTCAGTCCTCTAACTTTTAGTGTTGTTATTTCAGTCCTCTAACTTTCAATTTTTCAATGTAGGATTTCGTTAGTGCTTAGTTAGGGGAAAAAAAAAAATTTAAGGGCCCTTCCCCTGAAATCAAAACAAAGAACACGATGAATCAAATTCCTAACTGTGTAAATTTGGGGATAATGGGTTAGTTTGAGAGAGAGAGAGAGAGAGAGAGAGAGAGAGAGAGAGAGAGAGAGAGAGAGAGAGAGAGAGAGTGAGAGTGAGTCAGTTTGAGAGAGAGAGAGAGAGAGAGAGAGAGAGAGACTGAGTTGAGAAAGAGACCGAGATAAAGGTGATTTGTAGAGATAGAGAGATTGAGACCGAGATAGACCGATTTGCAAAGATAGATTGAGATCGAAAAGGTGACCGATTTGCAGAGATAGAGATGGAGTGCGAATACTCTGAAAGATGGAGTGAAGAAGACGCAGAGTTGGAGAAGAGCACTAAAAGAGCAACATATGAGAGAGCAAATTAGAGGGGAGACCAGCCGAGGTGGCTAGAGTGTGGGAGAGAAGGGTAGGCAAAGCTCGTATAAGGACAAGCTCACTGGGTCCATACTTAGTGCATATGCTTAAGTTTTTGACTTTGTTGTCAACCTAGAAGCAAATGCTTACTCTGATGATATGCTTGAGCGGGTGGAAGGAAGGGTTGTGGCCAAATTTTCAAAGACCACCAAGTTTAGAATTAGAAAGAGATGGGCGAATGCGCTTATTATTAAGGATAAGACATATGTTTGATTACTTTTTGTCATGAAATTTTGCAACTGTTATAATTTTCAAAGACAGTTAATAAAATCCTCATCCACTTTTTATGAAAGTATTTTTTTATGTAGCAACAAATTAAAAGAGAGCAAGCTTAATAGCAGTAGGGAGAAATTAAGAAAGATATCTCTTTGTATGGAATGAAATGGCACAAGACTGAGACTCGCTAAAAGCTTAAAACCTAAATAGCTTGGTTAGCAAAAGCAAAGTAAACTACTACTTCTTCTTTGTTGAACCATTGCGCTTGGGATTGTAACACATACAAATGCTATTAACCACCAAGGGCAACTACAAAGGTTGGTAGTAGCAACAATAACAGAGTTGGGATGTAAGCATGTAATTTGTGAAGGAGATGCTTTGAATGTAATTCTTCCCATGCATTATTTGGTGTCCTCTCCTCAATGGGCAATTCAATATATTATTAATGACACCAAACTATTTTTTTTCTTTTTCGTAATGTAGCAAGCCTAGTCTCATATGGACACGTGCAATAAATTAGTACCAAATAATAACGAACTTGCTCACTAAGTGAAAGGATTAGTTATAGCATTTGTACTTACATACACACATGCGGGGGGGAGAGAGAGAGAGAGAGGTGGTATGTGTTATGATTGCTTGCTAATCGCTTAAATGTTGGTGGAGAATGAGAGATAATGTCAAATAGCTAGGAAGGTTTAAATTGTTTTGATTCTTCTTTTTCTTTTCCTTTTTCTTTTTCACTACTTTCTAATTCTTTTATTGCTTGTTGTTTCCCTCATCCACACCTTCCCCTTTTATAATGGGATGGAGTAAGGTTTTAAATTAGTTGATTATCCCCTGGATGCCAGGCGTTTCGGGCTTTTCTTTGGAACATCTAGATTGTCCTTAAGAAATAAGAATACTTTATTTCACTTTCTTCCATTTTTCTTTCCCAACTAGGTTTTTTTACACCAATCGAGTTCTTTGAAACTTGCTTGTTTGAGTGGTTTTTTTAGCTCAACTAGCTGCATCTCTTAATTCCTCCATCAAGGTGATGGAGATTAGAGCCTTAATTAAGTGTTAATAATGAACACACACCCACACTATAGACTTCAGCCCACCTATACTTGTCCAAACTCACATAGTTCCAACAGGAGATGCCAATGAGCGCTTCATAGTTGTACTCCCCAATCTTCCAAACCATATTATTCCTCTCTATTTCTTTACGTTTTAAACCTATGGCATAAGGCATCGGTTATATTTCAAGACTTTTATTTAGAAAGACAAATGTTTATAGGTGCTATTAGAGATCCACACCCAGAGCATCCCCATCAGTAATAATGAACACACACCCACACTATAGACTTCAACCCACCTATACTTGTCCAAACTCACATAGTTCCAAGAGGTGATGCCAATGAGCCCTTCATAGTTGTACTCCCTAATCTTCCAAACCATATTATTCCTCTCTATTTCTTTACGTTTTAAACCAATGGCATAAAGCATTGGTTATATTTCAAGACTTTTATTTAGAAAGACAAATGTTTATAGGTGCTATTAGAGATCCATACTCAGAGCATCCCCATCAGTATGTGCAAAGTTGTGCAAAATGGAAAAAACAACTGATTTTACATATTTTGAACAAAAAAACACCCACATCAGTTGGTGAAAAATTGTGCATAAATGCATAATTGCTATAGTAATCGTGCATATATGCACGATTACTGTAGCATGTGCATTTAATATTTTAATAATTTCTCAATTTGGCTCCTTTTCTCTCTCTCTCTCTTCTTCCTCTAAAACGACCAACACTGGTCAAGAAAGTATCACCCAAATCCAAACACAGCACCACCCAACTATCACCGGTCTACCACCACAACCCATTTCAACATTTGATAATCCAAACACAAAATCAACAAAATCAAACAAAAAATAACTCAAAATCAACACAAAACAACTTAAAATCAACTTAAACCCCATTGGAAAACCCATCCCTAACCCAACTCAAAATCAATGCAAAACAAAATCAACAAAAAATCAAACCCAAAATCTATTGGAAAATCAACTCAAAATTAAATCATTAATTGAAAACCCATAACCCAAACCCAAAATCAAAATCAAAATCAAATACAAACCCAATGGTGGCAGAGACTTAAGGGACCTGAGAATTAAGGAGAGAAATGAGGGATTTCCTTATGTTTCAATCATCTTCATCTTCTTCATCATCATCATCATCTTCTCTCTTCCTTGTAGTTTTCGAACTGTCAAAAAAATAAAAAAAAGATGCAGAGATTTTGAGGGATGAGAGAGAGGCAGAGAGTTTGTGGGTTAGGGGAAAGTGAGAGGTAGAGAGTTTGAGGGGTGAGAGGTAGAGACTTTGTCGTTTAGGTGGGGGTAGGTGGAAAATAATAGAAAAAGTGAGAAAAAAAACATTAATTTAATTAAAAAAAACGTGTGTATAATACCTAAATGGATATTTTGTAAAAGTGATTGTGTAAAATATAAAAAGTAAGTTTTTTATGTAAAATAGATGAAATCTTTTAGATATACTAATGCGGTTGCTCTCGCTATCTTATAATATTCTCTATCTTCTTCTAATAGAGGTACTATTCACAACAACTCAACAAGTAAATGATATAAGTAGACAATGTGGGTAATAGTCAAATAATTATACAACCATATGTGAGCCTTTTATGCCTTTTGTGTAGAGGAAGGGAAGCGATGGGCTCATGTTTTTTTTCATTTTGAATGAGCCTATGTTAAGGAAATTTCTTTGATATAAACGTTTTGGTGTTATGAATCAGTGAATGATTGGGCCTATATATGTGGGTCGTGTACAGTATGACCTTATTTGTTGTTAAGCTTTATTCACTATATGATTGGGCCTTACTATTGGCCATATAGACTCGTTTATTGATTGGCATCTTTGGTGTAAGACTGAGCCTTGGAAATGTCGAAATGAGCCCTGGATGCGTGTGGTCATGTAGTTGATCCCAAAGTATCTTGGGCTTTTTGTTTTGTAACATTTAACTATTTGAAAATTGTTTATTTTCGATAGAGTATTTGTATAGGAGCAAGATTTTTTATACAACTTGGGTTGTTGGATTTTTTATGTAAACCATTATGTCTAAAAAAAACTATCCACATGTATTATCTAAGTAAGTCACATGACTCGTTAAAAATGTGAGACAAAAAGTTAAAAGTTAACTTATTTTTAAAGAGCTTAAAGTTAAATTATTTGAAATAAAGTTGAAACAAAAAATTTGTATGAGATCCACAAATAGTACTTAAAATAAGCAAAAAAAAAAAAAAAAAAAAAACTAGCTTGTAATAAATTCCCGAACACACATTAATAAAAGTTAATATAATGATAAGTTCACAAATAAAAATTATTATATATCATTAACTTTAATAATATGATTTCAACTATTATTAAACTAGTGTGTAACCCCGTGCATATGCACAGGTACATTTAAAAATAATCATAATTACATATTATATATATGATTATGTTTTTTATAGTTTATTATATTGGACTTCTCGTTTTCTACATTAAATTAACTAATTTGGCACAAAAATTTAAAAATTTAGATTAGATGGGACATGTGGCACAAAATTAAACTCTAATTGAAATTTAATTTTTACCTAAATTAACTCACTTGGCACAAAATTCTGAAATTTATATTAGGTGAGACACGTGGCGTAAAATTAGATACTAATTGAATTCCAATTGAAAATTTAATTGGATTTTCTCTCTGCTTTACCTATTATTATATACTAGTGTGTAACTCCGTGCATATGCACAGGTATATTTAAAAACAATCACAATTACATATTATATATATGATTATTTTTTATAGTTTATTATATTGGACTCCTTGTTTTATACATTAAATTAACTAATTTGGCACAAAAATTTAAAAATTTAAATTAGATGGGACACATGAAACAAAATTAAACTCTAATTGAAATTTAATTTTTATTTAAATTAATTCACTTGGCACAAAATTCTAAAATTTAGATTAGATGAGACACGTAGCGCAAAATTAGACACTAATTGAATTTCAATTGAAAATTTAATTGGATTTTCTCTTTACTTTACCTATTATTATATATATAGATATGACTTATAAACTTGAATTGTTTTTAGTTATACAAAAAAAAAAAAAGGCTCATAAATATAAAATCATTCAAAAATTATATTTTTTTTTTATAGTTTACTTATATTGGACTCTTCGTTTTTTACACTAAATTAACTCATTTGACACAAAAATTAAAAAACTTAGATTAGATGAGACACATAGCACAAAATTAAACTTTAATTGAAATCTAATTTTTACATTGAATTAACTCATTTGGCACAAAAATTTAAAAACTTAAATTAGATGAGACACATGGCATAAAATTAGACTCTAATTTAATTCCAATTTGAAATCTAATTGAATTTTCTCTCTGCTTTACCTATTATTATATATATAGATTAGTGTGTAATCCCGTGATATGCACGGATACATTTAAAAACAATCACAATTACATATATATAATATAGAATCTAATTAGATCTAAACTCTTTTGTTTTTGCATTCAATAATTTACTTGCCACAAAAATTAAAAAAATTGATGAAACACATGCGCAAAATTGAACTCCAATTAAAATTCAAATTATAATCTAATTGAATTAAAACTCTTTAATTTTTGCATCTAATAATTTACTTGACATACAGATTTAAAAATTAGATAAAACATATGGCACAAAATTAGACTCAAATTTAGAATTTAATTGAGATTTCTCTTAACTTTGGCTATATATATATATATATATATATGACTTATAAACTTGAATTGTTTTTAGTTATACAAAAAAAAGGCTCATAAATATAAAATCATTCAAAAATTATTATTTTTTAGTTTATTTATATTAGACTCTTCGTTTTTTATACTAAATTAACTTATTTGACACAAAGATTAAAAAACTTAAATTAGATGAGACACATGGCACAAAATTAAACTCTAATTGAAATCCAATTTTTACATTGAATTAACTCACTTGGCACAAAAATTTAAAAACTTAAATTAGATAGGACACATGGCATAAAATTAGACTCTAATTTAATTCCAATTTGAAATCTAATTGAATTTTCTCTCTGCTTTACCTATTATTATATATATAAATTATTAACACAAATTTAATGAAGTGCTTCAATCAAAATGAAGTTAAACACGGGGGAATAAAGAAGAGTGGGATTGCTTTGGTGCAGTGAGTGCCACAATACTTGGATGAATATGACGTAGCAGCAATTTCCAATCATAACCCATCGGTGTTACCCTTGGTCTCTTGGTCTCCACCATCAACATCATTGTTCAAAATTAATGTCAATGGAGTGGTCTTCTCAGAACATAATGCAATGGATGTAGGGGTCATTATTCAAGATGACAAGGGGAGGGTGGAAACAACAATGAGTAAGAAAATTTGACTCACCTTTTGGGAGTGATGGAAGCAGAATCGAAGGCGTTTGAAGCTGGCTTGAAGTTTGCAAATGATGTTGGTATGTAAGAGTTTATTCTTGAAGGTGACTCCCTCATTGTGTACCGAGCTCTAAGTGAACTATCTCCCCTTCCCTCCTCTATGACTTTGGTTATCTCAGGCATGCTTGCTTTTTACAGGGACTAGCACATTTATTACCTAAAATTGGATTGAAGAGAATTTTTGTTTCTTAGAATTAAGCTATATCCTTCTCACATTATTAATAAAGTTTTCAATCTCCCCATAAGAAAAAAAAAAGTGTAGTCCTATACTTATTATATATATATATATAAATAAATTTTGTTTTCCTTGATAAATTCAAAGTCTCAAACTTGAACTTCAAGTATATTCAAAAAAAAAAAATTAACAACCGTTACTACGCTACTCAGTCTCCAAGGTAGAAGAAGATAATTAGTGATGGGTCATTACATAATACATTGACAATGAGCCTATGAGTCACTATAAGACTTCAAATTACTCAAAATCCATAGAGCACATTGCTGATTGCTGGTGCCCTGGTACCAGACCCACAACAGTCCCACAATTTATTCTCAAAAACTGTCCCTCTGTCAGTCAGTCAGAGACAACTCACTCGCTACTACTAGTAATAGTAGCCTTTTCTTCCTCTATTAGCCTATACTATTTTTTTTTTTTGTCTCTGTTTGCCGAGACTAAAAATTTAACTCCCAAAAACAAAAATAAAATAAAAAAATAAAAAAAAACACAATCCCAAGCCCGCTCACAAAATTTGGCATCAAAATTTGAACCCCCGCGCTCCTTTTTACTTCACAACCGCGCTCTCAAAATTTCCCAAATTCATTTTTTCATTTCTCATTTCCCTCAATTTTTTTGTCACAAAATCCCTCAATTTCTCTCTCTTAAACAAAGTCAAAACTCAAAACTCAAAAAAGTTTCTATCTCTCTCTGTGTGAGTGTTTCGATTTCTAGGGTTTCCCTCCCAAAACCCCCCCAAAAAAACCCTAGGGTTTTAGCGCGCTCTGTGTGTTTGTGTGTGTGTGTGAAATTTGTGGTTTGTGTTTGGGTGTTTGTTTCCCATGGCTACCGTAACCCTAGAGGAGAAGAAGCCGGAGGAGGAAGCTCCGACTGGAGAGAAAGAGGAGGCGAAGCTCGAAGTGGAGGGAGGTAAGAAAGAGGAGGAAGAGCGGGAAAATCTTGTGGCGGTGTCGGAGAAAGTTGAAGAAGAAGGGGCGGGGGAGAAAGGAGTTGGAGCTGAGAAGGTCGAGGAAGAAGTTGAAGGAGAGAAGAAGGAGAAGGTGGCTGAAACGCCGAGCAAGAAAGGGAAGAGGAGTGGCCGGAGAGGGAGCTCGAAGAAGGACCAGAGCGAGGTGGCTGCTGCGGCGGCGGCGAAGAAGAAGGCGAGCGAGGAGTTGGAGTCGGTGGCGGAGGAGAAGAAAGTGAAAGAGAAGGAGAAGGAGAAGGAGAAGGAGAAGGAGAAAGAGCATGCTACGCCGGTGAGTGACAGGCCGACGAGGGAGAGGAAGATGGTGGAGAGGTTCTCTGTGCCGTCGCCGGGGAGGTCCGGGAAGTCGTCGGCGAACAAAGCTTTGTCCATTGAGAAGGTAATGGAGTTTTGAAAATTTTTGTGGGTTTTGTGTCACATTTTGAGTGAAAGTTTTGGTTTTTTCGATTAAATTGGGATTGTGGAAATGCAGGGTTCTGGTACGCAGCTTAAGGATATTCCAAATGGTATGTTTTGGTTTCTTTTCTTGGTATATTTTAAGCTTTTAGATTGTTGTTAGGTGACTTACTTTTGAGCTAAGAATCTGTCATATTGACTAATGTTGCGAGTGAACCAAGCTCATTTAGTGGTAATTGCACGATTTGCTTCGTATACTGATTAGATATTGCTAGTGTCACCAATGACCTTTAGATCAAATGGTTCTAACCCCCCCGTTCCCTGCTTAAAATGTGTAAGAAATAGATGTTTTGCTAGTGTCATTGTGTATTTACAATTGGGTTTTGAATGTTTATATGGTGGAACATATTTATGTTGTAAAGTGCGTATGAGGAAGTTAGCTGCAAATACATGTATTGTAGAGCTCGCTTTGATTGGCTGTTTCAGTATTTCCTTTGATCTGATATGCAAAGTACAAGAACTTGGGTTTTAAATTTGAGACATTTTTAGTTTGTATTAGGCTCCAACCTTGCTTTTGTTTGCTTAATTTTTGCGTCACTCTTCACTTAATTAAATAGGATGGTTTGTGTCAAAATCCCCAAGTTTTGTTTTGTTTTTGTTTTTTTTTTTGGGGGGGGGGGGGTATAATATGTATAAACAAACAGAGCTATAGCTCAATTGGCACTTCCTTCTCCCATAATAATTAGTTGGAGAGTGAGGTTGTGAGTTCAAGGCTATTGGGTGCGTGTGTAACTTAACAATGAAAAGACATGTTCTGCCATGTGTCAGTACCAAAAGTGGGAAATTGATTTAGTTTCCTGGGGTAACTGACAGCACTTTGATTTTTCGCTGTTAGACAGTCTAAGCAGAAATGTATAATTTGCCTTATTATTCTTCCCGATTCACTTTCTATTGCTCAATTCTTTTGATTTTCATCCTAATAAAAGTAATTGCAGAACTTCATAACGATATGATGGCAAAACCAACTTCAAATTGAATTGGTAGTGTGGTGCCCAAAGAGCCTCACACACCTTGTTAACTAAAGAAACTTGATATATACACACAAAAGATTACTTGTGGGTGTTAATTTTTTTATAAATTCTATTATAGTAGTTTGTTTCTTGGTAGATCTATGGGGGACAGTTTTTGTTTATTGGGTCATAAAATATCACACCTTGTCGGTAATATGGACTATTGGACTTGTTGCAAGCAGTGGAAATGTCAAGTTGTCTTAGTGGTTATGAAAAACTAGGTTATTATATTCCAACAAGGGCTACGGAGCATAGGAAGGCAATTAACTTTGTATATTCTTTCCTTCTTCACACTTAAGTAATATATTTCATATTTAATTTATGCTACGCTTAAAATCGTAAATATATAACCAATCTGTTTGAAGTGGGGTCATGTTGTGGAATATTACACTGTTGCTAGGTTAGGACTTTCATTACCAGTGAAGAGTTAACCATTAAGTGGCTTAGGTGCAGCAATCAAATTGCTGTGCTGAACTTATTCTAGAAATATTGAGATAGTATTTGTCAATATAAGTCTAACAGCAAAGAATTTAGGTGAAGCCAGACAATAGAAGTTTTTTTTCCACCGTTTTTAGGGTGACTGCACAATTGAATATAAAGATGACAAATAAAGGGTATTAAATTTTTGTTTATGATGATATTCTATTCCATTTATAGATTTTTTTAAGAAAGACTAAGAATATCACTGGTTCTTTCTCTTCAACAATGGAAAACTTATTGAGGCATAGTAGCTTGATGAATGTCAAATGGATGAGGGAAATTCAGCAATCTAAGTATGCGAGGGATTTCTTTTTTGGAGTTTTATATACTATGTTCTTGGGGTTGGGGGATTCAAAGTTAGAAAATGCAAGAAGAATGATTAATTCAAGTCAGGTGTTGACTTCATTGTTGTTTACTTCCATCAGGATCATGATGGAAAGGGTTTTTTAAAAAAAATAAAAAGTTTTTGACACATCTGAGAATCATCTGCATGTCAAGAGGGAAACATTTTTCAGCTCTTATTGTCCACAGATACTTTGTTTTGGGGCATGTTATTCACTTCAATTCAACTTTCTTGTTACTGCAGCCTGGCCTATTTTTTGTCTGATTATCTAAACTGTTTCAGTGGCTTTCAAGTTGTCCAAGAGAAAAACTGATGACAATCTGCAAATGCTTCATTCAATACTTTACGGAAAGAAAGCTAAGGTGTCCAATCAACTCAGTTTCTTGGTTTGGATTGACATTCATCAGATGATTGAGATGTTAATTGTTGGCATTCTTGTGTAGGTGCATATTTGTAAGAAAAATATAGGCCAGTTTTCAGGCTACGTGTGGACTGGGAATGAGGTTTTTTTTTCTTGTTTACTGAAATTATACTCATTTTGTCTTTCTTGTTGATTTATGGTTATAATCTTCTTGATTATATCAACGTAATATAATCTTCTTGTCTATCCATGTCTTTAGTATTCTGTTAATTTGATTATAACCTCTTTTTTTTTTTTTTTTTTCAATACATTTTTTTACTGTAGGAAAAGCAGCGGGCAAAGGTAAAGGAGAGGATTGACAAGTGTGTTAAGGAAAAATTGATGGATTTCTGTGATGTGCTTAATATTCCAATAAATAGATCTATGACGAAGAAGGTAAGTTCTGATAGAATGATACTTGTTATTGTATCTACATTGTATCAATTTCCCATAATCTTCCTAACTTAACTTTAATTTCAGGAAGAACTCTCGGCAAAGTTGTTAGAGTTTTTGGAATCTCCACATCCTACAACTGACGTTTTGCTTGCTGATAAGGATCAGGTTTTACATTACATCATTAGTCCATAGATCAAGCATTTCATGATAAGTTCTCAGGGTGTGAGTTGCTGAAGCTTATTCTGTATTTGAATTTCAGAAAGGTCAAAAGCGTAGGAGGAAGTCCACACCAAGCAAAACTGCAAGCTCTGGAGAAGCATCTGCAGAAACACAACGCAAGGTTCGTTCCCCCCCCCCCCCCCCATTTTTCTTTTTTAATTCAGAATAATACTTGGGATTTTTATCCTTGTAACACTTATACTTGCTTAATGCTTAATTGATATGACCTTAGGCAAGATCAAATTTTCATGCTAAATTTTATTCTAACTCAGAAGATTATATCTGATCCTGATGAGAATGTTGCTGCTCATTTTATGATCTGTTATTTTGAATTGCCATCTTTAGTTGGTAATCATGAACATTTGGCTAAGGGTTATACTTGTCTGAAGTATTAGTTAGCAATTAAGTTTTCAAAGTGAAAAAGTTCATTATGTTGTTTATGTGCCCCTATCTTTCCATTTGCTGTTACATTTACTTTTAGGAGTTGGAATTGTCAATGGCATACATATGCTGGTCAGGAGAAACTTAATAATCATAACATAATTTGGACAGGAGGTCTTTTCCACACTAACTGGATTAGGGTGGTCTCTGAACCATGCTTAAATCAGATCCTCTAATGACATATCTACTGCTCTGTTGTCTTGGTCATGCCTGCTTTTGCAGTATATGAATGTAGTACACAGTTACAGGGGGTAGTGTAATTTTTAGATGGTGTTGTATATTGCTGTGATTGAAATATACAAAGCGGTAGCCAACTTTATCATAAGTAATGGGATTGTGGCTGTGAAGGTACATAACATAACATGCTAAAAACTCTAGGCAAGTGATTGGATGTGTGCTGTGCCTTTGATTTAGTTCTGTCCCTCTCTATCATACACGTATATGCTTTCTCATACCTTCTATTACCCTGATTGTGATATGTTTGATGTTCATGACCTCTGTAATATGTATATATGCATGACTAACTCTCCTCAGAAAGAGCCTAAAAGAAAAAGGAACAGAAAAGGAGTTTTGACTTTTGCTTCCTGCACTTTGCTTGATGATTTATTTCAGTCATAAAATTTTTCCTGATTCCCATGATAAGTGTCTGGGACTTCTGAATATTCTGAGGCACTAAGTGTGATTGATGGTTGTAGTTCTCTCTCTTCTTGTTGGCCTTTGTTTATCAATGTATCTTTTGTGCTGTCCATGGCTCTCCACCTCATTCAAAGTTTTGGTGACTTTGATTTTTTTTCCCATTTTTGTCTCTAGAAACAAAAACAAACACCCCAAGTTGCAAAAAAGCAGAAGCAGTCATCGGAAGTTGAGGAAGAAGATGAAGTTGAGGATAAAGTTGAATCTTCTGGTGCGAAAGATGAATCTCATAATGATGATGACAATGAAACAGTACCAAATGAAGAAAGTGATCATGAAGAACATAAATTTGAGGAAGAGGAAGAGGAAGAGGAGGAGGAAGAGGAAGAGAAACCAAAGGAGCAGATGTCAAAAAGCTCATCAAAAAAAGGTCGGAAGGATGGTTCAGTGACAAAAACAGTTGAAAAACCCAAGCCTGTCAAAAAGGCTACTCCTGCAAAATCTGTGAAGGCTCCTGCAAAATCTCCCAAAAAATCATCTAGCTCAACTTTGAAAAGAGGTGCCAGTGATACTGGTGGAACTTCTAGCTCACGTTCCAAGTCAAAGGAATCAACATCTAAAAAACAGAAAGTTGAAAAGGAAAGCCAGAAGAACATCAAAGAGAAAGATTCAAGCAAGAAACAGTCAAGCAGGTCCCCAGGAAAGGTCTCGGCAAAGGATCAAGGTGCATTGCGCATTGCCCTGCTTTTTTCCCCAAACATAAATGTTTAATTTTATGACTGCTATAGATGATTTTGACACATTGGATATTCAGTTTTTGTTCAAATATTTTTTCCCCCTTCATGGAACTACTTTTGAGGTTGGGGTTTTTCTTTTTCGGGTTACATATGTTACTATGAGTTTGTTTTTGCATCTTATAGCCGATTTACTTTCTTAGACAAAAATTTGTTCTTCTGAGTTTATTTTTTACTTAGTAAACTGACACGCTTTAAATGATTGAAGGTCTAATATTGGGGTTGCACACCTTGTGTTTTTTTTTCAATTGATTTTATTTACTAATATAAAAATGAAATAAAGGTTGAAGGTCCATTAGCATATGGTTTTATTGCAAAATTTCCTGAAATTGTAGTGAAATTAATGCATGGTATTCTAGGAATAATATCTTTGCTTCGTGTTAAAATAGTTTCTATGGTTGGATGAATATCTCACCTCTTTATCAAATATATCCTGGAACCAGGAAAAGGCAAAGCTGGTAAGAAGGCAAAGGCAGAACCCAGCAGAGAGGAGATGCATGCTGTGGTTGTTAATATCCTGAAGGAGGTGGACTTCAATACTGTAAGTACACTTCTCTACAGTATCACATAGATTGGTTTGTTAAGGTTGTGTATGTCATTTTAAATGTACTCTATTTCTCATGATGCAGGCAACTTTATCTGATATTCTCAGGCAACTTGGTATGGTTCACTTTTATTTATATTTACTCCTCCCCAACCAAAATAACAACATTAATGATATTAGATTTTCAGTTTAACCTGGTTGACTTAGCAAATGTAATTTTATTAGGTACCCACTTTGGTGTTGACTTAATGCATAGAAAAGCAGAGGTGAAGGATATAATTACAGATGTGATAAATAACATGAGTGATGAGGAAGATGAGGGAGAGGATGCTGAGGAGAATGCTGATGCTGGTGATGATGCAGACAAAGATGAAGACGATGACGATGATGATGATGCTTAGTGCATTGGACTGAGACAAAGAACTTTCTATGACCTTTGCAGAACATTTGAAGCTTGTAGTGCATTCTTCAGGTAGATGATCTTTCTACTGGGGATCCTTCAGCTTCTATAATTGACAAACTACAGTGGATGTCTAGATATCATGACTGATTCCAGACACATGTACCCAACCGGGTTTGTTTGTACCATATGAATTAACCGCTTTTGTTGTACTTATAATCTCCGTAGTTTTATTAGTTAGTTTTATTTTTTTGATAGTTTCTCTTTCCTTTCAGAAAATTATGTTCAGACTTTTGATATTTATCCTCTTTAAATGTTTAGTGAATGGCTTTATCTCAAGATTTTTTCCTAAATTGTATTAGTTGTTTAGCAAGAAGGGCTGCTTCTGGAAACTGCATGCATGCATGCTTGAAATTATTTTTAGCACCTTATCAAAAGTGATTCTCAACAGGTTTGAAATCTTATGGTGGTTTTATTAATGCAGTTATTGACTGAAGATGAATTATTTGATGTTGATGAAATCAAAGAACTTATGTTTTCTGCAGTACTCTTTTATTTTTCAGAACTTAATAGGTCAGATCTTATTATTATTTTTAGAAAGCATGTTAGTTGGGAATGTCCCAAACATATGTAGGTCGATGGATGGGCTCAAGCTTGTGTGAAGTCAGGACATATCAAAGGGTTTGAAGTTATCTTCCTCCCCTTAAATGAGATTTGGGCTTTCATTTTCATATTGTGAAGTGATATATTCCTTGTTAGAGATAGGGGCTCATATTTTGTTTTTAGGGCCTCATGGGTGGAGCAAGTGGGATGGAGTTGCTATATATTTATTGATTACTTGATACGCAATTCTGTCAGGTGGGGTTATTAATTTGTGGTTTACTTATGAGTGTGTATAAGTGACCTTGTTTATTTCACTTCATTGGGAAAAAAAAAAATAGCAAAAATTTTCGTTGCTCTCACGTGGGTAAAAGCATACTGTCAAATCATAGTTAAGTTTTGCCTTGATTTCTTCTCTTTATTTTCCAGTAATGTTGCTAAGATTTGAAATTCATAGCACTTTGTCCCGATTTGGACTTTGAATGGCTGAGTTTATATACCTTTGAAGAGTTCTTCGGGTTTCATGGTTATCTTTTAGAGTCTCTCGTACGACCTGAGTGAAGTGAGTGAAAATTTGTGAGAGTATGTGCTTATTTTCAGTGATTTGTTCTGTGTTAGTAGTAGAGTTCTATATTTTATAATAAACTGTCCAATAATTGCCCATTTTCTCTAAGCAAATCCCAAATTTTCAGCTTTATAAAGTTTCCTGATCGTTCTTGATTTTGGGGTTGGACAATAGAATAGTAGCTTTAACTGTAATTCAAATCGAAAGGTATTGTGCAATTTGCAGATTTCATTGGCACCAATGAGGTACTTGATTTTCACGAGGCTTATGTATATCTTATCACTCAATTAATAAGTTTTCATTCTTTTCTAGTTGGATGTCTCTCTCGTCATTATTCATCTCTTACATTCACTCTTTCAAATTATTCAAACCCCAAGATGTTGCTTAACCCGATTGGACTAATAATTATGGATAACCCCTTCAATAAGATTGGTTTTATTTGCTTTTGTTGGTAGAACACTTACATTGGCGTCTACTTTGGGTTAAATATGGTAAACGGATTAAAAAAAAATCATTTTGACTTCTTCTCCTAAAAGTTGATTGAAATGTTTCAGCAAACTTTGTGTTAGCTTCGTATTTAAAACTCGGTTACTTGTTGCATTACGTGATTATAGATAATCTATTATGATCAAACCAGTGAGGACAGACTGTAGATGTTTGTTTCTTCCTGACTATAGCAAAAAAGGCCTTCCAGACCAAGAGAAAGAATGCAGGAGTACAGAGAGGCTTTTTTCTCCAGGATAACATTTAGGTAAAATTTCTTCGATGTTGTCCTTAAGTTCCAGTGCCGGTTTCAGGAATTTTTTTCAGAGTATTCTTTAAGAAGCATAAATTATACGATCTAATAAAAAGAGAAATTTACATATTGACAATAACAATAATAAAAAAACACGCAAATATATAAACTTTACAATTATCTTCTACAAGTTTTCATATTTTGAAATCGGTGCATGATAGTCTCATTATCAATTCTACAAGTTACATCTCTTTCAATGTATACAACCAAGTAATTATTCATCTGCTGAATGTAGAATAAATTATGGAGCAAAATTTAATTTTATTGGCATAAAAAAAAATTGAGGGTGTTTCCAAATTTTTTTTGGAGAGTAGACAAATAAATTTTTTAAAATTATTATATATAAAAAAAAATTTCAGGTTAGGGTGGTCCTGGGATCACCTTGGCTTTAAGGTTGGTAAGTTCTCCAACCAAATTTTAACCACGTAACGGGACCACCCTAGCCTTAAGGTGGCCGCTCTTGTTAAGTTCTCCAATCTATATCTATATATTATTAAAAGCTGAAGCGTAGCATTTAATGTTGCTATGCTCACGTTTAGCCACATTAGTAGCCACGTCATCATTTTTTATTTTCAATTTTTCTAATATATATATTTTAAAACATTTTCTAATTTAAGGTGACTTAAAAACTTCATTATTTAAAAATTAAAATATCTTTTGACTATCATTTTTATTATTAATTTTTCAAAACTCTCCCTCCCTTTTACCTCTTCATCTCCCCACTACTTTCTACCTTAATATCATTCTTTTTTTACCTTTTTATCTTCTTTTATTTTTACTCTTCTTATTCTCAATATTTTATTATAAATTTGACATTTTCTTTTTCATTCTATGCATAGTTTTCTTACACAAAAAATGTTACTTCTCTCTCTCTCTCTCTCTCTCTCTCTCTCTCTCTCTCTCTCTCTCTCAATTTGTTTTTCATTTTTTGTTTAATTTTTTTTATTTTTATTGCTTCAATTCTTTAGGTTGATGAATTTTTGTGTTAATTATAATTCTACTTTGAGTTGATTCAATTTAGTTTTGTGTATTAAGTTGTTATCTTTTATATTCTCTTTGATTAAATATTATCTTGCTGCATTATACATATAGTATATAATAATATAATGTTATTATATTACATATAATGACTTGAATAATTTGATGTTTATTTCTATATAATTTATTTTTACTCTTTTTTCTTCTCACCTTATTTTATTCAGGATTTAAATCTAGTCACATCCTTCATACTATTAAATTATACATCACAAATCAAGAAATGGCTAGACATAAACCTTTTTTCCTTTACCATACATTGGGGGAATCAATATATTTGTGTAATAAAGGGTCATATAATTTATAATTTAGATTGCACCATTTGAATGTGTCTAGGCTCATAAATTGAGCAATTTGTAGATAAAAGCTTTTATCATAGATAATTAATATTATTTTGCCACAAATATATATATATATATATATAATAATAATAATAATAGGTAAAGTAGAGAGAAACTCAAATAGAATTCTAAATTAGAGTTTCAATTTTGTGTCATGTGTCTAGATTTGGATTCTCAATTTTTCGCCACTTGTCCTAACCAAAACTCGAAAAAAAAAAAAAAAATCTAATTAGATTATAAATTGAACTTCAATTTTGTGTCATGTATCTTATCTAATTTTCTAATTTTTTGTGCCCAAATAAATGATGCATTAACATTTAACACGGAAGCCAAGAAAACCACAATGAATCTAATTAGATTATAAATTGGACTTCAATTTTGTGTCATTTATTTTATCTAAATTTTTCTAATTTTTTGTACGCAAATAAATGATGCATTAACATTTAACACAGAAACCAAGAAAACCACAATGATAATGTTCATTGGCCTAAGTAAAAACATCTCACCTGCACACTTTTATGATGAACTCAATAAAGTTTGGAACTTTTCTAATCCTACTACCAGAATCAAGGAATCTAACAAGAAAGACTATAAAAGTAAAACATCATCTCCTCCTATGGCCATATTGTCATCCCATGTCTGCTCCTTCTCTCTCAACCTCTACCAACTAGATCTACACACTACTCTCTCCTCCTCCTTTCGGATTTCTAAAAGTAAAGCCAGGTTCAAGCACAATGTTCAATCCCCCTCTTTCTTACTTCACACTCTCATACATTACCGCTTTATTGGCCCCTCCAAGAAGATTCCAAGCTCAATGATCAGTTCTTGTCATTAATTTTGTGCTATGTGTCCAATTTCTAATAGTAGTTTAATTTTGTGCTATGTGTCCAATTTGATTTTTCGATGTTGGTGTTAAGTTACCTCCATTCATAATGCTCAATGTGGAAACTGAATCGATCAAGATGAATATCTTATCATCTCATTTGTTAATATTTTCGTGCGTAAGCACGGACTACATGCTAGTTTAAATAACGCATAAACTTAATAATTTTATATTATGTGTTAGCATTGTCTCTGCTTCTTCTTCTTCTCAAAAATATTATATATTATCTTTAAAAGATTCCAACAATATTGATCTTATGAGCAAAGTTACATAAAATATTGAGAATACATGTTTTATATTACAATCTACTAAAAATGTTTTTTAAATATTTAAACATTTCTATGTTTCATATCATTGATGTGTTTTACAACTGCCACATATGTTAACTTAAGTTTTAATATTCTTAAGTTGTTTCG
The DNA here is from genome assembly GCA_033629205.1 of Lithocarpus polystachyus. NCBI lineage: Eukaryota > Viridiplantae > Streptophyta > Magnoliopsida > Fagales > Fagaceae > Lithocarpus > Lithocarpus polystachyus. The sequence goes on along the minus strand of CM066171.1, from coordinate 2,860,791 downwards.
GCAAAAAGAAGAAGAAGAAGAAGGTTGTCACAAAAGAGGAGTTCATGTAAAGTTTTTTGCAAAATAAAATATCTGTTTTGTAAGGCCACCAAACTTGATAATTTGCAAATGATGGAATCACTTGCAATAATATTTGCATAGTTATATATTTCCATCTAAAGCAATTGTATATACTTTTAGTCTTCAAAAAACACACATCTATGAGTGATTAAATATTTATCATGGGTAGTTTTAACTTTTCATATAATTTTACCTTTTCATATTCATCTATTCTAATTTATATATATTTTTTCAAAAAAAAAAAAACTTTAATTTAGATATTTATAAGTAAACAATGAAATAATGATTCATGAATAATAAAAAAAAAAATTATCTATACATATTTATCTTGTACGGTTGTAATTTTACATATAACTTTGCATTAATATATTCATCTACAATTCAAAAAGTCACAATTTTTTTTTTTAAAAAAAAAAGGCCTTTTACATTTCCTTGGAATTATTTTTAAATTTTTTTTTATAAAACCTTTGACATACCACTAACCTAACCACTTTATACATTAAAAAAAATTTAAGGCTCATTATTACTTCCGTTAATACATTATGGATATCTTAATTGATTGAGACCAAACTAGAGAAACATCTTTCATATTTCCTTGAAAATTCAGAAGGGGGAAAAAAAAAACCCCTTTGACATACCACTAACATTATTACATCTATAACTATTTATGCCATCTATGATATCTATTTCTTATTAATAACCATAAAATTTACAACTAGCAAAGCAATATACAAAGTAACAAAGAATAAATGAAGGAAGAAAAAAAGAAATGAAATCAAACGACAATTAATAATAGTTATTTGGAAAACAAAAGTAGTTAAGAGGACTAAGAAATAAAATAGCGATGGCTATACAGAGGACATTGAAAACTTTATAGTGCAATAAAATCAACAATTAAATATAATAATACAAAATTTAAACTTAAAACTAATCAAACTTTAACTAGGGAAATTTTATATATATATATATAAATCATAATTTTTATACACCATGACTTAAAAAAGTTTAATAAATAGTTCTACCTCTTATTTAATGTTTATGTTATGCAAATCATCAATCACTCAATATATGATAATGGTAAAAAATGTTATAGACAAGATTATGAAAAATATGATAATACTATTTAAAAAAAAAAAAAACTCTTTATAAAGCCTAGAGACTAAAATAGTATTTTATCTAAAAAATTATCACGTGCAACGCGTAGGTCTGCGACTAGTTAAATTTTATCCACATAACAGTACTATTGATTAATGAATCACATAGTTTAGTTTAATCATCTTTATATTGTATCGGGTTAATGCAATCGCACGATCGAATTTAATCGTGAGGAAATGTAGTCGCTGTCATGCAAATTTCAGTGCTACCTACCTTGTATTATTTCCCGATAAACAAATCCCATGCCAATAGTTGTTGAACATAAATGTTTGATTATTATTGTTGACAAGCTCTAATCCAAAGAAAATGTTATCTTGTTTAATAAATATTTTGTCCATTTCACTGACCCATAAACAGTGGCGGATGATCAGCAGGACCAAGGGCCATAATAGAAGTGAGATTCCATTAATTTTCATCACGGAAAATGTTAACAAGTGTTGTACAGCACCCGTTAACAGTACCCTTTCATCATTATTACGCATTTCCTGCTACTTAGGCTGGTAATGTTTTGGTTCATTGGCAAGTAGCCTACCACAACCTATATGAAAGTAGCCTACCACAACCTATATGACCTTAGCGCAATCCCCATAGAAAAAACAGTGTCAACAACTTGTTACAAGACTCAATTTTCTTTCATATTATAGGGCTTCACCATTAAAACTTTTTTGCGTATAAAACTTTCTCCAATTATACAACACCACCTGTCTTTTTCCATGTTGTAACATTTTTTTTGTTAAACCAAAACCATTAATTTTCAAGATTTTGGCCCACCACTTTCTATATAACTCCTCTACCAAAAAGGAACACAAATTACACAGTCTCATTTTCATTCCAAACGCATTTTCCTCTCATCAAATATTCCTTCTTTTGAGGTACATTTCAAGTACATTTTTGCAGTTCCATTTCTGTTTTTCCAACAACTTTGTATTTCTGTGCTAGCAAATAACTCATTGTTTTTCATGTATATCATCATGAAGCATAGCATTTACATGCATGATACACAGTGTCATACCTTGGATAGGATTAGATTGGATTGGATTAGTGTTGTTGTGTGCTAAGTCTCACGTTGGGTGCTTACTAGTTGAAATGGGCTAATATATGATTGATTACGAGGAGCTCTAGTTCTAAATTTACTAGTTCTTTTGGAGTTCCTGGTAATCAATTATATGGCCTAGTCTGCATACACTCGCACAACACACTTTTCCAATCCAATCCACATGGGGTATCACACTAGTTCCTTAACTAGTAATTTGCTTATGTAATGAAATTCAATATTGCTTTTTGGCAACTGTTTTGGTCAGGTTTTGGATCAAGAAGGGTGTTTTCTGATGGAGAGTGTTAGTAACAGTTCCTCTCAGCTTAATGTAAAGCAATATGAACCAACTCTGGTTGCTCCAGCAGAGGAAACAGAGAAGGGTCTTTACTTCCTCACAAACCTTGACCAGAACGTTGCACTTATAGTTCGCACTATCTACTGCTTTAAGTCAGAGTCTAAAGGCAATGAGGATGCTGTGAAAATCATTAAGGATGCCTTGTCCAAGGTTCTTGTTCACTACTACCCAGTTGCGGGCCGGTTAACAATCAGTACAGAAGGAAAGCTGATAGTGGATTGCACAGGGGAGGGTGCTGTTTTTGTTGAGGCTGAAGCAGACTGTACAATAGAGGAAATAGGCGACACAACAAAGCCTGACCCGGTCACTCTTGGAAAGCTAGTTTATGACATTCCAGGCGCAAGGAACATACTTGAGATGCCTCTTCTAGTGGCTCAGGTTTGAGGATTTTCAGTTATTTTCATGTCTCATCAATCAATCAATCAATATATATATATATATAAAAGCAGAAACCTTATAAGTCAAAGCATGAGATGCTGCCATGTGGCGCACTATTTGAAAAGAGAATTGAAATACTCTTAAACCACAATATAAGAACAAAAAAAAAAAAAAAAAAAGAGTGACTTTTTTTTTTTTTAGGTCAATGTTTCAAGATTTTTCCTATTAAAGAATAAAGATTCTTTGTATGACTCTTAGATTTCTTTGGTTCAATATTTCAACATAAATCTCTTGCACTTCTACTCCTTTATATATAGCCTACAACCTTTCATGCATCTCATCTCAAATACATTCTGACCAAGAATGATATCATTTATCTTCAATCTTTCAATGACACCTACCCAGCTCCAACTTCGTCGTGCTATCTAATCTTAACCCGCATGAGTTGGCTATAACTAAGGACGAGGGCTTGCTTTTTTTTTTTTTTTTTATTGAGTGACGACGGATTATATATGGTTTTGATATTGAGGTCAGATATTTTGGGTTTTCTAAAAGTTATGGTTGCGTTACATCTTTGGGTATTTAGTGTGAGAAAGCCATACATGTATTTTTTTTAGAACTAAAGAGAAATAAAAAGAAACATTATAATTGATTATTGATGAGATTAGTTGCTTTTTTTTTTTTTTTTTTTTATAATGTTTTAAAACTCATAATTTATAAGTTCCTTTGTAGTTTTTTTTATTACTGTTTAGTACAATTTTGATATAAGCTATGATGATAAAAGTAAAAGTCAATGATGATTTTAGAGTGTTTTGTGCTCTATTAAATTTTTATTTTATTTTTTTAAATGTGGAAGCCTTGCTAAAGGCAATTAAATCTTGATAAATGGAATTGTTTTAACTATTTTTTCTATATCTTATCACATTCTCTATATGCCGGTATTTACAGAAAATTTCCTTTTGTTGAGATAATGAAATGAGTGTTTGAGATTTAAGAATCGGTATTCACTTAAGAAAGTGTTTGGGAGGTTGCTTGAATTTTTGTAATTTTAAGATATGAAAGTATTTTATGATTTGAATTTAAATTAATAAATTTGAATTTCAAAATCATCTAACCAATTTTAAAAATATAGTCTACAAATAATATAATATGTAAAGTCTCCTATAAATGTCAAAAAACTTGATTGTTCCAACCTTAAAAGTTTAGATTAGTAGAGCAATTCTACTCAATATTCGGAAGCCAATTCTATGACAATTTTTTTTATATAAAATATGAAATAAGAAAATTGAGTTTCAAAGCATTTAACAATATTTTGGTAAAACATAAATATTATACAATAAAATTAGTATTATAAATAGGTCTTAAAAAATGTTAAAATTATTTCAAATGAATTTGCAAAGTGTCCGCGCATCGCGCGGGAAATTATCTAGTTGTTTATAAGTTTAGTGTATTTTTGATCGAAGGAGGTACTCCTGTGTAGAAATAACGAATGGAACATAGACAGAACAATGTTCTGAATGAAATCTTTGAATTTCTAGTATTAAAATGTCTATACTGTATGTGTGTGTGTGCATATATTTTCACAGACACACAGAGTAGTCGGCCTATGAGGACCTTGCTTAGCCTTGAATCAAGGATAATTGATATGCCTTGATTCAAGCTTTAATTCAAGCCTAATCAAGGGCAATACTAAAAACATGAAACATGTGCAAAATATGCTCTATGCTAACATCCTGTATGTAAAGTTCAAGATGAAAGTAACATACGTGATATCTTTTGCGTTTCCCTTGTATAAATTTTCTAATTATTTTTCTGTTCTAACAGAACTAGAAGGAACAAGCCGATATCTATATTAAAATCTTAGAAATTTAGGCTAGTTGGAGGAAAAATGGGTTGAATTATGTAGGAAGGAATTCGATTTTCCATACCTCTATTTGGCTATTTAAACGAAAGACTGATCATAATGATCAATTCTAGTAAGTTCCTGCATCAATATAGAGTCTTTAATATCAAACCTTTACATTGAAATAGGCTCCCCATAAGAGTCAACTACTTCTCGAGTTGTCAATACTTGACAATCAAATCAGAATAGCCTCTTCCTTCTTTATCAAATATTTATATCATCTAGTTTAATTACCGAACATATTCTTTTATGTAATAATTAGAATTTTTCAATGAAAAAGCATGGAAACCTGACAGAACTCTAGGCTTTTCTTCTTTCTTTCTTTCTTTCTTTTTTCCCCTTTGTTAAGTTGAAACAAACAGCATTTTTTAAAAGTTGCATTGCTAATTTAATCTTCCAGGTGACTAAATTTAAATGTGGAGGTTTTGCTCTTGGACTATGCTTGAACCATTGTATGTATGATGGAATTGCTGCCATGGAATTTGTAAACTCATGGAGTGAAACTGCAAGAGGCTTGCCCCTAAAAGTCCCACCAGTTCTAGATAGAAGCTTACTCAAAGCCCGGAACCCACCTAAGATAGAGTTTGAGCACAAAGAATTTGCTCAGATTGAAGATATATCAGAGACCAGCGAACTTTACAAAGAAGAAATGCTTTATAGTTCCTTCTGTTTTGACCCTGAGAAGCTTGAACAGCTCAAGAAAAAGGCAATGGAAGATGGGGTTTTAGAAAAGTGCACAACATTTGAAGCCCTCACAGCTTTTGTCTGGAAATCTAGAACTCAGGCATTAAGGATGCAGCCTGATCAACAAACAAAGCTTCTCTTTGCTGTTGATGGAAGGTCTAGATTTGAGCCACCAATTCCAAAGGGGTACTCTGGCAATGCAATTGTGTTAACAAATTCAATATGTAATGCAAGTGAGCAACTAGAGAACCCACTGTCATTTACAGTTGGACTGGTTCAAAAGGCAATTACCATGATTACAGACAGTTATATGAGATCGGCTATAGACTATTTTGAAGCAGAAAGAGCTAAGCCTTCACTTGCAGCAACCCTATTGGTTACAACTTGGTCTAGGCTATCTTTTCACACAGCAGATTTTGGATGGGGAGAAGCTCTTTTTTCTGGCCCTGTGGCTTTGCCTGGGGAGGAAATAATTCTGTTCCTATCTCATGGGAAAGAGAGGAAAAGCATAAATGTTGTTTTAGGTTTGCCGGCTTCTGCAATGAAAATCTTTGAAGAACTGATGCAGATTTGAAGGTATCTTCCTGTATTTTCTTTATCTAAGCATTTGTTGTAGCTTGTGTCATTCATTCCAAGAAGCGGGTTAAGTTATATTGGCGTAGGTGCACTTCATGTCAAAGGAGTTCCAGTGATCCAGAAGAACAACACAGTCCAGTTTAATTTAAACAGTGACACTGGATTACCATGTTTGGAACAGAAAGGCATGAAGAAGTGAAAATTTATGTTAACTATTTGTTAATTACTATTTATTTCATTTGTAATTGTATGAACTATGAAGTTCTTATGGAGTCTTTTAGTTCAAATTCAATAATTCATAAGCAAAGAGATTAGTAAACTTCTAAATCATGGTATGTTTTGCAGTTAATATATACTTATATAGTTGAGTAAGAAAATTTTCCAATAACTTAAAAATAAAATATGTTGTTCTATCAAGAATAGAAAATATTTCTATAACATCAAAATGGAAAAATCATCCCAAAGTTCTACAATTGATAATACAAGCCAGTGTCAAATAATGACATTTCCAATTTCTTTCCATAGTTCTAAATAAATTTTTCTTGAAATGGAATTCGAAAGACTTTCTTCCAATTAAAATGTCAATAAGATTTGTGCTACCAGGCAAGCAATTTAAGGACTAGTTGCATCAAGAATCATTCAAACATTATGTTAGGTTCTAAAAGTTTAGAACAATTGGCAAATCGTGAGCACACAAGAACATGTAAGCTGCAGAAAGAAGATTTCAGAATCTGCCTGGTTCGATCGATCGAAAAACAGGCTCGATCGATCGAAAGTCGTATCTGCAGAATTTTAAGTTGGCCCAAACAGCAGTTCTAGCCCATTAAGGATTAGGGTTTCAGATCTACTTCTCCCACTATATAAAGGAAACCCTAAGCACGTTTTTTATTAGGCTTTTTAGAGAGAGAAGAGTGTGCCTCTTTTGTATTTAGGGTTTTGTTCCTAAAATCTCTCTTATTACTTCTACCGGTGTTGTTCCTTGAAGAATCTCAAGATCCGGTATTGCTGAAGTTGCTGCCTTCTCTAGTCATCAAAGGAGCTGATGATCTAAACCTTCAAGGGTGGTCTTGGAGTTACAAACAGGAGAGTTTGTGTTACTAAACCTTTGAGTGGGATCTCAAAGTCACAAACGGTGGTGTTTGTGTTTTGCAAAGGTCAAGGAAAGAAGGAGTCCGTGGATCTCGGAGCTATCATGGGGTCGTGGTAGTAAGTTTCCTACACTTGGGTAGCAATAAGATGTTAGTGGTCTAAGTCTTGTTGTGTAAACTTCAATTCTTTCATAGTGGATTCAGTTTACCTTGAGGATAGCTAGGTCAAATCCTCCCCAGGTTTTTACCGGTGTGGTTTCCTGGGTCATCATATCTTTGTGTTATTTATTTTCCGCTGCTTTGTTTATTTTTGCTTATTTGTGTTAACCTAGTTTTAATTAAATTACCTAAGTTATTCACTTGGCTAATTCACTAGGTTAATCTGTTGGGTTTAAGGGGTCTAAACGAACATACACATTAAACTTCATCACAAGTAATTTACATTTTAATCTTTAGTTTGAATGATTATGCTAGTAACAGTTTTCTAATTGTGATGTAATTGTCCCCTCCCTCCTTAAATATTGGTCCAAAATTTGAACTTAAACTTGGATTACTGCTAGACTTTTCCTTTTTTAAAGAATTTTTATCCATACAAACAGTTTTCAGAAGACTTTTATTTTGATAAATTGATAGTTATAATAGGAGACGAGATTTGAATCTTAGATGTTTTTATTGAAAACACTAAGAAGTGCTAGTTATGCTACATGCCTTTGACAATTTTTGGCGTGTTATTCCACTCGTAGTTCACACATGAAACTTCTTTTTTGCATATTCCCTCCTTATTCTGGTTGTAGTCAATTGGAGCTCATGAAAATTGCTCACCATATCGATAGTCATGATCCAAAATTGTCGGTTTGGTGGCCAATGACAATCATTTTGAAGTAGAAGTCAAAGCCTATTATTAAAGTTGGGGAAAAAAAAAAGAACTAGTGGATTAGGAATAAAAAAGAATCTCGAAATGAATTATTCCAAACTGATTATGGCGACAATGTTGCCTTTAAAACTATATAGGTCGACATAACAAATACTACACCTAACGAAGCTTGGAAATTTGTCACCAAAACCATCTTTCTGGTCAGGAAAATGCACATATAGAACGTGAAAAATTTGCCACACCAAAATTCCTTTAAAATAGTCATAATACTTTAAAACCATTGGAGGCCGACATTTTGAGTTGGTTGAAGTTCTAATTAAAAATTTTGAACATTTTAGTCATGAGCATATAATATATATATATATATATATATATATATATATATACACACACACACACATTGAAGTTGCATGAGAAAGAAAATATTAATAAAAAATGACTTGGCTTGGTTTAGTCCTTCAATGCACTCGACTTGTTGAGATGGTGCCATGTGTACATTTTGAGTTTTTTTTTTTTTTTTTTTAGAATGGTGTGTACATTTTGAGTTGGTTGAAGTTCTAATTAAAGATTTTTAACATCTTAGTCATGAGCATATAATATAATACACACACACACACACACACACACACACACACACACACACATTGAAGTTGCATGAGAAAGAAAATATTAATAAAAACTGACTTGGCTTGGTTTAGTCCTTCAATGCACTCAACTTGTTGAGATGGTGCCATGTGTTTAGTTTTAATTACGTGTCATCCTCGCGCAATGGGTCTAGGTATCCGTTTGGATACCGATGAGAGTTTTAGCGTTTTAACCTTTTTTTTTTTTTTTTGAGAAGTTTGTTTCAGCTTTCTAGTGGGTCCTGTACATTGTTCACGGAACCACAAACTTTTTTCTTTTTAACAAAACTTTCATTAAAAATAGGTCCCACAACATTATTCATACATTTAAAAATGATTTTGCTACAGTGTTTTTAATTTTCAGTTTTCAGCAAAATAAGCAGTATCCAAATACATACATGATTTTGTTCGGTGAAAAACTTGGTGGTTTTATATTATGCTTGTACTAGCTAGCTAGAAAATACATTTTCTATTTGCTTGAATCATGCGCCTGAGTTTTCCACGAGAGATTGGACATAACAGTTCCACCAATTTCAACAACTCACGCTGACCTTTGAGAAATAGTTCATCGTTTGTTTTGGATGTCATTTACTTGCATGTTGGCTTCTTGTGGATTTGCTTAACTTTAACGGATGCATGACTGATGCTAGTAGCAGTTTTCTTATGAATGCAACTTTCTCTTTCTTTTTTCTTTTTGGCTTTGACTTCTTATGATGTAAAATTCTCTCTCATAAGCTTTCTAATAAATATGAGAGGATTTGAATCTACAAGGTCTATTTTATGATGATTGCGATATGATTTCACTTTACCAGTTGAATTAGTTATTTGGAACTCACCTAATTTTTTTAAAGTTAAACATGAAAATGCTTTTGTGTTCATACAATATGTTATATATGCGCATTTCTATATAATATAATCCACTCAACATGAAACTCCTAGTGTTCTGCTAGTCCCATCCGTGTTCTCTTTGAAGTCAATTGGTGGTGTCCATGATTGCATTGGTGGCTCCAGAAATTTTTCTTTGAGTGTTCTTTAAGAAGCAAAAATTACTCAATCTAATAAAAAGAGAAATTCATATATTGACCATAACAACAATCAACCCCACGGTCCCATGGCCCTCATCCCACCCCATTCAACAGACAAGAGTTACAAGAGCCAATCAACATTGTACAAAACATTAAAGATGTAAAACATTCATAACACACAAAATTCACAATATACAAAACGACAAACTCACAAACCGATAAAGTCAAAATATCAAATAAAGTTATAAAGTAAAGATAATTAAACATTGAGAAACAGAGAGAAATAGAGAGAGAATCTCATTTTAGTTCAGAGAGAGAGAGAGCTCCGTAAGATGAGAGAGAGAAAAGGAGAGAGAAGCAAAGAACTGAAATACCTTGAGGCCTGAGGGGTGGCGCCACGGCATCACGTCGAGGCGAGGACTCGAAGCCAAGCCAAGGCAATCTTTGATTTGATCCTCGATCTCGCCGTTGCCGATGTCGATGTGCTCTAGGACCAGGGGCGGGGTGGGGTCTATTGCTGTTGCTTGAGTTTGAGGCCCGATGTGCTTTGTTGCTCGAGTTTGAGGTAGAGGCGCTGTCGCGCCGATGTGCTTGGTCCGTTGGTTGTTGATGAGGTTTTTTTCCTTTAGGTTAGGATTTTTGATTTCAGTTTTGCTTTACCATTTGATCAATCAGCAGACGCATATTGGGTGTATTGGGTTTGGGTTGGCTCGGTTGGGTATTTAGTTAATAAAAATTTAATTATTTTGATTTAAAAATCTGTTTGGGGTTAGTTTTGTTTAGATTGATGTTGGGCTTTTTTTCCTTGGGGTGGGCTTGCTATGTTACAATTTTTTTTTTTTTTAGATTTTAGTTCAAATTTTTTTATGAGCTTTTTCTTTTTGCTTGAAAGTAGAACAAATTATGGAACAAAATTTAATTTTATTGGCATAAAAAAAACTAAGGGTGTTCCCAATTTTTTTTTGAATGGTAGACAAATAAAAAATTTTAAATTATTATATATATATATATATATAACTATATATATATATATATATATTTTTTTTTTTTTAGGTAAGGGTGGTCCTAGGACCACCCTGGCCCTAACGTGGCACCGCCCCTACATGCTTGAAAACTACTTGTTGCTCAATGATACCGGCCCCATTATGATCAATAAAAAAATCTCAACTAATAAGTTCATTTAAAAGCTCGAGGATGAAGAAGAAATTGAATAAAAATATATTTCATCAAAGAAAGAACAATCTAGTAGTGGATAAGGAGTGGATCACCTCCATATGATCAAAATTCACGTGTAATATAAAGCTAGCAACTGGAAGGGTAACTGGTCTAACCCCATCAACTCATTGATTCCTCTCTGAAATTTTCATATATATATATATATATATATATATATATATATATATATATATGTTAGGCTCGTTAATTTGCCGATCAGGTTTGGTGATCTTAACTGTGGGCAATTTGACTTTATTGCTAATGTGAAACGCCCTTATCAATCATGTATGATTGGGTGCCAGCTGCAACAAGAAAGCACCATAACTATCAAAAGTACTCTCAATAATGCAAGCGTTTCTTCTTTCACTACTATCAAACATCCTGCTACTTATACCTAACAACATCAGTTATCAAAGAAATTTGGAAGTTGTTCCTTTTTTCTTATACCCCACAAGAGCAGGCAGTAAAAACGTACGAGTTTGGAAGATGTTCTTCCAAGAGAAGCAAAAGATTCAACGCTTTGTACAACTTGAAAGGCGTGTAAGAAAAGTGTGTGTGTGTGTATATATAAATAAATAAATAAATAAATATATATATATATATATATATTTACCATATTATTGAAGACCAAATTAAGATAGTGTTTATGGAGAAAATTATGAGATTGGAATGAATTAATAATTTGCTAATAATTGAAGAATTTTTTTTGAAAGGAAAAAGTAATAATTAGAGGAAATTGTGGGATTGAATCAATTAATAATTCAAAATTGTGAGTAGTTTGTGCATGTAATTCCATTATAAGAACGAGCCTCATTGTAATGTATCGCCATCTAAATGAATAAAAGATGTAGCTCTTTGAGCTCTTGTTCCGTAGATATATGTTGGCTTCGTGGTTGAACTATGTGAAACTCTCATTTTGCCCCTTAATTTACTTGCTCACATGATCATAAAATTCTACAGTAATTTGTTTTGTTTACATGAAGAGGTTCAAGATAACTCCAACATATCAATCCAACTTAAACTGCAAATTTTAGAAAATTGGAATTTATTTCACAAATTGAAGTTTACTTGGCCACAGAATATATCTAACGTAGTGTAGTTTTTATAAATTTACAATCTTTATAGTATTTTGTTCTAATGGCTTGAACTGCAATGAAAAGAGCTCAGAAGCAAAATTCTTGATTTTTTTTTTCCACCATTGAAAGGTTACTTGAACTAATGGACCTTGTGGGCTGGCTATAAGCACTTCTCATGGGGATACAATAGAGACTATTCATTTTGTGTTTTTGTATTGCACAAATGACTTAGTACTGCTCTAAATCATGGGAAGCATTGGCCAAAGTAAATAATGGATAAAGATTTAAGCAAAAGAAGCAATCAATAAGCTACACACACACACACACACACACACACACACATATATATATTATAGGTAAAGTTGAGAGAAAATTCAATTAGATTTCAAATTGGAATTCAATTAGAGTTTAATTTTATGTCATGTGTTCCATCTAATTTAAGTTTATAAATTTTTTGTGCCAAGTTAATTAATATATATATATATATATAATAATAGATAAAGCAGAGAGAAAATCCAATTAAATTTTCAATTGGAATTCAATTAGTGTCTAATTTTACGCCACGTGCCTCATCTAATCTAAATTTTAGAATTTTGTGCCAAGTGAGTTAATTTAGGTAAAAATTGAATTTCAATTAGAGTTTAATTTTGTTCCACGTGTCCCATCTAATCTAAATTTTTAACTTTTTGTGCCAAATTAGTTAATATAATGTAGAAAACGAGAATTACATTATAATAAACCATAAAAAACATAATCATATATATAATATATAATTGTGATTGTTTTTAAATGTACCCGTGCATATGCACGGGGTTACACACTAGTTAAGTCTAAAAATTGGAATTCAATTAGAGTTAAAATTTTGCGCCACATGTTCTATCTAATTTAAGTTTTTTAATTTTTGTGCCAAGTGAGGTAATTCAATGTAGAAAACGAGGAGTTCAATATAAATAAACTAATTATATATATATATATATATATATATATATATATATATATATATACCATGACTATATATAACCAATACTTAGAGAAAATTTAATTAGAATCAAAATTGAATTTTGCTTAGATCTTGAACATAATAAATTGTAATTGAGCTGAACAATTTCATGCACCTATTCCCATTCAATTTAGGAGATACTATTGGATCAATTTACTCTTTAATTTTTTGTGTTGTATATAGTAGAATTTCACAAACAGTGTTTCTAAATTGATATTATAAATGTAGTATCAAATAGTGATTTTCAAAATTATATACATAATAACAATGTAATGAGAAACTTGGCATATCCAATACCATGAAAATTACAAGAAAAAACTATTTTAGACTTTTAGTACTTCCAAATGTCCTAGTCGAACTAATATTTTATATGTTTTATAACCTAAGTTAACATCAATAACACCATTACAATTTATCATTCCTGTGTGTAAACACGAGTTCCGTACTAGTGATAATAACTGCTACCACATATGTTCAAATTCATCTACTCTTCTTACCTTTTTTGTACATAACTCAATCTTTATTATCTCTCCTTAATAAAAGAACACAAATTATACTTGTCTTCTTGTTTTCTTGTTTCCTCTCTTTGTTTGCCTTTATCTTAACAATAACACTAAAGTAAAAAAACTATGAAGTATGTATGAACATTTTAAAGGAAGGAGTTACGTTCACGGAATCACTTCACCGTATATATATGGTCAAACCAATGCATGTGCAGGCTGCGTTACAATCCTCCTATACTGCCCATTTGTTGTAGAGCAACGTGGGCTTAAGAATTTTTTTGTCTACAAAATTTTCAAACACGAATTCTTCTTAAATTTTAAATAGTTTATTTATATAATTCACAACTACAAGCTTCTAGATTTGAATCCTTATCTAAATTCACAGTAACAGAGAGGAGTAGATATTAATTAGTTGAAATATGACTAATTCATATCTAATATTAGATATATAAATGTTTCTTCTATTATGTAAATCAACCATTCATATCTTTCATTCAATTGGATAAATATGATCTGAATAAACCTTTAGGAGAATGCATGTGGCACTGTAGTACTCTTTAATTAACTGGAAAAAAAGACTAATTGTTTTGGTAAAAATAGTTCAAAAAGCTGGAGCAATTTCATGCTTATCTGATAGAAATGGCAATCATGTTCCCTAACGCCTTGTTGAGCTGAACTTTCTTTTCGTTTATCTTGTGCCACTCACATCAGCCACTTTCGTTTCATTAAGTGATAGAAGTACGTTTCATTTAGAAAAGCATGACAAGTGTACAATTAATATTTCATGGGTTTTTGTTAGTGCAATCCAGTATTTACCCCAAAAAAAAAAAAGTTTTACATGGACATCACAATACTTGGCACACATTCATGGTTCCTCTATGTTTGACAGAGGAAGATGATATAAAGAAAATGAGAGGAGAATAGAAAGTGCCCGGAATATGCTAAAATTTAGTATCTCTCATTTTTGCTCCCTCAATTGCAAACATATCCTTATTGGTTATTTTGTCACGTTAGTTTGTGTAAATTTTGTGCATTGAGTGTGTGCGTGCAGAGAGAGAGAGAGAGAGATTTTTACAGACTGTATGTGCACAAAGCCATACCTTAAAATTGTTTCTCAATTAGGCATTCACCAAGGACTTATAAGCCTATATGTACCACAACATTTGTTATTTGCACATCAAAGAACTGCATATGCAGAAAGACAGTTCTATACTAGGCTAAAATTGCTTCATCTTAAGCACTTGTGTAGGACTTGGAAACTTATATATGCTCCATATAACCTTATGATTTGCACACCTTAACCAAAATAGTAATTAAATTACAGACTATATGCTTGCACAACCATACCTGTTCATAGTTATAATTGATTCATCTTAAGCATTCTCGAAGGGCTTAGAAGCCTATATCCACCACCACAACCGTTGTAATCACCAGAATTCAAACACCGAGCTGGACTTCGAAGTATTAATGGACTGTAACCTTTTGCAAAGTTGCAACCAAGCCTAACCTCCTCTCCACAGTCCATCTCTGCCAACACTTTATAGAACAAATCCACTTCACAAGGAAGCAAAATAGGTCCTTGACTATTGTACCCATATTCCAATTCAGCATCTTCTAGCAGCATTTTGAACAATGGATGGTTAGCAAACTCAGTCTTGACCACAAACCTTTGCTTTTGGGGTCCAACATACACTGAGAAACAACCATCAGGAGCCACTTTGCACTTTTTTTTTTTGTTGCCTTTCTTCCTTATCAGATGGCTTGGTGTGATCATAGCTCCACGATCTGCTCTTTGTCAATGAGTTAATATTATCATCATAGTAGTATTGCTTCTTGTTGTTGCCTCCACCAAACGATTTGCACCGCTCCCATGTCTTCACAATCAGATTTTTCCTCCACTTTTCCTTCATAACATCCATTCCCTACTAATTCAAAGGCAAAAAATAAAAAGCTTTACAAGAAGTAGTAGTACTTCTATGTGACTGCACAATTGAATATAAAGATGACAAATAAAGGGTATTAAATTTTTGTTTATGATGATATTCTATTCCATTTCTAGATTTTTTTAAGAAAGACTAAGAATATCACTGGTTCTTTCTCTTCAACAATGGAAAACTTATTGAGGCATAGTAGCTTGATGAATGTCAAATGGATGAGGGAAATTCAGCAATCTAAATATGCGAGGGATTTCTTTTTTGGAGTTTTATATACTATGTTCTTGGGGTTGGGGGATTGAAAGTTAGAAAATGCAAGAAGAATGATTAATTCAAGTCAGGTGTTGACTTCATTGTTGTTTACTTCCATCAGGATCATGATGGAAAAGGTTTAAAAAAAAAAAAAAAAGAGTTTTTGACACATCTGAGAATCATCTGCATGTCAAGAGGGAAACATTTTTCAGCTCTTATTGTCCACAGATACTTTGTTTTGGGGCATGTTATTCACTTCAATTCAACTTTCTTGTTACTGCAGCCTGGCCTATTTTTTGTCTGATTATCTAAACTGTTTCAGTGGCTTTCAAGTTGTCCAAGAGAAAAACTGATGACAATCTGCAAATGCTTCATTCAATACTTTACGGAAAGAAAGCTAAGGTGTCCAATCAACTCAGTTTCTTGGTTTGGATTGACATTCATCAGATGATTGAGATGTTAATTGTTGGCATTCTTGTGTAGGTGCATATTTGTAAGAAAAATATAGGCCAGTTTTCAGGCTACGTGTGGACTGCGAATGAGGTTTTTTTTTCTTGTTTACTGAAATTATACTCATTTTGTCTTTCTTGTTGATTTATGGTTATAATCTTCTTGATTATATCAATGTAATATAATCTTCTTGTCTATCCATGTCTTTAGTATTCTGTTAATTTGATTATAACCTCTTGTTTTTTTTTTCAATACATTTTTTTACTGTAGGAAAAGCAGCGGGCAAAGGTAAAGGAGAGGATTGACAAGTGTGTTAAGGAAAAATTGATGGATTTCTGTGATGTGCTTAATATTCCAATAAATAGATCTATGACGAAGAAGGTAAGTTCTGATAGAATGATACTTGTTATTGTATCTACATTGTATCAATTTCCCATAATCTTCCTAACTTATCTTTAATTTCAGGAAGAACTCTCGGCAAAGTTGTTAGAGTTTTTGGAATCTCCACATCCTACAACTGACGTTTTGCTTGCTGATAAGGATCAGGTTTTACATTACATCATTAGTCCATAGATCAAGCATTTCATGATAAGTTCTCAGGGTGTGAGTTGCTGAAGCTTATTCTGTATTTGAATTTCAGAAAGGTCAAAAGCGTAGGAGGAAGTCCACACCAAGCAAAACTGCAAGCTCTGGAGAAGCATCTGCAGAAACACAACGCAAGGTTCGTCTCCCCCCCCCCCCCCCCCCCCCCCCCCCCCTTTTTTCTTTTTTAGTTCAGAATACTACTTGGGATTTTTATCCTTGTAACACTTATACTTGCTTAATGCTTAATTGATATGACCTTAGGCAAGATCAAATTTTCATGCTAAATTTTATTCTAACTCAGAAGATTATATCTGATCCTGATGAGAATGTTGCTGCTCATTTTATGATCTGTTATTTTGAATTGCCATCTTTAGTTGGTAATCATGAACATTTGGCTAAGGGGTTATACTTGTCTGAAGTATTAGTTAGCAATTAAGTTTTCAAAGTGAAAAAGCTCATTATGTTGTTTATGTGCCCCTATCTTTCCATTTGCTGTTACATTTACTTTTAGGAGTTGGAATTGTCAATGGCATACATATGCTGGTCAGGAGAAACTTAATAATCATAACATAATTTGGACAGGAGGTCTTTTCGACACTAACTGGATTAGGGTGGTCTCTGAACCATGCTTAAATCAGATCCTCTAATGACATATCTACTGCTCTGTTGTCTTGGTCATACCTGCTTTTGCAGTATATGAATGTAGTACACAGTTAAAGGGGTAGTGTAATTTTTAGATGGTGTTGTATATTGCTGTGATTGAAATATACAAAGCGGTAGCCAACTTTATCATAAGTAATGGGATTGTGGCTGTGAAGGTACATAACGTAACATGCTAAAAACTCTAGGCAAGTGATTGGATGTGTGCTGTGCCTTTGATTTAGTTCTGTCCCTCTCTATCATACATGTATATGCTTTCTCATACCTTCTATTACCCTGATTGTGATATGTTTGATGTTCATGACCTCTGTAATATGTATATATGCATGACTAACTCTCCTCAGAAAGAGCCTAAAAGAAAAAGGAACAGAAAAGGAGTTTTGACTTTTGCTTCCTGCACTTTGCTTGATGATTTATTTCAGTTATAAGATTTTTCCTGATTCCCATGATAAGTGTCTGGGACTTCTGAATATTCTGAGGCACTAAGTGTGATTGATGGTTGTAGTTCTCTCTCTTCTTGTTGGCCTTTGTTTATCAATGTATCTTTTGTGCTGTCCATGGCTCTCCACCTCATTCAAAGTTTTGGTGACTTCGATTTTTTTTCCCATTTTTGTCTCTAGAAACAAAAACAAACACCCCAAGTTGCAAAAAAGCAGAAGCAGTCATCGGAAGTTGAGGAAGAAGATGAAGTTGAGGATAAAGTTGAATCTTCTGGTGCGAAAGATGAATCTCATAATGATGATGACAATGAAACAGTACCAAATGAAGAAAGTGATCATGAAGAACATAAATTTGAGGAAGAGGAAGAGGAAGAGGAGGAGGAAGAGGAAGAGAAACCAAAGGAGCAGATGTCAAAAAGCTCATCAAAAAAAGGTCGGAAGGATGGTTCAGTGACAAAAACAGTTGAAAAACCCAAGCCTGTCAAAAAGGCTACTCCTGCAAAATCTGTGAAGGCTCCTGCAAAATCTCCCAAAAAATCATCTAGCTCAACTTTGAAAAGAGGTGCCAGTGATACTGGTGGAATTTCTAGCTCACGTTCCAAGTCAAAGGAATCAACATCTAAAAAACAGAGGGTTGAAAAGGAAAGCCAGAAGAACATCAAAGAGAAAGATGCAAGCAAGAAACAGTCAAGCAGGTCCCCAGGAAAGGTCTCGGCAAAGGATCAAGGTGCATTGCGCATTGCCCTGCTTTTTTCCCCAAACATAAATGTTTAATTTTATGACTGCTATAGATGATTTTGGCACATTGGATATTCAGTTTTTGTTCAAATATTTTTTCCCCCTTCATGGAACTACTTTTGAGGTTGGGGTTTTTCTTTTTCGGGTTACATATATTACTATGAGTTTGTTTTGCATCTTATAGCCGATTTACTTTCTTAGACAAAAATTTGTTCTTCTGAGTTTATTTTTAACTTAGTAAACTGACACGCTTTAAATGATCGAAGGTCTAATATTGGGGTTGCACACCTTGTGCTTTTTTTTCAATTGATTTTATTTACTAATATAAAAATAAAATAAAGGTTGAAGGTCCATTAGCATATGGTTTTATTGCAAATTTTCCTGAAATTGTTGTGAAATTAATGCATGGTATTCTAGGAATAATATCTTTGCTTTGTGTTAAAATAGTTTCTATGGTTGGATGAATATCTCACCTCTTTATCAAATATATCCTGGAACCAGGAAAAGGCAAAGCTGGTAAGAAGGCAAAGGCAGAACCCAGCAGAGAGGAGATGCATGCTGTGGTTGTTAATATCCTGAAGGAGGTGGACTTCAATACTGTAAGTACACTTCTCTACAGCATCACATAGATTGGTTTGTTAAGGTTGTGTATGTCATTTTAAATGTACTCTGTTTCTCATGATGCAGGCAACTTTATCTGATATTCTCAGGCAACTTGGTATGGTTCACTTTGATTTATATTTACTCCTCCCCAACCAAAATAACAACATTATTGATATTAGATTTTCAGTTTAACCCGGTTGACTTAGCAAATGTAATTTTGTTAGGTACCCACTTTGGTGTTGACTTAATGCATAGAAAAGCAGAGGTGAAGGATATAATTACAGATGTGATAAATAACATGAGTGATGAGGAAGATGAGGGAGAGGATGCTGAGGAGAATGCTGAAGCTGGTGATGATGCAGACAAAGATGAAGACGATGACGATGATGATGATGCTTAGTGCATTGGACTGAGACAAAGAACTTTCTATGACCTCTGCAGAACATTTGAAGCTTGTAGTGCATTCTTCAGGTAGATGATCTTTCTACTGGGGATCCTTCAGCTTCTATAATTGACAAACTACAGTGGATGTCTAGATATCATGACTGATTCCAGACACATGTACCCAACCGGGTTTGTTTGTACCATATGAATTAACCGCCTTTGTTGTACTTATAATCTCCGTAGTTTTATTAGTTAGTTTTATTTTTTTGATAGTTTCTCTTTCCTTTCAGAAAATTATGTTCAGACTTTTGATATTTATCCTCTTTAAATGTTTAGTGAATGGCTTTATCTCAAGATTTTTTCCTAAATTGTATTAGTTGTTTAGCAAGAAGGGCTGCTTCTGGAAACTGCATGCATGCATGCTTGAAATTATTTTTAGCACCTTATCAAAAGTGATTCTCAACAGGTTTGAAATCTTATGGTGGTTTTATTAATGCAGTTATTGACTGAAGATGAATTATTTGATGTTGATGAAATCAAAGAACTTATGTTTTCTGCAGTACTCTTTTATTTTTCAGAACTTAATAGGTCAGATCTTATTATTATTTTTAGAAAGCATGTTAGTTGGGAATGTCCCAAACATATGTAGGTCGATGGATGGGCTCAAGCTTGTGTGAAGTCAGGACATATCAAAGGGTTTGAAGTTATCTTCCTCCCCTTAATTTTGAGATTTGGGCTTTCATTTTCATATTGTGAAGTGATATATTCCTTATTAGAGATAGGGGCTCATATTTTGTTTTTAGGGCCTCATGGGTGGAGCTAGTGGGATGGAGTCGCTATATGTTTATTGATTACTAGATACGTAATTCTGTCAGGTGGGGTTATTAATTTGTGGTTTACTTATGTGTGTATAAAAGACCTTGTTTGTTTCACTTCATTGTGAAAAAAAACAATAGCAAAAATTTTCGTTGCTCTCACGTGGGTAAAAGCATACTGTCAAATCATAGTTAAAGTTTTGCCTTGATTTCTTCTCATTATTTTCCAGTAATGTTGCTAAGATTTGAAATTCATAACACTTTGTCCCGATTTGGACTTTGAATGGCTGAGTTTATAGACCTTTGAAGAGTTCTTCGGGTTTCATGGTTATCTTTTAGAGTCTCTGGTACGACCTGAGTGAAGTGAGTGAAAATTTGTGAGAGTATGTGCTTAATTTCAGTGATTTGTTCTGTGTTAGTAGTAGAGTTCTATATTTTATAATAAACTGTCCAATAATTGCCCATTTTCTCTAAGCAAATCCCAAATTTTCAGCTTTATAAAGTTTCCTGATCGTTCTTGATTTTGGGGTTGGACAATAGAATAGTAGCTTTTACTGTAATTCAAATCGAAAGGTATTGTGCAATTTGCAGATTTCATTGGCACCAATGAGGTACTTGATTTTCACGAGGCTTATGTATATCTTATCACTCAATTAATAAGTTTTCATTCTTTTCTAGTTGGATGTCTCTCTCGTCATTATTCATCTCTTACATTCACTCTTTCAAATTATTCAAACCCCAAGATGTTGCTAGCTAACCCGATTGGACTAATAATTATGGATAACCCCTTCAATAAGATTGGTTTTATTTGCTTTTGTTGGTAGAACACTTACATTGGCGTCTACTTTGGGTTAAATATGGTAAACGGATTAAAAAAAAATCATTTTGACTTCTTCTCCTAAAAGTTGATTGAAATGTTTCAGCAAACTTTGTATTAGCTTCGTATTTAAAACTCGGTTACTTGTTGCATTACGTGATTATAGATAATCTATTATGATCAAACCAGTGAGGACAGACTGTAGATGTTTGTTTCTTGCTGACTATAGCAAAAAAGGCCTTCCAGAACAAGAGAAAGAATGCAGGAGTACAGAGAGGCTTTTTTCTCCAGGATAACATTTAGGTAAAATTTCTTCGATGTTGTCCTTAAGTTCCAGTGCCGGTTTCAGGAATTTTTCTCAGAGTGTTATTTAAGAAGCATAAATTATACGATCTAATAAAAAGAGAAATTCACATATTGACAATAACAATAATAAAAAAAACACGCAAATACATAAACTTTACAATTACCTTCTACAAGATTTCATATTTTGAAATCAGTGCATGATAGTCTCATTATCAAATTTACAAGTTACATCTCTTTCAATGTATGCAACCAAGTAATTATTCATCTGCTGAATGTAGAATAAATTATGGAGCAAAATTTAATTTTATTGGCATAAAAAAAAAATTGAGGGTGTTTCCAAATTTTTTTTGAAGGGTAGACAAATAAATTTTTTAAAATTATTATATATAAAAAAAAATTTCAGGTTAGGGTGGTCCTGGGATCACCTTGGCTTTAAGGTGGTGCCGCCCTTGTTAAGTTCTCCAACCAAATTTTAACCACGTAACGGGACCACCCTAGCCTTAAGGTGGCCGCTCTTGTTAAGTTCTCCAATCTATATCTATATATTATTAAAAGCTGAAGCGTAGCATTTAATGTTGCTATGCTCACGTTTAGCCACATCAGTAGCCACGTCATCATTTTTTATTTTCAATTTTTCTAATATATATATATTTTAAAACATTTTCTAATTTAAGGTGACTTAAAAACTCCATTATTTAAAAATTAAAATATCTTTTAACTATCATTTTTATTATTAATTTTTCAAAACTGTCCCTCCCTTTTACTTCTTCATCTCCCCACTACTTTCTACCTTAATATCATTCTTTTTCTACCTTTTTATCTTTTTTTATTTTTACTCTTCTTATTCTCAATATTTTATTATAAATTTGACATTTTCTTTTTCATTCTATGCATAGTTTTCTTACACAAAAAATGTTACTTCTCTCTCTCTCTCTCTCTCTCTCTCTCTCTCTCTCTCTCTCAATTTGTTTTTCATTTTTTGTTTAATTTTTTTATTTTTATTTTTATTGCTTCAATTCTTTAGGTTGATGAATTTTTGTGTTAATTAGAATTCTACTTTGAGTTGATTCAATTTAGTTTTGTGTTTTAAGTTGTTATCTTTTATATTCTCTTTGATTAAATATTATCTTGCTGCATTATACATATAGTATATAATAATATAATGTTATTATATTACATATAATGACTTGAATAATTTGATATTTATTTCTATATAATTTATTTTACTCATTTTTCTTCTCACCTTATTTTATTCAGGATTTAAATCTAGTCACATCCTTCATACTATTAAATTATACATCACAAATCAAGAAATGACTAGACACAAACCTTTTTTCCTTTACCATACATTGGGGGAATCAATATATTTATGTAATAAAGGGTCATATAATTTATAATTTAGATTGCACCATTTGAATGTGTCTAGGCCCATAAATTGAGCAATTTGTAGATAAAAGCTTTTATCATAGATAATTAATATTATTTTGCCACAAATCTATATATATAATAATAAGTAAAGTAGAGAGAAACTCAAATAGAATTTCAAATTAGAGTTTCAATTTTGTGTCATGTGTCTAGATTTGGATTCTCAATTTTTCGCCACTTGTCCTAACCAAAACTCGAAAAAAAAAAAAAAAATCTAATTAGATTATAAATTGAACTCCAATTTTGTGTCATGTATCTTATCTATTTTTCTAATTTTTTGTGCCCAAATAAATGATGCATTAACATTTAACACGGAAGCCAAGAAAACTACAATGAATCTAATTAGATTATAAATTGGACTTCAATTTTGTGTCATGTATTTTATCTAAATTTTTCTAATTTTTTGTACGCAAATAAATGATGCATTAACATTTAACACAGAAATCAAGAAAACCACAATGATAATGTTCATTGGCCTAAGTAAAAACATCTCACCTGCACACTTTTATAATGAACTCAATAAAGTTTGGAACTCTTCTAATCCTACTACTAGAATCAAGGAATCTAACAAGAAAGACTATAAAAGTAAAACATCATCTCCTCCTATGGCCATATTGTCATCCCATGTCTGCTCCTTCTCTCTCAACCTCTACCAACTAGATCTACACACTACCCTCTCCTCCTCCTTTCGGATTTCTAAAAGTAAGGCCAGGTTTAAGCACAATGTTCAATCCCACTCTTCCTTACTTCACACTCTCATACATTACCGCTTCATTGGCCCCTCCAAGAAAATTCCAAGCTCAATGATTAGTTCTTGTCATTAATTTTGTGCTATGTGTCCAATTTCTAATAGTAGTTTAATTTTGTGCTATGTGTCCAATTTGATTTTTCAATGTTGGTGTTAAGTTACCTCCATTCATAATGCTCAATGTGGAAACTGAATCGATTAAGATGAATATCTTATCATCTCAGTTGTTAATATTTTCGTGCGTAAGCACAGACTACATGCTAGTTTAAATAACGCATAAACTTAATAATTTTATATTATGTGTTAGCATTGTCTCTGCTTCTTCTTCTTCTCAAAAATATTATATATTATCTTTAAAAGATTCCAACAATATTGATCTTATGAAAAAAGTTACATAAAATATTGAGAATACATATTTTATATTACAATCTACTAAAAATGTTTTTTAAATATTTAAACATTTCTATGTTTCATATCATTGATGTGTTTTACAACTGCCACATATGTTAACTTAAGTTTTAATATTCTTAAGTTGTTTCGGCAAAAAAAAAGAAGAAGAAGAAGGTTGTCACAAAAGAGGAGTTCATGTAAAGTTTTTTGCAAAATAAAATATCTGTTTTGTAAGGCCACCAAACTTGATAATTTGCAAATGATGGAATCACTTGCAACAATATTTGCATAGTTATATATTTCCATCTAAAGCAATTGTATATACTTTTAGTCTTCAAAAAACACACATCTATGAGTGATTAAATATTTATCATGGGTAGTTTTAACTTTTCATATAATTTTACCTTTTCATATTCATCTATTCTAATTTATATATATTTTTTCAAAAAAAAAAAAAAAAACTTTAATTTAGATATTTATAAATAAACAATGAAATAATGATTCATGAATAAAAAAAAAAATTATCTATACATATTTATCTTGTACGGTTGTAATTTTACATATAACTTTGCATTAATATATTCATCTACAATTCAAAAAGTCACAATTTCTTTTTTTTTTTAAAAAGGCCTTTTACATTTCCTTGGAATTATTTTTAAAATTTTTTTATAAAACCTTTGACATACCACTAACCTAACCACTTTATACATTAAAAAAAATTTAAAGCTCATTATTACTTCCGTTAATACATTATAGATATCTTAATTGATTGAGACCAAACTAGAGAAACATCTTTCATATTTCCTTGAAAATTCAGAAGGGGGAAAAAAAAAACCCCTTTGACATACCACTAACATTATTACATTTATAACTATTTATGCCATCTATGATATCTATTTCTTATTAATAACCATAAAATTTACAACTAGCAAAGGAACATACAAAGTAACAAAGAATAAATGAAGGAAGAAAAAAAGAAATGAAATCAAACGACAATTAATAACAGTTATTTGGAAAACAAAAGTAGTTAAGAGGACTAAGAAACAAAATAGCGATGGCTATACAGAGGACATTGAAAACTTTATAGTGCAATAAAATCAACAATTAAATATAGTAATACTAAATTTAAACTTAAAACTAATCAAACTTTAACTAGGGAAATTATATATATATATATATATATATAAATCATAATTTTTATACACCATGACTTAAAAAAGTTTAATAAATAGTTCTGCCTCTTATTTAATGTTTATGTTATGCAAATCATCAATCACTCAATATATGATAATGGTAAAAAATGTTATAGACAAGATTATGAAAAATATGATAATACTATTTAAAAAAAAAAAAAAAACTCTTTATAAAGCCTAGAGACTAAAATAGTATTTTATCTAAAAAATTATCACGTGCAACGCATAGGTCTGCGACTAGTTAAATTTTAACCACACAACGGTATTATTGATTAATGAATCACATAGTTTAGTTTAATCATCTTTATATTGTATTGGGTTAATGCAATCGCACGATCGAATTTAATCGTGAGGAAATGTAGTCGCTGTCATGCAAATATCAGTGCTACCTACCTTGTATTATTTCCCGATAAACAAATCCCATGCCAATAGTTGTTGAACATAAATGTTTGATTATTATTGTTGACAAGCTCTAATCCAAAGAAAATGTTATCTTGTTTAATAAATATTTTGTCCATTTCACTGACCCATAAACAGTGGCGGATGATCAGCAGGACCAAGGGCCATAATAGAAGTGAGATTCCATTAATTTTCATCATTATTACGCATTTCCTGCTACTTAGGCCTTGAGCTAAACCAACAGCAAAAATATATAGTCAGCCAAGTAACCAAAGTTTTGGACGCCAACTCCACCAACCAACCCTACAGTCTCTCTCTCTAACGCCACTCTCCTTGGCTGGTAATGCTTTGGTTCATTGGCAAGTAGCCTACCACAACCTATATGAAAGTAGCCTACCACAACCTATATGACCTTAGCGCAATCCCCATAGAAAAAACAGTGTCAAAAACTTGTTACAAGACTCAATTTTCTTTCATATTATAGGGCTTCACCATTAAAACTTGTTTGCGTATAAAACTTTCTCCAATTATACAACACCACCTGTCTTTTTCCATGTTGTAACATTTTTTTTTTTGTTAAACCAAAACCATTAATTTTCAAGATTTTGGCCCACCACTTTCTATATAACTCCTCTACCAGAAAGGAACACAAATTACACAGTCTCATTTTCATTCCAAACGCATTTTCCTCTCATCAAATATTCCTTCTTTTGAGGTACATTTCAAGTACATTTTTGCAGTTCCATTTCTGTTTTTCCAACAACTTTGTATTTCTGTGCTAGCAAATAACTCATTGTTTTTCATGTTATATCATCATGAAGCATAGCATTTACATGCATGATACAGAGTGTCATACCTTGGATTATCTGGATTAGATTGGATTGGATAAGTGTTGTTGTGTGCTAAGTCTCACGTTGGGTGCTTACTAGTTGAAATGGGCTAATATATGATTGATTACGAGGAGCTCTAGTTCTAAATTTACTAGTTCTTTTGGAGTTCCTGGTAATCAATTATATGGCCTAGTCTGCATACACTCGCACAACACACTTTTCCAATCCAATCCACATGGGGTATCACACTAGTTCCTTAACTAGTAATTTGCTTATGTAATGAAATTCAATATTGCTTTTGGCAACTGTTTTGGTCAGATTTTGGATCAAGAAGGGTGCTTTCTGATGGAGAGTGTTAGTAACAGTTCCTCTCAGCTTAATGTAAAGCAATATGAACCAACTCTGGTTGCTCCAGCAGAGGAAACAGAGAAGGGTCTTTACTTCCTCACAAACCTTGACCAGAACATTGCAGTTATAGTTCGCACTATTTACTGCTTTAAGTCAGAGTCTAAAGGCAATGAGGATGCTGTGAAAATCATTAAGGATGCCTTGTCCAAGGTTCTTGTTCACTACTACCCAGTTGCGGGCCGGTTAATTATCAGTACAGAAGGAAAGCTGATAGTGGATTGCACAGGGGAGGGTGCTGTTTTTGTTGAGGCTGAAGCAGACTGTACAATAGAGGAAATAGGCGACACAACAAAGCCTGACCCGGTCACTCTTGGAAAGCTAGTTTATGACATTCCAGGCGCAAGGAACATACTTGAGATGCCTCTTCTAGTGGCTCAGGTTTGAGGATTTTCAGTTATTTTCATGTCTCATTGTTTATAAGTTTAGTGTATTTTTGATAGAAGGAGGTACTCCTGCGTAGAAATAACGAATGGAACATAGACAGAACAATGTTCTGAATGAAATCTTTGAATTTCTAGTATTAAAATGTCTAAACTGTATGTGTGTGTGTGCATATATTTTCAGACACACAGAATAGTCGGCCTATGAGGACCTTGCTTAGCCTTGAATCAAGGATAATTGATATGCCTTGATTCAAGCTTTAATTCAAGCCTAATCAAGGGCAATACTAAAAACATGAAACATGTGCAAAATATGCTATATGCTAACATCCTGTATGTAAAGTTCAAGATGAAAGTAACATGCGTGATATCTCTTGCATTTCCCTTGTATAAATTTTCTAATTATTTTTCTGTTCTAACAGAACTAGAAGGAACATGCCGATATCTATATTAAAATCTTAGAAATTTAGGCTAGTTGGAGGAAAAATGGGTTGAATTATGTAGGAAGGAATTCGATTTTCCATACCTCTATTTGGCTATTTAAACGAAAGATTGATCATAATGATCAATTCTAGTAAGTTCCTGCATCAATATAGAGTCTTTAATATCAAACCTTTACATTTAAATAGGCTCCCCATAAGAGTCAACTACTTCTCTTGAGTTGTCAATACTTGACAATCAAATCAGAATAGCCTCTTCCTTCTTTATCAAATATTTATATCATTTAATCTAAATCTAAATATTACTAAAAGCTGAAGTGTAGCATTTAATGTTGCTATGCTCACATTGAGCCACATCAGCAGCCACGTCATCATTTTTTGTTTTTAATTTTTGTTATATATATTTTATAACATTTTCTCATTAATTTAAGGTGACTTAAAAACTCCATTATTTAAAAATTAAAATATCTTTTAACCATTATTATTATTATTAATTTTCCAAAACTCTCCATCCCTTTTACCTCTTCATCTCCTCGCTACTTTCTACCTTAATATCATTCTTTTTCTACCTTTTTGTCTTCTTTTATTTTGACCCTTCTTATTCTCAACATTTTACTATAAATTTGACATTTTCCTTTTCATTTTATGCATAGTTTTCTCACAAAAAAAAGGTTATTTCTCTCTCTCTCTCTCTCTCAATTTTTTTCATTTTTTTTTGATTTTTTTTTAAATATTTTCATTGCATCAATTCTTTTGGTTGATGAATTTTTATGTTAATTAGAATTCTACTTTGGGTTGATGCATGTTATTTTTATGTTATAAGTTGTTATCTTTTATCTTTTCATTCTATGCATAGTTTTCTCACACAAAATCACACAAAAAAAGTTACTTCTCTCTCTCTCTCTCTCTCTCTCTCTCTCTCAATTTTTTTCATTTTGTGTTTGATTTTTTTTTTCATTGCATCAATTCTTTAGGTTGATGAATATTTATGTTAATTAGAATTATACTTTGGGATGATGCAATTTATTTTTGTGTTTTAAGTTATTATCTTTTATATTTTCTTTGATTAAATATTATCCTACTGCATTATGTATATAATATATAATAATATAATGTTATTATATTATATAGAATGACTTGGATAATTTGATGTTTATTGCTATATAGTTTATTTTTACCTTTTTTCCTCTCATATTATTATATTCAACATTTAAATCAAGTCACATACTCTATGCTGTTAAATTATGCAGCACAAATTAAGAAAATGGCTAGACACAAACTTGCCTTCCTTTACCATTCGTTGAGGGAATCAATATATTTATGTGATAAAGAGTCATATAATTTATAATTTAGATAGCACCCTTTGAATGTGACTAGGCCCATGGATTGAGCAATTTGTAGACTTAAAAAGGTTATTGAGAATGAACTTTTTGAATTAAGTCTAACAAAATATGAATTACTATATATCATTTAGATAAAAGCTTTTATCATAGATACATTAATATTTTTTTTTTGCCACATATTTAAATCACGCAAACTTAATAATTTTATATTATGTGTTAGCATAGTCTCTGTTTATTCTTCTCCTTCTTCTCAAAAATATTATGTATCATCTTTAAATAATTCCAACAATATTGATCTTATGGGAAAAGTTATATAAAATATTGAGAAAAAAAAATTTTATATTACAATATACTAAAAATGTTTTACACATTCATCTATTTTAATTTAGATTTTTTTCCAAAATAAAATTTTAATTTAGATATTTATAAGTAAACAATGAAATAATGATTTATGAATAAAAAAAAAATATATCTATACATATTTATCTTGTGCAGTTGTAGCTTTACATATACTTTTGCATTTATATATTCATCTACTTTAATTAGATGTTTATAACTTAATAATGAAATCTATAAACAAGGTGATTAAAACAATCATATTTGCACAATTCAAAAAGTCACAATTTCCTTTTTCAAAAAAAGGCCGTTTACATTTCCTTGGAATTATTTAAATTTTTTTTTTTTTATAAAACCTTTGACATACTACTAACCTAACCATTTCATACATTAAAAAAATTTATGGCTCATTATTACTTCCGTTAATATATTATGGATATCTTAATTGATTGAGACCAAACTAGAGAAATGTCTTTCATATTTCCTTGAAAATTTAGAAGGAAAAAAAAAAAAAAAAACCTCTTTGACATACCACTAACGTAATTACATTTATAACTATACTATTTAAGCCATCCATGATATCTATTTCTTATTGATAACCACAAAACTTACAACTAGCAAGGGAACATACAAAATAATAAAGAATAAATGAAGGAAGAAAAAAAAGAAATGAAATCAAACGTCAATTAATAACTATTATTTGGAAAATAAAAAGGTGGTAAAGAGGAGTAAGAAATAAAATAGAGATGATTATACAGATGACATTAAAAACTTTATAGTACAATAAAATCAACAATTAAATATAATAATACAAAATAGTAACTTAAAAATAATCAAATTCTAATTAGGGAAATTATATATATATGTATGTATATATATACATATATAAATCATAATCTTCATACACCATGACTTAAAAAAAATTATTGAATAGTTCTACCTTTTATTTAATGTCTATTTTATACAAATCATCAACCAATAAATATATGATGATAGTAAAAAATGTTATAGACAAAATTATGAAAAATATGATAAAACTATTTTTTTTTCTTTTTTAAAAACTCTTTATAAAGTCTAGGGAGTAAAATAGTATTTTATCTAAAAAATTATCATGCGCAACGCGCGGGTCTGCGACTAGTCTAGTTTAATTACCGAACATATTCTTTTATGTAATAATTAGAATTTTTCAATGAAAAAGCATGGAAACCTGACAGAACTCTAGGCTTTGCTTCTTTCTTTCTTCTTTCTTTTTTCCCCTTTGTTAAGTTGAAACAAACAGCATTTTTTAAAAGTTGCATTGCTAATTTAATCTTCCAGGTGACTAAATTTAAATGTGGAGGTTTTGTTCTTGGACTATGCATGAACCATTGTATGCATGATGGAATTGCTGCCATGGAATTTGTAAACTCATGGAGTGAAACTGCAAGAGGCTTGCCCCTAAAAGTCCCACCAGTTCTAGATAGAAGCTTACTCAAAGCCCGGAACCCACCTAAGATAGAGTTTGAGCACAAAGAATTTGCTCAGATTGAAGATATATCAGAGACCAGCGAACTTTACAAAGAAGAAATGCTTTATAGTTCCTTCTGTTTTGACCCTGAGAAGCTTGAACAGCTCAAGAAAAAGGCAATGGAAGATGGGGTTTTAGAAAAGTGCACAACATTTGAAGCCCTCACAGCTTTTGTCTGGAAATCTAGAACTCAGGCATTAAGGATGCAGCCTGATCAACAAACAAAGCTTCTCTTTGCTGTTGATGGAAGGTCTAGATTTGAGCCACCAATTCCAAAGGGGTACTCTGGCAATGCAATTGTGCTAACAAATTCAATATGTAATGCAAGTGAGCAACTAGAGAACCCACTGTCATTTACAGTTGGATTGGTTCAAAAGGCAATTACCATGATTACAGACAGTTATATGAGATCGGCTATAGACTATTTTGAAGCAACAAGAGCTAGGCCTTCACTTGCAGCAACCCTATTGGTTACAACTTGGTCTAGGCTATCTTTTCACACAGTAGATTTTGGATGGGGAGAAGCTCTTTTTTCTGGCCCTGTGGCTTTGCCTGAGAAGGAAGTAATTCTGTTCCTATCTCATGGGAAAGAGAGGAAAAGCATAAATGTTGTTTTAGGTTTGCCGGCTTCTGCAATGAAAATCTTTGAAGAACTGATACAGATTTGAAGGTATCTTCCTGGATTTTCTTTATCTAAGCATTTGTTGTAGCTTGTCATTCATTGCAAGAACCGGGTTAAGTTATATTGGCGTAGGTGCACTTCATGCCAAAGGAGTTCCAGTGATCCAGAAGAACAACACAGTCCAGTTTAATTTAAACAGTGACACTGGATTACCATGTTTGGAACAGAAAGGCATGAAGAAGTGAAAATTTATGTTAACTATTTGTTAATTACTATTTATTTCATTTGTAATTGAATGAACTATGAAGTTCTTATGGAGTCTTTTAGTCCAAATTCAATAATTCATAAGCAAAGAGATCAGTAAACTTCTGAATCATGGTATGTTTTGCAGTTAATATATACTTATATAGTTGAGTAAGAAAATTTTCCAATAACTTAAAAATAAAATATGTTGTTCTATCAAGAATAGAAAATATTTCTATAACATCAAAATGGAAAAATCATCCCAAAGTTCTACAATTGATAATACAAGCCAGTGTCAAATAATGACATTTCCAATTTCTTTCCATAGTTCTAAATAAATTGTTCTTGAAATGTAATTCGAAAGAGTTTCTTCCAATTAAAATGTCAATAAGATTTGTGCTACCAGGCAAGCAATTTAAGGACTAGTTGCATCAAGAATCATTCAAACATTAAACTTCATCACAAGTAATTTACATTTTAATCTTTAGTTTGAATGATTATGCTAGTAACAGTTTTCTAATTTTGATGTAATTGTCCCCTCCCTCCTTAGATATTGGTCCAAAATTTGAACTTAAACCTGGATTACTGCTAGACTTTTCCTTTTTTAAAGAATTTTTATCCATACAAACAGTTTTCAGAAGACTTTTATTTTGATAAATTGAAAGTTATAACAGGAGAAGAGATTTGAATCTTAGATGTTTTTATTGAAAACACTAAGAAGTGCCAGTAGTTATGCCACATGCCTTTGACAATTTTTGGCGTGTTATTCCACTCGTAGTTCACACATGAAACTTCTTTTTTGCATATTCCCTCCTTATTCTGGTTGTAGTCAATTGGAGCTCATGAAAATTGCTCACCATATCGATAGTCATGATCCAAGGTTGTCGGTTTGGTGGCCAGTGACAATCATTTTGAAGTAGAAGTCAAAGCCTATTATTAAAGTTGGGGAAAAAAAAAAAAAAAAGAACTGGTGGATTAGGAATAAAAAAGAAACTCGAAATGAATTATTCCAAACTGATTATGGCGACAATGTTGCCTTTAAAACTATATAGGTCGACATAACAAATACTACACCTAACGAAGCTTGGAAAATTGTCACCAAAACCATCTTTCTGGTCAGGAAAATGCACATATAGAATGTGAAAAATTTGCCACACAAAAATTCCTTTAAAATAGTCATAATACTTTAAAACCATTGGAGGCCGACATTTTGAGTTGGTTGATCGAAGTTCTAATTAAAAATTTTGAACATCTTAGTCATGAGCATATAATATAATATATATATACACACACACACACACACACACACACATTGAAGTTGCATGAGAAAGAAAATATTAATAAAAAATGACTTGGCTTGGTTTAGTCCTTCAATGCACTCGATTTGTTGAGATGGTGCCATGCGTACATTTTGAGTTTTTATTTATTTATTTTTTTTGAGAATGGTGTGTACATTTTGAGTTGGTTGAAGTTCTAATTAAAGATTTTGAACATCTTAGTCATGAGCATATAATATAATATATATATATATATACACACACACACATTGAAGTTGCATGAGAAAGAAATATTAATAAAAACTGACTTGGCTTGGTTTAGTCCTTCAATGCACTCGACTTGTTGAGATGGTGCCATGTGTCTAGTTTTAATTACGTGTCATCCTTGCGCAATGGGTCTAGGTATCCGTTTGAATACCGATGAGAGTTTTAGTGTTTTAGCCTTTTTTTTTTTTTTTTTTTTCTTTTTTTGTGAAGTGTGCTTCAGCTTTCTAGTGGGTCCTGTGTATTGTTCACGGAACCCACAAACTTTTTTTTTCAACAAAATTTTCATTAAAAATGGGTCCCACGACATTATTCATACATTTAAAAATGATTTTGTTACAGTGTTTTTAATTTTCAGTTTTCAGCAAAATAAGCAGTATTCAAATACATACATGATTTTGTTCGGTGAAAAACTTGGTGGCAGGGGCAGCCCAACATAATTTGGGGCCTAAGGCGAAAAATTTATGCAGGGCCTTTAATATGTAAATATTAATTAAACAAAATTATTTAATACCAATCAAATTAAGGTTAATTTGATACATTAAATACATAAATAATACCAACTAGACTAATGTTAATTTCATCTAGAGAATTGAATATTATAGTTGAGCTATAAATATTAATAAAAAGAAATAAAAATATATTGCGATTGAAAAAAATATTTTATTTTGGATATAAGACAGTGCATAGTTAAATAAAGTTGTAATCTAATTTTTAATTTTATATTTTGATTTTAAGAGAGAGATAGATATTATTTGGTATGTGTCTTTGTAGGATATTAGTTTACAAAAATCAAAGTCTCAAACTATCAGGGAAGATTAATCTATAATTGATGATTTAACACATTTGCAACATCTTTTTGAAATATTTTAGGGTTTCAATTGAGTTAAGGTTCTATTGGTCTCATACTTTGAGAGTCTTAATAAAAATGAAAAAGAAAAATGCGCTAATTAAAAGTACTATAAAATGTTGAAAATATAATGTGACATTGTCTCTCACTGACGAGCTTCATCAATTTAACTAATAAATGTTTATATTATTTTTTTGTGATTAATAACATGGTAATTTGTAAATCAATAGTAAAATTTGTAGTATCTTTAACATCACTAATAAAAAAAATGTACAACCTTTAGAATATATATATATATATATGTATATATAATTTTTTAAAAATTTGGGCCTTTAACTATAAAAAGTGGGGCTTTTTTTCCTATAAAAAAATTGTTTTTTTGGTGGGGGCCTTAGGCCTAGGCCTAACTTGCCTAGGCTTTGAGCCGGCCCTGCTTGGTGGTTTTATATTATGCTTGTACTAGCTAGCTAGAAAATACATTTTCTATTTGCTTGAATCATGCGCCTGAGTTTTCCATGAGAGATTGGACATAACAGTTCCACCAATTTCAACAACTCACGCTGACCTTTGAGAAATAGTTCATCGTTTGTTCTGGATGTCATTTACTTGCATGTTGGCTTCTTGTGGATTTGCTTAACTTTAACGGATGCATGACTGATGCTAGTAGCAGTTTTCTTATGAATGCAACTTTCTCTTTCTTTTTTCTTTTGGCTTTGACTTCTTATGATGTAAAATTCTCTC
Organism: Lithocarpus polystachyus; assembly: GCA_033629205.1. Taxonomy (NCBI): domain Eukaryota; kingdom Viridiplantae; phylum Streptophyta; class Magnoliopsida; order Fagales; family Fagaceae; genus Lithocarpus; species Lithocarpus polystachyus. The sequence goes on along the minus strand of CM066171.1, from coordinate 2,825,860 downwards.
TCATATGCTTTCTAATAAATATGAGAGGATTTGAATCTACAAGGTCTATTTTATGATGACTGCGATATGATTTCACTTTACCAGTTGAATTAGTTATTTGGAACTCACCTAATTTGTTTAAAGTTAAACATGAAAATGCTTTTGTGTTCATACAATATGTTATATGTGCGCATTTCTATATAATATAATCCACTCAACATGAAACTCCTAGTGTTCTGCTAGTCCCATCCGTGTTCTCTTTGAAGTCAATTGGTGGTGCCCATGATTGCATTGGTGGCTCCAGAAATTTTTCTCTGAGTGTTCTTTAAAAGCATAAATTCCTCAATCTAATAAAAAGAGAAATTCATATATTGACCACAACAACAATCAACCCCACGGCCCCATGGCCCTCATCCCACCCCACTCAACAGACAAGAGTTACAAGAGCCAATCAACATTATACAAAACATTAAAGATATAAAACATTTATAACACACAAAATTCACAATATACAAAACGACAAACTCACAAATAGATAAAGTTAAAATGTCAAATAAAGTTATAAAGTAAAGGCAATTAAACATTGAGAAATAGAGAGAGAATCTCATTTCAGTTCAAAAAGAGAGAGAGAGAGAGAGAGAGAGAGAGAGAGAGAGAGAGAGAGAGAGAGAGAGAGAGAGAGAGAGAGAGAAAGAGAGAGCTCCGTAAGATGAGAGAGAGAAAAGGAGAGAGAAGTAAAGAACTGAAATACCTTGAGGCCTAAGGGGTGGCGCCACGGCATCACGTCGAGGCGAGGACTCGAAACCAAGCTAAGGCAATCTTTGATTTGATCCTCGATCTCGCCGTTGCCGATGTCGATGTGCTCTGGGACCAGGGGCGGGGTGGGGTTTGTTGTTGTTGCTTGAGTTTGAGGCCTGATGTGCTTTGTTGCTCGAGTTTGAGGTAGAGGCGCTGTCGCGCCGATGTGCTTGGTCCGTTGGTTGTTGATGAGGTTTTTTTCCTTTAGGTTAGGATTTTTGATTTCAATTTCGCTTTACCATTTGATCAATTAGCAAATGCATATTGGGTGTATTGGGTTTGGGTTGGCCCAGTTGGGTATTTAGTTAATAAAAATTTAATTATTTTGATTTAAAAATCTGTTTGGGGTTAGTTTTGTTTAGATTGATGTTGGGCTTTTTTTCCTTGGGGTGGGCTTGCTATGTTACAATTTTTTTTTTTTTAGATTTTAGTTCAATTTTTTTTTTATGAGCTTTTTCTTTTTGCTTGAAAGTAGAACAAATTATGAAACAAAATTTAATTTTATTAGCATAAAAAAAAACTAAGGGTGTTCCCAATTTTTTTTTTAAGGGTAGACAAATAAAAAATTTTAAATTATTATATATAATTTTTTTTTTTAGGTAAGGGTGGTCCTAGGACCACCCTGGCCTTAATGTGGCACTGCCCCTACATGCTTGAAAACTACTTGTTGCTCAATGATACTGGCCCCATTATGATCAATAAAAAAAATCTCAACTAATAAGTTCATTTAAAAGCTAGAGGATGAAGAAGAAATTGAATAAAAAAATATTTCATCAAAGAAAGAAGAATCTAGTAGTGGATAAGGAGTGGATCACCTCCATATGATCAAAATTCACGTGTAATATAAAGCTAGCAACTGGAAGGGTAACTGGTCCAACCCCATCAACTCATTGATTCCTCTCTGAAATTTTCATATATATATATATATATATATGTTAGGCTCGTTAATTTGCCGATTAGGTTTGGTGATCTTAACTGTGGGCAATTTGACTTTATTGCTAATGTGAAACGCCCTTATCAATCATGTATGATTGGGTGCCAGCTGCAACAAGAAAGCACCATAACTATCAAAAGTACTCTCAATAATGCAAGCGTTTCTTCTTTCACTACTATCAAACATCCTGCTACTTATACCTAACAACATCAGTTATCAAAGAAATTTGGAAGTTGTTCCTTTTTTCTTATACCCCACAAGAGCAGGCAGTAAAAACGTACGAGTTTGGAAGATGTTCTTCCAAGAGAAGCAAAATATTCAACGCTTTGTACAACTTGAAAGGCGTGTAAGAAAAGTGTGTGTGTGTGTGTGTGTATATATATATATATATATTTTTTTTTTCCATATTATTGAAGACCAAATTAAGATAGTGTTTATGGAGAAAATTATGAGATTGGAATGAATTAATAATTTGCTAATAATTGAAGAATTTTTTTTGAAAGGAAAAAGCAATAATTAGAGGAAATTGTGGGATTGAATAAATTAATTATTCAAAATTGTGAGTAGTTTGTGCATGTAATTCCATTATAAAAAAGAGCCTCATTGTAATGTATCGCCATCTAAATGAATAAAAGATGTAGCTCTTTGAGCTCTTGTTCCGTAAATATATGTTGGCTTCGTGGTTGAACTATGTGAAACTCTCATTTTGCCCCTTAATTTACTTGCTCACATGATCATAAAATTCTACAGTAATTTGTTTTGTTTACATGAAGAGGTTCAAGATAACTCCAACATATCAATCCAACTTAAACTGCAAATTTTAGAAACTTGGAATTTATTTCACAAATTGAAGTTTACTTGGCCACAGAATATATCTAACGTAGTGTAGTTTTTATAAATTTTCAATCTTTATAGTATTTTGTTCTAATGGCTTGAACTGCAATGAAAAGAGCTCAGAAGCAAAATTCTTGATTTTTTTTTTCCACCATTGAAAGGTTACTTGAACTAATGGACCTTGTGGGCTGGCTATAAGTACTACTCATGGGGATACAATAGAGACTATTCATTTTGTGTTTTTGTATTGCACAAATGACTTAGTACTGCTCTAAATCATGGGAAGCATCGGCCAAAGTAAATAATGGATAAAGATTTAAGCAAAAGAAGCAATCAATAAGCTATATATATACACACAAACACACACACACACACACACACACACACACACACACACACACACACACACACACATCAATATATATATAAAAGCAGAAACCTTATAAGTCAAAGCATGAGATGCTGCCATGGGGCGCACTATTTGAAAAGAGAATTGAAATACTCTTAAACCACAATATAAGAACAAAAAAAAAAAGAGTGACTTTTTGTTTCTTTAGTTCAATGTTTCAAGATTTTTCCTATTAAAGAATAAAGATTTTTTGTATGACTCTTAGATTTCTTTAGTTCAATGTTTCAAGATAAATCTCTTGCACTTCTACTCCTTTATATATAGCCCACAACCTTTCATGCATCTCATCTCAAATACATTCTGACCAAGAATGATATCATTTATCTTCAATCTTTCAATTACACCTACCCAGCTCCAACTTCGTCGTGCTATCTAATCTTAACCCGCATGAGTTGGTTATAACTAAGGACGAGGGCTTGCTTTTTTTTTTTTTTTTTGTTGAGTGACGACGGATTATATATGGTTTTGATATTGAGGTCAGATATTTTGGGTTTTCTAAAAGTTATGGTTGCGTTACATCTTTGGGTATTTAGTGTGAGAAAGCCATAAATGTATTTTTTTTAGAACTAAAGAGAAATAAAAAGAAACATTATAATTGATTATTGATGAGATTAGTTGCTTTTTTTTTTTTTTTTTATAATGTTTTAGAACTCATAATTTATAAGTTCCTTTGTAGTTTTTTTATTACTGTTTAGTACAATTTTGATATAAGCTATGATGATAAAAGTAAAAGTCAATGATGATTTTAGAGTGTTTTGTGCTCTATTAAATTTTTATTTTATTTTTTTAAATGTGGAAGTCTTGCTAAAGGCAATTAAATCTTGATAAATGGAATTGTTTTAATTATTTTTTCTATATCTTATCACATTCTCTATATGCCGGTATTTACAGAAAATTTCCTTTTGTTGAGATAATGAAATGAGTGTTTGAGATTTAAGAATCGGTATTCGGTTAAGAAAGTGTTTGGGAGGTTGCTTGAATTTTTGTAATTTTAAGATATGAAAGTATTTTATGATTTGAATTTAAATTAATAAATTTCAATTTCAAAATCATCTAACCAATTTTAAAAATATAGTCTACAAATAATATAATATGTTAAGTCTCCTACAAATGTCAAAAAACTTGATTGTTCCAACCTTAAAAGTTTAGATTAGTAGAGCAATTCTACTCAATATTTGGAAGCCAATTCTATGACAATTTTTTTTATATAAAATATGAAATAAGAAAATTGAGTTTTAAAGCATTTAACAATATTTTGGTAAAACATAAATATTATACAATAAAATTAGTATTATAAATAGGTCTTAAAAAATGTAAAAATTATTTCAAATGAATTTGCAAAGTGTCCGCGCATCGTGCGGGAAATTATCTAGTTATAGTTAAAGTTGAGAGAAAATTCAATTAGATTTCAAATTGGAATTCAATTAGAGTTTAATTTTATGTCATGTGTTCCATCTAATTTAAGTTTATAAATTTTTTGTGCCAAGTTAATTAATTAAGTCTAAAAATTGGAATTCAATTAGAGTTAAAATTTTGCGCCACATGTTCTATCTAATATAAGTTTTTTAATTTTTGTGCCAAGTGAGGTAATTCAATGTAAAAAACGAGGAGTTTAATATAAATAAACTAATTATATATATATATATATATATATATATACCATGACTATATATAACCAATACTTAGAGAAAATTTAATTAGAATCAAAATTGAATTTTGCTTAGATCTTGAACGTAATAAATTGTAATTGAGCTGAACAATTTCATGCACTTATTCCCATTCAATTTACGAGATACTATTGGATCAATTTACTCTTTAATTTTTTGTGTTGTATTTAGTAGAATTTCACAAACAGTGATTCTAAATTGATATTATAAATGTAGTATCCAATAGTGATTTTCAAAATTATATACATAATAACAATGTAATGAGAAACTTGGCATATCCAATACCATGAAAATTGCAAGAAAAAACTATTTTAGACTTTTAATACTTTCAAATGTCTTGATCGAACTAATATTTTTTATGTTTTATAACCTAAGTTAACATCAATAATACCATTACAATTTATCATTCCTGTGCGTAAACACGAGTTACGTACTAGTGATAATAACTGCTACCACATATGTTCAAATGCATCTACTCTTCTTACCTTTTTTGTACATAACTCAATCTTTATTATCTCTCCTTAATAAAAGAATACAAATTATACTTGTCTTCTTGTTTTCTTGTTTCCTCTCTTTGTTTGCCTTTATCTTAACAATAACACTAAAGTAAAAAAACTATGAAGTATGTATGAACATTTTAAAGGAAGGAGTTACGTTCACGGAATCACTTCACCGAAAATATTTGGTCAAACCAATGCATGTGCAGGCTGCGTTACAATCCTCCTATACTGCCCATTTGTTTTAGAGCAACGTGGGCTTAAGAATTTTTTTGTCTACAAAATTTTCAAACATGAATTCTTCTTAAATTTTAAATAGTTTATTTATATAATTCCCAACTACAAGCTTCTAGATTTGAATCCTTATCTAAATTCACAGTAACAGAGAGGAGTAGATATTAATTAGTTGAAATATGACTAATTCATATCTAATATTAGATATATAAATGTTTCTTCTATTATGTAAATCAACCATTCATATCTTTCATTCAATTGGATAAATATGATCTGAATAAACCTTTAGGAGAATGCATGTGGCACTGTAGTACTCTTTAATTAACTGGAAAAAAAGACTTATTGTTTTGGTAAAAATAGTTCAAAAAGCTGGAGCAATTTCATGCTTATCTGATAGAAATGGCAATCATGTTCCCTAACGCCTTGTTGAGCTGAACTTTCTTTTCGTTTATCTTGTGCCACTCACATCAGCCACTTTCGTTTCATTAAGTGATAGAAGTACGTTTCATTTAGAAAAGCATGACAAGTGTACAATTAATATTACATGGGTTTTTGTTAGTGCAATCCAGTATTTACCCAAAAAAAAAAAGTTTTACATGGACATCACAATACTTGGCACACATTCATGGTTCCTCTATGTTTGACAGAGGAAGATGATATAAAGAAAATGAGATGAGAATAGAAAGTGCCCGGAATATGCTAAAATTTAGTATCTCTCATTTTTGCTCCCTCAATTCCAAACATATCCTTATTGGTTATTTTGTCACGTTAGTTTGTGTAAATTTTGTGCATTGAGTGTGTGTGCGTGCAGAGAGAGAGAGAGAGAGAGAGAGAGAGAGAGAGAGAGAGAGAGAGATTTTTACAGACTGTATGTGCACAAAGCCATACCTTAAAATTGTTTCTCACTTAGGCATTCACCAAGGACTTATAAGCCTATATGTACCACAACCTTTGTTATTTGCACATCAAAGAACTGCATATGCAGAAAGACAGTTCTATACTAGGCTAAAATTGCTTCATCTTAAGCACTTGCGTAGGACTTAGAAACTTATATATGCTCCATATAACCTTATGATTTGCACACCTTAACCAAAATAGTAATTAAATTACAGACTATATGCGTGCACAACCATACCTGTTCATAGTTATAATTGATTCATCTTATGCATTCTCGAAGGGCTTAGAAGCCTATATCCACCACCACAACCGTTGTAATCACCAGAATTCGAACGCCGAGCTGGACTTCGAAGTATTAATGGACTGTAACCTTTAGCAAAGTTACAACCAAGCCTAACCTCCTCTCCACAGTCCATCTCTGCCAACACTTTATAGAACAAATCCACTTCACAAGGAAGCAAAATAGGGCCTTGACTATTGTACCCATATTCCAATTCAGCATCTTCTAGCAGCATCTTGAACAATGGATGGTTAGCAAACTCAGTCTTGACCACAAACCTTTGCTTTTGGGGTCCAACATACACTGAGAAACAACCATCAGGAGCCACTTTGCACTTCTTTTTTTGTTGCCTTTCTTCCTTATCAGATGGCTTGGTGTGACCATAGCTCCACGATCTGCTCTTTGTCAATGAGTTAATATTATCATCATAGCAGTACTGCTTCTTGTTGTTGCCTCCACCAAACGATTTGCACCGCTCCCATGTCTTCACAATCAGATTTTTCCTCCACTTTTCCTTCATAACATCCATTCCCTACTAATTCCAAGGCAAAAAATAAAAAGCTTTACAAGAAGTAGTAGTACTTCTATGTGAGAAAGAGCTACTAATAATACAAAAGGGGTTTATGCCAAATTCCACATGTCTCTCATTTCTTGGCCTCTTCTCGTAACTGAAACCCTGAAAAAAGAATGAAGACAAAGATAGACAGATAGATAGATAGACAAAAACGAAGGAGATAGTTTTTGTGCCTTAAAAAAGTGGTTCCATGGAGAGAAGTGTAGCTTAAGAATCCAAAATAGGAAGATATATATAGTTTAAGAAAGAAATCAAAAACAACCTCACAAACACAAAGGTATATATGATTTTGTCTTGTCCCTAGAAAGTACTAAAATAGTTCTACTATGGGAAGTGTAGAAAGCGATGCAGAAGAGAACCACACAAGGTATATCTAAGAAGAGAGATGCGTTAATAACTGGGCAAACTCGGCTTAGGAAAGGCAGGCACTGCCATATAATATATATACAAAAAAACCTTAGCCATATACAAACACCTCAGCCCTAATAATATGGCATTTTGTCAACGCACTAACGCTGGTACAGTTTGAATATTTATTTTGTCCAAACAAATTAGTCATATAGTGACAATATATAGAGGGCCACTTCTTTGTGTCTGTAACGCCTATGTGCACAAAAAGATAAGACATTTATATATTAACAAATAATTGACATTATTAACATATCTGATATGGTTTAGTGTAAACTAATTAAAAAGAAAGACGGCTAACTTGACAACATAACAGGATGAGTATTAATGTGGAGAAAAGAAAAAGGGTATACATGACAATGTTGTAGGAAGTTAAGGATGAGCCTGTACCATGGTATTAGCTTGGACACCAAATGGTGCAAGTGGGAGTAGGTGATGAGACACAAAGATTTTTATAATTTTTTTTCGAAATTGTTATGATAACAAGTTATAATTGTACGTAATAAAATTGATATCAATAGGGTGTGTCGTTGCAACACGAACAACTTAACATCTTAACAAATTATGAAATAAATTGTGAAAAATGTTGTCTCTAATATTACTTCCTTTACCTCTTCCGCTTTCATCTATTTTACTTCTCAATTCGTAGATTGTGAAGTAAGTTGTGAAAAAAGGTTGTTCCTAACATTGCTTTTAATTGTTTAGGTAAATTTTATGATAGCAAGTTATAATTGTGCGTAATAAAATTGATATCAATAATCAGTGATATATTGTACAGCAGCACAATGAACAACTTAACAAATTATGAAATAAGTTGTGAAAAATGTTGTCTCTAATTCATTCCACCTTTTCTTCCAGCTTCATCTATTTTAATTCTCAAGTTAGCAGAGTTTGTGAAAAAAAGTTGTTCCTAATAACATTGATTCTTCTTTTCTTGAATTCTTTCTTGTTCAATCTTTTTTCATCTATATAAATTCTATAAAGCACCCCAAAATCACTAGACTCCTAGTCCCCAACACCTCTTAATTAAAGAAAAAAAATAATATATGGAAGACTAAAATTGTGCCCACCACAAGGCTTTTATTGCGGACGACATTCTATGCACTTGGTCGTATAGACTCTATGATTGTGTTAATTAAACCTATATGTTGCACAAAAAGACAAAATGTAAATGATGTTTTCATCATCTTGGGTGCCCTCAGGGATTAGGAATTTTGCAAATGGGCATTTTATGAGGTCTTTTTTTAAACTTAGTGTTTTGCATGCCTTTTTGGTAGTTGAGTATTGAACGAGTCACACGCGTGGGTTTCATGTCATTTAACCCCTTTTTCGAACTAAAACTAAGTTCTACATGAATCATGGTCATGGATTATAATTATTTCAAAGGACGCACTACACTTTTTAATCTTTGAAGAATTTCACCAAGCAATTCTCTCAAAAAGGAACCTTCCTAGTTTTTTTTTTTAATAGCTACCACTCATAATATTCTATTATATATAATGAGTATTTGATTAACCTAATTTGAGAGTTTATTTATTTAATTGTCAATATTCTCTCGCGCTTGTTAATATACACTCTATACATACAATGTTGTAATTTTACACATGATTTTCACATTTAAAACATAAAATATATAGCTGATGTATATGAACAATGTATGATAAAGAATGTGTGAGAGTCAACGTTTGGAAAGAGACATATTACTCGATAATGTTATTATGGCACTAAATTTCCTCAAAATCAGTTTTGTAGGACAAAACTGGCCTATGCCCTTTTTAAAAAAACAATCCAGTATTTTGCTCCATTTTCCAAACTAATTAGGAAAATACCCTTTTTTTAAAACTCGATTTTCTCAAAATTGAGTTAAGTCTTATAGTGGCATTTTTAAGGAGCCTATAGTGACGTTTTCAGGACCTATAGTGGCGTTTTGGAACTCGAGCTCCATGAACTTGAGTTATAGGTAAAAAAAAATAAAAAAATTTGCACATAACTCGAGCTCATGAAGTTCGAGTTCCAAAATGCCACTATAGGTCCTTAAAACGTCACTATAAGCTCCTTAAAACGCCACTATAGGGTCCAGAATTTTTTTTTTTTAAATTCGATTTTTAGAAAATCGAGTTACAAAAGAGGGACATTTCCTTAATTCGTTTGGGAAAATGGGCAAAATGCCACTTTTTTTGCACAAAAAGGGCATTTGCCCATTTTGTCCCAGTTTTGTACAATAAATTATTCATTGATGATCATTTAATTAGAATTTGTCACCCTTCACTAGTTATTTTCATTTTTCCCCCAACATTCAGTTGGGGCTATATATGCCATTTGACCTCATTTTTATACAATGTTAATGATTTTATACCACACTACTAGAGTCCCCAATCGAACTATATAAATTGCCAAAAAATAGCTACACCATACAAACTTTGCAAGAAAAAGTAGAGCAAAACGATAAACTCTCATGCTGTCTCCCACCACAACTTTGGAATAATGACAATATTAATCATGCGTGTATGTCGTGCATGCACCATCACCTTTTTTCCCTTCAAAATGACAAGTATTGATTTTGAATAAGGTTAAATTAAATTAAACCATGAAATTTATCATTAATTAATTGATTATATAATTAATTTTTGCCCCAAAAGGTTTTCTTGAAAGCTTTAAATTGCTGGGGCTTTGAGTAACCAGGACATATTTGCATATTATTGTCCAAAAACCAAAAATGAAGCAAAATTGGCTCTCAAAGTATATGGAGGAGGATGTTATTATGAAGCATGAAGAAATGGTTGATGGAGAATTAAGCAAAAATGATGGTGTACGTTGATAAAGATACTGAGAAAGTTAAATTGCAAGCTGGTTTAGAAACTGAGGCTGATCAGAGTGCAAGAGACAAGGTGGGTAATGAAAGCAATAAGCAGGCCTTGAGCCAAGAAGGTAGTTTTGATTGTCAGATGTGTCTCTTTGACTTACTGCTACAAGCTTAAATAAAAAGAAATTGACATATATGACAACTATAGTTTTCTCAAGTTGAATTTGGTTTGAGTTTGATTGATGATATTGATAAAGGAGGACTTTTGTTTATATGATAGTTGATTTTTTTTGCAAAGACTGTCAACTTGTCATGCTTCATGCTTGTAATTAAAGTTGCAACTAGTTAGGTTGTAATTGTGTGCTGCTACTTGTTGAGCTTCCCTAGGAGGCTCGGAGGCCTCCTAGCCTAGGCTATGAGATTTTACATTTTGGGGTTTTCTTCATTATGTATTTGTGTTATTCAATATGTATATATATTTTTTTACTAAGTTAAGTTGGGATAAGGGGGCTGAATTGAGGGTTATTATTCAATTCAATCAATATGCTTGTTAATGATTAGTAAAGTCCACTTTATGCACCAAAATTAAGAGTTTTAGATTCCCAACTTCCTAACTGATCATGATGAAATTCTTTACGAATATAGTTCAAACTCCCTTGGATGTATCTGATTTGTGAACCATAGTCCATCCAACACTCAATGTAGTGTATTTATTTCGAACTACTGTCCACTTTCTAGCATCTGCAACTTGCTTTTGAATAAATAAGTCCTAGATATGAATTGAACCACCTTTTCTTATGGTCTACTTCAATTAAACTTTGTGGGCTACATGCTTAAAAACATTTTAAAAACATTATTAAAAACATTTTTTAAAAACATCAAAAAAATTCAAAAACAATTTCAACTCTCCCTAAACAAAATATTTTAAAAACCTTTAAAAAAAAAACTTTTTTCACATTCTATCTATTTCTTCCCCTTTTTATCACGTATTGACAAAGACAACTCAAACAAAGAGTAAACAGAAAACATACGCAACAAAAGTGAAGAGGAAATAGAGAATCAAGGAAACAAATGAATCTAGCTCTATAGAGAATAGAGGCAACTCCCCTTATGAAGAGCAACAACTCCCTTTAAGAACAACAAAGGTTAAAAAAACTTTTCTCCCCCTATAAAAATAGGAAAAACCAAACATGTTTTGGGGAAAATTTAGGAGGTGTGGAAAATTTCACTCACACACCAAACTTAAAAACGAAGTTGAGGATATACATGAAGAAAAATATTCTCTCTTTCAATAAATGCAAGCTTGACACTATGTGACCCATAAACAAATGCATGAGTAGAGAAAATATTTGCAAATTGATTATCCATCATATCTCTTAAGAAAAATATTTTTTGCGGTTCACACATAAAAAATAGCATATACTAAAAAGTACATAACTCAAAAAGTAATCAATCAAATTTTAGATCAAGTTGAGTATCCAATTTAGCAAAGTGTATGCATGTTATGTGTGAAAACAATGAGAGATATGACTGCAAAACTACAAGATGGATACAAAAAACGATGCAATGCATGTGAATTCTAAACATAAATGATGCATGAAAAAATTGATTGGTCAAATACTTAAAAATTGAAAATTTTTCAGTTTCGATCGGTTGAGCATCGATTGAATACCAATCGAATCAGGCAGAAGCTAGACTTGAAAAAACTAGAAATTTTAGAGTGATCGAAAATCACACTCAATTGTTCGAAATTCTGAAAAACTGAATTTTTTGAAAAATTGCAGAAGATTATGCAGAAACTACTCAAACCAAGGAATTTCATAAATGAAATGTATGAGAATAAGTTTAAATGTTTTTCAAAAACATGAGTTTTTAATCCAGAACTTCAAAAACACAATTTTGCCAATCCTTAAACATATTTTACATCAAACACCATAGAAAACATAATCTGGGATAGCCAAACTAGATTCACACACAATTTCATGTACAAAGTTTAGCAAAGAGTAACTTGTGAAATGTGTGCAACTAGTAAAAGCATGAGATACATGTTGAGTGATATGGAGATAGTAATCAAGCACAATTTCTACATTATTCATCACATAAATTTGAAAGTGACTATCATCTAAAGAGTTATATCATATAATTCCCACATCTCCTAGAAAATAAGTTTGCGATCATGCATTTTTTTTTCAGCCTTATAGTATAAATGCATTTTTCTTATAATTTCTTTGCCTTTTTTATTATTATTTTAAGGCTACACCTTATTTTCTTTTTGTGCATGTGCTACACTTTTTCGAGCACAAAATCTTACCATATGCACTAAGATGTTCATGATTGATTAGTAAATAGTGGCGAGATAATTATTTATGCATTTCTCTTAGGATTTTTTAGTCCTTACGATCAAAAGCATGCGACTTCAAAATCAAGATCATGTGATTAAAAACTATAAACAACTCACACACAATATGCATTACATAGCTAAAACTAGCAAAGTGCAGAAAAATAAGCTCATCGAAGCTAATCAAGGTACACAAGCATGTTATGCAAAGATAGTATGGCCAACCTTAACTACATATTCATGATGTGTAATACAAAAGAAATAAAAATCTTTTTGGTTTCAAAAAAATTTTTATGACCAAAACTAAAAGCACACGTTATACTAAATGAATAAAAATGCAAATGCAATGCATATCAGTGCTAAAGTAAGCTATAGAGGGTACACAAATAAGAAATATCAATTTCTTAATTAACCCATAAGTACATGTACAAACTAGTACATGCTCATACAAAATCATATTTATCTCAAAATTATCATGCACTTAGTTGAGTTATACATACTATTCAAGTTTTTTCACAATATCAAGCATGTTCTAAATCAAGAGAGAGATATTATAACTCATGTCATCCTCAAAAAAATAAAAATAGACACAAAATAAAATATTTTTGTCTTTTTAAAAATATTCAATGTTTTTGAATTTTTGAGTAATCAAAACAACCTAAGAAAATAAAACAACCAAAAACTAAAAGTAAACATGTCCACAAACAATTGAAAGAATTAAATTAGGGACAAGTAAACAACACTTACCATAGAGAATCTTTTCTCACCCATATAGCACGAGTCTTCGGCTTGGTATGTGATAATCCATGTGAAACAGAGTGTATTTGAGGGATTACACCAATTTTATGAGAAAGACTGAAATCCTGCAAATTCCTTTCACAAGCCTCAAAAAGATCAACTGAAATAATAGTGTCCTTTTTATTCAAAACATCACAATAAAAAATAGTAAGACACTTAAAACTATCCATGATAACAGAGATCAAGGATCAACTCTAGGTATAATAACCTAAATCAAGAGCTAACCCGTTCTGATACCACTTGTATGTTTTTAGACCCCTATAAACTAGATTGTTTAACCTAATTAATTAACTAAGTAAATACTTAGGTTTATTATTTAGATCTAGGTTAAAACAATAAAGTCATATCACGTAAAGTAGTGGAAAATAAATAACACAATGATATGATCACTCAAGAAAGCCAAACCGGTAAAAAACCTGGGGAGGATTTAACCTAACTATTCTTAAGGTAAAAAGCAAATCCACTATAGAGAATCGAAGTTTACAATAGGACTTAGTCCACTAAAATCCTATTGCTACCATATGTAGAACTTACTGATATGACTACGTGCAAGCTTCGAATCCACGGACTCCTTCTCTATTAGGCCTTTGCAACACAAGCACCCACACTTGTGATAAAAAACACAAACTCTCTTGTTTGTGACTCCAAGATCACCCTTGAAGGTTTAGATCTTCAACTATTGTTAATCTGGATGCAGCAACTTTAGATCTACCAGTTCTAAAGATATGAGAGTGATATCCGGTAGTGACTTTGATAGAGGAAGGCATAGAACCTTTTTGATCTCACAAGAGCACCTCCAAAGTCATAATAAAACATGCCTAGGGTTTCCTTTATATATTAGAAGAAGTAAATCTGAAACCTTAATCCTTAATGGGCTTGAACTGCTGTTTGAGTTTAATTAAAATTCTACAGATATGTGTTTTGATCGGTCGAAGTTGTTTCTCGATTAGTCGAACTAGGCAGATTTCAAATTCTTCTTTCTATAGTTTTCTTGTTCTTGGATCTTGACTTGTATCACTTTGAACATTGTCTAATAATACCTATAGATTCTAAGATTTATATTTAGACAAGTTTGTGTTCACGATTTGCCAATTGTTCTAAGCTTTTAGAACCTAACAGAGGCTATGAGATTTTACATTTTAGGGTCTTCTTCATTATGTATTTGTGTTATTCAATATGTATATATTTTTTTTCTGCTAAGTTAAGTTGGAATAAAGGGACTGAATTGAGGGTTATTATTCAATTCAATCAATATGCTTGTTAATGATTAGTAAAGTCCACTTTATGCACCGAAATTAAGAGTTTTAGATTCCCAACTTCCTAACTGATCATGATGAAATTCTTTACTAATATAGTTCAAACTCCCTTGGATGTATCTGATTTGTGAACCATAGTCCAACTAATAATCAATGTAGTTTATTTATTCTGGACTACTGTGCACTTTCTAGCATCTACAACTTGCTTTTGAATATATAACTCCTAGATATGAATTGAACCACCTTTTCTTATAGTCTACTTCAATTAAACTTTGTGGGCTACATGCTTAAAAATAGCATTTCACATGTGCCACTATGAAATGTTTATCTCTTAGGGAGTAAGGGCTAGGGATGGGTAACTGTGTGAAGCTAAAATGAGACATTTTATACTCGTTGAATTTTTAACTTTCAAATAATTTAGCTAACATTTATATTCTTTGTAGCAAAAATACAAAAGGTGCATTCAAATAGTTGTAATTAGTAAATATTAATGTTTGAAATATGATGAGTTTACCATTTTATTTATTTATTATTATCTTTTTATTTAAACTCATATTTTTTGTATTTAATTCATTATATATATATATATGTTGATTAATTAATATATTATTATTGTATTTATAAGCATTTATTTTCCATTACAACAAATATTTCAATATAACCTTACACACATATTAGAATACAAGATCTTGTAGTTCAACTGTCCCCTCTAAATCAGATAAATTCATATCTCAAGGAGGTTTACAATAAGTTCTTTCAAAATTGACTATTTGTTCATCTGTTAGAAGTGTTTCAAAAATGTTTGCAATCAAGTAAATAACTCTATGAACAAATGGATCGGGTCAAATTAGAAAATGGAAAGATTTGTACAAGTTATACCTTCTTTCGTCACCACTTTGTGAAAAATCGTTAGGTATGAATATGTTAGATACCTGTAACACGATTGGTGAAATAGTATCTCTCTCCAAAAAAACATGTTTTTTTTTTTTTTTTTCCAATGAAGACACTATAGTTCAGATCTCCCTTTTCTCAAATATTGAATTATTAAATAAATAAAAAAAGAATACAAGAATGATATCTCGTTATGATGATTAATATTTAATATATATGCTCTTATATGAAATGCGGATAGAGTGAGAAAATCATGACCTTGTCATGATGTAAAGTTGTGTGTGTGTGTGTATATATAATTAAATACTAAAACGGACAAAAAATTAAGTTACAACTTCTTAAAATTTTGACAAGTCACCTACATTTTTTCCTTCTTTTATACTCCTGTAGATCATTATTTTCGTTTGTTTTCAATTGTGGATCTCTAAATGTGTCACATGAAACTTGGAAGGAAAAAAAAAAAAAACTTGAATGGACCAAGATGGATATCATGACCTTCAAATTTGGTGGGATGGTACCTCCCCAAGCCATAGAATTTGGGGTTACTTTAGGGGGGTCTCACGTTCTAGCTCGAGGGGAGCATATATATTTTGTAATTAATATTTCTAAACCAGCAAAAGGAAAAAAAAAGTTGTGGTAGTTCAATTAAGTACTTGCCTCAAGAAATTAAACTAAACAATGACGTTAAATAATATTTTCGTAGCTAGTATATATACAAGTCAATTTTTCGTAACAATGAACCAATATATATCATATATAGTTCGAGATTCATTTGTAATAGCTCTTACGATTTCATTGTGCACAAAGATTCTTAAGATAATATTAGCCTAAAGATTTAAAAGTCTGTCTCATCGCATGATGATGATGATGATGCCCAAACCAAAAACTTAATCCATTTTTCAATTGCTAATAACAGCAGGTTCAATACAATGTGACTTTCTTGGTTATGTGATCAGTAGGGATTGGTGGCCTGATTTGCATAGCATGAGATAGATTGATTGATTGATAACCAGTACACATTTGTCTTCGGATTATAATCGCAATAGCTGACTATAGAGGGTTTGCTTCATTTGTTTGGTACAATTTCAGTCTACCTAAGACGCAAGAGAGATGAAACAAGAGTTTTGGTGGTATCAAAATTTAAGAGATATGCCACTGCCGCAAGTGACTTAATGGTAAGGGACTTGAGTCAACAAGACTCTAGTTTTGGATTTGCATGCGCATCCTCTCATTAGTAATCGCGCTGGTGCCCATCTTTTTCTCGGTTATCCTGTGTGTGTAAGGGTTACCCTATCTCCCTAGGCATTTTTTTTCCTACCCAAAAAAAAAATCATAGACTACGTACATTTTTTTTCTAAAGTGTCATTAGTACTAGCCCAATATAAAGTAGAGGGACGACTAGTCGACCATCTATTTTGTCAAAGTTACAATTTGACAATAATTATGTTATATCCCAATATAAAGTAAGCATCCGAAAGTAAGCAAGGGATTTGTCTTGTTTAATTCTTCACACAATTTGATACTAATTGTGTTATATTTTCAATATAGGAAGTAAGCACCCCATAATAAGCAAATCTAAATTCAAATCCTACTACTAGCCTTTTTCAGTTGTTCATGATCAATCAAGGTATTTGTCTTGTTTAGTTGTTTACTAATTAATTGTGTGTTCAAAAACGTTAAATGCATGGCACACACGGTTCCTTTTTCTTTTGGTGGGTTAAGTAAATGCATTTTTTTAATTAAAAAAAATCTAAATCAACGGGGAAAACAGAGAGATGAAGAAATTTAGTGCATTGTTCTTTTTTTTTTTTTTCATAACATATGACTCAATTAATTGCAACTGATATTTTAAGCAATTGAAAAATGAAATGGTGCTTGGATTTGAGTTGTTAATCCAGGGGTACAGACACCTTCTACAATTTTATTCCTTAACCTTTACGCCAATTATCAATTTAGTCGTTAAACTTTATGTTTTTTTTTTCTTAATTTAGATTAACATTTTGAAAAAACGAAACAATCAAGTCATTCCGTTCAAATCTGTTGGCAACGATGCCGTTTAAACATTCTTTTTTTAAAAAAATTTGAAAAAGTTTAACAAAGAGCATTCAAGAGATGCATCATTTAATAAATATTGATGTTTGATGAGTATTATTACTAAAAATAATTGTTTGAACAGTTTCATTTGCTAAAAGATTTGGATAGAATCATCTGATTAAATCATTTTTACAAAATAAATGAGTAAATTGGAAAACTAGCTTTAAAGACTAATTTAATAATAAAAATAAAAATTAAAGGAATAAAATTAATTTTAGCTAAAGAAAAGGAAAAAGAGTAACGCGGTAACACATGTATGAGCTTTTATGCTCATTCTCATCTGTATGCATGATACATTTCTATATGATAAAATTTCAAATTATGACGTTTGCTTCATGATGATTACTCTTTATCATCAAACCAAGACAACAATTGATTTTCTGTGTACACAGAGTTTAAATCTCAAATCTCTTATTCGAAGGCAAGAGAATTTACTCATTGAGTAAATTGAAATTCACAGTATAGGTCATCTTTTTATTTTGTATTTAGACCCTTCTAATAATATTGTATTTTTATTATTAACGGATGTATCAAGATGTATCAGTGTATGAGCTATATGTTATTCAAAATTCTTTTGTAATTTATTTGCTCGTTTTCTATAATTATCAATTTCAAAGATTTCATTAAAATGAGATGCATAAGTAGTGACAGAGCTTTAAGTAGAGCCAAGTTAAATTTACTAATTTTTTATAAAAAAATCTATTAGTAAAACACAAATATATATTACCTAAACATAAAAGTATGTCTATATATAATTAATATAATTTATATATGTTATCTTCTCATATATAACAAAAAAAATTATTTTAAGTTATTCTTTACATAACTCAAAACAATTTTTTCTTCATCAAGTCAAATAACAAACTGTAAACTATCTTTTATACCAAATTGATCACAATTGATATTCCTCTAATAGTTTTAAATTAAGATTTTTCGTTAAATAAATTAGAGATTACACGGTTATAGATCATATAGTTTTAAAACTTCTGAAACATATAAAAATTTAATTTTAAGTAATATACATAATAAACATCACTTATATACTTAAACATATACAAGTCAATATAAAAATATAATAATAAAAAAGGAAAATATTATTTGCATAAATAATAAATGGAATAAAAATCTTTAACTCTTAAACACAAAACTGCAATTGTCATTTCTTATAAAAATAAAAATATATTCTCCCTATTGCTAATTCTCCAAATGCAAAAAATAATAATAAAAAATGGAAAAGAAAGAAGGTAGGGGTAGAATAAAATAAAAAATATATTTTCTAAATAGATTTATATTTCAAAGAAAAAATCTAGTACCACAACTTATGTTACAACTGTGATGTGGTAGAATGTGATAGGTAGAGAAAAAATAGTGGATCCATATGTAAATGATAGTCAACCACTCATAATCTGCCATATCAGAATTATGGTAAAAAATTGTGAAATAGTATGCGATCTTAGAACTACTCTATTTCAAAATTTTGGGGCTAAACATAGTTCAATCCTTGAAAGAAGGCTTATATTAATGAGATTTACTTCTTTCTTTCTTTATTTTTTTTAAGAATATAAACCTCGAATGTATATTAATTTAATGAGTTAGGAATGACATTCTTCTAAAAAAAAAAGAGTTATGTATGACATATGTGATATAACATATGAATAATAAGAACTAGTTGCCAATCCGTGCTATGCACAGGAAAGTTTTATATCAAAAAATTTCAAACTTAGAATTCAATCAACATACCTCATATTCAAACTGGTCATTTTTATTTAATCATAACATGCAAAAGAGGTTTGTTGAAAAGTTGGTTTACTGTATGGCTTCGGGACACCTCAGTCCTCACTATCAGCCATTGAACAAAAGTTTCAGAGAATTCAAGTCCTACCCAAGAAAATAGGATTTTTATGAAACCTTATATCTACATAAAGCATAATCCAATTTATCCAAACCTACTGTATCTGAAATTTCAACTGAAAATTTTCTCAAATTTGAATCACATACACAAACTAAAATTCAATTTACACATAGTTCAAAAGAAACCAATACCGAAAAACCCATTCCAGTCTTTATTTGCCTTCACTGCTTCTTCTATAAGTGGGTTTGTAGCAAGGAAGTCAATACCGTATCGGAAGCTGTACCAGTTTAGCCAGTGGTACGATATATTTTGGGTACTGGTCAATACAGGTGTACCGTTTCGGGTTTACCGCTATACATATAAAATCCTATATATATATTTACTGAATTTAAATCCTATGTCTTTAAGTATATTTAGGCCCAATTCATCATTATCTTTATCCTTCTACAATGGCCCAATCCATTACAAATAAATCTAAATTATCTAATCATTATATTAAAAAAAAAAAAAAAACTTCAAACAAGTGTAAAAGGTCAAATATCCCACCTAACTATCACATGAATTCTGAATAGAATTCAATGCCTTGAGAAGCCAAATGCTCAGACCCACATGAATTCAATGCCTTGAGAAGCCAAATGCTCAGACCCACACGTTACTTTCAATAAAAAATAAACACATCCCACAGGTTTTCAAAATGCACTAAGAAGCCAAATGCTTAGAACTGAGAGAAGTCTGGTCTCTAGTGTTCATGAGTAGAGAAGAGGCGAAGAAAAAAAAAAGTCTAGTTTGAGAGATGCAAATTAACAAAACGAGGCCATGATGCAAAGGTCGGCTTCGTCGGAGCTTCGTCGTTGTCTCAGTGTCATTGATCTATGGATTTTTTCAAGCAAACATTAGTTTTAAAGAGGTAATACTTGTTCTTAAATGATTTCGGCCGGAATGACCGGAACCCCCCGAAATGGCCGAAATCACCCAAAATAGTCCTGCATAAAAACCGGTAAGAAATGGGAGGGTCACCTGTACCGATTTGGTCGCCGTAACTGTGGGGACTATTTTTGCCGGTCCTCGGCAAGGCCATGGGTGCAGTGCCGAGGAGGCTCATGTTGCCGGTCCTCGGCAAGGCCATGGGCGCAGTACTGAGGAGGCTCAAAGTGTCCCACATCGAAGAGAGCTTCCCCCACTTTCAACCTTATAAGCTGTGAAGCGAAGGAAGTAGTGTACCATCGTATTTCGGTATTCGAATACGAGAATACGATGGTACACTACTTCCTTCGCTTCATAGCTTATAAGGTTGAAAGTGGGGGAAGCTCTCTTCGATGTGGGACACTCTGAACCTCCTCGGTACTGCACCCATGGCCTTACCGAGGACCGGCAACATGAGCCTCCTCGGCATTGCGCCCATGGCCTTGCCGAGGACTGGCAAAAATAGTCCCCACAATAAAAAGGAAGCTCTTGAGGGCAATGCCCATCATCGGTATTGTCCGCTTTGGGGCAAGGGTGGCAGTTTTTGAGACTTGCTCCGACCGCATGATACCCGCACGGTTTCGGTACCTTTGAAGGGCACGTCTCTACACCTTCCTTTTTATTGTGGGGACTATTTTTGCCGGTCCTCGGCAAGGCTATGGGCGCAGTGCCGAGGAGGCTCATGTTGCCGGTCCTCGGCAAGGCCATGGGCGCAGTACCGAGGAGGCTCAGATGTCCCACATCGAAGAGAGCTTCCCCCACTTTCAACCTTATAAGCTGTGAAGCGAAGGAAGTAGTGTACCATCGTATTCTCCTATTCGAGTACCGGAATACGATGATACACTACTTCCTTTGCTTCACAGCTTATAAGGTTGAAAATGGGGGAAACTCTCTTCGATGTGGGACACTTTGAGCCTCCTCGGCACTGCGCCCATGGCCTTGCCGAGGACCGGCAAAAATAGTCCCCACAATAAAAGAAGCCCCAATGTGGGACTGGCTAACTTCCTCGGCACTGCGCCCAGAGCCTTGCCGAGGAGGGCGGTGGGCGGTCACACCCAAAGCGCGGTGCCTGACCCTTACCCATCGTGCCCCCACAATATAAAAAGAGAGCTTCTTTTATTGTGGGGACCATTTTTGCCGGTCCTCGGCAAGAATATGGGCGCAGTGCCGAGGAGGCTCAGATGTCCCACATCGAAGAGAGCTTCCCCCACTTGCTACCTTATAAGCTGTGAAGCGAAGGAAGTAGTGTACCATCGTATTTTCGTATTCGAATACGAGAATACGATGGTACACTACTTCCTTCGCTTCACAGCATATAAGGTAGCAAGTGGGGGAAGCTCTCTTCGATGTGGGACATCTGAGCCTCCTCGGCACTGTGCCCATGGCCTTGCCGAGGACCGGCAAAAATGGTCCCCACAGTAACGAGATATTTTGGCCGTACCGGCCGGTACGGTACGAAATCGTCTCCCTTGGTTTGTAGATCTCATTGATTGTGCCATTCTTTTCATTTTTCATCATCATTCAACCTTAATCAAAACCAATAATCCAAATATCTAAATCAAAGAAAATCAACCCAATAACCCAAATATATAAATCAAAGACAAAATGCTATAATCACATGAACATATATCATACCAAGACCTTAAAATGATTTATATACAGAGATATAGTGTAACACCCCAACCTAATTGCATAATTCATTTTATGGGTTTATATGCTTATTATTATCTTAATTACTTTAAGTGCGTAAAGCTTTGATATTGTAATATTATAAAACATATATGTTCTTTTAATGTAATGGAAAGAAATTATAAGGTAAGGGTTTATATGTAAAGTTATATTGTTGTTTGGGCTTTTCTAGAATATAAGCTTTTAAGGGGGGAAAGTAAATTTTTAAAAGGTTAAAGGGTGACTCACCAACCCTTTTCCCTTAGCATTACATGTGCCCTAACCCAAAGTCCATTTCTCTTATCTTCTTTGCTGCTCCAGAACAACTTCTTGGTTCAATTCCTTTTGCTCTTGCACGGCAGCACCATCTCACACACCAACAACCCTCCCTTTCTCACTGAAACCATATATCTCTCTCCAAAGAAGAAACTGAAAGAGTAACACTAAAGTTTTAGCTTCAAAGTTGTGGGTAAGTAATTAAAACCTCATTTGATTTTGGGTATTTAGATAGTATAATTGTCTTATTATTTTTCCTTCTTTATTCTCTAATATGATTTTAGAAGTTGAACTTGTGATTCTGTTTTAGTAATTTGAAATATTGATCATATTATGGTCAATTGGATGCTTATTAAGGTATTTTAATATGTATAGTATAGGTCTAAAAATACCCACATGAAATGAAGGCCAATTGCTATTAGTTGATGATTTTGTAAGAACATATGTTGAAATTGTCACTGTGATAGATTTGATGTTCACAACAAGAAAAATCTGTATTAAATCATTTTTTGTAAATTAGGATGCTAGGAGTAGTTTTTATGAATTCTAAGACACATATGGTTGTAATGGAAGTGGTCTCACAGCATTTGGATTGATATAAAAATAATGGTTTAATTTCTAAGTTGCATGACATTCTGTTAGGACAGATTTGACCATGTTGACTTATATGATTTTTAATTAATTATAGTTTTATGTGTTGACTCTGAAATTGATATGGTATATACTAGACATCCAGGGAAGTAGCTCTGTAAAATGTCATGACATTTGGATGTGTATGGACAGCCCATTGGTATTTTACAAATGACGCATATGCTGCTGAAATGGACTTTGTGGATTTAATTTTGAAGTTAGGTGAATGTTTTGAGTTATAATTTAATATGCTTACTTATGTATGTTTAGATCATAGATGAATTTTTATGCCTTGGTTTCTCTATGTTTTGTATGTAATGTGTTTGATGAATGTACCTTGTTTTTAGGGAAACTTTATGTGATGGGAATTAAGATTTTCTTGAGTTTAAGAGTTAGGTTGCAATTGATGTATAAGTTTAAATACTTAGGAAGAGTTTGTTAGTAATAAGTGGTCTTTCATTTAGGTGACGAGAACGAGAACATGGACACTTGAGCTCCTCTTATACAAATCTCTCGCGTCTTCTATTTTCAAGTAAGGGATATGTGACATGTGCGTTTGATAAGTATAAAAACTATTTAGAAAATTATTATGCGTGAAAACCTTTTAATTAGAGATATTACATATAAGCATGGTTTAAGTAAAGATTTATGTTCGTGACTTATTGAATCCTATATAGATGATAATTTTAGCATATTAATGCTATTATTTATATCACGAACATAATATTTAAGAATGAAGTGGATACGCTATTGTTGTGAAACATTTATGTAAAATCAAAGTTATCAGAAAAATATAGTTTTCAGTTATTCTATTGTTATGATCTGAACTCAGCTAGTAGGGGTTATAGTACTGGTATTTCCATGGAGATTCTGATTGGCCATTAAAAGTGGGACTGGCTCTGCTGTACCTGCCCTTGTTTGTAACGGCAAACTTGGAGAGGATGCCAACCTACCCCCATGGTTGAAGATATGTATTATAATATGATCTCGGGATAACCTAGCATTGTGGGGAATGCTGGATACCTAGTACTTTGTGCTGGAAGCCTCTCAAAGTTGTGACAGACTTATAATTGGACTGACTAATATGTATATAAATGAGCTATTAAGCTATTTGGAAATTATAAGAAAAGTATGATGATAAGAAAGGTATGTTGAATGTGTTATAAATCTGATAAGAAGTTTATGATCAAGTATTTTATAATCTATTTAAAGATAAGGTTACTGAATTATGTTTAAGTTCTTTATTATGTCCTTTTATTATTATATGAAAGGAAAATGAAGTATTTTTATCTGAAAGTTCATAAGTTATTTTAAGAACAATATGAATAGTATGAAGACTATTTTATCAAAGCTGACATATCTATAAAATATTTGATTTACATGCATTCTTATTAAAGGCCCATAGAGCTTAAAACCTTACTGAGCTTTGTAGCTCACCCTATTATATTTCAATGCACAGGTTCTTCTTGGAAGCAGCGAAAGTATTAGAGGTGGCAAGAATTCTGTGATTCTTGTTTGTTAGAATGTATAGTTTTTGTTGTTGTTGTATAGTAGTTTAGCTCTTTTGTTGTATAGGAGGAATCAAGGTGTACTTGATCCTTGAATACAAATATAATTCAGAACTGTTTTGAACCCCAGTTGTATGTCTTTGGGGTTAGGTTTGTAAATAAGAATTTTTCTAAACGTTTAGCTATATAATATTTACATGAATACCTGAAGTTTCAGCCAAGTGGTAATTTTGCAAAGTTCAAATGAAATGAAGTTTCAAGGTTTTCATCTTTTTTGTATATTATGGCTTTTATGCAAGAAAATAAGCAGGTATACAAGAAACAATTCTTGATAAGCACCTTCAGTTTAGGTTGGTTTATGTAGTATTGAGATAAACTTGATATTAACATGCCGGTCTTGCTCTAAATTCTAATGTACAGGTTTGGGGCCATGACATATAGCATATTATGAATATATCATATGATAACTTTTATACAATTAGAATTTGTCATGATCAATTGTGAACTTGAACTATTACAACTCTTTCTAGGAAAAAGCAGAATCAAATTGTAACTTATGCATGTTATTTGAAAAGCAAAAATAATTACTTGTACATGGTGAATCATATGACAAACTTTGTTGGTGGCAGAAGAAAATGGCTAATATGCATTTTCTGGTTTAAGTCCAGTTCATTACTTCAATTCTATGTAAATATTTTAGTTTTAATCTAGTCTTAGACTACCAATTCTAAAGCTAATTATCAACAAAGCTCCTAATTTTATCTTTGCTTTTAACCCCAGATTCCTCTATGAGTTGGACTAACACCTTGAGCAAATTTTGAAGTCTGCATCTTTGGCTAAAATTAATCTCCCATTTGATCGGGGGAACATAAGAAAGTACCAATACAAACTGTGAGTGCTTCCAAGTGTAGAAAAGGATTATTGAGATACTGGCTTTTAGTAGGACCTGGTGATTTCCAACTCTTCCCATCTGGCTGCCATCAACCAGCTCTTTACATTGTTACCATGCAAAATGAATCTTCATCTGCTTCAATGGGCATTAAAGTTATAACTTCATCAGTCCCAATAAAACCCCCTCAATTTGCTACCATGAAAAGTGAAAATTACCTTCTAAATGTGCTTTCAAACTTAGATCCCATTTACACTAATTTTTCCGGTTCAAAAATACTTGTTATGCTTGGGTTTAAGTAACATCCACCATGCTTGGTTTGTCAATTGTCAATAGCATTTTTGGTTTGTCACATGGGTGGTGTTTCAATGTGTTAGTGATTCCTTTGACAACTAAAACCAAGAGACACAAACCATGAAGTTGACTTAAACTAATGTAAGAGTATAACTATCAAATTATCAAAAAGAAATATGCAAAAGTGAGTGAGACATTTTGTCAAACACATGGTGTACATGTTCTAATTGGGAATGAAAGGACATTTTAACAACATGAATCCACCCAAAAAATACAGAAAAATGAAAAAGTAAGTGAGACATTTTGTCAAACACATAGTGTACATATTCTAAATGAGAATGAGAGGACAATTTAACAACATGAATCCACCCAAAAAAACACTGAACTATCAAAGGAAGTTTCAACTTTCAATTCTATGTAAATATTCTCATGAGAATAATCCAATCTCACATTAATGTTATAAAAAATCAAGCCACATAAACATTGTTCTAATCATGTAGAATTTGATGGTCTCCTCCATGTGCTTTTTTTGAAGAAGTGTTAGAAACACACGACAATATCACAGAGAACCAAGAAAAATTCTCCTCATACGTTGCGTCAGAGATGTGAAAAAATTCTCTTTATTTTTATACCCAAAAAGCAAAATAAAGATGGTTAAACCCAAACCTAACATTTGCAAATCAAATGGCAGAGAACCAAAGTCTGATGAGCCTGATTTATGGATTCAACAACACATCAAACCATAACAAAACCAATTACAACAAAACTTAAATCTCACCATAAAACCATAACAGAACCAACCAAAAAAAAAAAGAAAAACCGAAAATTAAACATGCATAACAGAATGAACAAAACATATTCATTACAGAGCAAACAAAAAATCAAAATTAAATTGTTGAAAAACCATAACAGAATAAAAGGGTCTAAAACAAAATTGGAATAGAAAATTAGTAATTCTGTAAGCAATCTTTTTTGTAATTTTCGTAATCTATAAAATAGCTTGACTTGACTATGAAAAGAGAGAAACAAAATCATATGAAACCAACATGTTCTCTAGAACCAAATAGGATTACAAAAACGTACCAAGCTTTAGAGGCCAAGACATGAGCCAGTAGACGTGAACAGAGAGAGCAACAGTGAGAGAAGAGGCGAAGGGTTTGAGCCAAAGAGAAAGGGATGAGGGGAAGCGTGAAGAGAGAAGAGTAAACCTGTGTCTAGGGTGTTTAGTTCTGGCTAAATTTGTGTTTGAGTCTATTGGGGTTTGTTTATTTTTAAAGATAAGTATTGGGTTTTTGGAGAGAAAAATAGTGTTTTTAATTTTATTTTTTAAATATTGTGTTAACGTGAAAAATTGTGGGAGTTTCAGAGGTTTCGGTTATATATATATATATATACTAGTCGTTTAACCTGTGCGATGCACATGTTAAATTACTGAATGAGTTCGGAAGGAACAAAAAAACATTATATTTGAGTTTAAATGGCCACAATTAAGACTTTAAAAAGAAAAACAGTTAGCAATGTAGCATAGATGCATGAAATGCTTGTGAGGAGATGGGTAGATGGCTATATGGCTAGCTATATCTATCCACAACAGGCATTGAAATCATCTAAAAAAAAAAAATGTAATCATAAATAGGTAATAAATAACACTGTATAACTAAAAATAAAATAAAAGGACATAAGAAAATGACTTAATATTTTAAATATATATTCATAGTTAATTGGAAATTTTTATAGAAAGTAATTAATTGATATCAAGAACATAATAAATTCAGGACTAAAAAACTACTTGAATAAATAAATCTTTAAATTATCATTTTTTTTTTAAAATTTTGTGATTAATACTGAATCAGCAATGTACAAAAATCTATACAATATACACCTCTAAGCATTACTCTAGTCTTTGTAGCATATTATATGCCCATGCCAATTTAAAAGGAAACTGTGTAGATCTAACTAATAAAGTCACGTAACACAAATATTTTAATAACACTATTGGGAGATAGTTGGAAACCAAAGCCCAAGTGAAAGATGAAATAAATAAATGAAACAAATTTAGTAGGAGTATTTTTTTTTTTTTTGGTATAAAATAATAAAAGTAAGGATGGAATGGTATTTTACTTGTACCTTCCAAGAAGTTGCATTTCTGCTTAAAAGTTGTTAAAGTAGCCAAACTCAACTCCCCCACGTGACTATCATCTCCTCTTCTACAATGCCACTTTTTCTTTCTCTTTTTACTTCTTTCCCTTTCTTAATTCTCTTCATTCTTATCTTTTATATGACATTCCTTCATCTCCTTTTTTTTTTTTTTTTTTTTTTTTTTTTTTTTTTTTTTTAAATCTTGTTTTCTCTCATAGTGCCTCTGTAACTCTCTCCTATGTTTTCAAAATCTATCGTCTTTATAAATAAATAAAAAAAATCAAGTTTGGTTTCATAATAAGAGAAAAAGAGAAGGGGGTTTAACTAAAACATTTATTTTTGTTGACATATTTTGTGAACTAACGTATGTAGATTTGAACAAATATGCTAAAGTGTTGCAAAATACATTATTTATTATAGAATAGAATTGGAACAAGTAACACAAAAGAAATAAAAAAGTAAAAAAAAAATCTATTGTATCTAAAAAAAAAAAAAAGTAAAAACAATCAAGTGTGATTTCATAATTAGAGAAAAAAGAAGGGGTTTTAACTAAAACATTTATTTTTGTTGACATATTTTGCAAACTAACGTATGTAGATTTGAACAAATGCTAAAGTGATGCAATATATATTATTTATTATAGAATAGAATTGGAACAAGTAACACAAAATATATTAATGAGAAGATCAAGTGAGGAATATGAACTTTAAAGAATGATAGATGTTATAAGCCATCACTATATAACTAGATACGTATATCTTTTTTTTTTTTTTTTTTTTTTTTTGTGTTGTTTTTGTTTTTCCACAATCTTCTGTCATCTATCTACTAAAGGTATTGCCAAAGAAAAATGGCAATTTAAGGTTGAAACTCATTTCTTTTTTGCATTAATAATTTAAGGTTGAAACTTGAAAGGTGTTATTAAGAGCTAGAATATGGACGAAAGTACTGGAAAGAATTGAGGGATGGGGAAGAAGATATATTGGTCACTTCGGGGGGACCACCTCCAAACAGAGTCAGAGAACAAGAAAAGGAGAGTAACTAATTCCCAGCTTCTTTATTATTCCCCAAATTGGAGCTTATATACAATTACAACCAATTCCAATCACAGTAACTACCCCCAAATGGTCTAGCCATTCCCTAACTAACTCTCACTAACTGATCACTTAGCTGCACCTGCATCTGTATAGCAGCAGTACACGCGCCCATCATCACCACAATAGGCACACCACATCACACTGTTGGGCACGTCACACACACACTCTACAAATCCAGCTGTTAGCCACCTCACACACACACACACACACACACACACACGCGCTACCGAGCCAGCTGTTAGGCACAACATACACACTACTAAGCCAGCACACCCAGTATCTTAACAGGTGTTAACTTCTTCTAGAGGTGTAGAATTAGAGCAAGAGGCGAAACTAAGATTCAAAGTTAGGATGGGTCAAAGTTTTTTGTTCAAGAATATTAAAAAGTTAGAATATTAATATTAAAGATTGACAATGATGTATTATTAGTATTATTTTTTTTGTATTTTTTTAAATCAATAATATATATTTATAATCAAGAGTTCTGTAAGTCAATTGGCACGCTTGATATATTCAAGGTCTGATTAAGGTTAGACCAATTTTTTATTCTATCCACATTATAAATTTTTTTAAACAAAATTTATTTATTCTTTTCAAATAATTCTAAAAAAAAAAAACTATAGTTAAAAGTTCAAATCCATGTCTAGTACCTGTTTGGGTATAGCTGAAACAGGCGCATTTCAGCGTCAGCGTTTCCTTCTTTTTTTTTTTTTTTGTGGAAAAACGCATTTCTGCCCAGACATGTGGGTCCCATGTACTGTTCACGAGACCCACAAACCTCTTTTTTCAATAAATTTTTCATTAAAAATGGGTCCCACGATACTATTTACACATTTAAGAATTATTTTGCTACAGTGTTTTTAGTTTTCAGCAAAATAAGCGGTATTCAAACGGACCCTAATATTACATTAATAAAACAACTAAAATAATGATTAATCAACATCATGCACTAATATTTAGCGAAAAAAAGGGTTAGACAATTATTGGAGTCTTTGTTAAGGAATTTTTTATTTATAATTACTTGGTTAAGGTAGAGATAGTATAAAGATGTGAGATTTTTTCCTTTAAAAATTTTCCATTTTGAAAAAGTAGTAAAAAAAGAAAAGAAAAAAAAGAGATCTCTTAAATAATCACATGATAATGAATGGTAACTTTGAGTCTTCAACTATGTAAATAATAAAACTTTTCCCATCACTACATTAACTTAGCTAAGGCACAAAGTTTTTTACCAATAGACTAATTACACAAATGCTCTGGTGGCTATTTAGGTAAGGCACAAAACAATAGATTGTTGTTTTACATGTGTATTACATTTATGCATGCATGCCAAGTGTGTCCCAAAGTTAATAAAACATTAAAAATTAATAAAATTCTATCATTAAAAAAAGATAAACATTTTCCACGGGTTGTGTTAAAGAGAAGTAGCTTTTGAAAAAAATAAATTTTTTTCATGGGTTGAGTTAACGACACCAACTGATCTAAGTTGCTAGTGACATTAATTGGTATGTGGATGGAGTGATTAGCAGCATAGGAGTTGTCTCTGTGACTATGTGGGGGAGTCATTTGAAAGGGACAAATAGCTCTCAAATTAGAGGTAAAAATCGGTTAAAGATTATTGGGTTTTTGTGATTTGTTTTGCTAGAATTTATAATTGATTTGTTATAATTTTTTTTAACTTAAACTTTGTCCAAAGATTTTTTATTATTATCTAAGATTCTAAATATGTGAAATGTTTTGTAGATTTTCCTTGTTGTCCGGATTTATAAATTGTCCAAATGTTTAGGTAAATGTTTTTCTTGATATTCTTGGGACAATCAGACAAGGGATGATTTGATAATTTTTTTCATTTTTGGTTTCATAGGTCAGCTTGTAAATTTTTTAGGAAAGGGGGGGCCAAGTATATTAATTTAGAGCCAAAAGTAAAATTTTTATGCTAATATATATACTAGGGAATTTTTTTTCAAAGGCTGGGGGGGGGGGGGGGGGGGGGGCATGGTCCCCTTCAGCTCCTAGGTAGTTCCGTCCTTGATTAAAGCAACTCTCTTTGGTGTTAAGATAGCATCATCCATTCAAAATTTAATAACAACATGTATCTATATATATATATATATATAGCTTCACCATTGTTAAACATGTAAATTTAGAGCAATGCAACACTTTCATATCTCTTTAAAATTTCTCATCGTGTGAGATAGGAGTTTAGAAACTAATCATTTTGACATAACTTCACCTCTGCGAAACTTCAGAGCAAAATGATAAACTATTGTGTCTCTTTTGAAAATTCTAATTTTAGTATTGGTCTCAACACACGTGAGCTATACTAATATGAATAGTTTTCAAGGCCATCTCCCCAATCTCCCCTCTCTTCTTTTGAATGATACGGTGCATGGTCCCAAATGTCACCAAGACATTATTAGTAATCAAACGATTAGACATAAAAGCACTTTGATTTTCACTAATAATAGGAGGAAAACTAAGTTTCAAAGTAATGCCAAAATAAATGAACTTTAAATTTATAGTTGCTGGGGCTATGATTGATCATATGCATTTTAATTTTGGGGGTTGATTACCATTAAATTTTTAAAACAGTAACCCATTTTTAAAGGCCAAAACTAATTTGTAAATTTTTTTTAATGACCCTCTAAGCCATAATATAATTCTGCCCCTGACTTTCTCTTTTATTTTAATTTTATCACCAAGACAATAGTTCAAAACACAAAGCAAGACAAACAGATAAAGGAAGAAGTTGCCAACACTTGACACTAGCAAGAAGCTACAAACACATTATCACATTTAACTATGTTGCTTTAACTAATCAGTAAATCCCTTGCTTGCAATTCTAGAAGGCATTTTGGCATCCATCCCTTCAACCAAACAAAGGTTAACATTTACTCGATAGGATGAAGGCCTGGTTTTAGGGAGTAGTTCCCACCAAGTCCATGTCTTACTTGTCCTATAATACTCCAACACTCAACTAAGATAACTGGTTCCAATTACCATGTTACCCACTCAAATCCGTTGTGTACACAATGGATTTGACCTCCAAGGATAAACCCTTGTAGTGCTAAAAGTATTCTTTCTTAGCACATAATTGGGACATGACATCCTTACTACATGATTCTCTCTTTCTTGAATCAATTACCTACAACTAGAACATGATTTATTACCGAAACAACACACGGTTTTCACTCCACACACAAAAAAAAAAAAAAAAAAAGTTTCTGGTTTAATCAAAATCCATTTTAAGGCAAATTGGATAGCTAGGCGCGCGGCTCAGCCAAGTGAGGTTGAGAACATGGGAAAATCAATTGGAGATACCAAAATGAGTGGCGAAAAGAAAGCATATATAATATAACTAGTACTTGTACAAATTTCTTGATATGTATTCTTTTTGTTCATTTCGGATAGCATTATATATGATACACATGCTAAAAAAGAAAGCTAGATCAACATGATCTTATAATAAATGGTCATAGTTGATTCATCTTAATCATCGAATTTGATGGACTAAGAAGACTATAGGCATCATGACCCTTGTTAATGCTAACAATGTTGGATCGACGAGCTGGACTAGACAGAATTAAGGAATAACCTTTAGCAAAGCCGCAACCAGGACTAAAATCCTCGCTGCTGTCCATCTCTGCCAACACTCTGTAAAACAAATCAACTTCGCAAGGGAGCACAAGAGGGCCTTCACTATTGTACCCATATTCCAATTCAGCATCCTCTAGCAGCATCGCGAACAAAGGATGATTAACAAGCTTGGTCTTGATCACAAATCGTTGTTTTTGAGGTCCGACATAGACTGCGAAACAACCTTCCGGAGCTACTTGTCGATTCTTCTTGCGCTTTGTCAATGAACTGAAAGTGGTAGAGGAAGATGAACAACATTTTTTGTTGCCAGCTACTAGTGATAGACATCGTTTCCATGCCTTGAAAATCAAGGTGTTCCTGCACTTAACTTCTACAATTTCCATATTAAATACTTACACGTATTTGATAATCTAAGTAAGAGACATATATAGAGAGGTTTTGTAATGGGAAAACACTTTCAATTGAAGGTGTGAATCCAAAACAAGAAGAAAAATAGAGATGGAACTATATGCAAAAGTTAGAAGATGCGTATAGAAGAGCAATAGGTTTTGAAATGAGAGTCCGGTTTAGTACAAGTTATATATAAAGGCCCATACTCCATTTGCAGACTAATATTGAGAATATTATAATCTCAATATATGCATATGCTCCACAAATAACTTGTTGAAATAAAAGACAACTTAGAGAAACCTACTTGCAGATAATGGTCAAAGCAATGAGTAGAAGACTAGGAGGTTTTATTGGTGAAAAAGGAGGATGGACTCAGGTGGGGGGTCAGGGGGGCCAGGCCTCTGGGTCCATTTTTTTTAACTTAATTTTAGTTATTATATATATATATATATATATATGTTATTTTTGTAGTTGGCCCTTCTAAAATCTTGGCCCCTTCTTAATAAGCCTAACTAGTTTCATTCAAATAACAACTATCAAACCTTAAAACTTAACAAAAATAATAATGGTAATGGTATTTTAGCAAAAAGAAAACAATTTTACCACCAAAAAACCAAAAAATCATGTGTTATTGAAGAAACTAAAGCTAAATTTTATTGCAACTACAGTAAATTAGTATAAATACCAGTTGACTGTAGCAAGTTATTAAAAATAAAATTTAATATTTTATTAAGATTATATTTCTTCCTTCAATTAAAAAACTCAAATTATCTCACTTTCTTTATTATTTTAATTAGTTGTTTATATTATTTTAAATGAAGTGATAAAAAAAATAGAATATTTGATATTAGGTGTATTATAAAATGAGGTGGAAAAATAAATAAAGTACATTTTTGAGGTGCTAAAAGCTAAATTTTTTAGCACCACCGCTGTAAATGCTTTAACTTAAAAAAAAAAAAAAAATCCTAGCCAGCCTAGTATTAAAAAAAAAATTATTTTGTTTTTATTTTTGTTTTTGTTGGTAAATGATTGCATCTTAATATATTTAAAAACAACGATTTTGAGTATTTATAATTTTTAATACTATATGAATGTCTATTTGGAGTTTTTTTTTTTTTTTTTATACTCCGGCCCTTGTTAGCTTAAAATCCTGAGTCCGTTTTTGTTGGTAATGGCATGGATGCCACATTATAAATGGGAGTAGCTTACCACCATGCATCCTTGGCGTAATGGTCACTTCACAAGTATAAGTGCTTGTAGAGTATGGGGGACAAGGGTTAGGGTTCAAGTTTTGAGGAGAGAGCTTCACACACATATACACTTAAATTATGCTAGAGTAGAATTTCTATCTTGTATTAAAAAAAAAAAGATAAAGAAAAAAAGAAAAAGGTGGGAATAGGTTTAATGAACTTCTAGGAATTTTACTATTTTTGATATTTTAACTAAAACAGGTTTAAAGAAAGTGATGATTATTAAACTACAATATAAAATTTGACATGTGCAATGTAATAAAAAATTTAACAAAATATGATTTTTTGTCTCTATTGTTTTTTTTTTTTGTCTAAGTGTGTAGTTTGATGATTATGGTAGTTAATTACTAATAGTCTTATTTTTATCTAAATATGAATTTTAACAATTATAGTTGTTATTAATAGGTAATTATGCTATTTATTAATAATATTTTGATTTAATTGTAACAAGATTCTAATGGACATTTAAATATAGAACAAATTAAAACAAACTAATAATATGTGTGTGTGGAATAATGATATATGAAATTGTGAGGCTTCAACATTTTTTATGGTAAAATATTATGAAGTTAACTATAGATGTCAAAAGGTAAAGTTTAATAAAAAAAAATTCTTTTATTTTATTTTTGACTAAATATGAATTTTGAACATTATTGATAAGCATGTATTATATGATTGTATATTGTGGGATATCCAATACCTTTCTTTTTAGATAAAAGATCTCCAAAACTACTTATGTGGCACAATATAAAGAGGTCAATCAAAAATCAAACTTCCTTAATATATATATATATATATATATATATATAATCAATTCTAGATAATGAGACTTTGAGACGTATTGAAAACATTATATTTAATGTGATAAATGCCCCCACTTAAAAGAGTTTGATTCTACCAAGAGTTTTATAGCTTAATAGGTACTCTTTAGTGTTTCCAACAGAGAAATCCAGAATTCAAATCTCCTCACCTCTAACTATTGATGTATCCAAAGAAAAGTTTATATTGAGTTCAAAGCCATTCATTGTCAAGATACAACAAATTCACCAAACTGCAAAGAATAATTCCAATATCTATTAAAGATAATTTCTTAAGAAATTGTATTTTTTTTATAATTATAATTAACATCCTTAATTTATAGGCAAGGAAGAGTTATGAATTTCTATTTGAATTGACACATTCTTTGAGTATTATGACCTTTTAGAATAATTCTTAACCTTTTAGAAAATAAAAAATAGCTTTTATGATCTACAAGTTTTGTTCTAGTGCATTTTATCCCATTTTAATAAATAAAAACTTATCATCCAATCTACACACATCATATGCAACATGTCTAGCTATGTGCCAAGTGTGCCACTCGCTGCGCGCGTGTTGTGCGTTCTAGAACCATATGTCCATAGATTCTCTCAATTACTTTATTTGTCAGTATTTATGTTATTTGTTAGTATTTATGTTACTTTATATACACACACACACACACACACACACAAAAAAAAAAAAAAAAAAAAAAAAAAAAAAAAAAAAAAAAAAACTTAAAAAAAAGAACTTTTAACGTCCAACACAAGCCTTAAAATAGAAGCCCACTCCTTTCTTCCATATCACAATCTATGTTACACATTTGTTTTTAACAAACAATGCTTCCTCTATGTTAATATATTCTTTATTGAGAAAAAGTTTATACTAAAAGAACTTATTTATATATTTT
Source organism: Lithocarpus polystachyus (assembly GCA_033629205.1). NCBI lineage: Eukaryota > Viridiplantae > Streptophyta > Magnoliopsida > Fagales > Fagaceae > Lithocarpus > Lithocarpus polystachyus. The sequence continues at coordinate 2,789,917 of CM066171.1, read as the reverse complement.
TTAAAATATAATTTAAAATTATATATGAAAAAATTGAATATCCCTAGCTCTCCTACTTTATTTTTTTATAGATATAATTGGACTTCTAATTAATTTATTATTATTATTATTATTATTATTATTATTATTTACTTCTACTCTTTTTTTTCGATTGCTACTTCTACTTAGTTTGTCTAAAAAAACCCAACATTTTTTTTTAGAATCAATTATTGGTAAACTTGAGTAAAAGTAAAGGATATATAATAAGTTATGCCTTCATCCAAAAATAAAAAAGTTATACCATCCAGCCCCAGGCTATTACTGAAAGAGCCTCACAGCCTTTATTACTCAAAAGAGTACTACTGGAAGTCTGAAACCAAAACAGACCCGTTTGATAATGTTGTTCTAGTAACATTATTTAAACAATACAACATGTATTTTTACCATATTTTTTTATTTACACGTATTTTCATAATACGTAAACAATGTTATTAGAATAATATTACCAAATTGACCCTTAGTGCATTTCGAACAACTCTAGAGGCCTAATTTTTTCAATCAATCTCAAAATTTTAATTTGGTACAATCTGGACTAGCTAGCAAATAAAAAAAAACAAAAAAAAAAAACGTACAACTACCGTTTTCCATATTGGAAAAATTTTACTTAAACAATTGGCATTCGTTAGAAAAATTCAACTGGTACCTAGCCGTAGTTCAACTAATATAAAAAGGAAATACACTGTTCCTAGACAGAGGCTGAAGCAACTGATTGTGAAATAAAAAAATGAAAATTGAAGACCAAGAGTATTTTTTTTTTTTTTAAGGAAAAAAGACCATGACTATTTGATTCTAGGTTAAATTGTATATTTAGTCATGTCACCAATCTGGCAATCTTTTAAATTCGAGTCTTTTGGTTGAATATTGTTATTTTTAAAGTATATTTGCGTTTTAGGCACTGTTTGAAATTAATTGGGATTTTGAGGAAAGAGAGTGAATTTCGGCAACACTATTGCCGAAATTCAATCAAAAAGTTGGAGAGAGAAAACCCGTTGGTGTGCTCGGGTGAGGGTGCTCCAAAAAAAACTTTTTACCCCCCTATTTCGGTAATGCCATTACCGAAATAGGAGAGAAAAAATTAAAAAATTTTACCCCCCTATTTCGGTAATGCCATTACCGAAAATAGGAGGCAACTTTCTTTTTATTTTATTTTATTTTTTAATCCTATCCTATTTCGGTAAGCACAAATAGGAGGGAATAGGAGGAAAAAAGATTCCCTCCTATTTCGGTAAGGGCATTACCGAAATAGGTGGGCCAATTTTTTTTTTTTTTTTTTTTTCATCCTATCCTATTTCGGTAATGCTTACCGAAATAGGTGGGCCAAATTTTTTTTTTTTTCATCCTATCCTATTTCGGTAAGGGCATTACCGAAATAGGAGGGCCAATTTTTTTTTTTTTTTTTTTTTCACATTCTATTTCGGTAAGGGGAAAAAAAAAATTTACCATTTGAAAAAAATTGTGACATTTGTGGTGATGGTGGTATTGCCGAAATAGAGGAAAAAAAAAATTTTGTAATTAGTTTGTGGCAATGTCATTGTCGAAATAGAGGGAAAAAAAATTGTAATTTATTTGTGACAATGCCATTGCCGAAATAGAGGGAAAAAAAATAAATTTTGCAATTACTTTGTGGCAATGTCATTGCCGAAATAGAGGGAAAAAAATTTGTGGCAACGGCATTGCCGAAATAGAGGGAAAAAGTACACAGATTCTTTTTTCCTTTTTCTCTTTCATAGCTTTCATTCTTTTATAGCTTCCTCCGTCAACTCGTTGTCAGAGGTTTTTTTTTCTCTTTCATAGCTTCCACGTATTGACTAAATTGCAATTGATTTGTGGCAATACCATTGCCATAAATAAAGGAGAAAAAATAAATTTTGCAATTAGTTTGTGGCAATGCCATTGCCGAAATAGAGGGAAAAAAATTGCAATTGATTTGTGGTAATGCCAGTGCCGAAATAGAGGGGGAAAAATAAATTTTACAATTAGTTTGTGGCAATGCCATTGCCGAAATAGAGGGAAAAAAATTGCAATTGATTTGTGGTAATGCCAGTGCCGAAATAGAGGGGGAAAAATAAATTTTACAATTAGTTTGTGGCAATGCCATTGTCGAAATAGAGGGAAAAAAATTTGTGGCATTTGTGGCAACGGCATTGCCGAAATATAGGGAAAAAAACAAAAAAACAAAATTTGCAATTGGTTTGTGGCAATGAAATTGCCGAAATAGAGGGGAAAAAAAATTTTACAATTCATTTGTGGCAATGCTATTGCCGAAATAGAGGGGAAAAAATAAATTTTGCAATTAGTTTGTGGCAATGCCATTGCCGAAATAGAGGAAAAAAAAATTACAATTGATTTGTGGCAATGCCATTGCCGAAATAGAAGGAAAAAATAAAGAAAAAAAAATTTGTGGCATTTGTGGCAACGACATTGCCGAAATAGGGGCAATATTTTTTTTTTCTTCCTACCTATTTCGGCATTGCCACAAACCAATTGCAAATTTTGTTTTTTTGTTTTTTTCCCTATATTTCGGCAATGCCGTTGCCACAAATGCCACAAATTTTTTTTTCTCTCTATTTCGACAATGGCATTGCCACAAACTAATTGTAAAATTTATTTTTCCCCCTCTATTTCGGTACTGGCATTACCACAAATCAATTGCAATTTTTTTCCCTCTCTTTCGGCAATGGCATTGTCACAAACTAATTGCAAAATTTATTTTTTCTCCTTTATTTCGGCAATGGTATTGCCACAAATCAATTGCAATTTAGTCAATACGTGGAAGCTATGAAAGAGAAAAAAAAACCTCTGACAACGAGTTGACGGAGGAAGCTATAAAAGAATGGAAGCTATAAAAAAGAAAAAGGAAAAAAGAATCTGTGTACTTTTTCCCTCTATTTCGGCAATGCCGTTGCCACAAATTTTTTTCCCTCTATTTCGGCAATGACATTGCCACAAAGTAATTGCAAAATTTATTTTTTTTCCCTCTATTTCGGCAATGGCATTGTCACAAATAAATTACAATTTTTTTCCCTCTATTTCGACAATGACATTGCCACAAACTAATTACAAAATTTATTTATTTTTCCTCTATTTCAGCAATACCACCATCACCACAAATGACACAATTTTTTTCAAATGGTAAAATTTTTTTTTTCCCCTTACCGAAATAGGATGTGAAAAAAAAAAAAAAATTGGCCCCCCTATTTCGGTAATGCCCTTACCGAAATAGGATAGGATGAAAAAAAAAAAAAAAAAAATTGGCCCACCTATTTCGGTAAGCATTACCGAAATAGGATAGGATGAAAAAAAAAAAAAAAAAAAAAATTTGGCCTACCTATTTCGGTAATGCCCTTACCGAAATAGGAGGGAATCTTTTTTCCTCCTATTCCCTCCTATTTCGGTAAGCATTACCGAAATAGGATAGGATTAAAAAAAAAAAAAAAAAGAAAGTTGCCCCCTATTTTCGGTAATGGCATTACCGAAATAGGGGGGTAAAATTTTTTAATTTTTTCCCTCCTATTTCGGTAATGGCATTACCGAAATAGGGGGGTAAAAAGTTTTTTTTGGAGCACCCTCACCCGAGCACACAAGCGGGTTTTCTCTCTCCAATTTTTTGATTGAATTTCGGCAATAGTGTTGCCGAAATTCACTCTCTTTCCTCAAAATCTCAATTAACTTCAAACAGTGCCTAAAACGCAAATATACTTTAAAAATAACAATATTCAGCCAAAAGACTCCTTTTAACATATGTTTCAAAATCGTCTTCATATCTTAAATGGTTTTAATTTAATTTTAGTATTAAAAATTCTAACGTGACAACTGAATCACGCCATATATATATATATATATATTGTATATCATTAAAATAAGGGTAAATTTCACAAACCTACTTGAAGTTTGTGATAATACCAACTAGGTTCAAAATATTTTAAAACCCATCGATTTGAAAAAAGGCAACTTTGTCCCTAACTCTATTCTCTCTTCTCTCTCATCTTGTTCCTCTCCCACTCACTTAACCGTTATATTATTTCATCAGCCAAATCAACAAAAACTGGATAAAAAGTAAAAACCAAACTCTACCAATAAAAGCAAACCCACACCACGTGGCCCATCATGAAACATAGCCCATCATGAAACATATACTACCCTTATCATTAGAGTAATTCTTGCGCCACATAAAGTGCTACAACATTGGCCACAACTCGTCCATGTGATGAGTTGTGGTTGGTGGAGGGGTGTTCACACATGGGGCCACCATCACCCATTTACCAACCACAACTCGCCACACAACTCGCCACATGGGCGAGTTGTGGCCAATGTTGTGTCACTTTATGTGGCACAAGAATTTTCTTATCATCACAACCAAATCAACAAAAACCATAAGATCCAGATTTCTATTTCCCTATCCTCAAATTATAAGCTAGAAACTAATACCAGACACAAACACATGACAAGGAAAAAGAATCCCAATTGCAATCTGAAACAAAAATACCCAACACGAATTTACATTTTGAAAACCCCAAATAATATGGATCATACAAAATAACCTTTTTGAGGTTACAAAGTCATTGTGGAATAGTAATACAAAGCCAAACCCCAAGAACAATGAGGGCCGTACAAAACAAGGCATTGCCCAAGCGGGTCTCTTCCCCTAACAGCATTTCGAACACAGCAGTGGCAAAATATGTGGTGGCATTGATGACAAGCATAGTGAGAGAGATGGGAGAGTGGCTTAGAATGAATAACGAAGAAAGTACTGGAGGCCTCAGAGAAGAGAGAGAGAGAACTCACAGAAGATAAAGAAAATCTTAGAGAGAACTTAGAGAAGAGAGTTTAAAGAGAGGAACAAGACAGAACAGAGAGAGAAAGAAAGAATAAAAGTTAGGTACAAAGTTGTTTTTGAGGATCAAATTGGAGGGTTTTAAAATGTTTTAGATTTAGTTGGTATTATTACAAACTTTAGGGTAGGTTTGTGAAATTTACCCTTAAAATAATCTTGATTTTATGAAATTTTATTTGTCTTACAACAATAGGAAGACTTAGTTTCGGTGCATTGAAGTCAATACAATATGGCTCCTGTGCAATGGAGCACTGGAACCGGATTTGGTCTTACAACAGTAATTAGGTGATTTAAAATCACCAGACTATCTCATAATGGAAACATAATCATTTCATTACTGCATTAGCTTTTGATCTATTTTAGTCTGCAAATTAAAATGGATTCGTTTCTTCAACTTGAGGCCTAGAGAATATTTATTGTGAATTAACGTAAGGTGTTTAATTTGTTATGGGCCTTTTGGCCATAGGGGGACAACTCTATGATTATGTGGAAATGGAATGATTATTAATGGACCTTTGCTATGCCCTCTGTCTAAGCAATATATATCATTAATAATATGATTTAATCTCATTACAAGTGATAGGGTATAATCTATTTTATATATTTAGTAGAATGATAATTTATTTATCAAATCCATTAAAATTCATTCATAAATTATAAAAATGAAAATCCTTCGCGTTTTGCATGAAATAACAAAGCCAAAATGACTGCTAATTTCGGCTAAATTTTGATGGGGAGAAAATCCTCTCTTACTAATTGAGGTTCATTGAACAAAGTGACGATTGACGAGTCCGCACATGAAGCTTAGGCAAAATACACGATACACATAGCTCTCGGGGCGAGACCGACCAAGGACGAGGAGCTTCCACCCAATAATGGAAGCATCTAGGGACAAAACCAAAAAATTGTATTTGGAAGGGAAGAGGCGGATTATAGTATCGATATAATAATCGTAATTAATAAAAATATTGAATACAAAATTATCAATTGACTAAATTATACACCATTATTTTTCAACATGAGATTAATCGATTGACTAAATTAATAATATCAACAGCATTTTGTCCCCTCTATGGCTTTCACAAATAATTGAAATAAAGTCAAAGAAGTATATCTTTCTAAAATTATATTAAACTTGACTTTGAGTATATATGTGACATATGCTCAGGACTAAATTCCATTTTATTAGGCTTATAAGCCCCATTTATCACTCAATAATTATGTTAAAAATTTTGACTTTATTTATAGGTAAGCAACAATGTCACGAGTGGCTGTCATGTATTACATCAATCATAATGATATATTAATTTAGAATTTAAACATGGGAGTCACATTGATTTGAAATAATTATCAATAAAATATAATTTTCAATTATAGTGTAAGAACTTTCTCAAAAAAAAAAAAAAAAAAAAAATTTATAGTGTAAGAAGATTGCATTTCCAGGCTAATATGATTGTTCCAATGGGCTAATAGATCCCCGGATTCGTGACAACGATAGTTTGAGGCCATTAGCACCAATGGTGTCTCGTCAAATTGCGCCATTTATACTAGGCCTAAAGATTTGGGTATATGATGAAACCTAGCTACCTCAAGTTTTTTTTTTTTTTTTTTTTTTTTAAAACGTTTTTATTTTAATTAATCACTTTTAGAAGCGTTTAGTTTATTGTGATGTGCCCTTAATGTGATGCACATTACGATGATATGACATTAAAGTTTTTGGTTTTTTTTTTTTTTTTTTTTTTCTAGCATTACCATAATTTAAAATTATAAAATATATCACATCATCTTAATCTCATCAACTTTCTAAACAATATAAAGTTATATTCTTGTGTTGAGATTACATTAATGTATGATTACAATAACGTAATATTACGGCGTAATGACGAACTTGTTAGGTTCTAAGACTTTAGGAACTAAATGTATTAAAACTTAATTTTGTATATGTTGGCAAATCATGATTAAAACAATGAATTTAGGTTTAAGCTTGCTCAAAGTTTGTTTAAGTGTAAGTTTGAATTGAGTGTTTTGCAAGAATTTACTGTGTAAGACTGCAAGGCTCAATCGATCGAAACACGTAGTTCTAGAATTCTGCAAAAAAGTTTCAAACGTAGCCTAAGCCCACTAAATGTGTAGAGTTAAGTGTTTTACTTCTAATATAAAAGGAAAAACCCTAATAACGTTTAAAATCTTTTTTATGGTTTATTATATATTCAAAGTTCAGAAAGCATAACCGATAGCCTATTGTTGAAAAAGGCTATTACAGAAATCTTTTTTTTGGGGGGTAGATTACCATTTAATAATCTAAACCATATCCATGTAGCATAACCATATTATAAATAATGATTCCTAAGGATGATAAGATCAAAATCATTAACATGTTAAAACTAGTTTTTCGGTTTCACTTCATCTTATTTAATAAGATAATAATATCTCATGCAATAAATATATACAATGTTCATATAATATACATAGAGAATTCTAAATGCAAATGTGATTTCCTTCAAACCAGTGTATAGGAATCTCCTCTAATTCATTGTGTGGCAATTTATTATTATTATTTTTTAAGAATGTAAACCTCGAATACATATTATTTTTTTTTTTTGAGATAAAGAATTTCAACCTATGGCGTCTGCTTCTATTATCAGACCAAGACACCAATAAATTTTTAGTATAGGCGGGAATTGAACCCCAAATCTTTTATATAACTATCAGAGACTTTACTAGTTTAATTAAATGGGTTATGTATGACATTCTTCTCTATAAGAACTATATGACATATAAATAATAAGAATTAAAATAAGGGTCATGTTAATCAATATTCTTAAGAAAATTTTTAATAAATCATTTTAGAAAACTTTTTATATCATTTTTATGAAAAATTGAAAAAATATCAAAAAATTAATTGTTTTTTTTTTCTCTTTTTTTCCATAAAAACTATCCTAAAATGGTTCACTTAACATTTCCCTTAAAACCTTCTCAAAAAAAAAAAAAAAAAAAAAAAGAAAAAAGAAAAAGAAAAAGCATTTCCCTTAAAATAATAAATTAAGCATTAAATGTAGCATTTCTGTTAAAATTTAGGAGAACCATTAATGATATTTAACATAAATTTTTTATTTCTGATAAAAAAACATATGAAGGGATTCTCAAAAAAACAAAAGGGTGGGTAGGCGATTTTCAAAGTCCAAGGGAACATGGGCCCATTATTGCCGCCCTGGTCCCCCTCGCTCTGCCCCCATGCAGGCACAAGTATGAACAAGACTCGTATATTTTTCTATGGACGTCACAAATTGGGCTAAGAAAAACCCGGTCAATTTTTAAGGTCAAAGAAAAAGCTCAATGTAAGCTGTATTATATGTATATGAATATATGATGGTGCATCAATCTACGTCAATTTGGGTCACTCAGAATAGCCCAAAAAGTGTGAAAAATTTGGTAAGAATGAAAGCTCCACAACTTGCATGATTGATATGACGGAATAATTTTAGTATCATACACTTTCACACATATTTTATTGTAATTATCTTCATTGACCAACTGCATGTAAGTATTGGGAAAAAAAAAAATAGTTGGTCTATGTAATAGCGACCAGGTGGGGGGAGGAGGTGTGCTGCAGAACAGCAATGGTGATTGGGTGGCTAGTTTTGTGAGGAAACTGGGCAGTATGTTCAGTGTTTTGGCTGAGCTTTGGGCCCTCAAAGATGGTCTCTTACTTGCTCGGCAATTAGATATTCTCAATGTTAATATAGAGCTTGATGCTGATTTGCTTGTGCACTTACATAATAATCCCTCCTCTCATAATCTCATGTTAGAACCCCTTTTGAATGACTGCAGAACCTGATCAAAACCTTCACTAGCTGCACAGTGACTCACATCTTTAGAGAAGCTAATAGATGTGCTGACAAGCTTGTTAACATGGGAGCAACACAATTTGATGATTTCCTTTTGTTGTATGAACCAACGACTGTAGTGGTTGATTTGCTATCTTTTGACAAAATTGAGCTCTTTTGTAACAGAATGGTTTCTGCTTAGTTTATGTTATCAGCTTGATTACCCAAAATAAAAAAAAAAAGACAACAATCAATCACAGTTTACCGCATAAAACAGAAATTTATAGCAAAGTATATGTAAAAGTGTGTAGTACGCCAATACTAAACTATTCATAAATAATTATAACTCGTGTGTTGAGACTGACCTTGAAGAAATTAGGATGCAAACGTGAGTCAGTCAATAGACTCAATATACTCAAAAGTGTGTTGTAAATTATGATCATATATTATAAAATAAAATAATACAAATGTTATTGTCGGTCTCGAACTATATTCAATCCTGGGCCGTTAATTATGACCATCTAACATGCATGTTACCTACACCAGGTCTCACCTTTTCTCTTCAGCCTCCTTAAATCAAAGACTTTCTCATATTTAGGTACGATATAGGATGACACATTAAAATGATCCCCATTTGACACAAATTTATACTACCTTAAAAAATAATTACAAAAAGTCACAAAAAATATATTTATGTGGTCATCAGAAATGGCTATCAAAGTCTATCCTATTCGTATCTATAAATAAATAAATCAAGTTTGGTTTCACAATTAGAGAAAAAGAGAAGAGGGTTTAACTAAAACATTTATTTTTGTTGACATATTTTGTAAACTAACGCATGTAGATTTGAACAAATGCTAAAGTGATGCAATATATATATATATATATATATATATATATTTATTATAGAATAGAATTGGAACAAGTAACACAAAAGATATTAAGAAGATCAAGTGAGGAATATGAACTTTAAAGAATGATATATGTTATAAGCTATCACTATATAACAAGATACGTACATCTTTTTTTGTGTTGTTTTTGTTTTTCTACAATCTTCTCTGTCATCTATCTACTAATGGTATTGCCAAAGAAAAATGGCAATATAAGGTTGACACTTCATTTTTGTGCTGAATAATTTAAGGTTGCAACTTGAAAGGTGTTTACTTCTTCTAGATCATTCAACACTAAAAAAAGTGTTATTTCTACATCCTCTCTTTCCCTTTCACATTATCGGATTTCCACGTCACAAATGTGCCTTTTTTCCTTCTCTTTAAAAGAGGTGTAAAATTAAAGCAACTCTTTTTAGTGTTAAAATAGCATTATTTATTTGAACTTACTAACAACATATAGCTTCATCATTGTTAGAGGATTCACCTCAGTTCTTGTATAGTACAAAAAAAATGTAAAATTTACATAGTTTTACCTAAAAATGACCAATATCAGCCCGCGTATAATTGTATAAATTTATTAATTTGCTATAGTAACCATGTAAATTTACAATGATATTATTCATTTTGCATTTAATTGTTTTTTTTTAGGTATCTCGAGAAAGAAGGAAGAGAGTGGATGATGGTTATTGTGTGTGAAGAAAGTAAACTAATTTAAAAAATCAAGAAAATTTGATATTTTAATGAAATGTAGTCTACAAAATAGATAATCTAATGTGAGGTATTTTGAAAAGTGAGTATGTAAAATAGAAAAGTAGGTTCTTATACTAAGATAGACAAAAAATTTTATACAAGCTAATGCGAATGCTTTTAAACATGTAAATTTAGAGCAAAACAATACTTTCAAGTATCTCTTTAAAATTTCTCACCATGTGAGATAGGAGTTTAGAAACTAATCATTTTGACAAGCTTCACCTCTGCGAAACTTCAGAGCAAAATGATAAACTATTATGTGTCTTTTGAAAATTCTAATTAAACTCTTGCGAGAGAGGACCAGTAAGTAATACTTTTAGTATGGAAAATAGCTCCACTTAAGTACTGCGGAGTTTCCAACAATAACATCACCACTTTTAAATAATAGTACCAAACTACTAAAGCTTTCATGCACATTTTGTTACTGTCTTTGAATTTTTGAAAAACTACAGAAGATTATGCAGAAACAACTAAACCCAAGTAATTTAATGAATGAAATGCATGAAAATGAGTTTAAATGTTTTTAAAAAACATGACTTTTCAACCCAGAACTTCCAAACAAGGTTTTAAATCATCAAAAACACAGTTTTTGCCAACCCTTAAACATATTTTGCATCAAACACCATAGAAAACATAATCTTGGATGGCAACACTAGTTTACACACAATCTCATATACAAAACTTAGCAAAGAATTACTTGTGATATGTATGCAACTAATAAGAGCATGAGATACATATAAGGTTTTGTGTAGATGGTAATCAATCAAAAGTTATACATTATTCATCACACAAGTTTGAAAGTGACTATCACCTAAAAGAATGCTTGTACAAACATATATATTTCTTATAGATATGAGTACAAGCTCCAATTGCTGGTTGCTACAGTGTTTTTCTCTTAATTTCTCGATTCTCCTGTCTCAGGGTTTCCCCTCTATGTTATACTATCTTCACCTTGTATCACCACCCTCCACATGCAGACTAGATCGTTCATCTTGATCCTTGTCCCATCAGCACCTTCAAGAAGTCTTTGGATAGTAGCTGTAAGGCTGAAAGATACTGTTCAGACATCACTTCCTCATTAATGAGGCTAGAGAAATATATACGAACTGATCTCCTCAAATTAAGTCGAGGAAAACTTTCTTTTAATTAAACTAGTCTATCTTCATTGTCTTGTTATCTGGGTTTGTTTTGATTATTGTATGATTCACTAAAACCCAGTTTTCCAACCCACTCTCTACAAATTCATTGTATTAGGCTTTTGGGCCCAGAGTCCATTCACCTTTTGGGCTGGGGGTTCAAATTGCGTCCTTATAATATTCATACAAAACAAACATTAATGCTTATTTGGTTTGACTTGAGCATTTGCATCAAACAACGCAAAATAGAAAAGAGATTAAATTCTATAAAGATGGGGTGTAAAACCCATGTTTTACACCATCCAATAAGTGATTGCCACATCAGTATTTTACTTAAAATTCAATACATTCTACCACACCTAATAACATCTCGATAGTTTCCCAATTTGGTTGGATTAATGCATGGGTATTAGAATTGATTGAGCGTGATTGTGTTTATTCTTAACTATGTGATAAGATAATGCGGTATGTTGGAATTGGAGGGGTAAAACATGAGTTGTACACCACGTCCTTATAGAATTTAATCTCAATAGAAAAATATATCAATTTTACATATTTAAGCCCCAAAATTATTTACATCAGTCAAGCTAAAAATGTGTAAATTTGCAAAATTATATTGCTACAGTAATCATGTAAATTTACACTATTACTATTTATTTTGTATTTAATATTTTATTCTTTCTTTATGTATTCTGAAGATGAAGAAAAATAGTAAATGGTAGTTATTATGCGTAAAGAAAGATAAACATTAAAAAAAATCAAGAAAATTGATATTTTAATAAAATATAACATAAAATAAATAATATAATGTAAGATTTTTTGAAAAATGAGTATGTAAAATATAAAAAATAAGTTTTTATACTAAAATAAACAAAAATTTTTGCACAAACTGACGTGAATGCTAGCCTATATGCTTATGCAAAGACCGAACTACAACCGACCCCCCCCCCCCAAAAAAAAAAAAACCTTTGAAAAAAAACCCTTTAATATACAAAAATTCATCAAACCACCCCTTACTGAGCTGCCTTCTGCAAAATTTTATCATTTTCTTTTGTCGGCGTCTTTCTTCTTCTCTGTCCTTTTCTTTGTTTGTTCAACAAATCTGGTTTGTTCCCCTTAATTTTCATTTCTTGTTTTATCCGCTTAGCTCACGTGAGAGTAATAAATGATGAAAGTAATTTCAATAACCTTTCACACATTGTCTTTTATAGCTTTGATACCACCACCTTCAAGACACCTGCTAAGCTTTTAACCTCTACCTTTTTGCATCTAATTTTTTCGATATATCTAGGCTTACATGTTTAAAAAGGAGCATTTTATTATAATATAATAATTGGTTTCAATATATATATAATTGTTATTATTGGTTATATCATTTGTTTTTATTGATAAGATATATCATTTTTTTTATAACAAAGATATATCATTTTTAAAGACTCTTAAAAGTTACAAATTATATAATAGTTCAAAGAAAAAAAAATTAAGTTTATACCAAACTATTGTTATAAATAAACCCGAAATGGTATTTGATTGATACCCAAACACATTATTTCCTTAACCAAACTAAAACGGTGACCGTACGAAATTGACTCCTTTTTTGTTTTTAAACAATTCTCTCTTAGTTGAGAGCTCTCTCGTAACACCTGTCTTACTTAAATTTAATTTAATTGCTTCTAGAGTGGAGTTGATGAATTATTTAATTTATTTTGAAGGTAATATGATTTTATATTATGATATCTACAAAGAAAATAAATAAAAGAAGATGTAACGTGAGAGATATTTTGTGGATTATTCATATTAAACTTTTACTCTCCTTATCAGTTAAGGAAAATGACGAGATTAAAGGATTGGGAGTTTAAGTGTTATTAGATTTTTTTAGAGTTCTAGCTTATCTAAACAACCTTAATTTGAGTTTAATTGGGAATTAAAGTCTTAGAAGCTTAATTAAGTTTTAGTGGGTCTTAAACTCTGGCCCAAGTAGGAGTTTTATTTAAGAATACTAATTGGAGTGGGATTGATCTTCTTAGACTGAATTGGAGTGTTATTTTAGAGATATATATACTGGGTCTTTTAAGTCAATCACGTGAAAGGTATAGAAAGAGAAACTGTGAGAATACAAAAAAAAAAAAAAAAAAAAAAAAAAACTTTCTGCATCGTGTGTTCAGGTATGCCTCTCTCACAAAGATCTATGGGAATAATCTATAAAGCTAGTGTATTGTATTAGACTTGTATGAACTTTCCATAAGAACTCATGACTTAAGCTTTTAGATGATTTGTTATTTGGGATTTACGCAGCTTAATTACTAGTGGTGCTGACTTTATGGACCTGGTAATCTATAACATGGTTTTGAGTTCCTAAATTTTTGTCAATGCATGCTATAGAATACAAAGTCCTACGGTTAGAGATTTTATGGATGCTATATATTTATTTTGGGTTAATATGATCTACAAGCATATGATTATTTGGAAGCCAACTTGTACTGGGAGAATTAAATAACATAGAGATATACATTTTCAGCTCATTAGAATTGTTTACTAGGTATTGATTTTTGGAGTACTTGATAAAGCAATTGTGTGCTAAATTAGCTGTAGTTTCAGAATAAAATGTGAGATACGAATTTTGAGAGTGAAATTTATATTTTCATTGCTGCCTTAGTATATCCATTCTTATTGAGTCATCTTATCCTTATTAGGTTCTAGTTGACATTGATTCAGATAGTTGAGGTGAAACTTGGTTTAGTAACTAGAGGTAAGTGGACTTTAGAACATGACATTTCTCAAGATGTGTATATTTATATATATATATATATATATATTTTTTTTTTTTGGTAAAAATATATTTCTATGTATACATATTTGCAAAAATAAAAGTTCAAAAACTTATACGATTGTCAATGCTTTATATATACTTGAATTTCATTATTTCTTGTATATTACTTTGAAAATGTATATGTTGAGAATGACTCAAAACTATATTTTTGAGAAAGTATTTGCTATATGATATATGATTGGTATTGGCAATATTGTACTAAAGTAAGAATGTTTTCAAACAGTCAGCTAGACAATCTTCAACCTTTGCCAACATAGGGTTAAGTGTTGGTCTTTGGCCGATGTAGTGTTATTGTGGCGCGGTGCAGTATTATCGTTTGCTCTTTAAAGCCGGTGTTGCCTCTTTAAGGTTAGTGTTATTGTTCCCTAATCACCCACCAAGTGTTTAGCAGCTATGTCTTTGTCTGGCTTATGTTTAATGTTTTCCAAATCAAACAATTGTTTTATTGTTATTGGCCTTTATAAGTGGAAAAATTGTTTATTACTATAATATATTGTTTCTACCTATTTCACGTATTTTGACCAACTAAAGTAGTTACTATTTTATTCACTGATTACAGTGTTATAGTTAAATGTTTTCTTTTTGACAGTTTTATAAAATATATTATATTATTGCTAAAACTATTTGTAAATGTTTTGTAAAGATAATATTTTGTTAATGATACTGTTAGGTTCTAAGAATTAGGAACTAATGTATTAGAACTTCAATTTGTAATGTTGGCAAACCATGATCAAAACGTTCTTTTAGTTGTGTGTTAGACTTGCTCAAAGTATGGCTCTTAATGTAAAGTTGGAATCGAGTTTTATGCAGAATTCACTGTGCACTTTCTGCCTGACTCGATCGATCGAAAATTAGACTCGATCGATTGAAAGTCGTGCAGATTGTTTTTCTGCAGAATTTTCTAACTCAGCCCTAGCCCATTTAATGTATAGGGTTTTATGTTTTGCCCTAAGTATACAAGGGAAAACCCTAGCCACGTTTTTAAGGTTCTATTTTGCTGTGTTTGTGAATCTCATTGTGAGATCTAGAGGTGTTTGCCTTCACATACACTTAGGGTTTACAAACTCAAGACTCATGTCAAGAGCTTGGTAAATCATACAGTTGCAGAATCAAAGATCTTCAAGAAATACAAGCAGGTGCGCCTGTGAATTGCTAAAGAATTTAAGAAAGAAGGAGTCTGTGGATCTCGGAGCTATCATGGGGTCGTGGTAGTAAGTTTCCTACACTTGGGTAGCAATAGGATATTAGTGGTCTAAGTCTTATTGTGTAAACTTCAATTCTTTCATAGTGAATTCGGTTTACCTTGAGGATAGCTAGGTTAAATCCTCCCCAGATTTTTTACCGGTTTGGTTTTCCTAGGTCATCAGATCTTTGTGTTCTTTATTTTCCGCTGCTTTATTGTTTTTCATTATACTTGTGTTAATCTAGTTCTGTTTAAATTACATAAGTTAATCACTTGGCTAATTCTCTAGGTTAATCTGTTGGGTTTAAGGGGTCTAAACGAACTGACAAGTGGTATCAGAGCGGGTAGCTTTTGTGTTTGATCTTTTGATCTTTTAACTGATCCTTGACCCCTATTGTTATGGATTTCTCTAAAATCTTCTCTTTAGTTTGTCACCTTTTCTACTTGGTGTGCTTGTTCTTTACCATCTTTGTTAAAAATTTTTTTAAGTGTCTTGCTATAAACACATATGATAATAATTACATGTGCTATACTGCTTTAACCGCCTTAAAGGCACGTGATTCTTGTCTCTGGTATTTGGATAGTGGTTGTTCCAGGCACATGACAGGAAATAAAGCCTTGTTCAAGACACTCTTCGAAGGAAAGATTGGAACAGTTACCTTTGGAGATGGAAGTAAATCTGTGATTAGAGGAATTGGTACTGTGGATATTCCAGGACTACCAGTCTTTGAAGATGTTTGGTATGTTGATGGGTTGAAGGCTAACTTACTCAGCATAAGTCAAATTTGTGACAATGGACTGAATGTGTTCTTCACCAAACAAGAATGTGAAATACTTGATGAAAGAGGTGACTGTATGTGTGTTGGTGTGAGGACAGCTGACAACTGTTATGGTATCACCCCAAGTATAAGCAACAAATGCTTCAGTGCTAAGATCAATCAAGTTGACTTGTGGCATCAAAGGTTGGGACATGCCAGTCTCAAGCAATTAGAGAAGATTTCAAAATGTGATGCTGTAATTGGGTTGCCCAAGTTTGAGAAGATTGAAAAATGCATCTGTGGATCATGTCAGATGGGTAAACAAGTGAAGTCCAAACATCCGTCTGTAGCTGATGTTCAAACCACAAGACCTTTGGAGTTGCTGCACATTGATCTTATGGGTCCTGCCAGAGTTCAGAGTTTAGGTGGAAAGAAGTATATTCTAGTTGTTGTGGATGACTTTACCAGATTCACATGGGTTGTACTTTTGAAAGATAAAGCTGAGGCTCCAGAAAAAATGATTCATCTGTGCAAAAAATTGCAAGTAGAAAAAGGAACTGTGATAGCCAGAATAAGAAGTGACCATGGAAAAGAGTTTGAGAACACAAAACTGGCTACGTTTTGCAATAATCAAGGCACCCATCAGGAATTCTCTTCACCCAAAACACTACAACAAAATGGAATAGTAGAAAGGAAAAATAGAGTTGTACAAGAAATGGCCCGTGTCATGCTTCATAATAAGAAGATGCCTAAATCTTTTTGGGGAGAAGCCGTTAATACTGCATGTCACACTCTCAATCGGGTATATTTCAGACCAAATTCCAAGCAAACTCCCTATGAATTCTGGAGAGGAAAGAAGCCTGTAGTCAAATACTTCAGAATATTTGACAGTGATTGTTACATTCTACATGATAGAGAGAACCTAGAAAAGTTTGATGCTAAGAGTGACAAGGGTTACTTTCTGGGATACTTTTCCACCAGTAGAGCATACAGAGTATACAATCTGAGAACTAAAACAGTCATGGAATCCTCAAATGTAGTGATCAATGATGAATTAAACTCAGAAGGCCATTTAGAACATGCACCTCAAGTTCAAGAAAAGATTATGGAAGTTGATGATTCTCTATCTGAAAACTATGTGGGAAAGCATACAGAGGAAGAGTTAATGGTATTGAATGATACAGCTTCTGTGCCATCAAGTTCAGAACCTTCAACACCAGTTCATGGAGCTCAACAAGAACAGAGAGAGTTTCAAAGTCCATCAGATCAGAAAGGTACTACTACTTCATTGGTCAAAGGTCCATCCTCAAGAGTTAGGTTGAATCATCCTGCTACTAATATTTTGGGAAGTTTGAATGATAACATGAGATTGAGATCCAAAGCATTAAATGTGACTACTCACTCATGCTATCTATCCCAATTCGAACCAAAAAAGGTGGATGAAGCTCTACAAGATGCTAATTGGGTAAATTCCATGCACGAAAAACTTCATCAGTTTGTTCGAAATGATGTGTGGGAATTAGTTCCTAGACCAGATGGAGTCAATGTTATTGGAACTAAGTGGATCTTCAAGAATAAGTCAGATGAACATGGAACTGTTATCAGAAATAAATCTAGGCTTGTTGCTCAAGGATACACACAAGTAGAAGGAATTGATTTTGATGAAACTTTTGCTCCTGTAGCAAGATTGGAATCCATTCGAATTCTTTTGGCTATAGCAAGTCATATGAACTTCAAGTTGTATCAAATGGATGTCAAGAGTGCTTTCTTAAATGGCATGTTACAAGAAGAGGTATATGTTGAACAACCGAAAGGTTTTATTGATCCTTACAGGCCGAATGATGTCTATAAGTTGAAGAGAGCTCTCTATGGATTGAAACAAGCTCCACGGGCTTGGTATGATAGATTAACTGCATATTTAACGGATCATGGCTTTAAGAGAGGTTTTGCTGACACCACTCTGTTTATACGAAAGGATAAGAATCATTTTGTAGTTGCTCAAATTTATGTTGATGATATTATTTTTGGTGCTACTAATGATTCTCTTGCTCAATCTTTTGCAGATGAAATGAAGGCCATGTTTGAGATGAGTATGGTTGGTGAACTAACTTATTTCTTGGGATTGCAAGTAAAGCACACGGATGCTGGAATCTACATCAACCAAGCTAAGTATGCACGAAATTTGGTCAAGAGATTTGGTCTTAACAAGGCTGCACATGCTAGAACACCAATGGCTGCTAATGCAAAACTAACAAACGATCCATCAGGTGAGTCTGTTGATGTTACCTTATACAGAAGCATGATTGGTTGTCTTTTGTATTTAACTGCTAGCCGACTTGATATTGCATTTAGTGTGGGTGTTTGTTCTAGATTTCAATCTAATCCCAATGTTTCTCACTTAAATGCTGTCAAAAGAATTATAAAGTATGTTGCTGGAACTTGTGATTATGGTCTGTTTTATAGCAAAGAGTCAAATCTTTCTCTTGCTGGTTTTTCTGATTCTGATTGGGCTGGTAATGCTGATGATAGAAAAAGTACAACTGGTGGTTGTTTTTATGTTGGTGCTAATCTGGTTGCTTGGATGAGTAAGAAACAAAATTCTGTTTCTTTATCTACTGCTGAGGCAGAATATATTGCTGCTGGAAGTTGTTGTTTTCAGCTTCTTTGGATGAAGAAACTTTTGAGTGATTATGGAATATCACAAGACACCATGGTTATTTATTGTGATAACTCTAGTGCTATAGATATCTCTAAGAATCCTGTTCAACACTCTAAGACCAAACACATTGAGATTAGATATCATTTCATTAGGGATCTTGTTGAACGGAAAATTGTTGCTCTTGAGTATATTCCAACTAAACGTCAGAATGCTGATATTTTCACCAAACCGCTTGATAGAGGAAAGTTTGAGACTCTTCGTCAAGTCATTGGTGTGATTCTTTGTCCCTAGTCATTCTTGACTTTTTGGTCCTTGTGCTTCATTGCTCTACCTTTTGTGACCTTTGTTTCTAGGATTTGCATTGCATAACATTCATGCATTTCATTCTAGGATGTGTGTTTCTTTTAAAAAAAAAAAAATTTTGCAAATTGTGTTTTTGCTATTTTTCCTTGAATTTGAAGACAAGGTTGGTTAATCAAATTTTGCATAACATGTTTATGTACCTTGTTTAGCTTTGATGCACTTATTTCTATTACACTTTACTAGCTAAAGTTTTGTTGTGCATGTTGTGTGGGAAGATGCTATATTTGTTGATCACATTATCTTGATCTTGAAGTCTTATGTCTTTGATTGTCGGACTGGGTCTTATTGAGAAAGGCATAAATAACCATCTCACCACTGTTTACTAGCCAATTATGAACACCTTAGTGCATATCGTAAGATTTTGTGCTTGAGAAAGTGTAGCACATGCACAAAAAGAACATAAGGTGTAGCCTCTAAATAAAATTGGTGTGTACATTATTGGGCTATAATAATTTAGCAATTCATAAAATTGGTGTGTACATTATCCCGGCTTTTATTAAGTTTCTAATCAATTAAATTGAATAATGAGGCAAATTAAGAAACTTACATGATTGCAAGCTTTTATTCTAGAAGATGTGAGAGTTATATGATGTAACTCTTTAAGTAATAGTCTCTTTCAATTTCATGTGATGGATTTTGTAGAAATTGTGATTAATCAATATGGGCATATCACCTCACATGTTTCTCAAGTTTATGCTAGTTGCACACACTACACAAGTTATTTTTTGCTAAATTGTGTACATGTTATTGTGTGTGTTTTTGGCCTGACCAACCGAGTTTGAATATTTCTGAAAATTGATGCAAAACATGTTTGCTTGTCTGATTGGTTGAGAGATATTATGGAAAATCTTACTTTGAGAGATCTGGGTTAAAAAACATGGGTTTTTGGAAAACATCTCATCTCATACTCATGCATTCTTTTCATAAAATTTAATGCTTTGAGGAGTTTTTGAGCTAATTTGTTTCAATTTTCAAAAATTCAATTTTTCCAGATTTTCGATCGATCGAGTATGTTTTTCGATCGGTCGAAAATGTTTTTAAAATCTCACTAAAGTCTCTGTGTGTTTCGATCGGTTCTCGATTGATACTGGATCAATCGAAGGATTTTCGACCGATTGAATTTGTTTTTCGATCGATCGAAAATCGGGCTGAGTATTTTTAAAAAGGTCTTTTTCACGTGATTTCTTCACTTTTTCAAAACCTTTTCAAATACTTTTTCTCCCTACCAACCGGTCAAGCTATCTTTGGAGATTTTTGTCGTTTTCCTCCGATCTTTTTGCATCATCTCTCTCTCCCAAGGCCGGTAAGACATTTTTGCCCTCTCTTTTGATTTTATTTTCATATTTCATGCATTTTAGGCTATTTTCGGCATTTTTGTTTTTGGTATTTTTGGGAGTGATTTTGGTTCTTTTTCGTTCCAATGAATTATGGGTTTTTGTGGGGACACCTTATCCAAGCACTACATATGTTTTAATTTGTTTGATTTAGTGCTTTGTGGAATTTTTAAATTTCTAGGGCTTGAAATTGGGGATTTTGGGGTTTTTGTTCAATTTGATTGAAATTGATGAAATTGACTTGTTAGATTGATTAATTTGATCATTATATTGTGTTAATTAACTGTTGTGATGATCAATTTCTCAATTTGTTGTGTTTTGAAAAATGGTTTTTCAAAATTGGGGATTTTTAATCTAACACTTATGCTCAAGTCATTTTTGTTAATTTAGATCATATTTGAACATGTCACTGCATTAGTTCATGCATCATTTGCATATTTTGTTCATGCATCATATAGAATTGATTTTTCTATATTTTATGCTGTGCTAACTTGCAGTCTGCCCTTGGTTTTTGTTTTTGCTCCTCTTTCTTTTTTCTGTGTCTCACTTTATTCCTTAGCATCATGCCTAGGAAAACTAGATCCCATAGGACTTCTGATCCTTCACCTTCTTTTGATAGTGAGCGGTTCCCTAGTGAGAAGAACCAAGAGACCTATGAGACCCTTAATCTTAGGCGTCATATCTAGGCTGAACGTAGGGTCATCCTAGATGAGGAAGATCCTGAGGTGAGACGTAACTTTGAGCGTCGGGGTTGGTTGTCTTTGCTCGATTTTGAGCATCCTCCTCCTGCCACCTTGATTAGAGAGCTCTATTCGAATCTCTCTATCCACGTCTATGATACCAACACCTTAGTTAAGGTTTGGTTACGAGGTGTAGAGTATCGCATTACCCCTTCGGTAGTGTCTGACGCTCTTGGGGTGCCCATTGTCGACCATCCTATTTTTCCTTATGAGGAGTCTCCACCTCTTGATGACGTATTGTCATACATCACTGGATCTTCTATCTAGTGGGGTTCTGATCCTCGGATCACTTCTGCTGAGCTTTCCGAGCTTCATTATCTTTTCTTTAGGATTGCTTGTCATTCCTTGTGGCCTATTTCTCATGTCCACACCATTCCACTTGAGCGATGTGTGTTTTTGTACGCATTTGTTACTGATGCTCCTATCAGTTTTCCTCATTTGTTCCTTCGTTCTTTGAACGAGGTTCATCGGTCTAGTTTTACGGCTCATGCATTATTCTTTCCCGTTTTTATTCATAGGATTCTCCTTTATCTTGGTTTAGGTGATTTTCCTGCTTCTGAGCCTGTACATGTTATTGCTCCTATAGGTGCTACCTTTTTGAGGTAAAGGGCTGCTCAACTTCGAGCTAGCTCTAAGCGTCCTAGGGTAGAGCCTTCCGGTATCACTCCACCCCCTTCTTCTTCTACAGATACTCCTGCAGCTAGGACGTCGTCTGACCCTGCTGTTGCTGCTGCTGCTGATGTTCCTCCTCCTTTTAATGATGTTTCTGACCTTCGTTGGACTCTTGATACTGTCGTGACCGTTCAGGCGGCTCATGGTCAGCTTCTGGTGGACATCCTTGATGAGCTACGTGCGTTGCGAGCTGATTTGGCGAGTTCTCGTCATTCTCCTCCACCTCCTTTTGATGATGAGTGAGTGCCCTTTGGCAATTCGTCACAAAAATGGGGAGTGCATTCTATTGTGTAGTTCATATGTATCTAGGAGATTTTTTGTGGAAATTTTCATTTTAGGGGGAGTTTTTTGTACTTGGTAGTGATACTGTGGAGCTTGTGGAGTTATTAGATTGTATCTAGGCGCTTCACTGTGTATTTATTTTTTTGGCTCTTGATTAGGAGATATTTGTGTTGAGATAGTAGTTATGTATTATGTTTCTTGTTTCACTATGCTACTCTGCTTATTGATTTATATTTATGATGTTATTCATGATATATGTCTTTATTTTGTGTCATGTGAAATCAAGAAGTTATTTTTATATATTTCCTTTTTTTTCCACACATGCGTTTATGTGTTTGTTAAGTGTTATAGGAATATACAGGTTGATTCAGTCGAGCTGCTGTCTACTTTGCAACTGTTAGATAGTAGTTAGGATGAATTGTTTAAGTGGCTTTTTTATTGTAATGGGCTGTTTCAATTTGTAAACTTTGAGCTTTTTGTTGAGTCTGTGTTTTGTCACGGATTGCCAAAGGGGGAGTTTGTTAGGTTCAAAGAATTAGGAACTAATGTATTAGAACTTCAATTTGTAATGTTGGCAAACCATGATCAAAACGTTCTTTTAGTTGTGTGTTAGACTTGCTCAAAGTATGGCTCTTAATGTAAAGTTGGAATCGAGTTTTATGCAGAATTCACTGTGCACTTTCTGCCTGACTCGATCGATCGAAAATTAGACTCGATCGATCGAAAGTCGTGCAGATTGTTTTTCTGCAGAATTTTCCAACTCAGCCCTAGCCCATTTAATGTATAGGGTTTTATGTTATGCCCTAAGTATATAAGGGAAAACCCTAGCCACGTTTTTAAGGTTCTGTTTTGCTGTGTTTGTGAATCTCATTGTGAGATCTAGAGGTGTTTGCCTTCACATACACTTAGGGCTTACAAACTCAAGACTCATGTCAAGAGCTTGGTAAATCATACAGTTGTAGAATCAAAGATCTTCAAGAAATACAAGCAGGTGCGCTTGTGAATTGCTGAAGAATTCAAGAAAGAAGGAGTCCGTGGATCTCGGAGCTATCATGGGGTCGTGGTAGTAAATTTCCTACACTTGGGTAGCAATAGGATGTTAGTGGTCTAAGTGTTATTGTGTAAACTTCAATTCTTTCATAGTGAATTCGGTTTACCTTGAGGATAGCTAGGTTAAATCCTCCCCAGGTTTTTTACCGGTTTGGTTTTCCTGGGTCATCAGATCTTTGTGTTCTTTATTTTCCGCTGCTTTATTGTTTTTCATTATACTTGTGTTAACCTAATTCTGTTTAAATTACATAAGTTAATCACTTGGCTAATTCTCTAGGTTAATCTGTTGGGTTTAAGGGGTCTAAACGAACTAACAGATACTGTTGTTTTGTTTTGAAAGACATCCTCATGTTATGTAGTCTCTTATTGGGCTTCTATCTCACCCCCCTTTTCTCCACCCTTTCAGATTGGAGCAGTGGAATATATTTTGGTGGTATATCATTGGAGCCATTGATTGAAGACTTCTTTTGGAGCAATGTTAGTTGATGGACTGTTTTAGTATATTTTCTTAGGAGAGTGAGTTTAGTATTCTTGAAACTATTTGGGATTGTATTTGAAGACTTTATTATTAAAATTATAAGAAAGACTTGATGGTTTGATTCTTATTTGTGGATATTTAATTACGCTTTGTTCCATTATAGTAAATGTTGATTATTTATAAGATAGGTCCTACATCTAAATCCTTGGTATGGGTTTGGGGTGTTACATCTCTACCCTTTCTCAACTCTCATTCATTCTCCTAATTGAATGAGTGATATTAAGTATAATATAGATTTTACTGCATAAATCTTATAAATTAATGTGTCATCAATTACAAAAATTAATATAAATACTAATTTGTTATTTATTGAAATGACACTAATTACTTTAATCACCGCATCAACTTATAAACTTTTTGTTAAAAATTTTCTAGTAGTTTTAGCATTTTTCTAATTGCATATTAGCGCGTTGATAGTTTGTTAGTGTCAAATGGACAGCAATTTGCATTTCCATTAAAAAAAATTATTCATTTTTCGGCCCCCCTCAATCAAAATTCTAGTTCTCTCCATGTGCTTACATACAATTATTTTTAGATATAATTGTAATAAATAACATAAAATAAGCTATATCAGACTTATTTTACATGATTTATTTTGCTTTAAAAATTGAACCAGGCGAAAATACAATTGTACAAGAAAGAAAGAGGTTGTATATAAACAAATAAATTAAATAAAAAATTAAACAGCCTCATAGTATTTTATTCTGATGATGAATTTTATAATATGATATGTGGTCATGGACGTAATGTTTTTAAAATACTAATTGATCCATCAGTTTCTTTCTTTAGAGCATTAGCATTCGAGATGACAAAAAAAAAAATTCTATTTTACACCCTAAAACTCTACTTAATCTATTTTACCATCTCATTTTACAACTCACCCAAAATCTTAGTTTCCATTTTTACATTCAATTTATTTAAATAATATAAACTACTTTATCAAAGAATAATATAATATACATGTAGACACTCGATTTTGTATCCATAATTTACTTTTGGAAGATGACTAAAATGACCATTTCAAATACCCAAAATCATAGTTGCATTACATACATTAAATCATTCATTGCATATCATAAAAATGATCTTGAGATTTTAACGGTCGCGACGGTATGTCCAATTCCCAAATTAGACCCTCGGATTGGAAGATACTACAAGATTAAATGTTCACAGTTTGCATGCATTGTATCGGGTGAAACTGATCATATGTAATTAATTGAAATTAATTCTAATTGGTTAAAAAATTAAAATTAATTAAATAATTATGTGATTGGTTGTTGGTTTTTGTCATAAATGAGCCTACTTGCATAGGAATAAAATGGGTAATTAGATAACAAGGGAATTGTTAATAATTAAGTCTTTTTAGAACATTTATCTATCAGATAATTATTGTTTTAAAGACCTACTTATCAAAATAAAGAGCATTAATTTTAGAATACGAGTTAAAAATATGTCTAGCTTCAATTCCCGACTCAGAAAGTCCCTAAAAAGAGTCTAAATTGAACCAAAATTAGGAATTGGGCTCGGCACTTGAGAGGGCCAATCGGCACTTCCCAAGTGCCAATTGGCACAGCTTCGAGGCCCAGCCCAGAAATGCTCTGATTGAGATAAAACGCATCCATTTCGATTTTTTAGGAATAAGGACACAACCCAATTTGTATCTGATCCAATCCAGCTTAATTTTTAAGCATCCAACCCCTATAAATAGGAAACTAAATTCAAAAATCAAGGCCCTTCTTTTTCTGACTTCTCTCTCCCCTTACGTTAAAGAAGTTTTGGAAGCCTTGTTGTAGGAACTTCTTTTTTGTTTAGAGGTGTTAGGTTCTAAAAGTTTAGAACAATTGGCAAATCGTGAACACACAAGAACATACAAGCTGCAGAAAGAAGATTTCAGAATTTTCCTGGTTCGACCGATTGAGAAACAGGCTCGACCGATCGAAAGTCATATCTACAGAATTTTAAGTTGGCCTAAACAGCAGTTCAAGCCCATTAAGGATTAGGGTTTCAGATCTACTTTTCCCACTATATAAAGGAAACCCTAAGCACGTTTTTAGAAGGCTTTTTAGAGAGAGAAGAGTATGCCTCTTTTGTATTTAGGGTTTTGTTCCTAAAAAGCTCTCTCATATCTTCTACCGATGTGGTTGCTTGAAGAATCTCAAGATCCGATATTGTTGAAGTTGCTGCCTTCTCTAGTCATCAAAGGTGCTGATGATCTAAACCTTCAAGGGTGGTCTTGGAGTCACAAACAGGAGAGTTTGTGTTGCTAAACCTTTGAGTGGGATCTCAAAGTCACAAACGTGGGTGTTTGTGTTTTGCAAAGGCTAAGGAAAAAAGTAGTCTGTGGACTCAGAGCTGTCACGTGGTCGTGGTAGTAAGTGTCAGTTCGTTTAGACCCCTTAAACCCAACAGATTAACCTAGAGAATTAGCCAAGTGATTAACTTAGGTAATTTAAACAAGTCTAGGTTAACACAAATAATCAAAAACAATAAAGCAGCGAAAAATAAATAACACAAAGATCTGATGACCCAGGAAAACCAAACCGGTAAAAAAATCTGGGGAAGATTTAACCTAGCTATCCTCAAGGTAAAAATGAATTCACTATGAAAGAATTGAAGTTTACACAATAAGACTTAGACCACTAACATCCTATTGCTACCCAAGTGTAGGAAACTTACTACCACGACCCCATGATAGCTCCGAGATCCACGGACTCCTTCTTTCTTGAATTCTTCAGCAATCCACAAGCGCACCTGCTTGTATTTCTTTAAGATCTTTGATTCTGCAACTGTATGATTTACCAAGCTCTTGACATAAGTCTTGAGTTTGGAAACCCTAAGTGTATGTGAAGGTAAACACCTCTAGATCTCACAATGAGATTCACAAACACAGCAAAACAGAACACTAAAAATGTGGTTAGGGTTTTCCCTTATATACTTAGGGCAAAACATAAAACCCTATACATTGAATGGGCTAGGGCTGAGTTGGAAAATTCTGCAGAAAATCAATCTGCACGACTTTCGATCGATCGAGTCTAATTTTCGATTGATCGAGTCAGGCAGAAAGTGCACAGTGAATTCTGCATAAAACTCGATTCCAACTTTACATGAAGAGCCATACTTTGAGCAAGTCTAACACACAACTTAAAGAATGTTTTGATCATGGTTTGCCAACATTACAAATTGAAGTTCTAATACATTAGTTCCTAATTCTTAGAACCTAACAGTAAGTTTTCTACTCGAGGTAGCAATAGGATGTTAGTGGTCTAAGTCGCTATTGTGTAAACTTCAATTCTTTCTAGTGGATTTGCTATTTTACCTTGAGGATAGCTAGGTTAAATCCTCTCCAGGTTTTTTACCGGTTTGGTTTTCCTAGGTCATCAGATCTTTGTGTTCTTTATTTTTCCGCTGCTTTACATGATATGATTGTTATTGTTTTAACCTAGATCTGAATAATAAACCTAAGTATTCACTTGGTTAATTAATTAGGTTAAACAAATCTAGTTTACAGGGGTCTAAATTTCTAACAAGAGGCTTTACTTAAATCCTTAAAAAAAGTTGTCTCTCTTTGAAGAACTCTTTCCTTGAGGATTAAGTTCATGCAGGTATTACTTTAACTTTGTTTCCATAACATGTTTTCATATATGTTTTAATTCCATGGATATCATGATTTCTTTTGTGTTTCAATGATCATGTTTCTTATATGTTATCACATGTCTTCTTTTGTTCTCAAAAAAATTCACATGATTAATTGATGAGCATGTATAGATCTAGGGTTGAATCTTTCCTTATAATTTTTTATTTGCAATTTTTCATTGTGTTTTTCTTAAACTAAAATCAAATTTTTAATTTTTCTCCATGTTTTTTAAAATAAAAGCAGATCTGCATCTTTTTTCTCTTCGTTTCTTTTTCAAAGTAAAACCAAATCTAAATTTTATTCATAAAGTTTGATCTAAATTTTATTAATAAAATATTATCTGTATTTCCAAATAAAAATCTGGCATGTTTTTAATAATAAATCTAATCTATATTTCCCAAATAAAAATCTAGCATGTTTTTAATAATAAAACCAGATCTGCATTTTTCAAATAAAATTTGCCATGTTTTTAATAAAAAACCAGATCTGCATTTTTTCTTATAAAAATTTGTCATGTTTTTAATAAAAAATCAGATCTACATTTTGCTTATAAAAATCTAGTCTGGTTTTAATAAAAAAATCTGAATTGCATTTTATTTAAATAAAAATCTGACTTTTTAAATTAAAAACCAGATTTTTTTTTTGTTTCAATAAAAAATTTGTGTTTTCAAAGAAAAATTTGTTTTTCCTTATATTTAAAAATCCCAACCAGATTTGAATTTTTGTTAAAAATCCATTCTTTTTTTCTTTTATGAGAACTAAAAATTAAATTTTTCATTAATTATTATCGTCAAATTTTTACACAAAATAAAATGGCAGATCTAAGGTTCTTAAGTTTAACCCTAGATCTAGGATTTGACATAGCATCCGTTGCATAACATTTCATACTTTGAATATGGGTATTTAATGGTCACTGAGAGCCTTGAAGACCAAATGTAATACCCCGATTTTATCATCACTATTAATATTATTATTTTAGCTTTGAGAGGTGATGTGGATGGATAAACACGTAGTGTCATGATAGGATTATTTACATAGTTAGTTTTTGGATATGCTACATGTGAGGTGTAATTTTGCGGGCAAACAAAGTTTACTACCCAAAGTAAGAGATGAAACAAGAGATTGCACAATTAGATAACGTGTAGTCCTCATTTATTTTGTTTCAGTTACAGAAAAATTAAGGAATTAAAGCATTTAGTCTCCTTATTAGTCAAGGAAAAGGATGAGAGAATAAAAATCTATTTGGATAAGAAGTCTAAGAGTCATTGGAATCCCTAAATAGGTCAATAGTTAATAATACCTTAATTTGAGGTTAATTAGAAGCTATAAAATCTTGGAAGGCTCCAGGGTTTCTTCATTATATGTGTTAACCAAAAGTCGAAAAGAAAAAGAAAAAAAAAAAAAAAAGAGCATGGACGACTGGAGGCATCATCTATAGACTATAGTTAGCACTCAAATATTGATCTTTCATCAGGTAATCATTCCCTAGTCTCGGCAAGGGCAGATCTATAATTTTTATTAGAACTATTGTCATATAATATTGGCCTGTGATTAAGGATTAATAGAACTTTTGTTTAAGTGTATCACTGCCATGATTAATTTGGTTATTAAACTTTGGCGCATGAAAGATTTTGGTATAAATGAAGGACTAGACTAGACTTTGAATACTTTGATTATATTACTAGTTTAGGATTGACCCTAAAGAGAAGGTGGCGTTCAATAATAACATGAAGTCTTGTAGTTGGTTTAATTTGATATTTGATATATTGGTCGATTGTTTTAGAATAACTAATAGGTATACTCGGATTTGATGTTTCTACGTATGGGAAATAGTTCTACCTATATTGCGACTCTAGGAAAAAGAGAAGGTTGTGGAGGATTATAGTGTTTTTAGGAAGTAGTTTATGATCATGAAATTTCATGCTTATTGATTAAAGTAATTTTCTGTTTAGAGCTTACGGAATACTAAAAGTGCTCGGCTGTGTTCGGATATATTAGCAAGAGAAGTAAGTAATTATGCATAATATACACAAGTTTTGTTTTTAGGTTCTTAGAAATTAAAGGTTTTCCAAAGTTATATTTTTAAGCTTCCGTTTTCTAAAGTTTATCGAAAGAATTTTTGCACCATTGAAAAAGAAACCTCGACTTTTGAACAATGTTTTAAAGAGAAACTTCAAAATTTAAATAACGTTTTGAATGTTCAAATCTCATTTAAAAGATGATATCTAAACAAAACTATTTTCCAAAAAGAATTGAGTTCAATGTAAGTTTTTTTAAAAAGGTTCTTGATCTTTATATTTGTTCAAAAACAAGTGATTTCAAAGTCATATTCCTATTTTTTTCAAAAAGTATTTAAAACGTTTCTTTTAGCAAAATTGAATTTTCAGATTTACACTAGAATTGTAAAATATTTATATAAACTCTTCAGTTCCTATTCATTCCCCAAGAGAGTCAAGCATCCTTTGATTACGTTTCAATTCAATATTTTGATATTCGATATGTCTCTATATTTGGAATAATTGTTGATATTAAGAAATTTATTCTATTTTGTATATATTTGTTTTGTGATATGTGACTCAAAATGAGTATTTTTTTTAGAATTGATTAGATATATGTGTAAATCCGCTTACAGGAATGAATGTGAGAATATGTGTTGATCCCTCACCAGCAGGGGTTAGATGTTGGTATCTGCTCACAGGATTGTATGTGAGAATATGTAATGTATATGTGACACTGTGCTCTGATCAATTATATGTATGTGTTTTCGAATGATTTTAAGATGTGATTAAATATGTATTAAGTGATTCATTATATGTTTTGGAATAATTATATTTGATATTATTGAGTGAGTTTGTGAAAAATCAAAATACTCGTGCTTTGCTTGACTCTATCATGTTGTGTATTGTGTATAATTGCTTACTAGATGTGTGGCTCACCCCATCAATTACAATTTTTAGATTAAAGTTTAGTTGGGGAACAGAACCTTTGGACTGCTTCGTAAGGTAAAGCGTGGGAGTTTTAAGGCGAAGTCAATAATACTTGAAGTCTTAAATGATTATTAGTTATTTTTATTCTGCTGTAGATCTCATAGTATTTTGAAGATTATTCTAAATTGTGGATTTTAGTATTGTAAAAGATTTATTAAAAGCATTGGTTATTTGGAGTTTTATTGAACTATGATTAAATTAATTATGTCTATTGAGTTATGTAAGATTAGCAAGTTAGTCATGCATCTAAATTCATGTTCTATAGATTTGAGTCGTGACCCCAGACTTTGTCTAGGCAGGGTGGGTGCTTAATACCTTCCCATCTTGTAACCTAACCCCCGAACCTTAGAATTTTAGGTTGGTAGATTTAGTGTCTTATTTTATTTTGGTAGATTGTATCTAGGGCCAAAGCCTTGTATTTCTTTTACATAAATTGTATCTAGAACCAAAACCTTGTAAAGATATTCTACCAAATTGTATTTGTATAATCAATTTATGAAATTTGAGGAATTTTAGACATGTAAATTCTGTATTATATTTTTTCTTTTTCTTTTTCTTTTTATAAAAAATAAGTGGCAACTCCATGCATAATCCTGAAAAGGGAATGTGCTAATGCCTAACCCCTTTTTTTGAGAGCACCCAGGTTTTTCTGATCTCTCACATTACACATAGCTAGCAATCACCACTGTAAAGTTTTAGACCCCTTAAAACTCAAGTTGTTTAACCTAGTTATTTAGCCAAGTGATTACTTAGATAAATTATTCAGATCTAGATAAACAAAAATAAGTCATATCATATAAACAATGCGGAAACCAAAAAACACAACGATATGATAACCCAGCAAAACCAAACCGGTAAAAAACCTGGGGAGGGTTTAACCTAGCTATCCTCAAGGTAAACAAATTCACTATGAAAGTTTTACAATAACGACTTAGACCACTAACATCCTATTGCTACCTCGAGTAGAAAACTTACTACCACGACCGAGTCCACAAACTACTTCTTTCTTGGATTCACAGCAACCACAAGTACTCCCACTTATGTTTTCTTTACGCTCTTTATACAGCAACTGAAGTAATCACCAAGCTCTCGACATCAATCTTGATCTTGATAACCCTAAGTATGTATGAAGGCAAACACCTCTAGATCTCACAAGAGATTTATACATACAGCATAAACAACAACTACAAAAACATGGCTACGGTTTTTCCTTTTATACTTAAGGCAAAACATAAAATCTTACACGTCATATGGGTTTGGGCTGAGTTGGAAATTCTGCAGAAAAAACAATCTGCCTGAGATTTGATCGATCGAGCCTAATTTTCGATCGATCGAGCCATACATATTTATCCAATAAATCCTGCAGTACACTCAATTCCAACTTTACAAATAAACACACTTTGAGCAGCCTAAATCTAGACCAAACGTTTTGATTATGGTTTGCTAACATTACATATTGAAGTTCTAAAACATTTAGATCCTAAATTCTTAGAACTTAACAACCACCACCACCAACAACCCCACCAATGCCATCAACCACCTACCAGTTACCACTAAAACTTAACCCAACCACCAAAAGCCCGCCATCACCACCACCACCGAACCGCAACAACCCATGAATCACCAACCACCACCACCACTAACATAGCATTGCTACACTACAAACCCAAGAATATCAACAAAATTTCCACACCATTAAACGTAGCATTTTTGTTAAAATTTAGGAGAACCATTAATGTTTTGTATTTTTTTTCCAATGACCCTCTAAGCCATAATATAATTCTGCCCCTCACTTCTTTTATTTTAATTTTATCACCAAGACAATAATTCAAAACACAAAGCAAGACAAACAGATAAAGGAAGAAGTTGCGAACACTTGACACTAGCAAGAAGCTACAAGCACTTGATCACATTTAACTATATTGCTTTAAGAACAGATTAAGGAATTCTAAAAAGAACTACAAAAACACCCATTTGAGGATCGAGTGTTCTTCACATTATGAAATAAGCAACTGGAAATGGTTGGGCCTATAGCGAGGCTAGAATAGGACTTTAGACCATCCATAGAGCCTTCAGGCAAATTGGCCAGGCACATCTTATTGGGTTTGCCCTGGCAAATCCGATAAGGTACACTAATTTGAAGCAAGTTTTAGCTCAATCTCCATAGAAGACCCTAATCTGCTCGATGGGTGTCTGACTACTAGGCATCTAGGTCTTCCTTGGTAATCGATCCAAGGGATCTTGAGAGTTAACTTGTCTCGGGATAACATAATTACCATTTTGAATGTCTCTTTTCTTTTCTTCAACTAATTAGTAAATCCCTTGCTTGCAATTCTAGAAGGCATTTTGGCATCCATCCCTTCAACCAAACAAAGGTAACATTTACTTGATAGGACAAACGCCTAGTTTCAGGGAGTAGTTCCCGCCAAATCCATGTCTTACTTGTCCTACAATGCTCCAACACTAAACTAAGATAACTGGTTTTAGGCGTCTAGGTTAATTTGCAATCTTTTAGCTACTATTACATTACCATGTTACACACTCAAATCCATTGTGTACATAATGGATTTGACCTCCGCGGATTAACCCTTGTAGTGCTAAAAGTTTTCTTTCTTAGCACATAATTGGGACACGACATCCTTACTACATGATTCTCTCTTTCTTGAATCAACCACCTACAACTATAACATGATTTATTACCGAAACAGCACACAGTTTTCACTCCACACAAAAAAAAAGTTTCTTGTTTAATCAAAATCCATTTTAAGGCAAATTGGATATCTAGGCGCGCGGCTCTGCCAAGTGAGGTTGAGAACATGGGAGAATCAATTGGAGATACCAAAATGAGTGGAGAAAAGAAAGCATATATAATATAACTAAGACTTGTACACATTTCTTGATATGTATTCTTTTTGTTCATTTCGTATAGCATTATATATGATACACATGCTAAAAAAGAAAGCTAGATCAACATGATCTTATAATAAATGGTCATAGTTGATTCATCTTAATCATCGAATTTGATGGACTAAGAAGACTATATGCATCATGACCCTTGTTAATGCTAACAATGTTGGATCGACGAGCTGGACTAGACAGAATTAAGGAACAACCTTTAGCAAAGCCGCAACCAGGACTAAAATCCTCGCTGCTGTCCATCTCTGCCAACACTTTGTAAAACAAATCAACTTCGCAAGGGAGCTCAAGAGGGCCTTCACTATTGTACCCATATTCCAATTCAGCATCCTCTAGCAGCATCGCGAACAAAGGATGATTAACATGCTTGGTCTTGATCACAAATCGTTGTTTTTGAGGTCCAACATAGACTGCGAAACAACCTTCCGGAGCTACTTGTCGATTCTCTTTGCGCTTTGTCAATGAACTGAAAGTGGTAGATGAAAATGAACAACATTTTTTGTTGCCAACTACTAGTGATAGACATCGTTTCCATGCTGATAAGGATGAGTCGTCTGGAAGGTGCCATCAACCCCTATCAAGCCAACGGCGTGCTAAAGGCTGACGGTCCTTCGCCCCCGTCACCCAAGGCCGACGCCTCCAGCGTGTCCCGATGGTGTAGCCTACGAGAACCGACGGGATGAATAGGTGATGGGGTGAAGGTGAAGGAACGTACACGTATCTTGTCGTGTACGCTTCAACAAGGAGAAGAATCCGTTCGAATACGCTCCTGCTTGAGCAGGTATCTTGCTTAGCACGATTACTCCCAAAGGGATGTCTTGCCCAACACACTTGATCGCCCAAGAAGTATCTTGTGCTCCACGCTATTCAGGGGCAATTCCGGTAAAGTGGTATCTTCCCCAGCACGCCTTGGCCAAGGTCCCCTGCTACTATAAATACTTCCAAGCCCTCCCAAATTGAGGTATGCTTAATACTCCTACTCGACTCTGGCACTCTAGAGTTGTGAGCAAAACTAACTTAACCATCGGAGGGTCGTTGACCGGTACCACGCCGTTACCTCCCCTTTGAGGTTCTTTTCATTTGTGCAGGTTCACTCGGAGCGCGTGAAGGCCCTGCAGCTTACTGAGTTGATTCTTGATGTTAGGTACTAAAAGTTTAGAACAATTGGCAAATCGTGAGCACACAAGAACATGTAAGCTGCAGAAAGAAGATTTCAGAATCTGCCTGGTTCGATCGATCGAAAATCAGGCTCGATCGATCGAAAGTCGTATCTGCAGAATTTTAAGTTGGCCCAAACAGCAGTTCTAGCCCATTAAGGATTAGGGTTTCAAATCTACTTCTCCCACTATATAAAGGAAACCCTAAGCTCGTTTTTTTACAAGGCTTTTTAGAGAGAGAAGAGTGTGCCTCTTTTGTATTTAGGGTTTTGTTCC
The DNA here is from genome assembly GCA_033629205.1 of Lithocarpus polystachyus. Lineage (NCBI taxonomy): Eukaryota > Viridiplantae > Streptophyta > Magnoliopsida > Fagales > Fagaceae > Lithocarpus > Lithocarpus polystachyus. The sequence continues at coordinate 2,755,062 of CM066171.1, read as the reverse complement.
TAAAACCTCTCTTATTACTTCTATCGGTGTTGTTCTTTGAAGAATCTCAAGATCCGGTATTGCTGAAGTTGCTGCCTTCTCTAGTCATCAAAGGAGCTGATGATCTAAACCTTCAAGGGTGGTCTTGGAGTCACAAACAGGAGAGTTTGTGTTGCTAAACCTTTGAGTGGAGTCTCAAAGTCACAAACGGTGGTGTTTGTGTTTTGCAAAGATTAAAGAAAGAAGGAGTCCGTGGATCTCGGAGCTATCATGGGGTCATGGTAGTAAGTTTCCTACACTTGGGTAGCAATAGGATGTTAGTGGTCTAAGTCGCTATTGTGTAAACTTCAATTCTTTCTAGTGGATTTGCTATTTTACCTTGAGGATAGCTAGGTTAAATCCTCCCCAGGTTTTTACCGGTGTGGTTTCCTGGGTCATCAGATCTTTGTGTTGTTTATTTTCCGCTGCTTTGTTATTTTTGCTTAATTGTGTTAACCTAGTTTTAATTAAATTACCTAAGTTAATAACTTGGCTAATTTTCTAGGTTAATCTGTTGGGTTTAAGGGGTCTAAACGAACTGACACTTGACATCATCACATGCCTTGAAAATCAAGGTGTTCCTTCACTTAACTTCTACAATTTCCATATTAAATACTTACACGTATTTGATAATCTAAGTAAGAGAGATATATAGAGAGGTTTTGTAATGGAAAAACACTTTCAATTGAAGGTGTGAATCCAAAACAAGAAGAAAAATAGAGTTGGAACTATATGGAAAAGTTAGAAGATGCGTATAGAAGAGCAAAAGGTTTTGAAATGAGAGTCTGGTTTGGTACAAGACTCATCTATTACTCCAACATTGCTTCAGTCATATATTTATATTACTTTTTCTTGAACATAAAGGATGAGCTGAATATCACAAAACTAAACAATAATAAGTTCAAAGGGACAGGTTATTTAGTTAATTCAATAAAGTTTCAAACTGCAATGTTGGATTAGTGCACATCTGAACAACTCTAGAGGCCTAATTTTTTCAATCAACATCAAATTTTTAATTTGGTACAATCTGGACTAGCTAGCAAATAAAAAAAATACGTACAACTACCATTTTCCATATTGGAAAAATTTTACTTAAACAATTGGCATTAATTGGAAGAATTCAATTGGTACCTAGCCGTAGTTCAACTAATTTAAAACAGGAAATACAGTGTTTCTAGACAGAGGCTGAAGCAACTGATTGTGAAATAAAGAAATGAAAATTGAAGACTGTAGGGAGAAGAGGCCCAGGACATCGTATTGGGCCTTAGGCCTTGTCCGAGGGCGCTTATTGGCCTGAGGACAGAAAAATAGTAATGATGATGTAAGATCCAGAACTCCACAGGCAGTTTGTAACTGGGAGGGACTGGGAAAGTGTGCCGAGGAGGAATATCTCCTCGGCTAAGCGAAGCAAAGTAATCTTCCAGGAGGTTCTATTGAAAAGGATATGCTTTGAGGAAGCATAGAAGAAAGGAAAAACTATGAAATATTTAAAGAGAAAGCTGCTACCACCGCATTGAATACTCTGTAGCTAACTCTCTGGCCACATTAATGAGGAAGTGATACCTAAACAGTAATTTTCAACCTTACAACTACTACCAAAGACTTCAGGAATGTGCTGATGGGACAGAGATCAACACCAACAACCTGATCTACATGTGAAAAGTGGAGATGAAGGGGAAAGATAGTATAAAATAGAAGAGATACCCTGAGAGAAAGAGATCGAAAATTAAGAGAAAAACACTGTAGCAATCAAGAGCTGAACTTGTAATCAAACTTAAGAGTAATATATATAAGAATTAGTCTCCTCGAATTTAGCCGAGGAAGGTTTTTCTTAGATAAAACAAGTCTATCTTTACCTTTTGGTCAATTAGATCTGTTATGCTTGTTCTTTAACTCATTAGAGCCCAATTTTCTGACCCACTCTCTACAAATTCATTGTATTGGGTTTTTTGGGCCTAAGTTCATTCATCCATTAAGCTAGGAACTCAAATCTGGTCCTTACAATTGGCGCTGTCTGTGGGAAATCCTGGTGTTGTAGTGAGTCTAATGTTCAATTATGGTAGGTTTAAGTCCAAACTAGGCGGAGTCTAGGAGGTCCCAACATCACGATCACTTTCTCCACTATGAATGAGAAATGGACCATGAGGGCAGTGTGCACACCACTCATAGTAGTAGAAGCCAGTCTTGAGATGGGGCCATGTCTCTCATGAAGAAAATACTAGGAACATGCAACAGGAGATAAATCATTTACAGAGAAAGTTGCGTCGTAAGCAGAGGAGGAAGACTCCTCCAACCTCAGAATCTCCCTCTGATAGTGATGATAGTTATAGGCCCAGGTCAAGGACTCCTCCCAGTGAGTCTTTTTCATATGATGAAGATTACCACCATGAACGTAGACACAAGAGCTCATCCTCCAAAGGCTTGGGAAATGATGCGATGAGCAGAGTGCTCAACCAAATTTCCAGGTCACCTTTCACGCATAGGATTGTGGGACGAAGCCTTCCTCGGCGGTTCACTTAGCCAACGTTTACCATGTACAATGGTCGAACAGATCTTGTGGAGCATGTAAGCCATGTCAACCAGAGGATGGCAGTGCACTTAAAAAACGAGACCCTGATGTGTAAGGTATTCCCATCCAGCTTGGGGCCTGTGGCGATGAGGTGCTTTGATGGCCTGGGTGTAGGTTCTATCGATTCCTTTAAGGAGCTCACCCGAGTGTTTGGATCACTTTTCATTACATGCAGTAAGGTTCCTCGGCCCTTGGATTCCTGATGTCTAGGTCCATGCGAGAAGGAGAGACCTTGAAAACGTACTTGGACAGATATTGGGAGATATTTAACGAGATCGATGGGGATTTTGACAACGTGGCCATCAGGACTTTCAAGATCGGCTTGCCTGCCGAGCACGATTTGAGAAAGTCTTTGACTAAGAAACCAGTAAGGAGTGTGCGTCAGCATATGGATCGTATTGACAAATACAAACAGGTGGAGGAAGATCAGTAGCAATGGAAAGGAAAAGCTAAGGCTATCCCTCAGGAGATGAGGGATTTCAGGTTGGACCGTTACAACAATAACAGACCCCGAAGGGATTTTGCTGGGCAATCTGGGCCCATTGCTCCTTAACTGGTTAACACGTAGTTCCAAGAGCCGGTATATCAGGTTTTGGAGAAGATCAAGAATAAGTCATACTTTAAATGACTAAACAAGATGGGAGGAGACCCCGTGAGGTGTAATCAGAGCCTTCATTGCCAATACCACCAAGAACAAGGACATACCACTGAGGATTGCAGAACTTTATGGAATCATCTGGAGTAACTGGTCCGAGATGGCAGGTTAAAGCATTTTTATATCGGCCCAACGAGTAGGGAAACCAAGCAGGGTTGGGAGTTCAGGGGAATGCTTCTTCAAGACCCCTTTTAGGCATAATCCACATCATCCGTGCTACTCTAGGGAGAACATGTTCTCATCCGTCTAGGGTGATGTCTGTGGCTCGGCCATCTACCAAGGATTCTAAACACGAGTTGAAGAGGGCTAGATTAGGGTTTTGACCAGTGTTAAGCTTCTCGGACGATGATAAGGTCGGGACCATATAACCACATGATGACGCCCTGGTGATCACCCTCAGGATTGGGGGGTATGATGTGAAGAGGGTGTTAGTAGACCAAGGTAGTGGGGTTGAGATTATGTATCCAAATCTGTACAAATAGCTAAATTTGAAACTGAAAGATTTGATGAGTTATGATTCACCTCTGGTGGGCTTTGATGGAAAGGTTGTTGTTCCAAGGGATCAAATCAAACTACCAATGCAAGACGGCTCAGAGGTGGTGGAGGTGGATTTTATTGTGGTGGATGTTTTTTCTCCGTACACGGCCATTGTGGCACGACCTTAGGTTCATGCCTTGGGGGCTGTTTCTTCCACCTTCCATTTGAAAGTGAAGTATCCATCCAGGGATCCGATTGAGGAGCTGATTGGGAGCCAGTTCGCGGCTAGACAATGCTTGATGGCTGCAATTATGCATCAGCCTGAAATCATTTCCTCAACCTCTACTGATAGGGGTTTATAGCAATCAAGAATTTTGATGTTACCCGTGGATGGGATAACCGAGGAGGTGAAGTGTGAGAATTTAGAAAAGGTAATTATAGACGATAACCCAGAGAAGTTTTTCCAAGTCAAAACTCAGCTACTTCCTCAAGAGAAGGAAGAGCAGGTGGAGTTTCTCAAGAGGAACATTGACATGTTCGCATGGAATGCTTATGAAGCTCCTGGGGTAGATCTAAGCTTCATCTGTCATCATTTGAACGTCAATCCATCTGTCACCCCTAAAAAGTAACCTCGGTGCTCATCTAAGGACCATTCTGATGCTGTCAAATACGAGGTAATGAAGTTTAAGCAAGCCGGGGCTATTAAAGAGGTGTTTTATCCTGAGTGGCTGGCCAACATTGTAGTAATGAAGAAGAAAAATGGGAAGTGGTGAGTGTGCATGGACTTCATAGATTTAAATAAGGTCTGTCTAAAAAACCCTTTCCCTATGCCTCGGATAGACCAGTTGGTGGATAACGACTATAGGCCATTTTCGATTAAGTTTTTTAGATGCCTTCCAGGGATACCACCAAATACTGCTGGCCTTGGGTGATCACGAAAACACGACTTTCCTCACTCCTACAGGAAATTACCACTACAAGGTGATGCTTTTTGGTTTGAAGAACGTAGGGTCTACTTATCAGAGGATGATAACCAGAATGTTTGAATCACAGCTAGGAAAGAACATTGAGATTTATATAGAGGACATGGTGGTTAAAAGTAAGTTGGAATCCGAGCATGTCAGCGATCTTAAGGATATCTTTGAGATCTTGAGGAGACACAAGCTACGACTTAATGCTTCTAAGTGCTCTTTTGGTGTTGGATCAGGGAAGTTCTTGGGGTACATGGTGATACACCGTGGAATTGAAGTCAATCCAGACCAAATTAAAGCAATTAACAATTTATAATTTACGGCCACCTCAAAATCCCAAAAAAATCCAAAAATTAACAGGAATAACTGCTGCCCCAAACCGATTCATTTCTCGATCAGCAGACTGATGTAGGCCTTTCTTCTAGTTATTGAACAAGTGGAATGGATTTGAATGGACCGAGGAGTGCATCTTAGCCTTCCATCAGTTGAAGGAATACCTATCTCGGCCACCCATTATGTCCAGGCCTGAGGTAGATGAGGTTTTGTTTGCTTACATTGCTGTGGCTTTCCATGCGGTAAGCCTGATGCTTATACGAGTTGATAGTGGTGTGTAGAGACTAGTTTACTATGTGAGCAAGTCACTACATAAGGCCGAGGTCCACTACCTACCACTAGAGAAGGCCATTTTGGCAGTTATACATGCCATGCGCAAGCTCCCCCACTATTTCCAATCACACACAGTTATTGTCTTAACCTAACTTTCGCTTAGATTTCTATTCCGGGGTGCTGATTACACAAGGAGGATTGCAAAGTAGGGTACGATCCTAGGGGCTTTTGATATCAAATACATGTCTCGCACATCTGTCAAGGGTCAAGTCATCGCCGACCTCGTGGCTGAATTCACTGAGCCCTCACTAGAAGAGAGTGCGAAGAGGCTGGACATGGATGAAAAGTCAGTTGGCATGATCTCCCTGAAGGAACCTCTATCATGGAAGATGTACGTTGATGGCACAGCGAATCAAACAGGATCTGGGGTGGGGCTAATTTTAATATTTCTTGAGAAGATCACTATTGAGAAATCCTTAAGACTAGGCTTCTCGGCCATAAACAACGAGGCTGAGTATGAGGCTCTATTGGTGGGGATGGCCATGGTTTAAAAAATGGGCAGAAAGGCAGTGGAGATATTCTTGGATTCAAGATTGGTTGTGGGCCAAGTAAAAGGGGAGTTAGAAGCCAGGGATGTGAGAATGCAAGAATATTTGAATTATGTTAAGCACCTGCAATCAGGATTTGAGTCTTTCAGCTTGCTACATATCCCCAGGAGTGGAAACACACATGCTGATTCTCTGGCCACTCTTGCAATCTCCTCAGCACAAGGTTTACCTCAAGTCATCCTTGTTGAAGACTTGTGCAAGCCCACTGAAGCGAAGAGAGAGGTGGTCTATATCCATCAAATTAGGGTGCGGCCTAGCTGGATGGACCCTATAATGCTATTTCTTAAAGAAGATATCTTACTCAAAGAAAAATCAGAAGCTGACAAGGTATGGAGAAGAGCTCCCCAGTTTTGGCTGTTTGAGAACCAGAAATTGTACAAATGCTCTTTTTTCTAGGCCATACTTACTATACATACACCCTGAAGCCTCAGAGTTGCTCCTTGAGGAGTTGCACGAAGAGATTTGTGGAAGTCACACAGGAGGCAGATCTTTATCTCACAGAGCCCTTACTCGAGGGTATTGGTGGCCAAACATGAAGAAGGAAGCACAGGAATATGTGAGAAAGTTGATTTGCACCAAACCTTCACCAACCGAGAGGAGTCCTTAATCCTCTGTCCAGCCTCTAGCAAGGCAGCTAGGAATAAGAAATATTTGCTAGTCGACACAAATTACTTCACTAAGTGGGTTGAAGCTGAGCCATTGGCAAATATTAAGAACGTGGATGCCACGAGATTTGTTTGAAAAAATATTGTCACATGGTTTGGAGTCCCTTGTACACTCATTTTGAATAATGGTCTCCAGTTTGATAGCAAGGCCTTTAGGAGGTATTGCTGCGACCTCGGCATAACAAATATATATTTCACCTCGGCATATCCATAGGGGAATGGACAAGCCGAGGCTGTAAATAAGGTCATAGTGAGTGTGCTCAAGAAGAGGCTGGATGACGCAAAGGGAAAATGGGTGGAAGAGTTGCCGCACTTCCTCTGGACATATCGAACTACACCTCACCGGTTCACTGGGGAGATGCCTTTTTCAATGACTTATGGAGCCGAGGCTATCATCCCTCTAGAAACTGGATTCTCAATGTTGAGAATGAGTTCTTTCACCTCAAGCAACAATGACGGATTGTTAAGGAAAAGTTTAGACTTAATTGACGAGTGAAGAGAAAATGCCATGGTTCAGCTGGCTTATTATCAACACAAACTCAAGCAAGGCTACGATGCCAATGTGAGGCTAAGGTCATTAGCGCCTGGGGACTTGGTACTGAGAAAGGTTGTAGGTAATGCAAAAAACCCAGCATGGGGAAAGCTCAGGCCAATTAGGAAAGGCCGTATCGCATCACCTTGGTGGCTGGAATAGGTGCATATTATCTTGAAAATCTGGATGGAAATGGTGTACCATGCCCCTGGAATGTAAATAACCTGAGAATGTATTATTATTAATGAAAGAGTTCTTTGTCATGTTCTCATTTATTACGTTATGCATTGTATTTCTTATTATTTATTTGTATATCAAGCAAAACCTTGGTCATACCTAGTTCCTCGGACCATACACCTTTGGTAAATTGATATTTTCATGACATTCTTCTAAGTATTAAACAGAACCTTAGCCATACCTAGCTCCCTAGACCACATGCTTTGGGTAAATTAATACTTAATGAAATCTTTCTAAGTGTTAAACAGAATCTTAGTTGTGTCTAGCTCCTCGAACCACATACTTTAGGTAAATTAATACTCTATGACATCTTTCCCAAATGTTAAACAGAGCCTTAGTTATGCTGGGACCCTCGGACCACATGCTTTGGGTAAATTAACACTTCAAGTTATTTTCCTAAGTATCAAACAAAACATTGGCCATGCCTGGCTCCTCAAACCATATGCCTTGGGTAAATTGGTATCTTTTAATCATTTTCCTAAGAATTAAACAGAACCTCAGTTATGCCTGGTTCCTCAGACCATCTACTTTGGGTAATTAATACTTCTTGACATCTATCTAAGTATTAAATAGAACCTTAGTTATGCTGGGATCCACGCACCACATGCTCTGGGTAAATTAATACTTCATGTCACATTTAAAGTATTAAACAGAACCTTCGTTATGCTGGGATCCTTGGACCACATGCTTTGGATCTTATACCCAGCTGCTCAGATCGTTTGCCTTGGGTAGGTTACTGTTCTTGCTTATTTTCCTAAGTATTGGGCAGAACAAGGGCTATGACTCGTTCCTCAGATCACAGCCCATGGACAAGTGAGTACTTGCTTTTTCTTTTTACTAAGTGTTTTGTTTATTCCCATAAGATTTAACCTTCTCTATTGATGGCTCAATTCTCGGTATAAGCACGTGATCATTTTCTTTACTATTTATGTGTGTTTAATTTGGCTGAGTTAGCAGCAATGCACTAGAGTTAACTCTAGTAAAATCAGGGTGACAATAATTCACTACTGTCAACAGCATCATCAAACTTAAGTCTTATCAGAGGACAAAATGATAAATACACCGACCATAGGAAAATATTGCAAAAAAGAATAAAGTGCTATGAAGTAAAAACTTATTTCTTTTCATTAAATAAAAAACAAGGATACATTATCAACATTGGCAAACTTCCTTATTAAAAAAAAAAAAAAGGCCTTAGAATTATGCTTTGGCTTAAGGAGGGTCCTCCTTGGGGTCAGCTATCTTAGACTTTGTGTCATCTGCTTTGGACTTGGACTTAGCATCTTTGGCTTTGGAGACCACAACCTTGATTGTGAGAACATCTTCATTGTCCTTGGCCTTGGTCAGGGGCTGGACCTCCTTACCCTTGCCCTTACCCTCGAGCTGAGAGCCCTCCTGGCCAGCCTCTCCACCGTTCGTCACCTTAATCCCCTGGCTTTGATCACTAGTCTCGCTAGCCTTTTGTGAGACCTCGGAAAAAGAAGGAGGGGCATGGGTAGAGGAGGGCTGACCAGGGAGGGGGAGAGCAGGAGCAACGAAAGGAGGAAGCATCGCTGGAACTTCTCGTATATCTTCCAGGTTGAAAATGTTCTCAGTGTTCCTCCACTCAAAACCAAGAGGGACTCCTGCTCGGTTGAGCGGCTCTGCCCATACCTCTTTGCAATAGTCCCTGCACACTTTCACTAGCTCATCTGCCAGCTGTATTTCAATCTCTTGCACCCCACGTTCGAAGGATACCGTCTCCGCAACCTTAGCATCTTCCTTGGCCATCCGAACCGCACCCTTGGCCTTCTGCAGCTCTGTCTTTAGCTCTAGGACCAGTTGTTTTTGAGTGGCCAACTCTATCTCAGTGTGATAAAGCTTTTTGCGTTGATCCTTGGCCTAGTCTTGGGCATTTCACAAACCGGCCTCAGCGCTCTTCCACACCCTTTCCTCTGCATCAGCTTGGCTTAGAGCTCTTTATTCTTCTGCTCGGCAGCTCTCAACGCCTTGCTGGCCTCGGCACAGAGGTTGGCCTCTACCCTAGCTTCATTACGAGCGTCCTTAACCCACTCCTTGGCTACAAAAACCGCCTGGATAGCCTACACATAAACAACAAAAGAGTACATTAAAAATGAAGAAAAAGAGAAAGAAAGGAAAATGATAAAATGCGTCTAGGAACTTACCAAGGCCAGGTCCCTTTTCAAGGACAGGAAGAGCTCTGGCTGCCTTGCTTATTTCAAGGCATCCATATCCTTAGGGAGCAAGAGGACGCTTTAGAGTCTCAGCCACGTGATGGGCATGGCCTCTCTGGAACTCCCTGATAGAGGAGTTCCAGGGTAACGCCGCTGCATCCAACTCTAACCTGGGGTTCCAAGTTGAATGGCACACATCGGCCAAGTGCTTGGCCTCTTTGCTCTCTACCGAGGATTCTCGGGTTTTATCTTTGGCTGTTTTCTACTACTTCGGGTCCTTCAGTGGGACAATCTCCCCCTTCTCATTTGGGATCGTAAGCAATCCAATTACGGGAAGAAAGGGAGGAGGGGGAAGAGAAGGCGGGAGCTAAGATTTTAGGGCTTTCTTGGACGACGACCCTATCTTCCTCCTCGCAAGGAGATCCCGCAAACCTTTCCTCTGGTTCAGGGCCGAGGATCACCACCCTTATGGCATTGCCTACTTCTTGGAAATTGTCCGATAGCGGCACAAAGTCTAAGATGAGGTGGACCACTCTTAGCTGCCCGTTCGTGCTCACAAACACCTCAGACCTTAAGATTTTGTTAAGTCCCTCTACGTTGACCAAACTGAGGCGGGGTGCTACGTGCCTTTTATCTGCAAAAAAGCCGAGGAACAAGTTACAGTCAAACCAATGCAATCCGTCATCAAAGAAAAGTGAAATACTAAAAGAAAGAGCAGCAAAGCTAACAGAACTAAATCCCATGTCAAGGGGCCTAACCATAAGACACCTCACCTAGTTCTCCCTTCCAAGTTGGGCAGTGAAGACCATCGTGCCATTCCCCAGAGGCAATTAAATAATCGTCCTTCATGCCCTTATTGGACTTGGGAAGATACAATACAAGCTTAACCACGGAGGACCTAGACTTGAGATAATACCCCGCGTTAGCAAGTGAGTGGCACTCGTACATATGGACAACGTCGTGCTAGGTGAACCCCAAACCCATATGCTTGTTAAGAGCATCGACACTGCCCAAAACTGTAAATAGGTTGGGCGCATACTGATGAGGACACAACCTATGGTTAAATAGATAGTCTCAGCTTACCCTACCCATGGGAAGCGTCATTACTCCTTCTATGAAGGCGATCATGGGAATGACAACATCCCCTTCATTTTTGTGTAAGAACCTGGTTTGAAGCACAATACCGCAGGGCAACCCACTGTGGAATGTGGTACTTGGCCCTAAAACCCTCCATACCAGCGGGGGAGTCTACAAGATGCTTAAACCTATCCATCTAGATAAGCTAAAGGGAGGCGAAAGAAGTCTGCAAGCAAAGGAAACAAAGAATAGAAGGCTGAGGAGAGAAGAGCCTAAAAAGGAAAGAACTTACGAGAATAAGTGCGTGTATTGATTCCTAAACTTCTTAAAAGGTTTAAAATCTTTTAGAAAAAAGAAAAGGATTTGGGAGACTTGGAAACTTGGGAAGCCTTGAGAGTTTGAGAATTTAGGACTTCTTGAAAGCTTGAAGATTTGTAAAGTAGGAGAAAATGACTCCCCCTAGGCTCCTTATATAAGGAGCAGAAATGGGTGGGAGTTATCTCGCGCAAAATTTGAGAAAAAAGGCCAGCCGTAGGATCTTCATCTCACCGTAAGATGTGAGGAACAGAACGCCGCCTGGAGCATTTAATGAGGCGTTTCGGGCTTTGAAGCGTCAGGACCAGTTATGGGACACGTGAAGCAGCATTCTCAAGCGTGGAGGTTAAAGAAACGTTTGGGAGTTCATTCTTCGAAAGTCAAAACTCCATTTTTTCTCCTCAGATAAGAGGGGAAAAATGGAGCTTTGAGGGGCTATTATAGGGAAAAAAGGCCCAGGACATTGTATTGGGCCTTGGGCCTTGTCCGAGGGCGCTTATTAGCCCGAGGACAGAAAAACAGTAATGATAATGTAAGATCCAGAACTCCACAGGTTGTTTATAACTGGGAGGGACTGGGAAGGTGTGCCGAGGAGGAATATCTCCTCGGCTAAGTGAAGCAAAGGTCAAAGGGTGCATTCAGTTATCCAAAGTAATCTCCCAAGAGGTTCTATTGAAAATGATATGCTTTGAGAAAGCGTAGAAGAAAGGAAAAACTATGAAATATCTAAAGAGAAAGCTGTTACCACCGCATTGAATGCTCTGTCGCGAACTCTTTGGCTGCATTAATGAGGAAGTGATACCTGAACAGTAACTTTCAGCCTTACAACTACTACCAATGACTTTAGGAATGTGCTAATGGGATAAGGATCAACACTAACAACCTGATCTACACGTGGAAGGTGGAGATGAAAGGGGAAGATAAAGTAAAATATAAGAGATACCTTGAGAGAAAGAGATCGGAAATTAAGAGAAAAACACTGTAGCAATCAAGAGTTGAACTTATAATTAAACTTAAGAGTAATATATATAAGAACTAGTCTCCTCGAATTTTATCGAGGAATGTTTTTCTTAGATAAAACAAGTCTATCTTTACTTTTTGGTCAATTGGATCCGTTATGCTTGTCTCTAACTTATTAGAGCCCAGTTTTCCGACCCACTCTTTACAAATTCATTGTATTGGGCTTTTTGGGCCTAACTTCATTCAGTCATTAGGTTAGGAACTCAAATCTGGTCCTTACAAAGACCATGACTATGTTTTTCTAAGGATAAAAAGACCATGACTATTTGATTGTAGGTTAAATTGTGTGTCACCAATCTTTTAACATATGTTCAAAATCGTCTTCATATCTTAAATGGTTCTAATTTAATTTAAGTTAATTTCACAAACTTACCTAAGGTTTATGATAATAACAACTAAATCCAAAACATTTTAAAACCCACCGATTTGGTGCTCAAAAGACAACTTTGCCTCTAACTCTATTCTCTCTTCTCTCTCGTCTTGTTCCTCTCCCCCTCACTTAACCATTATATTGTTTCATCAACCAAATCAATAAAAACTAGATAAAAAGTAAAAACCAAACTCTACCAATAAAAATACCACGTGGCCCACCATGAAACATATACTACCCTTATCATCACAACCAAATCAACAAAAACCATAAGATCCAGATTTCTATTTCCCTATCCTCAAATTATAAACTATGACAGGGGCGGCCCAACAAATTTGGAGGTCTAAGGCAATATATTTAAATGTGGCATTTTTGTCATCACTTAAATAATATTTAACTAGTATTTAATACCATAAGTTTTTTATAACAAAAATCTATTCCTTTTATTTTGTAATATGTTTTTTTTTTTTTGGAAAAATGTTAAAGCTATAACAAATTTTACTAAAAAAAAACTTTCAAACGATGTAGAAATGAATGCAATTAGTGACATTTCAAGAAGATAATAAACAAATATTTGAATGAATGATGTTAGAGATGTTATAAATTTTACAACATGAGGCTTACAAAAATGTATCACTAATCACAAAAAATATTCAAAAAAGCATTTAATAGGTTATTGACGTCCACAAATCATATTAATTGTCACATCAATTTGTAAAGTTTTCAAGTAAAATTAATAATATTTCTAATATTTTCCTATCTGAATTATTTCTTGCGATTAGTGACATATATATTTGTAAGGGAAAATGCTAGAGACACAAATTCGTTTGCAAAAAATTTTAAAAACTAATGATGTGGTGAATGATTATAAATTAATGAAAAAGTGATGTTATCGGTGGGTCTAGATGAGAATTAGTAAGAAGTTGACCATAACAACAGTTTGTAAAAATGTTGTAAAATAGTTTGTAACTGTAGCATTACTTTATTTTAAGGCCCATATATCTAAAATTTTATTTTCTCCACCATTACTCAATTCGTTGGGACTTCTTAAAAGTAGAGGAAAATTATACAACTAATTTTTTTCCCTATATCTCCAATTTTTTTTTTTAAATATATCAATTTTTGCCTCAAATTTTGGGCCTTCCTCTAGTAGGGGGCCTAGGCAGTGGCCTAAGTGGCCTATGCCTAGGGCCGGCCCTAAGCTAGAAACTAATATTACAGACACAAACACATGACAAGGAAAAAGAATCCCAATTGCATTTTGAAACAAAAATACCTAACACGAATTTACATTTTGAAAACCCCAAATAACATGGATCATAAAAAATAATTTTTTGCAGGTTACAAAGTCATTGCGGAATAGTAATACAAAGCCAAACCCCAAGAACAATGAGGGCCGTACAAAACAAGGCGTTGCCCAAGCGGGTCTCTTCCCCTAACAGCATTTCGAACACAGCAGTGGCAGAAAATGTGGTGGCGTTGATGACAGGCACGGTGAAAGAGGTGGGAGTGTGGCTTAGAATGAATAACGAAGAAAGTACTGGAGGCCTCAGAGAAGAGAGAGAGAATCTTAGAGAGAACTTAGAGAAGAGAGTTTAAAGAGAGGAACAAGACAAAAGAGAGAGAGAAAGAAAGAGAGAATAAAAGTTGTTTTTGAGGATCAAATTGGTGGGTTTTAAAATGTTTTAGACTTAGTTGGTATTATCACAAACCTCAGGGTAGGTTTGTGAAATTTACCTTTAAAATAATCTCGATTTTATGAAATTTTATTTGTCTTACAACAATAGGTAAGACTTAGCTTCAGGGCATTGATGTCGATACAATATGGCTCCTGTGCAATAGAGCACTGGAGTAGGATTGTGTCTTACAACAATAATCTGGTGATTTAAAGCCACCAGACTATCTCATAATGGAAACATAATCATTTCATTACTGCATTAGCTTTTGAGGCCTGGAAAATAAGAGAAATGCTACGTCCACAACATTTCTCACAACATTCTCACAACAAATCCTAGTTGGCAGGTTGTTACAGGTTCTAAATTTAAATCTAATACTGAAATTACTTTCTTACCCACTAGTAATAGCAAATAACAACTTGCCAACTAGGATTTGTTGTGAGAATGTTGTGAGAAATGTTGTGGACGTAGCATTTCTCGGAAAATAATTATTGTGAATTAACGTAAGGTGATTAACTTGTTATGGGCCTTTTGGCCATAGGGGGACAACTCCATGATTATGTGGAAATGGAATGACTGTTAATGGACCTTTGCTATGCCCTCTGTCTAAGCAATATATCTCATTAATAATATGATTTAATCTCATTACAAGTGATAGGGTATAATCTATTTTATATATTTAGTAGAACGATCATTTATTTATCAAATCCATTAAAATTCATTCATAAATTATGAAAATGAAAATCCTTTGCGTTTTGCATGAAATAACAAAGTGACGACTGACGGGTCCACACATGAAGCTTAGGCAAAATACACAATACACATAGCTCTTTGGGCGAGACCGACCAAGGACAAGGAGCTTCCACCCAATAATGGAAGCATCTAGGGTCGAAACCAAAAATTTGTATTTGGAAGGGGAGACGCAGATTATAGTATTGATATAACAATCATAATTAATAAAAATGTTGAATACAAAATTATCAATTTTGATATGTCATCATATTTTTAAACTTTAATGAATATATAAAAACTGTCTTATTCATTACAGGCAAATACAAAAATATTTGAAAATGAACATTTCATATCAAAATTATGCTCGATAACATTCTTTCGTAGAATAACATTTGTCTATTGTCGCCTTCTTAGTGAAATCTTTGCAATTTTCTCACACCTTTTAAGAGTGGTTTCAGCGTGAACATATTTTATATTAATGAGATTGAGTTGTTAGTTTTTTGTTTACATGTGCCCACATGACACATTAGACCGTATGATCACCCATTTATCATCATATTTGAATGTGATCTAATTTATAATATAATAATAACAATAACAACAACAAGAATATAAGTTTCACTTTAAATTTTTACTCTCTTTATTTGTTGCTAGAGGTAGAATTTATATTATTTTCCATTCCTCCTACTTTTGTAGAATTTATTTTAAATTTGGAAAATGCTGTTTTTTATGCCGACAAGCTAACCTTTGTCCCCAGCTATTACTACTGTTTAGTGAATGGACTCGATCGTACTTAGACATGGCAAAACGGGCGGGTCGGGTCGGGTTCGGGTCGGGTCAATCGGGTTTACGGGTCAAACGGGTCACGGGTCATTTTTTAACGGGTCAATCGGGTTACGGGTCGAGTCGGGTTTACCCGTATTTTTCAAACAAAATTTTTTTTTTCAATTACAAAAAAAAAAAAAAAAATCAATGACAACCTGTTTAGAGAGAATAGATAA
Source organism: Lithocarpus polystachyus (assembly GCA_033629205.1). Classification (NCBI taxonomy): domain Eukaryota; kingdom Viridiplantae; phylum Streptophyta; class Magnoliopsida; order Fagales; family Fagaceae; genus Lithocarpus; species Lithocarpus polystachyus. The sequence goes on along the minus strand of CM066171.1, from coordinate 2,739,359 downwards.
AATCAAATAAGTAAAATCAATGACAACCTGTTAATATCCTTTCAATTCTAATAGTTTTGAGCATGACAAAAATTATTTATAATTATAAATTCATGATGAAAAAAGTCTTCAATGTTAATAGTTTACTGTCAAAATGCATATAATTACAGGTTTACATATTCAAAAAGAGATGGATTTTAAAACAAACAAAACAAGTAAGCTAGCAAAATAGCAAGTAATCGGTCTTCTTAAGTGCACTTGTTCCTGACTTCCTGTTGCATATAAAATAACAGTAAAGTTAGATTACTTAGAAAAATAAACTAAACAAAAAAAAAAGATTTAAAAATAAACATAAAAGATAAAGTAAAGAAGAATAAGCAAATATTTTATAAGAATTATACCTCAATCTTAATCTATTCAACGTTGGTAGATTCAGCACTGCAAATATTCATACTTGCAAATTGTAACTCAAGTTGGCCAATTTCCTCAGTATCTTCATCTACAATACAATATTTTAATATAACTTAATGTACCATGAAAGTAAATCAATAAAGAATTAAAGTTGTATAATAATGACTATAAAAAAATTAAACTACCTTCAAATCCATATAACCAACTTTTAGTACACAACGTAGCTTCCACATTCTCAGGTAAAAGACGTGATCGATATGGAGTAAGAATTTTTTTACCAGTGCTAAAACTTGATTCAGAAGCAACAGTGGTTATCGGAATGCTCATGAGATCCCGTGCCATTAAAGAGAGATCTGGAAACCGATTGTAATGCTCTTTCCACCAAGAGAGAACTTCCAACTTTGAATTTTCCTTTTTGTTAAGTCTAGGCTCTTCTAAATACAAGTCCAACTGAGATTTTTTTGTTTTAGAACCACGACCACTTTCATAATGATCAAATTCCTAATCATTAAAAAAAATTGCAATGAAAAATAATACCACACAACATTACAATCTTTATTATTAAAAAAACATAGCACAACATATACCAAACAAATGCAATTAATTCACTTACATCATCTTGCTTATCTTCATCATCATCAGGATCATCCACAGCACCGCTAGTATGACTAGAACTTCCAACACCAGATGAAACATTTGTAGTGGCCATAGACTTGGGGTGTTCATATTCTGAAAAAAGCTTATACAATGTAGTCTCAATGCTCTCCACCTTCATTTCAGCAATGTGCTCAATTGGCTCTATTTTCTTAAAGATAAAGTCCACGTAATCCAACTTATACCTTGGATCAAGAACAATAGCACAAGCTAGCACCACACTATAACAATCCCAATATTTGTCAAATTTAACTTTCATCTGTTCAGCCATATTACTGATAAATGAATCTTGGCTCTCCATTTCTTCAAGTAAGAGCAATTCAATTTGAGACACACCTTGAAAATATAGATTTGCTGTAGGGTAATCAGTTCCAGAAAATAGAGTTGTAATGTCATTGAAAGGTTTCAAGAACCGAGTTATCCTTTCAACTCTATTCCATTCATCCCTTGATGGACAATGCTTGAAATTAGCATCTTCCTCTGCTAAACGGTTCAACACAGATTGATATCTCATAGCACTGTCAATCATGTCATATGTTGCATTCCATCTTGTACACACATCTAAACGTAAACCCTTTGTTCTCTTCATACCAATTATCTTGGCACATTCATCAAATCTGCACATTCTACTCTCTGATCCTTTAAGATATTTCATAGTTTCTCGGATCTTAATCACCGAGTCATCTATTACTTTCAATCCTTCTTGAACAATAAGATTCAATATATGAGCACCACAACGCACATGGAAAAATATACCATCATATAACAATAAACCCCTCGCATTAAGCTTTTGCTTTATGAAATCTTGGCAATTATCATTATTAGATGCATTATCTAAAGTAATGGAAAATATTTTCTTCTCAATACCCCATTCTTCCAAGAAACTATAAATTTTCTCCGATAAAAGAGTTCCCGTGTGTGGAGGTGGCATATGACAAAAATTCAAAATGATGTTTTTCAATTTCCAATTCTCATCCACATAATGTGCCGTAAGACAAATATATCCCTCACTTGTAACAGAGGTCCATAAATCCGAAGTCAAACATATTCTACCAGGAATTGATTTCAACTTATTTCTAACATCATCCTTCTCTTTCTTGTAAAGTTTTAGAACATCAGCTTTTGAAGTATTCCTAGAAATATGTTTAACATCTGAATTTAGATAGCTAAAAACTTTTCTAATGCCCTTATACTCAACAAAGCTAAATGGTAAGTTATGTTTAATAATAGCCTCTGCTATCATCTCACGAAACTTTTCTTGAGTTATCTTGTTTTGTAACATCGAACTCTCTTTCTCTTCTTCATCATCTTGTTTTACTTCATTTCGTTTTAAGCATTTGAGAAGATGGCGATGCAAGTTTGTTGTTCCATAATGACTATCCGCCAAAAATAATTTCCCACACCATTGACAAGTAGCCTTACTTACCCCTTCTTCATTAATAGGCAATTTCACAAATTCATTCCAAACGGTAGAAGTGTGATGTTTTCCTTTTTTATTTTTCCCTAAAACACTTTTTGGTTTCTTAAACTTCGATTTTGAATTAACTTTTAAAGCTGGTGAAGGATTAGTAGCAGTATCCATAATTACAGCATCATAATCACTTTCCAAATTTACAGCCGGAGAAGCTGCTGTGCTCTAATTATCAAAGCAAAACATATAATTAAAATTAAAATTCTAATATGTTTAAAACATCTAAAGAAGCTGTGAAGTGTGAACATAATACATTTATCCAAATGACAATGAGTCAATGATATTTTCAATTTTTCCAACAATCAAACACACAAACAATTAAATATAATGTTAGCAAAGGCAGAGCATTATACTACATTATTATTGCTAAATCATAAATTCATAATATTAAAAAATCAATCCAAAAATTAAAAACATTTAGGAATTTAAGAGGAAGATGAAAAGGATTTAACTTACCTTCACCATAGTTGATGATTTGTGGTTGTGTGTGTGCTCCTCTTAAATGGGTCAGCAAGTGGCGAGAGAGAGAGGCTGTGTGGCTTGTGGTGTAGGTGCTAATGGGTCAGCACTAGCGAGAGAGAGAGAGGCTGTGTGGGCCGAGTGGCTTGCTGTGTGGCTTGCGGTGTGGGTGGTGATGGGTCAGCACTCAGCACTAGCGAGAGAGAGAGAGGTGTGTGGCTTGCTGTGTGGCTTGTGGTGTGGGTGGTGATGGGTCAGCAACTGACAGCAAGTGGCGAGAGAGAGAGGCTTGTGGTGTGGGTGGTGATGGGTCAGCAAGTGGCGAGAGAGAGAGAGGCTGTGTGGCTTGCTGTGTGGCTTGTGGTGTGGCCGTGTGGGTGGTGACTGGCGAGAGAGTAGAGACAGAACAGAGAGAAGTGAGAAAGAGGCGCTGTGGAGTGTGGACTGTGGTTTGCCTTTGCCCTTTGGAAACTTAGGTTTGCCGTTTCAGACTTTCAGTTTGTGCTTGTGCTGGGCTTTTCACTTTTGTCCAATTGTTTTGTTTGTGTTTTGCCTTTGGAGCTTGGACGGTGGACTACAGCTCAGCTGAATTTTTTTTTTTTTTTTTTTTTTTTTTTTTTTTTTTTTTCCAATGGTTGTTTGGAGTCTTGACTACTACTTGTCTTGACTTTTGAGTGACAGCCGGCCCTTGTGTTGTGTGAGTAGTCTTGTCTCATCACTCATATTGGCATGGCAAGCAGTAAGCACAGAAGGCTAGCTAGCTCTTTTTGCATCTTTTGATAAATTAAAATTATTAAATAGTGATTCTCTTGTGCAAATGTCATGAGTTTTAGTTGTTTATAGTTTTATATTTATAATATATTAGTTATTAGTTTTGGTACTTTGTGCTTTATGCACTTGGTATCAAGACGTAATTTAAATGTTTTTTTAGTGATTTTTTAACGGGTCGGGTCACGGGTTATTCGGGTCGGGTCGGGTCGGGTTGACCCGCAAAAAAATCGGGTCGGGTCACGGGTCAACCTGTTTTTGCTTCGGGTCAAAAAATCGGGTTCGGGTCGGGTCGGGTCGGGTCAGAAAATTCTGACCCGTATTGCCATGTCTAATCGTACTTTTATATATCCCAAATGAATGCTTTGATATACTTCAAAACTTTGACTAATTACTTGGGCAATGGTAAATATATTCATTTATTGTCACAAATATATTTTTTGGACTTTTTTTTTGTGATACAGAATAAAAATTTTAATCTAGCTTAATCTAAGTATATATGTGTGTGAAGCTCCCTCTTAAAGACTTGAATCCCGACTCTTGCCCCCCACACTCCACAAGCACTTATACTTGTGGAGCGACCACTGCACTAAAACTTGGACTTCCTAACAAGTAGCAATAGCCTATTGTATTTCTTCACCTCAATTTATATGCTTTATAAATTAATAATTTTCATCAATGCAAATATATATATATATATATATATATATAAAATTATTTTTCGACATGAAATTAATCGATTGACTAAATTAATAATATCAACAGCATTTTGTCCCCTCCATGGCTTTCACAAATAATTGAAATAAAGTCAAAGAAGTATATCTTTCTAAAATTATATAAAACTTGACTTTGAGTATATATGTGACATATACTCAGGATTAAATTCCATTTTATTAAGCTTATTAGCCCCATTTATCACTCAATAATTATGTTAAAAATTTTGACTTTATTTATAGGAAAGCAACAATGTCACGAGTGGCTGTCATGTATTGGTGTATTACATCAATCGTAATGATATATTAATTTAGAATTTAAACATGGAAGTCACATTGATTTGAAATATAATTTTCAATTATAGTGTAAGAAGATTGTATTTCCAGGCTAATATGATTGTTCCAATGGGCTAATAGATCCCCGGATTCATGACAACGACAGTTTGAAGCCATTAGCACCAATGGTGTCTCGTCAAATTGCGCCACTTATACTAGGCCTAAAGATTTGGGTATATGATGAAACCTAGCTACCTCAAATTTTTTTTTTTTACCTTTTTATTTTAATTAATCACTTTTAGGGGCGTTTAATTCGTTGTGACGTGTCCTTAATGTGATACACATTACGATGATATGACATTGAAGTTTGTTAGGTTCTAAGACTTTAGTATCTAAATTTATTAAAACTTTAATGTCTAATGTTGGCAAACCATGATTAAAACATTTAGTCTAATTTTATGCTGCTCAAAGTGTGGTTATGTGTAAAGTTGGAATCGAGTAATTGTAAGAAATTACTATTCAATTTCTGTAAGGCCCAATCAATCGAAAATTAGACTCGATCGATCGAAACTCGTACAGATTGTTTTTCTGCATAATTTTCCAACTCAGCCCAAGCTCATATGACGTGTAGGGTTTTTATGTTTTACTTCAAGTATAAAAAGAAAAACTCTATCCACATTTTACAGGTTGTTGATATGCTTTGTGTGTGAATCTTTTGTGAGATCTAGAGATGTTTGCCTTCATACATACTTAGGGTTATCAAGATCAAGATTAATGTCGAGAGCTTGGTGATCTCTTCAGTTGCTGTTTCAAGAGCTTAAAGAAAAACACAAACACAAGTGGGAGTACTTGTGGTTGTTGTGGATCAAAGAAAGAAGTAATCCGTGGACTCGGAGCTGTCACGTGGTCATGGTAATAAGTTTTCTATTCGAGATAGCAATATGATGTTAATGGTCTAAGTCACTATTGTAAAACTTCAATTTTTTCATAGTTTATTTGTTTTACTTGAGAATAGTTAGATTAAATCCTCCCCAGGTTTTTTACTGGTTTGGTTTTCCTGAGTTATCATAGCGTTGTATTCTTTATTTTTCCGCTGCTTTACTTGATATGATTGTTATTGTTTTAACCTAGATCTGAATAATTTATCTAAGTAATCACTTAGCTAAATAACTAGGTTAAACAACTTGTAGTTTATAGGGGTCTAAAAACCTACAAAGTTTTTGGTTTATTTTATTTTTTCTAACATTATTATAATTTAAAATTACAAAATATATCACATTATTTTAATCTCATCAGCTTTCTAAACAATGTAAAGTTTTATTCTTATGTTGAGATTATATTAATGTACGATTACAATAACGTAATATTACGGCGTAATGGCGAACTTGTTAGGTTTTATGACTTTAGGAACTAAATGTATTAGAACTTCATTTTGTATATGTTGGTAAACCATGATCAAAACAATGAGTTTAGATTTAGGCTTGCTCAAAGTTTATTTAAGTGTAAGTTTGAATCGAGTGTTTTGCAGAAATTTACTGTGTAAAACTACAAGTCTTGATCGATCAAAAGTAAGGCTCGATCGATCGAAACACGCAATTCCAAAATTCCGCAAAAAAGTTTCAAACGTAGCCCAAGCCCAATAAACATGTAGGGTTAAGTGTTTTACTCCTAATATAAAAGGAAAAACTCTAGCCACGTTTTAGATGTCTCTGAATAGTTGTGTTTGCTAAGTTTAGGTTTAGGCTTGCTTAAAGTTTATTTAAGTGTAAGTTTGAATCAAGTGTTTTGCAGGAATTTACTGTGTAAGACTACAAGGTTCGATCGATCAAAAGTAAGGCTCGATCAATCAAAACACACAATTCTAGAATTCTACAGAAAAGTTTCAAACGTAGCCTAAGCCCCATAAACGTGTAGGGTTAAGTGTTTTACACTTAATATAAAAGGAAAAACTCTAGCCACGTTTTAGATGTCTTTAAATAGTTGTGTGTTTGCTCTTGTGTGAGATTTAAGAGGTGTTTACCTTAGAACACACAAAAAGCTCTAACAATATCAAGATTTGCAATCAAGATTTGGTGGTGGTTCAGTTGCTGTATAAAGATCCTTCAAAGAACAACAAAACCTTTGAGAGGTGTCTCAAAGTCTCAAGTAGGAGAACTTGTGCTGTAGCAAATTCAAGAAAGAAGTAGTCTGTGGATTCGAAGCTAGTACGTGGTCATAGTAGTAAGTTTTCTACTTGAGGTAGCATTAGGATGTTAGTGGTCTAAGTCCTTTTGTTTAACTTCAATTCTTTCATAGTGGATCTATTTTTACCTTGAGGATAGCTAGGCCAAATTTTCCCCAGATTTTTTACCGGTTTGGTTTTCCTGAGTCATCAGTTCTTTTTGTTCTTTATATTTTCCGCTTTATGTTTATTTGTGTTTAACCTAATCTTGAATAACAATATTGTTAATCAATTTAGTTTAATATTAGGTTAAACATATTGTGACAAGGGGTAACCTAACAGAACCAAACGCCCCTTAGTGGATAGAATAAATCAAAGGAGATGGTATTCCTTATTTCAAGTGTATACATCATCTCTCTCACAACAAGTGGGGCCAACCTGCTATGAGAGAGATGGTGTATACACCCAAAATAAGATATAATTTTTCAAATCAAAGAGGGCAATACTCTAAAAAATTAATAATATTCTCATACATCCAATATGTGCATTAATTTTCTCATAATATATTAGTGTTATTATATGGTCTATGCGTTGTAAGAGATACAATGTTTGTGTAGATGCAATATATATATATATATATATATATATATATAGGGTTGGGTTCAAGTTACACCTAGTATGACTCAAAGTAATGTTACACCACTCAATAACTTGTTATAGAATTTATATTTTGAAAATCCCACCATTGAATTAAATGTTCTATATGTTCTTAACAATCATGCCAATTTTTATGTCAATTGGATGTTATTTACCATTTAATCTATAAACTCATCTTTTATGGATTATTTTAAACTACAAAAACTTGAATTTAAAAAATTGATTGATGATATAGCTATTAATTTTTTATCACCTAGAAATTTTGTAAGTATTGAGAATATACAAAGATAATGTAATATAATGGTAGATTTGTTAAAACTTGCATCCAATTAAAAAATATTGAATAGTGTAACATTGCTTAGAGTTACACTAGGTATAACTTGAACCCAACCCATATATATATTCATACAAAAACAAACATTTATGCTTATTTTGTTTGACTTGAGCATTTGCATCAAACAATGCAAAATAGAAAAATATATCAATTTTACATATTTAAGCCCCAAAATTACTTACATCAGTCAAGCTAAAAATTTGTAAATTTACAAAATTGCTATAGTAATCATGTAAATTTATACTATCACTATTCATTTTGTATTTAATTTTTAATTCTTTCTTTACGTAAAAGAAATATAGTAAATGGTAGTTACTATGTGAAAAGAAAAAGAAACAATAAAAAAAAAAATCAAGAAATTGATATTTTAATGAATGTAGTGTAAAATAGATAATATAATGTGAGATATTTTGAAATGTGAGTATGTAAAATATAAAAAGTAGGTTTTTATACAAAAATAAACAGAAATTTTTGCACGAGCTGATGTGAATGCTAACCCAAATGCTTATGCAGAGACGGAACTACCTTGGGGCTGAGGGGACCATCTCACCACCCCCCCCCCCCCCCCCCCCAACTTTTGAAAAAAAAAAAAAACCCTTTAGTACACAAAAATTCATCAGACCAACCCTTACCGAGCTATCTTCTTCAAAAATTTATCGTCTTCTTTTTGTCTTCTGCTTCATCTTCTTCTTTCTTCTTCTCTATCCTTTTCTTTGTTTGTTCAACAGATTTGGTTTGGTCCCCTTAATTTTCATTTCTTGTTTTATCTGCTTAGCTCACATGAGAGTAATAAATGATAAAAGTAATTTCTATAACCCTTCACATATTGTCTTTTACAGCTTTGATTCCACCACCTTCAGGACACGTGCTAAGCTTTTAACCTCTACCTGTTTGCATCTAATTTTCTCAATACATCTAGGCATACACATTTAAAAAGGAACATGTTATTATAATATAATAATTGGTCTCAAAAGATATATATATATATATATATATATATAATTGTTATTATTGGTTATATCATTTTTATAACAAAGATATATCATTTTTAAAGACTCTTAAAAGTCTTACAAATTATATAATAGTTCAAAAAAATTAAGTTTATACCAAACTATTGTTATAAATAAACCCAAAATGGTACTTGATTAATACCTAAACACATTATTCCCTTCAAGGTTTTCAAACCCGGACCGTTTATTGAACCGTAAAAGGGAGAGGTTCAAGGTTTTTGAGGTTCAACCGAGGTTGAACCTCAAAAACCTTGAACCTCAAAAAAATTAAGTTTATACCAAACTATTGTTATAAATAAACCCAAAATGGTACTTGATTAATACCTAAACACATTATTCCCTTCAAGGTTTTCAAACCCGGACCGTTTATTGAACCGTAAAAGGGAGAGGTTCAAGGTTTTTGAGGTTCAACCGAGGTTGAACCGGGGTCGAACCGTGATGATGTCATAATTAATTTAATAATTAATTAAAGCCTAAATATAAATATTAAATTTATAAAACTAGCAAAATTGACTAACATATCTATATATGTGAGGGAAATTTAATGATTTTCAAGGATGTATTTAATAATTAGATAAGAAAGTTAATAAAATAAAATAATAACCATGAAAACATTAAAATTTATGAATAATTTTTGAAGTAAAGTTGAATATCTTTGAAGGATTTTAATTATAATTTTTTTATATTCCTTATAAGAGATGGATAATTTAATTAAGTAGAATATAATTGTGTTAAGTTGTTTTTATAAAAAAAAAAAAAAAAAAATTGCATTAAGTTTACTTCAAGTATTTTTTTTGTTATTATTGAGCACCAACTTGCATGCTTGGCTGAGTGGTTAAGTTTTAGCAAAGTTTCTGACCGGCCTGGGTTCAAATCCTGGCATCTGCATTTCCTCAATTTTTCTGATTTAACTCACTGTTTGAACCGGGGTTGGACCGCACGGTTCATGCCACCGGTTCTGCATGAACCGTGCGGTCCAACCCCGGTTCGGGCGGTTCACGGAATTCAGTCTAGTGCCCGGTTCTTGAGGCTTAAAAAATCGGAATTTGCTCCGGTTCCCGGTTTTCCCGGTCGGACCGCCCGGTCCGGTCCGGGTTTCAAAACAGTGATTCCCTTAACCAAACTGAAACGATCATCGTACGAAATTAACTCATTTTTTATTTTTAAACAATTCTCTCTTAGTCGAGAGCTCTCTACCCTCTCTCAACTCTCATTAATTCTCCTAATTGTATTATATAGATTTTACTATATAAGTCTTATAAATTGATGTGTTATAATTAAAAAAATTAATATAAATACTAATTTATTATTTGTTAAAATGACACGAATTACATTAATTACCATATCAATTTGTAAACTTTTTGTTAAAATTTTTTTAGTAATTTTAGCATTTTTCTAATTGCATATTAGCGCGTTGATAGTTTGTTAGTGCCAAATGGACAACTACTTGCATTTTTATTAAAAAAAAATTATCATATTCCGCCCCACCCCCAATCAAAATCTTGGTTCCGTCCTTGTGATTATGTACAATTATTTTTAGATATAATTGCAATAGAAAACATAAAATAAGCTATATCAAACCAAAATACAATTGTACAAGAAAGAAAGAAGTTGTATATAAACAAATAAATTAAATAGGCTCATAGTATTTTATTCTGATGATGAATTTTATAATATATTATGTGGTCATAAGAGTAATGTTTTTAAAATGCTGATTGATCCATCAGTTTCTTTCTTTAGACTTGAGAGTATTTGCATTTGAGATAATAAAAAAGTTCTATTTTAAACTTTAAAAACTTCCTTTACCTATTTTATTTTTATTTTTACATACTACTTAAGAAAATAATATAAACCACTTAATTAAATAATAATATAATATACACACAGTTAGCCATCACCACCACCAACAACCCCACCAACGCCATCACCACCAACCAGTTACCACTAAAATTCAACCCAACCACCAAAAGCTGCCATCAACACCACCACCGAACCACAACAACCCATAATTCACCAGCCACCACCACCAACACAGCATTGTTGCACCACAAATACAAGCATATCAAAAAAATTTCCACACCCACCGAACCACAACCAACGATCGAGATCTATACCCACCGCCGAATCACCAGCCACCACCACCAATCAAACACTACCATCTCTGTCTACCCTCTCTTCCTCTATCAAACCCACATTGCCAAGCCCACCACCCATAGCCGCTGCACGACACCACAGAAACCACTGGAATGACCAACAGCTAAACCCACCACCTAAATCAACCCAACAACCACCGAAGCCAACCTAGCCACCATCAAATCCAACCCAGCCACAACCGACTCAACTGATTCAACCGATTCACTTACAACCAATTCAAGCGATTCAACCCAACCCAGCAAGCACCAATTCAACCCACGGCCACCCATGGCTACCCACAACCCCACGAACCCACGACTACCAAACCCAAGACCCACGGTAACCCATAGCGATTTGAATCCCACCCACCCAAAGCCTTCACGCCGATCTGAAGCTCAAACACCAATATTGAGAGAGAGGAGAAGCTTCACTGTGAGAGGAAGAGAGGAGAGAGTGTGGGAGAAAGAGAGGTGAAAAGAAAGAAAGTCTGAAAGTGAGAAGAATAGAGTGTGTGAGATTAAAAAACCATTTTTTTTTTTACAATCCCATGAACAGTGAGGTTGTATATGCGTAACCTCGCTAGGATTAGGCTTGTCCAAATATATTCGATGACCCAACCCACCTGGAGATCCAATCGGAACCGATTTGAAACTGACCGACCCGACCTATTCCAATGGTTGGCGGTGGATTTTCTCCACCAGAAATTGACTCCGGCAGGTTGATTTCGGTTTCTCCCCCCCCCCCCCCCCCAAAAAAAACCCAAAAAACCCATAATTCGGCCAAAAACCCAGATTCCGGCGAGAAACCTAGATTCTAGTGAGAAAAACCCCAGATCTCGGCGAAAAAACTCGGATTCAGGCACTATTTCAAGTATATCTAACGAGATTTTGACCGAATCTAGTGAAATCTCATAAATTTCGATGAGATTTTCTCTGGATCTGTGTTTTTCTCTCATTTTCTCGCAATTTCCTCGCCGTTTTCTCAGATCTTGGACGCCGACTGACCCTTCCGCCACCTGTTGAAGTCTGATCCGCCGACCCGTTTACTTCGGCGATCGGCGGCAGGTGAGTTTTTCCAAACTCGATTCCGTTGAGTCGGTTTGGGGTTGGGCACAAACCTGACACGGACTGACCCGTGGACAGCCCTAGCTAGGATGTAAAAAATTTTGAGTTTACATACTTGGATAGAGCATGAATTTAAAGGTTTAGTTGCTAAAATAGCAATTGAAAGGTGTTTACACCACAATGCTAGTGCTCTTAGAGAATCCCTAGTGAGGTTGCTAAATTGACAAAGAAAGTCAATTTAGCAACCAATTCTCCATTGTGGCCACAACAAAGTAGCTAAACTTAAAGAGATTTAACTTTAAGCTACCAACTCAATGTAGCTCAAAACTTAAAATAAAAAATAATATTTTAATATAGAGTTTTAAAAAAAATATTTTAATGTATTGATGATTCTAGTTATTGATTATTGTATAAAATATATTATTTTATTGTATTATTTATATTATTTTAATGTGTTAAATGTTAATTTAAAACTTTTTGTTGTATGAAGTACTATAAAGTGAATTATTAAAATTAATAAAAAGAAAATTGTCAGATTTTTCACTTTGAATGTTGTTAGCTTTGAAGATGGGGCATGACTGTTTGACCCTTCAGATGGGTCGTGCTGTCAAATCATAGGATTTGATGTTGCATTTTGGAGAGCCATTTTTCATTAGGCCATTGCCATAGCAGGACATCTTCAAATAGAACAAAATTCCAATAACCTTTTTTAAAAAAAATAAAAAAAAAATCAATAAACTTTCCTTTTATTATTTGTGAGGTATTATTAAATCTTAATTTTTTGGATGTCTTCATATGAATTGAGTCCAACCATTCTTTAGGCATAAGTGGTCCTTTACATCATTTTAATTTTTAATAAATTATTTTAGAAAATTTATTATATTATTTTTATAAAAAATTAAAAAAATTAATTATTTTTTCTCTTTTTCCACAAAAGCTACCTAAAATGGTTCACTTAACATTTCCCTTAAAACCTTCTCAAAAAAAAAAAAAAAAAGCATTTCCCTTAAAATAATAAATTAAGCATTAAATGTAGCATTTCTGTTAAAATTTGGGAGAACCATTAATGATATTTAACATAAATTTTTTATTTCTAATAAAAAAACATATGAAGGGATTCTCAAAAAAAAAAAAAAAGGGGTAGGCGATTTTCAAAGTCCAAGGGAACATGGGCTCATTATTGCCGCCCTGGTCCCCCTCGCTCTGCCCCCATGCAGGCACAAGTATGAACAAGACTCGTATATTTTTCTATGGACATCACAAATTGGGCTAAGAAAAACCCGGTCAATTTTTAAGGTCAAAGAAGAAGCTCAATGTAAGCTGCATTTTATGTATGTGAATATATGATGGTGCATCGATCTACGTCAATTTGGGTCCCTCAGAAAAGCCCAAAAGTGTGATATATTTGGTAAGAGTGAAAGCTCCACAACTTGCATGATTAATATACTATACATTTTCACACATATTTTAGCATAACTATTTTCATTGACCGACTGCATGTAAGTAGTGGAGAAAAAAATAGTCGGTCTATATAATAGTGATTAATATGAATCACAGTTTACTGTATAAAACAAAAATTTATAACAAAGTGTGTGTAAAAGTATGTAGTACGCCAATACTAAACTATTCATAAATAATTATAACTCGTGTGTGTGTTGAGACCGACCTTGAAGAAATTAGGATGCAAACGTGAGTCAGCCAATAGACTCAATATACTCAAAAGTGTGTTGTAAATTATGATCATATATTATAAAATAGAATAATACAAATGTTATAGTTAGTCTCGAACTATATCCAATCCTGGGCCGTTAATTATGACCATCTAACATGCATGTTACCTACACCAGGTCTCACCTTTTCTCTTCAGCCTCCTTAAACCAAAGACTTTCTCATATTTAGGTCACCAAGACGATATAGGATGAAACATTAAAATGATCCCCATTTGACACAAATTTATACTACCTTAAAAAATAATTACAAAATGTCACAAAAAATATATTTATGTGGCCATCAGAAATGGCTATCAAAATCTATCGTATTCGTATTTATAAATAAATAAATAAATCAAGTTTCACAATAAGAGAAAAAGAGAAGAGGGTTTAACTAAAACATTTATTTTTGTTGACATATTTTGTAAACTAACGTATGTAGATTTGAACAAATGCTAAAGTGTTGCAATATATATTATTTATAATAGAATAGGAACAAGTAACACAAAAGAAATAAAAAAAAAAGTAAAAAAAAAAAAATCTACCGTATCTAAAAAAAAGGTATTTTAAAAGTAAAGACAATCAAGTGTGATTTCATTATTAAAAAAAAAAAAAAGGAGTTTAACTAAAACTAGGGACGAATCTAGGATTTCAAGCTAGAGGGGGCTGCAGTATAAGAAAAAAAAAATCCAAATAGGCATCCATATAGTATTAACAAATTATAAATACACAAAATTATTATTTCTTAATACATTAAAATGCAATTATCTACCAACAAAAACAAAAACAAAACAAAAAAAATGTTTTTTTTTTTAATACTAGACTAGCAAAGATTTTTATTTTATTTTTTGAAGTTAAAGCATTCACAGTAGTGATGCTAAAAAAATTATCTTTTAGCACCTCAAAAGGCTAATTTATCAATTTTACCACCTCACTTTACAATACAGCCAACATAAAATGCTCTATTTTTTTACTACTTTATTTAAAATAATATAAACAACTCATTAAAATAATAAAAGAAGAGAGATAATTTGAGTTTTTTTAATTGAAGGTAGAGAGATAATCTTAATAAAATATTGTATTTTATTTTAAACAATTTGCTATAATCAACTAGTATTTATACCAGTTTACTGTAATTGTAAAAAATTAGCTTTAGTTTCTTTAATAACGTATGGTTTTTTGGTTCTTTGGTGATAAAATATTTTTTTTTCATTTTATAAAATATAATCACTATTGTAAATATTTTTATTAAATTTTTGGGTTCAACAGTTGCTAGTTAAAGGGAGGATTAAGGATTTGGACTACCACCTAAGTCCGTCCCTGACTAAAACATTTATTTTTGTTGACATATTTTGTAAACTAACGTATGTAGACTTGAACAAATGCTAAAGTGATGCAATATATATATATATATATATATATATATATATATATATATTATTTGTTATAGAATAGAATTGGAACAAGTAAAACAAAAGATATTGAGAAGACCAAGTGAGGATATGAACTTTAAAGAATGATAAATGTTATAAGCTATCACTATATAACAATATACGTATATCTTTTTTTGTGTTGTTTTTGTTTTTCTACAATCTTCCTTCATCTATCAATTTGGCAATATGAGGTTGAAACTTCATTTTTTTTGCTGAATAATACTTTAAAGTATCTCTTTAAAATTTCTCACCATGTGAGATAGGAGTTTAGAAAGTAATCATTTTGACATAGCATCACCTCTGCGAAACTTCAGAGCAAAATGATAAACTATTATGTGTCTTTAGAAAATTCTAATTTAACTCTTGCGAGAGAGGACCAGTAAGTAATACTTTTAGTATGGAAAATAGCTCCACTTAAGTACTGCGAAGTTTCCAACAATAACATCACCACTTTTGAATAATAGTACCAAACTAGTAAAGCTTTAACACACATTTTGTTAAAATTGTCTTTGAATTTTTTAAAAATTGCAGAAGATTATGCAGAAACAACTCAACCCAAGTAATTTCATGAATGAAATGCATGAAAATAAGTTTAAATGTTTTTCAAAAACATGAGTTTTCAACCCAGAACTTCAAAACAAGGTTTTTAATCATCAAAAACACAGTTTTTGCCAACCCTTAAACATATTTTGCATCAAACACCATAGAAAACATAATCTTGGATGGCCACACTAGTTTACACACAATCTCATGTATAAAGCTTAGCAAAGAATTACTTGTGATATGTGTGCAACTAATAAGAGCATGAGATACATATAAGGTGATATGTAGATAGTAATCAATCAAAAGTTCTACATTATTCATCACACAAGTTTGAAAGTGACTATCAGCTAAAGAGTTACATCATATAACTCCCACATCTCCTTAAAAACAAGCTTGCAATCATGTTTTTTTTTTTTTTTTTTTTTTTTTTTTTTTTTTTTTTGCCTTATACATTTTATGCAAATTTTTCCTTTTTTTATTCCCCCCTTTTTTTTTAATTTTAAGGCCACACCTTATTTTCTTTTTGTGCATGTCACGACCCGAACCCAAAAGGGTCCAAAGCATAAGAAAAACATCTCAAAGGTACCTGTAGATATTGTTCCTTTTGGCAATTCAATCCAAATAAAATTATATCAAGTACCAACATCAAGAATTATCATAATAATTCCATTAAACATACTCCCAAAGTAAGTCAGAGCTCTATGCAATAAATACAATGACCATTGGTCACAAAAGAATCGAGGTTTAAATAAATAATTACATATCATCAACTTATCCCATTAGTGGAAATAAAGGCATAACCACTATAAGATGCAAAAGAATTGGGTCAAGCCTACTCTAAGTTATACATCATCAATTATCTCCATCACCAAAGTTATCTTCCATTAGCAGTTAGTCTAACTACTGCTAGCCACCAAAAAGCTGTCTCAGAATGATAGTTGCCTACTCTGAAAAAGTTTGTAAAATAATGGAATGAGACAGAGCCCAGTAAGTAGTATAACTAATGGAGGTGGGGGAAATGCAAGTTTCATGATGATAACAATTTACAAATCATGTTTTAATTTGGGAATTTTCAAATAATTTCTACAAAACCATTTCCAAAAAGAATATGACAAGTATGAATAAAATGACATGGCACAAAGCTTCTCAAAATGCTCTTATGAAACTACATACTATAATTTGTGAGCAATAACAATACAATTCCAAACCCAAGGCCACATGACAATGCCGTCACAAAGACGAAACTAATCTACCATCACAAAGACGGAACTCATCGCCGACACACAGCCGGAACTAAATATGCCGTCACAAAGACAGAACTCATCGTCATCACAAAGACGAAACTAATATGCCATCACAAAGACGAAACTCCTCGCCGCCACAAAGACAGGTGCTAAGATACCAATGTCACACAGACTATAATATCTAACTGGGTAATCACAAGTCACAACACATGGATAGAACATAAAGAGCTCACAAATTACCTTTAATTCAAAATACATAATTCACTTCCAAGTAGTTTCATAAAATATTTGAATGCCCAAGATATTCACAAGGTTCTCAAAGCTCTCAACTCATTTCTTGTCAAAATAATTTTGTATTAACTTCCCAAATAACATAGGTCAAGATAAAGCATCTTTATATTTTGCAAATAATGAAATAAATCCATAAAATTCATTCTCAAGAATTTAATCAAGATGCTAGTCTTTTTCATGCTAACAAATCATGCAGTTCCCCATATGCAATAAGAATATGCACTTTCATATATACTCATAAATAGTAGGGTCACAACACAACACTTTTTAGAAAAACATAGTTCCACCATTAATTTTCCAACATGTGTTTAACCCAAAAATAATGTTTATGCAACATGTTTATTTTCCAAAAATCCTATTAAAAAGCTACTTACCTTGCAACCCACAAAGCTACTTACATCTAGCTATGAATTAGAAATTGCTAACTAAGAAATTAATTAAGCAAGCCTAGCATTTAACCTCACAAATAATGCATTCCACTTCTAAAGTTTTTCAACAATTTCATTACAAGGCATAGACTCCCATTATACTCATGAATCATTCAAGGTATTATCTCTAACATCAAAACCTCAATAATTTATGAGTAGTTTCCACAAGATTTTCACAACATCATCAAGAGACCCATGACACCAAAATCACAATATCCTTCAAAACTAACAATTTAAATCTTTAACTAGCTCCAAATAAACCATAATAATTATATTCACCATTTATTTCACATGATATACCTCAAAACCCCTAAATTTTCACCATACATAAACCTTAGTTAGCCACCACTAGTAAAACCATAAACCCACTCATCAAATTAGTCCACCAAATCAAAAATCCATATACAAAATTACAAGAATATCACCCATGCAGCTCATAAATCTCAAGGACGTCATTATTAAAGCTTAGGTTATGATTCTGTAGACTTTGAAAATAGGAATTGATTCTAATCCAAGTCAAAGCATTAGGGGTTTGATGAATTTTTTATTTTGTTCTTTTGTTTCAGCTTCCACCTGCTATTCCTTTTTCCTTATCTTTTTTTTATGCTAACCTTCTATGTCGCCTAGTGATTTACTTGCTTGTTTCCTGGGTATAGGTATAAGTACCTTGGTACACTATGCCTCCTAGAAAGAAAGCACGTAAAGTAAGGCATGTAAATGAGGTTACAGCTCCAGAGCATGGCCATAAGCAACGCCAAGAGCGCGAGAGATTTGTCACTCCTAATGGTAGTGAGATTGATGAGGTGGCAAACAGGATTTATGTGAGGATTGCTAGAGCGGTCCAAGGTGGTGAACGTAGGAAGGAGGGTTGCTCTTTTGGGGAGTTCCATAAGCAAAACCCTCCAACATTTAATGAGGAGCTTGATCCTATGGAAGCAGAGAATTGTCTGCTAAAAATGGAAAAAACTACTAAGAGCTCTTGAATGCACTAATGCTCAGAAGGTGGTGTATGCTACTTTTGCTCTTCAGGGTTCTGCTGAAAGATAGTGGTTAGGCACTGAGCAATTGTTGAGGATGGAGTTGGGAGGGAACACTCCTATTACTTGGGAGAAGTTTAAGGAAGTTTTTAATGAGACATATTTCCCTGATGTAGTGAGGGACCGAAAGGCAAGAGAATTTTCTAATTTGGTTTAGGGGGCTATGACTGTAGAAGAATATGCTGCAAAGTTTGTGAAGCTTTCTCGCTTTGCCCCTTACTTGATTCCGGATGAGCCCAAGAAAGTAGGTAAATTTCAGAAAGGTCTTAATGATAGTAGGGGTGTGTCGGTTCGGTTTCGGTCGGTTTTTATGGGTATGGCCAACCGAAACCGAATATTTCGGTTTGTGAAATTCTCAACCGAAACCGACCGAAATGTTTGGAAATCAATCGGTTTCGGTGTATTTCGGTTTCAGCCGATTTCGGTCGGTTATCGGTTTTCCAAAGAGAGGGTTATTAAGAGAGAGAGCTGCTGAACAAATCAGAACGACAGAGAAAGCAAAAATTCCAAAAATATTTGTTCAACAATTTACACACAGATTCCAACAAAAATTTGAAAAGATTTTGAATTAGCAAAAGGGTCCAAATAGAATTTTACCTTTGCTGCACCATAGCAGGAGCCTACCAGTGATTTTTCGTTCTCTGTACAGAGATATGTGACTTAGAGAGAAGAGAAAGGCATGGCCATGGTCCATGGGACTCAAAGAACGAAAAGAAAAGAAAAGAAAAGAAAAGAATGAGGCGGCTGAGGTAGATGGGGAAGGAGCGACTAAACTGAAGCAAGAATGGCAGAAACATGAGAAGGGTAGAGGATTAGGGGTGGCTGAAGAAAAGAAAAGAGAAGAAGAAAATCGAGAGAAGGAGAAAAAATTAGGGAAAGGGGCGGCTGAAGAAAAGAAAAGAAAAGAGAAGAAGAAAAGAGAGCCGGAGGAAAAATGAGGGAAGGGGGCGGCTGAAGAAAAGAAAAGAAAAGAAGAAATGAAGGATTAGGGGTATAAGGGTATTTATATCATGCTATAGTACTAGGGTTTTAAAAAATTAAATTGCAAAAAACATAAGCCCACGTGAAGGCTTGAACTTAGGATCTGCTAGCCAAAACACAAGGAGCATACCACTAAGCCACTGATGAGCTATGTTTTAATGTTACATAAATTTATATATATATCGGTCGGTTCGGTCGGTTTTGGGATGACAAAATCTAACACCGAAACCGAACCGAATATTTTCGGTTTTAAAAATTCAAAACCGAAACCGAACCGAACCGAAACCGAACCAAAAATTTGGCAACGGTTCGGTCGGTTTCAGCCGGTTTGTTCGGTTCGTCGGTTTTTTGCACACCCCTAAATGATAGGATTCGCCCCCACATTATAGCTTCTGGAGTGGGCACTTTTACTGAGATTGTGAAGCGGGCAATGAGTCTTGAAGAAGACTTTAAGTGCAACCTTGGCTCTAAGAATCATGAAAAGAAGCAAAAACCCTCTGGTTTTCAACATGGGTGGGGAAGGGTGCAAATTGCCTAACAATCCAAAATTGACATTGTGGTAGATCATCAGCCTTAAAGTCCTTATAGTCCTACAAACACGATGCAGCCTTGTTCATGGTTTTAAATAATTTCGGCTTTTGTTCTAGACTCCGCACAGTGGCAACCTAGGATTCAAGAATAATTGAAATAGTGTAAAATCGTAATCTAAGAAATTGCCAATTCAACAATTTACACATCACTAAAGTCTTCCATGATAAAATTCTAACTCCTTAATTCTTTGTTTTTAACGGTGAGAAATCATACCTTGAACAATCTGATTGCCTCTTCAATTGTATGTGCTTTAAACTCCAAGGAAAAACACATCTTAGCCTCTTTGATAAAACCCTTCCTATAAAAACCCTGATTATCTCTTCCTCTACTCTGTAGTTTGTATTAGAGATGTGTGCTTAGTAGGGTAGCGGGCTGCAGTTACTAATAAAAAGAATACCTATGGCCCATCAATTATATTTAAAAGAAAAGTTAATAATAACCTCAAATAAAGTATGTGGGGGTATTACACTTTTCCCCACTTAAAAAAAAAATTGTTTAGTCCTCTAAACTTGACTTACCTCAATTAGAGAATAGATAGGGGTATTTTTCTTTCATGTCTTCTTCTTTTTCCCATGTCGCTTCTTGAACTGTATGATTTCTCCATAACACTTTCACTAAGGATATACTCCTTGAACGTAGCACTTGATCCTTCCTATCAAGAATCTGCACTGGTTGCTCTTCATAAGACAAGTCCTCTCTAACATTAACCGACTCAAACTCCAAAACATGTGATGGATCAGGCATGTATTTTCGTAACACTGATACGTGGAATACATTATGAATATGTGACAAAACTAGTGGCAATGCCAACCTGTAAGATACATTGCCCACTCTATCCAAGATCTCAAAAGGACCAATATACCTTTGACTTAACTTGCCTTTCTTCCCAAACCTCATCACACGCTTCAATGGAAACACCTTTAAGAATACATGATCCCCAACTTGAAACTCTTAGTCTCGCCTTCTATTATCTGCATAACTCTTTTGCCTACTTTGAGCAGCTAGGAGTTTTTCACGAATCAACTAAATCTTCTCCGTAGTCAATTGAACTAGTTCTGGACCAAGCAACTTTCTTTCACCCACTTCATTCCAACAAATGAGTGACCTACACTTCTGGCCATACAATGCTTCAAAAGGAGTCATCTCTATGTTGGAATTTAGATGCATGACTAACTTGCTAAACTTATATAATTCAATAAACATAATTAATCCAAAATAAATTAAAACTCTAAAGGAACAATATTCATAAAGAAAAACCTCTTACAAAAATTTAAACTCTACAAATTGAAAATAATCTTCACTATATAAAACATGAATTACAAAATAAAGGTAACTGAAATTCTATAAGTCTTCAAGTAATATTGAAGTCGCCTACAACTTCCACGCTCTACCTCGAACCTTACAAAGCGATCCAAAGGTTCTATATTTCCAATTACATTTTAATCTGAAATAGTAATTGATGGGGTGAGCCACACGTCTAATAAGTAATTATACATAATACACAACGGAATAGAGTCAAGCACCCATGTGTCACTAGTTAGTTCTCATTTTGGTCAAGTCCTATTTTTCTCTTACTGATAGCTTTGATAGTCTATGCCTAAGTGTTGACTATTCCCAATCACAATGAACCATTGAAATTCAACACATCTACAATTCTTTAAAAGGATAATGACAGACTTGTTTCTTTTATCCAAATTCTAATTTCATCCCAAAATGCTTAGATATTAAATACATTAGGGTCAATGATATTAAGTCCATGAACAAGTCATATTAGTTTTGGCCCACGGTTTTCATTGGGATATATATTAAATCCTAGGTTTGCCCTTAGTGTGTATTTTAGAACAAGTTATGGTTATATAGCCTAATTCATGTTTAAGGTTTTACTTTTGTTTAGAATATATATTGAATCCTAAAGTATTGGCTGCTGGCTCTGAGTTTTGATAAATTCAAGGAAACATATTCTTGGGCAGAGGTGCTTTGCATTAGTGTTATCATTTAGTTAAGCAAAGTATAATTTTAGTGAGTCAATTTGTATAATTTAATAAGATTTATATTTTGTGGAGGATATTAAGTAATTTTCATAATTGATTATAGGTCCTATTTAAAATGTGTTTTAAGGCTTTTTGGAGGTTTTTTGGGTTGGAGTTTCAGAGTGATTCAAGTGCGGTAAGTAATTATGCATAATATGCACAAGTTGTGTTCCTTAGGTTCTTAGAAGTTAAAGGCTTTCAAAAGTTATGTTTTTTAAGCTTACGTTTTCTAAATTTTATCAAAAGCATTTTTACATCATTAAAAGAGAAACCTTGAATTTTAAATAATGTTTTAAAGAGAAACTTTGAATTCTAAATAAGGTTTTGAACGTCCGAATCTCATTTAAAAGATGAGTACTAAACTAAACTATTTTCATAAAATAATTGATTCAAAGTAGGTTTTCTAAAAAGGTTCTTGTTCTTTAAATTTGTTCAAACCAAGTGATTTCAAAGTCATATTCCTGTTCTCCAAATGGTATTTAAAATGTTTCTTTTAACAAATTGAATTTTCAGATTTACTCAAGAATTGTAAAATATTTTTATAATTCCTCGGTTCCTATTTGTTCCATAAGGGAGTCAAGCATCCTTCGATTTTGTTTCAATTCAATATTGTGATATTCGATATGTCTCTATATTAAGAAAATTATTCTATTTTGTATATATGTTTTTTTGTGATATGTGACTCAAAAATGAGTGTTTTTAGAATTGATTAGATATATGTGTAAATTCGCTCACAGGATTGTATGTGAGAATATGTGTTAATCCCTCACCAAAAGAAGTTAGATGTTGGTTTCCGCTCACAGGATTGTATGTGAGAATATGTGATATGTAAATGTAACCCTGTGCTCTGATCAATTATCTGTATGTGTTTTCAAATGATTTTAAGAATTGATTATATTTGTATTAAGTGGTTCGTTATATGTTTGGAAAACTATATGTGATATTTTGAGTGAAATTGTGAAATCAAACTTGTGTATGGCTCTATTCCATTGTGTACTCTGTATAATTACTTACTAGATGTATGGCTCACCCTATCAATTATTGTTTTCAGATTAAAATGTAATTAAGTATATAGAATATTTGGATCGCTTTGTAAGGTGCAAGATAGAGCGTTGAAGTTGTAGGTGACTTCAATATTACTTGAAAACTTATAGAATTTTAGTTACCTTTATTATGTAATTCATGTTTTCTATAGTGGAGATTATTTCCAATTTGTGGAGTTTAGACTTTTATAAGAGGTTTTATTTAAGAGTATTGTTTCTTTGGATTTTTAATTTATTTTGGATTAATTATGTTTATGGAGTTATATAAGTTCAGCAGGTTAGTCATACATCTAAATTTATGTTCCATGGATTTGGGTCATGACAGAGTATGGTATGAGAGCTGGCCTAGTAATCCTGTGTGACCTCAAAGCCGGCTTAGTAATCCCGTGTGGCCTTAGGACACTACCCTACAAAGTGGGCTCTAATAAGGACATTAGGGATTTAAGTGGAGGAAATTGTGATACCCCAATTTGATTGATTGTGTGATGTGTGGGTGTGTGATGAGTCCCACATCGGGTATTTATTGGGTAGATCTGGGCTTTATTAACAACTACAAAGAGCCTCAATTATGACTAGTCCTTTTGAGGTATAGAGCAGATGTGGCTAGCGCTTTTCCTTGGGTCGTTATAGTGCATGTGCTACACTTTTTCGATCACAAAATCTTATGATAACCACTAAGGTGTTCATGATTGGCTAGTAAATAGTGGTGAGATGGTCATTTATGTCTTTCTCTTTAGATTTTTTAGACCTTACAATCAAAAGCATGTGACTTCAAAATCAAGATTATGTGATCAAAACTATAAACAACTCACACACAACATGCACTACATAACTCAAACTAGCAAAGTGCAGAAAAATAAGTTCATCCAAGCTAACCAAGGTACACAGGTATGTTATGCAAAGATAGTAGGTCAACCTCAATTACATATTCATGATGTGTAATATAAAAGAAATAAAAATCTTTTTGGTTTCAAAAAAAAATTTATGACCAAAACTAAAATGCACATATTATGCTAAATAAATAAAATACAAAAGAAATGCATGGCAGTGCTCAACTATGCTATAGAGGGTACACAAACAAGAAATATCAATTTCTTAATAAACTCATGAGTACATGTACAAACTAGTACATACTCATACAAAATCATATTTATCTCAAAATTATCATGCACTTAGTTGAGCAATACATACTATTCAAATTTCTCCACAATGTCAAGCATGTTCTAAATCAAGAGAGAGATATCATAATTCATATAATCCTCAAGAAAAAGAAAACTAGACACAAAATAAAATATTTTTGTCTTTTTGAAAATTTTCAATGTTTTTGGATTTTTTTTTAATAAAAAACAACCTAAAAAACAAAACAACTAAAACAGAAACAAAACATGTCCACAAACAATTGAAAGAATTAAATCAGGGACAAGTAAATAACACTTACTTTAGCAAGTCTTTTCTCACCCAAATAGCACGTCTTCGGCTTTGTAGGTGAAATCCATGAGAAGCAAAGTGTATTTGAGAGATTACACCAATCTTCTGAGAAAAACTAAAATCCTGCAAATTCCTTTCACAAGCCTCAAAAGATCAACTAAAACAATAGTGTCTTTTTTATTCAAATCATCACAATCAAAAACAGTAAAACACTTAAAATTATCCATGATAACAGGGATCAAGGATCAACTCTAGGTATAATAACCTAAATCAAGAGCTAACCCGCTCTGATACCACTTGTTAGGTTTTAGACCCCTGTAAACTAAATTATTTAACCTAATTAATTAACCAAGTGAATACTTAGGTTTATTATTCAAATCTAGGTTAAAACAATAAAGTCATATCATGTAAAGCAGCAGAAAATGAAATAACACTACGATATGATGACCCAGGAAAACCAAATTAGTAAAAAACTTGGGGAGCATTTAACCTAACTATCCTCAAGGTAAAAAACAAATCTACTAGAAAGAATTGAAGTTTACAATAAGACTTAGACTACTAACATTCTATTGCTACTACACGTAGAACTTACTACCATGATCCCATGATAGCTCCATGTCCACGAACTACTTCTTTCCTTGGCCTTTGCAACGCAAGCACCCACACTTGTGATAAAAAATACAAACTCTCTTGTTTATGACTCCAAGATCACCCTTGATGGTTTAGATCATCAGTATCTTTGATGACTAGAGAAAACAGCAACTTCTACAACACCGGATCTTGAAATTCTTCAAGGAATAACACCGGTAGAAGACTTTAAAGAGCTTTTGGATACAAAACTCTAGATCTACAAAAGAGGCACACTCTTCTCTCTCTAAAAAATCTTATAAAAACGTGCTTAGGGTTTCCTTTATGTACTAGAAAAAATAGATCTGAACCCTAATCTTTAATGGGCTTGAACTGCTATTTGGGCCGACTTAAAATTCTGCAGACCTGTATTTCAATCGGTTGAGCCTGTTCTTTGATCAATTGAACCAAGCAAATTTCTAATTCTCTTTGTTGCAACTTGCTTGTTCTTGGATCTTGACTTGTATCACCTTAAGCATTGTCTAATAATACCTATAGACTCTAAAATCTATATTTAAACAAGTTTGTATTCACGATTTGCTAATTGATTTAAACTTTTAGAACCTAACAGATTTGACCTCTGCGGATTAACCATTGTAGTGCTAAAAGTTTTCTTTCTTAGCACATAATTGGGGCACGACATCCTTACTACATGATTCTCTCTTTCTTGAATCAACCACCTACAATTATAACATGATTTATTACCGAAACAGCACACAGTTTTCACTCCACACACACACACACACACAAAAAGTTTCTGGTTTAATCAAAATCCATTTTAAGGCAAATTGGATAGCTAGGCGGCTCAGCCAAGTGAGGTTAAGAACATGGGAGAGTCAATTGGAGACAGCAAAATGAGTGGAGAAAAGAAACCATATATAATATATATAACTAGTTCAAATTTCATGATATGTATTCTTTTTGTTCATTTCGTATAGAATTCCCTCTACCCACACAGATAAGTTGGATAATATATATGTTACAAATGCCAAAAAAGAAAGCCAGATCAACATGATCTTATAATAAATGGTCATAGTTGATTCATCTTAATCGTCGAATTTGATGGACTAAGAAGACTACAGGCATCATGACCCTTGTTAATGCTAACAATGTTGGATCTACGAGCTGGACTTGGCAGAATTAAGGAATAACCTTAGCAAAGCCGCAACCAGGACTAAAATCCTCGCTGCTGTCCATCTCTGCCAACACTTTGTAGAACAAATCAACATCACAAGGAAGCACAAGATGGCCTTCACTGTTGTACCCATATTCCAATTCAGCATCCTCTAGCAGCATCGCGAACAAAGGATGATTAACAAGCTTGGTCTTGATCACAAATAGTTGTTTTAGAGTCCAACATAGACTGCAAAACAACCTTCCGGAGCTACTTGACGATTCTTTTTGCGCTTTGTCAATGAACTGAAAGTGGAAGACAAAGATGAACAACATTTTTTGTTGCCAGCTACTAGTGACAGACATCGTTTCCATGCCTTGAAAATCAAGGTGTTCCTGCACTTAACTTTTACAATTTCCATTTCTAGTTCTACTATTGAAAAAAGACAAGAAAATATGGAATATGGAAGGAAAAGAGATTAATCTAGCTTGCTATATATATGCCAAATGGCAGGCTAAACTTAATTCTTGACCTATTTGTATAGCTCAAAATCCATATTGAATACTTATATGTATCTGATAATCTAAGTATGAGAGATATATAGAGAGGTTTTGTAATGGAAAAAAACTCTTTCAATTGAAGATGTAAATCCAAAACAAGAAGAAAAATAGAGATGGAACTATATGGAAAAGTTAGAAGATGCGTATGGAAGAGCAAAACGGTTTTGAAATGAGAGGCTGCATTAGTACATGTTATATATAGAGGCCCATACTCCATTTGCAAACTAATAATTTGGTATTTTGTCAACGCAATTGAACGCAGCAAGATTTTGAAAGGCCATTAGCAATCTTCAACGCTCATATGGTGGAAAAGAATATTATAATCTCAATATATGCATATGCTCCACAAATAAATTGTTGAAATAAAAGACATCTTAGAGAAACCTACTTGCAGATAATGGTCAAAGCAATGAGTAGAAGCTAGGAGGTTATAAAGTCAGTATTTATTGGTAATGGCATGGAAGCCACATTATAAGTGGGAGTAGGTTTAATGAAATTCTTAGAATTTTACTATTTCTGATATTTTAACTTAAACAGGTTTAAAGAAAGTGATTATTAAACCATAATAAAACTTGTCATGTGCAAAAATGTTAACAAAATATGGTTTTTTTTGTCTCTATTGCTTTTTGTCTTATTAAGTATGCAGTTTGATGATTATGGTAGTTACTAATATTTTTATTTTTATCTAAATATTTTTTTTAGAGAGTTTCAATCTATGACATCCACTAATGATGATAGTTCTTTATTATTAGACCAAGACATTAATTGGTTTCTGGTGTAGGCAAAAATTGAATCACAAATCTCTTATTCAACCATCAAAGACTTTATCAGTTGATCTGATTGGAACCTATTATTTTTATCTAAATATGAATGTTAACAATTATAGTAGTTATTAATAGGTAATTAAGGTATTTGTTAATAATATTTGTTTTAACTGTAACAAGATTCTAATGGACATATAAATATAGAATAAATTAAAACAAACTAATAATATGTGTGTAGAATAATGACATATGAAATCATGAGACTTCAAAAATTTATATGATAAAATATTATGAAGTTAACTATAAATGCCAAACAGGAAAGTTTAATAAAAAATATGTTTTTGTTTTATTTTTGACTAATTAAATATGAAATTTGATAATCATTGATAAGCATATATTATAATTGTATATTGTGAGATATCCAATACTTATTTTTTTAACCAAAATCTTTTTTTTAGATTCCTAGAAGTTCATTAAAACATTAAAAGATTCCTAGAAGTTCCTGGATTCCTTGATGAATGGACTGAAACCAAATCTTTTTTTTCTTTTTGGAGATCTTTTTGGAGAATCTATCTATCTATATATATATATATATATATATATATATATATATATATTCTAGATAATGAAATTTTGAGGTGTATTGAAAACATTATATTTAATGTGATAATTGCCTCACTTAAAAAATTTTTTTTTTACCAACAGCCTTATAGCTCAATCAATACCTCCTGATATTTTCAACAGAATTATCTAGAATTTAAATCTTTCCACCCCTAACTATATATATATATATATATATATATATATATATATATATATATAAAGAGTTTGTTGCTGAGTTCAAAGCCATCCATCGTCAAGATACAACAAATTCACCAAACTGCAAAGAATAATTCCAATATCTATTAAAGATAATTTCTTAAAAATTGTATTTTTTTTATAATTATAATTAACAACCTTAATTTATAGGCAAGGAAGAGTTATGACTTTTTATTTGAATTGACACATTCTTTGAGTATTATGACCTTTTTAAGAATAATTTTTAACCTTTTAGAAAATAAAAAATATATTTTTATGATCTACAAGTTTTGATCTAGTGCATTTCATCCTATTTTAATAATAATAAAAAATTATCATCCAATCTACACATGTCATGTGCAAAATGTTCATGTGCCAAGTGTGTGCCACTCGTTGTTGTGTGTTCTAGAACCACATGTCCATAGATTCTCTCAATTACTTTATTCGTTAATTAGTATTTATGTTACTTTATATACACACAAAAAACTTTATAAACTTTTAAAGTCCAACACAAGCCTTAAAATACAAGCCCACTCATTTCTTCCATATCACAATCTATATTACATTTTTTTTTTTTAAAACAAACAATGCTTCCAGTTCTTTTAATTCTTTAAATGAGAAAAAGTTTTAATAAAATATTTATTTATATATTTTTGAAAATATACTTTAAAATTGTATATGAAAAAACTGAATATTAGAAGAAAAAGTTGAATATCCATAGCTCTCCTGCTTTATGTTTTTTTATTCTTTATATAGATATAATTGTACTTCTAATTAATTTGGTATTATTATTTTTATTATTTGTCTAAAAAAACTAAGGTTTTAAAAAGTTATTGATAAACATTTTTTTTTTTTTTTGAGAATCAGTTATTGGTGAACTTGAGTAAAAGAATAAAAGTAAAGGATAAATAATAAGTTATGCCTTCAAAAAAAAAATGTTATAACATCCAGCCCCAGGCTATAATTGAAAGAGCTTCATTTCCTTCATCACTCGGAAGAATACTGAAAGTCTGAAACTATAAATGGCTTTAAGTTTAGAAAATTTTTTTATGATGGCTTAAACTCGACGTACTTGAACATTAAAGTCTTTCACTCTGCTGTATCTGCATGGGTTTAATTTACAGGTAATTTTCATGCTGTTAATCTTAATAGGTATAGTCCTGCATGCATGTTTAGGCTGCAACAAGCTTTCAATTCTGATTTCTCTCCGCAATAGATGGTTTCAGACTTGGTTATCATAGTCTTGCAACTTGGTTATATCATAGTTGACCAAAACCTGGATGCAAAGATATGTTTTCAGACGTGGTTATCATAGTTGACCAAAACCTGGTTAACATTTTTTTCTAAACAACTTATTTACTTATAAAAAAAACAATTTTTTTCTCTAATAATAATAAAATATAATTTTGTGGTTTATTAGTCAATGTAATCACGTTATCAAATGTTTAATAGAGGAATTTAACGTAAATCTAAGGAAGTGTATAAATTTTGCCAGTTTTTAATTTCTTCCTCGAATTTATGTATTTTGCTACCCATGTCTGAAAACAGAATTAACCTACCAAAAGCAAAACTAAAGAAACAAGAAAACATAAACACAAATAAGTGTACATGCACATGAAGTAATCAACCTCAATCTACATCTTTCCAATTTTTTTTATTTTTTTATAGAGTTTTAACTTATAACGTTTGCATTTAATAATTGTACTTTTTATCACCAAATCAAAACACCAATCAATTTTTTGTGTAAGCAAAGTCTGAGAGTTAAACTCTAAATTTCTTATTCAACCATCATAGATTTTATCAGTTGAGTTAATTGGAACCTACCATAAACATTAATACCGGTAGAAACAAATATATATGTTAAATAATTTTTTTTTTATACAAGATAAAATTTCTACTCTAACATAATTTAAGTGTATATGTGTGTGAAACTCCCTTCTAGAAACTTGAATTCCAGCGCTTACCCCAACATTTCACAAGCATTTATACTTATGAAGTGACCACCACACCAAAAATACGCATTAGTATATATGTTAAATACTTAAATGTGGTAGCATTACCATATACCAGGAAGATATAAGCCTTATTTTTATTATATTAATTAAGAGGCTATCAATTTCCCTTCGTCTTGTTGGTGTTAGAAAATTTATGATACAGTGTGTATATATATATATATATATATATATATATATATATGCGTAGGATAATAAAATATTGCTTATCTATTCTTCCAATATTCCTTCAGTCATATATTTATATTTCTTTTTCTTGACCATAAAAGAGGAGCTGAATATCATTAAACTAAACAATAATAGGTTTAAAGGACAGGTTATATCGTTAATTCAATAAAATTTCAAACTGCAATGTTGGAACTTGGAACATTTAGTGCACATGTGAACAACTCTGGAGGCCTAATTTTTTTATGGAAACATATTTCAACGACTCGTCAACTCCGCTAGCGACGGTACTATCTGGACTAGCTTTCAAATAAAAAATTGCGTAGAACTATTATTTTCCATAATGAGACATTTTTACTTAAACAATTGGCATTAATTGGAGGAATTCAAATAATTTAAAACAAGAAATTCACTATTCCTAGACGGAGGCTGAAGTAACTGATTGTGAAATAAAAAAATAAAAATTAAAGACCACGACTATTCAATTCTAGGTTAAAACAGTGCTAAAACTGCTGCTTCCGCGTTTTATTTTTTCGTTAAGAAGTGCGTTTACGTGACTTTTATGCTTTTTTAGTGGGTCTTTTGTACTGTTTACAAGATCTATAAACTTCTTTTTTTTAGCAAAAATTTTATTAAAAATAAGTCTCACGTTACTATTTACACATTTAAAAATTATTTTGTTACAACGTTTTCAGTTTTCAGCAAAATAAGCGATATCCAAACACACCCTTAGAGTCTGTTTGTGAAATACTTATTTAGCCGAAATTGAAAATTTTTTACTTAAAGTACTATAGATAAAGCTAAAAGGTAACTGAAATAGTACAGTGAGACCCATAAATAAGAATAATTCTATAATACCCCTTATTTTGGAGGGTACGGTACCCACTAGTAGGCAACCTGCTATACCATATTACCAAAACATCACATTTGATGGTACCATCGTCATATTGTGTAATACTAGCATCATATGTGTTAGGGTACTTTTTTTTTACACCTAATTTTATTTGAGTACCACCTATTTATACCACTAACAAGTTATTGGGTTTTCCCAAATATTTTTTGCTCTATTATTCCGTTAATCACAAATATTTCATATCTCATTATCTAAATTGAGTCATGATATAAACTATCACAAAAAGTCCAAAAACTCATATTTTATCCAATTTTATGATTTGGCTAAACCCAAAACCAGTCCTATGAACCCAATACACACATTCTATTTTATTTAAAGCCCAAAAATAATTATGCTTAGCAATATTTGAAAAGCTCATGATTCAAATCCATGGCAAAACAATTTTATCAATGGAATTCAAATTTATAATCAAAGCCCATGGTTTAAACCCATGGCAATTCATTTATCCAAAACCCAATTCACATTGGCAATATCAAAACCTAGTTCTTGCTGGCAATATTTAAAGCTCAATTCTCATTGGCAATATCAAAACTCAATTCTCATTGGCAATATCAAAGCCTAGTTCTCGCTGGTAATATTTAAAACCCAATTTTCATTGGCAATATCAAAAGCCCAACTTACGTTGGCACTATTAAAAACTCAAGCTAACTACTTGGCACTATTTTATCAAAAGCTGAAGGTTATTAATACTTAGCAAAATACTATATCATAGTTATTTCACTTAAAAGTCCAATAATGAACTATACTTTAGATTCTAAAACCTATTACTATAATATTACAAGCTCATAGAATTTATGAATTATCTATTTTTAAAACCCATGGCAGTCATCTTATAAAAGCCCATGGAAAGTTATGATTATTAGACCCATGACATTTATTTTTTTCATATTATAAACTCATATTCACTATCTATTTATTTCATGGAAAAAAAGTTGTTCCTAATGTAACGGGTGTTATGGGCTATTTGTACAACGTTGGGCTGGATTGCTCCTTCCTGCCGTGTTAAGCCCAAAATATTCTGGATTAGAGAGTTGGGACTGGTCCAATTGCAACTCACCTTGGTCCAGCTTGTGTGCAAGCCATGCTCTGTTCTATCGCAGTTTATACTATGTGACCGTGACAGGCAGACCTTCTTGAGATGATTACAACAGGCGAATATAACATAATATCAAAGAGGTTTGCTTACTAAACTTAAACGATGAGACATTGCAAAGAATACATATTCCAATGAAATAGCAACAAAATTGAGTATTAACATGAAAGTAAAATGCGGAAGGAAAGAAAGAGGAAATAAATGCAAACTTATAAAACAGTTAGACTGCTGCAATATGTTACAAGGGTTCAAGTCAAGAAGGAGACAACATTCCTTCAATGCGAATAATTTCTCAAAATGAGAGATTAATGGCTTTGAAGGGACGGTCCTAAATAACTCGTGCCCAAGTCAGTAACAATGGGGAGCGTGAGTTTGAGAGAGAGAGAGGGAAAACAACCCATTTTGGTGCATGCTCGCCATCTTTCTTTCCTTAGTTTTTTTTTCTTATCTTTTTTTCTTTTCTCAATCTTTTTTTTTTTTTAGCTAGTATTAGCCTTTCCTTAGTTTTCCTTACTCCTACTCTGTTTTTCTTTTCCCTTCGGTTCCTCCCCTCTTCCCTTGCGCACAGTGAGTATCCTTATATAGTGCCTACCGTGGCTTGGCTTTTACCTTTTACCCTTTAACCGCCTTTTGTCTGGTGTGTGTTCTTGCCAACCATTACTGATTGGTCAGGTGCCCGACCAGCACCACTTACCTGCGCTGGCCGCTCCGGACCACATCACCAGGCGGGGACAAAATATTTGTCTATTTGCTTGCCGTGGCATTCTTACCTGCCACGGTAAGGTGTTCTCTCTCTCTTCCCTCATGGCATGCACTGAATGGTTCCAACTCAGTTTTGCTATTTTCGGGTGGCATATCATCCTAGTAGGACACTCACCCGAAAGTAGCCTGAGCAGGATCCTTGAAGTAGGTTCTTTCCCTCTCACCTCTGCCAGACCACGTCTCCCCTTACCTCTGACCTATGGCCCACTTCTTCCCGTATTGGTTGGGTACAGGCTGGAGAGACCTGGGCCTTGCGTGTGCTCTGTTTTTCATGTCGGTCCAAAATCTGCCCACCGTCTATACGCTTGCCGCGGTCTGGGCGTCTGTCTGTTTATCCTGCCGTTCACCTCTAACTTCTTGTGACGTGGGCTGCTTCTTTACTGACTTGCCGTTTGGGGTCTAGGCTTTTGCTCGATTGTGGGCTTTAGCTCATTTGCATCCTCTCGTGTTTTAATCTTCGCAGCCTTGCTATTGCTTCCTGCCGCACCGTTTTGACATTCATGTTATGGCGATATAATTTAGTACCATTGGGCCTCTTTGGGCCTGCTGTTTGTTTTCCTTTCTAAGGGCTTAATAAGCCTCACTGGGCCCTCTTGCCATGTCTGCCTGCGGGCTTCTGTGCCCGATTTACTTTCCTTTGGGCGTCCTTGGCCCTTTCTAATTCCGTGCTTTCCATGAGCCTTTACTAATTCGTTGGGCTTCCTCGGCCCAACTACTCCATATTTTATCCTTAGAGCTCATAAGTTTTTCTATGGCCCTGTACTTACTTTACTTCAGGCCTGCCATAATAGACGTGGCCCATTCTCACTTTTTCTACATCCGTGGCCCACAGTTTACTGTTTCTCTCTTTCTGGTCCTTTTCAGGCCCATTTACTTCTTCAAAATTCATTTATTTACTTTATGGACTTATAATTCATTATTCCTGCCACTTGGGCTTAATGAGTTTTCTTTCCACTTTTTAATTCTTTTCTGTTGATGTTGCTAGGCTGCTTCTTCTTACTGGGCTCCCGAAAATGAGCCTCAGCACCTAATAACATTGATTCTTCTTTTCTTGGATTCTTTCTTGTTCAATCTTCTTTCATCTATATAAATTCTATAAAGCACCCCAAAATCACTAGACTCGTAGTCCCCAACACCTCTTAATTAAAGGAAAAAAAATAATATATGGAAGACTAAAATTGTGCCCACCACAAGGCTTTTATTGCGGACGACATTCCAGGCACTTGGTCGTATAGACTCTATGATTGTGTTAATTAAACCTATATGTTGCACAAAAAGACAAAATGTACATGATGTTTTCATCATCTTGGGTGCCCTTAGGGATTAGGAATTTTGCAAATGGGCATTTTATGAGGTCTTTTTTTAAACTTAGTGTTTTGCCTTTTTGGTAGTTGAGTATTGAACGAGTCACACGCGTGGGTTTCATGTCATTTAACCCCTTTTTCGAACTAAAACTAAGTTCTTCATGAATCATGGTCATGGATTATAATTATTTCAAAGGACGCACTACACTTTTTCATCTTTGAAGAATTTCACCAAGCAATTCTCTCAAAAAGGAACCTTCCTAGTTTTTTTTTTAATAGCTACCACTCATAATACTCTATTATATATAATGAGTATTTGATTAACCTAATTTGATAGTTTATTTATTTAATTGTCAATATTCTCTCGTGCTTGTTAATATACACTCTATACATACAATGTTGTAATTTTACGCTTGATTTTCTCATTTAAAACATAAAATATATAGCTGATGTATATGAACGATGTATAATAAAAAATGTGTGAGAGTCAACGTTTGGAAAGATACATATTACTCGATCATGTTATTATGGCACTAAATTTCCTCAAAATCAGTTTTGTACAATAAATTATTCATTGATGATCATTTAATTAGAATTTGTCACCCTTCACTAGTTATTTCCATTTTACCCCCAACATTCAGTTGGGGCTATATATGCCATTTGACCTCATTTTCATACAATTTTAATGATTTTATACCACACTACTGGAGTCCCCAATCGAACTATATAAATTGCCAAAAAATAGCTACACCATACAAACTTTGCAAGAAAAAGTAGAGCAAAACGATAAACTGTCATGCTGTCTCCCACCACAACTTTGGAATAATGACAATATTAATCACGCGTGTATGGCGTGCATGCACCATCACCTTTTTTCCCTTCAAAATGACAAGTATTGATTTTGAATAAGGTTAAATTATGTAAGGTTGTTTAGACCCCTTAAACCCAAACAAATTAACCTAATTATTTAGTCAAGTGATTAACTTAGGTAAATTATTCAGATCTAGGTTAATACAAATATATCATATCATGCAAAAGTGCGGAATAATAAAGAACACATGATATGATGACCTAGGAAAACCAAACCGGTAAAAAACCTGGGGAGAATTTAACCTAACTATTCTCAAGGGAAAACGAATTCACTATGAAAGAATCGGAGTTTATACAATAGAGACTTAGACCACTAACATCCTATTGCTACCTGCCTGTAGGAAACTTACTACCACGACCACGTGACAGCTCCGAGACCACGGACTCCTTCTTTCCTTGAATTCTCAGCAAAGCACAAGCACACCTGCTTGTATATCTTGAAACTCTTTGATTCTGCAACTGTATGATTTACCAATCTCTTGACATGAATCTAGAGTTTGGAAACCCTAAGTGTATGTGAAGGTAAACACCTCTAGATCTAACAATTAGATTCACAAACACAGTATTCAGAACTCTAAAAACATGGTTAGGGTTTTCCCTTATATACTTAGGGCAAAACATAAAACCGTACACATTAAATGGGCTAGGGCTGAGTTGGAAAATTCTGCAAAAAAACAATCTGCACGACTTTCGATCGGTCGAGTCTAATTCTCGATCGATCGAGTCAGGCAGAAATGCACAGTAAATTCTACAGTTAACTCGATTCCAACTTTACATAAAAAGCCATACTTTGAGCAAGTCTAACACAAGACTAAAAATTGTTTTGATCATGGTTTGCCAACATTACAAATTGAAGTTCTAATACATTAGTTCCTAATTTCTTAGAACCTAACAAACTCCCCATTTGGCAATCCGTGACAAAACACAGACTTAACAAAAAGCTCAAAGTTTACAAATTAAACAGCCCATTACACAACAATAGCCACTAAACAATTCAACCTAACTACTATCTATCAGTTGCAAAAGTAGACAGCAGCACGACTGAATCAACCTGTATATTCCTGTAACACTTAACAAACACATAAACGCATGTGTAGAAAATACAAGTAACAAAAAAAAACTTCTTGATTTCACATAACACAAAATAAAGACATATATCATGAATAACATCATAAATATAAATCAATAAGCAATGTAGCATAGTGAAACAAGAAACATATACAGAAAAATGTACCTAAAATATATCTCCCCTATCATGAGCCAAAAATGTAAATACACAGTGAAGCACTTAGATACAATCTAAAAGACTCCACAAGCTCCTCAGTATCACAACAAGGTACAAAACTCCCCCTAAGACAAAAATCTCCTCTACAAGATATGTACTTCACAGTAGAAATGTACTCCCTCTTTTTGTGACGAATTGCCAAAGGTCACTCACTCATCATCAAAAGGAGGCGGCGGAGGAGAACGACCAAAACTCGCCAAATCCGCTCTCAAAGCACGAAGCTCATCAAGTACATCCACTAGAAGCTAACCATGAGCCGCCTGAACGGTCATGACAGTGTCCAAAGTCCGACGAATATCAGAAACATCCGAGGGAGAAGGTGGAGGAACATCAGCAGCAGCAGTAGCAGGGTCAGTAGACGTCGCAACTGCAGGAGCATCTGTAGAAGAAGAAGGAGGTGAAGTGACACTGGAAGGCTATACCCGAGGACGCTTAGAGCTAGCTCTAAGTTGAGCAGCCCTTTGCCTCAGAAAGGTAGCACCAATAGGAGCAATAATGTGAACGGGCTCAGAAGAAGGAAAATCACCTAAACCTAGATGAAGAAGAATCCTATGAATAAAGACAGGAAAGAATAAAGCATGAGCCGTAGAACTACTACGATGCACTTCGTTCAAAGAACGAAGAAACAAATGCGGAAAACTGATAGGAGCATCAGTAACAAGAGCATACAAAACACACATCGCTCAATAGGGATGGTGTGGAGATGAGAAATAGGCCATAAGGAATGACATGCAATCCTAAAGAAAAGATAATGAAGCTCAGAGAGCTCAGCAGACGTGATCCGAGGATCAGAACCCCACTGGATAGAAGACCCAGTGATGTAAGACATCACGTCGTCAAGAGGTGGAAACTCATCATAAGGAAAGACAAGATGATCAACAATAGGCACCCCAAGAGCATCAGACACTACCGAAGGGGTAATGCGGTACTCCACACCTCGTAACCAACTCTTAACTAGAGTGTTGGTATCATAGAGGTGGATAGAGAGGTTCGAGTAGAACTCTCTAATCAAGGTAGCCGAAGGTGGATGATCTATATCCAACAAAGGTAACCAACCCCGACGCTCAAAATTACGTCTCACTTCAGGATCAACCTCATCTAAAATGGCCCTACGCTCACCCCAAATATGACGCCTAAGGTTAAGGGTCTCGTATGTCTCTTGATTTTTCTCACTAGGAAACCGATCACTATCAAAAGAAGGAGAAGGAACAAGAGTCCTATGGGCTCTGGTTTTCCTAGGCATGGTGCTAAGGATAGAGACACACAGACAAAAAAAAAAAAAACAAAGACAAAAAAAGAGAAACTAAGGGTAGACTGCAAGTTAGCACAGCATAAAATATAGAAATATCAATCTATATGATGCATGAGCATGATAAGCAAATGATGCATGAACTAATGCAGTGACATAGTTCAAATATGATCCAAATTAACAAAATTGGCTTGAGCATGAAGTTTATATCAAAAAATTCCCAATTTTCAAAAACCCAATTTTACAAAACACAACAAATTGAGAAATTGATTAACACAACAGTTAGGAAACACAATATAATGATCAAATTAAACAATCTAACAAGCCAATTTCATCAATTTATATCAATTTGAACAAAATCCCCAAATTTATCAAATTCAAGCCCTAGATTTTCAAATTGTCCACAAAACATCAAATTAATCAAATTAAACCACATGTTATACTTGTATATGGTGTCCCCACAAAAACCCATGATTAATTTGAAAGAAAAACACCCAAAATCAATACCAAAAATACCAAATTAACAAATGCCAAAAATACCCAAAAAATGCATCAAAAATGAAAATAAAATCAAAAGGAGGTGTAAAAAGGTCTTACCGGCTTTGGGAGAGAGAATTGATGCAAAAAGAACGGAGGAAAACGACAAGAAAATCCTTGGATGCTTTGACCGGTTGTTGAGAGTGAAAAAGGATTTGAATAGTTTTTAGAAAAGTGAAGAATCACGTGAGAAAAATCCCTTTTAAAAAACACTTAGCCCAATTTTTTATCGATTGAAAAATAGATTCGATCGGTCAAAAATCATTCGATTGATCCAAAACCAATCGAGGACCGATCAAAACACACAGAACCTTTTCTGGATTTTTGAAACAATTTCAATCGATCGAAAAACAGATTCGATCGATCAAAATTCTGGAAAAAATTGAATTTTTGAAAAACGAAGCATTTTTAGTGCAAAAACTCCTCAAAGCATTGGATTTTATGAATAAAATGCATGAGTATGAGATGAAAAGTTTTCCAAAAACACATGTATTTATCCCAGATCTCCCAAAACAAGATTTTCTCTAAATTTCCCTCAAGAACTCAAATGCAAACATGTTCTACATCAAGTTCAAGAAATTTTCAAACTTGGTTGGTTAGACAAAAAACACACACAATAACATGTACACAGTTTAGCAGAGAATAACTTGTGTAGTGTGTGCAACTAGCAGAAGCTTGAGAAACATGTGAGGTGATATGCACATAGTGATTAATCACAATTTCTACAAAATTCATCACATGAATTTGAAAGAGACTATAACTTAAAGAGTTACATTATATAACTCTCACATCTCCTAGAATAAAAGCTTGCAATCATGTAAGTTTCTTGATTTGCCTCATAATTAATATCAATTGTAATTGATCAGAAACTTGTTAACAAAGCCGGGATAATGTATACACCAATTTTATTTGAATTGTGAATTTATTATAGCCCAATAATGTACACACCAATTTTAACAATTTAATAGAGGCTACACCTTATGTTCTTTTTGTGCATGTGCTATACTTTCTCGAGCACAAAATCTTACGATATGCACTAAGGTGTTCATGATTGGCTAATAAACAGTGGTGAGATGGTTATTTATGCCTTTCTCAAAAAGTGTAAGTTCGTCAATCAAAGACATATGACTTCAAGATGAAGATCAAGAGATCAACAACTATAACATCTTCCCACACAACATGCACTACAAAACTTTAGCTAGTAAAGTGCAATAAAATAATGCATCAATGCTAAACAAGGTACATAAACATGCTATGTAAAATTTGATTGACCAACCTTGTCCTCAAATTCAAGAAAAATATAGCAAAAACACATTTTTCACAAAATTTTTTTTGTTTTTTATTTTTTTAAATGAAATAAAACAACCTAGAATGAAATGCATGAATGTTATGCAATGCAAATCCTAAGAAAAATGGTCACAAAAGATAGAGCAATGAAGCACAAAGACCATGTCAGACAGACTTAATTAGGTCTAGCCTTTTGCATCCAAAACCTTTTAGATGCAACTCTTGCATTGGAGTTATGATTCACATTAGAATTCGGAGCAACTCCTAGATTGGTATAAAGGTTTAACGCCTTTACCAATTCACCAATAAATACCATAGGATCTTGTGCTTGAGGCACAGGTACTTTAGGTTTATTTGCTCGCTTCGCAGCTTGCAACTTGAAACAATTTGGACAAATGTGTCCAGACTTTCCACAAAAATGACAAACCCATGCAGGCTTTTCAAGAAATTTGCCCTTAGAAGAATTAGAAGCTCTAGAATGAGACTCTTGAAGATCAACCCTAATCTTCCTAGGTGGGGTAACTTTTACAGATTTAACAGGTTCACTCACCAAAGGTTTGACAATCTCACTCTTAGGAGATTCAGAAGAGGGAACAAAATTTGTGGAATGAGATTCAAGCATAGAGATGCTTTCCACAAAACCTAAGCCAGTTTTTTCAAAAGGAGACTTTTGAACACTCAACATGTGATCAAGTTTGGAGCTTGCAGACCTATTAGATTGTTCTCTAGCAACAGATAATTCAAATTCCAAGTTTTTAACTTTGTCAAGTAAACACATGTTCTCAGTTTTCACATTATTCAAAAGCTCATTAGCATCAAACAATTTCACAAGCAAATTCTTCTTATCAAGTTCAAGAGATACAATTTTCTTTAAGCCTAAATCCACATTCATAGCATCCTTTGCAGCAACTTTGCAAAGTTTATTAAAGGCTTCCTGTAGGTCTGCATCTTCAGAGAGTTCCCCATCAGAAGGGTTCTCTTCAACAGACACGCTTTCATTAACTACAGTAGTAGCAGTGAAAGCAATGAAGTTTCCATCCTCATCACTAGCGAATTCATTGTCAGAAACTTCATCATCACTAAGGGTCACAGCCATAGCCTTACCCTTAGATTTCAAATATGTAGGACATTCAGATTTCATATGACCATACCCTTGACATTCATAACATTGTTGTCCCATAAAATTACTAGAAGGTTGACCAACTTTTTCTTTAGGTTTTTCAGTGTTATTAACCTTAGTGGGATCATTCCTCCTAAAATTTCTAGGTTCAGCAGTGTTCTTGCCTCTTGTCCTTCTGTTATTGTTCCTAAGAAAGTTTCTAAAGCTTTTAGCAAGATAGACAATCTCTATAGCAGAGAGTTCATCATCAAATTCACCATCCTCAACATCATCAACAGACTTAAGAGCCATTGATTTGGATTTGTTAGTCTTGGGTAGGTCCAACTCATAGGACTGAAGAGATCCTACAAGTTCAAACAGGGATGGAGTCCACATCCTTGCTTTCAGTGATGACAGTCACTTTGGGTCTAAAATCCTCAGTTAAAGATCTAAGAATCTTCCTAACAATTTTAGGTTGATCATAGATTTCACCCAAATTATATGCAGAATTAACAATATCATTCAGTTTAGCATAGAACTCATCAAAAGATTCATCATCATTCATTCTAATGCTTTCA
Organism: Lithocarpus polystachyus; assembly: GCA_033629205.1. Taxonomy (NCBI): domain Eukaryota; kingdom Viridiplantae; phylum Streptophyta; class Magnoliopsida; order Fagales; family Fagaceae; genus Lithocarpus; species Lithocarpus polystachyus. The sequence goes on along the minus strand of CM066171.1, from coordinate 2,697,494 downwards.
AATCTAGTAGTCAATTGCTGCAACTTATTAATCTTAACTGCCTTTGTGCCTTGATGCATAGTCTGGAGGATATTCCAAGCAGTATGAGCAACCTCAACATTTGAGATTCTCTTAAATTCCTCCATGGAGACAGCATTGAAAATAGCATTTATAGCTTTGCTATTGAAAGCAGTTGCCTCTTTTTGAGAAGTTTGCCACTCACTGACAGGAGTAGTGGGCTTCTCCCATCCATATTCAACAGAGTTCCAGACTCTCTCATCAATAGATTTTAGGAATGCTTTCATCCTTACTTTCCAATAGGCATAATTGTTCCCATCAAAATGAGGTGGAACAACAAATGAGTGTCCGTGTTCCATGACAACAATGGTTAAGGATCAGCTTAAAGATCAAAAGATAAAAAACAAAAAGCTACCCGCTCTGATACCACTTGTAAGGTTGTTTAGACCCCTTAAACCCAAACAAATTAACCTAGTTATTTAGCCAGGTGATTAATTTAGGTAAATTATTCAGATCTAGATTAAAACAAATAAACCATATCATGCAAAAGTGCAGAATAATAAAGAACACATGATATGATGACCCAGGAAAACCAAACTGGTAAAAAACATGGGGAGGATTTAACTTAGCTATCCTCAAGGTAAAACGAATTCACTATGAAAGAATCGAAGTTTACACAATAGAGACTTAGACCACTAACATCCTATTGCTACCTGCCTGTAGGAAACTTACTACCACGACCACGTGACAGCTCCGAGACCACGGATTCCTTCTTTCCTTGAATTCTCAGCAAAGCACAAGCACACCTGCTTGTATATCTTGAAACTCTTTGATTCTGCAACTGTATGATTTACCAATCTCTTGACATGAATCTAGAGTTTGGAAACCTTAAGTGTATGTGAAGGTAAACACCTCTAGATCTAACAATTAGATTCACAAACACAGCATTCAAAATTCTAAAAACGTGGCTAGGGTTTTCCCTTATATACTTAGGGCAAAACATAAAACCCTACACATTAAATGGGCTAGGGCTGAGTTGGAAAATTCTGCAGAAAAATAATCTGCACGACTTTCGATCGGTCGAGTGTAATTCTCGATCGATCGAGTCAGGCAGAAATGCACAGTAAATTCTGCAGTTAACTCGATTCTAACTTTACATAAAAAGCCATACTTTGAGCAAGTCTAACACAAGACTAAAGATTGTTTTGATCATGGTTTGCCAACATTACAAATTGAAGTTCTAATACATTAGTTCCTAATCCTTAGAACCTAAAAAATTAAATTAAACCATGAAATTTATCATTAATTAATTGATTATATAATTAATTTTTGCCCCAAAAGGTTTTCTTGAAAGCTTTAAATTGCTGGGGCTTTGAGTAACTAGGACATATTTGCATATTATTGTCCAAAAACCAAAAATGAAGCAAAATTGGCTCTCAAAGTATATGGAGGAGGATGTGTCAGTTCGTTTAGACCCCTTAACCCAACAGATTAACCTAGAGAATTAGCCAAGTTATTAACTTAGGTAATTTAATTAAACTAGGTTAACACAAATAAATATAAAAACAATAAAGCAGCGGAAAATAAACAACACAAAGATATGATGACCCAGGAAACCACACTGGTAAAAACCTGGGGAGGATTTGACCTAGCTATCCTCAAGGTAAACTGAATCTACTATGAAAGAATTGAAGTTTACACAATAGACTTAGACCACTAACGTCATATTGCTACCTGCCTGTAGGAAACTTACTACCATGACCCCATGATAGCTCCGAGATCCACGGACTCCTTCTTTCCGGAATTCTTCAGCAAATCCACAAGCGCACCTGCTTGTATATCTTTGTGCTCTTTGATTCTGCAACTGTAACGATCTACACAACTCTTGACATAAATCTCAAGTTTGTAAACCCTAAGTGTATGTGAAGGTAAACACCTCTAGATCTCACAATGAGATTCACAAAACACAGCAAAACAGAACTCTACAGAATTCTCAAAAATGTGGCTAGGGTTTTCCCTTTTATACTTAGGGCAAACATAAAACCCTATACATTAAAACGGGCTTGGGCTGAGTTGGAAAATTCTACAGAAAAACGTTCTGTGCGATTTTCGATCGATCGAGTCTAATTTTCGATCGATCGAGTCTCACAGAAAGTTACAAGTAATTCTGCATAAAAACTCGATTCCAACTTTACAATAAACCCCATACTTTGAGCAAGTCTAACACACGACTCAATATTGTTTTGATCATGGTTTGCCAACATACAAAATGAAGTTCTAAATACATTAGATCCTAGTCTTTAGAACCTAACAAACTCCCCCTTTGGCAATCCGTGACAAAACACAGACTAAACAAAATGCTCAAAGTTACAAATTGAAAAAGCCCATTACAAAAAAAATAGCCACTTAACAATTCAACCTAAACTACTATCCAACAGTTGCAAGATAGACAGCAGCTCGACTGAAAACAACCTGTATATTCCTGTAACACTTAACAAACACATAAACGCATGTGTGGAACAAAAACAGGAAATACATAATTAAAAATTTCTTAATTTCACATGATACAAAATAAAAACATATATCATGAATAACATCATCAATATAAGTCAATAAGCACAGTAACATAGTGAAATAAGAAAACATATACATAACAATGTATCTCAACAAAAATATCTCCTAATCAAGAGCTAAAAATGTAAATACACAGTGAAGCACCTAGATACAATCTAATAACTCCACAAGCTCCGCAGTATCACTACTAAGAAAACAAACACTCCCCCTAAAATGTAAATCCCCTCAAACAAAAACAAGCTACTAATGAACTATGCACTCCCCCTTTTTGTGACGAATTGCCAAAGGGCACTCACTCATCATCAAAAGGAGGTGGAGAAGATCGACGAGAGCTCGCCAAATCTGCTCGCAATGCACGAAGCTCATCGAGGATGTCCACCAAAAGCTGACCATGAGCCGCCTGAACGGTCACGACAGTGTCAAGCGTTCGACGAAGGTCAGAAACCTCATCAAACGGTGGAGGAACATCAGCAGCAGCAGCAGCAACAGCAGGATCCGAAGAAGTCCCAGCTGCAAAAGGATCTGCAGAAGAAGAAGAAGGGGGTGGAGTGACACCGGTAGGTTCTACCCTAGCACGCTTAGAGCTAGCTCGAAGTTGAGCAGCCCTTTGCCTCAAAAAGGTAGCACCTATAGGAGCAATAACATGAACAGGCTCGGAAGCAGGATACTCACCAAGACCAAGAAAGAGAAGAATCCTATGAATAAAAACAGGAAAAAACAGAGCATGAGCCTGAGAACTAGACCTATGAACCTCGTTCAAAGAACGAAGGAACATATGCGGAAAACTGATAGGAGCATCAGTGACCAAAGCATATAGAAACACACATCGCTCAAGAGGGACGGTGTGAACATGAGTAATCGGCCACAAAGAATGACATGCTATCCGAAAGAAAAGATAGTGCAACTCAGACAGCTCAGCAGACGAGATCCGAGGATCAGAACCCCACTGGATAGAAGTACCAGTGATGTATGACAAGACGTCATCAAGGGGAGGAGACTCCTCGTAAGGAAAGACGGGATGGTCCACAATGGGCACCCCAAGAGCATTCGACACCACCGAAGGGGTAATGCGATACTCGACACCACGTAACCACACCTTGACTAAGGTGTCGTTATCGTAGACATGAATAGAGAGGTTCGAATAGAACTCTCTAATCAAAGAAGCAGGAGGAGGATGCTCAAAGTCTAGAAGAGGTAACCAACCCCGACGCTCAAAGTTCCTACGAACCTCAGGATCTAACTCATCTAAGATAACCCTACGCTCAGCCCAAATCTGACGCCTAAGATTAAGGGTCTCATATGTAATCTGGTTAGACTCACTAGGAAATCTCTCGGTGTCAAAAGATGGAGAAGGATCAACAGTCCTATGGGCTCGAGTTTTCCTAGGCATAGTGCTAAGGAAAAGAGACAGACACAGAAAGAAAAGAGCAAAAACCAAAACCAAGAGCAGACTGCAAGTTAGCACAGCATAAGAAATATAGAAAATATCAAATCTATATGATGCATGAGCATGAACAGAAAATGATGCATGTACTAATGCAGTGACATGTTCAATTTGGATTCAAATTAACAAAATTGGCTTGAGCAAGCAAAGTGTATCAAAAATACCCAATTTGAAAAACCCTAGTTTTCAAAACACAACAAATTGATAAATTGATCAACACAATAGTCAATTAACTCAATATAATGATCAAATTAATCAATCTAACAAGCCAATTTTATCAATTTCAACCCAATTGAACAAAATCCCCAATTTATTCAAATAAAAGCCCTAGAATTTCAAATTTTCTTCAAAGCACCAAATAAACCAAATTAAACCACATGAGGTGCTTAGGAAAGGTGTCCCCACAAAAACCCATAAAGAATTTAAGAAAGAATCACTCCAAAACAATCCCAAAAATAGAAAATCCCTAAATGCCAAAATTACCAAAATATGCATGAAAAAATGCATGAAAATAGAAAATAAATGCAAAAGGAAGGGTATAAGGGACTTACCAGCTGAGGGAGAGAGAGATTATGCAAAGAAAGTGGAGGAAAACGACAAAAATCCCAAGAATAGTGCTGACCGGTTGGTAGGAAACCAAAAAGAGTTTTGAAAAGTTTTTGAAAAAGTGAAAAGACACTTGAAGAACTTTCTTTTAAAAAAACAGCCGGCACGATTTTCGATCGATCGAAAATTACATTCGATCGGTCGAAAACTTATTCGATTGATCCAAAAACAGCTTGGATCGATCGAACCAACCAGAGAGTTTTCTGAACAAATTTTAACCATTTTCGATCGGTCGAAAATCAGTTTCGATCGATCGAAATTCTGGAAAAAACAGTGTTTTGAAAAACCAAACATTTTAGACCAAAAACTCCTCAAAGCAGCAGATTTTTAAAATCAAATGCATGAGTATGAGATGATATGATTTTTAAAAACACAAGTATTCAACCCAGATTCCTCAACCAAAATTTTCTCTCAATATACCAACAAAATAAACAAGCAAACATGTTCGGCATCAATTTTCAAAGAATTCTCAAACTTGGTTGATCAGACCAAAAACACACACAATAACATGTACACAATTTTAGCAAAGATTAACTTGTGTAGTGTGTGCAACTAGCATAAGCTTGAGAAACATGTGAGGTGATATACACATAGAGATCAATCACAATTTCTACAAAATCCACCACATGAATTTGAAAGAGACTATCCCTTAAAGAGTTACATCATATAACTCCCACATCTCCTAGAGTAAAAGCTTACAATCATGTAAGTTTCTTGATTTGCCTCATTATTCAAATTAATTGATTAGAAACTTAATAATAGCCGGGATAATGTACACACCAATTTTATGAATTTGTGAAATTATTATAGCCCAATAATGTACACACCAATTTTTAATAGAGGCTACACCTTATGTTCTTTTTGTGCATGTGCTACACTTTCTCGAGCACAAAATCTTATGATATGCACTAAGGTGTTCATGATTGGCTAATACACAGTGGTGAGATAGTTATTTATGCCTTTCTCATTAAGTTCAAGTCCAACAATCAAAGACATACAACTTCAAAATCAAGATCATGTGATCAACAAATATAGCATCTTCCCACACAACATGCACAACAAGACTTTAGCTAGTAAAGTGCAATAAATAAATGCATCAACGCTAAACAAGGTACATAAACATGTTATGCAATAATTGATAGACCAACCTTGTCTTCAAATTCAAGGAAAAATAGCAAAACACAATTTGCAACAAATTTTTTTTTTTTTTTTATTTAACAAAAAAAAACAACCTAGAATGAAATGCATGAATGCAATGCAATGCAAATCCTAGAAACAGAGGTCACAAAAGATATAGCAATAAAGCACAAGGACCATGTCAGACAGACTCAATTAGGTTGAGCCTTTTTGCATCCAAGACTTCTTAGATGCACCTCTTACATTGGAGTTATGATTCATATTCGAATTCTGAGCAACTCCAGGATTGGAAAAAAGGTTTAACGCCTTTACCAATTCACCAATCAGTACCATAGGATCACGTGCTTGAGGCACAGGTACTGTAGTTTTATTTGCTCGCTTCGCAGCTTGCAACTTAAAACAATTTGGACGTATGTGTCCAGGTTTTCCACAAAAATGACAAACCCATGCAGGCTTATCATGCAATTTGCCCTTAGTCGAAGTAGAAGCTCTAGAATGAGAAGCATGAAGATCAACCCTAATTTTTCTAGGTGGAGTAACATTCAAAGACTTGACAGGTTCACTCACCACGGGTTTGACAATCTCACTCTTAGGAGGTTCAGAAGAAGGAACAAATTTAGTGGAAGAAGGTTCAAGAACAGAAATACTTTCCTCATAACCTAAACCAGATTTATCAGAAGGAGACTTTTGAATACTCAGCATGTGATCAAGTTTGGAGCTTGCAGACCTATTAGTTTGTTCTCTAGCAACAGACAAATCATGTTCCAAACATTTAACTTTCTCAAGCAAGAGCATGTTCTCAGTTTTCACATTATTCAAAAGCTCATTTGCATCAAATAATTTAACAAGTAAATTTTTCTTTTCAAGATCAAGAGATGCGATTTTCTTCAAGCCTAACTCAACATTCATAGCATCCTTTGCAGCAACTTTGCAAAGTTTATTGTAGGCTTCCTGTAGATCTGCATCCTCAGAGAGTTCCCCATCAGAAGGGTTCTCTTCAACAGACAAGCTTTCATTGACTACCGTGGTAGCAGTGAAAGCAATAAAGTTTCCATCCTCATCACTTGCGGATTCATTGTCGGAAACTTCGTCATCACTAAGGGTTACAGCCATAGCTTTACCCTTAGACCTCAAATAAGTAGGACATTCAGACTTTAAATGACCATACCCTTGACAACCATAACATTGTTGTCCCAAAGAATTATTAGAAGATTGACCTACTTTTTCTTTAGGTTTTTCAAAGTTATTAACCTTAGTGGGTTCATTCTTCCTAAAATTTTTAGGTTCAACAGTGTTCTTGCCTCTTGCCCTTCTGTTACTATTTCTCAGAAAGTTTCTAAAGTTCTTGGCTAGATAGGCAATCTCTGTAGCAGAGAGATCATCATCAAATCCACCATCCTCAACATCATCAACAGACTTAAGAGCCATTGATTTGGATTTGTTAGTTTTAGGGAGGTCTAACTCATAGGACTGAAGAGATCCTACAAGTTCATCAACAGGGATGGAGTCCACATCCTTACTCTTAGTAATGGCAGTCACTTTAGGTCTAAAATCTTCAGTCAAAGATCTAAGAATCTTCCTAACAATTTTAGGTTGATCATAGATATCACCCAAATTATAAGCAGAATTAACAATATCATTCAACTTAGCATAGAACTCATCAAAAGATTCATCATCATTCATTCTAATGCTTTCAAATTTAGAAGTTAATTGCTGCAGTTTATTTATCTTAACTGCCTTTGTGCCTTCATGCACAGTCTGGAGGATTTTCCAAGCAGTATGAGCAACCTCAACATTAGAGATTCTCTTAAATTCCTCCATGGAAACAGCATTAAAAATAGCATTCATTGCTTTGCTATTAAAAGCGGCTGCCTCCTTCTGAGAAGTTTGCCACTCACTCACAGGAGTAGTGGGCTTCTCCCATCCGTATTCAACGGAATTCCACACCCTCTCATCAATGGATTTTAGGAATGCTTTCATCCTTACTTTCCAATAGGCATAGTTGTTTCCATCAAAGTGAGGGGGAACAACTAGAGAGTGTCCGTGTTCCATGACAACAGGGGTCAAGGATCAGCTCAAAGATCAAAGGATCAAACACAAAAGCTACCCGCTCTGATACCACTTGTCAGTTCGTTTAGACCCCTTAACCCAACAGATTAACCTAGAGAATTAGCCAAGTTATTAACTTAGGTAATTTAATTAAACTAGGTTAACACAAATAAATATAAAAACAATAAAGCAGCGGAAAATAAACAACACAAAGATATGATGACCCAGGAAACCACACCGGTAAAAACCTGGGGAGGATTTGACCTAGCTATCCTCAAGGTAAACTGAATCCACTATGAAAGAATTGAAGTTTACACAATAGACTTAGACCACTAACGTCATATTGCTACCTGCCTGTAGGAAACTTACTACCATGACCCCATGATAGCTCCGAGATCCACGGACTCCTTCTTTCCGGAATTCTTCAGCAAATCCACAAGCGCACCTGCTTGTATATCTTTGTGCTCTTTGATTCTGCAACTGTAACGATCTACACAACTCTTGACATAAATCTCAAGTTTGTAAACCCTAAGTGTATGTGAAGGTAAACACCTCTAGATCTCACAATGAGATTCACAAAACACAGCAAAACAGAACTCTACAGAATTCTCAAAAACGTGGCTAGGGTTTTCCCTTTTATACTTAGGGCAAACATAAAACCCTATACATTAAAACGGGCTTGGGCTGAGTTGGAAAATTCTGCAGAAAAACGTTCTGTGCGATTTTCGATCGATCGAGTCTAATTTTCGATCGATCGAGTCTCACAGAAAGTTACAAGTAATTCTGCATAAAAACTCGATTCCAACTTTACAATAAACCCCATACTTTGAGCAAGTCTAACACACGACTCAATATTGTTTTGATCATGGTTTGCCAACATACAAAATGAAGTTCTAAATACATTAGATCCTAGTCTTTAGAACCTAACAGGATGTTATTATGAAGCATGAAGAAATGGTTGATGGAGAATTAAGCAATAATGATGGTGTACGTTGATAAAGATACTGAGAAAGTTAAATTGCAAGCTGGTTTAGAAACTGAGGCTGATCAGAGTGCAAGAGACAAGGTAGGTAATGAAAGCAATAAGCAGGCCTTGAGCCAAGAAGGTAGTTTTGATTGTCAGATGTGTCTCTTAGACTTACTGCTACAAGCATAAATAAAAAGAAATTGACATATATGACAGCTACAGTTTTCTCAAATTTTTTTTGCTGAATTACAGTTTTCTCAAGTTGAATTTGGTTTGAGTTTGATTGATGATATTGATAAAGGAGGACTTTTTGTTTTTGTGATAGTTGATTTTTTTTGCAAAGACTGTCAACTTGTCATGCTTCATGCTTGTAATTAAAGTTGCAACTAGTTAGCTTGTAATTGTGTGCTGCCACTTGTTGAGCTTCCCTAGGAGACTAGGAGGCCTCCTAGCCTAGGCTATGAGATTTTACATTTTAGGGTTTTCTTCATTATGTATTTGTGTTATTCAATATGTATATATATATTTTTGCTAAGTTAAGTTGGGATAAGGGGACTGAATTGAGGTTTATTATTCAATTCAATCAATATGCTTGTTAATGATTAGTAAAGTCCACTTTATGCACCAAAATTGAGAGTTTTAGATTCCCAACTTCCTAACTGATCATGATGAAATTCTTTACTAATATAGTTCAAACTCCCTTGGATGTATCTGATTTGTGAACCATAGTCTAGCTAATACTCAATGTAGTGTATTTATTTTGAACTACTGTCCACTTTCTAGTATCTACAACTTGCTTTTGAATAAATAAGTCCTAGATATGAATTGAACCACCTTTTCTTATGGTCTACTTTAATTAAACTTTGTGGGCTACATGCTTAAAAACATTTTAAAAACATTTTTTAAAAACATCAAAAAAATTCAGAAACAATTTCAACTCTCCCTAAACAAAAACATTTTAAAAACCTTAAAAAAAAAACTTTTTTCACATTCTATCTATTTTTTCCCCTTTTTGTCACGTATTGACAAAGACAACTCAAACAAAGAGTAAATAGAAAACATACGCAACAAAAGTGAAAAGAAAATAGAGAATCAAGGAAACAAATGAATCCAGCTCTATAAAGAATAGAGACAACTCCTCTTATGAAGAGCAACAACTCCCTCTAAGAACAACAAAGGTTAAAAAAACTTTTCTCCCCTTATAAAAATAGGAAAAACCAAACATGTTTTGGGAAAAATAGTTTTGGGGAAAATTTAGGAGGTGTGGAAAATAAAGACACACACACTAAACTTAAAAACTAAGTTGAGGATACACATGAAGAAAAATATTCTCTCTTTCAATAAATGCAAACTTGATACTATGTGACCCATAAACAAATGCATGAGTAGAGAAAATATTTGCAAATTGATTATCCATCATATCTCTTAAGAAAAATATTTTTTGCGGTTCACACATAAAAAATAGCATATACTAAAAAGTACATAACTCAAAAAGTAATCAGTCAATTTTTAGATCAAGTTGAGTATCCAATTTAGCAATGTGTATGCATGTTATGTGTGAAAACGATGGAATGCATGTGAATCCTAAACAGAAATGATGCATGAAAAAATTGATTGGTCAAATACTTAAAAATTGAAAAATTTTCAGTTTCGATTGGTTGAGCATCGATTGAATACCAATTGAATCAGGAAGAAGCTAGACTTGAAAAAACTGAAAATTTTCGATTGATCGAAAATCACACTCGGTTGTTCGAAATTCTGGAAAACTGAATTTTTTGAAAAATTGCAGAAGATTATGCAAAAACTACTCAAACCAAGGAATTTCATAAATGAAATGTATGAGAATAAGTTTAAATGTTTTTCAAAAACACGAGTTTTCAATCCAGAACTTCAAAAACACAATTTTTGCTAATCCTTAAACATATTTTGCATCAAACACCATAGAAAACATAATCTTGGATGGCCAAACTAGATTCACACACAATTTTATGTAGAAAGTTTAGCAAAGAGTAACTTGTGAAATATGTGCAACTAGTAAAAGCATGAGATACATGTTGAGTGATATGTAGATAGTAATCGAGCACAATTTCTATATTATTCATCACATAAATTTGAAAGTGACTATCACCTAAAGAGTTTTATCATATAATTCCCACATCTCCTAGAAAACAAGTTTGCGATCATACTTTTTTTTTTCAGCCTTATAGTATAAATGTATTTTTTTAATAATTTTTTTGCCTTTTTTATTATTATTTTAAGGCTACACCTTTTTTTTTTTTTTTTGTGCATGTGCTACACTTTCTCGGGCACAAAATCTTACCATATGCACTAAGGTGTTCATGATTGATTAGTAAATAGTGGTGAGATGGTTATTTATGCATTTCTCTTAGGATTTTTTAGTCCTTATGATCAAAAGCATGTGATTTCAAAATCAAGATCATGTGATTAAAAACTATAAACAACTCACCCACAACATGCACTACATAGCTAAAACTAGCAAAGTGCAGAAAAATAAGCTCATCGAAGCTAATTAAGGTACACAAGCATGTTATGCAAAGATAGTATGGCCAACCTTAACTTCATATCCATGATGTGTAATACAAAAGAAATAAAAATCTTTTTGGTTTCAAAAACATTTTTATGACCAAAACTAAAAGCACACATTATACTAAATGATTAAAAATGCAAATGCAATGCATGACAGTGCTAAAGTAAGCTATAGAGGGTACACAAACAAGAAATATCAATTTCTTAATTAACCCATGAGTACAAGTACAAACTAGTACATACTCATACAAAATCATATTTATCTCAAAATAATCATGCACTTAGTTGAGTAATACATACTATTCAAGTTTCTTCACAATATCAAGCATGATCTAAATCAAGAGAGAGATATTATAACTCATGTCATCCTCAAAAAAATAAAAATAGACACAAAATAAAATATTTTTGTCTTTTTGAAAAATTTTCAATGTTTTTGGATTTTTGAGTAATCAAAACAACCTAAGAAAATAAAACAACCAAAAACTAAAAGTAAACATGTCCACAAATAATTGAAAGAATTAAATTAGGGACAAGTAAACAACACTCACCTTAGAGAATCTTTTCTCACCCATATAGCACGAGTCTTCGGCTTAGTATGTGATAATCCATGTGAAGCAGAATGTATTTGAGGGATTACACCAATTTTATGAGAAAGACTAAAATCCTGCAAATTCCTTTCACAAGCCTCAAAAAGATCAACTGAAATAATAGTGTCCTTTTTATTCAAAACATCACAATAAAAAACAGTAAGACACTTAAAACTATCCATGATAACAGGGATCAAGGATCAACTCTAGGTATAATAACCTAAATCAAGAGCTAACCCGCTCTGATACCACTTGTACGTTTTTAGACCCCTATAAACTAGATTATTTAACCTAATTAATTAACCAAGTGAATACTTAGGTTTATTATTCAGATCTAGGTTAAATCAATAAAGTCATATCATGTAAAGTAGCGGAAAATAAATAACACAATGATATGATCACTCAGGAAAGCCAAACCAGTAAAAAACCTGGGGAGGATTTAACATAACTATCCTTAAGGTAAAAACCAAATCCACTATAGAGAATCGAAGTTTACAATAAGACTTAGACCACTAAAATCCTATTGCTACCACATGTAGAACTTACTGATACAACCATGTGCAAGCTCCGAATCCACGGACTCCTTCTCTATTAGGCCTTTGCAATACAAGCACCCACACTTGTGATAAAAAACACAAACTCTCTTGTTTGTGACTCCAAGATCACCCTTGAAGGTTTAGATCTTCAACTATTGTTGATCTTGATGCAGCAACTTTAGATCTACTAGTTCTAAAGATATGAGAGTGATATCCGGTAGTGACTTTGATAGAGGAAGGCATAGAATCTTTTTTATCTCACAAGAGCACCTCCAAAGTCATAATAAAACATGCCTAGGGTTTCCTTTATATACTAGAAGAAGTAGATCTGAAACTCTAATCCTTAATGGGCTTGAACTGCTGTTTGAGCTTAATTAAAATTCTGCAGATACGTGTTTCGATCGGTCGAAGCTGTTTCTCGATCGGTCGAACTAGGCAGATTTCAAATTCTTCTTTCTGTAGTTTTCTTGTTCTTGGATCTTGACTTGTATGACCTTGAGCATTGTCTAATAATACCTATAGACTCTAAGATTTATATCTAGACTAGTTTGTGTTCACGATTCGCCAATTGTTCTAAACTTTTAAAACCTAACAGAGGCTATGAGATTTTACATTTAGGGTCTTCTTCGTTATGTATTTGTATTATTCAATATGTATATATATATTTTTTTGCTAAGTTAAGTTGGAATAAGCGGAATGAATTGAGGGTTTTTATTCAATTCAATCAATATGCTTGTTAATGATTAGTAAAGTCCACTTTATGCACCGAAATTAAGAGTTTTAGATTCCCAACTTCCTAACTGATCATGATGAAATTCTTTACTAATATAGTTCAAACTCCCTTGGATGTATCTGATTTGTGAACCATAGTCCAACTAATAATCAATGTAGTTTATTTATTCTGGACTACTGTGCACTTTCTAGCATCTACAACTTGCTTTCGAATATATAACTCCTAGATATGAATTGAACCACCTTTTTTTTATGGTCTACTTCAATTAAACTTTGTGGGCTACATGCTTAAAAATAGCATTTCACATGTGCCACTATGAAATGTTTATCTCTTAGGGAGTAAGGGCTAGGGATGGGTAACTGTGTGAAGCTAAAATGAGACATTTTATATTCGTTGAATTTTTAACTTTCAAATAATTTAGCTAACATTTATATTCTTTGTAGCAAAAATACAAAAGGTGCATTTAAATAGTTGTAATTAGTAAATATTAATGTTTGAAATATGATGAGTTTACCATTTATTTATTTATTATTATCTTTTTATTTAAACTCATATTTTTTGTATTTAATTCATTATATATATATGTTGATTAATTAGTATATTATTATTGTATTTATAAGCATTTATTTTCCATTACAACAAATATTTAAATATAACCTTACACACATATTAGAAAACAAGATCTTGTCGTTCAATTGTCCCCTCTAAATCAGATAAATTCGTATCTGAAGGAGGTTTACAATAAGTTCTTTCAAAATTGACTATTTGTTCATTTGTTAGAAGTGTTCCAAAAATGTCTGCGATCGAGTAAATAGCTCTATGAACAAATGGATTGGGTCAAATTAGAAAATGGAAAGATTTGTAAAAGTTATACCTTCTTTCGTCACCACTTTGTGAAAAATCGTTAGGTATGAATATGTTAGATACCTGTAACACGATTGGTGAAATAGTATCTCTCTCCAAAAAAACATGTTTTTTTTTTTCCCAATGAAGACACTATAGTTCAGATCGCCCTTTTCTCAAATATTGAATTATTAAATAAATAACAAAAGAATACAAGAATGATATCTCGTTATGATGATTAATGATGATGCCGAAAATCACCCAGTGAGCCGCAGGGTCTTCGCGCGTCTTGGGTAAACCTGCACGATTGAGAAGAACCTCAAAGGGGGAGTACCGGCGTGGTACCGGCCAACGACCCTCCGATGGTTAAGTTGGTATTGCTCACAACTCCAGAGTGCCAGAGTTGGGGTAGTAGCATGCATACCTTTTTTCATGAGGGTCGAGGGTATTTATACTGGTGTAGGGTTGGGAACTTTGGCGTGTCCTGGGAGATAACCTCTGATCGGAGCCATACCCTAATGCGTGATCTTTACGGAATCCCTTCCTCACCGGAGCCATTCCCTATTGCGTGGAGTGCAAGATACCTGCTCAATTAGTAACGTACTCAATAAGATACTTCCCCTCATGAAAGCGTGCAGGACAAGACTCCTGTCGATACTCTCAACTTTCTCCCGTCACCTACCCATCCCGTCGGCTCCCTCGAGTCACATCGTCAGGACGTGTTGGGTGTAGGTCTCGGGCGACGGGAACTAGAACGCCGGTGCCCATTACCATGCCGTCGGTCTCGTGGGGCCGACGACACTTTCCAGTTGACCCCCCAACAGTTGCCCCCTACTCCTCAGCCCCGTCAGTCTTATTTGACGGGTTGGGGAGTACGTCTCATAACAGACAAGGCATTAATGGCGAGTTCCCTCGAGTAGCCCGAGTGTCGGAACACGTGTCTCAGGTTGAGTAGCTTACGGCTAGACGGGAGGGTCGCTTCGTCTTCCGCGCCCCGAACCACCTATATATATATATTCTGTGCTTCCTCCCTTTTTCTCTTTTATCTCAATTAATCTGATCAGAGCGAAACCGTCGGTTCGAACTAAAAGACTGTCGAGCGTGATCCTGCCCCCGTCTGTCCAGTGAAACCGTCAATTTTCTTAAGGTCATCTGCGTAACTTGGTAAGTTCTTGCTTTTATTGTGTTTTGTTTGTTCGCATACTGAACATTGGATTAGGTCTTAGTGGGAAGGCCGTCACTTGGGTTCTTAGATCGCCCCCGTCCCTTGTAGGTGGTCGGATGTCTAGGGAGACGATGAGTGAGCAGTCGTCGGTCCGCGATGGAGCGGGCTATGACGAGGTCTTTCAAATAGGCCGTGAGCCTGAGGTGGGCTCTTCTTGGTCATCAGGAGACGAGTCGTCGGTCCAATCCTCTGCTGGGAAGGCGAAGGATGACGGTATAGGGGGGAGTCGGGTTGATGTGATCCAAGTGGACGACAGCGGGAGTGACGACAGCTCGGACGAAGAGGAGAGTACGTCCGGGAAGGCCGGGGACGACCGTCCATTCATCCTCCCCAAAGAGTGGTCGGTCAATTATTTTCTGCCGACAATGACGGAGAAAATCTTTAACTCCCTACGCGCGCGCTACCAGATACCTGACGATATCCCAATCCGTCTCCCCCTAGAGAAGGAGAGACGTTACTCGGGAAGGACCGCGGACGTGGGCATGTACGATGCCATGTTCGCGGCCGGCTTAAGGTTGCCCTTGACGGCACTTCACCGTCGGCTGGCAAATTATCTAGGTCTGTCCGTCAGCCAAATTGCCCCCAATGCCTGGAAAGTATTCATAGGCTCCGAGATTTTGTGGGGTAGCTTGAGCGGGGGGAACCGTCAGTTGACCCTTGAGGAATTCTTCTGGTGCTACCGTCCGCATCACATAGTCTCTTCTCAAGGGATCTACCACTTCTCGGCGAGGAAGAAGGAGTTACGGCTGGTGTCTGACATGCCCGACTCCAACCGAAATTGGAAAGGACAGTATTTTTTTGTAGAGGGGACAAACTGGGTGTGTCGTCAGGAGGAATGGAAGACGATACCCCAAGGTTTTGACAACACATGGGCGTATGTTAGGGAGTCAGGTCGTCGCCGTCACCCTCTTTTTGCAGTTCTTTTATTTTAAAATTCTAACCCGTCTCCTTTCTTCTTTTTCAGCCAGCATTCGCTCGGAGATTACAGAAGAACAAGAGGCCTTCATTCTAAAGGTGACGGATATTCCTTTGGACGAGCGAAAGTGTCGTGACCTCATCACACCCGACACTCTTCACGCGTATTGCGGGGGACCCGTTCCTACAGAAGAGGCTCATCGCCTGCACAACCTATCCCGTCAGCGTAAGCTTCGCCGTTCTCTCCTTACTCCGTCAGTCTTACATGTGATGTAACTGACACACTTTTTGCAGAGATGGAGGCCGGCAAATTGAAGGCGCAGATCAGGGCTGCTGCTGCACGGAAGAAGGAAGAAGTGAAGGGGAAGGAGGGGGCGTCCAAGTCCCTCCCGAAGGTCGCCAACAAGGGTGTGCCCAATAGGAAGGGCGACGGTGTTGAAGACCGTCCAGCCAAGAAACCCACCGTGACCCTTGGGGACGCCTCCTCGAAACCCCTATCTCCCAAGCATGGAGCCGGGAAAGGGCTAATGACGGCCCAGGGTCCCGTAGCCCGAGAGGACGGACGCTGTCTGCTTACCCACAAGGAGTTTGCCCTTGAGTGCCTGGACTCGATCCTGGGGAAGGAGGACGCCGACATCTGCGCCAGCCAGCCCGTCCAGGATCTTGGGGATTCCGGCCTCTTTGACCTTGCCCGAGTAAGTATGCCTTTATTTCTGGCACTTTTAATTCGCCCCGTCTGGTTCGGTGTTGATGACCTGACGGGAGTTTGATTCTTGCAGGCTATGGTTCGTATGAGGGCCATCCAAGTCAAAGGGGCCAAGAACGAGGAGCTGATGGCCCGTCAGAGGAAGCGCATCGCGAACCTTTCTGACGGGTTGGATCAGTATAAGGATGCCTGCCAGACTCTGAACGGGGAAATAAGGGAGCTGGAGGAAAAACTTGAGGAGTTAGCCCGTTAGTTGGAGCAGGAGAGGGAGGCCAAGAAGACGGCAGAGAAGGAACTGGCGTCTTTACTGGGCCAAGTGGAGACGGCAAAGGCCGACGCCGTCACCGAGTTCAAGACATCTCAGACGTTCGTCGACGCCTGCGCTGAGTACTATGGTGAGGGGTTTGAGGACTGCCTCAAACAGGTTAAGTATCTCTACCCTCACTTGGACTTGTCGAGGGTGTCGATGGACGATCCGATGCCGTCAACGCCTGTAGGCGACACCGTCGTGGCGGACGATGACACCTTCAGCGAGTCTGGGGCGCATCAGAAGGCCGACGGCATCGTCCTTGCCCAGCCTGCCTTTAAACCATCCGACGCTCAGAAACTCCCGTCATCTGATCCCTCTGGCTTTGAGGGCTTTCCTGCAATCCAGGACCCCCTTCAGGGCGACGAGGCCGTGTCCGACGCCCCTGTTGCTTGACCCTTGTAGAGTTTTTCCTTTTTATTTTGTAATTGGTGCCCCGTCATTTTGAGGGCTTTTGTATGAACAATGTTCTTGTAATGCACTAATTTATAAAATCGTTTGCAATGTGTTGTTTTCGTTCAAAGATTTATGTATAATTTTCTTCTCGTTGCTCAACGATATACCCTACTTGGGACTTTTGATGCTTTTTGCACTAGGCCACGACCTTCCAATGGGGTCGTCTGCCTTCACGTTCAGCGGGCTCGTGCCTTTTTATTGAGCTAGGGTAGAACTACTGGCTTTTCGAGCCGTCACCTTGTGAACCATCAGCTTACAGGCCGGAGCGGTTCTTAGGGTTATTGGCTTTTAGGATGGTGTCGTCGCCTTGGGGACGTCTGGTTTTTTTTTTTTTTTTTTTTTTTTTTTTTTTTTTTTTTTTTTTTTTTTTTTTTTTTTTTTTTTACGTGAGCCCTTTAGTGCGGACCCGTCGGCTTTTTGAGCCGTCGGCCTTTGGCTTGATCGGTTCTTATGTGATCCTTTTATTATAGAGCCGTCGGCTTCGCTGTCGTTTGTTTTTGTACCTGACGGGCATTTACGCCTTGTAGATCTTAAGTTGGCCTTTAAGCCGTTGGCTTTAGTGCTCGACGCTTTTACGCCTTGTAGTTTTTAGATTGGCTTATGAGCCGTCAGCTTTGGTGCTTGACGCTCTTATGCCTGGTAGATTTTAGGTTAGCTTCTAAGCCGTCAGCTTTGGTGCTCTTATGCCTGGTAGATTTTAGGTTGGCTTCTAAGCCGTCAGCTTTGGTGCTTGACGCTTTTATGCCTTGTAGATTTTAGGTTGGCTTCTAAGCCGTCAGCTTTGGTGCTTGACGCTTTTAAGCCTTGTAGATTTTAGGTTGGCTTCTAAGCCGTCAGCTTTGGTGCTTGACGCTTTTAAGCCTTGTAGATTTTAGGTTGGCTTCTAAGCCGTCAGCTTCAGCTTTGGTGCTTGACGCTTTTAAGCCTTGTAGATTTTAGGTTGGCTTCTAAGCCGTCAGCTTTGGTGCTTGACGCTTTTAAGCCTCGTAGATTTTAGGTTGGCTTCTAAGTCGTCAGCTTTGGTGCTTGACGCTTTTAAGCCTTGTAGATTTTAGGTTGGCTTCTAAGCCGTCAGCTTTGGTGCTTGACGCTTTTATGCCTTGTAGATTTTAGACGTCGCTTTGGTATAGTTGTTTTAAGATCCAAGCACAGCACAAGAGAGATTGAATAAATTTCTGAACCTTGCATCAATTTTCAGAAGGGAAGAAGGTGCCCATTGGGCCCTCCAGATACATTTAGGCAAACTACAAACAGGAGCTGCCGCTCTTTTCTTATTGGTAGTACTTTCGTAGGTGCTCGGCATTCCATGGATGGGGTAGTGTCTGTCCTTCCAACGTTTCCAAGTGGTAGGTGCCTTTTCGATGCCACGATGTGACTCGGTAGGGTCCTTCCCAGTTGGGACCGAGCTTTCCATGGGCAGGGTCTTTGGTGGCGCCCATGACTCTTCTTAGAACGAGATCTCCGACCCAGAAGTCCCTGTGCTTGACCCGGGAGTTGTAGTGCCTGGCCATGCGATCTTGGTACCGCGCGAGTCTTTGCTCAGCCGCTGCTCTGTCTTCGTCAATTAGGTCCAGCCGTAGGCGCAATGCCTCATCATTCCTGTTTTCATCGTGGGCGTTCACCCTGTAGGTTGCGAGTCCTACTTCGGCCGGGATGACTGCCTCGCTTCCATAGGTTAGCCAGAATGGAGTTTCTCCTGTTGGCGTCCTTGCCGTCGTCCTATATGCCCAAAGTACGCTGGGTAGTTCCTCAGGCCATATCCCCTTTGCCCCCTCGAGCCGAGTCTTGATAATCTTTAGCAGGGATCGGTTCGTTACTTCGACTTGACCATTGGCTTGGGGGTGGGCGGGGGAAGAGTAGTGATTTTTTATCCCCAACTGCGAGCAGAATTCTCGGAAGGGGCCGTTGTCGAATTGTTTGCCATTGTCCGAGACAAGGACCCTAGGGATTCCGAACTTGCATACGATGGACTTCCAAACAAAGCTCCGCACATTCTTCTCCGTAATGGTAGCTAGAGCTTCAGCTTCTACCCACTTCGTAAAGTAGTCTATGCCTACAATCAGTAACTTCAGCTACCGCATAGCCGTTGGGAAGGGTCCCATAATGTCTAGTCCCCATTGAGCGAACGGCCACGGGGCTGTCATGGGAGTTAGCTCTACGGGCGGCTGTCTGACGACGTTGCTGAACTGTTAGGTTCTAAAGATTAGGAACTAATGTATTTAGAACTTCAATTTGTATGTTGGCAAACCATGATCAAAACAATGTTGAGTCGTGTGTTAGACTTGCTCAAAGTATGGGTTTAATTGTAAAGTTGGAATCGAGTTTTTATGCAGAAGTACTGTTCACTTTCTGTATGACTCGATCGATCGAAAATTAGACTCGATCGATCGAAAATCGTGCAGAACGTTTTTCTGCAGAAAATTCCAACTCAGCCCAAGCCCGTTTTAATGTATAGGGTTTTATGTTTGCCCTAAGTATAAAAGGGAAAACCCTAGCCACGTTTTTACTGTTCTGTTTTGCTGTGTTTGTGAATCTTTCTTTGAGATCTAGAGGTGTTTACCTTCACATACACTTAGGGTTTACATACTTGAGATTTATGTCAAGAGTTGTGTAGATCGTTACAGTTGCAGAATCAAGAGAACACAAAGATATACAAGCAGGTGCGCTTGTGGATTTGTTGAAGAATTCCGGAAAGAAGGAGTCCGTGGATCTCGGAGCTATCATGGGGTCATGGTAGTAAGTTTCCTACACTCGGGTAGCAATATGACGTTAGTGGTCTAAGTCTATTGTGTAAACTTCGATTCTTTCATAGTGGATTCAGTTTACCTTGAGGATAGCTAGGTCAAATCCTCCCCAGGTTTTTACCGGTGTGGTTTCCTGGGTCATCAGATCTTTGTGTTGTTTATTTTTCCGCTGCTTTGTTATTTTTGCTTAATTGTGTTAACCTAGTTTTAATTAAATTACCTAAGTTAATAACTTAGCTAATTCACTAGGTTAATCTGTTGGGTTAAGGGGTCTAAACGAACTAACATGAACCTTTGGCATCGGTCGCTGGCTTTGACGTAGGCTTGGGTGTCTTTCTGCATGGTGGGCCAGTAATACCCCACCCGAATCAGCTTGTGCGCTAGTGATCGAGATCCCGAGTGGTTTCCACAGACTCCCTCGTGGACTTCCCTCATGACATAGTCGGCTTCTTCGGGTCCCAAACACCTCAGGTACGGGCGAGAGAAACCCCTTTTGTATAGGACGTCCTTCATTAGTACGAACCTTGCGGCTCGGACCTTCAGCCTTCTGGCGGCTTCTTTTTCGTCTGGCAAGGCGCCATCCTTCAGGTAGGAGATTAGCGGCGTGGTCCAGTTACCTTCGGAGCCTATTTCCTGCACACTGACAATGTCTATTAGTGGCGTCGTTTGCACAAAAGAAAGCACATTATCTGGGGCAGCCACGTGTTCTGAAGAGGCGGCTTTGGCAAGGCGGTCGGCTTGCTCATTTTCTTCCCTAGGTATTTGGATCACTTCGGCCCTTAGCTCATCCACTCTTCTCTTCGCATGATCTAAATACCTTCTCATTCTGTCGCCTCTACATTCGTAGTCTCCGCTTACTTGGTTAACGACGACTTGGGAGTCGCAGTAGGCTACCACTTTGGTGGCCCCTGCTGCTTTGGCGAGGTCAATCCCAGCTATCAATGCTTCATACTCCGCCTCATTATTTGTGGTGGGAAATCTAGGCGAATCATGCATTCGATCTGATCTCCCTCGGGGAAGCGAAGTACGACACCTATCCCCCCGGCCTGTCTGGTAGACGATCCGTCCGAGTGTAAGGTCCATGAAGGGTGCTCGCCTGCCCCCTGGTCCTCGCTGCTTGTGAATTCGGCGATAAAGTCAGCGACAGCCTGCCCCTTCATGGCAGTGCGCGAGCGATACCTGATGTCGAATTCGGTCAATTCGATCGCCCATAAGGCCAGGCGACTGGCCGCTTCGGGGTTGTGCATCGCCCGTCGCAGGGGTTTGTTGGTTAAGACAACTATTGTATGAGCTTGGAAGTATGGCTTAAGCTTGCGGGCCGCGGTGATCAAGGCGAAGGCGAGCTTCTCCATTGGCGGGTACCTTTCTTCTGCCCCGTGGAACGCCCGACTGGCGTAGTATACAGGCTTTTGGACCTTGTCTTCTTCTCTGACCAAGGCCGCACTGACTGCCGCCGGGGAGACGGCCAGGTAAAAGAAGAGCTCTTCCCCTGTTGCGAGGGGCTCAGTAGCGGTGGTGAAGAGAGGTAGGCTTTCAGTTCCTCGAATGCCTTTTGGCACTCGCCCGTCCACTTGAAAGACTTCTTTAGCGTGCGGAAAAAGGGTAGGCACTTATCTGTCGCCCTTGATACAAACCGATTCAGGGCGGCTACTCTCCCATTCAAGCTTTATACCTCCTTCGTGTTCTTTGGGGGCGCCATTTCCACTATGGCTCGAATCTTGTCTGGGTTAGCCTCGATGCCCCTTTGAGATACCATGAAGCCTAGGAACTTTCCCGCCGCCACTCCAAATGCACACTTCACCGGATTGAGCTTCATGTTATAGGAACGAAGTGTGTCGAATGTCTCTTGTAGGTCCCCCAGGTGGTCTTCCTTCCTTCTACTTTTTACCAGCATGTCGTCGACGTATACTTGAACGTTCCTTCCTATTTGGCCGGCGAATATTTTGTTCATGAGTCTCTGATATGTGGCACCCACATTTTTTAGTCCGAATGGCATCACCTTGTAACAGAAGAGACCCTGGCTGGTGACAAACGAGGTCTTCTCCTGATCAGCCTCGTCCATCCGGATTTGATTGTACCCCGAGAAGGCATCCATGAAGCTCAGTAGCTGGTGTCGGGCTGTAGAGTCCACCAACGTGTCGACTCGCGGGAGGGGGTAACTATCTTTGGGGCACGCCTTGTTCAGGTCTGTGAAGTCCACACACATGCGCCACTTCCCGCTAGCCTTCCTGACCATCACCACGTTGGCCAACCAATCGGGATAGTACACTTCCCGGATGAAATCCACTTCCCGTAGCTTGCCGACTTCTTCTGCCACTGCCCTGTCTCGTTCCGGGGTAAACACCCGCTTCTTCTGACGAACGAGCCGGAAAGTGTCTGTAAAGTCCACACACATGCGCCACTTCCCGCTAGCCTTCCTGACCATCACCACATTGGCCAACCAATCGGGATAGTACACTTCCCGGATGAAATCCGCTTCCCGTAGCTTGCCGACTTCTTCTGCCACCGCCCTGTCTCGTTCCAGGGCAAACACCCGCTTCTTCTGACGAACGGGCCGGAAAGTGGGCGACACGTTCAGCTTGTGCACCATGACCGAAGGGTCAATCCCCGGCATGTCTTCGTGACTCCAGGCGAACACATCCTGGTTTTTTCGGAGGAAAGTCACGAGCGCCTGGCGAGCCGAAGGGCTGGTGAGAGCGCCGATCCTGGTGGTCCTGTCTGGCCTGGACTCGTCGAGGGCTATCTCATCGAGCTTCTCTGCGGGTTCTGCCCCCACCCGCTGCTCTATGTTCATTGCCGGCAAGTGACCGTCTGCTTCTACCATCGCTACGTAGCATTCTCGCGCGGCCACCTGGTCTCCCTATAACTCCCCCACTCCATCCTCGGTGGGGAACTTGACCATCAGGTGGTAGGTCGACGTCACAGCCTTCCAGGCGTTAAGGGTGGGCCGCCCTATGATAGCATTGTAGGCGAACGAACAGTCGACGACGAGGAAGGTGACATCTTTGGTGACCTGCCGGGGATACTTCCCAATCGTGACCGGCAAGGTGATGGCGCCGAGGGGGTAAACTCTCGTCCCTCCAAACCCGATGAGTGGAACGTTGGTAGGCATCAGGCGTTCCTTTCCGATTCGCATCTGTTGAAACGCCGGGTAATAGAGGATGTCCGCGGAACTACCATTATCGATCAAGACCCTGTATGTGTTATAGTCTCCCAGCCGGATATTGATAACAAGGGCATCATCGTGCGGATGATGAAGACGTTGGGCGTCTTCTTCCGTGAACTCAATAGTGGGGCTGCTGACGCGCGGCTTCTTCTGGGTGACGCCTGTCGCCTGGACGTTCTGCACTGCTCTGAGATAGGCTTTCCGAGCTTTCTTTGTCGATCCGATGGCTGCCGTACTCCCGATGATCATCCTTATGTCTCCTATGGGCGGTCTAGGGCGCTCATTGTCCCGGCGGGGGACCTGTTCCTGCCGGGGTGCTTCTGTCCTTTCTCGGCTGACGAACCTTTGCAACTTTCCCTGTCTGATCAGGGCCTCAATCTGCTGCTTCAAGTCGTAACAGTAGGCGGTGTCGTGGCCGTGGTCTCGGTGGAAGCGGCAGTACTTGTCTTTGGGTCGTCTATCGGGATTCCCCTTCAGTTTTCCCGGAAACGTCAGGGACCCCTCGTCCTTGATTTCCATCAGGACTTGGTCGACCGGGGCCGTCAGCGGGGTGAAGCTCGTGAACTTACCGGCAGGGGGTTGCGGTCGCCTGTTGTCTCGGCTTTCTGTCCGGGGTTTCTTTCTCCTCTTATCCTGCCTTACGTCCTCCTGCCTCTCCCGCCTCTTGGGAGGTCTCTCTCCCCGGGCCTGTAATGCATCTTCCGCATTCATATACTTCGTTGCCTCGTAAAATACATCCGACATCGTCTTCGGGTCATTCTTGTATAGAGAGAACAAGAATTTGCCCTCCTTCAGCCCGTTGGTGAATGAGGCGACCTGTATCTTGTCGTTCGCTTCATCGATCGAGAGTGCCTCTTTGTTGAAGCGGGCTATGTAGGACCTGAGCGTCTCATCCTCCCGCTGCCTAATGTTCATCAAGCACGCGGTGGATTTTTTATATCTGTGCCCCCCGATGAAATGTGTAGTGAACTGAGCACTCAACTCCCTGAAGGAACCGATAGAGTCGGGCGTCAGCCTACCGAACCAGGTCCTTGCGGAGCCTTTTAGCGTTGCCGGGAAGGCCCGGCACATAATTTCGTCCGGTACGCCGTGTAAGTGCATCAATGTCTTGAAGGATTCCAAGTGGTCTAGTGGATCCTTGGAACCGTCGTAGCTTTCTATCTGGGGCATGCGAAACTTTGGCCGTGTGGGGAACAAGATGACGGGTGCGGTGAAGGGAGAGTCTGTGCGGTGGACGAGGTCGTCGAGGTCGCTGGACACTCGTCCTTTGAGGGCGTTCATCATAAAGTCCATACGCTCCTTCATCAACTGCATTTCATCGGCAACGCTAGGCGGAACGTTGTCAGCGGCCGACGGACGGCTCGTCCCTTGCCCTTCAGGTCGGCTCAATGCGTTGCTTCCTTCTGGGCCTCCATGATCCCTCTCCTGGGCGCTGTTTTCCTCATTTTCCCCCTGGTTGTCAACCGTCGCGTTCCTCCGCAAAAGCTGTTCTTCCAAATCGTTGTTGCGTTTTGTGAGGCGCTCCACCGCGGCCGCCAGAGTCTGGACTTGTCTCTCGAGGGCCGTGGTGCGTTGTTCGTTGCCTTGATCGTTCATGGTGGTAACCCTTGAACGCGTGAGTACCATGCAACTCTTTGTCTGGAAAGCACAGAACACAGCCTATGTACGTGCACTTTCCCACAGACGGCGCCAACTGATGATGTCGAAAATCACCCAGTGAGCCGCAGGGTCTTCGCACGTCTTGGGTAAACCTGCACGATTGAGAAGAACCTTAAAGGGGGAGTACCGGCGTGGTACCGGCCAACGACCCTCCGATGGTTAAGTTAGTATTGCTCACAACTCCAGAGTGCCAGAGTTGGGGTAGTAGCATGCGTACCTTTTTTCATGAGGGTTGAGGGTATTTAAACTGGTGTAGGGTTGGGAACTTTGGCGTGTCCTGGGAGATAACCTCTGATCGGAGCCATACCCTAATGCGTGATCTTTACGGAATCCCTTCCTCACCGAAGCCATTCCCTATTGCGTGGAGTGCAAGATACCTGCTCAATTAGTAATGTACTCAATAAGATACTTCCCCTCATGAAAGTGTGCAGGACAAGACTCTTGTCGATACTCTCAACTTTCTCCCGTCACCTACCCATCCTGTCAGCTCCCTCGAGTCACATCGTCAGGACGTGTTGGGTGTAGGTCTCGGGCGACGGGAACTAGAACGCCGATGCCCATTACCATGCCGTCGGTCTCGTGGGGCCGACGACACTTTCCAGTTGACCCCCCAACAATTAATATTTAATATATATGCTCTTATATGAAATGCGGATAGAGTGAGAAAATCATGACCTTGTCATGATGTAAAGTTGTGTGTGTGTATATATATAATTGAATACTAAAACGGACAAAAAATTAAGTTACAACTTCTTAAAATTTTGACAAGTCACCTACATTTTTTTTCTTCTTTTATACTCCTGTAGATCATTATTTTCGTTTGTTTTCAATTGTGGATCTCTAAATGTGTCACATGAAACTTGGAAGGATAAAAAAAAAAAATTGAATGGACCAAGATGGATATCATGACCTTCAAATTTGGTGGGATGGTACCTCCCCAAGCCATAGAATTTGGGGTTACTTTAGGGGGGGTCTCACGTTCTAGCTCGAGGGGAGCATATATATTTAGTAATTAATATTTCTAAACCAGCAAAAGGAAAAAAAAAGTTGTGGTAGTTCAATTGAGTACTTGCCTCAAGAAATTAAACTAAACAATGACGTTAAATAATATTTTCGTAGCTAGTATATATACAAGTCAATTTTTCGTAACAATGAACCAATATATAACATATATAGTTCGAGATTCATTTGTAATAGCTCTTACGATTTCATTGTGCACAAAGATTCTTAAGATAACATTAGCCTAAAGATTTAAAAGTCTGTCTCATCGCATGATGATGATGATGATGCCCAAACCAAAAACTTAATCCATTTTTCAATTGCTAATAACAGCAGGTTCAATACAATGTGACTTTCTTGGTTATGTGATCAGTAGGGATTGGTGGCCTGATTTGCATAGCATGAGATAGATTGATTGATTGATAACCAGTACACATTTGTCTTAGGATTATAATCGCAATAGCTGACTATAGAGGGTTTGCTTCATTTGTTTAGTACAACTTCAGTCTACCTAAGACGCCAGAGAGATGAAACAAGAGTTTTGGTGGTATCAAAATTTAAGAGATATGCCAATGCCGCAAGTGACTTAATGGTAAGGGACTTGAGTCAACAAGACTCTAGTTTTGGATTTGCGCATCCTCTCATTAGTAATCGCGTTGGTGCCCATCTTTTTCTCGGTTATCCTGTGTGTGTAAAGGTTACCCTATCTCCCTAGACATTTTTTTTCCTACCAAAAAAAAAAAACATAGACTACGTACATTTTGTCAGTTCGTTTAGACCCCTGTAAACTAAATTGTTTAACCTAATTAAATAACCAAGTGAATACTTAGGTTTATTATTCAGATCTAGGTTAAAACAATAACAATCATATCAAGTAAAGCAGCGGAAAAATAAACAACACAACGATATGATGACCCAGGAAAACCAAACCGGTAAAAAACCTGGGGAGGATTTAACCTAGCTATCCTCAAGGTAAAATAGCAAATCCACTAGAAAGAATTGAAGTTTACACAATAGCGACTTAGACCACTAACATCCTATTGCTACCCAAGTGTAGGAAACTTACTACCATGACCCCATGATAGCTCCGAGATCCACGGACTCCTTCTTTCTTTAATCTTTGCAAAACACAAACACCACCGTTTGTGACTTTGAGACTCCACTCAAAGGTTTAGCAACACAAACTCACCTGTTTGTGACTCCAAGACCACCCTTGAAGGTTTAGATCATCAGCTCCTTTGATGACTAGAGAAGGCAGCAACTTCAGCAATACCGGATCTTGAGATTCTTCAAGGAACAACACCGGTAGAAGTAATAAGAGAGGTTTTAGTAACAAAACCCTAAATACAAAAGAGACACACTCTTTTCTCTCTAAAAAGCCTTTTTAAAAAACGTGCTTAGGGTTTCCTTTATATAGTAGGAGAAGTAGATTTGAAACCCTAATCCTGAATGGGCTAGAACTGCTGTTTGGGCCAACTTAAAATTCTGCAGATACGATTCTCGATCGATCGAGCCTGTTTTTCGATCGATCGAACCAGGCAGATTCTGAAATCTTCTTTCTGCAGCTTGTATGTTCTTGTGTGCTCACGATTTGCCAATTTGTTCTAAGCATTTAGAACCTAACACATTTTTTTTCTAAAGTGTCATTAGTCGACCATCTATTTTCACAAAGTTACAATTTGACAATAATTATGTTATATATATCCCAATATAAAGTAAGCATCCCAAAGTAAGCAAGGGATTTGTCTTGTTTAATTCTTCATACAATTGATACTAATTGTGTTATATTTTCAATATAGGAAGTAAGCACCGCATAATAAGCAAATCTAAATTCAAATCCTACTACTAGCCTTTTTCAGTTGTTCATGATCAATCAAGGTATTTGTCTTGTTTAGTTGTTTACTAATTAATTGTGTGTTCAAAAACGTTAAATGCATGGCACACACGGTTCCTTTTTCTTTTGGTGGGTTAAATAAATGCATTTTTTTAATTAAAAAATATGTAAATCAACGGGGAAAAAAGAGAGATGAAGAAATCTAGTGCATTGTTCCTTTTTTTTTTTTTTTTTTCCATAAGATATTGTTAGGTTCTAAGGATTAGGATCTAATGTATTTAGAACTTCAATTTGTATGTTGGCAAACCATGATCAAAACAATGTTTAGTCGTGTGTTAGACTTGCTCAAAGTATGGGATTTAATGTAAAGTTGGAATCGAGTTTTTATGCAGAATTACTATTAACTTTCTGTCAGACTCGATCGATCGAAAATTAGACTCGATCGATCGAAAATCGGGCAGATCGTTTTTCTGCAGAAAATTCCAACTCAGCCCAAGTCCATTTAATGTATAGGGTTTTATGTTTTGCCCTAAGTATATAAGGGAAAACCCTAGCCACGTTTTTAGAGTTCTGAATGCTGTGTTTGTGAATCTCATTGTGAGATTTAGAGGTGTTTGCCTTCACATACACTTAGGGTTTACAAACTTGAGATTCATGTCAAGAGTTGTGTAGATCAATACAGTTGCAGAATCAAAAGAGCACAAAGATATACAAGCAGGTGCGCTTGTAGATTTGCTGAAGAATTCAAGAAAGAAGGAGTCCGTGGATCTCGGAGCTATCATGGGGTCATGGTAGTAAGTTTCCTACACTTGGGTAGCAATAGGATGTTAGTGGTCTAAGTCTTATTGTGTAAACTTCGATTCTTTCATAGTAGATTCAGTTTACCTTGAGGATAGTTAGGTCAAATCCTCCCCAGGTTTTTACCGGTGTGGTTTCCTGGGTCATCATATCTTTGTGTTATTTAATTTCCGCTGCTTTGTTGTTTTTGTTTATTTTGTGTTAACCTAGATTTAATTAAATTACCTAAGTTTTTCACTTGGCTAATTCACTAGGTTAATCTGTTGGGTTTAAGGGGTCTAAACGAACTGACAAGTGGTATCAGAGCGGGTAGCTTTTGTTTTGATCTTTTGATCTTTTAGCTGATCCTTGACCCCTGTTGTCATGGAACACGGACACTCTTTTGTTGTTCCACCTCACTTTGATGAAAACAACTATGCTTATTGGAAAGTAAGGATGAAAGCTTTCCTGAAATCCATTGATGAGAGAGTTTGGAATTCCGTTGAATACGGATGGGAGAAGCCCACTACTCCTGTGAGTGAGTGGCAAACTTCTCAAAAGGAGGCAGCCACTTTTAATAGCAAAGTTATGAATGCTATTTTTAATGCTGTTTCCATGGAGGAATTTAAGAGAATCTCTAATGTTGAGGTTGCTCATACTGCTTGGAAAATCCTCCAGACTGTGCATGAAGGCACGAAGGCAGTTAAGATTAATAAGTTGCAGCAATTAACCTCTAGATTTAAAAGCATTAGAATGAATGATGATGAATCCTTTGATGAATTCTATGCTAAATTGAATGATATTGTTAATTCTGCTTATAATTTGGGTGAAATCTATGATCAATCTAAAATTGTTAGGAAGATTCTTAGATCTTTGACTTAGGATTTTAGACCCAAAGTGACTGCCATCACTAAGAGCAAGGATGTGGACTCCATCCCTGTTGATGAACTTGTAGGATCTCTTCAGTCCTATGAGTTAGACCTCCCCAAGACTAACAAATCCAAATCAATGGCTCTTAAGTCTGTTGATGATGTTGAGGATGATGGATTTGATGATGAACTCTCTGCTACAGAGATTGCCTATCTTGTCAAGAACTTTAGAAACTTTCTTAGGAACAATAACAGAAGGGCAAGAGGTAAGAACACTGTTGAACCTAGGAATTTTAGGAAGAATGATCCCACTAAGGTCAATAACACTGAAAAACCTAAGGAGAAAGTAGGTCAATCTTCTAATAATTCTTTGGGACAACAATGTTATGGTTGTCAAGGGTATGGTCATTTAAAATCTGAATGTCCCACATACTTGAGGTCTAAGGGTAAAGCTATGGCTGTAACCCTTAGTGATGATGAAGTTTCCGACAATGAATTCGCTAGTGATGAGAATGGAAACTTCATTGCTTTCACTGTTATTACGGTAGTTAATGAAAGCATGTCTGTTGAAGAGAACCCTTCTGATGGGGAACTCTCTGAGGATGCAGATTTACAGGAAGCCTACAATAAACTTTGCAAAGTTGCTGCAAAGGATGCCATGAATGTTGAGTTAGGCTTGAAGAAAATTGCATCTCTTGAACTTGAAAAGAAAAATTTACTTGTGAAATTTTTTGATGCAAATGAGCTTTTGAATAATGTGAAAACTGAGAACATGCTTTTACTTGATAAAGTTAAATGTTTGGAACTTGATTTATCTGTTGCTAGAGAACAAACTAATAGGTCTGCAAGCTCCAAACTTGATCACATGCTGAGTGTTCAAAAGTCTCCTTCTGATAAAACAGGTTTAGGATTTGTGGATAGCTTCTCTGTGCCTGAACCTACTTCCACTAAATTTGTCCCGTCTTCAGAACCTTCTAAGAGTGAGATTGTCAAACCCTTAGTGAGTGAACCTGTCAAGCCTATAGATGTTACTCCACCTAGAAAGATTAGGGTTGATCTTTAAGCTTCTCATTCTAGAGCTTCTACTTCTACTAAGGGCAAATTGCATGATAAGCCTGCATGGGTTTGTCATTTTTGTGGAAAACCTGGACACATTCGTCCAAATTGTTTTAAATTGCAAGCTGCAAAGCGAGCAAATAAAACTAAAGTACCTGTGCCCCAAGCACATGATCCTATGGTACTTATTGGTGAATTGGTAAAGGCGTTAAACCTTTATTCCAATCCTGGAGTTGCTCAGAATTCTAAAGTGAATCATAACTCCAATGCAAGAGTTGCATCTAAAAAGTTTTGGATGCAAAAGGCTCAATCTAATTGAGTCTGTCTGACATGGTCCTTGTGCTTCATTGCTTTATCTTTTGTGACCTTTGTTTCTAAGATTTGCATTGCATTACATTCATGCATTTCATTCTAGGATGTTTGTTTCTTTGTTTAAAAAAAAAAAAAAAAATTTTTTTTGCAAATTGTGGTTTTGCTATTTTTTCTTGAATTTGAAGACAAGGTTGGTCTATCAAATATTGCATATCATGTGAATGTACCTTGTTTAGCTTTGATGCACTTATTTATTGCACTTTCCTAGCTAAAGTCTTGGTGTGCATGTTGTGTGGGAAGATGCTATATTTGTTGATCACATGATCTTGATCTTGAAGTCTTATGACTTTGATTGTTGGACTTGAACTTATTGAGAAAGGCATAAATAACCATCTCACCACTGTTTATTAGCCAATCATGAACACCTTAGTGCATATCGTAAGATTTTGTGCTCGAGAAAGTGTAGCACATGCACAAAAAGAAAATAAGGTGTAGCCTCTATTAAAATTGGTGTGTACATTATTGGGCTATAATAATCTCACAAATTCAAATAAAATTGGTGTGTACATTATCCCGGCTTTTATTAAGTTTCTAATCATTTAATTTGAATATTAATTATGAGGCAAATCAAGAAACTTACATGATTGCAAGCTTTTATTCTAGGAGATGTGGGAGTTATAGGATGTAACTCTTTAAGTCATAGTCTTTTTCAAATTCATGTGATGGATTTTGTAGAAATTGTGATTGATCTCTATGTGTATATCACCTCACATGTTTCTCAAGCTTATGCTAGTTGCACACACTACACAAGTTATTCTTTGCTAAATTGTGTACATGTTATTGTGTTTTTTTTTTTTTTTTTGTCTGACCAACCAAGTTTGAGAATTTCGGGAAATTGATGCAGAACATGTTTGCTTTTTTTTTTTTTTGGGTATATTGAAAGAAATTTTCGGCTTTGAGAAATCTGGGTTGAATACATGTGTTTTTGGAAAACATCTCATCTCATACTCATGCATTTTATTTATAAAATCTAATGCTTTGAGGAGTTTTTGATCTTAGTGTTTGGTTTTTCAAAACTGTGATTTTTCCAGAATTTCGATCGATCGAAACTGATTTTCGACCGATCGAAAATGTTTTAAAAATACTCAGAAAACTCTCTGGTTGGCTCGATCGGTCCAAGCTTGTTTTGGATCAATCGAAGGTGTTTTCGACCGATCGAATGTAATTTTTGATCGATCGAAAATCGGGATGATAGACTTTTAAAAAGGCTCTTTCTCACGTGTCTTTTCACTTTTCATATCTTTTTCAAAACCTTTTTCTCCCTACCAACCGGTCAAGGCTTGTTTCTTGGAGATTTTGTCGTTTTTTTCAACTCTTTTTGCATAATCTCTCTCTCCCAAGTCTGGTAAGTCCTTTTTGCCCCTCCCTTTGCATTTATTTTCAAGTTTCATGCATTATTTTCATGCATTTTTGGGTATTTTCGACATTTAGGATTTTTGTCTTTTTGGGAATGTTTTTTAGTGTTTCTTTCTCAAATTTTTTATGGGTTTTTGTGGGGACACCTTACCTAAGCTCTACATGTGGTTTAATTTGATTATTTTGGTGTTTTGAGGAAAATTTGAAATTCTAGGGCTTGAAATTGAGAAAATTTGGGGTTTTGTTCAATTTGATTGAAATTGATGAAATTGGCTTGTTAGATTGACTAATTTGATCATTATATTGAGTTAATTAACTATTGTGTTGATCAATTTATTAATTTGTTGTGTTTTGAAAACTTGGGTTTTTCAAATTGGGTATTTTTGATAAATATTGCTTGCTCAAGCCAATTTTGTTAATTTGGATCACAATTGAATTTGTCACTGCATTAGTACATGCATCATTTGGTGTTCATGCTCATGCATCATATAGAATTGATATTTTCTATATTTTATGCTGTGCTAACTTGCAGTCTGCCCTTGGTATTTGTTTTTACTCTTCTCTTTCTGTGTCTATCTCTTTTCCTTAGCACTATGCCTAGGAAAACTAGAGCCCATAGGACTTCTGATCCTTCTCCTTCTTTTGACACTGAGCGGTTTCCTAGTGAGTCAAACCAAGTCACCTATGAGACTCTGAATCTTAGGCGTCATATCTGGGCTGAGCCTAGGGTCTTATTAGATGAGTTGGATCCTGAGGTGCGACGTAACTTTGAGCGTCGGGGTTGGTTACCTTTGCTCGAGTATGAGCATTCTCCTCCTCCTGCCACCTTGATTAGAGAGTTCTATTCGAACCTCTCTATCCATGTTTACGATAACGACACCTTGGTAAAGGTGTCGTTACGTGGTGTGGAGTATCGCATTACCCCTCGGGTAGTGTCTGATGCTCTTGGGGTGCCCATTGTGGACCATCCCGTTTTTCCTTACGAGGAGTCTCCACCCCTTGATGACGTCTTGTTATACATCACTAGGTCTTCTATCTAATGGGGTTCTGATCCTCGGATCACTTCAGCTGAGCTTTCCGAGCTTCACTATCTTTTCTTTAGGATAGCGTGTCATTCTTTGTGGTCTATTTCGCATGTTCACACCATCCCTCTTGAGCGCTGTGTGTTTTTGTATGCTCTTGTCACTGATGCGCCTATCAGTTTTCCGCATTTGTTCCTTCGTTCTTTGAACGAGGTTCATCGGTCTAGTTCTATTGCTCATGCTTTGTTTTTCCCTGTTTTTATTCATCGGATTCTCCTTTTTCTTGGTTTTGGTGAGTATCCTGCTTCTGAGCCTGTTCATGTTATTGCTCCTATAGGTGCTACCTTTTTGAGGCAAAGGGCTGCTTAATTTCGAACTAGCTCTAAGCGTCCTTGGGTAGAGCCTTCTGGTGTCACTCCACCCCCTTCTTCTTCTACAGATACTCATGCAGCTGGGACGTCTTCTGATCCTGCTGTTGCTGCTGCTGCTACTGATGTTCCTCCACCGTTTGATGAGGTTTCTGACCTTCGTCGGACGCTTGATACTGTCGTGACCGTTCAGGCGGCTCATGGTCAGCTTTTGGTGGACATCCTTGATGAGCTACGTGCGTTACGAGCGGATTTGGCAAGCTCTCGTCATTCTCCTCCACCTCCTTTTGATGATGAGTGAGTGCCCTTTGGCAATTCGTCACAAAAAGGGGGAGTGCATAGTTTCATTTGTATCTAGGAGATTTTGTTGTGGTGATTTACATTTTAGGGGGAGTTTTGTTTACTTGGTAGTGATACTGCGGAGCTTGTGGAGTTATTAGATTGTATCTAGGCACTTCACTGTGTATTCTCATTTTTAGCTCTTGTTTAAGAGATATTTTGTTGAGATACATTTTTATGTATATGTTTCTTATTTCACTATACTTCATTGCTTATTGATTTATATTTATGATGTTATTCATGATATATGTCTTTATTTTGTGTTATGTGAAATCAAGAAGTTTTTTATATATTCCTTGTTTCTTTCTTCCACACATGCGTTTATGTGTTTGTTAAGTGTTACAGGAATATACAGGTTGTTTTCAGTCGAGCTGCTGTCTACTTTGCAACTGTTAGATAGTAGTCTAGGTTGAATGGTTAAGTGGCTTTTTATTGTAATGGGCTATTTCAATTTGTAACTTTGAGCTTTTTGTTAATTCTGTGTTTTGTTATGGATTGCCAAAGGGGGAGTTTGTTAGGTTCTAAGGATTAGGATCTAATGTATTTAGAACTTCAATTTGTATGTTGGCAAACCATGATCAAAACAATGTTTAGTCGTGTGTTAGACTTGCTCAAAGTATGGGATTTAATGTAAAGTTGGAATTGAGTTTTTATGCATAATTACTATTAACTTTCTGTCAGACTCGATCGATCGAAAATTAGACTCGATCGATCGAAAATCGGGCAGATCATTTTTCTGCAGAAAATTCCAACTCAGCCCAAGTCCATTTAATGTATAGGGTTTTATGTTTTGCCCTAAGTATATAAGGGAAAACCCTAGCCACGTTTTTAGAGTTCTGAATGCTGTGTTTGTGAATCTCATTGTGAGATCTAGAGGTGTTTGCCTTCACATACACTTAGGGTTTACAAACTTGAGATTCATGTCAAGAGTTGTGTAGATCAATACAGTTGCAGAATCAAAAGAGCACAAAGATATACAAGCAGGTGTGCTTGTGGATTTGCTGAAGAATTCAAGAAAGAAGGAGTCCGTGGATCTTGGAGCTATCATGGGGTCATGGTAGTAAGTTTCCTACACTTGGGTAGCAATAGGATGTTAGTGGTCTAAGTCTTATTGTGTAAACTTCGATTCTTTCATAGTGGATTCAGTTTACCTTGAGGATAGCTAGGTCAAATCCTCCCCAGGTTTTTACCGGTGTGTTTTCCTAGGTCATCATATCTTTGTGTTATTTAATTTCCGCTGCTTTGTTGTTTTTGTTTATTTTGTGTTAACCTAGATTTAATTAAATTACCTAAGTTTTTCACTTGGCTAATTCACTAGGTTAATCTGTTGGGTTTAAGGGGTCTAAACGAACTGACAGATATGACTCAATTAATTGCAACTGATATTTTAAGCAATTGAAAAATGAAATGATGCTTGGATTTGAGTTGTTAATCCAGGGGTACAGACACCTTCTACAATTTTATTCCTTAATCTTTACGCCAATTATCAATTTAGTCGTTAAACTTTATGTTTTTTTTTTCTTAATTTAGATTAACATTTTGAAAAAACGAAACAATCAAGTCATTCCGTTCAAATCTGTCAGTTCGTTTAGACCCCTTAATCCCAACAGATTAACCTAGCGAATTAGCCAAGTGATTAACTTAGGTAATTTAAACAGAACTAGGTTAACACAAATAATCAAAAACAATAAAGCAGCGGAAAATAAATAACACAAAGATCTGATGACCCAGGAAAACCAAACCGGTAAAAAACCTGGGGAGGATTTAACCTAGCTATCCTCAAGGTAAAACTGAATTCACTATGAAAGAATTGAAGTTTACACAATAAGACTTAGACCACTAACATCCTATTGCTACCCAAGTGTAGGAAACTTACTACCACGACCCCATGATAGCTCCGAGATCCACGGACTCCTTCTTTCTTGAATTCTTCAGCCTTTCTTGAATTCTTCAGCAATTCACAAGCGCACCTGCTTGTATATCTTTAAGATCTTTGATTCTGCAACTGTATGATTTACCAAGCTCTTGACATGAATCTTAAGTTTGGAAATCCTAAGTGTATGTGAAGGTAAACACCTCTAGATCTCACAATAAGATTCACAAACACAGCAAAACAGAACTCTAAAAACGTGGCTAAGGTTTTCCCTTATATACTTAAGGCAAAACATAAAACCCTATACATTAAATGGGCTAGAGATGAGTTGGAAAATTCTGCAGAAAAACAATCTGCACGACTTTCAATCGATCGAGTCTAATTTTCGATCGATCGAGTCAGGCAGAAAGTGCACAGTGAATTCTGCATAAAACTCGATTCCAACTTTACATTAAAAGCCATACTTTAAGCAAGTCTAACACACAACTTAAAGAATGTTTTGATCATGGTTTGCCAACATTACAAATTGAAGTTCTAATACATTAATTCCTAATTCCTAGAACCTAACAAAATCTGTTGGCGACGATGCCGTTTAAACATTCTTTTTTTAAAAAAATTTGAAAAAGTTTAACTAAAAGCATTCAAGAGATGCATCATTTAATAAATATTGATGTTTGATGAGTATTATTACTAAAAATAATTGTTTGAACAGTTTCATTTGCTAAAAGATTTGGTTAGAATCATCTGATTAAATCATTTTTACAAAATAAATGAGTAAATTGGAAAACTAGCTTTAAAGACTAATTTAATAATAAAAATAAAAATTAGGGGAATAAAATTAATTTTAGATAAAAGAAAAGGAAAAAGAGTAATGCGGGTAACACATGTATGAGCTTTTATGCTCATTCTCATATGTATGATACATTTCTATATGATAAAATTTCAAATTATGACGTTTGCTCCATGATGATTACTCTTTATTATCAGACTAAGATAACAATTGATTTTTTGTGTAGACAGAGTTTAAATCTTAAATCTCTTATTCGAAGGTAAGAGATTTTACTAATTGAGTTAATTGAAATTCACAATATAGGTCATCTTTTTTTTTTTTTTTTTTTTTTTTTGTATTTAGACCCTTCTAATAATATTGTATTTTTATTATTAACGGATGTATCAAGATGTATCAGTGTATGAGTTATATGTTATTCAAAATTCTTTTGTAATTTATTTGCTCGTTTTCTATAATTATCAATTTCAAAGATTTCATTAAAATGAGATGCATAAGTAGTGACAGAGCTTTAAGTAGAGCCAAGTTAAATTTACTAATTTTTTATAAAAAATTTATTAGTAACACACAAATATGTATTACCTAAACATAAAAGTATGTCTATATATTATATAATTTATATATGTTATCTTCTCGTATATAACAAAAAAAATTATTTTAAGTTATTCTTTACATAACTCAAAACAATTTCTTTCTTCATCAAGTCAAATTACAAACTGTAAACAATCTTTTATTCCAAATTGATCACAATTGATATTCCTCTAATAGTTTTAAATTAAGATTTTTCGTTAAATAAATTAGAGATTACACAGTTATAGATCAAATAGTTTTAAAACTTCTGAAACATATAAAAATTTAATTTATTTTAAGTAATATACATAATAAACATCACTTATATACTTAAACATGAACAAGTCAATATAAAAATATAATAATAAAAAAGGAAAATATTATTTGCATAAATAATAAATGGAATAAAAATCTCTAACTCTTAAATACAAAACTGCAATTGTCATTTCTTATAAAAATAAAAATATATTCTCCCTATTGCTAATTCTCCAAATGCAAAAATTAATAATTAGAATGGAAAAGAAAGAAGGTAGGGGTAGAATAAAAATAAAAAATATATTTTCTAAATAGATTTATATTTCAAAGAAAAAATCTAGTATCACAACTTATGTTACAACTGTGATGTGGTAGAATGTGATAGGTAGAGAAAAAAATAGTAGATCCATATGTAAATGATAACCAACCACTCATAGTCTGCCACATCAGAACTGTGGTAAAAAGTTGTGAAATAGTGTGTGATCCTAGAACTACTCTATTTCAAAATTTTGGGGCTAAACATAGTTCAATCCTTGAAAGAAGGCTTATATTAATGAGATTTACTTCTTTCTTTCTTTATTTTTTTTAAGAATATAAACCTCGAATATAAATTAATTTAATGAGTTACGTATGACATTCTTCTAAAAAAAAAGAGTTATGTATGACATATGTGATATGACATATGAATAATAAGAACTAGTTGCCAACCCGTGTTATGCACGGAAAACTTTTATATCAAAAAATTTCAAACTTAGAATTCAATCAACATACCTCATATTCAAACTGGTCATTTTAATTTAATCATAACATGCAAAAGAGGTTTGTTGAAAAGTTGGTTTACTGTATGGCTTCGGGACACCTCAGTCCTCACTATCAGCCATTGAACAAAAGTTTCAGAGAATTCAAGTCCTACCCAAGAAAATAGGTTTTTTATGAAACCTTATATCTACATAAATCATAATCCAATTTATCCAAACCTACTGTATTTGAAATTTCAACTAAAAATTTTCTCAAATTTGAATCACATACACAAACTAAAATTCAATTTACACACAATTCAAAAGAAACCAATACCGAAAAACCCATTCCAGTCTTTATTTTCCTTCACTGCTTCTTCTATAAGTGGGTTTGTAGATCTCATTGATTGTGCCATTCTTTTCATTTTTCATCATCATTCAACCTTAATCAAAACTAGAAATCCAAATACCTAAATCAAAGAAAATCAACCCAATAACCTATATATATAAATCAAAGACAAAATGCTATAATCACATGAACATATATCATACCAAGACCTCAAAATGATTTATATACAGAGATATAGTGTAACACCCCAACCTAATTGCATAATTAATTTTATGGATTTATATGCTTGTTATTATCTTAATTACTTTAAGTGCATAAAGCTTTGCTATTGTGATATTATAAAAAATATATGTTCTTTTAATGTTATGGAAAGAAATTATAAGGTAAGGGTTTATATGTAAAGTTATATTGTTGTTTGGGCTTTTCTAGAATATAAGCTTTTAAGGGGGGAAAGTAAATTTTTAAAAGGTTAAAGGGTGACTCACCAACCCTTTTCCCTTAGCATTACACATTCCCCACCCCAAAGTCCATTTCTCTTATCTTCTTTGTTGCTCCAGAACAACTTCTTGGTTCAATACCTTTTGCTTTTACACGGCAGCACCATCTCACACACGAACAGCCCTCCTTCTGTCATTGAAACCATATATCTCTCTCTAAAGAAGAAACTGAAAGAGTAACACTAAAGTTTTAGCTTCAAAGTTGTGGGTAAGTAATTAAAACCTCATTTGATTTTGGGTATTTTGATAGTATAATTGTTTTTGTGAGAATTTAGACCCCTGTAAAACTAGATTGTTTAACCTAATTAATTAACCAAATGAATACTTGGGTTTATTATTCAAATCTAGGTTAAAACAAAACAATCATATCAAGTAAAGCAATGGAAAAATAAAGAACACAATGATATAATGACCCAGGAAAACCAAACCGGTAAAACACCTGGGGAGGATTTAACCTAGCTATCCTCAAGGTAAAACAGCAAATCCACTAAGAAAGAATTGAAGTTTGTACAATAGTGACTTAGACCACTAACATCCTATTGCTACCTCGAGTAGAAAACTTACTACCACGACCACATGATAGCTCCGAGTCCACGGACTACTTCTTTCCTTGGCCTTTGCAAAACACAAACATCCACGCTTGTGACTTTGAGATCTCACTCAAAGGTTTAACAACACAAACTCTCCTGTTTGTGACTCCAAGACCACCCTTGAAGGTTTAGATCATCAACACCTTTGATGACAAAAGAAGGCGGCAACTTCAACAATACCGGATCTTGAGATTCTTTAAGGAACAACACCGGTAGAAGATATAAGAGACCTTTTTAGGAACAAAACCCTAAATACAAAAGAGGCACACTCTTCTCTCTCTAAAAAGCCTTATAAAAACGTGCATAGGGTTTCCTTTATATAGTGGGAGAAGTAGATCTGAAATCCTAATCCTTAATGGGCTTGAACTGCTGTTTGGGCTTAATTAAAATTCTGTAGATACGACTTTCGATCGGCCGAGCCTGTCTTTCGATCGATCGAACCAAGCAATTTCTGAATTCTTCTTTCTGCAGCTTACATGTTCTTGAATCTTGACTTGAATCACCTTGAGCATTGTCTAATAAAACCTATAGACTCTAAGATCTATATCTAGACAAGTTTGTGTTCACGATTTGCCAATTGTTCTAAACTTTTAGAACCTAACAGTTTTGTTTATTTTTCCTTCTTTATTCTCTAATATGATTTTAGGAGCTGAACTTGTGATTCTGTTTTAGTAATTTGAAATGTTGATGATATTATGGTCAATTGGATGCTTATTAAGGTATTTTAATATGTACAGTATAGGTATAAAAACACCCAAATGAAATGAAGGCCAATTGCTATTAATTGATGATTTTGTAAGAACATATGCTGAAACTGTCACTGTGACAGATTTGATGTTTACAATAAGAAAAATCTGTTTTAAATCATTTTTTGTGAATTAGGATGCTAGGAGTAGTTTTTATGAATTCTAAGACACATATGGTTGCAATGGAAATTGTCTCACAGCATTTGGATTGATATAAAAATAATGGTTTAATTTCTAAGTTGCATGAAGTTCTATCAGGACAGATTTGAGCATGTTGTCTTGTATAAATTTTAATTAATTATGGTTTTATGTGTTGACTCTGAAATTGATATGGTATATACTAGACATCCAGGGAAGTAGCTTTGTAAAATGTCATGACATTTGGATGTGTATGGACAATCCATTGGTATTTTACAAATGACGCATATGCTGCTGAAATGGACTTTGTGGATTTAATTTTGAAGTTAGGGTGAATGTTTTGAGCTATAATTTAATATGATTATCATATGTATGTCTAGATCATAGATGAATTTTTATGCCTTGGTTTCTCTATATTTTGTATGTAATGTGTTTGATGAATGCTTGTTTTTGGGGAAAATTTATGTGATGGGAATTAAAATTTTCTTGAGTTTGAGAGTTAGGTTGTGATTGATGTATAAGTTTAAATACTTAGGAAGAGTTTGTTAGTAATAAGTGGTCTTTCATTTAGGTGACGAGAACGAGAACATGGACACTTGAGCTCCTCTTATACAAATCTCTCGCGTCTTCTATTTTCAGGTAAGATATATGTGACATGTGCGTTTGATAAGTATAAAAACTATTTAGAAAATTATTATGCGTCAAAACCTTTTAATTAGAGATATTACATATAAGCATGGTTTAAGTAAAGATTTATGTTCATGACTTATTGAATCCTATATACATGATAATTTTAGCATATTGATGCTATTATTTAAATCACAAACATAATATTTAAGAATGAAGTCGATATGCTACTGTTGTGAAACATTTATGTAAAATCAAAGTTATCAGAAAAATGTAGTTTTCAGTTATTCCATTGTTATAATCTGAACTTAGCCAGTAGGGGTTATAATACTGGTATTTCCATGGAGATTCTAATTGGCCATTAAAAGTGGGACTGGCTTTGCTGTACCTACCCTTGTTTGTAACGACCAACTTGGGTAGGATGCCAACCTACCCCCATGGTTGAAGATATGTATTATGATATGATCTCGGGATTACCTAGCATTGTGGGGAATGCTGGATACCTTGTACTTTGTGCTGGAAGCCACCCAGAGTTGTGACAGACTTATAATTGGACTAACTAATATGTATTATAAATGAGCTATTAAGCTATTTAGAAATTATAAGAAAAGTATGATGATAAGAAAGGTACGTTGAATGTGCTATAAATCTGATAGGAAGTTTATGATCAAGTATTTTATAATCTATTCAAAGATAAGGTTACTGAATTATGTATAAGTTCCTAATTATGTCTTTTTATAATTATATGAAAGGAAAATGAAGTATTTTTATTTGAAAGTTCATAAGTTATTTTAAGAACAATATGAATAGTATGAAAACTATTTTATCAAAGCTGGCATATTCATAAAATATTTGATTTACATGCATTCTTATTAAAGGTCCATAGAGCTTAATACCTTACTGAGCTTCGCAGCTCACCCTATTATATTTTTGTGCACATATTCTTCTTGGAAGCAGCGAAAATATTAGAAGTGGCAAGGATTCTGTGGTTCTTGTTTGTTAGAATGTATAGTTTTTTTTGTTGTTGTATAGTAGTTTAGCTCTTTTGTTGTATAGGAGGAATCAAGATGTACTTGATCCTTAAGCACAAATGTAATTCAGAACCTTAGTTTGTTTTGAACCCCAGTTGTATGTCTTTGGGGTTAGGTTTGTAAATAAGAGTTTATCTAAACATTTAGCTATATTATATTTACATGAATACTTGAAGTTTTAGCCAAGTGGTAATCTTGCAAAGTTCAAATGAAATGAAATTTTAAGGTTTTCATCATTTTTGTATATTATGGCTTTTATGCAAGAAAATAAGCAGGTATACAAGAAACAATTCTTGATAAACACCTTCAGTTTAGGTTGGTTTGTGTTAGTATTGAGATAAACTGTTAGGATTAGTGCTCTTAAATCCTATTGTAAGATGCCATGTATGACATTATGTATGACTTGATATTGTAATTAATAAAGTTGTTTTATTATTATCTAAAATAATGGTAACATGAATATTCGGACATTATCATATAGTCCATGAGATGCATAGTATGTGATTTATGTGAAAAGTCACAGAAGATATAAATCATAAGCTCTTTGTAAACTCAGAATTTTAGTTCGTAGTCGATGATGAAATTGGGCATTTCATCTTAAATGAAATGCCCAATTTCATCATCGACTACGAACTAAAATTCTGAGTCTTGCAAAGTTCAAATGAAATTAAGTTTCAAGGT
Source organism: Lithocarpus polystachyus (assembly GCA_033629205.1). Lineage (NCBI taxonomy): Eukaryota > Viridiplantae > Streptophyta > Magnoliopsida > Fagales > Fagaceae > Lithocarpus > Lithocarpus polystachyus. The sequence goes on along the minus strand of CM066171.1, from coordinate 2,654,423 downwards.
TGTCAGTTCGTTTAGACTCATTAAACCCAACAGATTAACCTAAAGAATTAGCCAAGTGATTAACTTAGGTAATTTAAACAAAACTAGGTTAACACAAATATATTGAAAAACAATAAAGCAGCAGAAAATAAAGAACACAAAGATCTGATGACCCAGGAAAACCAAACCGGTAAAAAACCTGGGGAGGATTTAACCTAGCTATCCTCAAGATAAACTGAATTCACTATGAAAGAATTGAAGTTTACACAATAAGACTTAGACCACTAACATTCTATTGCTACCTGCTTGTAGGAAACTTACTACCATGACTCCATGATAGCTCCGAGATCCACGGACTCCTTCTTTCTTTAATCTTTGCAAAACACAAACACCCACGCTTGTGACTTTGAGATCCCATTCAAAGGTTTAGCAACACAAACTCTCCTGTTTGTGACTCCAAGACCACCCTTGAAGGTTTAGATCATCAGCACCTTTGATGACTAGAGAAGGCAGCAATTTCAGCAATACCGGATCTTGAGATTCTTCAAGGAACAACACCGATAGAAGTTATAAGAGAGGTTTTAGGAACAAAACCCTACATACAAAAGAGGCACACTCTTCTCTCTATTCAAAGCCTTGTGAAAAACGTGTTTAGGATTTCCTTTATATAGTGGGAGAAGTAGATCTGAAACCCTAATCCTTAATGGGCTAGAACTGCTGTTTGGGCCAACTTAAAATTCTGCAGATACGACTTTCGATCGGTAGAGCCTGTTTTTCGATCGATCGAACCAGAAAATTTTTGAATTCTTCTTTCTGCAGCTTACATGTTCTTGTGTGCTCACGATTTGCTAATTGTTCTAAACTTTTAGAACCTAACAATCTCCCCCTTTGGCAATTCGTGACAAAACTTTCATACAAAATGAAATGTTAAAATACAAGAACAACCCAATACAATAAAATGCCCAATTACATCACAAATCCCAATCTAAGACTCTTAACCTAGAAGTTACCAAGAAGAGGTAGAAGGTTTTGATCAGAATGCACCTGTCTTTCCTGAAACACTCAACAAACACATCACCGTATGTGTGGAAAGAAAGACATATAAACAATAATATGAAACAGAATATAAAAACAAAAATAAATTCTAACTCTCCCCCTAAGTTAGATACAACCAAAAAGTTTTTATATTCTCCCCCTAAACAAAACAAACAGGATTCCCACATTTCATCTATTTCTCCCTCTTTTTGTCACGTATTGACAAATACAACTCAAACAAAGAGTAAAGTGACAGTAAACATGAGAAAAAAAAAAAGGAACCAAAGGAACATAAAACAGTTTAGTTTTATAGAGAATAGAGAGAACTCCCCTATGAAGAGCAACAACTCCCCATTTGAACAACAAAGGTTAAAAAAAACTTTTCTCCCCCTATAAAAATAGGAAAAATAAAACAAGTTTTGGGAAAAACAGTTTTGGGGAAAATTTAGGAGGTGGGGATAAATAAAAAACACACAAACCTAAAAAATTGAGTTGAGGATACACATGAAGAAAAATATTCTCTCTTTCAATAAATGCAAACTTGACACTATGTGACCCATAAACAAATGCATGAGTAAAGAAAATATTTGCACATTATTATCCATCATATCTCTTAAGAAAAATATTTTCTGCAATTCACACATCAAGAAAAATAGCATATACTAAAATGTACAAAGGACTTAAAAATTAATCAATCAATTTCTAATTCAAGTTGAGTACCCAATTTAGCAAAGTGTATGCATGTTATGTGTGAAAACAATAAGAGATATGACTGCAAAACTGCAAGATGGATACAAAAACAATGCAACTCATATGAATCCTAACCATAAATGATGCATGAAAAAAAATTTTGGTCAAAACTCTAAAAACTGAAAATTTTTCAGTTTCGATCGATCGAGTATCGATCGAATACCAATCGAGTCAGACAGAAACAAACCAAAAATTTTAATCGCAATTTCGATCGGTCGAGAAACAGCTTCGATCGGTCGAAATTCTGGAAAACTCAAATTTTTGAAAAACAGAGCAATTTAATGCAGTAACTCCTCAAAGCACAATATTTCATGAATAAAATGCATGAGTATGAAACTAAAAGTTTTTCAAAAACACATGAATACAACCCAGATCTTTCAAAATTAAGATTTTCAATCAATTTGTCCTTAAAACTTCAAATTTTGCATCAAAATCAAGGAACATATAATCTTGGATGGCCACAACAAAATCACACACAATAACATGTACAAAGTTTAGCAAAGAGTAACTTGTGTAGTGTGTGCAACTAGCAAAAGTTTGAGAAACATGTGAGGTGATATGTGAATAGTGATCAATCACAAAGTCTACAAAATTCATCACATAATTTTGAAAGTGACTATCACCTAAAGAGTTACATCATATAACTCTCACATCTCCTAGAATAAAAGCTTGCAATCATGTAAGTTTCTTGATTTGCCTTATAATATACACACCAATTTTAATTGATTAGAAACTTATTAAAATAGCCGGGATAATGTACACACCAATTTTAACATTTTAACCGAGGCTACACCTTATATTCTTTTTGTGTATGTGCTACACTTTCTCGAGCACAAAATCTTATGATATGCACTAAGGTGTTCATGATTGGCTAGTAAACAGTGGTGAGATGGTTATTTATGCCTTTCTCATTAAGTTCAAGTCCGACAGACAAAGGCATGCGACTTCAAGATCAAGACAAAGTGATCAAAAACTATAAACATCTTCCCACACAACATGCACTACAAAACTTAAACTAGTAAAGTGCAATAAATAAGCTCATCCAAGCTAAACAAGGTATATAAACATGTTATGTAAAAATAATATGGCCAACCTTGATTATAAATCCAAGATATATAATACAAAACACATAAAAATATTTTTGGTTTTAAAAAATTTTATGACCAAAAACAAAAAGCACATATTATGCTAAATGATTAAAAATGCAAATGCAATGCATGACAGTGCTTAACCAAGCTATAGAGGGTACACAAACAAGAAATATCAATTTCTTAATTAACCCTTGAGTACATGTACAAACTAGTACATACTCATACAAAATCATAAATAGCTTAGCACTTATATAACACATACTTTTTATGTTTCTCCACAATATCAAGCATGTTCTAAATCAAGAGAGAGATATCATAATTCATGTAATCCTCAAGAAAAATAAAATTAGACACAAAATAAAATATTTTTGTCTTTTTGAAAATTTTCAATGTTTTTGGATTTTTTTTTTAAATAAAAATAACCTAAAAAACAAAACAACCAAAAACAAAAACAAAACATGTCCACAATAATTGAAAGAATTAAATTAGGGACAAGTAAACAACACTCACTTTAGAGAATCTTTTCTCACCCATATAGCACGAGTCTTCGGCTTTGTAGGTGAAAATCCATGTGAAGCAGAGTGTATTTGAGGAATTACACCAATCTTCTGAGAAAGACTGAAATCCTGCAAATTCCTTTCACAAGCCAACAAGCTTAAATTTTTCAAGAGAATATGAAACAATTTATTTGGACTTATGGCAGGAGAAATATCATCACATGTCCTAGATTGAAATACAGAATGCTTAAATTTCAATTTATGAAAATTAGGACGAATGTGACCAGAGACACCACAAAAGTGACAAACAGGAACAAACTTAGGAACATCAGTATTCCTAACAGCAAATCTAGTCTCAGAGTTTGGTTTTTGCCTCAACAAAGAAAAATTTGCTCTAATATGACCAACAACACCACAAAGGTGACAAGTAGGCACAAAAACAGAATTATTATGCTCTCTAACAGTAGGTTTAGACTTAGGTGTAGAAACTTCAGCGTCTACATCAGAACTTTTACCTTTGTCTAACCTAGCAAAATAAGCCTTGTCTTTATTATTCCTCTTGAAAGGAGGGACATAAACTTTTTCAGCTTTAGGCTTAAGAGAAACAGAAACACTTCTGTTATCAGCAGCAAGCTTGGTACTAGTCAAATTTTCAATTTTAGCTTTAGACTCAACTAAATCTTGTTCCAAGCTTTTCATCTTCTCATCTTGAGAGGAAATTTGATTTCTCAAAAATTCATTCTTTTTATTAGATTCATCTAATCTCATTATCAATTCCTCTTTTTCAAGATTAGCCAATTTTAACTCTTCCTTGAATTTCTTAGCAATTCTCATAGTTTTCAATAATTCTTTACGAAGAGTTTCACAAGCATCAAAAAGATCAACAAAAACAACAGTGTCCTTCTCATTCAAATCATCACAATAAAAAACAGTAAGACACTTAAAATTATCCATGATAACAGGGATCAAGGATCAACTCTTAGATCAAAAGATCTAAAACAAAAGAGCTACCTGCTCTGATACCACTTGTCAGTTCGTTTAGACCCCTTAAACCCAACAGATTACCCTAGAGAATTAGTCAAGTGATTAACTTAGGTAATTTAAACAAAACTAGGTTAACACAAATATATTGAAAAACAATAAAGCAGAGAAAAATAAAGAACACAAAGATTTGATGACCCAGGAAAACCAAACCGGTAAAAAACCTGGGGAGGATTTAACCTAACTATCCTCAAGGTAAACTGAATTCACTATGAAAGAATTGAAGTTTACACAATAAGACTTAGACCACTAACATCCTATTGCTACCTGCTTGTAGGAAACTTACTACCACGACCCCATGATAACTCCGAGATCCACGGACTCCTTCTTTCTTTAATCTTTGCAAAACACAAACACCCACGCTTGTGACTTTGAGATCCCACTCAAAGGTTTAGCAACACAAACTCTCCTGTTTGTGACTCCAAGACCACACTTGAAGGTTTAGATCATCAGCACCTTTGATGACTAGAGATGGCAGCAACTTCAGCAATATCGGATCTTGAGATTCTTCAAGGAACAACACCGATAGAAGTTATAAGAGAGGTTTTAGGAACAAAACCCTAAATACAAAAGAGGCACACTCTTCTCTCTCTAAAAAGCCTTGTGAAAAACGTGCTTAGGGTTTCCTTTATATAGTGGGAGAAGTAGATCTGAAACCCTAATCCTTAATGGGCTAGAACTGCTGTTTGGGCCAACTTAAAATTCTGCAGATACGACTTTCGATCGGTAGAGCCTGTTTTTCGATCGATTGAACCAAGCAATTTCTGAATTCTTCTTTTTGCAGCTTACATGTTCTTGTGTGCTCACGATTTGCCAATTGTTCTAAACTTTTAGAACCTAACAAAGGTTTTCATCATTTTTGTATATTATGACTTTTATGTTAGAAAATAAGCAGGTATACAAGAAACAATTCTTGATAAGCACCTTCAGTTTAAGTTGGTTTGTGTTAGTATTGAGATAAACTGTTAGGATTAGTGCCCTTAAATCCTATTGTAAGATGCCATGTATGATATTAAGTATGACATTATGTATGACTTGATATTGTAATTAATAAAGTTGTTTTATTATTATCTAAAATAATAGTAACATTAATATTCGGACGTTATCATATAGTCCATGAGATACATAGTATGTGATTTATGTGAAAAGTCACAGAAGATATAAATCACAAGTTCTTTGTAAACTCAGAATTTTAGTTCGTAGTCGATGATGAAATTAGGCATTTCATCTGAAATGAAATGCCCAATTTCATCATCGACTACGAACTAAAATTCTGAGTCTTGCAAAGTTCAAATGAAATGAAGTTTCAAGGTTTTTATCATTTTCGTATATTATGGCTTTTATGCAAGAAAATAAGCAGGTATACAAGAAACAATTCTTGATAAGCACCTTCAGTTTAGGTTGGTTTGCGTTAGTATTAAGATAAACTGTTAGGATTAGTGCCCTTAAATCCTATTGTAAGATGCTATGTATGATATTAAGTATGACATTATGTATGACTTGATATTGTAATTAATAAAGTTGTTTTATTATTATCTAAAATAATGGTAACATGAATATTCAGACATTATCATATAGTCCATGAGATACATAGTATGTGATTTATGTGAAAAGTTACAGAAGATATAAATCACAAGTTCTTTGTAAACTTAGAATTTTAGTTCGTAGTTGATGATGAAATTGGGCATTTCATCTGCGCAGACTATAACATATCAACTAAGATGATTTGTCATGATAATGGAAGTGGAGACTTCTAATTGATATGTTGATACGTCTTAAGAGTTAAGACATATTGAACTGGATCGCTGTGAGATTTATTATTGTCCTAACGACTGTCAAATGAATAATAAATCTCATGACTTCTTTTTAGCATGAACTCTTAATCCTGAGAGAATAATGGACCTGATCATGAAGTGTAAATTGCTTTGATATATCAGGAGTGAGATCTAAAGTAACGGTTAAAACCTCAGTATGTTGGGCAGCCACATTTAGTGTTGATGGAACATATATTCTCAAGATGGAATTCGTAGTCTCTTAACGGAGATATAAAATATTCCCTTGAGATAAGTTTAATGGGTTTGTTATTCAGAATGTTAGGCCTAACTACTTTAGTAATTAGTTACTAAAGTATATGTTTATGAAATTGGATTTCATAAATATATTATGAATAACTTTAAGGATTAAATCGGGTACTCAAGGATTAAGATGTAGTAATCGATGAAGTAACAGTCTACATTTATGACTTTGTGTTACTACGAGTATTTTATGAAGGGGTTGCATGTACAATAAAGTCTTGGAATATAATTTACTAATAAGGCCTAGAGTGCAATTATATTTATATAGTGGTATTAAATATAATTAATGGTAACTTTGGACCTGTCAAGAGTTGACAGAAAAGCCCAAGGCCCATTGGAGCTAGTGTCTTATTTGTTATGAAATTTTAAAGTACTCGCAAGTGTATGAACCATACTGAAGTATAGTTTAACAAGAACGAGGTCGAACCCACAGAGAGTTGAATGAACATAGGAAAATTAATTAAACCTTAACCAAATTAATCCTAATCTAGTTTAATAAAAATTGTTTTTTCTGAGATTAAATAAACTAAGCAAATAATAAAATTAAGCAAATAGTTAAACTAAGCAAAAGATATAAAGCAATAAAAAGATGTAAACAATCAAGGGAAATGAATTAAGGTTTTGGAATCCGCCTTGTAAGTCATATCAGCATATATTTATGATCATTAATTTTTTCCAACTCACTACATGATAATCTAGAAATCAATCTTGCTATCGTGGAAAAGATCATCATTAAAACTTATGTTTAAAAATCTAAAGCATGTTCTTCTTCGCTTCTTAAGTATAAAATCAAATCATCAATTGTATCCATAGCCAAACAAATCACAAGATATATCAAATTCTAAAAATTAAATCATAAATTGTATCCATTGACAAACAAATCACAAACGATATCCAATTTTATAATCAAGAATTAATAATCCAAGCATTCAATTAATTAAGACAAATCCTAAATCATGAGAAAAACATGATTGAACTCATATCTAGAATCCCATCTTAGTCAATTGATATGAAGCAAGAACAATTTAAAGCATCAAAGAACAATTATTGGGGGAAAAATCAAATCACATAAATATTACTGATAATCCTTAACAAGGTTTCATCCACAACCATAATTATAAATTTAGCTGCTCATGATAATTGAAATAAAACATAAGAATAAAATACTAAACATTAAAATAGACAAATAAAATAGAGAAAGAAAAAGCCACAATGCTGTTATAGAGAAAAGCTACAGAGAAGCCACATGCGGCACTGCCTCTTGCTCCAATTTTCTGTTTTGCATCTCAGCCCTAGCACTAGCCTCCCTGAATTTTGCCCTAAAAAGCCTTTAAATAGGTCAAGGAATCCTATTACAAATTGAATTCCCGTTTGGAGAAAATCCCAGATTTTTAGGCTTCATTTAAGCGACGATTTTGGCCCATTTAACATCCGAATTCGGACTTTTGGTAAACTAAAAAGTTGTAGCCCTTTAAGTTAACTTTTCATCCCAACTTGAATCATCTCGATTGGACATCTGAGCCGAAAGTTATACCAAAAATACTAACTGATGTGCTGGCTAGAATTCTAATCTGAATTGGACTTGGATTTGGTGCAAATTTCCTTTGATTCCTTACTCCAATTGGACTTAAATTTAATTGGGTTGACCTTTTTTTAACTTCATCATAGCCTTTGTAAAAGTAAAGTCCATTAGCTTTCTTTTTTGCACAAATCCACTTATTTAATTCCATTCTCCTACAAAAGACAAATTCACGCAATAAGATTCAATTAAGCACAAAATTGATTATTCAACATTATTCCAAAACCAAATATAAAATGCATGAATTACCTCAAAATAAGTATGATAATGCTTTCTAACAGTGATATAAATATGCAAAATGTTAGGTTCTAAAAGTTTAGAACAATTGGCAAATCGTGAGCACACAAAAACAAGTAAGCTGCAGAAAGAAGATTTTAGAATCTGCCTGGTTCGATCGATTGAAAAACAGGCTCGACCGATCGAGAATCGTATCTGCAGAATTTTAAGTTGGCCCAAACAGCAGTTCTAGCCCATTAAGGATTAGGGTTTCAGATCTACTTCTCCCACTATATAAAGGAAACCCTAAGCACGTTTTTACAAGGGCTTTTTAGAGAGAGAAGAGTGTGCCTCTTTTATATTTAGGGTTTTGTTCCTAAAATCTCTCATATAACTTCTACCGGTGTTGTTCCTTGAAGAATCCCAAGATCCGGTATTGCTGAAGTTGCTGCCTTCTCTAGTCATCAAAGGTGCTGATGATCTAAACCTTCAAGGGTGGTCTTGGAGTCACAAACAGGAGAGTTTGTGTTACTAAACCTTTGAGTGGGATCTCAAAGTCACAAACGGTGGTGTTTGTGTTTTGCAAAGAATAAAGAAAGAAGGAGTCCGTGGATCTCGGAGCTGTCACGTGGTCGTGGTAGTAAGTTTCCTACATTGGGTAGCAATAGGATGTTAGTGGTCTAAGTCGCTATTGTGTAAACTTCAATTCTTTCTAGTGGATTTGCTATTTTACCTTGAGGATAGCTAGGTTAAATCCTCCCTAGGTTTTTTATCGGTTTGGTTTTCCTGGGTCGTCAAATATTTGTGTTCTTTATTTTCCGCTGCTTTATTGTTTTTCATTATACTTGTGTTAACCTAGTTCTGCTTAAATTACCTAAGTTAATCACTTGGCTAATTCTCTAGGTTAATCTGTTGGGTTTAAGGGGTCTAAACGAACTGACAAGTGGTATCAGAGCGGGTAGCTCTTTTGTTTTAGATCTTTTGATCTAAGAGTTGATCCTTGATCCCTGTTATCATGGATAATTTGAAGTGTCTTTCTGGTCATGTTTGTGATGAATTGAATAAAAAGGACACTGTTGTTTCTGTTGATCTTTTTGATGCTTGTGAAACTCTTCGTAAGGAATTATTGAAAACTATGAGAATTGCTAAGAAATTCAAGGAAGAGTTAAAATTGGCTAATCTTGAAAAAGAGGAATTGATTTTGAGATTAGATGAATCTAATAAAAAGAATGAATTTTTGAGAAATCAAATTTCCTCTCAAGATGGAAAGATGAAAAGCTTGGAACAAGAGTTAGTTGAATCTAAAGCTAAGATTCAAAATTTGACTAGTACCAAGCTTGCTGTTGATAACAGAAGTGTTTCTGTTTCTCTTAAGCCTAAAACTGAAAAAGTTTATATCCCTCCTTTCAAGAGGAATAATAAAGAAAAGACTTATTTTGCTAGGATAGACAAAGGTAAAAGTTCTGATGTAGACGCTGAAGTTTCTAAACCTAAGTCTAAACCTACTGTTAGAGAGCATAAGAAATCTATTTTTGTACCTACTTGTCACCTTTGTGGTGTTATTGGTCATATTCGTCCAAATTGTTCTTTGTTGAGGCAAAAACCAAAATCTGAGACTAGATTTGCTGTTAGGAATACTGATGTTCCTAAATTTGTTCCTATTTGTCACTTTTGTGGTGTCTCTGGTCACATTCGTCCTAATTGTCATATATTGAAATTTAAAAATTCTATATTTCAATCTAGGATATGTGATGATATTTCTCCTGCCATAAGTCCAAATAAATTATTTCATATGTTTTTGAAAAATTTAAGCTTGTTGGCTTGTGAAAGGAAATTGCAGGATTTTAGTCTTTTTCAGAAGATTGGTATAATCCCTGAAATACACTCTACTTCACATGGATTTTCACCTATAAAGCCGAAGACTCGTGCTATATGGGTGAGAAAAGATTCTTTAAGGTGAGTGTTGCTGACTTGTCCCTGTTTTAATTCTTTCAATTATTTGTGGACATGTTTTGTTTTTGTTTTTGGTTGTTTTTATTTAAAAAAAAAAATCCAAAAACATTGAAAAATTTCAAAAAGACAAAAATATTTTATTTTGTGTCTAGTTTTATTTTTCTTGAGTATTACATGAACTATGATATCTCTCTCTTGATTTAGAACATGCTTGACATTGTGGAGAAACTTGAATAGCATGTGTTCTATAAGTGATAAGCTATTTTTTATTTTGTATGAGTATGTACTAGTTTGTACATGTACTCATGGGTTAATTAAGAAATTGATATTTCTTGTTTGTGTACCCTCTATAGCTTAGTTAAGCACTGTCATGCATTACATTTGCATTTTTTATCTTTTAGCTTAATGTGTGCTTTTAGTTTTGTTCATAAAATTTTTTTTAACCAAAAAGATTTTTATGTGTTTTGTATTATATATCTTGGATTTATAATTAAGGTTAGCCGTATTATCTTTACATAACATGTTTATGTACTTTGTTTAGCTTGGATGAGCTTATTTTATTGCACTTTACTAGTTTAAGCTTTGTAGTGCATGTTGTGTGGGAAGATGTTTATAGTTTTTGATCACTTTGTCATGATCTTGAAGTCACATGCCTTTGATTGTTGGACTTGAACTTATTGAGAAAGGCATAAATAACCATCTCACCACTGTTTACTAGCCAATCATGAACACCTAAGTGCATATCGTAAGATTTTGTACTCGAGAAAGTGTAGCACATGCACAAAAAGAACATAAGGTGTAGCCTCGGTTAAAATGTTAAAATTGGCGTGTACATTATCCCGGCTATATTATTAAGTTTCTAATTAATTAAATTAAATTGGTGTGTATATTATGAGGCAAATCAAGAAACTTACATGATTGCAAGCTTTTATTCTAGGAGATGTGAGAGTTATATGATGTAACTCTTTAGGTGATTGTCTCTTTCAAATTTATGTGATGAATTTTGTAGACTTTGTGATTGATCACTATTCACATATCACCTCACATGTTTCTCAAGATTTTGCTAGTTTCACACACTACACAAAGTTACTCTTTGCTAAACTTTGTACATGTTATTGTGTGTGATTTTGTTGTAGCCATCCAAGATTATATGTTCCTTGATTTTGATGCAAAATTTGAGTTTTGAGGTAAAAAAGGTTCATAATCTTGTTTTGAAAGATCTGGGTTGTATTCATGTGTTTTTTGAAAAACTTTTAGTCTCATACTCATGCATTTCATTCATGAAATATTGTGCTTTGAGGAGTTACTGCATTAAATTGTTCTGTTTTTCAAAAATTTGAGTTTTCCAGAATTTCGACCGATCGAAGCTGTTTCTCGACCGATCGAAATTGCGATAAAATTTTTGGTTTGATTCTGTCTGACTCGATTGGTATTCGATCGATGCTCGATCGATCAAAATTGAAAAATTTTCAGTTTTTAGAGTTTTGACCAAATTTTTTTTTCATGCATCATTTATGGTTAGGATTCACATGAGTTGCATTGTTTTTCTGTATCCATCTTGCAGTTTTGCAGTCATATCTCTCATTATTTTCACACATAACATGCATACACTTTGCTAAATTGGGTACTCAACTGGATTTAAAAATTGATTGATTAATTTTTGAGTCCTTTGTACATTTTAGTATATGCTATTTTTTGATGTGTGAACTGCAGAAAATATTTTTCTTAAGAGATATGATGGATAATCAATGTGCATATATTTTCTCTACTCATGCAACTGTTTATGGGTCACATAGTGTCAAGTTTGCATTTATTGAACGAGAGAATATTTTTCTTCATGTGTATCCTCAACTCATTTTTTTTGGTTTGTGTGTTTTTATTTATCCCTACCTCCTAAATTTTCCCCGAAACTGTTTTTCCCAAAACTTGTTTTGTTTTTCCTATTTTTTACAAGTTTTTCCTATTATATAGGGGGAGAAAAGTTTTTTTTTAACCTTTTTTCTTCATAGGGGGAGTTCTCTCTATTTTCTATAGAGCTAATCTGTTTTATGTTCCCTTGATTTTTTTTCTCTCATGTTTACTGTCACTTTACTCTTTGTTTGAGTTGTATTTGTCAATATGTGACAAAAAGGGGGAGAAATAGATGAAATGTTGGGAAGCCAGTTTGTCTTGTTTAGGAGGAGATGAAATTGTTTTTAAAAAGGGGAGAATATAAAAACTTTTTGATGTATCTAACTTAGGGGGAGAGTTAGAATTTATTTTTGTTTTTATATTCTGTTTCATATTATTATTTATACGGCTTTCTTTCCACACATGCGTTGATGTGTTTATTAAGTGTTTCAGGAAAGACAAGTGCATTCTGATCAAGACATTCTGCCTCTTCTTGGCAACTTCTAGGTTAAGAGTCTTAGATTGGGATTTGTGATGTAATTGGGCATTTTATTGTATTGGGTTGTTTTTGTATTTTAACATTTCATTTTGTATGAAAGTTTTGTCACGAATTGCCAAAGGGGGAGATTGTTAGGTTCTAAAAGTTTAGAACAATTGGCAAATCGTGAGCACACAAGAACAAGTAAGCTGCAGAAAGAAGATTTCAGAATCTGCCTGGTTCGATCGATCGAAAAACAGGCTCGACCGATCGAGAATCGTATCTGCAGAATTTTAAGTTGGCCCAAACAGCAGTTCTAGCCCATTAAGGATTAGGGTTTCAGATCTACTTCTCCCACTATATAAAGGAAACCCTAAGCACGTTTTTACAAGGGCTTTTTAGAGAGAGAAGAGTGTGCCTCTTTTGTATTTAGGGTTTTGTTCTTAAAATCTCTCATATAACTTCTACCGGTGTTGTTCCTTGAAGAATCTCAAGATCCGGTATTGCTGAAGTTGCTGCCTTCTCTAGTCATCAAAGGTGCTGATGATCTAAACCTTCAAGGGTGGTCTTGGAGTCACAAACAGGAGAGTTTGTGTTACTAAACCTTTGAGTGGGATCTCAAAGTCACAAACGGTGGTGTTTGTGTTTTGCAAAGAATAAAGAAAGAAGGAGTCTGTGGATCTCGGAGCTGTCACGTGGTCGTGGTAGTAAGTTTCCTACATTGGGTAGCAATAGGATGTTAGTGGTCTAAGTCGCTATTGTGTAAACTTCAATTCTTTCTAGTGGATTTGCTATTTTACCTTGAGGATAGCTAGGTTAAATCCTCCCCAGGTTTTTTACCGGTTTGGTTTTCCTGGGTCATCAAATATTTGTGTTCTTTATTTTCCACTGCTTTATTGTTTTTCATTATACTTGTGTTAACCTAGTTCTGCTTAAATTACCTAAGTTAATCACTTGGCTAATTCTCTAGGTTAATCTGTTGGGTTTAAGGGGTCTAAACGAACTGACACAAAATTAAGCTATTATCAATACACATCAAATACCCCCAAACTTACATTTTGCTAGTCCTCGAGCAAAACAGATATAGAGTAAAACTAAACAAAGAAATTAAAAACAAAGGAAAAGGAAATCCTAACTAATTCACTTTCGCTAGAATTTTCGATTGCATTTAGCGTATGCAACAAGCCTTTAAACCCCTAGTTTACATAAGTGGACGAGTTGTAGTCTCGTGAGGGTTTGCAGAGATATACCCACAAAATTCTAAGAATGAATACTAAAATAAACAAAACACAGAATTTTTTTTTTTTTTCAATTGCCTTTTGCAAAGAGGATTAGTTCAAGTTCAAAAACTCAACAAATACTAAAAAAATTTCTCATGCCATCAAAACTCAATGTGAGTGAAAAGTGATAGCCAACCCAAACATACTCTTAGTTTTAGAATAAACTTGACTCGAATCTCTATTTGAAAGTATGCTTCAACTCAAATCTTTCCGGTGTTATCATTCAACAAATGAAATCACTCTGAAATGAGGTGTAACACTCTCAACAATATATGTGAACGGAATAATGTAAGCAAAATCAAACATCTCACATATAAATCACATGAAAAACGCTTAATCAAAAATGAACAAATAGTCTCATGAAAGGATGCCAAAAAGAATTTATACCACACTTTTTATACAGTCATATCAATATCTGAACTACACAATCTTTAAGATCAAATAAGGACTTTATTAGGACGTAATGTAGGGTAAAAACAAAGGGAATGAAATAAAAATGGGTAAAGGTAAATAATAAAAAGTGTTTTCAAGATTTGTCGGAATGTCAACTCTTTTTGAAGTTTGCATTCAACATTTTTTTTTTCAATTCTTCTTCTTCAAAGCAGTACTCCTTCCTTACATTTCACTTCCCAAAATTTGACGATAACCCTTTTTATTTTCTTCTTTTTGACACTTTTCCTTCTTCTTTTTTCTTTTTCTTTTTTTTTTTCTCTTCTCTTTTTTTTTTTTTTAATTCACTTTTTCTTTCTTCTTTGAATTCTTGCACAAACCACCACATTGAAACAAACTAATCAAATTCCATCTTGAAACACTTTGGATAAGGGCTTTAAGAAAGAAAGGCTAATTAAAAGGGTCAATGAGGTGACTAGCGATAATATATCAAGAAAGAAAAACACATGTATGGCTCAAAGTGGACAAAAATGGCCTAATCTCATCTCTCAAAGACTAATATAGTTCATTCAATATCAATGACTTCAAAAGATTCAAGTGTGGCATAAAATCATATTTTTTTTTTCTTGGCCAAAAGAAAGAACAATGAGACTACAACAAGGGAATATGTTACGCACTTCCAAATGAAATTTAAGATTAGAAAAAATAAATAACCCTCCAAAAATAATGATTGGCTCAAAACTCACAGGGTTTACAGTCTCCACATTGTTATTGTAAGTTCGTTTAGACCCCTTAAACCCAAACAGATTAACCTAGAGAATTAGCTAAGTGATTAACTTAGGTAATTTAAACAAATCTAGGTAAAAACAAATAAATCAAATCATGTAAAAGTGCGGAATAATAAAGAACACATGATATGATGACCCAAGAAAACCAAACCGGTAAAAAACCTGGGGAGGATTTAACCTAGCTATCCTCAAGGTAAAACGAATTCACTATGAAAGAATCGAAGTTTACACAATAGAGACTTAGACCACTAACATCTTATTGCTACCTGCCTGTAGGAAACTTACTACCACGACGACAGCTCCGAGACCACGGATTCCTTCTTTCCTTGAATTCTTCAGCAAAGCACAAGCAACACCCGCTTGTATATCTTGAAGCTCTTTTGTTGTTCTGCAACTGTATGATTTACCAATTTCTTGACATGAATCTTGAGTTTGGAAACTCTAAGTGTATGTGAAGGTAAACACCTCTAGATCTAACAAATAGATTTACAAACACAGCATTCAGAACTCTAAAAACGTGGCTAGGGTTTTTCCTTATATACTTAGGGCAAAACATAAAGCCCTATACATTAAATGGGCTAGGGCTGAGTTGGGAATTTTCTGCAGAAAAACGTTCTGCACGATTTTCGATCGGTCGAGTCTAATTCTCGATCGATCGAGTCAGGCAGAAGTGCACAGTAAATTCTGCAGTTAACTCGATTCCAACTTTACATAAAAAGCCATAATTTGAGCAAGTCTAACACAAGACTAAAGATTGTTTTGATAATGGTTTGCCAACACTACAAATTGAAGTTCTAATACATTAGTTCCTAATTCTTAGAACCTAACAAACTCCCCCTTTGGTAATTCGTGACAAAACACAGACTTAACAAAAAGCTCAAAGTTTACAAATTGAAACAGCCCATTACAAAATAAAAAAGCCACTAAACAAATTCAACCTAATTACTATCTAACAGTTGCAAAGTAAACAGCAGCACGACTGAATCAACCTGTATATTCCTGTAACACTTAACAAACACATAAACGCATGTGTGAAAAATACAAGGAATATAAAAAGGAACTTCTTGATTTCACATGACACAAAATAAAGACATATATCATGAATAACATCATAAATATAAATCAATAAGCAAAGTAGCATAGTGAAACAAGAAACAAATACATAAAAATATATCTCAAAAAAAAAAAAAATCTCCTAACAAGAGCCAAAAATGTAAATACAAAGTGAAGCACCTAGATACAATCTAATAACTCCATAAGCTCCTCAGTATCACAAAGAGATCCAAAAAACTCCCCCTAAAACAAAAATCTCCTCTACAAGATATGAACTCCTCAATAGAATGCACTCCCCCTTTTTGTGACGAATTGCCAAAGGGCCCTCACTCATCATCAAAAGGAGGCGGCAGAGGAGAACGACGAAAACTCTCCAAATCCGCTCTCAAAGCACGAAGCTCATCAAGGACATCCACCAGAAGCTGACCATGAGCCGCTTGAACGGTCATGACAGTGTCCAGAGTCCGACGAATATCAGAAACATCCGAAGGAAAAGGTGGAGGAACATCATCAGCAGCAGCAGCAGGATCAGCAGACGTCTCAGCTGCAGGAGCATCTGTAGAAGAAGAAGGAGGTGGAGTGACACCGGAAGGCTCTACCCTAGGACGCTTAGAGCTAGCTCGAAGTTGAGCAGCCCTTTGCCTCAGAAAGGTAGCACCTATAGGAGCAATAATGTGTACGGGCTCAGAAGCAGGATAATCACCTAAACCTAGATGAAGGAGAATCCTATGAATAAAAACAGGAAAGAATAAAGCATGAGCCGTAGAACTACTCCGATGTACCTCGTTCAAAGAACGAAGAAACAGGTGTGAAAAACTGATAGGAGTATCAGTAACAAAAGCATACAAAAAGACACACCGCTCAATAGGAATAGTATGAAGATGAAAAATAGGCCACAAGGAATGACAGGCAATCCTAAAGAAAAGATAATGAAGCTCAGAGAGCTCAGCAGGCGTGATCCAAGGATCAGAACCCCACTGGATAGAAGATCCAGTGATGTATGACATCACGTCATCACGAGGCGGAGACTCATCATAAGGAAAGACGAGATGATCAACAATAGGCACCCCAAGAGCATCAGACACTACCGAAGGGGTAATGCGATACTCCACACCTCGTAACCAAACCTTAACCAAGGTGTTGGTATCACAGACATGGATAGAGAGATTCGAATAGAACTCTCTAATCAAGGTAGCTGGAGGTGGATGATCTATCTCCGACAAAGGTAACCAACCCCGACGCTCAAAATTACGTCTCACCTCAGGATCAACCTCATCTAGAGTGACCCTACGCTCACCCTAAATTTGACGCCTAAGGTTAAGGGTCTCGTATGTCTCTTGGTTCTTCTCACTAGGAAACCGGTCACTATCAAAGGAAGGAGAAGGAACAGGAGTCCTATGGGTTCTAGTTTTCCTAGGCATGGTGCTAAGGATAGAAAAGAGAGACAAAGAAAGAGAAGAGCAAAAACAAAAACCAAGGGCAGACTGCAAGTTAGCACAGCATAAAATATAGAAAAACAATCTATATGACGCATGAACATGAAAATAAAATCAAAAGGAGGGGCAAAAGAGTCTTACCGGCCTTTGGAGAGAGATTTGATGCAAAAAGAACGGAGGAAGACGACAAAAACAGCAAAATTTGGCTTGACCGGTTGGTGAGAGACAAAAGAGAGTTGAAAAGATTTTGAAAAAGTGAAGAACACGTGAAGAAAAGTTCTTTTTAAAAACTCTCAGCCCGATTTTCGATCGATCGAAAAACAGATTTAATCGGTCGAAAATACCTCGATTGATCCAGCACCAATCGAATACCGATCGAAACAACTCGAGACTTTCTAGAGATTTTGAGACATTTTCGATCGGTCGAAAAGCAGTTTCGATCGATCGAAATTCTGGAAAAACAAATTTTTTGAAAAACAAACCAATTTCAATGATGAAACTCCTCAAAGTATTAGATTTTATGAGAAAAATGCATGAGTATGAGTTGAAAAGTTTTCCAAAAACACATGTATTTATCCTAGATCTCCCAAAACAAGATTTTCTCTAAATTTCCTCAAGAAACTCTAAACAAACAAACATGTTTTGCAACAATTTTCAGAAATTTTCAAACTTGGTTGGTCAGACCAAAAACACACAATAACATGTACACAGTTTAGCAAAGAATAACTTGTGTAGTGTGTGCAACTAGCATAAGCTTGAGAAACATGTGAGGTGATATGCACATAGAGATCAATCACAGTTTCTACAAAATTTATCACATGAATTTGAAAGAGACTATTACTTAAAGAGTTACATCATGTAACTCTCACATCTCCTAGAATAAAAGCTTGCAATCATGTAAGTTTCTTGATTTGCCTCAGAATTAATATTCAATTTAATTGATTAGAAACTTAATAATATAGCCGGGATAATGTACACATCAATTTTATTTGAATTGTGATATTATTATAGCCCAATAATGTACACACCAATTTTAGCATTTTAAAAGAGGCTACACCTTATGTTCTTTTTGTGCATGTGCTACACTTTCTTGAGCACAAAATCTTACGATATGCACTAAGGTGTTCATGATTGGCTAATAAACAGTGGTGAGATGGTTATTTATGCCTTTCTCGATAAGATCAAGTCCAACAATCAAAGACATAAGACTTAAAGATCAAGATCATGTGATCAACAGATATAGCATCTTCCCACACAACATGCACAACAAAACTTCAGCTAGTAAAGTGCAATAGAAATAAGTGCATCAAAGCTAAATAAGGTACATAAACATGTTATGAAAAATTAGATTGACCAACCTTATTTTCAAATTCAAGAAAAAAATAGCAGAAACACAATTTGCACCAAATTTTTTTTTTTTTTATAAAAATAAAACACCCTAGAATGAAATGCATGAATGTTATGCAATGCAAATCCTAAAAGCAAAGGTCACAAAAGATAGAACAATGAAGCACAAGGACCATGTCAAATAGACTCAATTAGGTCGAGTCTTTTGCACCCAAAACCTTTTAGATGCAACTCTTGCATTGGAGTTATGATTCATATTAGAATTTTGACCAACTCCAGGATTGGAATAAAAATTTAACGCCTTTACCAATTCACCAATAAGTACCATAGGATCATGTGCTTGAGGCACAAGTACTTTATGTTTATTTGCTCGCTTTGTAGCTTGCAACTTGAAACAATTTGGACGAATGTGTCCAGACTTTCCACAAAAATGACAAACCCATGCAGGCTTATCATGCAACTTCCCCTTAGTAGAAGTAGAAGCTCTAGAATGAGACTCTTGAAGATCAACTCTAATCTTCCTAGGTGGAGTAATATCTACAGGTTTAACAGGTTCACTCATCAAAGATTTGACAATCTCACTCTTAGGAGGTTTAGAAGAGGGAACAAAATTTGTGGAATGAGATTCAGGCACAGAGATACTTTCCACAAAACCTAAGCCAGTTTTGTCAGAAGGAGACTTTTGAACACTCAACATGTGATCAAGTTTGGAGCTTACAGACCTATTAGTTTGTTCTCTAGCAACAGATAATTGAAGTTCCAAATATTTAACTTTATCAAGTAAAAGCATGTTCTCAGTTTTCACATTATTCAAAAGCTCATTTGCATCAAACAATTTCACAAGCAAATTCTTCTTATCAAGCTCAAGAGATGCAATTTTCTTTAAGCCTAAATCAACATTCATGGCATCCTTTGCAGCAACTTTGCAAAAGTTTATTATAGGCTTCCTGTAAATCTGCATCTTTAGAGAGTTCCCCATCAGAAGGGTTCTCTTCAACAGACATGCTTTCATTAACTACAATAGTAGCAGTGAAAGCAATGAGGTTTCCATCCTCATCACTAGCGAATTCATTGTCAGAAACTTCATCATCACTAAGAGTCACAGCCATAGCTTTACCCTTAGACTTCAAGTATGTAGGACATTCAGATTTCATATGACCATACCCTTGACATCCATAACATTGTTGTCCCAAAGTATTATTAGAAGGTTGACGTACTTTCTCTTTAGGTTTTTCAATGTTATTAACCTTAGTGGGATCATTCCTCCTAAAATTTCTAGGTTCAACAGTGTTCTTGCCTCTTGCCCTTCTGTTATTATTCCTAAGAAAGTTTCTAAAATTCTTGGCAAGATAGGCAATCTCTGTAGCAGAGAGTTCATCATCAAATCCACCATCCTCAACATTATCAACTGACTTAAGAGCCATTAATTTGGATTTGTTTGTCTTGGGTAGGTCCAACTCATAGGACTGAAGAGATCCTACAAGTTCATCAACAGGGATGGAGTCCACATCCTTGCTTTCAGTGATGGCAGTCACTTTGGGTCTAAAAACCTCAGTTAAAGATCAAAGAATCTTCCTAACAATTTTAGGTTGATCATAGATTTCACCCAAATTATATGTAGAATAAACAATGTCATTTAATTTAGCATAGAACTCATCAAAAGATTCATCATCATTCATTCTAATGCCTTAAAATCTAGTAGTTAATTGTTGCAACTTATTAATCTTAACTGCCTTTGTGCCTTCATGCACAGTCTGAAGGATATTCCAAGCAGTATGAGCAACCTCAACATTAGAGATTCTCTTAAATTCCTCCATAGAGATAGCATTGAAAATAGCATTCATAGCTTTGCTATTGAAAGCAGCTGCCTCCTTTTGAGAAGTTTGCCACTCACTCACAGGAGTAGTGGGCTTCTCCCATCCATATTCAACAGAGTTCCAGACTCTCTCATCAATGGATTTCAGGAATGCTTTCATCCTTACTTTCCAATAAGCATAATTGTTTCCATCAAAATGAGGTGGAATAACAAGAGAGTGTCAGTGTTCCATGACAACAGGGGTCAAGGATCAGCTCAAAGATCAAAGGATCAAAAACAAAAGCTACCCGCTTTGATACCAATTGTAAGTTCGTTTAGACCCCTTAAACTCAAACAGATTAACCTAGAGAATTAGCCAAGTGATTAACTTAGGTAATTTAAACAAATCTAGGTAAAAACAAATAAATCAAATCATGTAAAAGTGCGGAATAATAAAGAACACATGATATGATGACCCAGGAAAACCAAACCGGTAAAAAACCTGGGGAGAATTTAACCTAGCTATCCTCAAGGTAAAACGAATTCACTATGAAAGAATCGAAGTTTACACAATAGAGACTTAGACCACTAACATCCTATTGCTACCTGCCTGTAGGAAACTTACTACCACGACCACGTGACAGCTCCGAGACCACGGACTCCTTCTTTCCTTGAATTCTTCAGCAAAGCACAAGCAACACCCGCTTGTATATCTTGAAGCTCTTTTGTTGTTCTGCAATTGTATGATTTACCAATCTCTTGACATGAATCTTGAGTTTGGAAACCCTAAGTGTATGTGAAGGTAAACACCTCTAGATCTAACAAATAGATTCACAAACACAGCATTCAGAACTCTAAAAACGTGGCTAGGGTTTTCCCTTATATACTTAGGGCAAAACATAAAACCCTATTCATTAAATGGGCTAGGGCAGAGTTGGGAATTTTCTGCAGAAAAACGTTCTGCACGATTTCCGATCGGTCGAGTCTAATTCTCGATCGATCGAGTCAGGCAGAAGTGCACAGTAAATTCTGCAGTTAACTCGATTCCAACTTTACATAAAAAGCCATACTTTGAGCAAGTCTAACACAAGACTAAAGATTGTTTTGATCATGGTTTGCCAACATTAAAAATTGAAGTTCTAATATATTAGTTCCTAATTCTTAGAACCTAACAGTTATCATCAAGATTTTCTAATCATTTTTATCCTTCAACAACAAGTTGTGTCTGAGTGGCTACGTGCATGTGCAATGAATTGAGCATGAAAGCAAAGAAATTCTTTAAACAAGAGTAGTATAATGAACTCAAAACATAAATCTCAAGCTAGGCAAAAGATTTTTTTTTTTTAACACAACTAAACAAAACAAAACAATAGAAACCCCCAAACCGAAACCAAACATTGTCTTCAATGTTAAAAATGATACTCTCAAATATATGTCTTGAATGAAAATAGAGCAAACTATTAATATGCAACATGAGAATCAAGTAGAAACAAGTAAGGTAAGGAGAAGGAGAAGACGTACCTTGATCAAGCTGATTATTATAAATTTTAATTTCTGCCAAATATCATCTAAAACAAAAGAAAATAAAACTAAACAAGAAAATAAACACAAATATTAATCTAAAAGCAGAAAATAAACAAGAAAAAGATTTTTTTTTTTTTTTTTTTGCAAAATGATTTAACACAACTGGAGATCAATCCTGATAAAGAGGACCATCCAAACCTCAACAACACCATGGAGATAAATAATGCATATTATGAATGGACTAGTCCAATGAGATTGTAACTTACCTGGGTCAAAAACATGTTGGGAGGCTTTAGCAATCTCTTCCAAGTGAATTCTATGCATAACCACAAAGGGACTAATATCCTTAATATTAGCAATGTTCCAACCTATAGCTTCTTTATGCTCGTGAATTATACTTATCAATTGGTGTTCCCAAAAGTCATCCAACTTTGGTGGTTCTACAATAGATAGGAATGGGGATGAAGAAAAGGGAAAAGGAACCACTTTTGGCTGCCATCTATCAATACTTAAGAGAGGAACATAATCCATCAATGCATTGACCTCCTCAATTGATTTTTCAGTATCCAAATTGCAATTAACATGGGTTAAGCAAGCCTTTAGGGGATCCTCACAACTTGATTGTAGAAAAGTATCATGGACTAGGCTCCCAATCATGTTAACCTCACATATATCCTCATTGTTTAGTACTTGCTTACTTATGTCAAAGATATTAAGCTCAACAATCATATTCCCAAAAGAAATCTTCATCACACCACTCCGACAATTAATCAAAGCATTGGATGTGGCTAAGAAAGGGCGACCCAAAATGACATGGATTTGTGTACTGGCATTTAAAGTAGGTTCAGTGTCCAACACAACAAAATCAACAGGAAAATAGAATGCATCCACCTTAATCAGCATATCCTCAACAATACCTCTAGGAATTTTCACAGATCTGTCAGCTAATTGAAGTGTCATAGTTGTTAGTTTTAACTCCCCCAAACCTAGCTATAAGTATACTGAATATGGCATAAGGTTCACACTTGCCCCCAAATCTAGCAAAGCTCACTCAATGAGACGATCCACAATCTTGCATGAAATTGTAGGGGATCCTGGGTCCTTACATTTCACTGGATATTTATTCTGAATGATTGAACTGACTTGCTCTGTCAAAAATGCCTTTTTAGGGACATTTGTCTTTCTCTTCATTGTCACAAGATCTTTCAGAAACTTGGCATAAGCAGGAACTTGTTGAATTGCATCAAGAAATGGAATGTTTATTTGCACTTAAAAACCTCTAAAATGTCTCCAAATTGTGCACTTTTTTGAGGACTGATTAACCTTTGAGGAAAGAGCAAACATTCGGTCAGGCTGTGGCGTAAAACCAGTGTTTTACGCCAGCCAATAAAAGACCGCCACGTCATCACTTAAAGCCCTCAGACCAAAGATGAAAACAAATATTATTATTTTAATAAAAATATCTCATCATTCTCTCTCACTTCACGGTCACTCTCTCCCTCTCTCTCTTCTCAGTCTCACTTCTTCCTTTTCTCTTCTTTCTCTCTCATTCTCACTTTTTCCTTCCTTTTCTCTGCCGTTTGTCTCCACCGCCACCACCTTGAAGGCGACAATAGCCGTGGGTAATGGCTCGTTGTTGACTGGGTTTCATCAACTCTCTCTCAAAAAACTCAATCTTCTCTCTCTAAAAACTCAAACCTCTCTCATCAAATTAGGGCTCTCTCTGCCAATCTCTCTCGATGGTGGCGACGCTGTGCTGGTGGCTTGGTCGTGGCAGTGGTGGCATGAGGGTTGTGGGCTGTGGGGTTTTGGGTTTTGTGGCCTGGGTTTTTGCTGGGTTGTAGGGTGGTCCGATGGTTGTGACGCGGTGGTGGAGTGGTCACGGGCCATGGTAGCATATGGGTTGTGGGTTGTGGGCTAGGAATCGACGTCGACGGCTCATGGTGTGTGGCTGGGAACAACGGCATCTCTCTCTTCTTTCACTCTCCGATTCTCACTCTTTTCTCTTCTCTATTTCTCTCACTTCAATTCCGTCTCTCAGATTGGGTTTTGGTTTGATTTGGAGAGGGATTTAAGTGACTCATTAAAAGGTGATAATGTGGCAGCCTTCAAGGTGGTGGCGGTGGAGACAAACGGCAGAGAAAAGGAAGGAAAAAGTGAGAATGAGAGAGAAAGAAGAGAAAAGGAAGAAGTGAGATTGAGACGAGAGAGAGGGAGAGAGTGACTGTGAAGAGAGAGAGAATAATGAGATATTTTTATTAAAATAATAATATTTTTTTCCATCTTCGGTCTGAGGGCTTTGAGTGATGACGTGGCGGTCTTTTATTGGCTGGCGTAAAACACTAGTTTTATGCCACAGCCTGACTGAATGTTTGCTCTTGAGGAAATGAAGCTTTAGGAACAATCCTCTTATCAAGGGGGGAACTAAGATCCTGAATTGGAGTGGTGGGTGGGTGCCCTTCTTTTCTCCATGATCATCATGTGAACTATGAGTTCCTTTTTCCTTTGACACAATATTTTCATCATCCTCCACTTCTGGCATTTTCACTTGATTATCAACTTGCTTACCAGACCTAAGGGTAGTAATAGACTGAACATGTTCTTGTCCATGATTAGAACTAGAAGAACCATTGATGGCATACTGTCCTTTTGGGTTAGGTACAGGTTGACTAGGAAACTTTCCTTTTTCTCTCTCTCCAACTTGGGTTGCTAACTGGCCAACTTGATTTTCCAACTTTGAAATAGCTTAAGTGTTCAAATGGGTGGAACTTTTCATCTCTTGAATGGCTTGGCTAGTTGATTGCATGAAAGTTTTGAGAGACTCCTCTAAAGATGGTTGTTGTCTTGGTGGTGCTACAAACTGAGGTGTTGATTGAGGAATGGGAGAATATGCTTGAATAGGTGGCCGAAATTGACTTTGTTGATGCACTTGTTGTCCACCTACATTTGTGGGAGGCTGATTTTGCCTCCATGAGAAATTAGGATGGTTCCTCCAATTTGGATTGTACGTTTCTGAAAATGGAGTAGCAAATGGTTTTCCATAATTGTTTAGTGTACTTGCTTGCTCAGTATAAAAATCAGGGTACCCAGCTGCAGAAGGACACATTTGTGTTGTATGCGTAGGACTTGCACAAATAGAACATGTTTCACTTTGAACTTGATTGATAGAATTCATCCTTTTACCTAAAGCTAAAGCCTCAACCTTACGAGTGAGATTATCCAACCTAGCTTTTCTGTCTAAATCTTCACTAACTTCATACAATCCTCCTTTCTTAATTGCAGGGGTAGATCTCTCTTTACAGTTGGAAAAATCCCATTGTTGTGAACTTTCAGAAAAATTCTCAAGAAATTTGTAAGCCTCATCATCTACAAGATTAAAAAATCCACCACCATTCATGGACTCAATCATGTTACGATTTGTCTGAGTCAAACCATTATAAAAATATTGTACTAGTCTCCATGTTTCAAAACCATGATGAGGACACTTTATGATCAAGTCCTTAAATCTCTCCCAACTCTCATAAAATTTCTCTTGTTCATCCTGATAAAAATTTGCAATTTCTCTCCTCAAAGCATTGGTCTTGGCCATTGGGAAAAATTTAGAGAGGAATTTTGTGACCAACAATTCCCATGAAGTGATAGATCTAGGTGACAAAGAATTAAGCCATGCTTTTGCCTTATCCTTCAAGGAAAAAGGGAATAAACGCAAGCGAACAGAGTCATCAATGAAATTATGGAACTTAGAAGTAGCACAAATCTCAAGAAAATCCTTCACATGCATATAAGGTTCTTCTCTATCCAATCCATGAAAAGTAGGAAGAAGGAGGATTATCTGTGACTTCAACTCAAAATATGCAGCAGTGGTTGCAGGCAATACTATGCAAGATGGAGGGTTGGTGGTTATGGATGAGAACAACTCCCTAAGATTTTTTGAATCTTCTCCTATTTCTCCCATTGTGGATGAATAATCAAAACTAACAAGACGATTTTCTTTATCACGTATCCAAGTTCTCATAAACCATGCACAAAGAAATAATTAAAAAAAAAAATTCAACTACAACTAGTAGAAGGAAAAATTCAATTAAGACCTAATTTATTTTCCTAACCAAGTCCCCGGCAACGGCGCCAAAAACTTGTTGTGAAGTTTTAAAGTACTCGCAAGTGTACGAACTGTACTGAAGTATAGTTTGACAAGAACGAGGTCGAACCCACAGGGACTTGAATGAATGTAGGAAAATTAATTAAACCTTAGCCAAATTAATCATAATCTAGTTTAATAAAAATTGTTTTTTTCTGAGATTAAATAAACTAAGCAAATAATAAAATTAAGCAAATAGTTAAACTAAGCAAAAGATATAAAGCAATAAAAAGACGTAAACAATCAAGGGAAAGGAATTAAGGTTTTGAAATCCACCTTGTAAGTCATATCAGCATATATTTATGATAATTAATTTTTCCCAATTCACTACATGATAATCTAGAAATCAATATTGCTATCATGGAAAAGATCATCATTAAAACTTATGTTTAAAAATCTAAAGCATGTTCTTCTTCGCTTCTTAAGTATAAAATCAAATCATCAATTGTATCCATAGCCAAACAAATCACAAGATATATCCAATTCTAAAAATTAAATCATAAATTGTATCCATTGACAAACAAATCACAAACGATATCCAATTTTATAATCAAGAATTAATAATCCAAGCATTCAATTAATTAAGACAAATCCTAAATCATGAGAAAAACATGATTGAACTCATATCTAGAATCCCATCTTAGTCAATTGATATGAAGCAAGAACAATTTAAAGCATCAAAGAACAATTATTGGGGGAAAAATCAAATCACATAAATATTACTGATAATCCTTAACAAGGTTTCATCCACAACCCTAATTGTAAATTTAGCTGCTCATGATAATTGAAATAAAACATAAGAATAAAATACTAAACATTAAAATAGACAAATAAAATAGAGAAAGAAATAGTAACAATGCTGTCATAGAGAAAGGCTACAGAGAAGCCACATGCGGCACTGCCTCTTGCTCCCATTTTCTGTTTTGCATCTCAGCCCTAGCACTAGCCTCCCTGAATTTTGCCCTAAAAAGCCTTTAAATAGGTCAAGGAATCCTATTACAAATTGAATTCCCGTTTGGAGAAAATCCCAGATTTTTAGGCTTCATTTAAGCGACGATTTTGGCCCATTTAATATCAGAATTCAGACTTTTGGTAAACTACAAAGTTGTAGCCCTTTAAGTTAACTTTTCATCCCAACTTGAATCATCTCGATTGGACATCTGAGCCGAAAGTTTTGCTAAAAATACTAACTGATGTACAGGCTGGAATCCTAATCCGAATTGGACTTGGATTTGGTACAAATTTCCTTTGATTCCTTACTCCAATTGGACTTAAATTTAATTGGGTTGGCCTTTTTTTAACTTCATCACAGCCCTTGTAAAAGTAAAGTCCATTAGCTTTCTTCTTTGCACAAATCCACTTATTTAATTCGATTCTCATACAAAAGACAAATTCACGCAATAAGATTCAATTAAGCACAAAATTGATTATTCAACATTATTCCAAA
Source organism: Lithocarpus polystachyus (assembly GCA_033629205.1). Taxonomy (NCBI): domain Eukaryota; kingdom Viridiplantae; phylum Streptophyta; class Magnoliopsida; order Fagales; family Fagaceae; genus Lithocarpus; species Lithocarpus polystachyus. The sequence goes on along the minus strand of CM066171.1, from coordinate 2,626,641 downwards.
ACCAAATATAAAATGCATGAATTACCTCAAAATAAGTATGATAATGCTTTCTAACAGTGATATAAATATGCAAAATTAAGCTATTATCAATACACATCATTATTTGTTCCCTTTTGGTCCCACTCCAAGCCACATACTAAAACCCAATTGGAAAAGCCCAAAAAGCTAGCCCAATTAGATAATCAGTTATTAAGGGAGAAACATACAGAATTTTAAGTGTGAGACTTCTTTATGAAATGATATGTATGTGAGTGTTGGACACTCTTTCATTCTCCCTTGACCAAATTTATTGAAACTGATTGAGAGACCACACTTCTTGGGCACAAGTGGAATTGGAGTGAAGATTGAAAGTGTTCTCAAGAACTTCTTCTCTTTGGTTTTGAATTTCACCACACCAAGGTACACTCTCTTGTTCTTATATTCTGAAACTTACATAGTGCATGTTATCAATTGCGAATGAAGTAGATCCGTTAATTTTCCGCTGCGTATGTTTTGTATGCGATACAAACATGTATTTTTCCATCATAAACTTGATATTAACATGCCGGTCTTGCTCTAAATTCTGAAGTACAGGTTTGGGGTCGTGACATATAGCATATTATGAATATATCATATGATAACTTTTATACAATTAGAATTTGTCATAATCAATTGTGAACTTGAACTATTACAACTCTTTCTAGGATAAAGCTGAATCAAATTGTAACTAATGCATGCTATTTGAAAAGCAAAAATAATTACTTGTACATGGTGAATCATATGACAAACTTTGTTGGTGGCAGAAGAAAGCTCCTAATTTTATCTTTGCTTTTAACCCCAGATTCCTCTATGAGTTGGACTAACACCTTGACCAAATTTTGAAGTCTGCATCTTTGGCTAAAATTAATCTCCCATTTGATCGGGGGAACATAAGAAAATACCAATACAAACTGTGAGTGCCTCCAAGTGTAGAAAAGCATTATTGAGATACTAGCTCTTAGTAGGACCTGGTGATTTCCAACTCTTCCCATCTGGCTGCCATCAACCAGCTTTTTACATTGTTGTCATGCAAAATGAATCTTCATTTGCTTCAATGGGCATTAAAGTAATAACTTCATCAGTCCCAATAAAACCCCCTCAATTTGCTACCATGAAAAGTGAAAATTACCTTCTAAATGTGCTTTCAAACTTAGATCCCATTTACACTAATTTTTCCAGTTCAAAAATACTTGTTATGCTTGGGTTTAAGTAACATCCACCATGCTTGTTTTGTCAATTGTCAATAGCATTTTTGGTTTGTCACATGGGTGGTGTTTCAATGTGTTAGTGATTCCTTTGACAACTAAAACCAAGAGACAAAAACCATGAAGTTGACTTAAACTAATGTAAGAGTATAACTATCAAATTATCAAAAAGAAAAATGCAAAAGTGAGTGAGACATTTTGTCAAGCACATGGTGTACATGTTCTAACTGGGAATGAAAGGACATTTTAACAACATGAATCCACCCAAAAAATACAGAAAAATGAAAAAGTAAGTGAGACATTTTGTCAAACATATAGTGTACATATTCTAAATGAGAATGAGAGGACAATTTAACAGCATGAATCCACCCAAAAAAACACTGAACTATCAAAGGAAGTTGCAACTTTCAATTCTATGTAAATATTCTCATGAGAATAATCTAATCTCACATTAATGTTATGAAAAATCAAGCCACATACATATTGTTCTAATCATGTAGAATTTGATGGTCTCCTCCATGTGCTTTTTTTGAAGAAGTGTTAGAAACACATGACAATATCACAGAGAACCAAGAAAAATTCTCATCATACGTTGCGTCAGAGATGTGAAAAAATTCTCTTTATTTTTATACCCAAAAAGCAAAATAAAGATGGTTAAACCCAAACCTAACATTTGCAAATCAAATGGCAGAGAACCAAAGTTTGATGAGCTTGATTTATGGATTCAACAACACATCAAACCATAACAAAACCAATTACAAAAAAACTTAAATCTCACCATAAAACCATAACAGAACCAACCAAAAAAAAAAAAAATACCAAAAATTAAACATGCATAACAGAATGAACAAAACATATTCATTACAGAGCAAACAAAAAATCAAAATTAAATTGTTGAAAAACCATAACAGAATAAAAGGGTCTAAAACAAAATTGGAATAGAAAATTAGTAATTCCGTAAGCAATCTTTTTTGTAATTTTCATAATCTATAAAATAGCTGGACTTGACTATGAAAAGAGAGAAACAAAATCATATGAAACCAACATGTTCTCCAAAACCAAGTAGGATTACAAAAACGTACCAAGCTTTAGAGGCCAAGACATGAGCCAGTAGAGGTGAACAGAGAAAGCGAGAGTGAGAGAAGAGGTGAAGGGTTTGAGCCAAAGAGAAAGGGATGAGGGAAAGCGTGAAGAGAGAAGAGTAAACATGTGTCTAGGGTGTTCAATTCTAGCTGAATTTGTGTTTGAGTCTATCGAGGTTTGTTTATTTTTAAAGATAAGTATCGGGTTTCTGGAGAGAAAAATAGTGTTTTTAATTTTATTTTTTAAATATTGTGCTAACGTGAAAAATTATGAGAGTTTTAGAAGTTTCGATTATATATATATACTAGTCGTTTAATCCGTGCAATGCACGGGTTAAATTACTGAATGAGCTTGGAAGGAACAAAAAAACATTATATTTGAGTTTAAATGGTCACAATTAAGACTTTAAAAAGAAAAATAGTTCACAATGTAGCATAGATGCATGAAATGCTTGTGAGGAGATGGGTAGATGGCTATATGGCTATATCTATCCACAACAGGCATTGGAATCATCTAAAAAAAATGTAATCATAAATAGGTAATAAATAACACTGTATAACTAAAAATAAAATAAAAGGACATAAGAAAATGACTTAATGTTTTAAATATATATTCATAGTTAATTGGAAATTTTTATAGAAAGTAATTAATTGATATCAAGAACATAATAAATTCAGGACTAAAAAACTACTTGAATAAATCTTTAAATTATCATTTTTTTTTAAAATTTTGTGATTAATACTGAATCAACAATGTACAAAAATCTATACAGTATACACCTCTAAACATTACTCTAGTCTTTGTAGCATATTATATGCCCATACCAATTTAAAAAGAAACTGTGTAGATCTAACTAATAGAGTCACGTAACACAAATATTCTAATAACACTATTGGGAGATAGTTGGAAACCAAAGCCCAAGTGAAAGATGAAATAAATAAATGAAACAAATTTAGCAGGAGTATTTTTTTTTTTTTGGTATAAAATAATAAAAGTAAGGATGGAATGGTATTTTACGTGTACCTTCCAAGAAGTTGCATTTTTGCTTAAAAGTTGTTAAAGTAGCCAAACTCAACTCCCCCACGTGACTATAATCTCCTCTTCTACAACGCCACTTTTTCTTTCTCTTTTTAATTCTTTCCCTTTCTTAATTCTCTTCATTCTTATCTTTTATATGACACTAGTACGAAACTCCGTGCATATGCACGGATACATTTAAAACAATCACAATTACATATAATATATATATATATATATATTTGAATTTTTTTAGTTATATGATTATGTTTTTTATGATTTATTATATTGGACTCCTCGTTTTCTATATTAAATTAACTAATTTGGCACAAAAATTTAAAAAATTTATATTAGATGGAACACATGACGCAAAATTAAACTCTAATTGAAATTTAATTTTTACCAAAATTAACTCACTTGGCACAAAATTCTATAATTTAGATTAGAAGAGACACATGGCGTAAAATTAGGCACTAATTGAATTCCAATTTAAATTTTAATTGAATTTTCTCTCTGCTTTACCTATTATTATATATATAGATTCCTTCGTCTCTATTTTTTTTTTTTAAATCTTGTTTTCTCTCATAGTGCCTCTCTAACTCTCTCCTATGTTTTCAAAATCTATCAAAATCTATCGTATTTATAAATAAATAAAAAAATCAAGTTTGGTTTCATAATAAGAGAAAAAGAGAAGGGGGTTTAACTAAAACATTTGTTTTTGTTGACAAATTTTGTGAACTAACGTATGTAGATTTGAACAAATGCTAAAGTGTTGCAAAATACATTATTTATTATAGAATAGAATTGGAACAAGTAACACAAAAGAAATAAAAAAGTAAAAAAAAAAAATCTATTGTATCTAAAAAAAAAAATTAAGTAAAAACAATCAAGTGTGATTTCATAATTAGAGAGAAAAAGAAGGGGGTTTAACTAAAACATTTATTTTTGTTGACATATTTTGCAAACTAACGTATGTAGATTTGAACAAATGCTAAAGCGATGCAATATATATTATTTATTATAGAATAGAATTGGAACAAGTAACACAAAATATATTAATAAGAAGATCAAGTGAGGAATATGAACTTTAAAGAATGATATATGTTATAAGCCATCACCATATAACTAGATACATATATCTTCTTTTTTTTTTTTTTTTTTTTTGTGTTGTTTTTGTTTTTCCCCAATCTTCTGTCATCTATCTACCAAAGGTATTGCCAAAGAAAAATGGCAATTTAAGGTTGAAACTCATTTTTTTTGCTTTAATATTTTAAGGTTGAAACTTGAAAGGTGCTAACTTCTTCTAGAGGTGTAGAATTAAAGTTAGGGACGAAACTAGGATTCAAAGTTACGAGGGGTCAAAGTTCTTTGTTCAAGAATTCTAAAAAGTTGAAATATTAATACTAAAGGTTGACAACGATACATTATTAGCATTAATTTTTTTTTTTTGTATTTTTTTAAATCAATAATAGATATTTATAATGAAGAGTTTTGTAAGTCAATTGGCATGCTTGATATATTCAAGGTTAGACCAATTTTTTATTCTATCCACATTATAAAATTTTTTAAAAAAAATCTATTTATTCTTTTCAAATAATTCTAAAAAAAAAATACAAAAACTATAGTTAAAAGTTCAAATCCATGTCTAGTACCTGTTTGGGTATAGCTGAAACAGGCACATTTCAGCGTCTACGTTTCCTTTTTTTTTTTTTTTTTGTGGAAAAACGCATTTCTACCCAGACATGTGGGTCTTGTGCACTGTTCACGAAACCCACAAACCTCTTTTTTCAATAAATTTTTCATTAAAAATGGGTCCCACGGTACTATTTACACATTTAAAAATTATTTTGCTATATTGTTTTTAGTTTTCAGCAAAATAAGCGGTATTCAAATGGACCCTTAATATTACATTAATAAAACAACTAAAATAATGGTTAATCAACATCATGCACTAATATTTAGCGAAAAAAGGGGTGAGACAATTATTGGAGTCTTGGTTAAGGAATTTTTTATTTATAATTACTTGGTTAAGGTTGAGATAGCATAAAGATGTGAGATTTTTTCCTTTAAAAATTTTCCATTTTGAAAAAGTAGTAAAAAAAGAAAAGAAAAAGAGATCTCTTAAACAATCACATGATAATGAATGGTAACTTTGAGTCTTCAACTATGTAAATAATAAAACTTTTCCCATCAATACATTAACTTAGCTAAGGCACAAAGTTTTTTACCAACAGACTAATTACACACATGCTCTGGTGGTAGTTTAAGTAAGGTACAAAACAATAGATTGTTGTTTCACACGTGTATTACATTTATGCATGCATGCCAAGTGTGTCCCAAAGTTAATAAAACATTAAAAATTAATAAAATTCTATCATTATAAACATTTTCCATGGGTTGTGCTAAAGAGAAGTAGCTCTTTAAAAAAATAAATTTTTTTCATGGGTTGAGTTAAAGACACCAACTGATCCAAGTTGCTAGTAACATTAATTGGTATGTGGATGGAGTGATTAGCAGCATAGGAGTTGTCTCTATGACTATGTGGGGGAGTCATTTGAGAGGGACAAAGAGCTCTCAAATTAGAGGTAAAAATCGGATAAAGATTATTGGGTTTTTGTGATTTGTTTGCTAGAATTTATAATTGATTTGTTATAATTTTTTTTTTACTTAAACTGTGTCCAAAGATTTTTTTTTTTTTTTTTTATCTAAGATTCTGAATATGTGAAATGTTTTGTAGATTTTCCTTGTTGTCCAGACTTATAAATTGGCCAAATGTTTAGGTAAATTTTTTTCTTGATATTCTTGGAACAACCAGACAAGGGACGATTTGATAATTTTTTTCATTTTTGGTTTCATGGGTTAGCTTGTAAATTTTTTAGGAGAGGGGGGCCAAGTATATTAATTTAGAGCCAAAAGTAAAATTTTTATGCTAATATATATACTAGGAAATTTTTTTTCAAAGGCTTGGGCGGGGGGGGGGGGGGGGGGGGGGGGTTGGGCATGGTCCCCCTCAGCCCCTAGGTAGTTCTATCCCTGATTAAAGCAACTCTCTTTGGTGTTAAGATAGCATCATCCATTCAAAATTTAATAACAACATGTATATATATATATATATATATATATATAGCTTCACCATTGTTAAACATGAAAATTTAGAGCAAAGCAACACTTTCATATCTCTTTAAAATTTCTCATCGTGTGAGATAGGAGTTTAGAAACTAATCATTTTGACATAGCTTCACCTCTGCAAAACTTCAGAGCAAAATGATAAACTATTGTGTCTCTTTTGAAAATTCTAATTTTAGTATTGGTCTCAACACACGTGAGCTATACTAATATGAATAGTTTTCAAGGCCATCTCCCCAATCTCCCCTCTCTTCTTTTGAATGATATGATGCATGGTCTCAAATGTCATCAAGACATTATTAGTAATCAAACGATTAGACATAAAAGTACTTTGATTTTCACTAATAATAGGAGGAAAACGAAGTTTCAAAGTAATGCCAAAATAAATGAATTTAAATTTATAGTTGCTAGGGCTATGATTGATCATATGCATTTTAATTTTGGGGGTTAATTACCATTAAATTTTTAAAACAGTAACCCCATTTTTAAAGGCCAAAACCAATTTGTAAATTTTTTTTAATGACCCTCTAAGCCATAATATAATTCTGCCCCTCACTTTCTCTTTTATTTTAATTTTATCACCAAGACAATGGTTCAAAACACAAAGCAAGACAAACAGATAAAGGAAGAAGTTGCCAACACTTGACACTAGCAAGAAGCTACAAACACATTATCACATTTAACTATGTTGCTTTAACTAATCAGTAAATCCCTTGCTTGCAATTCTAGAAGGCATTTTGGCACCCATCCCTTCAACCAAACAAAGGTTAACATTTACTTGATAGGATAAAGGCCTGGTTTTAGGGAGTAGTTCCCACCAAGTCCATGTCTTACTTGTCCTATAATACTCCCAACACTCAACTAAGATAACTGGTTCCAATTATCATGTTACCCACTCAAATCCGTTGTGTACACAATGAATTTGACCTCCAAGGATTAACCCTTGTAGTGCTAAAAGTATTCTTTCTTAGCACATAATTGGGACATGACATCCTTACTACATATAATTCTCTCTTTCTTGAATCAATCACCTACAACTATAACATGATTTATTACCGAAACAACACACAGTTTTCACTCCACACAAAAAAAAAAAAAAGTCCCTGCTTTAATCAAAATCCATTTTAAGGCAAATTGGATAGCTAGGCGCGCGGCTCAGCCAAGTGAGGTTGAGAACATGGGAGAATCAATTGGAGATACCAAAATGAGTGGAGAAAAGAAAGCATATATAATATAACTAGTACTTTGTACAAATTTCTTGATATGTATTGTTTTTGTTCATTTCGAATAGCATTATATATGCTACACATGCTAAAAAAGAAAGCTAGATCAACATGATCTTATAATAAATGGTCATAGTTGATTCATCTTAATCATCGAATTTGATGGACTAAGAAGACTATAGGCATCATGACCCTTGTTAATGCTAACAATGTTGGATCGACGAGCTGGACTAGACAGAATTAAGGAATAACCTTTAGCAAAGCCGCAACCAGGACTAAAATCCTCGCTGCTGTCCATCTCTGCCAACACTTTGTAAAACAAATCAACTTCGCAAGGGAGCACAAGAGGGCCTTCACTATTGTACCCATATTCCAATTCAGCATCCTCTAGCAGCATCGCGAACAAAGGATGATTAACAAGCTTGGTCTTGATCACAAATCGTTGTTTTTGAGGTCCGACATAGACTGCGAAACAACCTTCCGGAGCTACTTGTCGATTCTTCTTGCGCTTTGTCAATGAACTGAAAATGGTAGATGAAGATGAACAACATTTTTTGTTGCCAGCTACTAGTGATAGACATCGTTTCCATGCCTTGAAAATCAAGGTGTTCCTGCACTTAACTTCTACAATTTCCATATTAAATACTTACACGTATTTGATAATCTAAGTAAGAGACATATATAGAGAGGTTTTGTAATGGAAAAACACTTTCAATTGAAGATGTGAATCCAAAACAAGAAGAAAAATAGAGATGGAACTATATGGAAAAGTTAGAAGATGCGTATAGAAGAGCAATAGGTTTTGAAATGAGAGTCTGGTTTAGTACAAGTTATATATAAACGCCCATACTCCATTTGCTGGCTAATATTGAGAATATTATAATCTCAATATATGCATATGCTCCACAAATAAATTGTTGAAATAAAAGACAACTTAGAGAAACCTACTTGCAGATAATGGTCAAAGCAATGAGTAGAAGACTAGGAGGTTCTAAAGTAAGCCTTTATTGGTGATAAAGGAGGACGGACTCAGGTGGGGGGTCAGGGGGGCCAGGCCTCTGGTCCATTTTTTTAAACTTAATTTTAGTTTTATATATATATATATATATATATATATATTATTTTTGTAGTTGGCCCTTCTAAAATCTTGGCCCCTTCTTCTTAATAAGCCTAACTAGTTTCATTCAAATAACAACTATCAAACCTTAAAACTTAACAAAAATAATAATGGTAATGGTATTTTAGCAAAAAGAAAACAATTTTACCATCAAAAAACCAAAAAATCATGTGTTATTGAAGAAGCTAAAGCTAAATTTTTTTGCAATTACAGTAAATTAGTAAAAATACCAGTTGACTGTAGCACGTTATTAAAAATAAAATTCAATATTTTATTAAGATTATATTTCTTCCTTCAATTAAAAAACTCAAATTATCTCACTTTCTTTATTATTTTAATTAGTTGTTTATATTATTTTAAATGAAGTGATAAAAAAAATAGAATATTTGATATTAGGTGTATTATAAAATGAGGTGGAAAAATAAATAAAGTACATTTTTGAGGTGCAAAAAACTAAATTTTTTAGTACCACCACTGTAAATGCTCTAACTTCCACACACACAAAAAAAAAAAAATCCTAGCCAACCTAGTATTAAAAAAAAAATATTTTTTTTTTGTTTTTGTCTTTGTTGGTAAATGATTGCATCTTAATATATTTAAAAACAACGATTTTGAGTATTTATAATTTTTAATACTATATGGATGCCTATTTGGAGTTTTTTTCTTTTCTTTATACTCCGGCCCTTGTTAGCTTAAAATCTTGAGTCCGTCTTTGTTGGTAATGGCATGGATGCCACATTATAAGTGGGAGTAGGTTACCACCACGCACCCTTGACGCAATGGTCACTTCACAAGTATAAGTGCTTATGGAGTGTGGAGGGTAAGGGTTAGGGTTCAAGTTTTGAGGAGGGAGCTTCACACACATAAACACTTAAATTATGCTAGAGTAGAATTTCTATCTTGTATTAAAAAAAAAAAAAAAAAAAAAAAAAAAAAGAAGGTGGGAATAGGTTTAATGAACTTCTAGGAATTTTACTATTTTTGATACTTTAACTAAAACAGGTTTAAAGAAAGTGATGATTATTAAACTACAATATAAAATTTGAAATGTGCAATGTAATAAAATATTTAACAAAATATGATTTTTGGTCTCTATTTTTTTTTTTTTTTTTTTTTTTGTCTAAGTGTGTAGTTTGATGATTATGGTAGTTAATTACTAATAGTCTTATTTTTATCTAAATATGAATTTTAACAATTATAGTTGTTATTAATAGGTAATTATGCTATTTATTAATAATATTTTGATTTAATTGTAACAAGATTCTAATGGACATTTAAATATAGAACAAATTAAAACAAACTAATAATATGTGTGCGTGTGGAATAATGATATATGAAATTGTGAGGCTTCAACAATTTATGTGGTAAAATATTATGAAGTTAACTATAGATGTCAAACAGGTAAGTTTAATAAAAAAAAATTCTTTTATTTTATTTTTGACTAAATATGAATTTTGATCATTATTGATAAGCATGTATTATATGATTGTATCTTGTGGGATATCCAATACCTTTCTTTTTAGATAAAAGATCTCCAAAACTACTTATGTGGCACAATATAAAGAGGTCAATCAAAAATCATACTTCCTTAATATATATATATATATATATATATATATATATATATATCGATTCTAGATAATGAGACTTTGAGACGTATTGAAAACATTATATTTAATGCGATAAATGCCCCCACTTAAAAGAGTTTGATTCTACCAAGAGTTTTATAGCTCAATAGGTACTCTTTGGTGTTTTCAACAGAGAAATCCAGAATTTAAATCTCCTCACCCCTAACTATTGATGTATCCAAAGAAAAGTTTATATTGAGTTCAAAGCCATTCATTGTCAAGATACAACAAATTCACCAAACTGCAAAGAATAATTCCAATATCTATTAAAGATAATTTCTTAAGAAATTGTATTTTTTTATAATTATAATTAACACCCTTAATTTATGGCAAGGAAGAGTTATGAATTTCTATTTGAATTGACACATTCTTTGAGTATTATGACCTTTTAGAATAATTCTTAACCTTTTAGAAAATAAAAAATAGCTTTTTATGATCTACAAGTTTTGTTCTAGTGCATTTCATCCTATTTTAATAAATAAAAATTATCATCCAATCTACACACATCATATGCAACCTAGCTATGTGCCAGGTGTGCCCCTCACTGCACGCGTCTTGTGTGTTCTAGAACCATATGACCATAGATTCTCTCAATTACTTTATTTGTTAGTATTTATGTTACTTTACACACACTTAAAAAAAAAAAAAAAAAAAAAAAAACTTTTAACGTCCAACACAAGCCTTAAAATAGAAGCCCACTCCTTTCTTTTATATCACAATCTATGTTACACATTTGTTTTTAACGGTCGCGACGGTATGTCCAATTCCCAAATTAGACCCTCGGATTGAAAGATATTACAAGATTAAATGTTCACAGTCTGCATGCATTGTATAGGGGTGAAACTGATCATATGTAATTAATTGAAATTAATTCTGATTGGTTAAAAAATTAAAATTAATTAAATAATTATGTGATTGGTTGTTGGTTTTTGTCATAAATGAGCCTGCTTGCATAGGAATAAATGGGTAATCAGATAACAAGGGAATTGTTAATAATTAAGTCTTTTTAGGACATTTATCTATCAGATAATTATTGTTTTAAAGACCTAATTATCAAAATAAAGAGGATTAATTTTAGAATACGAGTTAAAAATATGTCTAGCTTCAATTTTTGACTCAAAAAGTCCCTAAAAAGAGTCTAAATTGAACCAAAATTAGGAATTGGGCTCGGCACTTGAGAGGGCCAGTCAGCACTTCCCAAGTGCCGATTGGCACAGCTTCAAGGTCCAACCCAGAAATGCTTTGATTGAAATAAAATGCATCCATTTCGATTTTTTAGGAATAAGGACGCAACCCAATTTGTATCTGATCCAATCCAGCTTAATTTTTAAGCATCCAACCCCTATAAATAGGAAACTAAATTCAAAAATCAAGGCCCTTCTTTTTCTGACTTCTCTCTCTCCTTACGTTAAAGAAGTTTTGGAAGCCTTGCTTAAGGAACTTCTTTTTTGTTAAGAGGCTTTACTTAAATCCTTAAAAAAAGTTGTCTCTCTTTGAAGAACTCTTTCCTTGAGGATTAAGTTCATGCAGGTATTACTCTAACTTTGTTTCCATAACATGTTTTCATATATGTTTTAGTTTCCATGGATATCATGATTTCTTTTGTGTTTCAATGATCATGTTTCTCATATGTTATCACATGTCTTCTTTTGTTCTCAAAAAAATTCACATGATTAATTGATGAGCATGTATAGATCTAGGGTTGAATCTTTCCTTATAATTTTTTATTTGCAATTTTTCATTGTGTTTTTCTTAAACTAAAATCAAATTTGTAATTTTTCTCCATGTTTTTTAAAATAAAAGCAGATCTACATCTTTTTTCTCTTCGTTTCTTTTTCAAAGTAAAACCAAATCTAAATTTTATTCATAAAGTTTGATCTAATTTTATTAATAAAATATTATCCGTATTTCCAAATAAAAATCTGGCATGTTTTTAATAATAAATCTGATCTATATTTTCCAAATAAAAATCTGGCATGTTTTTAATAATAAAACCAGATCTGCATTTTTCAAATAAAAATTTGCCATGTTTTTAATAATAAAACCAGATCTGCATTTTTCAAATAAAAATTTGCCATGTTTTTAATAAAAACCAGATATGCATTTTTGCTTATAAAAATTTGTCATGTTTTTGATAAAAAAAATCAGATCTACATTTTGCTTATAAAAATCTAGTCTGGTTTTAATAAAAAAATCTGAATTGCATTTTATTTAAATAAAAATCTGACTGTTTTTAAATTAAAAATCAGATTTTTTTTTGTTTCAATAAAAAATTTATGTTTTCAAAGAAAAATTTGTTTTTCCTCATATTTAAAAATCCCAACCAGATTTGAATTTTTGTTAAAAATCCTTTCTTTTTTTCTTTAATGAGAACTAAAAATTAAATTTTTCAATAATCATTATCATCAAATTTTTACACAAAATAAAATGGTAGATTTAAGGTTCTTAAGTTTAAACCTAGATCTAGGATTTGACATAGCATCTGTTGCATAACATTTCATACTTTGAATATGGGTATTTAATGGTCACTGAGAGCCTTGAAGACCAGATGTAATACCCCGATTTTATCATCATTATTAATATTATTATTATTATTTTAGCTTTGAGAGGTGATGTGGATAAACACAGTGTCATGATAGGATTATTTACATAGTTAGTTTTTGGATATGCTACAAGTGAGGTGTAATTTTGTGGCCAAACAAAGTTTACTACCCAAAGTAAGAGATGAAACAAGAGACTGCACAATTAGGTAACGTGAAGTCCTCATTTATTTTGTTTCAGTTATAGAAAGATTAAGGAATTAAAGCATTTAGTCTCCTTATCAGTTAAGGAAAAGGATGAGAGAATAAAAATCTATTGATAAGAAGTCTAAGAGTCATTGGAATCCCTAAATAGGTTAGTAGTTATTAATACCTTAATTTGAGGTTAATTAGAAGCTATAAAATCTTGGAAGGCTCTAGGGTTTCTTCATTATATGCGTTAACCAAAAGTCGAAAAGAAAAAGAAAAAAAGAAAAAAGAAAAGAGCATGGACATAAAAAAAATTGATCTTTCATCAGGTAATCATTCCCTAGTCTTGGCAAGGGCAGATCTATAATTTTTATTAGAACTATTGTCATATAATATTGGCTTGTGATTAAGGATTAATAGAATTTTTGTTTAAGTGTATCGTTGCCATGATTAATTTGGTTATTAGACTTTGGCGTGTGAAAGATTTTGGTATATATGAAGGACTAGACTAGACTTTGAATTCTTTGATTATATTACTAGTTTAGGATTGACCCTAAAGAGAAGGTGGCGTTCAATAATAACATGAAGTCTTGTAGTTGGTTTAATTTGATATTTGATATATTGGTCGATTGTTTTAGAAAAACTAATAGGTATACTCGGATTTGATGTTTCTACGTATGGGAAATAGTTCTGCCTATATTGTGACTCTAGGAAAAAGAGAAGGTTGTGGAGGATTATAGCGTTTTTAGGAAGTAGTTTATGATCATGAAATTTCATGCTTATTGATTAAAGTAATTTTCTGTTTAGAGCTTACGGAAGACTAAAAGTGCTCAGCTGTGTTCGGATGTATTAGCAAGAGAGGTAAGTAATTATGCATAATATACACAAGTTTTGTTTTTAGGTTCTTAGAAATTAAAGGTTTTCCAAAGTTATATTTTTAAGCTTCCGTTTTCTAAAGTTTATCGAAAGCATTTTTGCACCATTGAAAAAGAAACTTCGACTTTTGAACAATATTTTAAAGAGAAACTTCAAAATTTAAATAACGTTTTGAATGTTCAAATCTCATTTAAAAGATGATATCTAAACAAAACTATTTTCCAAAAAGAATTGAGTTTCAATGTAAGTTTTTTTAAAAAGGTTCTTGATCTTTGTATTTGTTCAAAAACAAGTGATTTTAAAGTCTGTCAGTTCGTTTAGACCCCTTAACCCAACAGATTAACCTAGAGAATTAGCCAAGTGATTAACTTAGGTAATTTAATTAAAACTAGGTTAACACAAATATAACAAAAACAACAAAGCAGCGGAAAATAAATAACACAAAGATCTGATGACCCAGGAAACCACACCGGTAAAAACCTGGGGAGGATTTGACCTAGCTATCCTCAAGGTAAACTGAATCCACTATGAAAGAATCGAAGTTTACACAATAGACTTAGACCACTAACATCTTATTGCTACCCGAGTGTAGGAAACTTACTACCATGACCCCATGATAGCTCCGAGATCCACGGACTCCTTCTTTCCAGAATTCTTCAGCAAATCCACAAGCGCACCTGCTTGTATATCTTTGTGTTCTCTTGATTCTGCAACTGTAACGATCTACACAACTCTTGACATAAATCTCAAGTTTGTAAACCCTAAGTGTATGTGAAGGTAAACACCTCTAGATCTCACAGAGAGATTCACAAACACAGCAAAACAGAACTAAAAAAACGTGGCTAGGGTTTTCCCTTTTATACTTAGGGCAAACATAAAACCCTATACATTAAAACGGGCTTGGGCTGAGTTGGAATTTTCTGCAGAAAAACGTTCTGCACGATTTTCGATCGATCGAGTCTAATTTTCGATCGATCGAGTCATACAGAAAGTTAAAGATAATTCTGCATAAAAACTCGATTCCAACTTTACATTAAACCTCATACTTTGAGCAAGTATAACACACGACTCAACATTGTTTTGATCATGGTTTGCCAACATACAAATTGAAGTTCTAAATACATTAGTTCCTAATCTTTAGAACCTAACAAACTCCCCCTTTGGCAATCCGTGACAAAACACAGACTTAACAAAAAGCTCAAAGTTACAAATTGAAATAGCCCATTACAATAAAATAGCCACTCAACAATTCAACCTAAACTACTATCTAACAGTTGCAAAGTAGACAGCAGCTCGACTGAAAGCAACCTGTATATTCCTGTAACACTTAACAAACACATAAACGCATGTGTGGAAAAAAAAAACAGGAAATACATAAATAAAAATTTCTTAATTTCACATGACACAAAATAAAGACATATATCATGAATAACATCATCAATATAAATCAATAAGCAGAGTAGTAGCATAGTGAAATAAGAAACAAATACATACAAATGTATCTCAACAAAATAAATCTCCTAAACAAGAGCTAAAAATGAGAATACACAGTGAAGCATCTAGATACAATCTAATAACTCCACAAGCTCCGCAGTATCACTACCAAGTAAACAAAAAACTCCCCCTAAAATGTAAATCTCCACAAAAAAATCTCCTAGATACAATGAACTATGTACTCCCCCTTTTTGTGACGAATTGCCAAAGGGCACTCACTCATCATCAAAAGGTGGAGGAGGAGATCGACGAGAGCTCACCAAATCCGCTCGTAACGCACGTAGCTCATCAAGGATGTCCACCAAAAGCTGACCATGAGCCGCCTGAACGGTCACGATAGTATCAAGAGTCCGACGAAGGTCAGAAACCTCATCAAACGGTGGAGGAACATCAGCAGCAGCAGCAGCAACAGCAGGATCAGAAGAAGTCCCAGCTGCATGAGTATCTGTAGAAGAAGAAGGGGGTGGAGTGACATCGGAAGGCTCTACCCTAGAACGCTTAGAGCTAGCTCGAAGTTGAGCAGCCCTTTGCCTCAAAAAGGTAGTACCAATAGGAGCGACAACATGAACAGGCTCAGAAGCAGGATACTCACCAAAACCAAGAAAAAGGAGAATCCGATGAATAAAAACAGGAAAAAACAAAGCATGATCCGTAGAACTAGAACGATGAACCTCGTTCAAAGAACGAAGGAACAGATGCGGAAAACTGATAGGAGCATCAGTGACCAAAGCATACAAAAAGACACACCTCTCAAGAGGAATGGTGTGGACATGCGAAATAGGCCACAATGAATGACACGCTATCCTAAAGAAAAGATAGTGCAGCTCAGACAGCTCAGCAGAAGTGATCCGAGGATCAGAACCCCACTGGATAGAAGACCCAGTGATGTATGACAGGACGTCATCAAAGGGAGGCGACTCCTCGTAAGGAAAAACGGGATGGTCCACAAAGGGCACCCCAAGAGCATCAGACACTACCAAAGGGGTAATGCGATACTCCACACCACGTAACCACACCTTAATCAAGGTGTCGTTATCATAGACATGAATAGAGAGATTCGAATAGAATTCTCTAATCAAGGTGGCAGGAGGAGGAGAATGCTCATACTCGAGCAAAGGTAACCAACCCCGACGCTCAAAGTTATGACGCACCTCAGGATCCAGCTCATCTAAGATAACCCTACGCTCAGCCCAAATCTGACGCCTAAGGTTCAAAGTCTCATAAGTGACTTGGTTTGACTCACTAGGGAACCTCTCAGTGTCAAAAGAAGGAGAAGGATCAGAAGTCCTATGGGCTCTAGTTTTCCTAGGCATAGTGCTAAGGAAAAGATAGACACAGAAAGAAAAGAGCAAAAACAATACCAAGGGCAGACTGCAAGTTAGCACAAAAAAATAAAATATAACAATTCTATATGATGCATGAACATAAACATTAAATGATGCATATACTAATGCAGTGACATGTTCAATTTTGATCCAAATTAACAAAATTGGCTTGAGCATTCGATATTCATCAAAAATACCCAATTTGAAAAACCCTAATTTTCAAAACACAACAAATTGATAAATTGATCAACACAATATTCAATTAACTCAATATAATGATCAAATTAATCAATCCAACAAGCCAATTTCATCAATTTCAATCCAATTGAACAAAAACCCAAAATTTGCTCAAATTCAAGCCCTAGAATATCAAATTTCCTTCAAACCACCAAAATAATCCAATTAAACCACATGATGTGTTTAGACAAGGTGTCCCCACAAAAACCCATAAAAATTTTGATAAAGAAACACTCAAAAACAATCCCAAAAATAGAAAATTCCTAAATGCCAAAATTACCCAAATATGCATGAAAAAATGCATGAAAATAGAAAATAAATGCAAAAGGAAGGGTATAAGGGACTTACCAGCTGAGGGAGAGAGAGAATGTGCAAAAGATTCGGAGGAAAACGACAAAATCTCTCAAAAACTCTTTGACCGGTTGGTAGGAGACAAAAAAGGAGGTTTGAAAAGTTTTGAACAAGTGAATAGACATTTGAAAAACTCCTTTTGTTAAAACAGCCGGCTCGATTTTCGATCGATCGAATATTACATTCGATCGGTCGAAAACTTATTCGATTGATCCAAAAACAGCTTGGATCGATCGAACCAACCAGAGAGATTTGTGAGCAATTTAAAACATTTTCGATCGGTCGAAAGTCAGTTTCGATCGATCGAAATTCTGGAAAAAACATATTTTTGAAAAACCAAACGTTTTAGACCAAAAACTCCTCAAAGCAACAGATTTGAAAAATCAAATGCATGAGTATGAGATGAGATGTTTTCCAAAAACACATGTATTCATTCCAGATTTTCCAAAGCATAATTTTCTCTCAATATACCCAAAAACAAACAACAAACAAGCAAACATGTTTTGCATCAAATTCCCAAAATTCTCAAACTTGGTTGGTCAGGCCAAAAACACACACTATATCATGTACACAATTCTAGCAAAGAATAGCTTGTGTAGTGTGTGCAACTAGCAAAAGCTTGAGAAACATGTGAGGTGATATACACATAGAGATCAATCACAATTTCTACAAAATCCATCACATGAATTTGAAAGAGACTATCCCTTAAAGTGTTACATCCTATAACTCTCACATCTCCTAGAATAAGAGCTTGCAATCATGTAAGTTTCTTGATTTGCCTCATTATTCAAATTTATTGATTAGAAACTTAATAAAAGCCGGGATAATGTACACACCAATTTTATTTAGAATTTGTGAGATTATTATAGTCCAATAATGTACACACCAATTTTAATGAGAGGCTACACCTTATGTTCTTTTTGTGCATGTGCTACACTTTCTCGAGCACAAAATCTTATGATATGCACTAAGGTGTTCATGATTGGCTAATAAACAGTGGTGAGATGGTTATTTATGCCTTTCTCAATAAGTTCAAGTCCAACAATCAAAGACATAAGACTTCAAGATCAAGATCATGTGATTAACAAATATAGCATCTTCCCACACAACATGCACAACAAGACTTTAGCTAGTAAAGTGCAATAAAAATAAGTGCATCAAAGCTAAACAATGTACATACTTATGATATGTAATTTTGATTGACCAACCTTGTCTACAAATTCAAGGAAAAATAGCAAAACACAATTTGCAAAAAAAAATTTTATTTTTTTTATTAAACAAAGAAACAAACATCCTAGAATGAAATGCATGAATGTAATGCAGTGCAAATCCTAGAAACAAAGGTCACAAAAGATTGAGCAATGAAGCACAAGGACCATGTCAGACAGACTCAATTAGATTGAGCCTTTTGCATCCAAGACTTCTTAGATGCAACTCTTGCATTGGAGTTATGATTCACATTAGAATTCTGAGCAACTCCAGGATTGGAATAAAGGTTTAACGCCTTTACCAATTCACCAATAAGTACCATAGGATCATGTGCTTGAGGCACAGGTACTTTAGTTTTATTTGCTCGCTTCGCAGCTTGCAACTTAAAACAATTTGGACGTATGTGTCCAGGTTTTCCACAAAAATGACAAACCCATGCAGGCTTATCATGCAATTTGCCCTTAGTAGAAGTAGACGCTCTAGAATGAGAAGCATGAAGATCAACCCTAATCTTTCTAGGTGGAGGAACATTAACAGGTTTGACAGGTTCACTCACCACGGGTTTGACAATCTCACTCATAGGAGGTTCAGAAGAAGGAACAAATTTAGTGGAAGACGGTTTAAGCACAGAAATACTTTCCTCATAACTTAAACCAGTTTTATCAGAAGGAGACTTTTGAATACTCAACATGTGATCAAGTTTGGAGCTTGCAGACCTATTAGTTTGTTCTTTAGCAACAGATAAATCAAGTTCCAAACATTTAACTTTATCAAGTAAGAGCATGTTCTCAGTTTTCACATTATTCAAAAGCTCATTTGCATCAAACAATTTAACAAGTAAATTTTTCTTTTCAAGTTCAAGAGATGCAATTTTCTTCAAGCCTAACTCAACATTCATGGCATCCTTTGCAGCAACTTTGCAAAGTTTATTGTAGGCTTCCTGTAAATCTGCATCCTCAGAGAGTTCCCCATCAGAAGGGTTCTCTTCAACAGATATGCTTTCATTGACTACAGTGGTAGCAGTGAAAGCAATGAAGTTTCCATCCTCATCACTGGCGGATTCATTGTCGGAAACTTCGTCATCACTAAGGGTTACAGCCATAGCCTTACCCTTAGACCTCAAATAAGTAGGACATTCAGACTTTAAATGACCATACCCTTGACAACCATAACATTGTTGTCCCAAAGAATTATTAGAAGACTGACCTACTTTTTCCTTAGGTTTTTCAAAATTATTAACCTTAGTGGGTTCATTCTTCCTAAAATTTCTAGGTTCAACAGTGTTCTTGCCTCTTGCCCTTCTATTACTATTCCTTAGAAAGTTTCTAAAGTTCTTGGCAAGATAGGCAATCTCTGTAGCAGAGAGATCATCATCAAATCCACCATCCTCAACATCATCAACAGACTTAAGAGCCATTGATTTGGATTTGTTAGTTTTAGGGAGGTCTAACTCATAGGACTGAAGAGATCCTACAAGTTCTTCAACAGGGATGGAGTCCACATCCTTGCTCTCAGTAATGGCAGTCACTTTGGGTCTAAAATCCTCAGTCAATGATCTAAGAATCTTCCTAACAATTTTAGGTTGATCATAGATTTCACCCAAATTATAAGCAGAATTAACAATATCATTCAATTTAGCATAGAATTCATCAAACGATTCATCATCATTCATTCTTATGCTTTCAAATCTAGAAGTTAATTGCTGCAACTTATTAATTTTAACTGCCTTCGTGCCTTCATGCACAGTCTGGAGGATTTTCCAAGCAGTATGAGCAACCTCAACATTAGAGATTCTCTTAAATTCCTCCATGGAAACAGCATTAAAAATAGCATTCATAGCTTTGCTATTAAAAGCGGCTGCCTCCTTCTGAGAAGTTTGCCACTCACTCACAGGAGTAGTGGGCTTCTCCCATCCGTATTCAACGGAATTCCAAACTCTCTCATCTATGGATTTCAGGAAGGCTTTCATCCTTACTTTCCAATATGCATAGTTGTTTCCATCAAAGTGAGGTGGAACAACAAGAGAGTGTCCGTGTTCCATGACAACAGGGGTCAAGGATCAACTCAAAGATCAAAGGATCAAACAAAAAAGCTACCCGCTCTGATACCACTTGTCAGTTCGTTTAGACCCCTTAACCCAACAGATTAACCTAGAGAATTAGCCAAGTGATTAACTTAGGTAATTTAATTAAAACTAGGTTAACACAAATATAACAAAAACAACAAAGCAGCGGAAAATAAATAACACAAAGATCTGATGACCCAGGAAACCACACCGGTAAAAACCTGGGGAGGATTTGACCTAGCTATCCTCAAGGTAAACTGAATCCACTATGAAAGAATCGAAGTTTACACAATAGACTTAGACCACTAACATCTTATTGCTACCCGAGTGTAGGAAACTTACTACCATGACCCCATGATAGCTCCGAGATCCACGGACTCCTTCTTTCCGGAATTCTTCAGCAAATCCACAAGCGCACCTGCTTGTATATCTTTGTGTTCTCTTGATTCTGCAACTGTAACGATCTACACAACTCTTGACATAAATCTCAAGTTTGTAAACCCTAAGTGTATGTGAAGGTAAACACCTCTAGATCTCACAGAGAGATTCACAAACACAGCAAAACAGAACTAAAAAAACGTGGCTAGGGTTTTCCCTTTTATACTTAGGGCAAACATAAAACCCTATACATTAAAACGGGCTTGGGCTGAGTTGGAATTTTCTGCAGAAAAACGTTCTGCACGATTTTCGATCGATCGAGTCTAATTTTCGATTGATCGAGTCATACAGAAAGTTAAAGATAATTCTGCATAAAAACTCGATTCCAACTTTACATTAAACCTCATACTTTGAGCAAGTCTAACACACGACTCAACATTGTTTTGATCATGGTTTGCCAACATACAAATTGAAGTTCTAAATACATTAGTTCCTAATCTTTAGAACCTAACAAAGTCATATTCCTATTTTTCAAAAAGTATTTAAAACGTTTCTTTTAGCAAAATTAAATTTTCAGATTTACGCAAGAATTGTTAAATATTTATATAAACTCTTCAGTTCCTATTCGATCTCCAAGAAAGTCAAGCATCCTTTGATTACGTTTCAATTCAATATTTTGATATTCGATATGTCTCTATATCTGGAATAATTGTTGATATTAAGAAAATTATTCTATTTTGTATATATTTGTTTTGTGGTATGTGACTCAAAATGAGTTTTTTTTTTTTAGAAATGATCAAATATATATGTAAATCCGCTTACAAGAATGTATGTGAGAATATGTGTTGATCCCTCACCAGCAGGGGTTAGATGTTGGTATCTACTCACAGGATTGAATGTGAGAATATTTAGTGTATATGTGACACTGTGCTCTGATCAATTATATGTATGTATTTTCAAATGATTTTAAGATGTGATTAAATATGTATTAAGTGATTCATTATATGTTTTGGAATAATTATATTTGATATCATTGAGTGAGTTTATGAAAAATCAAAATACTCGTGCTTTGCTTGACTCTATCCTGTTGTGTATTGTGTATTGTATATAATTGCTTACTAGATGTGTGGCTCACCCCATCAATTATTATTTTTAGATTAAAGTTTAGTTGGGGAACATAACCTTTGGATTGCTTCGTAAGGTAGAGCATGGGAGTTTTTAGGCGAAGTCAATAATACTTGAAATCTTAAATGATTATTAGTTATTTTTTTTCCACTGTAGATCTCATAGTATTTTGAAGATTATTCTAAATTGTGGATTTTAGTATTGTAAAAGATTTTTTAAGAGCATTGGTTATTTGGAGTTTTATTGAACTATGATTAAATTAATTATGTTTATTGAGTTATGTAAGATTAACAAGTTAGTCATTCATCTAAATTCATGTTCTATGGATTTGGGTCGTGACCCTAGACTTTGTCTAGGCAAGATGGGTGCCTAACACCTTCCCATTCTGTAACCTAACCCCCGAACCTCAGAATTTTAGGTTGGTAGATTTAGTGTCTTATTTTATTTTCGTAGATTGTATCTACGGCCAAAGCCTTGTATTCTTTTACATAAATTGTATCTAGGACCAAAACCTTGTAAAGATATTCTACGAAATTATATTTGTATAATCAATTTATGAAATTTGAGGTATTTTAGACATGTAAATTATATATTATATTTTTTCTTTTTTTTATTCTTATAAAAAATAAGTGGCGACTCCATACATAATCCTGAAAAGGGAATGTGCCGATGCCTAACCCCTTTTTTTGAGAGCACCCAAGTTTTTCTGATCTCTCACAATACACATAGCTAGCAATCATCACTGTAAAGTTTTAGATCCCTTAAAACTCAAGTTGTTTAACCTAGTTAGTTAGTCAAGTGATTACTTAGATAAATTATTCAGATCTAGGTAAACAAAAATAAGTCATATCATATAAACAATGCGAAAAATAAAGAACACAATGATATGATAACCCAGTAAAATCAAACCGGTAAAAACCTAGGGAGGATTTAACCTAGCTGTCCTCAAGGTAAAACAAATTCACTATGAAAGAATTGAAGTTTTACAATAGCGACTTAGACTACTAACATCCTATTACTACCTCGAGTAGAAAACTTACTACCACGACCACTTGACAGCTCCAAGTCCACAAACTACTTCTTTCTTGGATTCACAGCAACCACAAGTACTCCCACTTGTATTTTCTTTAAGCTTTTTATACAGCAATTGAAGTGATCACCAAGCTCTCAACATCAATCTTGATCTTGATAACCCTAAGTATGTATGAAGGCAAACACCTCTAGATCTCACAAAAGATTCATACATACAGCATAAACAACAACTGAAAAAAAAATGGCTAGGGTTTTCTTTTATACTTAAGGCAAAACATAAAATCCTACACGTCATATGGGCTTGGGCTGAGTTGGAAATTCTTCAGAAAAAAAATTTTGTACAAAATTCAATCGATCGAGCCTAATTTTTTGAGCAGCTTAAATCTAGACCAAACATTTTGATCATGATTTGCCAACATTACATATTGAAGTTCTAAAATATTTAGATCCTAAATTCTTAGAACCTAACAACCACCACCACCAACAACCCCACCAATGCCATCAACCACCTACCAGTTACCACTGAAACTTAACCCAACCACCAAAAGCCCGTCATCACCACCACCACCGAACCGCAACAACCCATGAATCACCAACCACCACCACCACCACTAACATAGCATTGCTACACTACAAACCCAAGAATATCACAAAATTTCCACACCATTAAATGTAGCATTTTTGTTAAAATTTAGGAGAACCATTAATGTTCACATAAATTTTTTTTATTTCTAATAAAAAAACATATGAAGGCATTCTCAAAAATCAGCGGTTGAAAATTTTCAAAGTCCAAGGGAACATGGGCCCATGATTGCCACCCTGGTCCCCCTCACTCTGCCCCCCTGCAGGCACTACTATGAACAAGACATGTATATTTTTCTATGGACATCACAAAATGGGCTAAGAAAAACCCGGTCAATTTTTAAGGTCAAAGAAAAAGCTCAATGTAAGCTGTATTATATGTATACGAATTTATGATGGTCAATCGATCTACGTCAATTTGGGTCACTCAGAGAAGCCCAAAAAGTCTGATAAATTTGGTAAGAATGAAAGCTCCACATGATTGATCGCTCCACTTAAGTACTGCAAAGTTTCCAACAATAACATCACCACTTTTGAATAATAGTACCAAACTACCAAAGCTTTTTCACACACACTTTGTTACAACTGTCCTACGTGACAAATAGTGAGTGGTAAAAAAAAATTAGTAGGTTCTTTTGATAGTATTAGACAACCAAGTGTAAAAATGTATAATACTAACATTATGACCACTTTTTTGTCAAGTTTTATTGTATCTATAATCAGGGACGGAACTACCTAGGGGCTGAGGGGGGCCATGCCCCCTCCCCACCCAGCTTTTGAAAAAAAAAAAAATTCTCTAGTATATATATTAGCATAAAAAATTTACTTTTAGCTCTAAAATTAATATACTTGGCCCCCTTCTCCCAAAAAATTTACAAGCTAACCCATGAAACCAAAAATGAAAAAAATTATCAAATCATCCCTTGTTTGGTTGTCCCAAGAATATCAAGAAAAACATTTAGCTAAACATTAGACAATTTATAAATCCGGACAACAAGAAAAATCTACAAAACATTTCACATATTCAAAATCTCAGATAATAAAAAAAAAATTATAACAAATCAATTATAAATCTGATCAAAACAAATCATAAAAACCCAATGATCTTTACCCAATTTTTACCTCTAATTTGAGAGCTCTTTGTCCCTCTCAAGTGACTCTCCCACATAGTCACAGAGACAACTCCTATGCTGCTAATCACTCCATCCACATACCAATTAGTGTCACTAGCAACTTGGATCAGTTGATGTCTTTAACTCAGCCCATGAAAAAAAAATATTTTTTTAAAGATCTACTTCTCTTTAACACAACCCGTGGAAAATTTTTATCTTTTTTATAATTATAGAATTTTATTAATTTTTAATGTTTTATTGACTTTGGGACACACTTGGCATGCATGCATAAATGTAATACACGTGTGAAACAACAATCTACTATTTTGTACCTTACCTAAACTGCCACCAGAGCATGTGTGTGATTAGTCTATTAGTAATAAACTTTGTGCCTTAGCTAAATTAATGTAGTGATGGAAAAAGCTTTATTATTTACATAGTTGAAGACTCAAAATTACCATTCATTATCATGTGATTGTTTAACAGATCTCTTTTTCTTTTCTTTTTTTTACTACTTTTTCAAAATGGAAATTTTTTAAAGGAAAAAATCTCACATCTTTATGCTACCTCAATTTTAACCAAGTAATTATAAATAAAAAATTCCTCAACCAAGACACCAATAATTGTCTCACCCTTTTTTTCGCTAAATATTAGTGCATGATGTTGATTTACCATTATTTTAGTTATTTTATTAATGTAATACTAGACATGGATTTGAAATTTTAACTATAGTTTTTGTTTTTTATTTTTTTTTTAGAATTGTGTGAAAAGAATAAATAATTTTTTTTTAAAAAAATTATAATGTGGATTGTATGTACACAGATTTGATTCTCCAGCCCAAATAGCAGATGGATCAGCTCAAAAGGCCCAAAACAATAAAATTTGTAGAGAGTAGGTAAAGAAAGTTGAGCTAGCCCAGATGAGACAATCAATAAGTTGGGTTCAGTTGATAAGGAGAATGGAATAAATAAGTTTTATTTCAAGAAACTATCCTCAGCTAACGTCCAAGGAGGTCAATTATGTTATAGATTGTTCTAAGTTACACGTTTGGTTCTTAGTGTGTACAATGTTTTCTTCCTTGATCTTTTTCCTTCTTCCCCCCCCCCCCCCCCAATTTCTATGAAGGATTTCTTCACATTATATAATTCCATCCAGATCATCTTGATCCTACACTTGTTGATCATCTAAGTCCTCACTTGAATGCCCGTCCCATCAGACACCCTCTTTGACCTTCTGTGAGTCCTGGTAGCCAAGGCTACACTATTTAAAGGTCTTCCCCACATAAATGCGACCAGAAGAGTAGTTGCAGCGTATTTAATGCGGTAGTAACAGCTTTTCTTTAGATATTTTTGGGGCTTCCCTTCTCGGATCGTCTCTACCCTTCTCATATTTATCAAGCTTCACCTTGGGGTCCTTCGTGCTTATTTATCTCTCCTCGGACTATAAATTGCCCTTGGATAAAGCTTAAGGCCCAATACATGATTTTGGGCTCTTATCCCTACATGGATAGAATAAAAAATCGGTCTAACCTCAGTCAGACCTCACTACAAAAAAAACGACCTATTGCGGCTGGCCAAAAACTGCCGCTGAAGCCCCAAAACCGCTGCTAAAGGTACATTTGACCTTTTTGCGGCGGGTGCTATTGCGGCGGTCCTTCCTGCCACCGTTTCGGTGTCGCTATAGACCTATAGTGGCGGTAAAAAAAAGCGTCGCTATAGATACACTTTTTAGCGGCGGTTTTGGTTTATTGCGGCGGGCATCAAGCCGCCACTATACAACGTTCAAAACGGACTAATTGTACTTTTAGCGGCGGGTAAAAACGCCGCTAAATGTATGTACCTTTAGCGGCGTATCGACCCGCCGCTATATGTTTAAACCTATAGCGGCAGGTGATAAGCATCGCTATAGGGTTTTATTTAAATCATAAAATGTGAACCTATTGCGGCGCTTTTTGACCGCTGCTATAGGTTCTTTTTTTTTTTTTTCTTTCTTTTCTTTTCTTCTTCTAGTGGGCTTTAAAACCACTGTTTGCATCAAATATATTGTTCAGACCTGTTTAGAACCTGTAATAATTTTAGCTTTACTAACACAATACCACAAATGTAATCCACCGCTAAATTACATTTTCTCCTTAGACCTACCATGCATGCAAAATTATAAGATATGACATCTATAAAAACTTTTAAATTTTCAGTTTTTGTATTTGAAAATAATACACAAAACAGGAGTTTAGGGATATGTATATAATAAGGAGCTGTTCCTGAGGTTGAAAGAAGAAATTTCCTTGGTTGTACTCTTATTTCAACTGGTGCTTTTGCTTCTTGTGGTCATTAAGGAGCTATTTTCTTTAGGGAGTTTAAAGATTTGCATTTAAGAGAAAGAATAGGTAGAAATTTAGATCTAGGCTTAATTTGAGATTCATGGAAAATTATAAGAAAAAGATAAAGATTAATCTTACTCCAGCTTCCTAAGTATCACACTTAATTATCCCCAGCATCACAACTCGGGGAAAATAATTGTATCGGTATCACACAAACCTCAATAGCATAGTTGTTAAAAAAAATCTCATAAAACTTGTGTTCTATTACTTGGAAGTGTAAATCAATATTTATTGAAAATTAAGCCTAACTCTACTAGGACTTTGTCTCCATGGGCTTTTAAGTACTATGTCAAAACTAGTTACCACTTCAACCCAAATAAAACCCAATAACTTAAAAAAGCTCATAATAAGACCTTGTGGATGACTCCAGCCTATTTCAGTAATCTATAAAAGAAGCCATTCACTCATAAATTTAACTAAACCAGCAACTTTCTAATGCAGAGAAACATAGAAGGCCATCTGATGTTCTTCTTGCACCTTTGGAAATTGACTAATAAATTTCAGTATTTAATTTTTGATGTGGATGTCAGTGATTTTCTGTGCACCTCATAATATTCTTGAGCCATACCATTAACTATCCAAGGGCTTTTTTACAACATCTGTTTGGTTTTGGGCTTTTTTTTTTTTTTTTTTTTTTTTGCTAATTACCCAAAGGTGCTTTTTTACTAATGTTGCCCGGACTTCTAAAAGCACTTCCGGCTCTATTTTGGTGTAGACTAGATTCATACCTTAAATTTCTTATTTTACCAGCTAAGCTTACTAAAACTCATTAATTATCTTAAGATTTTTAGAATCAAAATAAATTGGAGCAAAGCCCAATAATTCACATCCTCAAAGATGTTGGGTTGTAGCCATGCTTTACTCATTCATATGAGTACTATTCTATTTGCCTATAGTACCTTTTCAAGTAGAATTCCATAGTAAAATTCCATAGTAGAATTCCATAGTTAAAAAAGAAAAAAGAAAAAAAAAAAGTCTACAATCCAAGTTGACTGAGATTTTCCTAGCCATATAAGACAGATTCATCTTTTAATAAGTTGGGTTATATTCCTATATGATGCCAAATCTATGTGCAATTAATGCACTCTATTCATGCCAATTTTCTAACAAGTTTTTAAGCATATATGACTGCAATAGCAAGAATGATAAACTCGGATTCCCCAAAGAAACATTAGCATAATGCAAACTGAAACATCAACAAACATAGAAAATAAATAAATAAATTAACCAAATTGAAACGAACAGTTTGGTTACCCAGGAAAATTTAAAATAATAAAAAAAAAATTTCTCATTTGGGGTCTTTTTGGATAGGCTGGGAGACCACAACAAAGAAAGAAAAAAAAAAAAAAAAAAAAAAAAAAAAAAAAAAAAAAAGACCACAAAAAAGCTATAACTTTTACTTACAATAATACAATTGGCCACTAAAATACAACTCTTTCTCTTATCAGGAACCAAAAAATATCTCCCATAAAAAAATAAAAAGAAACCAAAAAATATCATATCAAAAGCTCACTAAAAAACATACACACAAAATGTATATATATTAACTAAAAACATATATTTGAATGATTATTTGAGGAGTGGAATAAGGATCATACAATCCCAAAGAATTAATACAGATTTTGCCCAAACGTGTGAAAACAATAAGCCC
Source organism: Lithocarpus polystachyus (assembly GCA_033629205.1). Taxonomy (NCBI): domain Eukaryota; kingdom Viridiplantae; phylum Streptophyta; class Magnoliopsida; order Fagales; family Fagaceae; genus Lithocarpus; species Lithocarpus polystachyus. The sequence continues at coordinate 2,597,678 of CM066171.1, read as the reverse complement.
AATATCCCTAGCAAAATACACAAATCACAACAATTCACAAAAAAGTGACTAATCTGCTTTTATTTTTTTAATGAAGACTAAACATGAGAAAAATAAGGAATTATAATACCAAAAAGAAAGAATAATCAAAAAATATTTTACCCTTCAAAAAAAAAATCTCAAACAGTTTGAAAAAAACAAACAAAAAAAATGCCAAACAAAATACGCAAAACAAAACAAATCACAAAATAATGACCAATGCTCTGTTAATGAATGTAATTAACATCAATAATGAACTCAAGAGATCAATCCAACACACCATGTATAACTTAGACCCATCTCTATATTAAATATACAAAGACGGACATGTTGCAGTTCTAAAGTTCCCTTTCATCTTCACCAAACTTTCAATTTTCATAAACTGAGTCAAAATGTAGTATATGAATCACAAACGAGAAAATCTCTCCCAGAAGAGTGCATCATATTGTACCTCATTAGCAAAAATGCTAACAACAAAAGAAAAACAAAGAGAATCAACTTTTGTTTTCGTTAGTAGGAGTGGACAAAGGAGACATAGCCCTAAGCCCCAAGCTCACCCCAAGAACCTAGGAGAGCTTGAGGACATACAAAACCGATATCCACTAATAGAGTCTTCATTGGAAACAACAAAAAATACTAACTAATTAAACTATAAGACGCTTGTCTATGTGAGTTTTAATTAATTCAACTAATAGAGTCTATAAAAAGTAAAAAGAGAAAAAGCATACACAACTTATAATATATGCTATAAGCCTATAACCTTAAACATATTAGTTGATGAGGTGCTGAAGTTTAATACAGCTAGCACAGTGTGTTTGAAAATTCTAAAATAAAGTGGACCAGTGTTGGTCAGAGGGAGAAATATCAAATTAATGTGTTTGCTTTTTCAACGGTTCACATATATTGTATAAAAAAAATAAAGAACATAAACAATTATCAGATTTAAATAGCTATATTGTATAAAAAAAATTGATTTGATAAAGTCACCATCAAATAGCAATACATTATTTCAAAATAGTTAATAAATTCTAGAAATGAGCATTGAGCCACACATAGTTTGCATATGGTCAGCTTTCTATTGTTAGCCAGGATTTGAAATGGGCCATGCCTAAAAAATTTCATCAATGATATAAATGAGACAACACTATTACCGCATAAATAGCATATCTTAATGGCAATTTACAGCCTAAAAGGCTAAAACACATACACATACACATACACATACACATACTAGAAATTAATAAAATGATTGTTCATTTATAGCAATAATCTTTAAGGTAGGGATAAATCATCATTCCTACTGAGATCTATGACATTTAGAAAAACAACATTGATTTGAAAAAAAGGAAAAAAAAAAAATACTAAACTCAGGTGTGTCTTAACTCCAAATCCTTGGGTACTCTTAGTTGTGTGCATATGTGCCTGTATGTAATCTATAAAAATTCTTTGGTATTCTTTTACATCAGAATTCAGTCTTGAAAAGATATCCTAGAATAAAGTCAAAACGCTAATATTTACAATCTCTTATCTTACATTAAACATTTTCATCACACTAATAGAGGGCAAAACAATCACCATGATCCCTTACCTCAGATACATCATTATAATTGCAAATAAATACTTCAAACCTTTCTTGCTTTAACACACACAAATATATAATTGACAATTAGCAGAACAGCGCTCACTGACCTTTGCTTTAGTCTGGAGTTTATTTGCAAATAACAGGTACTGCTTCAGTGAATAATCTTTTGAGTTACCAAGTGCCGCCACCATAGCCATTCTCTCCAGCACCGGCGCCACCTCCCATCGCCGAAAATTCTAAACCATCAATCACCGAAGCTCTACGCGGACGCATCCTCCTTAGAAGGAAATCTTGCCAAAATAGAGAAAGTAAAAAAAAAAATTTAAAGATTTAAGAAATGGAAAATAGTATACAAGATAGCCAAATAGGGACTTACGGGCATCGATGCGCCAGGAGGAGGGTCGGTGAGAAGGAGCTTGAGTTCCTTTTGCATTCGGAGGTAGAGACTTAGAGAGAAAATTAGGGATGGAGGTGGCTGAAGAAAAGAGAAGAGAAGAGAAAATGTGGTATTTATATCATGCTACTAGGGTTTTTAAAAAAAAATTAAATAGCAAAAAACCCACGCGAAGGCTCGAACTTGGGATTAGTTAGCCAAAACACAAGGAGCATACCACTAGGCCACTGATCAATTATGTCTTAAAGTTGCATATAAAAAAAAAAAATATATATATATATATATATATTGTAGGGCCACAGATTGGAGAATCCGGCCCAAAGGTGGGTGGATTCGTCTAAAGATGCCCAAGTACAATGAATTTGTAGAGAGTAGGTTACGAAGGACTGGGCTAGAGGAAGTTAGACAGCCAATTGACTAGGCGAGATCAAGCACCGATATACGATTTGGGGGTTTAATACTGATTAACGTCTGAGGATCACTGTCTCCAGTTCCTTTTTTCCTTCTTTCTCTTTCTTCCTTTTTTTCTTCTCCGCTCTCCCCCTTTTATATTCCTTCCCCTCTTTCTCTGAACCCTCCACGTGTGGATGTTGTAATTTCTTTATTGACATCTGTCCCTTCCCATCTTTCCAGAATCCTATATATAGAAATGGCTGGACTGGAAATCACTGTTCAGATGTCTTCTCCACATAAAAGCGGCCAGGGAGTTAGTTGCGGAGCATTCAATGCGGGGTTGGCAACCTTCTCCCTTGATATTTTGGGGTTTTCTCCCAGTGCACGTCTCCGCAGTGTTGTCCCCGCCCAGTGGAATCTTCTGGGGGATACTCCTGACTGGTGGAACTCCAAGTCTTTCCTCGGTTTTACTTGACCGAGGTGGAGGGTGTCCTCGGCAGAATCCTGGTATCGCTGAGCTCACACTTCGCTCTTCCGACTGCCAGTTCGGACGGACTAGGCCGATCTGAATCATCCTCGAACCGTTCTCAGTCCTCGGCTTGGGCTTGTGGGCACGCTACACAAGTGGATGGGAAGCTCTGGGCCCATTACCCTTACTGGCGTGATGTTTAGTTCGGCCCATCTCTCCTAGCAGCCCATTGTCCCTACATATATATATATATATATATATATATATATATATCGGTTCAGTTCAGTCCATGAAACTTTTGTGTGGGAAATGAAAGATGTAAATGGGAAAAAAAATTTGGGGAAATATTTTGCGGGAAGGGAAAAGACGATTGAGAGGAAAGAGTGAAAAAAATAGTTAGGCATGGGAAAGAGTGAAAAAAAAAGGCATAAATGCATTTTTTGTCCCTATTTTTTGGGGTTATTTCTATTTTGGTTCTTACTTTTTTATTTTATTGATTTTAGTCCCTAAAATGAAAAATGCGTTCTAATTTGGTCCTCATCCTCATCTCACTAATGAAAAATGCTTACATAGTAAATGGAGTGCACTGTTTACACACCAAATTGCTGACATGATTATTTAAAAAAATTTTAAAAATCGTATTTAGCAAATTAAAAATTCCAAGCCAGCATTTAATAAATAAAAAAATCACATAAATTTTTTTTTGAATTTCTAAATTTTTTTAAAATAAAATAAGATAATTAAATTAAATTTTTTTATTCATTTCATTATTATTAATTTTTTGGAAAAGCATATTTATGTTCTTTGTGTTATTTACAAAATATAACTCATATTCTTAGATCAAAATAACTTATTGTTGAATTCATATTTTGAAAATCCAACCGCTGGATCACATTTTCTATATGTTCTTAACATGCATGCCAATTTTCATGCCAATCGGATGTAATTTACAATTTGATCTTTAAACTCATCTTTTATGCGTTATTTTAAATTATAAAATCTTGAATTTAAACAATTGATTGATGACATGGCTATTAATATTTGATCGCCTTGAAATTTTGTAAGCATGAAAAATATATGAAGATAACGTAATCTAACGGTAGATTTGTCAAAATTCACATTGAATTAAGAAATATAGGGTTGGGTTCAAGTTACACTTGATGTAACTCTAAAAAATGTTACATCAACCAATAACTTATTTTTGAATTCATATTTTGAAAATCCAACCGTTGGATCACATTTTCTATATGTTCTTAACATGCATGCCAATTTTCATGCCAATCGGATGTAATTTACAATTTGATATTAAAACTCATCTTTTATGCGTTATTTTAAACTACAAAAATTTGAAATTAAACAATTGGTTGATGACATGACTATTAATCTTTGATCATCTTGAAATTTTATAAGTATCAAAAATATATGAAGATAATGTAATCTAACGGTAGATTTGTCAAAATTCACAACGAATTAAGAAATATAGGGTTGGGTTCATGTTACACTTGATGTAACTCTAAAAAATGTTACACCACCAATAATTTATTGTTGAATTCATATTTTGAAAATCCAACCGTTGGATCACAGTTTCTATATGTTCTTAACATGCATGCTAATTTTCATACCAATCTAATGTAATTTACAATTTGATCTTTAAACTCATCTTTTATGCGTTATTTTAAACTATAAAATTTTGAATTTAAACAATTGATTGATGACAGGGCTATTAATCTTTGATCGTCTTGAAATTTTGTAAGCATGAAAAATCTATGAAGATAACGTAATCTAACGGTAGATTTGTCAAAATCCACATTGAATTAAAAAATATAAGTTTGGGTTCAAGTTACACTTGATGTAACTCTAAAAAAATGTTACACCAACCAATAACTTATTGTTGAATTCATATTTTGAAAATCCAACCATTGGATCATATTTTATATATGTTCTTAACACACATACCAATTTTCATGCCAATCGGATATAATTTACCACTTGATCTTTAAACTCATATTTTATGCGTCATTTTAAACTACAAAAACTTGAATTTAAATAATTGATTGATGACATGACTATTAATCTTTGATCACCTTGAAATTTTGTAAGCATGAAAAATATATGAAGATAACGTAATCTAACGGTAGATTTGTCAAAATTCACATTGAATTAAGAAATATAGGGTTGGGTTCAAGTTACACTTGATGTAACTCTAAAAAATGTTACATCAACCAATAACTTATTCTTGAATTCATATTTTGAAAATCCAATCGCTGGATCACATTTTCTATATGTTCTTAACATGTATGTCAATTTTCATGCCAATCGGATGTAATTTACAATTTGATCTTTAAACTCATCTTTTATGCATTATTTTAAACTATAAAATCTTGAATTTAAATAATTGATTGATGACATGGCTATTAATCTTTGATCGCCTTGAAATTTTGTAAGCATGAAAAATATATGAAGATAATGTAATCTAATTGTAGATTTGTCAAAATCCACATTGAATTAATAAATATAGGGTTCGATTCAAGTTACACTTGATGTAACTTTAAAAAATGTTACACCAACCAATAACTTATTGTTGAATTCATATTTTGAAAATCCAACCGTTAGATCATATTTTCTATATGTTCTTAACACACATACCAATTTTCATGCTAATCGGATATAACTTACCACTTGATTTTTATACTCATCTTTTATGCGTCATTTTAAACTACAAAAACTTGAATTTAAATAATTGATTGATGACATTGCTATTAATTTTTGATCACCTTGAAATTTTGTAAGCATGAAAAATATATGAAGCTAATGTAATCTAATAGTAAATTTGTCAAAATTCACATTGAATTAAGAAATATAGGATTAGGTTCAAGTTACACTTGATGTAACTCTAAAAAATGTTACACCAACCAGTAACTTATTTTTGAATTCATATTTTGAAAATCCAACCATTGGATCACATTTTCTATATGTTCTTAACATATATGCCAATTTTCATGTCAATCGGATGTAATTTACCATTTGATCTTTAAACTCATCTTTTATGCATTATTTTAAATTACAAAAACTTGAATTTAAACAATTGATTGATGACATGACTATTAATCTTTAATCACCTTGAAATTTTGTAAGCATGAAAAATATATGAAGATAACGTAATCTAAAGGTAGATTTGTCAAAATTTACATTGAATTAAGAAATATAGAGTTGGGTTCAAGTTACACTTGAAGTAACTCTAAAAATTGTTACACCAACCAATAACTTATTGTTGAATTCATATTTTGAAAATCCAACCGTTGGATCACATTTTCTATATGTTCTTAACATGCATGCCAATTTTCATGCCAATCGGATGTAATTTACAATTTGATATTTAAACTCATCTTTTTTGTGTTATTTTAAACTACAAAAATTTGAATTTAAACAGTTGGTTGATGACATGACTATTAATCTTTGATCATCTTGAAATTTTATAAGCATGAAAAATATATGGAGATAATGTAATCTAACGGTAGATTTGTCAAAATTCACAACGAATTAAGAAATATAGAGTTGGGTTCATGTTACACCTAATATAACTCTAAAAAATCTTACACCAACCAATAACTTATTATTAAATTTATATTTTAAAAATCCAACCGTTGTATTATATGTTCTATATGTTCTTAACGTGCTTGCCAATTTTCATACTAATCGGGTGTAATTTACGATTTGATCTTTCAGTGGGAAGGCGAAAAAAATAGAGGAAAATTTTGGGGCTGAGAAATTTAAAGGTCTATTGCGGCAGTCCAACCCGCCGCAAAAAGGAGTACATATTGCGGCGGGTCATTGACACGCCGCTATAGCTAAGCTTAACGCCGCTAAAACTGGTCTATTGCGACGGGTTATTGGCCCGCCGCTGTAGATCGCTGCAAAATACTAGAACTATTGCGGCGGGCATATGGAACACCGCAATAGACCTCATGTACAGTAGCGGGCCAAAAACGCGCCGTAATAGGTAGCATATAGCGGCAGTTTTCGCACCCGCCGCAATAGGCCCGCCGCAATAATTTGTTTTTCTTGTAGTGCCTAGAAAATATCAAGTGTGCCAATTGACTTACAGAACTCTTGATTATAAATATCTATTATTGATTTTAAAAAAATACAAAAAAAAAATTAATGCTAATAATGCATCGTTGTCAACCTCTTGTATATATTAATATTCAAACTTTTTAAATTCTTGAACAAAGAACTTTGACTCCTCCTAAGTTTGAATCCTAATTTCGTCCTTTTCTATAATGGATGCATGCATACACCCCCAAAATTAGTAATTATTGATGGTGATGGATGGTCAAGAATTGATCATTAAAAGTAACCTGAAAGGTTTAGGTATCCAAATTTTCAAAAAAGATGACTGACTTTAGCTATTTCAAATCAAATTCTTCGGCACCTCCCATGTGAAGAACAGATATCAACAAGCTGTTGTTACCTTCTTTTTCTAGTAAGCCCCTTTTCACACAATCTCTGCAACCTATTCCTTGTAAATGACTAACTTCTATTTCCATTAGTCTACACGTTAAAGGGAAGGGCTTATGAGTGTGTATGAGAATGAGATTTTAAATTTGTCTCCCTGTACTAGGTGGGTTGGTAGTTGGTACCTAGAAAGGTTCGCAGGCCGGTGGGAAAAATTATCATATACGTCAACATGCAAGATATCTCATTGGTGGTGGAGACTACACACCGGTAAACTCCACATAGTACGAGAGATTGATTGTCTGCAAGCATTACATAAAATGTTAGGTTTTAGATGTTGACATATTCTTTGCAACAAAATCAAGGGTTAAATTTCAATGTATTGAGTGAAAAAGTGGAAGGACGGAAAATTGTGGGAAAATGGAAAAGTGGGAGAATAAAAAATATTTAGTTTTCCCTCTTGTGTGTTTGGTTGGAGGGATGGAAAAGTAGGAGGGTGGAAAACTCTTTTGTTTGGTTGGGGAGAAAAAGGGAAAGATGGAAAATGTAATTTATATAAATTGACTATTATACTCTTATTACATAATATGTAAGAAATAAAGTGAGGGGTAGGTGAGACGGTATTCGTGTAAAATGCATTTCTTAGCACTTTTCCCTCCTCGTTTTCCTCCTAATTTGGGAGAATAAAAAAAGTAAACCCAAAGAGAAAACTTTCTCCCCTATTTTCTGTCTCTCCTATTTCCCTTCTTCAACCAAACAATAGAAAACAGTATTTTCCACCCTATTTTCCTCTCCCTATTTTTCATCCTCTCTGTTTTCACCCCAACCAAACACACCCTTAAGCTAAGGAGTGAAATGCATCTCGCTCAAGTGAATCGAAACTCGCTTGAACAGTGATTCATTAAAGGCTGAAATTAACGTTAAATAAGATAAAACTTTGTGTGACATTTGCTTGAGTGAAATCGTTGGATTTGTGATCCAAATACTTCTAGAAAAAGGATTCTTGCTCAGCTTTGACCCTACTTTGTGCACCTAAATAAATCACATTTTGCATGCATGACTTTTATAGGGATGGAAGGTTATATATTATAACAGAGCTAAAACCTTCAAATCGTAAAGCCTTCTTCCTGAGCTTAAATAGAGAAAACCATCCATATGCCTAAAACAAAAACTAGAAAAACCATTACGTGTTCCTATACATCTTGAGTATTAAACTGTAAACGATAGAGTTTGTAAACGATAGAGTTTGAGTCTTTTGAGTGACGTTCTGAGTGACGTTTTGAGTCTTTGAAAAAAAATTTCCTAGTATATATATTAGCATAAAAATTTTACTTTTGGCTCTAAATTAATATACTTGGCCCCCCTCTCCTAAAAAATTTACAAGCTAACCCATGAAACCAAAAATGAAAAAAATTATCAAATCATCTCTTGTCTGGTTGTCCCAAGAACATCAAGAAAAACATTTACCTAAACATTTGGACAATTTATAAGTCCGGACAACAAAGAAAATCTACAAAACATTTCACATATTCAGAATCTTAGATAATAAAAAAAAAAAAAAAAAAAAATCTTTGGACACAGTTTAAGTAAAAAAAAAAATTATAACAAATCAATTATAAATTCTAGCAAACAAATCACAAAAACCCAATAATCTTTACCCGATTTTAACCTCTAATTTGAGAGCTCTTTGTCCCTCTCAAATGACTCTCCCACATAGTCACAGAGACAGCTCCTATGCTGCTAATCACTCCATCCACATACGAATTAATGTTACTAGCAACTTGCATCAGTTGGTGTCTTTAACTCAACCCATGAAAAAATTTTATTTTTTTAAAGAGCTACTTCTCTTTAACACAACCCGTGGAAAATTTTTATAATGATAGAATTTTATTAATTTTTAATGTTTTATTAACTTTGGGACACACTTGGCATGCATGCATAAATGTAATACACGTGTGAAACAACAATCTATTGTTTTGTACCTTACCTAAACTGCCACCAGAGCATGTGTGTAATTAGTCTGTTGGTAAAAAACTTTGTGCCTTAGCTAAGTTAATGTAGTGATGGGAAGAGTTTTATTATTTACATAGTTGAAGACTCAAAGTTACCATTCATTATCATGTGATTGTTTAAGAGATCTCTTTTTCTTTTCTTTTTTTACTACTTTTTCAAAATGGAAAATTTTTAAAGGAAAAAATCTCACATCTTTATGCTATCTCAACCTTAACCAAGTAATTATAAATAAAAAATTCCTTAACCAAGACTCCAATAATTGTCTAACCCTTTTTTTCGCTAAATATTAGTGCATGATGTTGATTAACCATTATTTTAATTGTTTTATTAATGTAATATTAGGGGTCCATTTGAATACCGCTTATTTTGCTGAAAACTAAAAACAATATAGTAAAATAATTTTTAAATGTGTGAATAGTACCGTGGGACCCATTTTTAATGAAAAATTTATTGAAAAAAGAGGTTTGTGAGTCCCATGAACAGTGCACAAGACCCACATGTCTGGGTAGAAATGCGTTTTTCCACAAAAAAAAAAAAAAAAAAAAAAGGAAACGTAAACGCTGAAATGTGCCTGTTTCAGCTATACCCAAACAAGTACTAGACATGGATTTGAACTTTTAACTATAGTTTTTGTATTTTTTTTTTAGAATTATTTGAAAAGAATAAATAGATTTTTTTTTAAAAAAATTTATAATGTGGATAGAATAAAAAATTGGTCTAACCTTGAATATATTAAGCATGCCAATTGACTTACAAAACTCTTCATTATAAATATCTATTATTGATTTTAAAAAATACAAAAAAAAAAATTAATGCTAATAATGTATCGTTGTCAACCTTTAGTATTAATATTTCAACTTTTTAGAATTCTTGAACAAAGAACTTTGACCCCTCCTAACTTTGAATCCTAGTTTCGTCCCTAACTTTAATTCTACACCTCTAGAAGAAGTTAGCACCTTTCAAGTTTCAACCTTAAATTATTAAAGCAAGAAAAATGAGTTTCAACCTTAAATTGCCATTTTTCTTTGGCAATACCTTTGGTAGATAGATGACAGAAGATTGTGGAAAAACAAAAACAACACACAAAAAAAAAAAAAGATATACGTATCTAGTTATATGGTGATGGCTTATAACATATATCATTCTTTAAAGTTCATATTCCTCACTTGATCTTCTTATTAATATATTTTGTGTTACTTGTTCCAATTCTATTCTATAATAAATAATATATATTGCATCACTTTAGCATTTGTTCAAATCTAGCATTACTTTGAGCTCAAGGTAAATAAGATGCAGTTGCAACCTTTAATAGCACCAGTATGGCCGCCAAGATCAATAGCACCAGTATACGTACATGCATTTTTTTTGCTGACTAAGTATACGTACATGCATATACACACAATATTCTCTATTATTGGCGGTGCTATAGCATTGAAGCAAGCCAATGGCATATGCATCTATGTAATGATATACATTCAAATCCTACATTGCATGCATGTTTTCAAATATACATCACACTATAAACATTATAACAATGCATGTAAGTCACAGGCTTGCTTCAACTTTCAATCCCTGCAGACGTTTTGGTGCGCCGCCAATGCTTCAGCATTGCAAAAGAAAGCTTTTGAGAATAGGGAAAAGTCTGCATGGGGCTTAGAAATCTAGTTAAGGTGGTCGCGGTAGATCTAAATCCCCAATGGTAATTAACTGTTTGAGATCTACTAAAACCTGATAAATACATTACTTAATATGATAATAAGGAGAGGAAAATAGGGTTGAGGTGAAAACAGAGAGGATGAAAAATAAGGAGAGGAAAATAGGGTGGAAAATACTGTTTTCTACTGTTTGGTTGAGGAAGGGAAATAAGAGAGACAGAAAATAGGGGAGAAAGTTTTCTCTTTGGATCCACTTTTTTTATCCTCCCAAATTAGGAGGAAAACGAGGAGGAAAAAGTGCTAAGAAATGCATTTTACACGAACACCGTCTCACCTACCCCTCACTTTATTTCTTACATATTATGTAATAAGAGTATAATAGTCAATTTATATAAATTACATTTTCCATCCTTCCCTTTTTCTCTCCAACCAAACAAAAGAGTTTTCCACTCTCCCACTTTTCCATCCCTCCAACCAAACACACAAGAGGGAAAACTAAATATTTTCTATTCTCCCACTTTTCCATCCTCCCACAATTTTCCATCCTTCCACTTTTCCACTCAATACATTGAAATTTAACCCTTGATTTTGTTGCATAGAATATGTCAACATCTAAAACCTAACATTTTATGTAATGGTTGCAGACAATCAATCTCTCGTAGTATATGGAGTTTACCGGTGTGTAGTCTCCACCACCAATGAGATATCTTGCATGTTGACGTATATGATAATTTTTCCCACCGGCCCGCGAACCTTTCTAGGTACCAACTACCAACCCACCTAGGACAGGGAGACAAATTTAAAATGTCATTCTCATACACACTCATAAGCCCTTCCCTTTATCGTGTAGACTAATGGAAATAGAAGTTAGTCATTTACAAGGAATAGGTTGCAGAGATTGTGTGAAAAGGGGCTTACCAGAAAAAGAAGGTAACAACAGCTTGTTGATATCTGTTCTTCACATGGGAGGTGCCGAAGAATTTGATCTAAAATAGCTAAAGTCAGTCATCTTTTTTGAAAATTTGGATACCTAAACCTTTCAGGTTACTTTTAATGATCAATTCTTGACCATCCATCACCATTAATAATTACTAATTTTGGGGGTGTATGCATGCATCCATTATAGATAAGGACGGAACCAGGATTCAAACTTAGGAGGAGTCAAAGTTCTTTGTTCAAGAATTTAAAAAGTTTGAATATTAATACAAGAGGTTGACAACGATGCATTATTAGTGTAGGGGGAAAAGGCTCAATACCAGATAATGGGCCATGGGCCTGTCCGAGGAGGCCACTCGTCCGAGAACACCCAGTTATGAAAGAAGTACCTGGCCTAACTCCCCTCTGACGTACAAGCTACGCGAAAGAGAAAAGGACTTGTCCGAGGAGAACTTACTGCCCGGATCATCAAAGGAACGGCCGAGATGAATGTGCCAGCACCGATCCTGATATTTCCGAGGAATCCCCTGACTTATATGGGCCAAAGGGGACAGGTGGCAACCAGGAGATATTTCGCAAAAGGCTGCTGACACCGCATTTATGTGGACAGGACCCCTAAACAGTGCTACCTCGGTTTCTGCAACTCACAGAGTACTAAAGAGGGTTGCTGATGGGACAGGCACTCAAGTATACGCCTGGATGATCAACAAATGGAAGGTCCCGATTGTCTGAAAGGGACTATATAATAGGAGAAATCCACCATGGGAGGAGAGGAGGAGAACAATCTCAAGAACTCCTGTAACAATGCTCATTGAACACATTTACCAGAACAAAGCTCCTCTGATTGTGCCAAGGGCGCTCCTTCACTCGATTCATCTCTGTTTGACCCACTAAAGCCTAGCTCTTCAACCCACTCTCTTACAAATTCTATTGTGAGGATACCTTTTACTCATTGGGCCAGAGTCAATCTCTCCTGTAAGCCCAATCTGTAATTTGTGCCCCTACAATTGGCGCCGTCTGTGGGAAGAGCTTGTGTGATAGTGAGTGCAACGGTTTAGGCCCCCATCAGCAAGAATCCTTGGGTAAAGCCATTATGGTGGCCAATTACTATGTAAACAAGTCACTACATGAGGCCAAGGTCTATACTTCGAGGGGGCTGACTACATGGGGCAAAGCTCTAGGGGCTTTTGACATCGAATACATGCCTCGAGAACCTTTATTCTAGAAGATATATGTCGATGGTGCCGCAAATCAAAGGGGCTCCACGGCGGGATCAGTTCTATAAACAGAGCCTTAGCTACGCCGGGTCCCTGAGACCTCCTGCTAAGCAATTCCCTAGCTACGTCGAGTCCACGGACTCTCTGCTAGGATGAGCCTTAGCTACGTCAGGTCCCTGAGACCTCCTGCTAAGCATTTCCCTAGCTACGTCGGGTCCTCGGACTCTCTGCTAGGATGAGCCTTAGCTACGCCGGGTCCCTGAGACCTCCTGCTAAGCATTTCCCTAGCTACGTCGGGTCCTCGGACTCTCTGCTAGGATGAGCCTTAGCTACGTCAGGTCCCTGAGACCTCCTGCTAAGCATTTCCCTAGCTACGTCGGGTCCTCGGACTCTCTGCTAGGATGAGCCTTAGCTACGCCGAGTCCCTGAGACCTCCTGCTAAGCAATTCCCTAGCTACATCAAGTCCTCGAACTCTCTGCTAGGATGAGCCTTAGCTACGTCGGGTCCCTGAGACCTCCTGCTAAGCAATTCCCTAGCTACGTCACGTCCACGGACTCTCTGCTAGGAAGAGCCTTAGTTACGCCGGGTCCTCGGACCAACTGCTAAGCAACTCGTTAGCTACGCCGGTGCCATCAGGCCCTCTGCTAACCAAAGCCTTAGCTACGCCGGGTCCTCGGACTCCCTGCTAAGCAACTCATTAGCTACGCCGGGTCCTCAGGCCCTCTGCTAACCAAAGCCTTAGCTACGCCGGGTCCTCGGACTCTCTGCTAAGCAAGCCTTATCTACGCCGGGTCCTCGGACTCTCTGCTCAGCAACTCTTTAGCTACGTCGGGTCCCTCAGACCTCCTGCTAAACAGAACCTTGGTCGTGCCTGGTTCCCCGGACCACACACCTTGGGTAGATTAATACTGCTAAGTGCAGAACAGAACCTTGGTCATGCCTGGTCCCTCGGACCACATACCTTGAGTAAATCAGCACTCCTCAAACATACCCAACACCTCGGATCGCTGTCGACGGTCCAAGCCAAGCACGTTCACAAAACTGAGCTTGGGGGCGCCTCCGCGTGGATAAGTAGAGAAGCTTAAATGGGTCCTACCCCTAAAGAAATCAAAATCCCACCTCTCTCCTCGAATAAGAGGGAAAGCCGGAATTTTGAGGGGCTATTGTAGGGGGAAAAGGCCCAATACCAGATAATGGGCCATGGGCCTGTCCGAGGAGGCCACTCGTCCGAGGACACCCAGTTATGAAAGAAGTACCTGGCCTAACTCCCCTCTGACGTACAAGCTACGCGAAAGAGAAAAGGACTTGTCCGAGGAGAACTTACTGCTCGGATCATCAAAGGAACGGCCGAAATGAATGTGCTAGCACCGGTCCTGATATTTCTGAGGAATCCCCTGACTTATATCGGCCAAAGGGGACAGGTGGCAACCAGGAGATATTTCGCAAAAGGCTGCTGACACCGCATTTATGTGGACAGGACCCCTAAACAGTGCTACCTCGGTTTCTGCAACTCACAGAGTACTAAAGAGGGTGGCTGATGGGACAGGCACTCAAGTATTAGCTTGGATGATCAACAAATGGAAGGTCCCGATTGTCTGAAAGGGACTATAAAATAGGAGAAATCCACCATGGGAGGAGAGGAGGAGAACAATCTCAAGAACTCCTGTAACAATGCTCATTGAACACATTTACCAGAACAAAGCTCCTCTGATTGTGCCGAGGGCGCTCCTTCACTCGATTCATCTCTGTTTGACCCACTAAAGCCTAGCTCTTCAACCCACTCTCTTACAAATTCTATTGTGAGGATACCTTTTACTCATTGGGCCAGAGTCAATCTCTCCTGTAAGCCCAATCTGTAATTTGTGCCCCTACAATTAGCATTAATTTTTTTTGTATTTTTTTAAAATCAATAATAGATATTTATGATCAAGAGTTCTGTAAGTCAATTGGCACGCTTGATATTTTCAAGGCACTACAAGAAAAACGAGCTATTGCAGCGGGCCTATTGCGGCGGGTGCGAAAATTGCCGCTATATGCCGCCTATTACGGCGCGTTTTTGGCCCGCCACTGTACATGAGGTCTATTGCGGTGTTCCATATGCCCGCCACAATAGTTCTAGTATTTTGCAACGATCTACAGCGGCGGGCCAATGACCCGTCGCAAAAGACCAGTTTTAGCGGCGTTAAGCTTAGCTATAGCGGCGTGTCAATGACCCGCCGCAATATGTACTCCTTTTTGCGGCTGGTTGGACCGCCGCAATAGACCTTTAAATTTCCCAACCCCAAAATTTTCCTCTATTTTTTTCGCCTTCCCACTTAAAGATCAAATGGTAAATTACACCCGATTAGTATGAAAATTGGCATGCACGTTAAGAACATATAGAACATGTAATCCAATGGTTGGATTTTTAAAATATAAATTTAATAATAAGTTATTGGTTGGTGTAACATTTTTTAGAGTTATATCAGGTGTAACATGAACCCAACTCTATATTTCTTAATTCGTTGTGAATTTTGACAAATCTACCGTTAGATTATATTATCTTCATATATTTTTCATGCTTATAAAATTTCGAGATGATCAAAGATTAATAGTCATGTCATCAACCAATTGTTTAAATTCAAATTTTTGTAGTTTAAAATAACGCATAAAAGATGAGTTTAAATATCAAATTATAAATTACATCCGATTGGCATAAAAATTGGCATGCATGTTAAGAACATATAGAAAATGTGATCCAACGGTTGGATTTTCAAATATGAATTCAACAATAAGTTATTGGTTGGTGTAACATTTTTTAGAGTTACATCAAGTGTAACTTGAACCCAACTCTATATTTCTTAATTCAAGGTAAATTTTGACAAATCTACCTTTAGATTATGTTATCTTCATATATTTTTCATGCTTACAAAATTTCAAGGTGATCAAATATTAATAGTCATGTCATCAATCAATTGTTTAAATTCAAGTTTATGTAATTTAAAATAATGCATAAAAGATGAGTTTAAAGATCAAATGGTAAATTACATCCGATTGACATGAAAATTGGCATATATGTTAAGAACATATAGAAAATGTGATCCAATGGTTGGATTTTCAAAATATGAATTCAACAATAAGTTATTGGTTGGTGTAACATTTTTTAGAGTTATATCAAGTGTAACTTGAACCTAACCCTATATTTCTTAATTCAATGTGAATTTTGACAAATTTACTGTTAGATTACATTAGCTTCATATATTTTTCATGCTTACAAAATTTCAAGGTGATCAAAAATTAATAGCAATGTCATCAATCAATTATTTAAATTCAAGTTTTTGTAGTTTAAAATGACGCGTAAAAGATGAGTTTAAAGATCAAGTGGTAAGCTATATCCGATTAGCATGAAAATTGGTATGTGTGTTAAGAACATATAGAAAATATGATCTAACGGTTGGATTTTCAAAATATGAAGTCAACAATAAGTTATTAGTTGGTGTAACATTTTTTAGAGTTACATCAAGTGTAACTTGAATCCAACCCTATATTTATTAATTCAATGTGGATTTTGACAAATCTACAATTAGATTACGTTATCTTCATATATTTTTCATGCTTACAAAATTTCAAGGCAATCAAAGATTAATAGCCATGTCATCAATCAATTATTTAAATTCAAGATTTTATAGTTTAAAATAACGCATAAAAGATGAGTTTAAAGATCAAATTGTAAATTACATCCGATTGGCATGAAAATTGACATGCATGTTAAGAACATATAGAAAATGTGATCCAGCGATTGGATTTTCAAAATATGAATTCAACAATAAGTTATTGGTTGATGTAACATTTTTTAGAGTTACATCAAGTGTAACTTGAACCCAACCCTATATTTCTTAATTCAATGTGAATTTTGACAAATCTACCGCTAGATTACGTTATATTCATATATTTTTCATGCTTACAAAATTTCAAGGTGATCAAAGATTAATAGCCATGTCATCAATCAATTATTTAAATTCAAGTTTTTGTAGTTTAAAATGACACATAAAATATGAGTTTAAAGATCAAGTGATAAATTATATTCGATTGGCATGAAAATTGGTATGTGTGTTAAGAACATATATAAAATATGATTCAACGGTTGGATTTTCAAAATATGAATTCAACAATAAGTTATTGGTTGGTGTAACATTTTTTTAGAGTTACATCAAGTGTAACTTGAACCCAAACTTATATTTTTTTAATTCAATGTGGATTTTGACAAATCTACCGTTAGATTACGTTATCTTCATATATTTTTCATGCTTACAAAATTTCAAGGCGATCAAATATTAATAGCCATGTCATCAATCAATTGTTTAAATTCAAAATTTTATAGTTTAAAATAACGCATAAAAGATGAGTTTAAAGATCAAATTGTAAATTACATTCGATTGGTATGAAAATTGGCATGTATGTTAAGAACATATATAAAATGTGATCCAACAGTTAGATTTTCAAAATATGAATTCAACAATAAATTATTGGTTGGTATAACATTTTTTAGAGTTACATCAAGTGTAACATGAACCCAACCCTATATTTCTTAATTCGTTGTGAATTTTGACAAATCTACCGTTAGATTACATTATCTTCATATATTTTTTATACTTATAAAATTTCAAGATGATCAAAGATTAATAGTTATGTCATCAACCAATTGTTTAAATTCAAATTTTTGTTGTTTAAAATAACGCATAAAAGATGAGTTTAAATATCAAATTGTAAATTACATCCGATTGGCATGAAAATTGGCATGCATGTTAAGAACATATAGAAAATGTGATCCAACGGTTGGATTTTCAAAATATGAATTCAAAAATAAGTTATTGGTTGATGTAACATTTTTTAGAGTTACATCAAGTGTAACTTGAACCCAACCCTATATTTCTTAATTCAATGTGAATTTTGACAAATATACCGTTAGATTACATTATCTTCATATATTTTTCATGCCTACAAAATTTCAAGGCGATCAAAGATTAATAGCCATGTCATCAATCAATTGTTTAAATTCAAGATTTTATAATTTAAAATAACGCATAAAAGATGAGTTTAAAGATCAAATTGTAAATTACATCCGATTGGCATGAAAATTGGCATGCATGTTAAGAACATATAGAAAATGTGATCCAGCGGTTGGATTTTCAAAATATGAATTCAACAATAAGTTATTTTGATCTAAGAATATGAGTTATATTTTGGAAATAACACAAAGAACATAAATATGCTCTTCCAAAAAATTAATAATAAATAAAAAAATTTAATTTAATAATCTTCATTTATTTTTAAAAAAAATTAGAAATTCAAAAAAAAATTTATGTGATTTTTTTATTTATTAAATGCTGGCTTGGAATTTTTAATTTGCTAAATACGATTTTTAAAATTTTTTTAAATAATCATGTCAGCAATTTGGTGTGTAAACAGTGCACTCCATTTACTATGTAAACATTTTTCGTTTGTGAGATGATGATGAGGACCAAATTAGAATGCATTTTTCATTTTAGGGACTAAAATCAATAAAATAAAAAAGTAAGAACCAAAATAGAAATAACCCCAAAATATAGGGACAAAAAATGCATTTATGCCTCTCTTTTTTTCACTCTTTCCCACGCCTAACTATTTTTTTCACTCTTTCCTCCCAATTGTCTTTTCCCTTCCCGCAAAATATTTCCCCAAATTTTTTTTCCCACTTACATCTTTCATTTCCCACACAAACGTTTCGTGGACTAAACTGAACCGATAAATATATATATATATATATATATATATGTAGGGACAATGGGCTGCTAGGAGAGATGGGCCGAACTAAACATCACGCCAGTAAGGGTAATGGGCCTAGAGCTTCCCATCCACTTGTGTAGCGCGCCCACAAGCCCAAGCTGAGGAATGAGAACGGATCGAGGATGATTCAGATCGGCCTAGTCCGTCCAAAACGGCAGTCTGAAGAGCGAAATGTGAGCTCAGCGATACCAGGATTCTGCCGAGGACACCCTCCACCTCGGTCAAGTAAAACCGAGGAAAGACTTGGAGTTCCACCAGTCAAGAGTATCCCCCAGAAGATTCCACTGGGCGGGGACAACATTGCGGAGACTTGCACTGGGAGAAAACCCCAAAATATCAAGGGAGAAGGCTGCCAACCCCACATTAAATGCTCCGCAACTAACTCCCTGGCTGCATTTATGTGGAGAAGACATCTGAACAGTGATTTCCAGTCCAGCCATTTCTATATAGAGGATTCTGGAAAGATGGGAAGGGACAGATGTCAATAAAGAAATTACAACATCCACACGTGGAGGGTTCAAAGAAAGAGGGGAAGGAATATAAAAGGGGGAAAGCGGAGAAGAAAACAAGGAAGAAAGAGAAAGAAGGAAAAAAGGAACTGGAGACAGTGATCCTCGGACGATAATTAGTATCAAACCCCCAAATCGTATATCGGTGCTTGATCCCGCCTAGTCAATTGGCTGTCTAACTTCCACTAGCCCAGTCCTTCGTAACCTACTCTCTACAAATTCATTGAACTTGGGCCTCTTTAGACGAATCCACCCACCTTTGGGCCGGATTCTCCAATCTGCGGCCCTACAATATATATATATATATATATATATATATATATATTTATGCAACTTTAAGACATAATTGATCAGTGGCCTAGTGGTATGCTCCTTGTGTTTTGGCTAACTAATCCCAAGTTCGGGCCTTCGCGTGGGTTTTTCGCTTTTTAATTTTTTTTAAAAACCCTAGTAGCATGATATAAATACCACATTTTCTCTTCTCTTCTCTTTTCTTCAGCCACCTCCATCCCTAATTTTCTCTCTAAGTCTCTACCTCCGAATGCAAAAGGAACTCAAGCTCCTTCTCACCGACCCTCCTCCTGGCGCATCGATGCCCGTAAGTCCCTATTTGGCTATCTTGTATACTATTTTCCATTTCTTAAATCTTTAAATTTTTTTTTTTACTTTCTCTATTTTGGCAAGATTTCCTTCTAAGGAGGATGCGTCCGCGTAGAGCTTCGGTGATTGATGGTTTAGAATTTTCGGCGATGGGAGGTGGCGCCGGTGCTGGAGAGAATGGCTATGGTGGCGGCACTTGGTAACTCAAAAGATTATTCACTGAAGCAGTACCTGTTATTTGCAAATAAACTCCAGACTAAAGCAAAGGTCAGTGAGCGCTGTTCTGCTAATTGTCAATTATATATTTGTGTGTGTTAAAGCAAGAAAGGTTTGAAGTATTTATTTGCAATTATAATGATGTATCTGAGGTAAGGGATCATGGTGATTGTTTTGCCCTCTATTAGTGTGATGAAAATGTTTAATGTAAGATAAGAGATTGTAAATATTAGCGTTTTGACTTTATTCTAGGATATCTTTTCAAGACTGAATTCTGATGTAAAAGAATACCAAAGAATTTTTATAGATTACATACAGGCACATATGCACACAACTAAGAGTACCCAAGGATTTGGAGTTAAGACACACCTGAGTTTAGTTTTTTTTTTTTTCCTTTTTTTCAAATCAATATTATTTTTCTAAATGTCTTAGATCTCAGTAGGAATGATGATTTATCCCTACCTTAAAGATTATTGCTATAAATGAACAATCATTTTATTAATTTCTAGTATGTGTATGTGTATGTGTATGTGTTTTAGCCTTTTAGGCTGTAAATTGCCATCAAGATATGTTATTTATGCGGTAATAGTGCTATCTCATTTATATCATTGATGAAATTTTGAGGCATGGCCCATTTCAAATCCTGGCTGACAATAGAAAGCTGACCATATGCAAACTATGTGTGGCTCAATGCTCATTTCTAGAATTTATTAACTATTTTGAAATAATGTATTGCTATTTGATGGTGACTTTATCAAATCAATTTTTTTTATACAATATAGATATTTAAATCTGATAATTGTTTATATTCTTTATTTTTTTTTATACAATATATGTGAACCGTTGAAAAAGCAAACACATTAATTTGATATTTCTCCCTCTGACCAACACTGGTCCACTTTATTTTAGAATTTTCAAACACACTGTGCTAGCTGTATTAAACTTCAGCACCTCATCAACTAATATGTTTAAGGTTATAGGCTTATAGCATATATTATAAGTTGTGTATGCTTTTTCTCTTTTTACTTTTTATAGACTCTATTAGTTGAGTTAATTAAAACTCACATAGACAAGCATCTTATATTTTAATTAGTTAGTATTTTTTGTTGTTTCCAATGAAGACTCTATTAGTGGATATCGGTTTTGTATGTCCTCAAGCTATCCTAGGTTCTTGGGGTGAGCTTAGGTCTTAGGGCTATAGCTCCTTTGTCCACTCCTACTAACAAAAACAAAAGTCGATTCTCTTTGTTTTTCTTTTGCTGTTAGCATTTTTGCTAATGAGGTACAATATGATGCACTCTTCTGGGAGAGATTTTCTCGTTTGTGATTCATATACTACATTTTGACTCAGTTTATGAAAATTGAAAGTTTGGTGAAGATGAAAGGGAACTTCAGAACTGCAACATGTCCGTCTTTATATATTTAATATAGAGATGGGTCTAAGTTATACATGGTGTGTTGGATTGATCTCTTGAGTTCATTATTGATGTTAATTACATTCATTAACAGAGCATTGGTCATTATTTTGTGATTTGTTCTGTTTTGCGTATTTTGTTTGGCATTTTTTTTGTTTGTTTTTTTCAAACTATTTGACATTTTTTTTTTGAAGGGTAAAATATTTTTTGATTATTCTTTCTTTTTGGTATTATAATTCCTTATTTTTCTCACGCTTAGTCTTCATTAAAAAAATAAAAGCAGATTAGTCACTTTTTTGTGAATTGTTGTGATTTGTGTATTTTGCTTGGGATATTGGGCTTATTGTTTTCACACGTTTGGGCAAAATCTGTATTAATTCTTTGGGATTGTATGATCCTTATTCCATTCCTCAAATAATCATTCAAATATATGTTTTTAGTTAATATATATATTTTGTGTGTATGTTTTTTAGTGAGCTTTTGATATGATATTTTTTGGTTTCTTTTTATTTTTTTATGGGAGATATTTTTTGGTTCCTGATAAGAGAAAGAGTTGTATTTTAGTGGCGAATTGTATTATTGTAAGTAAAAGTTATAGCTTTTTTGTGGTCTTCTTTCTTCTTCTTTTTTCTTTTTTTTTTTTCTTTCTTTGTTGTGGTCTCCCAGCCTATCCAAAAAGACCCCAAATGAGAAATTTTTTTTTATTATTTTAAATTTTCCTGGGTAACCAAACTGTTCGTTTCAATTAGGTTAGGTGTGCTGACTTTATTACTTTATTTGGTTAATTTATTATTTTTTTCTATGTTTGTTGATGTTTCTGTTTGCATTATGCTAATGTTTCTTTGGGGAATCTGAGTTTATCATTCTTGCTATTGCAGTCATATATGCTTAAAAACTTGTTAGAAAATTGGCTTGAATAGAGTGCATTAATTGCACAGATTTGGCATCATATAGGAATATAACCCAACTTATTAAAAGATGAATCTATCTTATATGGCTAGGAAAATCTCAATCAACTTGGATTGTAGACTTTTTTTTTTCTTTTTTCTTTTTTAACTATGGAATTCTACTATGGAATTTTACTATGGAATTCTACTTGAAAAGGTACTATAGGCAAATAGAATAGTACTCATATGAATGAGTAAAGCATGGCTACAACCCAACATCTTTGAGGATGTGAATTATTGGGCTTTGCTCCAATTTATTTTGATTCTAAAAATCTTAAGATAATTAATGAGTTTTAGTAAGCTTAGCTGGTAAAATAAGAAATCTAAGGTATGAATCTAGTCTACACCAAAATAGAGCCGGAAGTGCTTTTAGAAGTCCGGGCAACATTAGTAAAAAAGCACCTTTGGGTAATTAGCAAAAAAAAAAAAAAAAAAAAAAAAAAAGAGCCCAAAACCAGACAGAAGTTGTAAAAAAGCCCTTGGATAGTTAATGGTATGGCTCAAGAATATTATGAGGTGCACAGAAAATCACTGACATCCACATCAAAAATTAAATACTGAAATTTATTAGTCAATTTCCAAAGGTGCAAGAAGAACATCAGATGGCCTTCTATGTTTCTCTGCATTAGAAAGTTGCTGGTTTAGTTAAATTTATGAGTGAATGGCTTCTTTTATAGATTACTGAAATAGGCTGGAGTCATCCACAAGGTCTTATTATGAGCTTTTTTAAGTTGTTGGTTTTTATTTGGGTTGAAGTGGTAACTAGTTTTGACATAGTACTTAAAAGCCCATGGAGACAAAGTCCTAGTAGAGTTAGGCTTAATTTTCAATAAATATTGATTTACACTTCCAAGTAATAGAACACAAGTTTTATGAGATTTTTTTTTTAACAACTATGCTATTGAGGTTTGTGTGATACTGATACAATTATTTTCCCCGAGTTGTGATGCTGGGGATACTTAAGTGTGATACTGAGGAAGCTGGAGTAAGATTAATATTTATCTTTTTCTTATAATTTTCCATGAATCTCAAATTAAGGCTAGATCTAAATTTCTACTTATTCTTTCTCTTAAATGCAAATCTTTAAACTCCCTAAAGAAAATAGCTCCTTAATGACCACAAGAAGCAAAAGCACCAGTTGAAATAAGAGTACAACCAAGGAAATTTCTTCTTTCAACCTCAGGAACAGCTCCTTATTATATACATATCCCTAAACTCCTGTTTTGTATATTATTTTCAAATACAAAAATTGAAAATTTAAACGTTTTTATAGATGTCATATCTTATAATTTTGCATGCATGGTAGGTCTAAGGAGAAAATGTAATCTAGCGGTGGATTACATTTCTGGTATTGTGTTAGTAAAGCTAAAATTATTACAGGTTCTAAACAGGTCTGAACAATATATTTGATGCAAACAGTGGTTTTAAAGCCCACTGGAAGAAGAAAAGAAAAGAAAGAAAAAAAAAAAAAAACCTATAGCGGCGGTCAAAAAGCGCTGCAATAGGTTCACATTTTATGATTTAAATAAAACCCTATAGCGGTGCTTATCACCTGCCGCTATAGGTTCAAACATATAGCGGCGGGTCGATGCGCCGCTAAAGGTACATACATTTAGCGGCGTTTTTACCCGCCGCTAAAAGTACAATTAGTCCGTTTTGAACATTGTATAGTGGCGGCTTGATGCCCGCTGCAATAAACCAAAACCGCCGCTAAAAAGTGTATCTATAGCGACGCTTTTTTCTACCGCCACAATAGGTCTATAGCGGCCCCGAAACGGTGGCAGGAAGGACCGCCGCAATAGCACCCGCCGCTAAAAGGTCAAATGTACCTTTAGCGGCGGTTTTGGGGCTTCAGCGATGGTTTTTGGCCTGCCGCAACAGGTCGTTTTTTTTGTAGTTAGGTCTGACTGAGGTTAGACCGATTTTTTATTCTATCCATGTAGGGATAAGAGCCCAAAATCATGTATTGGGCCTTAAGCTTTATCCAACGGCGATGTGTAGTCCGAGGAGAGATAAATAAGCACGAAGGACCCCAGAGTGAAGCTTGATAAATATGAGAAAGGGAGAGACAATCCGAGAAGGGAAGCCCCAAAAATATCTAAAGAAAAGCTGTTACTACCGCATTAAATACGCTGCAACTACTCTTCTGGTCACATTTATGTGGAGAAGACCTCTAAATAGTGTAGCCTTGGCTACCAAGACTCACAGAAGGTCAAAGAGGGTGTCTGATGGGACGGGCACTCAAGTGAGGACTCAGATGATCAACAAGTGTAGGATCAAGATGATCTGGATGGAATTATATAATGTGAAGAAATCCTTCATAGAAATTGGGGGGTGGGGGAAGAGGGAAAAAGATCAAGGAAGAAAACACTGTACACACTAAGAACGAAACGTGTAACTTAGAACAATCTATAACATAATTGACCTCCTTGGACGTTAGCCGAGGACAGTTTCTTGAAATAAAACTTATTTATTCCATTCTCCTTATCAACTGAACCCATCTTATTGATTGTCTCATCTGGGCTAGCCCAGCTTTCTTTACCTACTCTCTACAAATTTTATTGTTTTGGGCCTTTTGAGCTGATCCATCCGCTATTTGGGCTGGAGAATCGAATCTGTGTACATACAATCCACATTATAATTTTTTTTTTTAATTTTTTATTCTTTTCACACAATTCTAAAAACAAAAAAACAAAAACTATAGTTAAAATTTCAAATCCATGTATAGTATTACATTAATAAAACAACTAAAATAATGGTAAATCAACATCATGCACTAATATTTAGCAAAAAAAAGGGTGAGACAATTATTGGTGTCTTGGTTAAGGAATTTTTTATTTATAATTACTTGGTTAAGATTGAGGTAGCATAAAGATGTGAGATTTTTTCCTTTAAAAAATTTCCATTTTGAAAAAGTAGTAAAAAAAAAAAAAAAGAAAAAGAGATCTGTTAAACAATCACATGATAATGAATGGTAATTTTGAGTCTTCAACTATGTAAATAATAAAGCTTTTTCCATAACTACATTAATTTAGCTAAGGCACAAAGTTTATTACTAATAGACTAATCACACACATGCTCTGGTGGCAGTTTAGGTAAGGCACAAAATAGTAGATTGTTGTTTCACACGTGTATTACATTTATGCATGCATGCCAAGTGAGTCCCAAAGTCAATAAAACATTAAAAATTAATAAAATTCTATAATTAAAAAAAAAAGATAAAAATTTTCCACGGGTTGTATTAAAGAGAAGTAGATCTTTAAAAAAATAATTTTTTTTTATGAGCTGAGTTAAAGACACCAACTGATCCAAGTTGCTAGTGACACTAATTGGTATGTGGATGGAGTGATTAGCAGCATAGGAGTTGTCTCTGTGACTATGTGGGAGAGTCACTTGAGAGGGACAAAGAGCTCTCAAATTGGAGGAAAAATTGGGAAAAGATCATTGGGTTTTTGTGATTTGTTTTGATCGGATTTATAATTGATTTGTTATATTTTTTTTTTTACTTAGACTGTGTCTAAAGTTTTTTTTTTTTTTTTTTATTATCTGAGATTCTGAATATGTGAAATGTTTTTTAGATTTTTCTTGTTGTCTGGATTTAAAAATTGTCTAATGTTTAGCTAAATGTTTTTCTTGATATTCTTGGGACAACCAAACAAGGGATGATTTGATAATTTTTTTCATTTTTGGTTTCATGGGTTAGCTTGTAAATTTTTTGGGAGAAGGGGGCCAAGTATATTAATTTTAGAGCTAAAAGTAAATTTTTTATGCTAATATATATACTAGAGAATTTTTTTTTTTCAAAAGCTGGGGGGGGGGGGGGGGGGGGGGGGCATGGCCCCCCTCAGCCCCTAGGTAGTTCCGTCCCTGATTATAGATACAATAATACTTGACAAAAAAGTGGTCAATAATGTTAGTATTATACATTTTTACACTTGGTTGTCTAATACTATCAAAAGAACCTACTAATTTTTTTTTACCACTCACTATTTGTCACATAGGACAGTTGTAACAAAGTGTGTGTGAAAAAGCTTTGGTAGTTTGGTACTATTATTCAAAAGTGGTGATGTTATTGTTGGAAACTTTGCAGTACTTAAGTGGAGCGATCAATCATGTGGAGCTTTCATTCTTACCAAATTTATCAGACTTTTTGGGCTTCTCTGAGTGACCCAAATTGACGTAGATCGATGCACCATCATAAATTCGTATACATATAATACAGCTTACATTGAGCTTTTTCTTTGACCTTAAAAATTGACCGGGTTTTTCTTAGCCGATTTTGTGATGTCCATAGAAAATATACATGTCTTGTTCATACTAGTGCCTGCAGGGGGGCAGAGCGAGGGGGACCAGGGCGGCAATAATGGGCCCATGTTCCCTTGGACTTTGAAAATTTTCAACCGCTGATTTTTGAGAATGCCTTCATATGTTTTTTTATTAGAAATAAAAAAAATTTATGTGAACATTAATGGTTCTCCTAAATTTTAACAAAAATGCTACATTTAATGGTGTGGAAATTTTGTGATATTCTTGGGTTTGTAGTGTAGCAATGCTATGTTAGTGGTGGTGATGGTGGTTGGTGATTCATGGGTTGTTGTGGTTCGGTGGTGGTGGTGATGGCGAGCTTTTGGTGGTTGGGTTAAGTTTCAGTGGTAACTGGTAGGTGGTTGATGGCATTGGTGGGGTTGTTGGTGGTGGTGGTTGTTAGGTTCTAAGAATTTAGGATCTAAATGTTTTAGAACTTTAATATGTAATGTTGGCAAATCATGATCAAAACGTTTGGTCTAGATTTAAGCTGCTCAAAGTGTGTTTATTTGTAAAGTTAGAATTGAGTGTACTGCAGGATTTATTGGATAAATCTGCATGGCTCGATCAATCAAACATTAGGCTCGATCGATCGAATTTCGTACAGATTGTTTTTTCTGCAGAATTTCCAACTCAGCCCAAACCCATATGACGTGTAGGATTTTATGTTTTGCCTTAAGTATAAAAGAAAACCCTAGCCATGTTTTTTCAATTGTTGTTTATGTTGTATGTATGAATCTTTTGTGAGATCTAGAGGTGTTTGCCTTCATACATACTTAGGGTTATCAAGATCAAGATTGATGTCGAGAGCTTGGTGATCACTTCAATTGCTGTATAAAAAGCTTAAAGAAAACACAAGTGGGAGTACTTGTGGTTGCTGTGAATCCAAGAAAGAAGTAGTTTGTGGACTTGGAGCTGTAGTTTGTGGACTTGGAGCTGTAGTTTGTGGACTTGGAGCTGTCACGTGGTCGTGGTAGTAAGTTTTCTACTCGAAGTAGTAATAGAATGTTAGTAGTCTAAGTCTCTATTGTAAAACTTCAATTCTTTCATAATGAATTTGTTTTACCTTGAGGATAGCTAGGTTAAATCCTCCCTAGGTTTTTACCGGTTTGATTTTACTAGGTTATCATATCGGTGTGTTCTTTATTTTTCGCATTGTTTATATGATATGACTTATTTTTGTTTACCTAGATCTGAATAATTTATCTAAGTAATCACTTGACTAACTAACTAGGTTAAACAACTTGAGTTTTAAGGGATCTAAAACTTTACAGTGGTGATTGCTAGCTATATGTATTGTGAGAGATCAGAAAAACTTGGGTGCTCTCAAAAAAAGGGGTTAGGCATCGGCACATTCCCTTTTCAGGATTATGTATGGAGTCGCCACTTATTTTTTATAAAAAGAAAAAATATAATATATAATTTACATGTCTAAAATACCTCAAATTTCATAAGTTGATTATACAAATATAATTTGGTAGAATATCTTTACAAGGTTTTGGTCCTAGATACAATTTATGTAAAAGAAATACAAGGCTTTGGCCCTAGATACAATCTACGAAAATAAAATAAGACACTAAATCTACCAACCTAAAATTCTAAGGTTCGGGGGTTAGGTTAGTAATTGGGAAGGTGTTAGGCACCCATCTTGCCTAGACAACGTCTGGGGTCACGACCCCAATCCATAGAACATGAATTTAGATGCTTGACTAACTTGTTAATCTTACATAACTCAATAAACATAATTAATTTAATCATAGTTCAATAAAACTCCAAATAACCAATGTTCTTAAAAAATCTTTCACAATACCAAAATCCACAATTTAGAATAATCTTCAAAATACTATGAGATCTACAGTGGAATAAAAATAACTAATAATCATTTAAGACTTCAAGTATTATTGACTTCGCCTAAAAACTCCCGCGCTCTACCTTACGAAGCAATCCAAAGGTTCTGTTCCCCAACTAAACTTTAATCTAAAAATAATAATTGATGGGGTGAGCCACACATCTAGTAAGCAATTATATACAATACACAATACACAACAGGATAGAGTCAAGCAAAGCACGAGTATTTTGATTTTTCACAAACTCACTCAATGATATCAAATATAATTATTCCAAAACATATAATGAATCACTTAATACATATTTAATCACATCTTAAAATCATTTGAAAACACATACATATAATTGATCAGAGCACAGTGTCACATATACACTAAATATTCTCACATTCAATCATGTGAGCAGATACCAACATCTAACCCCTGCTGGTGAGAGATCAACACATATTCTCACATACATTCCTGTAAGCGGATTTACACATATATTTGATCAATTCTAAAAAAAAATACTCATTTTGAGTCACATACCACAAAACAAATATATACAAAATAAAATAATTTTCTTAATATCAAAAATTAATCCAGATATAGAGACATATCGAATATCAAAATATTGAATTGAAACGTAATCAAAGGATGCTTGACTTTCTTGGGAAACAAATAGGAACTGAAGAGTTTATATAAATATTTTACAATTTTTGCGTAAATCTGAAAATTTAATTTTGCTAAAAGAAACGTTTTAAATACTTTTTGAAAAAATAGGAATATGACTTTGAAATCACTTGTTTTTGAACAAATATAAAGATCAAGAACCTTTTTAAAAAAACTTACATTGAAACTCAATTCTTTTTAGAAAATAGTTTTGTTTAGATATCATCTTTTAAATGAGATTTGAACATTCAAAACGTTATTTAAATTTTGAAGTTTCTCTTTAAAATATTGTTCAAAAGTCAAAGTTTCTTTTTCAATGGTGCAAAAATGCTTTCGATAAACTTTAGAAAACGGAAGCTTAAAAATATAACTTTGGAAAACCTTTAATTTCTAAGAACCTAAAAACAAAACTTGTGTATATTATGCATAATTACTTACCTCTCTTGCTAATATATCCGAACACAGCTAAGCACTTTTAGTCTTCCGTAAGCTCTAAACAGAAAATTACTTTAATCAATAAGCATGAAATTTCATGATCATAAACTACTTCCTAAAAACGCTAAAATCCTCCACAACCTTCTCTTTTTCCTAGAGTCACAATATAGGCAGAACTATTTCCCATACGTAGAAACATCCAATCCGAGTATACCTATTAGTTTTTCTAAAACAATCGACCAATATATCAAATATCAAATTAAACCAACTACAAGACTTCATGTTATTACTGAACGCCACCTTCTCTTTAGGGTAAATCCTAAACTAGTAATATAATCAAAGAATTCAAAGTCTAGTCTAGTCCTATATATACCAAAATCTTTCACACGCCAAAGTCTAATAACCAAATTAATCATGGCAACGATACACTTAAACAAAAATTCTGTTAATCCTTAATCACAAGCCAATATTATATGACAATAGTTCTAATAAAAAGTATAGATCTGCCCTTGTCAAGACTAGGGAATGATTACCTGATGAAAGATCATTTTTTTTATGTCCATGCTTTTTTCTTTTTTTCTTTTTCTTTTCGACTTTTGGTTAACGCATATAATGAAGAAACCCTAGAGCCTTCCAAGATTTTATAGCTTCTAATTAACCTCAAATTAAGGTATTAATAACTACTAACCTATTTAGGGATTCCAATGACTCTTAGACTTCTTATCCAAATAGATTTTTATTCTCTCATCCTTTTCCTTAACTGATAAGGAGACTAAATGCTTTAATTCCTTAATCTTTCTATAACTGAAACAAAATAAATGAGGACTACACGTTACCTAATTGTGCAGTCTCTTGTTTCATCTCTTACTTTGGGTAGTAAACTTTGTTTGGCCACAAAATTACACCTCACATGTAGCATATCCAAAAACTAACTATGTAAATAATCCTATCATGACACTACGTGTTTATCCACATCACCTCTCAAAGCTAAAATAATAATAATATTAATAATGATGATAAAATCGGGGTATTACATCTGGTCTTCAAGGCTCTCAGTGACCATTAAATACCCATATTCAAAGTATGAAATGTTATGCAACAGATGCTATGTCAAATCCTAGATCTAGGTTTAAACTTAAGAACCTTAAATCTACCATTTTATTTTGTGTAAAAATTTGATGATAATGATTAATGAAAAATTTAATTTTTAGTTCTCATAAAAGAAAAAAAGAAAGGATTTTTAACAAAAATTCAAATCTGGTTGGGATTTTTAAATATGAGGAAAAACAAATTTTTCTTCGAAAACATAAATTTTTTATTGAAAAAATTTATTTGTGGAGCATATGCATATATTGAGATTATAATATTCTCAATATTAGCCTGCAAATGGAGTATGGGCGTTTATATATAACTTGTACTAAACCAGACTCTCATTTCAAAACCTATTGATCTTCTATACGCATCTTCTAACTTTTCCATATAGTTCCATCTCTATTTTTCTTCTTGTTTTGGATTGACATCTTCAATTGAAAGTGTTTTTCCATTACAAAACCTCTCTATATATGTCTCTTACTTAGATTATCAAATACGTGTAAGTATTTAATATGGAAATTGTAGGAAGTTAAGTGCAAGAACACCTTGATTTTCAAGGCATGGAAACGATGTCTATCACTAGTAGCTGGCAACAAAAAATGTTGTTCATCTTCATCTACCACTTTCAGTTCATTGAAAAAGCGCAAGAAGAATCGACAAGTAGCTCCGGAAGGTTGTTTCGCAGTCTATGTCGGACCTCAAAAACAACGATTTGTGATCAAGACCAAGCTTGTTAATCATCCTTTGTTCGCGATGCTGCTAGAGGATGCTGAATTGGAATATGGGTACTGTTAGGTTCTAAGAATTAGGAACTAATGTATTAGAACTTCAATTTGTAATGTTGGCAAACCATGATCAAAACAATGTTTAGTCTTGTGTTAGACTTGCTCAAAGTATGGCTCTTAATGTAAAGTTGGAATCGAGTTTTATGCAGAATTCACTGTGCACTTTCTGCCTGACTCGATCGATCGAAAATTAGACTCGATCGATCGAAAATCGTGCAGATTGTTTTTCTGTAGAATTTTCCAACTCAGCCCTAGCCCACTTAATGTATAGGGTTTTATGTTTTGCCCTAAGTATATAAGGGAAAACCCTAGCCACGTTTTTAGAGTGCTGTTTCTCAGAGTTCTATTTGTCAGAGTTCTGTTTTGCTGTGTTTGTTAATCTCATTGTGAGATCTAGAGGTGTTTGCCTTCACATACATTTAGGGTTTACAAACTCAAGACTTATGTCTAGAGCTTGATAAATCATACAGTTGCAGAGTCAAAGATCTTAAAGAGAAATACAAGCAGGTGCACTTGTGGATTGCTGAAGAATTCAAGAAAGAAGGAGTCCGTAGATCTCGGAGCTATCATGGGGTCGTGGTAGTAAGTTTCCTACACTTGGGTAGCAATAGGATGTTAGTGGTCTAAGTCTTATTGTGTAAACTTCAATTCTTTCATAGTGGATTCAGTTTACCTTGAGGATAGCTAGGTTAAATCCTCCCCAGGTTTTTTACCGGTTTGGTTTTCCTGGGTCATCAGATCTTTGTGTTCTTTAATTTCCGCTGCTTTACTGTTTTTGCTTATTTGTGTTAACCTAGATTTAATTAAATTACCTAAGTTAATCACTTGGCTAATTCTCTAGGTTAATATGTTGGGTTTAAGGGGTCTAAACGAACTGACAAGTGGTATCAAAGCGGGTAGCTTTTGTATTTGATCTTTTGATCTTTTAGCTGATCCTTGACCCCTGTTGTCATGGAACACGGACACTCTCTTGTTGTTCCACCTCACTTTGATGGAAACAACTATGCTTATTGGAAAGTAAGGATGAAAGCATTCCTGAAATCCATTGATGAGAGAGTTTGGAATTCCGTTGAGTACGGATGGGAGAAGCCCACTACTCTTGTGAGTGAGTGGCAAACTTCTCAAAAGGAGGCAGCCGCTTTCAATAGCAAAGCTATGAATGCTATTTTTAATGCTGTTTCTATGGAGGAATTTAAGAGAATCTCTAATGTTAAGGTTGCTCACACTGCTTGGAAAATCCTCCAGACTGTGCATGAAGGCACAAAGGCAGTTCAGATAAATAAATTGCAGCAGTTAACCTCTAGATTTGAAAGCATTAGAATGAATGATAATGAATCTTTTGATGAATTCTATGCTAAATTGAATGATATTGTTAATTCTGCTTATAATTTGGGTGAAATCTATGATCAACCTAAAATTGTTAGGAAGATTCTTAGATCTTTAACTGAGGATTTTAGACCCAAAGTGACTGCCATCACTGAGAGCAAGGATGTGGACTCCATCCCTGTTAATGAACTTGTAGGATCTCTTCAGTCCTATGAGTTAGACCTCCCTAAGACTAACAAATCCAAATTAATGGCTCTTAAGTCTGTTGATGATGTTGAAGATGGTGGATTTGATGATGAACTCTCTGCTACAAAGATTGCCTATCTTGCCAAGAACTTTAGAAACTTTCTTAGGAACAATAACAGAAGGGCAAGAGGCAAGAACACTGTTGAACCTAGAAATTTTAGGAGGAATGATCCCACTAAGGTTAATAACACTGAAAAACCTAAAGAGAAAGTAGGTCAACCTTCTAATAATTCTTTGGGACAACAATGTTATGGTTGTCAAAGGTATGGTCATTTAAAATCTGAATGTCCTACATACTTGAGGTCTAAGGGTATAGCTATGGCTGTAACCCTTAGTGATGATGAAGTTTCTGACAATGAATCTGCTAGTGATGAGGATGGAAACTTCATTGCTTTCACTGCTACTACTGTAGTAAATGAAAGCATGTCTGTTGAAGAGAACCCTTCTGATGGGGAACTCTCTGAGGACGCAGATTTACAGGAAGCCTATAATAAACTTTGCAAAGTTGCTGCAAAGGATGCTATGAATGTTGATTTAGGCTTGAAGAAAATTGCATCTTTGGAACTTGAAAAGAAAAATTTACTTGTGAAATTGTTTGATGCAAATGAGCTTTTGAATAATGTAAAATCTAAGAACATGTTGTTACTTGATAAAGTCAAATGTTTGGAACTTGATTTATCTGTTGCTAGAGAACAAACTAATAGGTCTGCAAGCTCCAAACTTGATATACATGCTGAGTGTTCAAAAGTCTCCTTCTGATAAAACTAGTTTAGGTTTTGTGGATAGCATCTCTGTGCCTAAACCTTCTTCCACTAAATTTGTCCCATCTTCTGAACCTCCTAAGAGTGAGATTGTCAAACCCTTGGTGAGTGAACCTGTCAAATCTGTAGATGTTGCTCCACCTAGGAAGATTAGGGTTGATCTTCAAGCTTCTCATTCTAGAGCTTCTACTTCTACTAAGGGCAAGTTGCATGATAAGCCTGCATGGGTTTGTCATTTTTGTGGAAAATCTGGACACATTCGTCCAAATTGCTTTAAGTTGCAAGCTGCAAAGCGAGCAAGTAAACCTAAAGTACATGTGCCTCAAGCACATGATCCTATGGTACTTATTGGTGAATTGGTAAAGGTGTTAAACCTTTATTCCAATCCTGAAGTTGCTCAGAATTCTAATGTGAATCAAAACTCCAAAGCGAGAATTGCATCTAAAACGTTTTGGATGCAAAAGGCTCAACCTAATTGAGTTTGTCTGACATAGTCCTTGTGCTTCATTGCTCTATCTTTGGTGACCTCTGTTTCTAGGATTTGCATTGCATTACATTCATGCATTTCATTCTAGGATGTTTATTTCTTTGATATAAAAAAACAAAAAAAAACAAAAAAATTTTGCAAATTGTGTTTTTGCTATTTTTTTTTCTTGAATTTGAAGACAAGATTGGTCAATCAAATTTTGCATAACATGTTTATGTACCTTGTTTAGCTTTGATGCACTTATTTCTATTGCACTTTACTAACTAAAGTTTTGTTGTGCATGTTGTGTGGGAAGATGCTATATTTGTTGATCACATGATCTTGATCTTGAAGTCTCATGTCTTTGATTGTCGGACTTGTTCTTATTAAGAAAGGCATAAATAACCATCTCACCACTGTTTACTAGCCAATCATGAACACCTTAGTGCATATCGTAAGATTTTGTGCTCGAGAAAGTGTAGCACATGCACAAAAAGAACATAAGGTGTAGCCTCTATTAAAATTGGTGTGTACATTATTGGACTACAATAATCTCACAAATTCAAATAAAATTGGTGTGTACATTATCCTGGCTTTTATTAAGTTTCTAATCAATTAAATTGAATAAATGAGGCAAATCAAGAAACTTACATGATTGCAAGCTTTTATTCTAGGAGATGTGAGAGTTATATGATGTAACTCTTTAAGTAATAGTCTCTTTTAAATTCATGTGATGGATTTTGTAGAAATTGTGATTGATCAATATGTGCATATCACCTCACATGTTTCTCAAGCTTATGCTAGTTGCACACACTACACAAGTTATTCTTTGCTAAACTGTGTACATGATATTGTGTGTGTTTTTGGCCTGACCAACCAAGTTTGAAATTTTCTGGAAATTGTTGCAAAACATGTTTGCTTGCTTGATTGATTGAGGAAGATTATGAGAAAAGTTTAATCTGAGAGATCTGGGTTGAAAACATGGGTTTTTGGAAAAACATTTCATCTCATACTCATGCATCTTTTTCATAAAAGTTAATGCTTTGAGGAGTTTTTGAGCTAATTTGATTCAATTTTCAAAAATTCAATTTTTCCAAATTTTCGATCGATCGAGTATGTTTTTCGATCGATCGAAAATGTTTTTAAAATCCCTATAAAGTCTCTGTGTGTTTCGATCGGTTCTCGATTGATACTGGATCAATCGAAGGATTTTCGACCGATCGAAAATCGGGCTGAATGTTTTTTAAAAGGTTTTCTTCTCACGTGACTTTTCACTTTTCAAATCTTTTTTAAAACCTTTTTCTCCCTACCAACCAGTCAAGCCTCTTTTCTTGGAGATTTTGTCGTTTTCTTCAAATCTTTTTGCATAATCTCTCTCTCCCAAGTCTAGTATGTCTTTTATGCCCTTTCTTTTGTTTTTATTCTCATGTTTCATGCATTAATTCATGCATTTTTGGGGTATTTTCGCCATTTTCATTTTTGGTATTTTTGGGAGTGATTTTGGCTCTTTCTTTTTCAAAAGAATCATGGGTTTAGTGGGGACACCTTATCTAAGCACTATATGTGGTTTAATTTGATTAATTTGGTGCTTTGTGAAATTTTTAAATTTCTAGGGCTTGAAATTGGGGATTTTGGGGTTTTTGTTCAATTTAATGTAAATTGATAAAATTGGCTTGTTAAATTGATTAATTTGATCATTATATTGTGTCAATTAACTATTGTGTTGATCAATTTATCAATTTGTTGTGTTTTGAAAACTTAGGTTTTTCAAATTGGGCATTTTTGATAAAAATTTCTTGCTCAAGCCAATTTTGTTAATTTGGATTATATTTGAACTTGTCACTGCATTAGTTCATGCATCATTTGCATAATTTGTTCATGCATCATATAGAATTGTTATTTCTATATTTTTTGTTGTGCTAACTTGCAGTCTGCCCTTGTTTTTTGGTTTTGATCCTCTCTTTCTGTGTCTCTCTTTATTCCTTAGCACTATGCCTAGGAAAACTAGAGCCCATAGGACTTCTGACCCTTCACCTTCTTTCGATAGTGAGCGGTTCTCGAGTGAGAAAAACCAAGAGACCTATGAGACCCTGAACCTTAGGCGTCATATCTGGGCTGAGCGTAGGGTCATACTAGATGAGGTAGATCCTGAGGTGAGGCGTAACTTTGAGTGTCGAGGTTGGTTATCTTTGCTCGAGTATGAGCATTCTCCTCCTCCTGCCATCCTGATTAGAGAGTTCTATTTGAACCTCTCTATCCACAACTATGATACCAACACCTTAGTTAAGGTTTGGTTACGAGGTGTAGAGTATCGCATTACCCCTACGGTTGTGTCTGATGCTCTTGGGGTGCCCATTGTTGACCATCCCGTTTTTCCTTATGAGGAGTCTCCACCTCTTGATGACGTGCTGTCATACATCACTGGGTCTTCTATCCAGTGGGGTTCTGATCCTCGGATCACTTCCGCTGAGCTTTTCGAGCTTCACTATCTTTTCTTTAGGATAGCGTGTCATTCTTTGTGGCCTATTTCTCATGTCCACACTATCCCTCTTAAGCGTTGTGTGTTTTTGTACGCGCTTGTTACTGATGCTCCTATCAGTTTTCCTCATTTGTTCCTTCGTTCTTTGAACGAGGTTCATCGGTCTAGCTCTACGGCTCATGCATTATTCTTTCCCGTTTTTATTCATAGGATTCTCCTTTTTCTTGGTTTAGGTGATTTTCCTGCATCTGAGCCTGTTCATGTTATTGCTCCTATTGGTGCTTCCTTTTTGAGGCAAAGGGCTGCTCAACTTCGAGCTAGCTCTAAGCGTCCTAGGGTAGAACCTTCCGGTGTCACTCCACCCCCTTCTTCTTCTACAGATACTCCTGCAGCTGGGACGTCTTCTGATCCTGCTGTTGCTGCTGCTGCTGATGTTCCTCCACCTTTTGATGAGGTTTCTGACCTTCGTCGGACTCTGGATACTGTCGTGACCGTTCAGGCGGCTCATGGTCAGTTATTGGTGGACATCCTTGATGAGCTACGTGCATTGCGAGCGGACTTGGCGAGTTCTCGTCATTCTCCTCCACCTCCTTTTGATGATGAGTGAGTGCCCTTTGGCAATTCGTCACAAAAAAGGGGAGTGCATTCTATTGTGTAGTTCTTTTGTATCTAGGAGATTTTTGTGGAGATTTTCATTTTAGGGGGAGTTTTGTACTTAGTAGTGATACTGCGGAGCTTGTGGAGTTATTAGATTGTATCTAGGCACTTCACTGTGTATTTACATTTTTAGCTCTTGTTTAGGAGATATTTTGTTGAGATAATTTGTTATGTATTGTGTTTCTTGTTTCACTATGCTACTCTGCTTATTGATCTATATTTATGATGTTATTCATAATATATGTCTTTATTTTGTGTCATGTGAAATCAAGAAGTTATTTTTATATATTTCCTGTTTTTTTTCCACACATGCGTTTATGTGTTTGTTAAGTGTTACAGGAATATACAGGTTGATTCAGTCGTGCTGCTGTCTACTTTGCAACTGTTAGATAGTAGTTAGGTTGAATTGGTTAAGTGGCTTTTTATTTTGTAATGGGCTGTTTTATTTTGTAAACTTTGAGTTTTTGTTAAGTCTGTGTTTTGTCACGGATTGCCAAAGGGGGAGTTTGTTAGGTTCCAAGAATTAGGAACTAATGTATTAGAACTTCAATTTGTAATGTTAGCAAACCATGATCAAAACAATGTTTAGTCTTGTGTTAGACTTGCTCAAAGTATGGCTCTTACTGTAAAGTTGGAATCAAGTTTTATGCAGAATTCACTGTGCACTTTCTGCCTGACTCGATCGATCGAAAATTAGACTCGATCGATCGAAAATCGTGCAGATTGTTTTTCTGCAGAATTTTCCAACTCAGCCCTAGCCCACTTAATGTATAGGGTTTTATGTTTTGCCCTAAGTATATAAGGGAAAACCCTAGCCACGTTTTTAGAGTGCTGTTTCTCAGAGTTCTGTTTGTCAGAGTTCTGTTTTGCTGTGTTTGTGAATCTCATTGTGAGATCTAGAGGTGTTTGCCTTCACATACACTTAGGGTTTACAAACTCAAGAATTATGTCTAGAGCTTGATAAATCATACAGTTGCAGAATCAAAGATCTTAAAGAGAAATACAAGCAGGTGCGCTTGTGGATTGCTGAAGAATTCAAGAAAGAAGGAGTCTGTGGATCTCAGAGCTATCATGGGGTCGTGGTAGTAAGTTTCCTACACTTGGGTAGCAATAGGATGTTAGTGGTCTAAGTCTTATTGTGTAAACTTCAATTCTTTCATAGTGGATTCAGTTTACCTTGAGGATAGCTAGGTTAAATCCTCCCCAGGTTTTTTACCGGTTTGGTTTTCCTGGGTCATCAGATCTTTGTGTTCTTTAATTTCCGCTGCTTTACTGTTTTTGCTTATTTGTGTTAACCTAGATTTAATTAAATTACCTAAGCTAATCACTTGGTTAATTCTCTAGGTTAATCTGTTGGGTTTAAGGGGTCTAAACGAACTGACAGGTACAATAGTGAAGGCCCTCTTGTGCTCCCTTGCGAAGTTGATTTGTTTTACAAAGTGTTGGCAGAGATGGACAGCAGCGAGGATTTTAGTCCTGGTTGCGGCTTTGCTAAAGGTTATTCCTTAATTCTGTCTAGTCCAGCTCGTCGATCCAACATTGTTAGCATTAACAAGGGTCATGATGCCTATAGTCTTCTTAGTCCATCAAATTCGATGATTAAGATGAATCATGTGATTATCATGTGATTGTTTAACAGATCTTTATTATTTACATGTGATTATCATGTGATTATCATGTGATTAAGATGAAGGCCCTATAGTCTTTATTATTTACATAGTTGAAGACTCAAAATTACCATTCATTATCATGTGATTGTTTAACAGATCTCTTTTTTCTTTTCTTTTTTTTACTACTTTTTCAAAATGGAAATTTTTTAAAGGAAAAAATCTCACATCTTTATGCTACCTCAATCTTAACCAAGTAATTATAAATAAAAAATTCCTTAACCAAAACACCAATAATTGTCTCACCCTTTTTTTCGCTAAATATTAGTGCATGATGTTGATTTACCATTATTTTAGTTGTTTTATTAATGTAATACTAGACATGGATTTGAAATTTTAACTATAGTTTTTGTTTTTTTTTTTTTTAAGAATTGTGTGAAAGAATAAATAAATTTTTTTTTTAAAAATTATAATGTGGATTGTCTGTACACAAATTCGATTCTCCAGCCCAAATAGCGAATGGATCAGCTCAAAAGACCCAAAACAATAAAATTTGTAAAGAGTAGGTAAAGAAAGCTGGGCTAGCCCAAATGAGACAATCAATAAAATGGGTTCAGTTGATAAGGAGAATGGAATAAATAAGTTTTATTTCCAGAAACTGTCCTCGGCTAACGTCCAAGGAGGTCAATTATGTTATAGATTGTTCTAAGTTACACGTTTGGTTCTTAGTGTATACAGTGTTTTCTTCCTTGATTTTTTCCTTCTTTCCCCTCCCCTCCCCCCCCCCCCCCCCCAATTTCTATGAAGGATTTCTTCACATTATATAATTCCATTCAGATCATCTTGATCCTACACTTGTTGATCATCTGAGTCTTCACTTGAGTGCCCGTCCCATCAGACACCCTCTTTGACCTTCTGTGAGTCCTGGTAGCCAAGGCTACACTATTTAGAAGTCTTCTCCACATAAATGTGACCAGAAGAGTAGTTGCAGCGTATTTAATGCGGTAGTAACAACTTTTCTTTAGATATTTTTGGGGCTTCCCTTCTCGGATCGTCTCTACCCTTCTCATATTTATCAAGCTTCACCCTGGGGTCCTTCGTGCTTATTTATCTCTCCTCGGACTATACATCGCCCTTGGATAAAGCTTAAGGCCCAATATATGATTTTGGGCTCTTATCCCTACATGGATAGAATAAAAAATCGGTCTAACCTCAGTCAGACCTCACTACAAAAAAAACGACCTATTGCGGCAGGCCAAAAACCGCCGCTGAAGCCCCAAAACTGCCACTAAAGGTACATTTGACCTTTTAGCAGCGGGTGCTATTGCGGCGGTCCTTCCTGCCACCGTTTCGGTGCCGCTATAGACCTATTGTGGCGGTAGAAAAAAGCGTCGCTATAGATACACTTTTTAGCGGCGGTTTTGGTTTATTGCGGCGGGCATCAAGCCGCCACTATACAATGTTCAAAACGGACTAATTGTACTTTTAGCGGCGGGTAAAAACGCCACTAAATGTATGTACCTTTAGCGGCGCATCGACCCGCCGCTATATGTTTGAACCTATAGCGGCAGGTGATAAGCACCGCTATAGGGTTTTGTTTAAATCATAAAATGTGAACCTATTGCAGCGCTTTTTGACCGCCGCTATAGGTTCTTTTTTTTTTTTTCTTTCTTTTCTTTTCTTCTTCCAGTGGGCTTTAAAACCACTGTTTGCATCAAATATATTGTTCAGACCTGTTTAGAACCTGTAATAATTTTAGCTTTACTAACACAATACCATAAATGTAATCCACCGCTAGATTACATTTTCTCCTTAGACCTACCATGCATGCAAAATTATAAGATATGACATCTATAAAAACGTTTAAATTTTCAATTTTTGTATTTGAAAATAATATACAAAACAGGAGTTTAGGGATATGTATATAATAAGGAGCTGTTCCTGAGGTTGAAAGAAGAAATTTCCTTGGTTGTACTCTTATTTCAACTGGTGCTTTTGCTTCTTGTGGTCATTAAGGAGCTATTTTCTTTAGGGAGTTTAAAGATTTGCATTTAAGAGAAAGAATAAGTAGAAATTTAGATCTAGCCTTAATTTGAGATTCATGGAAAATTATAAGAAAAAGATAAATATTAATCTTACTCCAGCTTCCTCAGTATCACACTTAAGTATCCCCAGCATCACAACTCGGGGAAAATAATTGTATCAGTATCACACAAACCTCAATAGCATAGTTGTTAAAAAAAAATCTCATAAAACTTGTGTTCTATTACTTGGAAGTGTAAATCAATATTTATTGAAAATTAAGCCTAACTCTACTAGGACTTTGTCTCCATGGGCTTTTAAGTACTATGTCAAAACTAGTTACCACTTCAACCCAAATAAAAACCAATAACTTAAAAAAGCTCATAATAAGACCTTGTGGATGACTCCAGCCTATTTCAGTAATCTATAAAAGAAGCCATTCACTCATAAATTTAACTAAACTAGCAACTTTCTAATGCAGAGAAACATAGAAGGCCATCTGATGTTCTTCTTGCACCTTTGGAAATTGACTAATAAATTTCAGTATTTAATTTTTGATGTGGATGTCAGTGATTTTCTGTGCACCTCATAATATTCTTGAGCCATACCATTAACTATCCAAGGGCTTTTTTACAAATTCTGTCTGGTTTTGGGCTCTTTTTTTTTTTTTTTTTTTTTTGCTAATTACCCAAAGGTGCTTTTTTACTAATGTTGCCCGGACTTCTAAAAGAACTTCCGGCTCTATTTTGGTGTAGACTAGATTCATACCTTAGATTTCTTATTTTACCAGCTAAGCTTACTAAAACTCATTAATTATCTTAAGATTTTTAGAATCAAAATAAATTGGAGCAAAGCCCAATAATTCACATCCTCAAAGATGTTGGGTTGTAGCCATGCTTTACTCATTCATATGAGTACTATTCTATTTGCCTATAGTACCTTTTCAAGTAGAATTCCATAGTAAAATTCCATAGTAGAATTCCATAGTAGAATTCCATAGTTAAAAAAGAAAAAAGAAAAAAAAAGTCTACAATCCAAGTTGATTGAGATTTTCCTAGCCATATAAGACAGATTCATCTTTTAATAAGTTGGGTTATATTCCTATATGATGCCAAATCTATGTGCAATTAATGCACTCCATTCAAGCCAATTTTCTAACAAGTTTTTCAGCATATATGACTGCAATAGCAAGAATGATAAACTCAGA
Organism: Lithocarpus polystachyus; assembly: GCA_033629205.1. NCBI lineage: Eukaryota > Viridiplantae > Streptophyta > Magnoliopsida > Fagales > Fagaceae > Lithocarpus > Lithocarpus polystachyus. The sequence goes on along the minus strand of CM066171.1, from coordinate 2,555,167 downwards.
TTCCCCAAAGAAACATTAGCATAATGCAAACTGAAACATCAACAAACATAGAAAAAAAAATAAATAAATTAACCAAATAAAGTAATAAAGTCAGCACACCTAACCTAATTGAAACGAACAGTTTGGTTACCCAGGAAAATTTAAAATAATAAAAAAAAAATTTCTCATTTGGGGTCTTTTTGGATAGGCTGGGAGACCACAACAAAGAAAGAAAAAAAAAAGATAAAAAAAAGAAAGAAGACCACAAAAAAGCTATAACTTTTACTTACAATAATACAATTGGCCACTAAAATACAACTCTTTCTCTTATCAGGAACCAAAAAATATCTCCCATAAAAAAATAAAAAGGAACCAAAAAAATCATATCAAAAGCTCACTAAAAAACATACACACAAAATATATATATTAACTAAAAACATATATTTGAATGATTATTTGAGGAGTGGAATAAGGATCATACAATCCCAAAGAATTAATACAGATTTTGCCCAAACGTGTGAAAACAATAAGCCCAATATCCCTAGCAAAATACACAAATCACAACAATTCACAAAAAAGTGACTAATCTGCTTTTATTTTTTTAATGAAGACTAAGCATGAGAAAAATAAAGAATTATAATACCAAAAAGAAAGAATAATCAAAAAATATTTTACCCTTCAAAAAAAAATCTCAAATAGTTTGAAAAAAACAAACAAAAAAAATGCCAAACAAAATACGCAAAACAGAACAAATCACAAAATAATGACCAATGCTCTGTTAATGAATGTAATTAACATCAATAATGAACTCAAGAGATCAATCCAACACACCATGTATAACTTAGACCCATCTCTATATTAAATATACAAAGACGGACATGTTGCAGTTCTGAAGTTCCCTTTCATCTTCACCAAACTTTCAATTTTCATAAACTGAGTCAAAATGTAGTATATGAATCACAAATGAGAAAATCTCTCCCAGAAGAGTGCATCATATTGTACCTCATTAGCAAAAATGCTAATAGCAAAAGAAAAACAAAGAGAATCAACTTTGTTTTCGTTAGTAGGAGTGGACAAAGGAGCTATAGCCCTAAGCCCCAAGCTCACCCCAAGAACCTAGGATAGCTTGAGGACCTACAAAACGGATATCCACTAATAGAGTCTTCATTGGAAACAACAAAAAATACTAACTAATTAAACTATAAGACGCTTGTCTATGTGAGTTTTAATTAATTCAACTAATAGAGTCTATAAAAAGTAAAAAGAGAAAAAGCATACACAACTTATAATAAATGCTATAAGCCTATAACCTTAAACATATTAGTTGATGAGGTGCTGAAGTTTAATACAGCTAGCACAGTGTGTTTGAAAACTCTAAAATAAAGTGGACCAGTGTTGGTCTGAGGGAGAAATATCAAATTAATGTGTTTGCTTTTTCAACGGTTCACATATATTGTACAAAAAAAATAAAGAACATAAACAATTATCAGATTTAAATATCTATATTGTATAAAAAAAATTGATTTGATAAAGTCACCATCAAATAGCAATACATTATTTCAAAATAGTTAATAAATTCTAGAAATGAGCATTGAGCCACACATAGTTTGCATATGGTCAGCTTTCTATTGTCAGCCAGGATTTGAAATGGGCCATGCCTCAAAATTTCATCAATAATATAAATGAGACAGCACTATTACCGCATAAATAACATATCTTGATGGCAATTTACAGCCTAAAAGGCTAAAACACATACACATACACATACACATACTAGAAATTAATAAAATTATTAATCATTTATAGCAATAATCTTTGAGGTAGGGATAAATCATCATTCCTACTGAGATCTATGACATTTAGAAAAATAATATTGATTTGAAAAAAAGGAAAAAAAAAATACTAAACTCAGGTGTGTCTTAACTCCAAATCCTTGGGTACTCTTAGTTGTGTGCATATGTGCCTGTATGTAATCTATAAAAATTCTTTGGTATTCTTTTACATCAAAATTCAGTCTTGAAAAGATATCCTAGAATAAAGTCAAACTGCTAATATTTACAATCTCTTATCTTACATTAAACATTTTCATCACACTAATAGAGGGCAAAACAATCACCATGATCCCTTACCTCATAAACGTCATTATAATTGCAAATAAATACTTCAAACCTTTCTTGCTTTAACACACACAAATATATAATTAACAATTGGGAGAACAGCGCTCACTGACCTTTGCTTTAGTCTGGAGTTTATTTGCAAATAACAGGTACTGCCTCAGTGAATAATCTTTTGAGTTACCAAGTGCCGCCACCATAGCCATTCTCTCCGGCGCCGGCGCCACCTCCCATCGCCGAAAATTCTAAACCATCAATCACCGAAGCTCTACGCGGACACATCCTCCTCAGAAGGAAATCTCGCCAAAATAGAGAAAGTAAAAAAAAATTAAAGATTTAAGAAATGGAAAATAGTATACAAGATAGCCAAATAGGGACTTACGGGCATCGATGCGTCGGGAGGAGGGTCGGTGAGAAGGAGTTTGAGTTCCTTTTGCATTCGGAGGTAGAGACTTAGAGAGAAAATTAGGGATGGAGGTGGTTGAAGAAAAGAGAAGATAAGAGAAAATGTGGTATTTATATCATGCTACTAAGGTTTTTAAAAAAAATTAAATAGCGAAAAACCCACGCGAAGGCTCGAACTTGGGATTAGTTAGCCAAAACACAAGGAGCATACCACTAGGCCATTGATCAATTATGTCTTAAAGTTGCATAAATATATATATATATATATATATATATATATATATTATAGGGACACAGATTGGAGAATCCGGCCCAAAGGTGGGTGGATTCGTCTAAAGAGGCCCAAGTACAATGAATTTGTAGAGAGTAGGTTACGAAGGACTGGGCTAGTGGAAGTTAGACAGCCAATTGACTAGGCGGGATCAAGCACCGATATACGATTTGGGGGTTTGATACTGATTAACGTCCGAGGATCGCTGTCTCCAGTTCCTTTTTTCCTTCTTTCTCTTTCTTCCTTTTTTTCTTCTCCGCTCTCCCCTTTTTATATTCCTTCCCCTCTTTCTCTGAACCCTCCACGTGTGGATGTTGTAATTTCTTTATTGACATCTGTCCCTTCCCATCTTTCCAAAATCCTCTATATATAAATCGTTGGACTAGAAATCACTGTTCAGATGTCTTCTCCACATAAATGCGGCCCGGGAGTTAGTTGCGGAGCATTCAATGCGGGGTTGGCAGCCTTCTCCCTTGATATTTTGGGATTTTCTCCCAGTGCACGTCTCCGCAGTGTTGTCCCCGCCCAGTGGAATCTTCTGGGGGATACTCCTGACTGGTGGAACTCCAAGTCTTTCCTCGATTTTACTTGACCGAGGTGGAGGGTGTCCTCGGCAGAATCCTGGTATCGCTGAGCTCACACTTCGCTCTTCAGACTGCCGGTTCGGACAGACTAGGCCGATCTGAATCATCCTCGAACCGTTCTCAGTCCTCGGCTTGGGCTTGTGGGCGCGCTACACAAGTGGATGGGAAGCTTAGGGCCCATTACCCTTACTGGCGTGATGTTTAGTTCGGCCCATCTCTCCTAGCAGCCAATTGTCCCCACATATATATATATATATATATATATATCGGTTCAGTTCAGTCCATGAAACTTTTGTGTGGGAAATGAAAGATGTAAGTGGGAAAAAAAAATTGGGGAAATATTTTGCGGGAGGGGAAAAGACAATTGGGAGGAAAGAGTGAAAAAAATAGTTAGGTGTGGGAAAGAGTGAAAAAAAAAAAAAAAAAGGCATAAATGCATTTTTTGTCCCTATATTTTGGGGTTATTTCTATTTTGGTTCTTACTTTTTTATTTTATTGATTTTAGTTCCTAAAATGAAAAATGCGTTCTAATTTGGTTCTCATCGTCATCTCACTAACGAAAAATGCTTACATAGTAAATGGAGTGCAATGTTTACACACCAAATTGCTGACATGATTATTTAAAAAAATTTTAAAAATTGTATTTAGCAAATTAAAAATTCCAAGCCAGCATTTAATAAATAAAAAAATCACATAATTTTTTTTGAATTTCTAAAATTTTTTTTTAAATAAAATAAGATAATTAAATTAAATTTTTTTTATTCATTTCATTATTATTAATTTTTTGGAAGAGCATATTTATGTTCTTTGTGTTATTTCCAAAATATAACTCATATTCTTAGATCAAAATAACTTATTTTTGAATTCATATTTTGAAAATCCAACCGTTGGATCACATTTTCTATATGTTCTTAATATGCATGCCAATTTTCATGCCAATCAGATGTAATTTACAATTTGATCTTTAAACTCATCGTTTATGCGTTATCTTAAATTATAAAATCTTGAATTTAAACAATTGATTGATGACATGGCTATTAATCTTTGATCGCCTTGAAATTTTGTAAGCATGAAAAATATATGAAGATAACGTAATCTAACGGTAGATTTGTCAAAATTCACATTGAATTAAGAAATATAGGGTTGGGTTATAGTTACACTTGATGTAACTCTAAAAAATGTTACATCAACCAATAACTTATTTTTGAATTCATATTTTGAAAATCCAACCGTTGGATCACATTTTCTATATGTTCTTAACATGCATGCCAATTTTCATGCCAATCGGATGTAATTTACAATTTCATATTTAAACTCATCTTTTATGCGTTATTTTAAACTACAAAAATTTGAATTTAAATAATTGGTTGATGACATGACTATTAATCTTTGATCATCTTGAAATTTTATAAGTATGAAAAATATATGAAGATAACGTAATCTAGCGGTAGATTTGTCAAAATTCACATTGAATTAAGAAATATAGGGTTGGGTTCATGTTACACTTGATGTAACTCTAAAAAATGTTACATCAACCAATAACTTATTGTTGAATTCATATTTTGAAAATCCAATCGCTGGATCACATTTTCTATATGTTCTTAACATGCATGTCAATTTTCATGCCAATCGGATGTAATTTACAATTTGATATTTAAACTCATCTTTTATGCGTTATTTTAAACTATAAAATCTTGAATTTAAATAATTAATTGATGACATGGCTATTAATCTTTGATTGCGTTGAAATTTTGTAAGCATGAAAAATATATGAAGATAACGTAATCTAACGGTAGATTTGTCAAAATCAACATTGAATTAAAAAAATATAAGTTTGGGTTCAAGTTACACTTGATGTAACTCTAAAAAAATGTTACACCAACCAATAACTTATTGTTGAATTCATATTTTGAAAATCCAACCGTTGGATCATATTTTATATATGTTCTTAACAAACATAACAATTTTCATGCCAATCGGATATAATTTACCTCTTAAACTCATATTTTATGCGTCATTTTAAACTACAAAAACTTGAATTTAAATAATTGATTGATGACATGGCTATTAATCTTTGATCACCTTGAAATTTTGTAAGCATGAAAAATATATGAAGATAATGTAATCTAACGGTAGATTTGTCAAAATTCACATTGAATTAAGAAATATAGGGTTGGGTTCAAGTTACACTTGATGTAACTCTAAAAAATGTTACAACAACCAATAACTTATTGTTAAATTCATATTTTGAAAATCCAATCGCTGGCTCACATTTTCTATATGTTCTTAACATGTATCTCAATTTTCATGCCAATCGGATGTAATTTACAATTTGATCTTTAAACTCATCTTTTATGCGTTATTTTAAACTATAAAATCTTGAATTTAAATAATTGATTGATGACATGGCTATTAATCTTTGAACGCCTTGAAATTTTGTAAGCATGAGAAATATATGAAGATAACGTAATCTAATTGTAGTTTATTCAAAATCCACATTGAATTAATAAATATAGTGTTGGATTCAAGTTACACTTGATATAACTCTAAAAAATGTTACACCAACCAATAACTTATTGTTGAATTCATATTTTGAATATCCAACCGTTAGATCATATTTTCTATATGTTCTTAACATGCATGCCAATTTTCATGCCAATCGGATGTAATTTACAATTTGATATTTAAACTCATCTTTTATGCATTATCTTAAATTATAAAATCTTGAATTTAAACAATTTATTGATGACATGGCTATTAATCTTTGATCGCCTTGAAATTGTTTAAGCATGAAAAATATATGAAGATAACGTAATCTAACGGTAGATTTGTCAAAATTCACATTGAATTAAGAAATATAGGGTTGGGTTCAAGTTACACTTGATGTAACTCTAAAAAATGTTACATCAACCAATAACTTATTTTTGAATTCATATTTTGAAAATCCAACCGTTGGATCACATTTTCTATATGTTCTTAACATCATGCCAATTTTCATGCCAATCTGATGTAATTTACAATTTGATATTTAAACTCATCTTTTATGCGTTATTTTAAACTACAAAAATTTGAATTTAAATAATTGGTTGATGACATAACTATTAATCTTTGATCATCTTGAAATTTTATAAGTATGAAAAATATATAAAGATAACGTAATCTAAAGGTAGATTTGTCAAAATTTACATTGAATTAAGAAATATAGATTTGGGTTCAAGTTACACTTGATGTAACTCTAAAAAATGTTACTCCAACCAATAACTTATTGTTGAATTCATATTTTGAAAATCCAACCGTTGGATCACATTTTTTATATGTTCTTAACATGCATGCCATTTTTCATGCCAATCGGATGTAATTTACAATTTGATATTTAAACTCATCTTTTATGCGTTATTTTAAACTACAAAAATTTGAATTTAAACAATTGGTTGATGACATGACTATTAATCTTTGATCATCTTGAAATTTTATAAGCATGAAAAATATATGAAGATAATGTAATCTAACGGTAGATTTGTCAAAATTCACAACGAATTAAGAAATATAGAGTTGGGTTCATGTTACACCTGATATAACTCTAAAAAATGTTACACTAACCAATAACTTATTATTAAATTTATATTTTAAAAATTCAACTGTTGGATTACATGTTCTATATGTTCTTAACGTGCATGCCAATTTTCATACTAATCGGGTGTAATTTATCATTTGATCTTTAAGTGGGAAGGCGAAAAAAATAGAGGAAAATTTTGGGGCTGGGAAATTTAAAGGTCTATTGCGGCGGTCCAACCCGCCGCAAAAAGGAGTAAATATTGCGGCGGGTCATTCACACGCCGCTATAGCTAAGCTTAACGCTGCTAAAACTGGTCTATTGCGACGGGTCATTGGCCCGCCGATGTAGATCGCTGCAAAATACTAGAACTATTGCGGCGGGCATATGGAACACCGCAATAGACCTCATGTACAGTGGTGGGCCAAAAACGCGCCGTAATAGGCGGCATATAGCGGCAATTTTTGCACCCGCCGCAATAGCTCGTTTTTCTTGTAGTGCCTTGAAAATATCAAGCGTGCCAATTGACTTACAGAACTCTTGATCATAAATATCTATTATTGATTTTAAAAAAATACAAAAAAAATTAATGCTAATAATGCATCGTTGTCAACCTCTTGTATTAATATTCAAACTTTTTAAATTCTTGAACAAAGAACTTTGACTCCTCCTAAGTTTGAATCCTGGTTCCGTCCTTATCTATAATGGATGCATGCATAGACCCCCAAAATTAGTAATTATTGATGGTGATGGATGGTCAAGAATTGATCATTAAAAGTAACCTGAAAGGTTTAGGTATCCAAATTTTCAAATAAGATGACTGACTTTAGCTATTTCAGATCAAATTCTTCGGCACCTCCCATGTGAAGAACAGATATCAATAAGCTGTTGTTACCTTCTTTTTCTGGTAAGCCCCTTTTCACACAATCTCTGCAACCTATTCCTTGTAAATGACTAACTTCTATTTCCATTAGTCTACACGTTAAAGGGAAGGGCTTATGAGTGTGTATGAGAATGACATTTTAAATTTGTCTCCCTGTCCTAGGTGGGTTGGTAGTTGGTACCTAGAAAGGTTCGCGGGCCGGTGGGAAAAATTATCATATACGTCAACATGCAAGATATCTCATTGGTGGTGGAGACTACACACCGGTAAACTCCACATATTACGAGAGATTGATTGTCTGCAAGCATTACATAAAATGTTAGGTTTTAGATGTTGACATATTCTTTGCAACAAAATCAAGGGTTAAATTTCAATGTATTGAGTGGAAAAGTGAAAGGATTGAAAATTGTGAGAGGATGGAAAAGTGGGAGAATAGAAAATATTTAGTTTTCCCTCTTGTGTGTTTGGTTGGAGGGATGGAAAAGTGGGAGGGTGAAAAACTCTTTTGTTTGGTTGGAGAGAAAAAGGGAATGATGGAAAATGTAATTTATATAAATTGACTATTATACTCTTATTACATAATATGTAAGAAATAAAGTGAGGGGTAGGTGAGACGGTATTCGTGTAAAATGCATTTCTTAGCACTTTTCCCTCCTCGTTTTCCTCCTAATTTGGGAGGATAAAAAAAGTGGATCCAAAGAGAAAACTTTCTCCCCTATTTTCTGTCTCTCCTATTTCCCTTCCTCAACCAAACAGTAGAAAACAGTATTTTCCACCCTATTTTCCTCTCCTTATTTTTCATCCTCTCTGTTTTCACCTCAACCAAACACACCCTTAAGCTAAGGAGTGAAATATGTTAGGTTCTAAGAATTAGGAACTAATATATTAGAACTTCAATTTGTAATGTTGGCAAACCATGATCAAAACAATGTTTAGTCTTGTGTTAGACTTTGCTCAAAGTATGGGATTTAATGTAAAGTTGGAATCGAGTTTACTGCAGAAGTAACTGTTCACTTTCTGCCTGACTCGATCGATCGAGAATTAGACTCGATCGATCGAAAATCGGGCAGATCGTTTTTCTTCAGAAAATTCCAACTCAGCCCTAGTCCATTTAATGTATAGGGTTTTATGTTTTGCCCTAAGTATATAAGGGAAAACCCTAGCCGCGTTTTTAGAGTTCTGAATGCTGTGTTTGTGAATCTCATTGTGAGATCTAGAGGTGTTTACCTTCACATACACTTAGGGTTTACAAACTTGAGATTCATGTCAAGAGTTATGTAAATCAATACAGTTGCAGAATCAAAAGAGCATAAAGATATACAAGCAGGTGCGCTTGTGATTTGCTGAAGAATTCAAGGAAGAAGGAGTCTGTGGATCTCGGAGCTATCATGGGGTCGTGGTAGTAAGTTTCCTACACTTGGGTAGCAATAGGATGTTAGTGGTCTAAGTCTTATTGTGTAAACTTCGATTCTTTCATAGTGGATTCAGTTTACCTTGGGGATAGCTAAGTTAAATCCTCCCCAGGTTTTTACCGGTGTGGTTTCCTGGGTCATCAGATCTTTGTGTTCTTTAATTTCCGCTGCTTTGTTGTTTTTGTTTATTTCGTGTTAACCTAGATTTAATTAAATTACCTAAGTTAATCACTTGGCTAATTCTCTAGGTTAATCTGTTGTGTTTAAGGGGTCTAAACGAACTTACAAGTGGTATTAAAGCGGGTAGCTTTTGTGTTTGATCCTTTGATCTTTTGAGCTGATCCTTGACCCCTGTTGTCATGGAACACGGACACTCTCTTGTTGTTCCACCTCACTTTGATGGAAACAACTATGCTTATTGGAAAGTAAGGATGAAAGCATTCATGAAATCCATTGATGAGAGAGTTTGGAATTCCGTTGAGTACGGATGGGAGAAGCCCACTACTCTTGTGAGTGAGTGGCAAACTTCTCAAAAGGAGGCAGCCGCTTTCAATAGCAAAGCTATGAATGCTATTTTTAATGCTGTCTCAATGGAGGAATTTAAAGGAATCTCTAATGTTGAGGTTGCTCATACTGCTTGGAAAATCCTCCAGACTGTGCATGAAGGCACGAAGGCAGTTAAGATTAATAAGTTGCAACAATTAACATCTAGATTTGAAAGCCTTAGAATGAATGATGATGAATCTTTTGATGAATTCTATGCTAAATTGAATGATATTGTTAATTCTGCTTATAATTTGGGTGAAATCTATGATCAACCTAAAATTGTTAGGAAGATTCTTAGATCTTTGACTGAGGATTTTAGACCCAAAGTGACTGCCATCACTGAGAGCAAGGATGTGGACTCCATCCCTGTTGATGAACTTGTGGGATCTCTTCAGTCCTATGAGTTAGACCTCCCTAAGACTAACAAATCCAAATCAATGGCTCTTAAGTCTGTTGATGATGTTGAGGATGATAGATTTGATGATGAACTCTCTGCTACAGAGATTGCCTATCTTGCCAAGAACTTTAGAAACTTTCTTAGGAACAATAACAGAAGGGCAAGAGGCAAGAACACTGTTGAACCTAGAAATTTTAGAAGGAATGATCCCACTAAGGTCAATAACACTGAAAAACCTAAGGAGAAAGTAGGTCAGCCTTCTAATAATTCTTTGGGACAACAATGTTATGGTTGTCAAGGGTATGGTCATTTAAAATCTGAATGTTCTACATACTTGAGGTCTAAGGGTAAGGCTATGGCTGTGACCCTTAGTGATGATGAAGTTTCTGACAATGAATCCGCTAGTGATGAGGATGGAAACTTCATTGCTTTCACTGCTACTACTGTAGTAAATGAAAGCATGTCTGTTGAAGAGAACCCTTCTGATGGGGAACTCTCTGAGAATGCAGATTTACAGGAAGCCTACAATAAACTTTGCAAAGTTGCTGCAAATGATGCCATAAATGTTGAGTTAGACTTGAAGAAAATTGCATCTTTGGAACTTGAAAAGAAAAATTTACTTGCAAAATTGTTTGATGCAAATGAGCTTTTGAATAATGTGAAAACTGAGAACATGCTTTTACTTGATAAAGTTAAATGTTTGGAACTTGATTTATCTGTTGCTAGAGAACAAACTAATAGGTCTGCAAGTTCCAAACTTGATCACATGCTGAGTATTCAAAAGTCTCCTTCTGATAAAACTGGTTTAGGTTTTGAAGAAAGTATTTCTATGCTTGAACCTTCTTCCACTAAATTTGTTCTTTCTTCTGAGCCTCCTAAGAGTGAGATTGTCAAACCCTTGGTCAGTGAACCTGTCAAACCTATAGATGTGACTCCACCTAGAAAGATTAGGGTTGATCTTCAAGGTTCTCATTCTAGAGCTTCTACTTCTACTAAGGGCAAGTTGCATGATAAGCCTGCATGGTTTGTCATTTTTGTGGAAAACCTGGACACATTCGTCCAAATTGTTTTAAGTTGCAAGCTGCGAAGCGAGCAAATAAACGTAAAGTACCTGTGCCTCAAGCACATGATCCTATGGTACTTATTGGTGAATTGGTAAAGGCGTTAAACCTTTATTCCAATCTTGGAGTTGCTAAGAATTCTAATGTGAATCATAACTCCAATGCAAGAGTTGCATCTAAAAAGTTTTGGATGCAAAAGGCTCAATCTAATTGAGTCTGTCTGACATGGTCCTTGTGCTTCATTGCTCTATCTTTGGTGACCTTTGTTTCTAGGATTTGCATTGCATTACATTCATGCATTTCATTCTAGGATGTGTGTTTTTTTTTTTTTTTTTTATACAAAAAAAAAAAATTTTGCAAATTGTGTTTTCGCTATTTTTCTTAAATTTGAAGACAAGGTTGGTCAATCAAATTTTGCATGACATGCTTATGTACCTTGTTTAGCTTTGATGCACTTATGTCTATTGCACTTTACTAGCTAAAGTTTTGTTGTGCATGTTGTGTGGGAAGATGCTATATTTGTTGATCACATGATCTTGATCTTGAAGTCTTATGTCTTTGATTGTTGGACTTGGTCTTATTGAGAAAGGCATAAATAACCATCTCACCACTATTTATTAGCCAATCATGAACACCTTAGTGCATATCATAAGATTTTGTGCTCGAGAAAGTGTAGCACATGCACAAAAAGAACATAAGATGTAGCCTCTATTAAAATTGGTGTGTACATTATTGGGCTATAATAATTTCACAATTCATAAAATTGGTGTGTACATTATCCCGGCTTTTATTAAGTTTCTAATCAATTAAATTGAATAATGAGGTAAATCAAGAAACTTACATGATTGCAAGCTTTTATTCTAGGAGATGTGGGAGTTATAGGATGTAACTCTTTAAGTAAAAGTCTCTTTCAAATTTATGTGATGGATTTTGTAGAAATTGTGATTGATCTTTATGTGTATATCCCCTCACATGTTTCTCAAGCTTATGCTAGTTGCACACACTACACGAGTTATTCTTTGCTAAACTGTGTACATGTTATTGTGTGTTCTTTGGTCTGACCAACCAAGTTTGAGAATTTCTGGAAATTGATGCAGAACATGTTTGCTTGCTTGAGTTTTTTTTGGGGGTATTGAAAGAAAATTTTGCTTTGAGAAATCTGGGTTGAATTCATGTGTTTTTGGAAAACATCTCATCTCATACTCATTCATTTTTCTCATAAAATCTGATACTTTGAGAAGTGACTGCACTGAAATTGGTGTGTTTTTCAAAAAATTAATTTTTCCAGAATTTCGATCGATCGAAATTGATTTTCGACCGATCGAAAATGTTTTAAAATCAATGGAAAAGTTTCTGGTTGACTCGATCGATCCAAGCTGAATTTGGATCAATCGAAGCTATTTTCGACCGATCGAATGTAATTTTCGATCGATCGAATGTAATTTTCGATCGATCGAATGTAATTTTCGATCGATCGAATGTAATTTTCGATCGATCGAAACTCGGGATGATTGTTTTTAAAAAGGAGTTTTCCACGTGATTTCTTTACTTTTTCAAAAACTTTTCAAACTCTTTTTGTCTCCTACCAACCGGTCAAAGCCATTTTTGCTGGATTTGTCGTTTTCTTCTGATCTTTTTGCTTAATCTCTCTCTCCCAAGGCCGGTAAGACCTTTTTGCCCCTCCCTTTGCATTTATTTTCAAGTTTCATGTATTTTTTCATGTATTTTTTGGGTTATTTTCGAAATTTTTATTTTGGCAAATTTGGAATTGATTTTGAGTGTTTCTTTCTCAAATTTTTCATGGGTTTTTGTGGGGACACTACACACAAGCACTACAAGTGGTTTAATTTGATTATTTTTGTGATTTGTGGAAAATTGGAAATTCTAGGGCTTGAAATTGAGAAAATTGGGGGTTTTTGTTCAATTTGATTGAAATTGATGAAATTGGCGTGTTGGATTGATAAATTTGATCATTATATTGTGTCAATTAACTGTTGTATTGATCAATTTATCAATTTGTTGTGTTTTGAAAATTTAGGATTTTTCAAATTGGGTATTTTTTGATACATATTACATGCTCAAGCCAATTTTGTAAATTTGGATCATAATTGAACTTGTTACTGCATTAGTACATGCATCATTTGGTGTTCATGCTCATGCATCATATAGATTTGCTATTTTCTATATTTTATGCTGTGCTAACTTGCAATCTGCCCTTGGTTTTTGGTTTTTGCTCTTCTCTTGTTGTGTTTTTTTTCTTTCCTTAGCACCATGCCTAGGAAAACTAGAGCCCGTAAGACTTCTGACCCTTCACCTTCTTTCGATAGTGATAGGTTTCCTAGTGCCCAAAACCAAGAAACCTATGAGACCCTTAATCTTAGGCGTCAAATTTGGGGTGAGCATAGGGTCATCTTAGATGAGGTTGATCCTGAGGTGAGACGAAACTTTGAGCGTCGGGGTTGGTTACCTCTACTTGATTTTGAGCATCCTCCTCCTGCTTCTTTGATTAGAGAGTTCTATTCGAACCTCTCTATCCATGTCTACGATAACAACACCTTGGTAAAAGTGTGGTTACGTGGTATGGAGTATCGCATTACCCCTCGGGTAGTGTCTGATGCTCTTGGGGTGCCCATTGTTGACCATCCCATTTTTCCTTATGAGGAGTCTCCGCCTCTTGATGACGTGTTGTCATACATCACTGGATCTTCTATCCAATGGGGTTCTGATCCTCGGATCACTTCTGCTGAGCTTTCCGAGCTTCACTATCTTTTCTTCAGGATAACGTGTCATTCTTTGTGGCCTATTTCTCATGTCCACACCATTCCTCTTGAGCGATGTGTCTTTTTGTATGCCCTTGTTACTGATGCTCCTATCAGTTTTCCTCATTTGTTCCTTCGTTCTTTGAACGAGGTTCATCGGTCTAGCTCTACGGCTCATGCTTTATTCTTTCCGATTTTCATTCATAGGATTCTCCTTCATCTTGGTCTAGATGATTTTCCTGTTTCTGAGCCTGTTCATATTATTGCTCCTATAGGTGCTACCTTTTTTAGGCAAAGGGCTGCTCAACTTCGAGCTAGCTCTAAGCGTCCTAGGGTAGAGCCTTCCGGTGTCACTCCACCCCCTTCTTCTTCTACAGATACTCCTGCCGCTGGGACGTCTTCTGATCCTGCTGTTGCTGCTGCTGCTGATGTTCCTCCACCGTTTGATGAAGTTTCTGACCTTCGTCGGACTCTTGATACTGTCATGACCGTTCAGGCAGCTCATGGTCAGCTTTTGGTGGACATCCTTGATGAGCTACGTGCATTGCGAGCGGATTTGGCGAGCTCTCGTCGATCTCCTCCACCTCCTTTTGATGATGAGTGAGTGCCCTTTGGCAATTCGTCACAAAAAGGGTGAGTGCATATTGTATATCTTGGAGATTTTTGTAGAGAAGATTTTTGTTTTAGGGGGAGTTTTGAGCTTTTGTAGTTTTTGTGATACCTTGGAGCTTGTGGAGTTATTAGATTGTATCTAGGCGCTTCACCTTGTATTTACATTTTTTGGCTCTTGATTAGGAGATATATTTTGTGATACATTGGTTACTGATATGTTTCTTGTTTCACTATACTTCATTGCTTATTGATTTATATTTATGATGTTATTCATGATATATGTCTTTATTTTGTGTTATGTGAAATCAAGAAGTTTTTTTATATTCCTTTTTTTTTCTTCCACACATGCGTTTATGTGTTTGTTAAGTGTTACAGGAATATACATGTTGTTTTCAGTCGAGCTGCTGTCTACTTTGCAACTGTTAGATAGTAGTTTAGGTTGAATTGTTTAAGTGGCTATTTATTTTGTAATGGGCTATTTCAATTTGTAAACTTTGAGCTTTTTGTTAAGTCTGTGTTTTGTCACGGATTGCCAAAGGGGGAGTTTGTTAGGTTTTAAGAATTAGGAACTAATGTATTAGAACTTCAATTTGTAATGTTGGCAAACCATGATCAAAACAATGTTTAGTCTTGTGTTAGACTTTGCTCAAAGTATGGGATTTTATGTAAAGTTGGAATCGAGTTTACTGCAGAAGTAACTGTTCACTTTCTGCCTGACTCGATCGATCGAGAATTAGACTCGATCGATCGAAAATCGGGCAGATCGTTTTTCTGCAGAAAATTCCAACTCAGCCCTAGTCCATTTAATGTATAGGGTTTTATGTTTTGCCCTAAGTATATAAGGGAAAACCCTAGCCACGTTTTTAGAGTTCTGAATGCTGTGTTTGTGAATCTCATTGTGAGATCTAGAGGTGTTTACCTTCACATACACTTAGGGTTTACAAACTTGAGATTCATGTCAAGAGTTGTGTAAATCAATACAGTTGTGGAATCAAAAGAGCATAAAGATATACAAGCAGGTGCGCTTATGATTTGCTGAAGAATTCAAGGAGAGAAGGAGTCCGTGGATTTCGGAGCTATCATGGGGTCGTGGTAGTAAGTTTCCTACACTTGGGTAGCAATAGGATGTTAGTGGTCTAAGTCTTATTGTGTAAACTTCGATTCTTTCATAGTGGATTCAGTTTACCTTGAGGATAGCTAGGTTAAATCCTCCCCAGGTTTTTACCGGTGTGGTTTCCTGGGTCATCAGATCTTTGTGTTCTTTAATTTCCGCTGCTTTGTTGTTTTTGTTTATTTTGTGTTAACCTAGATTTAATTAAATTACCTAAGTTAATCACTTGGCTAATTCTCTAGGTTAATCTGTTGTGTTTAAGGGGTCTAAACGAACTTACAAAATGCATCTCGCTCAAGTGAATCGAAACTCGCTTGAACAGTGATTCATTAAAGGCTGAAATTAACGTTAAATAAGATAAAACTTTGTGTGACATTTGCTTGAGTGAAATCGTTGGATTTGTGATCCAAATACTTCTAGAAAAAGGATTCTTGCTCAGCTTTAACCCTACTTTGTGCACCTAAATAAATCACATTTTGCATGCATGACTTTTATAGGGATGGAAGGTTATATATTATAACAGAGCTAAAACCTTCAAATCGTAAAGCCTTCTTCCTGAGCTTAAATAGAGAAAACCATCCATATGCCTAAAACAAAAACTAAAAAAACCATTACGTGTTCCTATACATCTTGAGTATTAAACTGTAAACGATAGAGTTTGAGTCTTTTGAGTGACGTTCTGATTCACATGGATGAGGTGCATTCCTGGGGAAAATCACTATAAAAGGATTTTAGTGGTTTTGGGGACTACTACAATAGGAAAGCAATTAAGTAGGACATTTGCAAAGGATACATAGAGATTGAATACTACAAAGATTTTTTTTTTAATATATAAAAATACTGCAATGGTTTTATTGAGTATAAACTGTTGTAATAATTTATTTATGGTGGATTTTTCAACAAGATTAGGTCCCCAATATGCTTTTTCCATCATGGAGGTTGTTCATTGATTTTTCATTTCATTACAAAATTTGAGAGATAAGACCACAAGATATGATTAAAGAGAGACTTTGAGCTAGCTAGCTGCGTGTGTTTGTTATATAGCAAAGTCTTGCTGTTTAGCAAGTAAGGGAATTATCATATTAAGTAATGTATTTATCAGGTTTTAGTAGATCTCAAACAGTTAATTACCATTGGCGATTTAGATCTACCGCGACCACCTTAACTAGATTTCTAAGCCCCATGCAGACTTTTCCCTATTCTCAAAAGCTTTCTTTTGCAATGCTGAAGCATTGGCGGCGCACCAAAACGTCTGCAGGGATTGAAAGTTGAAGCAAGCCTGTGACTTACATGCATTGTTATAATGTTTATAGTGTGATGTATATTTGAAAACATGCATGCAATGTAGGATTTGAATGTATATCATTACATAGATGCATATGCCATTGGCTTGCTTCAATGCTATAGCACCGCCAATAATAGAGAATATTGTGTGTATATGCATGTACGTATACTTAGTCAGCAAAAAAAATGCATGTACGTATACTGGTGCTATTGATCTTGGCGGCCATACTGGTGCTATTAAAGGTCGCAACTGCATTTTATTTACCTTGAGCTCAAAGTAATGACAAAAATAAATTAATTTTAAATTTATAGCTGCCGGGGCTATGATTGATCATATTCATTTTAATTAATTTTGGGGGTTACCATTAAATTTTTAAAACAGTAACCTCATTTTAAAGGCCAAAACCAATTTGTATTTTTTGCCAATGACCCTCTAAGCCATAATATTATTCTGCCCCTCACTTCTTCTTTTATTTTAATTTTATCACCAAGACAATAATTCAAAACACAAAGCAAGACAAACAGATAAAGGAAGAAGTTGCGAACACTTGACACTAGCAAGAAGCTACAAACACTTGATCACATTTAACTATATTGCTTTAAGAACAGATTAAGGAATTCTAAAAAGAACTACAAAAACACCCATTTGAGGATCGAGTGTTCTTCACATTATGAAATAAGCTTCTGGAAATGGTTGGGCCTATAGCGAGGCTAGAATAGGACTTTAGACAATCCATAGAGCCTTCGGGCAAATTGGCCAGGCACATCTTATTGGATTTGCCCTGGCAAATCCGATAAGGTACACTAATTTGAAGCAAGTTTTAGCTCAATCTCCACAGAAGACCCTAATCTGCTCGATGGGTGTCTGACTACTAGGCATCTAGGTCTTCCTTGGTAATCGATCCAAGGGATATTGAGAGTTAACTTGTCTCGGGATAACATAATTACCTTTTTGAATGTATCTTTTCTTTTCTTTAACTAATTAGTAAATCCCTTGCTTGCAATTCTAGAAGGCATTTTGGCATCCATCCCTTCAACCAAACAAAGGTGTTAACATTTACTTGATAGGACAAACGCCTAGTTTCAGGGAGTAGTTCCCGCCAAATCCATGTCTTACTTGTCCTACAATGCTCCAACACTCAACTAAGATAACTGGTTTTAGGCGTCTAGGTTAATTTGCAATCTTTTAGCTACTATTACATTACCATGTTACACACTCAAATCCATTGTGTACACAATGGATTTGACCTCCGCGGATTAACCCTTGTAGTGCTAAAAGTTTTCTTTCTTAGCACACATAATTGGGACACGACATCCTTACTACATGATTCTCTCTTTCTTGAATCAACCACCTACAACTATAACATGATTTATTACCGAAACAGCACACAGTTTTCACTCCACACAAAAAAAAAAGTTTCTTGTTTAATCAAAATCCATTTTAAGGCAAATTGGATAGCTAGGCGCGTGGCTCTGCCAAGTGAGGTTGAGAACATGGGAGAATCAATTGGAGATACCAAAATGAGTGGAGAAAAAAAAGCATATATAATATAACTAAGACTTGTACACATTTCTTGATATGTATTCTTTTTGTTCATTTCGTATAGCATTATATATGATACACATGCTAAAAAAGAAAGCTAGATCAACATGATCTTATAATAAATGGTCATAGTTGATTCATCTTAGTCATCGAATTACAAAGCTAACAATGTTGGATCGACGAGATGGACTAGACAGAATTAAGGAACAACCTTTAGCAAAGCCGCAACCAGGACTAAAATCCTCGCTGCTGTCCATCTCTGTCAACACTTTGTAAAACAAATTAACTTCGCAAGGGAGCACAAGAGGGCCTTCACTATTGTACCCATATTCCAATTCAGCATCCTCTAGCAGCATCGCGAACAAAGGATGATTAACAAGCTTGGTCTTGATCACAAATCGTTGTTTTTGAGGTCCAACATAGACTGCAAAACAACCTTCCGGAGCTACTTGTCGATTCTTTTTGCGCTTTGTCAATGAACTGAAAGTGGTAGATGAAGATGAACAACATTTTTTGTTGCCAGCTACTAGTGATAGACATCGTTTCCATGCCTTGAAAATCAAGGTGTTCCTGCACTTAACTTCTACAATTTCCATATTAAGTACTTACACGTATTTGATAATCTAAGTAAGAGAGATATATAGAGAGGTTTTGTAATGGAAAAATACTTTCAATTGAAGGTGTGAATCCAAAACAAGAAGAAAAATAGAGATGGAACTATATGGAAAAGTTAGAAGATGCGTATAGAAGAGCAAAAGGTTTTGAAATGAGAGTCTGGTTTGGTACAAGACTCATCTATTACTCCAATATTGCTTCAGTCATATATTTATATTACTTTTTCTTGACCATAAAGGACGAGCTGAATAGCACAAAACTAAACAATAATAAGTTTAAAGGGACAGGTTATTCAGTTAATTCAATAAAGTTTCAAACTGCAATGTTGGATTAGTGCACATCTGAACAACTCTAGAGGCCTAATTTTTTCAATCAACATCAAATTTTTAATTTGGTACTGTAGGGGTCAAAGGTCCAATTCTAAATGATGAGCCGTAGGTCTGTCCGAGGAGGCACATCTGCCTGAGGACAGTGAATTACGAGGAAAGTACATAGCCTAAGTCCTCACTATGGTTTGGCCAGTATGTGGACGGGGACGAGTTGTCCGAAGAGGATTACCTCTTCGGATGATCAAAGAGACAATCAAGATGAACGCTGCAGCATTTATCCTGATATTTCAGGGGATTCTTTTGATATATGAACATCCAGAAAGCAAATAGGACAGGTGGAAGTAATAAGATATTATATTAAAAGCTACTACCATCGTGTTTATTATTCTGCAGCTAACCTTGTGGCCGCATTAATGAGGAAGGGATGTCTGAATAGTGACTCTCAGCCTTTACAGCTGCCGTGTAGAGACTTTAGGGAAGGTTGATGGGACAAGTATCAAAGAAAGGTCATCTGACTGGCATGTGAGAAAAGATGGAGTATAAAGACAGCTAGAGGCAAAGGAAAAAGGGATTGGAACATTGGAAGAGGAGAAAAACAGGAGCAATAGAGAGAGATCAAAAGAGTGATAAATTGTATACTTTCAAATAACTGTAATACCATTCTACTCGGACTAAGCCAAGGACGATTCTATATAACATAAGCATTCTGATTCTGTCATTTTGGTCTCAAATATATCTGGACAATTGTTGATTTCTAAGCCCAGTTTTTCTAGCCCACTCTCTACAAATTCATTGAAGGGACGTTTTGGGCCTAAGTCAATCCCATTCGTGGGCCAACCTCCCAAAAATTGTGTCCTTACAATTGGCGTTATCTGTGAGAATTTACTAGTGCGTGAACTGAATTCTTAACTATGGTTGGGTCAGGTCCTAACAGCTCGGAGTCTGATAGTTCCCAACAACTCGATCACTTTCTGCATCTTGAACGGGAGAGGGATCATGAGGGAAGTTTGTATACCATTCATACAGGCAGGAGTCAATGTCAAGATGAGGGTAACGTCTCCAATAGGGATGCTATGAGGAACATGCAACGTGAAATTGATCACCTGAAGGAAAAGCTGCGCCGTGCACGGAGAAGGCACTGTCCATCCATCTCTGATTTCTCTTCTGATGATGAAAAGAATGGTGACTATAGGCGTCGATCACGAACGCCCCCTAGCAAATCTTTTTCTAATGAGAAGGTACGTTATAATAACCGTAGAGGTGGAAACTCATCCTCTAGGGGCTTGGGGAATGACGCAATGAATAGGGTCCTCAACCAGCTTTCCAGGTCACCCTTCATGCGCAAGATTGAAGAGGGAAAGCTCCCTCGACGGTTTACTCAGTCCACTTTCACCATGTACAATGGTCAAACAGACCCTGTGGAACATGTCAGCCACTTCAACCAGCGAATGGCTGTCCATTCAAGGAATGAAGCTCTTATGTGCAAGGTGTTCCCATCCAGTTTGGGACCGGTGACAATGAGATGGTTCGATGGCCTCGCAGCAAGTTCTATTGGATCTATTAGAAAGCTCACTAAGGCTTTTTGCTCTAGGTTTATAACTTGCAGTAGAGTTCCTCGGCCATTAGATTCCTTGTTGTCCCTATCCATGCGAGAGGGGGAGACTCTGAAAACATACTCAGACAGGTACTGGGAGATGTTTAACGAGATCGAAGGGAACTTTGATGACGTGGCTGTAAGAACCTTCAAGGTCGGCTTGCCAGTCGAGCATGATCTGAGGAAGTCGCTGACTAAAAAGCTTATGAGGAGCATGCGACGATTGATGGATCGAATCGACGAATACAAACGGGTTGAGGAGGATCAGATACAAGGCAAAGGAAAAGTAAAGGTTATCCCTCAGGAGAGAAGGGATTTCAGGTCGGACCGGTACATCAACAATAAGCCATGAAGGGACTATAATGTGCAGTCAGGGTCCACTGCATCACAGGCAGTCAATGTCGTGTTCCGAGAACCAATACACCAAATTTTGGAGAAAATTCAGAATGAACCATACTTTAAATGGCCGAATAAGATAGGAGGAGATCCCATGAAGCGCAATCAGAGCCTTCACTGCCAATATCATCCAGAACGAGGCCATACTACGGAAGACTGCAGAACTCTAAGGAGTCACCTAGAACAACTTGTCAAGGAAAGAAGGTTACAACAGTTAGTACATCGGCCCAATGGTCAGGGAAACCACATTAGGTCTGGGGCTTCAGGGACTACTTCTTCAAGGTACCCGAAAGGATTGGATCCTGCCCTTCCAGAGTGATGTCCGTTTCTAGGGCGACCGCCGAGGACACGAATCAGCAGTTAAAAGGGCCAGGATAGAGGTCCGACCAGACCTAAGCTTCTCGGATGAGGATATGAGAGGGACCATACAACCACATGATGACGGCCTAGTAGTCACCCTTAGAATATGTGGGTATGACATGAGGAGGGTGATGGTCGATCAGGGAAGTGGGGCCGAAATCATGTATTCGGATTTGTATAGAAGTTTGGGCTTAAGACTCGAGGATTTAACAGCATATAATTCGCCCCTGATAAGCTTTGATGGAAAAACCGTCGTCCCTAAGGGTCAAATCAGGTTACCTATGCAAGCAGGGTCAGAGGTGGTCGAGATAGACTTCATTGTGGTAGACGCATATTCTCCCTATACGACTATTATGGCCAGACCTTGGCTTCACGCCCTGGGGGCCGTATCTTCAACTTTGCATCTAAAAGTTAAGTTTCTGTTTGGGAATCGAGTTGAAGAGCTCGTAGGAATCCAATCTGTGGCTAGGCGGTGTCTCATAACTGCCATCATGCATCAGCCTGTAGCCGAGCCGATAGCTATCAAGGGAGGAGACTTTTAGCAATCAAGAGTCCCAGTTCCACCTAGAGTTATGGAGTCGGACGAGGTGAAGTGTGAGATGTTGGAGAAGGTCGCTATTGATGGGGACCCGAAAAAGTTTTTCCAAATTGGAGCGGAGCTGCCTTCTCGAGACCGAGAAGAACTGTTGGCGTTCCTTAGAAGATATATTGATGTGTTTGCCTGGAATGCTTATGAGGCCCCAGGTGTAGATCTAGAGTTCATCTGATATCATTTGAATGTTAGCCCAACAGCCTTTCCCAAGAAGCAACCACCTTGGCGTTCCTCTAAAGAGCATTCTGACGCTATTCGGGAAGAGGTGAATAAGCTCAAACAGGCAGGGGCTATTAAAGAGGTTTTCTACCCCGAATGGCTGGCTAATACAGTGGTAGTAAAGAAGAAGAATGGGAAATGGCGAGTGTGTGTTGATTTTACAGACTTGAACAAAGCTTGTCCAAAGGATCATTTCCCCATGCCACAGATTGATCAATTAGTAGACGTGACGGTAGGGCATCCGCGAATGAGTTTTTTGGACGCTTTTCAGGGGTACCACCAAATACCCTTAGCTTCGGAAGATCAGGAGAAAATGGCCTTTGTCACCCCTGTCGGGAATTATCATTATAAGATGATGCCTTTTGGTCTGAACAACGCAAGCTCCACTTATCAAAGAATAATGACAAAGATATTCGAACCACAGCTGGGGAAGTGCATTGAGATTTTTATTGACGACATGGTGGTCAAAAGTAAGTTGGAATTCGAGCACGCCGATGACCTTGGAAGCATCTTTAGTATCTTAAGAAGGCACAAGCTACGGCTCAACGCGTCCAAGTGCTCTTTTGGTGTCGGATCTGGAAAATTTTTACGCTATATGAATACCCATCGTGGGATTGAAGTCAATCCGGACCAAATAAAAACAATCCACAACCTACAACCACCTCGGAATCCTAAAGAAGTTTAGAAGTTGACTGGGATGACTGCTACTCTGAATCGATTCATCTCCCGGTCGACAAACAGGTGCAGGCCTTTCTTCCAACTGTTGAATAAGTGGAAGGGGTTTGAATGGACCGAAGAATGTGTCTTGGCCTTCCAACAGCAAAAAGAGTAACTGTCTCGGCCACCTATCATATCCAGTTCCATGACGGATGAGGTCATGTTTGCCTATATAGCTGTAGCTACCCATGCAGTGAGCCTGGTGCTTATTCAGGTTGATAACAGCATTCAAAAACCCGTTTACTATGTGAGTAAGTCCCTTCACAAGGCTGAGGTTCGATATCTACCGCTAGAAAGGGCAATTTTTGCAGTAGTTCGTGCCACCCGCAAACTCGCTCATTACTTCCAGTCGCACACAATCGTGGTTCTCACACAACTCCCACTCAGGTCTCTGCTTCGGAATGCAGACTATACAAGAAGGATAGCAAAGTGGGGTACAATCCTTGGGGCTTTCGATATTAAATACATGCCTCGCACATCTGTTAAAGGGCAAATCCTGGCTGACTTGGTAGCAGAACGCACCGAGCCTTTGATAGAAGAAAACACAGAGAAGTTACACATGGATGAAAATTCAATTGGGCAAATCTCCATGCAAGGACCTTTACTGTGGAAGTTATATGTGGATGCTACAGCCAATCAAAGAGGATCTGGTGTGGGGCTAGTATTGATCTCCCCTGAGAATGTCGTTATTGAGAAATCCCTAAGATTGGACTTCTCAGCCACAAACAACGAAGCTGAGTACAAAGCGTTGTTGGTCGGAATGGCCATGGTTCGAAGAATGGGGGGAAGTTCTGTGGAAGTATTCTCGGATTCAGCATTGGTCGTCGGCTAAGTCAAAGGAGAGCTAAAAGCGCGGGACAAAAGAATGCAAAGGTATTTGAATCATGTCAAGAAACTGCAGTCACAGTTCGAATCGTTCAGCCTGCTGCATATCCCTCGAAGCGGGAACACACATGCAGATTCTCTAACCACTCTCGCAACCTCCTCGGCGCAAGTCCTACCTCGGTTTATCCTTGTTGAAAATCTGCACAGACGTGCTAAAAGGGAGGAATGGCCTAAAATATATCAAATTAGAGTAGGACCAAGTTGGATGGACCTTATGGTGGCATTCCTTACAGACGATACCTTGCCTGAAGATAAGGCCAAAGCAAACAAGGTACACAGGAAAGCTCCTCGGTTTTGGTTGTCAGAAGACAAGAAACTATACAAGCGCTCATTTTCGAGGCCGTACTTGTTGTGCGTACACCCTGAGACTACAAAATTGCTTCTCGAAGAATTACACGAAGGGATCTGTGGGAGCACAGAGCTTTAACTCAAGGATACTGGTGGCAAAACATGCAAAGGGAGTCACAAGAGTACATGAGGAAGTGTGATCAGTGCCAGAGGTTTGCACCAAATATTCACCAAACAGAGGGAGTGCTTAATCCTCTATCCAGCCCGTGGCCTTTCGCTCAGTGGAGCCTGGACATTGTAGGTCCTTTCCCTAAGGCAGTCGGGAGTAAAAAATACTTGATCGTTGGCACAGACTATTTCACCAAGTGGGTCGAAGCCAAACCATTGGCAAACATCAGGGATGTAGACGTCCAGAAGTTTACATGGAAAAACACTGTCACCTGGTTCAGAGTACCACGCACACTCATCTCAGACAATGGTCTTCAATTTGATAGTAAAGCCTTCCGGAGGTACTGCTGCGAGTTAGGCATTACAGATAGATATTCTACTCCAACATACCCACAAGGGAATGGACTAGTTGAAGCTGTTAACAAGGTCATAGTGAGCGGCTTGAAGAAGAGGT
The DNA here is from genome assembly GCA_033629205.1 of Lithocarpus polystachyus. Taxonomy (NCBI): domain Eukaryota; kingdom Viridiplantae; phylum Streptophyta; class Magnoliopsida; order Fagales; family Fagaceae; genus Lithocarpus; species Lithocarpus polystachyus. Next base: position 2,530,036 of record CM066171.1, on the reverse strand, counting down.
TGGATGATGCAAAGGGGAGGTGGGTGGAAGAATTACCACATATCCTCTGGACTTATCGGACAACTCCTCGGAGGTCTATGGGAGAGACCCCCTTTTCAATGACTTATGGGACTAAGGCTATTATTCCCCTAGAAATGGGATTCCCCACTTTGAGAACGATCTCTTTCACCTTGGAAGACAATGACAAATTGTTATAAAGGAGCTTGGATTTGATTGCGAGCAGAGGGAAAATGCCATGGTTCAATTGGCCTACTATCAGCATAAGCTCAAGCAGAGGTGTGATGCCAATGTTAAGTTGAGACCACTCGTACCGAGAGATTTAGTTTTGCGAAAGGTAATGGGTGCTACAAAGAACCTAGCTTAGAAAACTTGAGCCCAACTGGGAAGGGTCACATCGCATTCTTTCTGTAGCAAGGATAGGAGCGTTTTATTTGGAGGACTTAGAGGAAAGGGTTGTTCTACATCCATGGAATGTAAATAATCTAAGAAGGTATTACTATTAATAAAAGTTTCTATTGTTGTACTCAAGTTTTATTATTATACTAGTTGCTCACTAAGTGTTAAACAGAACTTTGGTCATGCCTAATCTCTCGGATCACATACCTTGGGTAAATTAATACTCTAGTTCATTTCGCTAAGTGTTTGTCAGTTCGTTTAGACCCCTTAAACCCAATAGATTAACCTAAAGAATTAGCCAAGTGATTAACTTAGGTAATTTAAGCAGAACTAGGTTAACACAAATATATCAAAAACAATAAAGCAGCGGAAAATAAAGAACACAAAGATCTGATGACCTAGGAAAACCAAACCGGTAAAAAACCTAGGGAGAATTTAACCTAGCTATCCTCAAGGTAAAACCGAATTCACTATGAAAGAATCGAAGTTTACACAATAAGACTTAGACCACTAACATCCTATTGCTACCCAAGTGTAGGAAACTTACTACCACGACCCCATGATAGCTCCGAGATCCACGGACTCCTTCTTTCTTGAATTCTTCAGCAATCCACAAGCGCACCTGCTTGTATATCTTTGAAACTCTTTGATTCTGCAACTGTATGATTTACCAAGTTCTTGACATAAATCTTGAATTTGGAAACCCTAAGTATATGTGAAGGTAAACACCTCTAGATCTCACAATGAGATTCACAAACACAGCATTCAGAACTCTAAAAACGTGGCTAGGGTTTTCCCTTATATACTTAGGGCAAAACATAAAACCCTATACAATAAATGAGCTAGGGCTGAGTTGAAAAAATCTGCAGAAAAACGTTCTGCTCGATTTTCGATCGGTCGAGTCTAATTCTCGATCGATCGAGTCAGGCAGAAAGTGAACAGTGAATTCTACAGTCAACTCGATTCCAACTTTACATAAAAAGCCATACTTTGAGCAAGTCTAATACACAACTTAATGAATGTTTTGATCATGGTTTGCCAACATTACAAATTGAAGTTCTAATACATTAGTTCCTAATTCTTAGAACCTAACAAACTCCCCGTTTGGCAATCCGTGACAAAACACAGACTTAACAAAAAGCTCAAAGTTTACAAATTGAAACAGCCCATTACAAAATAAAAAGCCACTTAAACAATTCAACCTAACTACTATCTAACAGTTGCAAAGTAGACAGCAGCACGACTGAATCAACCTATATATTCCTGTAACACTTAACAAACACATAAACGCATGTGTGGAAAATATAAGGAATATAAAAAAATTATTGATTTCACATGACACAAAATAAAGACTTATATCATGAATAACATCATAAATATAAATCAATAAGCAAAGTAGCATAGTGAAATAAGAAACATAATACATAACAATGTATCTCAACAAAAATATCTCCTAATCAAGAGCCAAAAATGTAAATACAAAGTGAAGCGTCTAGATACAATCTAATAACTCCACAAGCTCCGCGGTATCACTACAAAGTACAAAACTCAAAACTCCCCCTAAAACAAAAATCTCCTCTACAAAACTCTCCAAGATATACTCCCCCTTTTTGTGACGAATTGCCAAAGGGCACTCAATCATCATCAAAAGGAGGTGGAGGAGAATGACGAGACTTCCCCAAATCTGCTCGCAAAGCACGAAGCTCATCAAGGATGTCCACCAGAAGCTGACCATGAGCCGCCTGAACGGTCACGACAGTATCCAGAGTCCGACGAAGGTCAGAAACATCATCAAAAGGTGGAGGAACATCAGCAGCAGCAGCAGCAGGATCAACAGACGTCTCAGCTGCAGGAGCATCTGTAGAAGAAGAAGGGGGTGGAGTAACACCAGAAGGCTCTACCCTTGGACGCTTAGAGCTAGCTCGAAGTTGAGCAGCCCTTTGCCTCAAAAGGTAGCACCTATAGGAGCAATGACATGTACAGGCTCAAAGGCAGGAAAATCACTTAAACCTAGAAAATGGAGAATCCTATGAATAAAAACGGGAAAGAATAAATCATGAGCCGTAGAACTAGACCGATGAACCTCGTTCAAAGAACGAAGGAACAAATGAGGAAAACTGATAGGAGCATCAGAAACAAGGGCATACAAAAAGACACACCTCTCAAGAGGGATGGTATGGAGATGAGAAATAGGCCACAAGGAATGACACGCTATCCGAAAGAAGAGATAATGAAGTTCGGAAAGCTCAGTAGAAGTGATCCGAGAATCAGAACCCCACCAAATAGAAGACCCAGTGATGTATGACATAACATCATCTAGAGGTGGAGACTCCTCATAAGGAAAAACGGGATGGTCAACAATCGGCACCCCAAGAGCATCAGACACCACCGAAGGGGTAATGCGATACTCTACACCTCATAACCAAACCTTAACTAAGGTGTTGGTATCATAGATGTGGATAGAGAGGTTCGAATAGAACTCTCTAATCAAGGTGGTAGGAGGAGGAGGATGCTCAAACTCGAGCAAAGATAACCAACCCCGACACTCAAAGTTAAGTCTCACCTCAGGATCTACCTCATCTAGTATAACCTTACGCTCAGCCCAAATCTGACGCCTAAGATTTAGGGTCTCATAGGTCACTTGGTTCGACTCACTAGGGAACCGATCACTATCAAATGAAGGTAAAGGGTCAGAAGTCCTATGGGCTCTAGTTTTCCTAGGCATGATGCTAAGAACAGAAAAGAGAGACACAGAAGAAAAGAGCAAAAACAAAAACCAATGGCAGACTGCAAGTTAGCACAGCATAAAAAAAATATAGAAATAACAATTCTATATGATGCATGAACAAAATATGCAAATGATGCATGAACTAATGCAGTAACAAGTTCAAATATGATCCAAATTAACAAAATTGACTTGAGCATTAGTGTTAGATTAAAAATACCCAATTTTGAAAAATCCAATTTTCAAAACACAACAAATTGAGAAATTGATCATCATAATAGTTAATTAACACAATATAATGATCAAATTAATCAATCTAACAAGTCAATTTCATCAATTTTAATCAAATTGAACAAAATCCCCAAATTTAACAATTTCAAGCCCTAGATTTTCAAATTTCCTACAAATCATCAAATTAATCAAATTAAACCATATATAGTGCTTGTATATAGTGTCCCCACAAAAACCTATGATTCATTGGAAAAAGAAAGAGCCAAAGTCACACCCAAAAATGCCAAAAACCGAAATGGCAAAAAAACCCAAAAATGCATGAATTAATGCATGAAACATGAAAATAAAATCAAAAGAGAGGGCAAAAATGTCTTATCGGCCTTGGGAGAGAGAGATTATGCAAAAAGAACGGAGGAAAACAACAAAAATCACCAAAAATAGGCTTGACCGGTTGGTAGGGAGAAAAAGTGTTTTGAAAAGATTTCAAAAAGGTGAAGAACACGTGAGAAAAGATCCTTTTTTAAAACACTCACCCGATTTTCGATCGATCGAAAAACGGATTCGATCGGTCAAAAATCCTTCGATTGATCCACTACCAATCGAGAACCGATCGAAACACACAGAGACTTTACCGAGATTTTAAAAACAATTTTGATCGATCGAAAAACAGACTCAATCGATCGAAAATCTGGAAAAAGTTGAATTTTTGAAAATTTAAACCCATTTGCTTAAAAACTCCTCAAAGCATTATATTTTATGAAAAGAATGCATGAGTATGAGATGAAATGTTTTCCAAAAACCCATGTTTTTAGCCCAGATCTCTCAAAATAAGATTTTCTCATAATATCCCTCAACCAATCAAATAAGTAAACATGTTTTGCATCAATTTCCCGAAATATTCAAACTTGGGTGGTCAGACCAAAAAAAACACACAATACCATGTACACAGTTTAGCAAAGAATAACTTGCGTAGTGTGTGCAACTAGCATAAGCTTGAGAAACATGTGAGGTAATATGCACATAGTAATCAATCACAATTTCTACAAAATCCATCACATGAATTTGAAAGAGACTATTACTTAAAGAGTTACATCATATAACTCTCACATCTCCTAGAATAAAAGCTTGCAATCATGTAAGTTTCTTGATTTGCCTCAAAATTAATATTCAAATTAATTGATTAGAAACTTAATAATATAGCCAGGATAATGTACACACCATTTTTATGAATTATGTGAAATTATTATAGCCCAATAATGTACACACCAATTTTAGTTAGAGGCTACACTTTATGTTCTTTTTGTGCATGTGCTACACTTTCTCGAGCACAAAATCTTACGATATGCACTAAGGTGTTCATGATTGGCTAGTAAACAGTGGTAAGATGGTTATTTATGCCTTTCTCAATTAGACCAAGTCCGACAATCAAAGACATAAGACTTCAAGATCAAGATCATGTGATCAACAAATATAGCATCTTCCCACACAACATGCACAACAAAACTTCAGCTCGTAAAGTACAATAGAAATAAGTGCATCAAAGCTAAACAAGGTACATTCACATGTTATGCAAAATTTGATTGACCAATCTTGTCTTCAAGTTCAAGAAAAAAATTGCAAAAACACAATTTGCAAAAATTTTTTTTTTTTTTTATTAAATAAAAGAAACAAACATCCTAGAATGAAATGCATGAATGTTATGCAATGCAAATCCTAGAAACAAAGGTCACAAAAGATAGAGCAATGAAGCACAAGGACCATGTCAGACAGACTCAGTTAGATCGAGCCTTTTGCATCCAAAGCCTTTTAGATGCAACTCTTACATTGGAGTTATGATTCATATTAAAATTTTGAGCAACTTTAGGATTGGAATAAAGGTTAAAAGCCTTTACCAATTCACCAATAAGTACCATAGGATCATGTGCTTGGGGCACAGGTACTTTAGATTTGTTTGCACGCTTTGCAGCTTGCAACTTAAAACAATTTGGACGAATGTGTCCAGACTTTCCACAAAAATGACAAACCCATGCAGGCTTATCATGCAACTTGCCCTTAGAAGAAGAAGAAGCTTTAGAATGAGAAGCTTGGAGATCAACCCTAATCTTTCTAGGTGGAGTAACATCTACAGATTTGACAGGTTCACTCACCAAGGGGTTTGACAATCTCACTCTTAGGAGGTTCAGAAGAGGGAACAAATTTAGTGGAAGAAGGTTCAGGCACGGAGATGCTATCCACAAAACCTAAGCCAGTTTTGTCAGAGGGAGACTTTTGAACACTCAACATGTGATCAAGTTTGGAGCTTGCAGACCTATTAGATTGTTCTCTAGCAACAGATAATTCAAGTTCCAAACATTTGACTTTATCAAGAAAAAGCATGTTCTCAGTTTTCACATTATTCAAAAGCTCATTTGCATCAAATAGTTTCACAAGTAAATTTTTCTTTTCAAGTTCAAGAGATGCAATTTTCTTTAAGCCTAAATCAACATTCATGGCATCCTTTGCAGCAACTTTGCAAAGTTTATTATAGGCTTCTTGTAAATCTGCATCTTCAGAGAGTTCCCCATCAGAAGGGTTCTCTTCAACAGATACGCTTTCATTAACTACAGTAGTAGCAGTGAAAGCAATGAAGTTTCCTTCCTCATCACTAGTGGATTCATTGTCAGAAACTTCATCATCACTAAGGGTTACAGCCATAGCCTTACCCTTAGACTTCAAATATGTAGGACATTCAGATTTCAAATGACCATACCCTTGACATCCATAACATTGTTGTCCCAAAGAATTGTTAGAAGGATGACCTACTTTCTCTTTAAGTTTTTCAGTGTTATTAACCTTAGTGGGGTCATTCCTCCTAATATTTCTAGGTTCAGCAGTGTTCTTGCCTCTTGCCCTTCTGTTATTGTTCCTAAGAAAGTTTATAAAGTTCTTGGCAAGATAGGCAATCTCTATAGCAGAGAGTTCATCATCAAATCCATCATCCTCAACATCATCAACAGACTTAAGAGCCATTGATTTGGATTTGTTAATCTTAGGGAGGTCTAACTCATAGGACTGAAGAGATCCTACAAGTTCATCAACAGGGATGGAGTCCACATCCTTGCTTTCAGTGATGGCAGTCACTTTGGGTCTAAAATCCTCAGTCAAAGATCTAAGAATCTTCCTAACAATTTTAGGTTGATCATAGATTTCACCCAAATTATATGCAGAATTAACAATATCATTCAGTTTAGCATAGAACTCATCAAAAGATTCATCATCATTCATTCTAATGCTTTCAAATCTAGAGGTTAATTGCTGCAATTTATTTATTTTAACTGCCTTTGTGCCTTCATGCACAGTCTGGAGGATTTTCCAAGCAGTATGAGCAACTTCAACATTAGAGATTCTCTTAAATTCCTCCATGGAAACAGCATTGAAAATAGCATTCATAGCTTTGCTATTGAAAGCAGCTGCCTCCTTTTGAGAAGTTTGCCACTCACTCACAGGAGTAGTGGGCTTCTCCCATCCGTACTCAACGGAATTCCAAACTCTCTCATCAATGGATTTCAGGAATGCTTTCATCCTTACTTTCCAATAAGTATAATTGTTTCCATCAAAGTGAGGTGGAACAACAAGAGAGTGACCATGTTCCATGACAACAGGGGTCAAGGATCAGCTAAAAGATCAAAGGATCAAACACAAAAGCTACCTGCTCTGATACCACTTGTAAGTTCGTTTAGACCCCTTAAACCCAATAGATTAACCTAGAGAATTAGCCAAGTGATTAACTTAGGTAATTTAAGCAGAACTAGGTTAACACAAATATATCAAAAACAATAAAGCAGCAGAAAATAAAGAACACAAAGATCTGATGACCCAGGAAAACCAAACCGGTAAAAAACCTGGGGAGGATTTAACCTAGCTATCCTCAAGGTAAAACCGAATTCACTATGAAAGAATCGAAGTTTACACAATAAGACTTAGACCACTAACATCCTATTGCTACCCAAGTGTAGGAAACTTACTACCACGACCCCATGATAGCTCCGAAATCCACAGACTCCTTCTTTCTTGAATTCTTCAGCAATCCACAAGCGCACCTGCGTGTATATCTTTGAAGCTCTTTGATTCTGCAACTGTATAACTTACCAAGCTCTTGACATAAATCTTGAGTTTGGAAACCCTAAGTGTATGTGAAGGTAAACACATCTAGATCTCACAATGAGATTCACAAACACAGCATTCAGAACTCTAAAAACGTGGCTAGGGTTTTCCCTTATATACTTAGGGCAAAACATAAAACCCTATACATTAAATGAGCTAGGGCTGAGTTGGAAAATTCTGCAGAAAAACGTTCTGCTCGATTTTCGATCGGTCGAGTCTAATTCTCGATCGATCAAGTCAGGCAGAAAGTGAACAGTGAATTCTGCAGTCAACTCGATTCCAACTTTACATAAAAAGCCATACTTTGAGCAAGTCTAGTACACAACTTAAGGAATGTTTTGATCATGGTTTGCCAACATTACAAATTGAAGTTCTAATACATTAGTTCCTAATTCTTAGAACCTAACAGTGTTAAACAGAACCTTGGTCATGCCTGATCTCTCGGATCACATACCTTGGGTAAATTAATACTCTAGTTCATTTCACTAAGTATTAAACAGGACCTTGGCCATGCCTGATCTCTCGAATCACATACCTTCGGTAAATTAATACTCTAATTCATTTCACTAAGTGTTAAACAGAACCTTGGTCATGTTTAATCTCTCGGATCACATACCTTGGGTAAATTAACACTCTAATTCATTTCACTAAATGTTAAACAGAACCTTGGTCATGCCTAATCTCTCGAATCACATACATTGGGTAAATTAATACTCTAGTTCATTTTACTGAGTGTTAAACAGGACCTTGGTCATGTCTGATCTCTCAGATCACATACCTTAGGTAAATTAACACTCTAGTTTATTTCACTAAGTGTTAAACAGAACCTTGGTCATGCCTGATCTCTCGGATTACATACCTTAGGTAAATTAACACTCTAGTTCATTTCACTAAGTGTTAAACAAAACCTTGGTCATGTCTAGTCTCACGGATCACATACCTGGGGCTAATCAATATTCCAGTTCAATTTTAACTGTTCCAGGAGTCAATTTCATTTATTGCTTCCATTACTTAAGCTTGATTTATCTAATTGGTTTAATCCACCTATAGTTTAATTTTGACAGTACAGGGATTTATCCAGCAAAAAAATGATAATAAAAAATAATGAAGGAATGAAACTGAACATAATTAAAGATAACTTCAAACAGTTTCATTGATCAAATTCAAAAGTACAATACAAAATGATTACAAAATAAGTAAAACATAAAGTCCTAGCACTAAATCTTGGTCATTTGAGAAGGAGGGTTGTCATGTCTGCTCGGCTCGGCCTCCTTAGGTCCAACTTCAGTTTCTGTGGTGGCAACTTCCTTGGCCTTGGCATCATCTGCGAACTTGGAAGAGGTGGCCATCTCCGTATCCTTGTTCCCCTTTTGTGCCACTTCTTCCTCCTGATCCTTGTTTTCGGCTTCGGGAGGAATAAGTGTCTGTTCGAGTGACTCGGCGACTTGAGATGACGGAGGCGCAAGAACAACCGGGACTTCACGTATGTGTGGGTGGAAATAAATCTTCCCTGGCTGCCTTAATTCAGAGTTGGCAAGGACTCTTGCGAGGTTCAAGGCTTCCTCCCAGGTGAACTTGTAGTAGTCCTTGCACACCTCGGAGATCTCTTCGGCCAGCCCTATTTCTGTCTCCTCAATCCCACGAATGTAGGCGGCATTCTTCTCGGCCTCGGCTGCCACCTCAGCATTCCGAGCTGCTTTTTCAGCTTTGTCCAGTTTGGCTTTAAGCTCCAAGACCAACTGTTTCTGAGTCACCAGCTCTATCTCTGTCATATGTAGCTTCTTCTGCTGGTCCTCAGCTTGGTCTTGGGCGCTCTTCAATGCGGCCTCGGCGCTCCTCCTGTCCCTCTCCTCGATGACCAGCTTTTTGCCCAACTCTTACTTTTCATGCTTGATGATCCCCAAGTTCTTCTCTGCGTCTGCATGAGATTGAGCCTCAGCCCTGGCCTGGCTGCAGGCATCCTCGACCCAGTCCTTGGCCACGTAAACCTGCTGGGTCACCTGTATGAGAAAAATGAGAGAAACGTATTAACACAGATTAAAGTAAAACAGAAGCTTAAGGGAATTAACTTCAATTTAGAAGCTTACCATTGCCAAGTCTCTTTTTAGAGACATGAATAAGTCCGACTGCCTCCAAGACTTAATGGTTTCCATGTCCCAGGGCAGAAGCAGTGGTCGCTCCAAAGCCTCGGCAATGTAGGCCGAGTGTCCCTTTTGGAACTCCTTGATGGAAGCATTCCAGGAGATCAGGGCGCCGTCTAAGTCCAACCGTGGCGCCCATGTGGGTGGTTGATGGACATCCGAAGTGTTGACATCCTCCCTGCTCCCAAATAGGGAGACCCTTTTGTCCTTCACATTTTTCTGTTACTTAACCCCCTTCTGTGGAGGCACCTCACCCTCCTCCAAATCCAATATCTTCCTCTTCTTCTTCAAGTCAGGGATTGGAAGAAGACCTGTCACGGTTACAGGAGGAGGAGGAGGTGCAGGAAGGTTATCACCAACTTGGGCCTTGGAAGGTGCACCCTTGCTCCTTCCAGCCAGGAGATCTCTCAGCCCCTTCCTCGATTGCAGAGACATCTCTTCTTCTTCTTCTGTACTCTCGGAGTCCGAGATGTTTAGAGGCTTAGCTTGCACTTCTTCTTCTTCCTCAAAGTGGAATTGGTCTATCTCGGTCTCCAGAGACAGCCAAGAGGAAGTAGTTTCTTCCTTTTGGATAGCTGGTGAAGGGAGAGCTTGCTGAAGCGGCCACTCAACCGGAGGAAGATCTTTTTTAGCTAGAAACCTTGGCCGAGACACATCAATCCTTCGAAGTCTTAGGTCTCTTGCTCGGATTGCGTTTCCAACTTCTTAGAAACTGTCTGACAAGGGTGTAAAGTCCAAGACCAGATGCATGACACAGAGTTGACCGTTTACGCTTACGAAGATCTCGGATCTAAGCAGCTTGTTCAAACCCATTACGTTCACGTGACTGATCTTGGAAGCAATAAGCTTTCTATCTGTAATGGCAGCCGAGAAACACAAAGGCAATTAAATTTTTGAATCATGTCAAAAGGAGAGAATATAGTGAAAAAGCAAAATGAAACCTAGAATCTAAATTCTATGTTAACTCGGCCTAGTCCTAATGCATCCCACCTAGCTCCCCCTCCTTGGTCGGACAGTGATGACCGTCATGCCACACCCCGGAGACGATGACGTAGTCATCCTTCTTGCTCTTGTTGGACTTTGGAAGACATGACACCATTTTGACAATAGGGGACCTGGATTTTAAGTAGTATCCCCCGTCGGCTAGAGAGTGACATTCGTACATATGTACGACGTCGTGCCAGGTAAGTTGCAAGCCCATCATTTGATTAAGGGCGTCGACACAACCCAAAACCCTAAATAGGTTGGGAGCGCATTGGTGCGGGCATAACCTATGAATTCGAAGGTACTCTCCAATTACTGTACCCATGGGAATGGTTATTCCTCCCTCTAAAAAAGCGATCACGGGAATGACCACTTCACCGGTTTTCCTATCGGTCAAGACATTTTCCAATAGGCAGTACCGGAGGCTTACTCCTTCGGGTATATTGTACTTTTTTTTAAAAAGCTCTATAACGACAGACGAATCAACAAGATTCTTAAATCTACCCATCTAGATATGTGAAAGAATGTAAGGAAGACTTCCTAATTGGAGGAAAGACAGAACTAATAGGCCGAGATGCTCAGCCGAGAAGAAAAGAACTTAGAAATCAAACACTTACAAGAATGATTGGGGTTTTTGTCATAGTAACTTCTTAGAAATCTAGAGTTTTTAGTAAAAAACCTTTAGAGACTGTTAGAGTAAGGGAACTTTTGAAGGCTGAAGTGTTCGGGATCTCTGGATAGCTTAAGTGTGCGCGAAATGGGAAATATTACTCCCTCACAGCGTTTTATATAGGAAGTGAAAATGAGTGGGAGTTATCCCGCTCAAAATTTCAGGGGGAAATATCAGCCGCACGATTAACATCTCACCGTTGATAAGGTGGACAAGACGCCGCCTGGAGCAATAAATGGTGTGTTGTAATTTCCGAAGCGTCAGCAATAATTGTGAGACATGCGGAATGGTGTCCCCACGTGAGTAAAATGAAAAAATTTGTGGACTTAACTTTTAAAGAAGTCAAAATCCCACCTTTCTCCTCGGATAAAGGAGAAAGCCGGAATCTTGAGGGGCTATTGTAGGGGTCAAAGGCCCAATTCTAGATGATGGATCGTGGGCCTATCCGAGGAGGCACATCTGCCCGAGGACAGTGAATTACGAGAAAGATACATAGCCTAAGTCCTCACTATGGTTTGGCCAGTATTTGGACGGGGACGAGTTGTCCGAGGAGGATTACCTCTTCGGATGATCAAAGAGACAACCAAGATGAACGCTCCAGCATTTATCATGATATTTCAAGGGATTCTTTTAATATATGAACATCCAGAAAGAAAATAGGACAGGTGAAAGCAATAAGATATTATGTAAAAAGCTGCTACCACCGCATTTATTATCCTGCAGCTAACCCTGTGGCCGCATTAATGAGGAAGGGATGTTTGAGCAGTGACTCTCAACTTTTACAGTTTCCGTGTAAAGACTTTAAGGGAAGGTTGATGGGACAAATATCAAAGAAAGGTCATCTGACTGGCACATGAGAGAAGATGAAGTATAAAGAGAGCTAGAGGCAAGGGAAAAAGGGATTGGAACATTGGAAGAGGAGAAAAACATGAACAATAGAGAGAGATCAAAAGAGTGAAAAATTGTATACTTTCAAATAACTATAATACCATTCTCCTCGGACTAAGCCAAGGACGATTCTATATAACATAATCATTCCGATTCTGTCATTTTGGTCTCAAATATATCTGGACAATTGTTGATTTCGTTCTAAGCCCAGTTTTTCTAGCCCACTCTCTACAAATTCATTGAAGGGATGTTTTAGGCCTAAGTCAATCCCACTCGTGGGCAAACTTCCCAAAAATTGTGTCCTTACAGGTATAATCTGGACTAGCTAGCAAATAAAATACGTACAACTACCATTTTCCATATTGGAAAAATTTTACTTAAATAATTGGCATTAATTGGAAGAATTCAACTGGTACCCAGCCATAGTTCAACTAATTTAAAACAGGAAATACAGTGTTTGTAGACAGAGGTTGAAGCAACTGATTGTGAAATAAAGAAATGAAAATTGAAGACTGTAGGGAGAAGAGGCCCAGGACATCGTATTGGGCCTTGGGCCTTGTCCGAGGGCGCTTATTGGCCTGAAGACAGAAAAATAGTAATGATAATGTAAGATCCAGAACTCCACAGGTAGTTTGTAACTGGGAGGGACTGGAAAGGTGTGCCAAGGAGGAATATCTCCTCAGCTAAGCGAAGCAAAGGTCAAAGGGTGCATTCAGTTATCCAAAGTAATCTCCCAGGAAGTTCTATTGAAAAGGATATGCTTTGAGGAAGCGGAGAAGAAAGGAAAAACTATAAAATATCTAAAGAGAAAGCTACTACCACCGCATTGAATGCTCTATAGCTAACTCTCTGGCCACATTAATTAGGAAGTGATACCTAAACAGTAATTTTCAACCTTACAGCTACTACTAAAGACTTCAGGAACGTGCTGATGGGACAGGGATCAACACCAACAACCTGATCTACACGTGGAAAGTAGAGATGAAGGGGGAAGATAGTATAAAATAGAAGAGATACCCTGAGAGAAAGAGATCTGAAATTAAGAGAAAAACACTGTAGCAATTAAGAGCTGAACTTGTAATCAAACTTGAGAGTAATATATATAAGAACTAGTCTCCTCGAATTTAGCCGAGGAAGGTTTTTCTTTGATAAAACAAGTCTATCTTTACCTTTTGGTCAATTAGATCCATTATGCTTGTTCTCTAACTCATTAGAGCCTAGTTTTCTGACCCACTCTCTACAAATTCATTGTATTGGGCTTTTTGGGCCTAAGTTCATTCATCCATTGGGCTAAGGACTCAAATCTGGTCCTTACAATTGGCGCTGTCTGTGGGGAATTCTGGTGTTGTGGTGAGTCTAATGTTCAATTATGGTAGGTTCAAGTCCAAACTAGGCGGAGTCTAGGGGGTCCCAACATCACGATCACTTTCTCCACCTTGAATGAGAAATGGACCACGAGGGAAGTGTGCACACCACTTATACTAGCAGAAGCCAGTCTTGAGATGGGGCCACGACTCTCATGAAGAAAATACTAAGAACATGCAACAGGAGATAGATCATTTACAGAGAAAGTTGCATCGTAATCAAAGGAGGAAGACTCCTCCAAGCTCAGAATCTCCCTCTGATAGTGATGATAGTTATAGGCCCAGGTCAAGGACTCCCCCCAGTGAATCTTTTTCATATGATGAAGACTAACACCATGAACGCAGAAATAAGAGCTCATCCTCCAAAGGCTTGGGAAATGATGCGATGAGCAGAGTACTCAACCAAATTTCTAGGTCACCTTTCACGCATAGGATTGAGGGAGAAAGCCTTCATCGGCGTTTCACTCAACCAACGTTTACCATGTACAATGTTCGAACAGATCTTGTGGAGCATGTAAGCCATTTCAACCAGAGGATGGCAGTGCACTTAAAAAACAAGACCCTGATGTGTAAGGTATTCCCATCCAGCTTGAGGCCTGTGGCGATGAGGTGGTTTGATGGCCTGGGTTCTATCGATTCCTTCAAGGAGCTTACCCGAGTGTTTGGATCACGTTTCATTACATGCAGTAGGGTTCCTCGGCCCTTGGATTCCCTGATGTTATGTCCATGCAAGAAGGAGAGACCTGAAAATGTACTAGGATAGATATTGGGAGATATTTAACGAGATCGATGGGGATTTTGACAACCTGGCCATCAGGACTTTCAAGGTCGGCCTGCCTGCCTAGCACGATTTGAGAAAGTCTTTGACCAAGAAACTAGTAAGGAGTGTGCGTCAGCTTATGGATCGTATTGACAAATACAAACAGGTGGAGGAAGATCAGTAGCAATGGAAAGGAAAAGCTAAGGCTAGCCCTTAGGAGATGAGGGATTTCAGGTTGGACCGTTACAACAATAACAGACCCCGAAGGGATTTTGCTAGGCAATCTGGGCCTATTGCTCCTCAAATGATTAACACAGTGTTCCAGGAGCCAGTACATCAAGTTTTGGAGAAGATCAAGAATAAGTCATACTTCAAATGACCAAACAAGATGAGAGGAGACCCTATGAGGCGTAATCAGAGCCTTCATTGCCAATACCACCAAGAACAAGGACATACCAGTAAGGACTGCAGAACTTTGTGGAATCATCTGGAGCAATTGGTCCGAGATGGCAGGTTAAAGCATTTTTTGTATTGGCCCAACGAGTAGGGAAACCAAGCAGGGTCGGGAGTTCAGGGGAATGCTTCTTCAAGAACCCTTTTGGGCACAATCCACGTCATCCTCGCTACTCTAGGGAGAACAGGTTCTCATCCGTCCAGAGTGATGTCTGTGGCTCAGCCATCTACCGAGGATTCTAAACACGAGTTGAAGAGGGCTAGAATAGGGTTTTGACCAGCGTTAAGCTTCTCAGACAATGATAAGGTCAGGACCATACAACCACATGATGACGCCCAGGTGATCACCCTCAGGATTGGGGGGTATGATGTGAAGAGGGTGCTAGTAGACCAAGGTAGTGGGGCTGAGATTATGTATCCAGATCTGTACAAATGGCTAAATTTGAAACCGAAAGATTTGATGAGTTATGATTCACCTCTGGTGGGCTTTGATGGAAAGGTCGTTGTTCTAAGGGGTTAAATCAAACTACCAATGCAAGCCAACTCAGAGGTGGTGGAGGTGGATTTTATTGTGGTGGATTTTTTTCTCCTTACACGGCCTTAGCTTCATGCCTTGAGGGCTGTTTCTTCCACCTTCCATTTGAAAGTGAAGTATCCATCCAGGGATCCGATTGAGGAGCTGATTAGAAGCCAGTTCGTGGCTAGACAATGCTTGATGGTTGCAATTATGCATTAGCTTGAAATCAGTTCCTCGACCTCTACTGATAGGGGTTTATAGCAATCAAGGATTCCGATGTTACTCATGGATGGGATAACTGACGAAGTGTGAGGATTTAGAGAAGGTAATTATAGACGATGACCCAGAGAAGTTTTTCCAGGATGATAAGGAAGTTTGCCAATGTTGATAATTATACACAGCATCATCAAACTTAAGTCCTATCAGAGGACAAAATGATAAGCACACCGACCATAGGAAAATATTGCAAAAAAGAATAAAGCGCTATGAAGTAAAAACTTATGTCTTTTCATTAAATAAAAAACAGGGATACATTATCAACATTGGCAAACTTCCTTATAAATAAATAAATAAAAAGGCCTTAGAATTATGCTTTGGCTTGAGGATGGTCCACCTTAGGGTCAGCTATCTTAGACTTAGTGCCATCTGCTTTGGACTTGGACTCAACATCTTTGGCTTTAGAGACCACATCCTTGATTGTGAGAACATCTTCATTGTCCTTGGCCTTGGTCAGTGGCTGGACCTCCTTACCCTTACCCTTACCCTCGGGCTGAGAGCCCTTCTGGCCAGCCTCTCCACCTTTCGTCACCTCAATCCCCTGGCTTTGGTCACTAGTCTCGCCAGCCTTTTGTGAGACCTCGGTAGAAGAAGGAGGGGCCTGGGTAGAAGAGGGCTGATCAGGGAAGGGGAGAGCAGGAGCAGCGAGAGGAGGAAGCGTCTTTGGAACTTCTTGTATATCTTCCAAGTAGAAAATGTTCTCAGCGTTCCTCCACTCGGAAGCAAGAAGGACTCCTGCTCGATTGAGCGCCTCTGCCCATACCTCTTTACAATAGTCCCTGCACACTTTCGCTAGCTCATCTACCAGCCATATTTCAGTCTCTTGCACCCCACGTTTGAAGGATGCCGTCTTTGCAACCTCAGCATCTTCCTTGGCCATCCAAACTGCATCATTGGCCTTCTGCAGCTCTGTCTTTAGCTCCAAGACCAATTGTTTCTGAGTGGCCAACTCTATCTCAGTGTGATAAAGCTTTTTGCGTTGATCCTCGGCCTGGTCTTAGGCAGTTCGCAAACCAGCCTCAGCGCTCTTCCACGCCCTTTCCTTTGTGGTCAGCTTGGCTTGGAGCTCTTTATTCTGCTCGGCAGCTCTCAACGCCCTGCTGGCCTCAGCACAGAGGTTGGCCTCTACCTTCGCTTCATTACAAGCGTCCTTAACCCACTCCTCGGCTACAAAAACCTCCTGGATAGCCTGCACATAAACAACAAAAGAGTACGTTAAAAATGAAGAAAAAGAGAAAGAAAGGAAAATGATAAAATGTGCCTAGGAACTTACCAAGGCCAGGTCTCTTTTCAAGGACAGGAAGAGCTCTGGCTACCTTGCTTGTTTCAAGGCATCCATATCCTTGGGGAGCAAGAGGGGAAGCTCTAGAGTCTCAGCTATGTGATGGGCATGGCCTCTTTGGAACTCCTTGATAGAGGAGTTCCACGGTAACGCCACCGCATCCAACTCCAACCTGGGGTTCCAAGTTGAATGACGCACGTCGGCTGAGTGCTCAGCCTCCTTGCTCTCTACCGAGGATTCTCGGGTTATCTTTGGCTGTTTTCTGCTGCTTCGAGTCCTTCAGTGGGACAATCTCCCCCTCCTCATTTGGGATCCCAAGTAATCCAATTACGGGAAGAGAGGGAGGAAGGGGAAGAGAAGGCGGGAGTTGAGATTTTAGGGCTTCCTTGGACGACGGCCCTATCTTCCTCCCCGCAAGGAGATCCCTCAAACCTTTCCTCTAGTTCAGGGCCATTTCCTCCTCCTCTTCTGAGCTGTCATCTACACGAGCGATGACAAGGCCCAGGGCGCCGACAACCGAAACTCGGCCAAGCTCGTCTTCGGAGTCCGAAACCTGAACCACTTGTTCTCCCTACTCCTCTTTCTCTTCTTCGAGTTGGAATTGATCAATTTCTTCTCGTGGAGCTGTTGCTTCAGGGAGAGCACATTGAAGAGGCTGATCAGCTTGCATAACGTCCTTGCGAGCAAGGAATCCGAGTACACTAACATCTATTTTACGTCGCCGAGGATCGCCACCCTTATGGCGTTGCCTACTTCTTGGAAATTGTCCGATGGCAGCACAAAGTCTAAGATGAGGTGGACTGCTCTTAGTTGGCCGTTCGTGCTCACAAACACCTCAGACCTTAATATTTTGTTGAGTCCCTCTACGTTGACCAAACTGAGGCCTTAGCTGCCCGTTCGTGCTCACAAACACCTCAAACCTTAAGATTTTGTTGAGTCCCTCTACGTTGACCAAACTGAGGCGAGGCGCTATGTGCCTTTTATCTGCAAAAAAGCCGAGGAACAAGTTACAGTCAAACCAATGCAATCCGTCATCAAAGAAAAGTGAAATACTAAAAGAAAGAGCAGCAAAGCTAACAGAACTAAATCCCATGTCAAGGGGCCTAACCATAAGACACCCCACCTGGTTCTCCCTCCCGAGTTTGGCAGTGAAGACCATCGTGCCATTCCCCAAAGGCAATTAAATAGTCGTCCTTCATGCCCTTGTTGGACTTAGGAAGACACGATACAAGCTTAACCACGGAGGACCTAAACTTGAGATAATACCCCGCATTAGCAAGTGAATGGCACTCGTACATATGGATGACATCGTGCCAGGTGAAGCCCAAACCCATATGCTCGTTGAGAGCATCGACACTGCCCAAAACTCTAAATAGGTTGGGCGCATACTGATGAGGACACAGCCTATGGTTGAATAGATAGTCTCGGGTTACCCTACCCATGGGGAGCGTCATTACTCCTTCTATGAAAGCGATCATGGGAATGACAACCTCCCCTTCATTTTTGTGTAAGAACCTGGTTTTAAGCACAATACCGCAGGGCAACTCACTATGGAATGTGATACTTGGCCCTGAAACCCTCCATACCGGCAGGGGAGTCTACAAGATGCTTAAATCTATCCATCTAGATAAGCTAAAGGGAGGCGAAAGAAGTCTGTAAGCAAAGGACACAAAGAATAGAAGGCTGAGGAGAGAAAAGCCTAAAAAGGAAAGAACTTACGAGAATAAGTGCGTGTATTGATTCTTGAACTTCTTAAAAGGTTTAAAACCTTTTAGAAAAAAGAAAAGGATTTGGGAGACTTGGAAACTTGGGAAGCCTTGAGAGTTTGAGAATTTAGGACTTCTTGAAAGCTTGAAGATTTGTAAAGTAGGAGAAAATGACTCCCCCCAGGCTCCTTATATAAGGAGCAAAAATTGGTGGGAGTTATCTCGCGCAAAATTTGAGGAAAAAGGCCAGCCGTAGGATCTTCATCTCACCATAAAATATGGGGAACAAAACGCCGCCTGGAGCATTTAATGAGGCGTTTTTGGCTCTGAAGCGTCAGAACCAGTTATGGGACACGCGAAGCAGCATTCTCACGCGTGGAGGTTAAAGAAACATTTGGGAGTTCATTCTTCGAAAGTCAAAACTCCATTTTTTCTCCTCGGATAAGAGGGTAAAAATGGAGTTTTGAGGGGCTATTGTAGGGGGAAGAGGCCCAAGACATCGTATTGGGCCTTGGGCCTTGTCCGAGGGCGCTTATTAGCCCAAGGACAGAAAAATAGTAATGATAATGTAAGATCCAGAACTCCACAGGCAGTTTGTAACTGGGAGGGACTGGGAAGGTGTGCCGAGGAGGAATATCTCATCGGCTAAGCAAAGCAAAGGTCAAAGGGTGCATTCAGTTATCCAAAGTAATCTCCCAGGAGGTTCTATTGAAAATGATATGCTTTGAGGAAGCGTAGAAGAAAGGAAAAACTATGAAATATCTAAAGAGAAAGCTGCTACTACCGCATTGAATGCTCTATCGCGAACTCTTTGGCTACATTAATGAGGAAGTGATACCTGAACAGTAACTTTCAACCTTACAGCCACTACCAAAGAGTTTAGGAAGGTGCTAATGGGATAGGGATCAACACTAACAACCTGATCTACATGTGGAAGGTGGAGATGACAGGGGAAGATGGAATAAAATATAAGGGATACCTTGAGAGAAAGAGATCGGAAATTAAGAGAAAAATACTGTAGCAATCAAGAGTTGAACTTATAATCAAACTTGAGAGTAATATATATAAGAACTAGTCTCCTCGAATTTTACCGAGGAATGTTTTTCTTAGATAAAACAAGTCTATCTTTACTTTTTGGTCAATTGGATCCGTTATGCTTGTCTCTAACTCATTAGAGCCCAGTTTTCCGACCCACTCTCTACAAATTCATTGTATTGGGATTTTTGGGCCTAAGTTCATTCATTCATTAGGTTAGGAACTTAAATCTGGTCCTTACAAAGACCATGACTATTTTTTTTTTAAGGATAAAAAGACCATGACTATTTGATTGTAGGTTAAATTGTGTGTCACCAATCTTTTAACATATGTTCAAAATCGTCTTCATATCTTAAATGGTTCTAATTTAATTTTAGTTAATTTCACAAACTTACCTAAGGTTTGTGATAATAACAACTTAATCCAAAACATTTTAAAACCCACCGATTTGGTGCTCAAAAGACAACTTTGCCTCTAAGTCTATTCTCTCTTCTCTCTCGTCTTGTTCCTCTGCCCCTCACTTAACCATTATATTGTTTCATCAACCAAATCAATAAAAACTGGATAAAAAGTAAAAACCAAACTCTACCAATAAAAGCAAAACCAATACCACGTGGCCCACCATGAAACATATACTACCCTTATCATCACAACCAAATCAACAAAAACCATAAGATCCAGATTTCTATTTCCCTATCCTCAAATTATAAGCTAGGACAAGGGCGGCTCAACAAATTTGGAGGTCTAAGACGATATATTTAAATGTGGCATTTTTGTCATCACTTGAATAATATTTAACTAGTATTTAATATCATAAGTTTTTTATAACAAAAATCTATTCCTTTTATTTTGTAATATGCTTCTTTTTTTTGGAAAAATGTTAAAGCTATAACAAATTTTACTAAAAAAAACTTTCAAACGATATAGAAATGAATGCAATTAGTGACATTTCAAGAAGATAATAAAGAAGTATTTGAATGAATGATGTTAGGGATGTTATAAATTTTACAACATGAGGCTTACAAAGATGTATCACTAATCACAAAAAATAATTCAAAAATGCATTTAATAGGTTATTGACGTCCACAAATCATATTAATTGTCACGTCAATTTGTAAAGATTTCAAGTAAAATTAATAATATTTCTAACATTTTCCTAACTGGATTATTTCTTGCGATTAGTGACACATATATTTGTAAGGGAAAATGCTAGAGATACAAATTCGTTTACAAAAAATTTTAAAAACTAATGATGTGGTGAATGATTATAGATTAATAAAAAAGTGATGTTATCGGTGGGTCTAGATGAGAACTAGTAAGAAGTTGACCATAACAACAGTTTGTAAAAATGTTGTAAAATAGTTTGTAACTGTAGCATTACTCTATTTGTAAGACCCATATATTTAAAATTGCATTATCTCTGCCATTACTCAATTCATTGGGACTTCTTAAAAGTAGAGGAAAATTATACAACTAATATTTTTTCCTATATCTCCAAAATTTTTTTTTTTAAATATATCAATTTTTGCCTCAAAATTTTGGATCTTCCTCTAGTAGGGGGCCTAGGCGATGGCCTAAGTGGCCTACGCCTAGGGCCGGCCCTAAGCTAGAAACTAATATTACAGACATATACACATGGCAAGGAAAAAGAATCCCAATTGCATTCTGAAACAAAAATGCCTAACACGAATTTACATTTTGAAAACCCCAAATAACATGGATCATAAAAAATAACCTTTTGCAGGTTACAAAGTCATTGCGGAATAGTAATACAAAGCCAAACCCCAAGAACAGAGAGGGCCGTACAAAACAAGGCGTTGCCCAAGCGGGTCTCTTCCCCTAACAGCATTTCGAACACAGCAGTGGCAGAAAATGTGGTGGCATTGATGACAGGCACGGTGAGAGAGGTGGGAGTGTGGCTTAGAATTAATAACGAAGAAAGTACTGGAGGCCTCAAAGAAGAGAGAGAGAGAATTCACAGAAGAGAGAGAGAGAATTCACAGAAGAGAGAGAGAATCTTAGAGAGAACTTAGAGAAGAGAGTTTAAAGAGAGGAAGAAGACAAAAGAGAGAGAGAGAAAGAAAGAGAGAATAAAAGTTGTCTTTGAGGATCAAATTGGTGGGTTTTAAAATGTTTTAGATCTAGTTGGTATCATCACAGACCTAAGGGTAAGTTTGTGAAATTTACCCTTAAAATAATCTCAATTTTATGAAATTTTGTTTGTCTTACAACAATAGGTAAGACTTAGCGCATTGAAGTCGATACAATATGGCTCCTGTGCAATAGAACACTGGAGCAGGATTGTGTCTTGCAACAATAATCCGGTGATTTAAAGCCACCAGACTATCTCATAATGGAAACATAACCCTTTCATTACTGCGTTAGCTTTTGAGGCCTAGAAAATAATTATTGTGAATTAACGTAAGGTGTTTAACTTGTTATGGGCCTTTTGGCCATTGGGGGACAACTCTATGATTATGTGGAAATAGAATGACTGTTAATGGACCTTTGCTATGCCCTCTGTCTAAGCAATATATCTCATTAATACTATGATTTAATCTCATTACAAGTGATAGGTATAATCTATTTTATATATTTAGTAGAACGATCATTTATTTATCAAATCCATTAAAATTCATTCATAAATTATGAAAATGAAAATCCTTTGCGTTTTGCATGAAATAACAAAGCCAAAATGACTACTAATTTCGACTATATTTTGATGGGGAGAAGATCCTCTCTAACCAATTCAGGTCAGAGATGATCACTCAAGGTCTGGACAACCTTGAAGGATCGTGACCCAACAATTTTGAGGTTCATTGAACAAAGTGACGACTGACGGGTCCACACATGAAACTTAGGCAAAATACACAATACACATAGCTCTCTGGGCGAGACCGACCAAGGACAAGGAGCTTCCACCCAATAATGGAAGCATCTAGGGACGAAACCAAAAATTTGTATTTGGAAGGGGTGACGCAGATTATAGTATTATTATAGCAATCATAATTAATAAAAATATTGAATACAAAATTATCAATTTTGATATGTCATCATATTTTTAAACTCTAATGAATATATAAAAACTGTCTTATTCATTATAGGCACATACAAAAATATTTGAAAATGAACATTTCATATTGTTGTTACGTGGCTTTTAATTTGGTCAAAGGAATTGACTAAGTCCTAATACTAATAGGACTATGTTTTGCTGACTTAAGCAATTCTACTCCTAGGTGGAGTTTGTATTGTACTCCACCACAAAAAGCCCACATCTCTTCTATATATACACTAGTTATGCAACTATTGTTCTAAGGAGTGTATGAGAGCCGCATATAGTATAGAGTTCTAAGCCGTGCTTTGTTTTGAGAGAGAAATTTAGGTTTTCTCTAGTCACGTGCTTCTGGTGATTGAGAGCTCTTTTGGGTGTATTTGGGGTTTGGGTTTTGTGAGAGTATTTTGGTACCACCTTTGTAATCTCTTCCTTTTGTTAGTGAAACTTTCTCTTCGACGCCGCCCGTGGACGTAGGCTAAAAGCCGAACCACGTAAATCTTTGTGTTCCCGTGTGATTGTTTCTTTTGTCATTCTATTTCTATTTTGCATAAACCCACTGTTATTTGGATACACACACTACAAATAGATATTCATGCTTCTGCTATTCTCAACAAATTGGTATTAAAGCTTCCGCTTTTACAACACATATCAAAATTATGCTCGATGACATTCTTTCGTAGAATAACATTTGTCTATAGTCGCCTTCTTAGTGAAATCTTTGCAATTTTCTCACACCTTTTTAGAGTGGTTTCAGCGTGAACATATTTTATATTAATGAGATTGAGTTGTTAGTTTTTTGTTTACATGTGCCCACATGACATATTAGACCGAATGATCACCCATTTATCATCATATTTGAATGTGATCTAATATTATAATATAATAATAACAATAACAACAACAAGAATATAAGTTTCACTTTAAATTTTTACTCTCTTTATTTGTTGCTAGAGGTAGAATTTATATTATTTTCCATTCCTCCTACTTTTGTAGAATTTATTTTAAATTTGGAAAATGCTGTTTTTTATGCCGACAAGCTAACCTTTGTCCCCAACTATTACTACTGTTTAGTGAATGGACTTGATCGTACTTTTATATATCCCAAATGAATGCTTTGATATACTTCGAGACTTTGACTAATTACTTGGGCAATGGTAAATATATTCATTTAATGTCACAAATATATTTTTTGGACTTTTTTTTTTTTTGGTGATACATGATAGAAATTCTAATCTAGCCTAATCTAAGTGTATATATGTGTGAAACTCCCTCTTAAAGACTTGAACCCCGATTCTTGCCCCCCACACTCCACAACCACTTATACTTGTAGAGCGACCATTGCACTACAACTTGGACTTCCTAACAAGTAGCAATAGCCTATTGTATTTCTTCACCTCAATTTATATGCTTTATAAATTAATTATTTTCATCAATACAAATATATATATATATATATATATATTTATTTTTCGACATGAATTTAATTGATTGACTAAATTAATAATATCAACAGCATTTTGTCCCCTCCATGGCTTTCACAAACAACTGAAATAAAGTCAAAGAAGTATATCTTTCTAAAATTATATAAAACTTGACTTTGAGTATATATGTGACATATACTCAGGACTAAATTCCATTTTATTAAGCTTATTAGCCCCATTTATCACTCAATAATTATGTTAAAAATTTTGACTTTATTTATAGGAAAGCAACAATGTCACGAGTGGCTGTCATGTATTGGTGTATTACATCAATCGTAATGATATATTAATTTAGAATTTAAACATGGAAGTCACATTGATTCGAAATATAATTTTCAATTATAGGGTAAGAAGATTGTATTTCCAGGCTAATATGATTGTTCCAATGGCTAATAGATCCCCATATTCATGACAACGACAGTTTGAAGCCATTAGCACCAATGGTGTCTCGTCAAATTGCGCCATTTATACTAGGCCTAAAGATTTGGGTAAATGATGAAACCTAGCTACCTCAAATTTTTTTTTTTTTTTTTACCCTTTTATTTTAATTAATCACTTTTAGGGGCGTTACGTTGTGAAGTGTCCTTAATGTGATGCACATTACGATGATATGACATTAAAGTTTGTTAGGTTCTAAGACTTTAATATCTAAATGTATTAAAGCTTTAATGTGTAATGTTGGCAAACCATGATTAAAACATTTAGTCTAGTTTTATGCTGCTCAAAATGTGGTTATGTGTAAAGTTGGAATCAAGTAATTGTAAGAAATTATTATTCAATTTCTGTAAGGCTCAATCGATCGAAAATTAGACTCGATCGATTGAAACTCGTGCAGATTATTTTTCTGCAGAATTTTCCAACTCAGCCCAAGCTCATATGACGTGTAAGGTTTTTATGTTTTGCTTCAAGTATAAAAAGAAAAACCCTATCCACGTTTTACAGGTTGTTGATATGCTTTGTGTGTGAATCTTTTGTGAGATCTAGAACTGTTTGCCTTCATACATACTTAGGGTTATTAAGATCAATATTAATGTCAAGAGTTTGGTGATCTCTTCAGTTGCTGTTTCAAGAGCTTAAAGAAAAACACAAGTGGGAGTACTTGTGGTTGCTGTGGATCAAAGAAAGAAGTAGTCCGTGGACTCGAAACTGTCAGGTGGTCGTGGTAATAAGTTTTCTACACGAGGTAGCAATAGGATGTTAATGGTCTAAGTCACTATTGTAAAACTTCAATTCTTTCATAGTTTATCTGTTTTACTTGAGGATAGTTAGGTTAAACCCTCCCTAGATTTTTTACTGGTTTGGTTTTTCTAAATTATCATATCGTTGTATTCTTTATTTTTCCACTGCTTTACTTGATATGATTGTTATTATTTTAACCTAGATCTGAATAATTTACCTAAGTAATCACTTAGCTAAATAACTAGGTTAAACAACTTGTAGTTTACAGGAGTCTAAAAACCTACAAAATTTTTGGTTTATTTTATTTTTTCTAACATTATTATAATTTAAAATTACAAAATATATCACATAATCTTAATCTCATCAGCTTTCTAAACAATGTAAAGTTTTATTCTTATGTTGAGATTACATTAATGTACGATTACAATAACGTAATATTATGGCATAATGGCGAACTTGTTAGGTTCTAAGACTTTATGAACTAAATGTATTAGAATTTCATTTTGTATATGTAGGTAAACCATGATCAAAACAATGATTTTAGATTTAGGCTTGCTCAAATTTTATTAAAGTGTAAGTTTGAATCGAGTGTTTTGCAGAAATTTACTGTGTAAGACTACAAGTCCCGATCAATGAAAAGTAAGGCTCGATCGATCGAAACATGCAATTCCAAAATTCTGCAAAAAAGTTTCAAACGTAGCCCAAGCCCAATAAACGTGTAGGATTAAGTGTTTTACTCCTAATATAAAAGGAAAAACTCTAGCCACTTTTAGATGTCTCTGAATAGTTGTGTGTTTGCTAAGTTTAGGTTTAGGCTTGCTCAAAGTTTATTTAAGTGTAAATTTGAATCAAGTGTTTTGCAGGAATTTACTGTGTAAGACTACAAACCTCGATCAATCAAAAGTAAGGCTCAATCGATCAAAGCACGCAATTCCAGAATTCTACAGAAAAGTTTCAAACGTAGCCTAAGCCTCATAAACGTGTAGGGGTAAGTGTTTTGCTCTTAATATAAAAAGAAAAACCCTAGCCACGTTTTAGATGTCTCTAAATAGTTGTGTGTTTGCTCTTGTGTGAGATTTAAGAGGTGTTTACCTTAGAACACACAAAAAGCTCTACCAATATCAAGATTTGCAATCAAGATTTGGTGGTGGTTCAATTGCTGTATAAAGAACCTTCAAAGAACAACAAAACCTTTGAGAGGTGTCTCAAAGTCACAAGTAGGAGAACTTGTGCTATAGCAGATTCAAGAAAGAAGTAATCTGTGGATTCGAAGCTAGCACATGGTCATGGTAGTAAGTTTTCTACTCGAGGTAGCATTAGGATGTTAGTGGTTTAAGTCCTTTTGTAAAAATTCAATTCTTTCATAGTAGATCTATTTTTACCTTGAGGATAGCTAGGCCAAATCCTCCCTAGGTTTTTTACCGATTTGGTTTTCCTGAGTCATCAGTTCTTTGTGTTCTTTATATTTTTCGCTTTGTGTTTATTTGTGTTTAACCTAATCTTGAATAACAATCTTGTTAATCAATTTAGTTTAATATTAGGTTAAACATATTGTGACAAGGGGTCAAAAAATCTAACAGAACCAAATGCCCCTTAATGGATAGAATAAATCAAAGGAGATGGTATTCCCTATTTCAGGTGTATACATCATCTCTCTCACAGCAAGTGGGACCAACCTGCTATGAGAGAGATGATGTATACACCCAAAATAAGATATAATTTTTCAAATCAAAGAGGGCAATACTCTAAAAAATTAATAATATTCTCATACATCCAATATGTGCATTAATTTTCTCATAATATATTAGTGTTATTATAAGGTCTATGTGTTGTAAGAGATACAATGTTTGTGTAGATGCAAGATATATATATATATATATATATATATATATAGTTGGATTCAAGTTACACCTTGTATGACTCAAAGTAATGTTACACCACCCAATAACTTGTTATAGAATTTATATTTTGAAAATCCCACCATTGAATTAAATGTTCTATATGTTCTTAACTATCATGCCAATTTTCATGTCAATTGGATGTTATTTACCATTTAATCCATAAACTCATCTTTTATGCATTATTTTAAACTACAAAAACTTGAATTTAAAAAATTGATTGATAATATAGCTATTAATTTTTGATCACCTAGAAATTTTGTAAGTATTTAGAATATACAAAGATAATGTAATCTAATGGTAGAGTTGTTAAAATTTGCATCCAATTAAAATAATTTTAGTGGTGTAACATTGTTTAGAGTTACACCAAGTATAACTTGAACCCAACTCATATATATATATATATATATATATATATTCATACAAAAACAAACATTTATGCTTATTTTGTTTGATTTGAGCATTTGCATCAAACAATGCAAAATAGAAAAATATATCTGTTAGGTTCTAAAAGTTTAGAACAATTGGCAAATCGTGAGCACACAAGAACATACAAGCTGCGGAAAGAAGATTTCAGAATCTGCCTGGTTCGATCGATCGAAAAACAGGCTCGATCGATCGAGAATCGTATCTGCAGAATTTTAAGTTGGCCCAAACAGCAGTTCTAGCCCATTTAGGATTAGGGTTTCAGATCTACTTCTTCTACTATATAAAGGAAACCCTAAGCACGTTTTTTAAAAAGGCTTTTTAGAGAGAAAAGAGTGTGTCTCTTTTGTATTTAGGGTTTTGTTCCTAAAATCTCTCTTATTACTTCTACCGGTGTTGTTCCTTGAAGAATCTCAAGATCTGGTATTGCTAAAGTTGCTGCCTTCTCTAGTCATCAAAGGTGCTGATGATCTAAACCTTCAAGGGTGGTCTTGGAGTCACAAACAGGAGAGTTTGTGTTGCTAAACCTTTGAGTGGAGTCTCAAAGTCACAAACGGTGGTGTTTGTGTTTTGCAAAGAATAAAGAAAGAAGGAGTCCGTGGATCTCGGAGCTGTCACGTGGTCGTGGTAGTAAGTTTCCTACACTTTGGTAGCAATAGGATGTTAGTGGTCTAAGTCGCTATTGTGTAAACTTCAATTCTTTCTAGTGGATTTGCTATTTTACCTTGAGGATAGCTAGGTTAAATCCTCCCCAGGTTTTTTACCGGTTTGGTTTTCCTGGGTCATCATATCGTTGTGTTATTTATTTTTCCGCTGCTTTACTTGATATGATTGTTATTGTTTTAACCTAGATCTGAATAATAAACCTAAGTATTCACTTGGTTAATTAATTAGGTTAAACAATTTAAGTTTACAGGGGTCTAAACGAACTGACAATATCAATTTTACATATTTAAGCCCCAAAATTACTTACATCAGTCAAGCTAAAAATTTGTAAATTTACAAAATTGCTATAATTATCATGTAAATTTATACTATCACTATTCATTTTGTATTTAATTTTTAATTATTTCTTTACGTAAAAGAAATATAGTAAATGGTAGTTACTATGTGAAAAGAAAAAGAAACAATAAAAAAAAAATCAAGAAATTGATATTTTAATGAATGTAGTGTAAAATAGATAATATAATGTGAGGTGTTTTGAAATGTGAGTATGTAAAATATAAAAAGTAGGTTTTTATACAAAAATAAACAGAAATTTTTGCACGAGCTGATGTGAATGCTAGCCCATATGCTTATGCAGAGACGGAACTACCTTGGGGCTAAGGGGACCATCTCCCCCCCCCCCCCCCCCCCAACTTTTGAAAAAAAAACCCTTTAGTATACAAACATTCATCAGACCAACCCTTACCGAGCTATCTTCTTCAAAAATTTATCGTCTTCTTTTTGTCTTCTGCTTCATCTTCTTCTTTCTTCTTCTCTATCCTTTTCTTTGTTTGTTCAACAGATTTGGTTTGGTCCCCTTAATTTTCATTTCTTGTTTTATCTGCTTAGCTCACATGATGAGAGTAATAAATGATAAAAGTAATTTCTATAACCCTTCACATATTGTCTTTTACAGCTTTGATTCCACCACCTTCAGGACACGTGCTAAGCTTTTAACCTGGCTACCTGTTTGCATCTAATTTTTTCAATATATCTAGGCATACACATTTAAAAAGGAACATGTTATTATAATATAATAATTGGTTTCAAAAGATATATATATATATATATATATATAATTGTTATTATTGGTTATATCATTTTTATAACAAAGATATATCATTTTTAAAGACTCTTAAAAGTCTTACAAATTATATAATAGTTCAAAAAAATTAAGTTTATACCAAACTATTGTTATAAATAAACCCAAAATGGTACTTGATTGATACCTAAACACATTATTCCCTTAACCAAATTGAAACGGTCACCGTACGAAATTGACTCATTTTTTATTTTTAAACAATTCTCTCTTAGTCGAGAGCTCTCTACCCACTCTCAACTCTCATTAATTCTCCTAATTGTATTATATAGATTTTACTATATAAGTCTTATAAATTGATGTGTCATAATTAAAAAAATTAATATAAATACTAATTTATTATTTGTTAAAATGACACTAATTACATTAATTACCATATCAATTCGTAAACTTTTTGTTAAAAATTTTCTAGTAATTTTAGCATTTTTCTAATTGCATATTAGCGCGTTGATAGTTTGTTAGTGCCAAATGGACAACAACTTGCATTTTTATTAAAAAAAAATTATCATATTCCGCCCCACCCCCACCCCCACCCCCACCCCAATCCCAATCAAAATCTTGGTTCCATCCTTGTGCTTATGTACAATTATTTTTAGATATAATTGCAATAGAAAACATAAAATAAGCTAAATCAAACCAAAATACAATTGTACAAGAAAGAGAGAAGTTGTATATAAACAAATAAATTAAATAGGCTCATAGTATTTTATTCTGATGATGAATTTTATAATATGTTATGTGGTCATAAACGTAATGTTTTTAAAATGCTGATTGATCCATAGTTTCTTTCTTTACTTTAGAGTATTTGCATCTGAGATAATAAAAAAGTTCTATTTTAAATCTTAAAAACTTACTTTACCTATTTTATTTCTATTTTTACATACAATTTATTAAAATAATATAAACTACTTAATTAAATAATAATATAATATGCACACAGCTAGCCATCACCACCACCAACAACCACACCAACGCCATCAACCACCTACCAGTTACCACTAAAACTCAACCCAACCACCAAAAGCTGCCATCACCACCACCACCGAACCACAACAACCCATAATTCACCAGCCACCACCACCAACACAGCATTGTTGCACCACAAATACAAGAATATCAACAAAATTTCCACACCCACCGAACCACAACCAACGATCGAGATCTATACCCACCGCCGAATCACCAGCCACCACCACCAATCAAACACTACCATCTCTGTCTACCCTTTCTTCCTCTATCAAACCCACATTGCCAAACCCACCACCCATAGCCGCTGCACGACACCATAGAAACCACTGGAATGACCACCAGCTAAACCCACCACCTAAATCAACCCAACAACCACTGAAGCCCACCACCGAAGCCCACCTAGCCACCATCAAATCCAACCCAGCCACAACCGACTCAACTGATTCAACCGATTCACTTACAACCAATTCAAGCGATTCAACCCAACCCAGCAAGCACCAATTCAACCCACGGCCACCCATGGCTACCCACAACCCCACGAACCCACGACCACCAAACCCAAGACCTGCGGTAGCCCATAGCGATTTGAATCCCACCCACCCAAAGCCTTCACGCCGATTTGTGCCACGCCGATCTGAAGCTCAAACACCAATATTGAGAGAGAGGAGAAGCTTCACTGTGAGAGGAAGAGAGAAGAGAGTGTGGGAGAAAGAGAGGTGAAAAGAAAGAAAGTCTGAAAGTAAGAAAAATAGAGAGCGTGTGAGATTAAAAAACTAATTTTTTCTTTACAATCCCATGAACAGTGAGGTTGCATATATGTATACCTCGCTAGGATTAGGCCTGTCCAAACATATTTGATGACCCAACCCACCTGAAGACCTGACCGGAACCGATCTAAAACCGACCGACCCGACCTACTCTGGTGGTTGGCGACGGATTTTCTTCACCAGAAATCGACTCTGGAACGTCGGTTTCGGTTTCGGTTTCTCCCCCCCCCCCCCCAAAAAAACCCGAAAAACCCATAATCCGGCAAAAAACCCAGATTCCGGCGAGAAACCTAGATTTTAGCTAGAAAAACCCCAGAACTCGGCGAAAAAACCCAGATTCAGGCACTATTTCACATATATCCGACGAGATTTTGACCGAATCTAGCGAAATCTCATTGAATCCGATGAGATTACCGTCGAATCTGGTGAAATCTCATAGATTCCGATGAGATTTTCGCAGGATCTGGGTTTTTCTCTCATTTTCTCGCAATTTTCTCGCCGTTTTCTCAGATCTTGGACGCCGACCGACCCGTCCGCCACCTGTTGAAGTCTGATCCGCCCGACCCGTTTACTTCGATGGTCGGCGGCGGGTGACTTTTTCCAAAACCTAATTTCGTCGAGTCAGTTTGGGGTTGGGCACAAACCTGACACAGACCGACCCGTGGACAGCCCTAGCTAGGATGTAAAAAATTTTGGGTTTACATGCTCGGATAGAGCATGAATTTAAAGGTTTAGTTGCTAAAATGGCAATTGAAAGGTGGTCACACCACAATGCTAGTGCTCTTAAAGAATCCCTAGTGAGGTTGCTAAATTGACAAAGAAAGTCAATTTAGCAACCAATTCTCCAAAATTGTGGCCACAACAAAGCAGCTAAACTTAAAGAGATTTACAGCCTGTTTGGATTTTTTTTTTTTTTTTTTTTGATAGCTCATCACTCAATTTCCATCACTCATCACTCAAAATTCCCTAACTCCCTACACCCCACCCGTTTGGCACCATCACCCAGTTATCATCACTCAATATTTTTCAACTATTTGTGGGTCCCATACCTATCATTTGGTACAGTATTTTATATATATATATATATATATATTTCAGTGCCCAGATCACCCAAGAAAGAAAAAAAAAAAAGAAAGGAGATGCTGAAACCCAGAAGAAAGGAAGAAAAAAAAAAAAGGAAGAAGACGCTGATCAGAAAAAAAAAAAAAAAAAAAAAAAAAAAAAAAAAAAAAAAAAAAAAAAAAAAAAAAAAAAAAAAAAAAAAAAAAAAAAAAGACGCTGATAGGCATGGCAATTTCGGTCCGATCCGCGGGTACCCGACCCGGCCCGACCTTAATGGGCCGGATTTTACCCGATCCGATAAGGAATAGGGTCGGGTATGGGTTTTTTAAAATAAAAAAACCCAATCCGAGTCCGGGTCGGGTCCGGATTTTACAAAAACCCGGCCCGAAACCCAGACCCGGACCCAAACCCGGCCCGGTGTTATAAAATTACAAAAAAACCCTAATATATATATATATATATATCTCTCTCTCTCTCTTAAACTAACCTAGCCCTCATTTTCACTTTCAGCAGAGCAACAGCCACCAAGCCCACTCACTCTCACTCACGCCTCCCTCAATCCCTCCTCACCCTCTCTGCGCTGTCTCACTCAGCACACACACTCAGCACACCTGCACACGATGACACGGCCTCACACTTCCAAACTTTACCTCACACGGCCTCACACCTCACGGCTCACGCAGCTCTTCCTCACGCAGCACGCAGCTCTTCCTCACGGCTCCTCACACTGCACGCAGCTCTTCCTCACACAGCTCTTCCTCACGGCTCACGCCTCCTCACACAGCTCACACCTCCTCACACAGCCCAC
Source organism: Lithocarpus polystachyus (assembly GCA_033629205.1). Taxonomy (NCBI): domain Eukaryota; kingdom Viridiplantae; phylum Streptophyta; class Magnoliopsida; order Fagales; family Fagaceae; genus Lithocarpus; species Lithocarpus polystachyus. The sequence goes on along the minus strand of CM066171.1, from coordinate 2,497,016 downwards.
ACAGCCCACGCAGCTCACGCCTCCTCTTCCTCCGGTACACTCCTCAACTCTCTCTCTCTCTCTATTGTTTTTGTCTTTTTCAATTTTTCTTGATCTGGGTATTGCTTGCTGATTGTTGGATTTGTTTATGTGAAAATGTTAAATGGGTATAGCTTACCTTCTCTTGCTATTGTTTATGTGAAATGGAAATGTTTTTGACTGAGTGATGTTAGGGACTAGAATTTTTTCCCATACCTTTTATATAACTATTATTTGACTGAAACAATGTACATTATGTGAATGTGACTTCACTAGAGAGTCCCCTGCCTTCAAAATTTGATACAAATTCTTGAGGTAGTTATTAATTTTACTAACTAGTTGAAGATGGAAAATTACCAGAGAGTTTGCTTAATAGAACATATGAGGAAATAGATTTATTTCCTTTCACATTTAAGAATTTCATCTTTTTTCTAAATTCTATTAGGATTTTACTTCTATATATGTATTTTTGTTTTATAATAGAAACAACAGAGAACTCATGAAATTTTGACAATTACCTTCAATTTATGAAATTTTGGCAATTATACTTCAATTTATAAAATCTTGCAATTAAATGCTTGAATCTAAGACTCCATTAAATACTTTAGGAAGCACAGGATAACAAAAGTTCAAAGAAAAAAGCAAGCTCAACGAGCAAAAATTTTTTTCAAATTAGGTTTAGTTTCTAAGTGAGGCCTACTGTGAGATCGCTATAGACTATTATAAATATTATAGTCTTATTTTCATGTTTCCTTGCACTAGATAGCTGAAGGCAAGCTCCTTTTTCTTTTCTTTTTTCAGGAGTTAATAGTATTTAATTATTTCAAATTTACTACACGTGCACTATACTAATGGTACATGGATCTTATTGTGATCCATTTTAGGTAATTTAATTTTCTTAGGAGTCCAAGTCCTAGCACTGAGGAGTAAGAGAATTTGGAAAGAAAAATGTTAAAAGTACTAAAAGTTTTACTACATAGAGCTTACAAAATGATGTGATAATGAATGTGATTGGTGGGCTCCACCCGCCTAATAAATTAATGAATTGTTTTTTTTAGATGACACATCAATTTGTAAGCTTTATGTAATAAAGTTTTAGTATCCCTAACATCACTCAGTCAAAATATATTATAAATGCCTCACTTATAGTGTTTCTGTTCTGCTGTTCATATCTGCATAGTTTGTTTAATGGAAGAAATTGTTTATTGTTTTTTGTGTTTGTTGTGAATGTAGTGCCTAAAATAGAGATGGGAGACACAAACAAATCTGGTTCTTCCTCGCCAAGCGGCTCTCCCTCGGGAACTGGACGTTGTCCCTTGCCAGCTATGCGGTCTCCTTCGCCATTTTCACGATCACCCTCGCCATTGTCGCCTTCTGGCAACTCACCCTCAGGATCACCATCACCATCACCTTTATGCCCATTAAACAACGAGTGAGTGTTTGAATTTGTGAATATTTGTTTTGATTGATAGAATTTGTGAATATGTGTAATAATGAATTTGTGAATATTTGTTTTGATTGATAGAATTTCTAACTCCCAAACTTTTGAACCAATTAGGAGTCCAAAATCCCCAGTGGTAGACTTGGTGGAAGAGGACTTAGAGATAGAGGAACAAGAGGGGAGTCAAGGGATAGGGGAAGAAGGAGAGCAAGAGGGTACAAATGAGGATGAGGATACAGGTAGAAAAAGAAAGACTACCTCAGATGTTTGGGAGCATTTTACAAGGAAGAAAGTTAATGGAAAATTTAAAGCCGAATGCCATCATTGTAGCAAGCTTTACTTGGGTGACTCTAGTCAAGGTACAACTCATTTGCGTAATCATTTAGCAAGATGTCCACAGTTAAAATTTAAAGATATAAGGGATATGCGACAACAAGTGTTAATTAGACAACAAAATAAGGTGGATGGAACAATGGGTTTAAATGCTTACCAATTTGATCAAAACATAGTGAGGAATAATCTTGCCCGTATGGTCATCCTACATGAATACCCACTTTCAATAGTTGACCATTTTGGGTTTAGAGTATTTGTGAAGTCTCTTCAACCTTTGTTTAAGTTTATCTCAAGAAACACTTTGAAGAGTGACATTATTAAAATTTATGAGAATGAGAGGGAGAAAGCTTTGAAGATGACAGACAAGAATGGAAGAAGGATGGCAATTACAACTGATATGTGGACTTCGAGTAACAAAAAGAGAGGGTTCATGGTTATTACCGCTCACTTTATTGATCAAACTTGGACGTTGCAAAGCCGGGTTTTAAGGTAATTCTTTAATCTATGAATGTTAAATCTATTATTTATTTATGAATTGAGTTTATTGATCAAACTTAGACTTTATGTTAAATAGAATGTTTATAAAGTTATGTTATAATTATTCCTATTATTTTTCTAGGTTTTTTTATGTTCCTTCTCCACACACGAAAGATGTCCTTGCTAAAGTCCTTGTTGATTGTTTTTTAGAATGGAACATTGATAGGAAGTTGTCCACAATTTGATGAAGTTTATTCTATTTTTTAATTTATTGTTGTTGTAGGTTCTTCAACTATGTCTGGAGATTGTACATTTCAATCAATTCTTGATGATGGGGAGCCCAATGAAGAGGATGGGACTTGTGTCACAGCTGTAGAGGATTAGATTTTATATTAATTTAGTAGCCTTTTTAATTTCTTAGACTTCTTGAATTAATTTTTTGGTTTGTAATTATTCTAAACTTGTCACTTGTGGGACTTATTTTGTAGTTTTTTAATTTTTTGGACTTGTTGGAATTGTAATACTTATTTCTTGGACTTGTTGAATTTATTTTATTTTTATGTTTAGTAGGTGATTTTAGCTATGTTTTATTGATTTATGATTAAATGGTTATCTTAGCTAGGTGATTTATTGATTTATAATCTTAGCTATGATATATTGGTTTATGATATTAGTTATGGTTTATTGATTTATGAATTTATAATTAACAGGTGATTTATTTATTTATAATTACTAGCCTATGATTTGGAATAATTTGGCATTTGGGCCACGTTAAACACATGACGTTATTTAGGCTTGAATATGCATGCTTGAATGTAGGCAAAAAAAGTTGCTGCCTGGCATTTGGCATTTGGGCCACGTTAATAAGTTTGCTGCTTGGATTCTCATAAAAAAAATTGGGCTTCAATTCTCATCAAAAAAAAGTAAAATTGGGCTTCAGTCCAAATTTTTTTTTTTTGGTTGGGCCGTGATTTGGGCCTTAGATTAGGCCCAAATCTGCCAAAGCTTAACGGGACCTGCGGAGCCCGACGGGGCGGGTCTGGGCCCCTGGAAAAAAACCTGGTTAATAAACGGGCCGGGTTCGGGCTGCGGGTCTTAGCCCGAGGGTCAGGTCCGGGTATGAAAAAACCCGGCCCGAACCCGACCCGTTGCCATTCCTAGACGCTGATCATCAGAAAAAAAAAAAAAAAAAAAAAAAAAAAAAAAAAAAAAGGAGAATGAGTCAAAAGTTGCAGCTGTGGATCCCTTTGTGCAAGTTTAATTACAAAAATGCCATTGAGTTATGAGTTATGGAAACTGAAAATAACTAAAATGTGTTTTCAGTTTCCATAACTCATCACTCAAAAATCAGAGAATTGAGTGATAGAAATAGAGTTATAGTGCTCCCAAACGGACTTTGAGTTATGGGTCCCACCATTTTTGAGTTATGAGTTATAGAAACTAAAAATCCAAACGGCCCCTTAACTTTAAGCTAACAACCCAATATAGCTCAAAACTCAAAATAAAAAATAATATTTTAATATAGAGTTTTAAAAAAATATTTAAATGTATTGATGATTGTGATTATTGGTTATTGTATAAAATATATTATTTTATTGTGTTATTTATATTATTTTAATGTATTAAATATTAATGTAAAATTTTTTATTATATAACGTATTATAAAGTGAGTTGTTAAAATAAAGGAAAAAAAAATTGTCAGATTTTTCACTTTGAATGCTGTTAGCTTTAAAGATGGGGCATCATTTAATGACCCTTCAGATGGGTCGTGCTGTCAAATCATAGGATTTGATGTTGCATTTTGGAGAGCCATTTTTCATTAGGCCATAGCAGGACATCTTCAGAACGAACAAAATTCCAATAACCTTTTTCAAAAAAAAAAACAAAAAAAAAAAAACCAATAAACTTTCCTTTTATTATTTGTGAGGTATTATTAAATCTTAATTTTTTGGATATCTTCATATGAATTGAGTCCAACCATTCTTTAGGCATAAGTGGTCCTTTACATCATTTTAATTTTTAATAAATCATTTTAGAAAAATTTTTATATTATTTTTTATAAAAAATTGAAAAAATTATTTAAAAATTAATTATTTTTTCTCTTTTTCCCCAAAAGCTATCCTAAAATGGTTCACTTAACATTTCCCTTAAAATCTTCTTCTTCAAAAAAAAAAAAAAAAAGCATTTCCCTTAAAATAATAAATTAAGCATTAAATGTAGCATTTCTGTTAAAATTGGGGAGAACCATTAATGATATTTAACATAAATTTTTTATTTCTAATAAAAAAAACATATGAAGGGATTCTCAAAAAAAAAAAAAAAAAGGGTAGGCGATTTTCAAAGTACAAGGGAACATGGGCTCAGTATTGCCGCCCTGGTCCCCCTCGCTCTGCCCACATGCAGGCACAAGTTTGAACAAGACTCGTATATTTTTCTATGGACATCACAAATTGGGCTAAGAAAAACCAGGTCAATTTTTAAGGTCAAAGAAAAAGCTCAATGTAAGCTGCATTTTTTTGTATGTGAATATATGGTGCATCGATCTACGTCAATTTGGGTCCCTCAGAAAAGCCCAAAAAGTGTGATATATTTGGTAAGAGTGAAAGCTCCACAATTTGCATGATTAATATACTATACACTTTCACACATATTTTAGCATAACTATTTTCATTGACCGACTGCATGTAAGTAGTGGAGAAAAAAAATAGTCGGTCTATATAATAGTGATTAATATGAATCACAATTTACCGCGTAAAGCAAAAATTTATGACAAAGTGTGTGTAAAAGTACGTAGTCCGCCAATACTAAACTATTCATAAATAATTATAACTCGTGTGCGTGTTGAGACCGACCTTGAAGAAATTAGGATGCAAACGTGAGTCAGCCAACAGACTCAATATACTCAAAAGTGTGTTGTAAATTATGATCATATATTATAAAATAGAATAATACAAATGTTATAGTTAGTCTCGAACTATATCCAATCCTGGGCCGTTAATTATGACCATCTAACATGCATGTTACCTACACCAGGTCTCACCTTTTCTCTTCAGCCTCCTTAAACCAAAGACTTTCTCACATTTAGGTCACCAAGACGATATAGGATGAAAAATTAAAATGATCCCCATTTGACACAAATTTATACTACCTTAAAAAATAATTACAAAAAGTCACAAAAAATATATTTATGTGGCCATCAGAAATGGCTATCAAAATCTATCGTATTCGTATTTATAAATAAATAAATAAATAAATCAAGTTTCACAATAAGAGAAAAGAAGAAGAGGGTTTAACTAAAACATTTATTTTTGTTGACATATTTTGTAAACTAACGTACGTAGATTTGAACAAATGCTAAAGTGTTGCAATATATATTATTTATAATAGAATAGGAACAAGTAACACAAAAGAAATAAAAAAAAAAGTAGAAAAAAAAATCTACCATATCTAAAAAAAAGGTATTTTAAAAGTAGAGACAATCAACTGTGATTTCATTATTAAAAAAAAAAAAGGAGTTTAATTAAAACTAGGGACGAATCCAGGATTTCAAGCTAGAGGGGGCTGGAGTATAAGAAAAAAAAAATCCAAATAGGCATCCATATAGTATTAACAAATTATAAATACACAAAATTATTATTTCTTAATACATTAAAATGCAATTATCTACCAACAAAAACAAAAACAAAACAAAAAAACAAAAAAAATGTTTTTTTTTTAATACTAGACTAGCAAAGATTTTTATTTTATTTTTTGAAGTTAAAGCATACATAGTAGTGATGCTAAAAAATTTAGCTTTTAGCACCTCAAAATGATAATTTATCAATTTTACCACCTCACTTTACAATACAGCCAACATAAAATGCTCTATTTTTTTTACCATTTTATTTAAAATAATATAAATAACTCATTAAAATAATAAAAGAAGAGAGATAATTTGAGTTTTTTTAACTAAAGGTAGAGAGATAATCTTAATAAAATATTATATTTTATTTTAAACAATTTGCTATAATCAACTAGTATTTATACTAGTTTACTGTAATTGTAAAAAATTAGCTTTAGTTTCTTTAATAACGTACGGTTTTTTGGTTCTTTGGTGATAAAATATTTTTTTTTTTCATTTTATAAAATACAATCACTATTGTAAATATTTTTATTATTTTTATTAAATTTTTGGGTTCAACAGTTGCTAGTTAAAGGGAGGATTAAGGATTTGGACTACCACCTAAGTCCGTCCCTGACTAAAACATTTATTTTTGTTGACATATTTTGTAAACTAACGTATGTAGACTTGAACAAATGCTAAAGTGATGCAATATATATATATATATATATATATATTATTTGTTATAGAATAGAATTGGAACAAGTAAAACAAAAGATATTGAGAAGACCAAGTGAGGATATGAACTTTAAAGAATGATAAATGTTATAAGCTATCACTATATAACAATATACGTATATCTTTTTTTGTGTTGTTTTTGTTTTTCTACAATCTTCCTTCATCTATCAATTTGGCAATATAAGGTTGAAACTTCATTTTTTTGCTGAATAATACTTTAAAGTATCTCTTTAAAATTTCTCACCATGTGAGATAGGAGTTTAGAAAGTAATCATTTTGACATAGCATCACCTCTGCGAAACTTCAGAGCAAAATGATAAACTATTATGTGTCTTCAGAAAATTCTAATTTAACTCTTGCGAGAGAGGACCAGTAAGTAATACTTTTAGTATGGAAAATAGCTCCACTTAAGTACTGCGAAGTTTCCAACAATAACATCACCACTTTTGAATAATAGTGTACCAAACTACTAAAGCTTTAACACACATTTTGTTAAAATTGTCTTTGAATTTTTTAAAAATTGCAGAAGATTATGCAGAAACAACTCAACCCAAGTAATTTCATGAATGAAATGCATGAAAATCAGTTTAAATGTTTTTCAAAAACATGAGTTTTCAACCCAGAACTTCAAAACAAGGTTTTTAATCATCAAAAACACAGTTTTTGCCAACCCTTAAACATATTTTGCATCAAACACCATAGAAAACATAATCTTGGATGGCCACTCTAGTTTACACACAATCTCATGTACAAAGCTTAGCAAAGAATTACTTGTGATATGTGTGCAACTAATACGAGCATGAGATACATATAAGGTGATATGTAGATAGTAATCAATCAAAAGTTCTACATTATTCATCACACAAGTTTGAAAGTGACTATCACTTAAAGAGTTACATCATATAACTCTCACATCTTCTTAAAAACAAGCTTGCAATCATGTTTTTTTTTTTTTTTTTTTTTTGCCTTATACATTTAATTTATGCAAATTTTTCCTTTTTTTTATTCCCCTTTTTTTTATTTTAAGGCCACACCTTATTTTCTTTTTGTGCATGTCACGACCCGAACCCAAAAGGGTCCAAAGCATAAGAAAAACATCTCAAAGGTACTTGTAAATATTGTTCCTTTTGGCAATTCAATCCAAATAAAATCATATCAAGTACCAACATCAAGAATTATCATAATAATTCCATTAAATATACTCCCAAAGTAAGTCAGAGCTCTATGCAATAAATACAATGACCATTGGTCACAAAAGAATCGAGGTCTAAATAAATAATTACATATCATCAACTTATCCCATTAGTGGAAATAAAGGCATAACCACTATAAGATGCAAAAGAATTGGGTCAAGCCTACTCTAAGTTATACATCATCAATTATCTCCCTCACCAAAGTTATCTTCCATTAGCAGTTAGTCTAACTACTGCTAGCCACCAAAAAGCTGTCTCAGAATGATAGTTGCCTACTCTGTAAAAGTTTGTAAAATAATGGAATGAAACAGAGCCCAGTAAGTAGCATAACTAATGGAGGTGGGGGAAATGCAAGTTTCATGATGATAACAATTTACAAATCATGTTTTAATTTGGGAATTTCCAAATAATTTCTACAAAACCATTTCCAAAAAGAATATGACAAGAATGAATAAAATGACATGGCACAAAACTTCTCAAAATGCTCTCATGAAATTACATATTATAATTTGTGAGCAATAACAATACAATTCCAAACCCAAGGCCACATAATAATGCCGTCACAAAGACGGAACTAATCTACCATCACAAAGACGAAACTCATCGCCGACACACAGCCAGAACTAAATATGCCGTCACAAAGACAGAACTCATCGTCGTCACAAAGACGAAACTAATATGCCATCACAAAAACGAAACTCCTCGCCGTCACAAAGACAGGTGCTAAGATTCCAATGTCACACAGACTATAATATCTAGTTGGGTAATCACAAGTCACAACACATAGATAGAACATAAAGAGCTCACAAATTACCTTTAATTCAAAATACATAATTCACTTCCAAGTAGTTTCATAAAATATTTGAATGCCCAAGATATTCACAAGGTTCTCAAAGCCCTCAACTCATTTCTTGTCAAAATAATTTTGTATTAACTTCCCAAATAACATAGGTCAAGATAAAGCATCTTTATTCTCAAGAATTTAATCAAGATGCTAGTCTTTTTCATGCTAACAAATCATGCAATTCCCCATATGCAATAAGAATATGCACTTTCAAATATTTTCATAAATAGTAGGGTCACAACACAACACTTTTTAGAAAAACATAGTTCCACCATTAATTTTTCAACATGTGGTTGACCGAAAAATAATGTTTATGCAACATGTTTATTTTCCAAAAATCTCATTAAGAAGCTACTTACCTTGCAACCCGCAAAAGCCTAATTTTCCAAACTCCAAATAAGATTAGCTAGAACCTAAACAATATCAAGCAAACTTATCACAATAGGCATAAAGCTTGACATTACATCTAGCTATGAATTAGAAATTGCTAACTAAGAAATTAATTAAGCAAGCCTAGCATTTAACCTCACAAATAATGCATTCCACTTCCATAGTTTCTCAACAATTTCATTACAAGGCATAGACTCCCATTATACTCATGAATCATTCAAGGTATTATCTCTAACATCAAAATCTCAATAATTTATGAGTAGTTTCCACAAGATTTTCAGAACATCATCAAGAGACCCATAACACCAAAATCACAATATCCTTCAAAACTAACAATTTAAATCTTTAACTAGCTCCAAATAAACCATAATAATTATATTCACCATTTATTTCACATGATAAACCTCAAAACCCCTAAATTTTCACCATACATAAACCTTAGTTAGCCACCACTAGTAAAACCATAAACCCACTGATCAAATTAGTCCACCAAATCAAAAATCCATAAACAAAATTACAAGAATATCACCCATGAAGCTCATAAATCTCAAGAACGCCATTATTAAAGTTTAGGTTATGATTCTGTAGACTTTGAAAATAGGAATTGATTCTAATCCAAGTCAAAGCATTAGGAGTTTGATGAATTCTTTATTCTGTTCTTTTGTTTCAGCCTCCACCTGCTATTCCTTTTTCCTTATCTTTTTTTTATGCTAACCTTCTATGTCGCCTAGTGATTTACTTGCTTGTTTCCTAAGTATAGGTATAAGTACCTTGGTACACTATGCCTCCCAGAAAGAAAGCACGTAAAGTAAGGCATGTAAATGAGGTTATAGCTCCAGAGCATGGCCATAAGCAATGCCAAGAGCGCGAGAGATATGTCACTCCTAATGGTAGTGAGATTGATGAGGTGGCAAACAGGATTTATGCAAGGATTGCTTGAGCGGTCCAGGGTGGTGAACGTAGGAAGGAGGGTTGCTCTTTTGGGGAGTTCCATAAGCAAAACCCTCCAACATTTAATGAGGAGCCTAATCCTATGGAAGCAGAGAATTGGCTGCAAAAGATGGAAAAAACTACTAAGAGCTCTTGAATGCACTAACGCTCAGAAGGTGGTGTATGCCACTTTTGCTCTTCAGGGTTCTGCTAAAAGATGGTGGTTAGGCACTGAGCAATTGTTGAGGATGGAGTTGGGAGGGAACAGTCCTATTACTTGGGAGAAGTTTAAGGAAGTTTTTAATGAGACATATTTCCCTGATGTAGTGAGGGATCGAAAGGCAAGAGAATTTTCTAATTCGGTTCAGGGGACTATGACTATAGAAGAATATGCTGCAAAGTTTGTGAAGCTTTCTCGCTTTGCCCCTTACTTGATTCCGGATGAGCCCAAGAAAGTAAGTAAATTTCAGAAAGGTCTTAATGATAGGATTCGCCCCCCACATTATAGCTTCTGGAGTGGGCACTTTTACTGAAATTGTGACGCGGGCAATGAGTCTTGAAGAAGACTTTAAGTGCAACCTTGGCTCCAAGAATCATGAAAAGAAGCAAAAACCCTCTGGTTTTCAACATGGGTGGGGAAGGGTGCAAATTTCCCAACAATCCAGAATTGACATTGTGGTAGATCATCAGCCTTAAAGTCCTTATAGTCCTACAAACACGATGCAGCCTTATTCATGGTTTTAAATAATTTTGGCTTTTGTTCTAGACTCCGCACAGTGGCAACCTAGGATTCAAGAATAATTGAAATAGTGTAAAATTGTAATCTAAGAAATTGCCAATTCAACAATCTACACATAACTAAAATTTTCCATGATAAAATTCTAACTCCTTAATTTTTTGTTTTTAACGATGAGAAATCATTCCTTGAACAATCTGATTGCCTCTTCAATTGTATGTGCTTTAAACTCCAAAGAAAAACACCTCTTAGCCTCTTTGATAAAACCCTTCCTATGAAAACCCTGATTATCTCATTCTCTACTCTGTAGTTTGTATTAGAGATGTGGGCTTAGTAGGGTAGTGGGCTGCAGTTACTAATAAAAAGAATACCTATGGCCCATCAATTATATTTAAAAGAAAATTTAATAATAACCTCAAATAAAGTATGTGGGGGTATTACACTCTTCCCCACTTAACAAAAAATTGTTTAGTCCTCTAAACTTGACTTACCTCAATTAGAGAATGGATAGGGGTATTTTTCTTTCATGTCTTCTTCTTTTTCCCATGTCGCTTCTTGAACTATATGATTTCTCCATAACATTTTCACTAAGGATATACTCCTTGAACGTAGCACTTGATCCTTCCTATCAAGAATCTGCACTGGTTGCTCCTCATAAGACAAGTCCTTTCTAACATTAACCGACTCAAACTCCAAAACATGTGATGGATCAAGCATGTATTTTCATAACACTAATACGTGGAATACATTATGAATATGTGACAAAGCTAGTGGCAATGCCAACTTGTAAGATACATTGCCCACTCTATCCAAGATCTCAAAAGGACCAATATACCTTTGACTTAACTTGCCTTTCTTCCCAAACCTCATCACACGCTTCAATGGAGACACCTTTAAGAGTACATGATCCCCAACTTGAAACTCTAAGTCTCGCCTTCTATTATCTGCATAACTCTGTTGCCTACTTTGAGCAGCTAGGAGTCTTTCACGAATCCACTAAATCTTCTCCGTAGTCAATTGAACTAGTTCTGGACCAAGCAACTTCCTTTCACCCACTTCATTCCAACAAATGAGTGACCTACACTTCTGGCCATACAATGCCTCAAAAGGATTCATCTCTATGTTGGAATTTAGATGCATTACTAACTTGCTAAACTTATATAACTCAATAAACATAATTAATCCAAAATAAATTAAAACTCCAATGGAACAATACTCATAAAGAAAAACCTCTTACAAAAATCTAAACTCCACAAATTGAAAATAATCTTCACTATATAAAACATGAATTACAAAATAAAGGTAACTGGAATTCTATAAGTCTTCAAGTAATACTGAAGTTGCCTACAACTTCCACGCTCTACCTCGCACCTTACAAAGCGATCCAAAGGTTCTATATTTCCAACTACATTTTGATCTGAAAATAGTAATTGATGGGGTGAGCCACACATCTAATAAGTAATTATACATAATACACAGCGGAATAGAGTCAAGCACCCATGTGTCACTAGTTAGTTCTCATTTTGGTCAAGTCCTATTTTTCTCTTATTGATAGCTTTGATTGTCTATGCCTAAGTGTTGACTATTCCCAAGCACAATGAACCATTTAAGTTCAACACATCTACAATTCTTTAAAAGGATAATGATAGACTTGTTTCTTTTATCCAAATTCTAATTTCATCCCAAAATGCTTAGATATTAAATACATTAGGGTCAATGATATTAAGTCCATCAACAAGTCATATTAGTTTTGGCCCACGGTTTTCATTGGGATATATATTAAATCCTAAGTTTGCCCATAGTGTGTGTTTTAGAACAAGTTACGGTTATATAGCCTAATTCATGTTTAACGTTTTACTTTTGTTCAGAATATATATTGAATCCTAAAGTATTGGCTGCTGGCTCTGAGTTTTGATAAATTCAAGGAAACATATTCTTGGGCAGAGGTGCTTTGCATTAGTGTTATCATTTAGTTAAGTAAAGTATAATTTTAGTGAGTCAATTTGTATAATTTAATAAGATTTATATTTTGTGGAGGATATTAAGTAATTTTCATGATTGATTATAAGTCTTATTTAAAAGTGTTTTAAGGCTTTTTGGAGGTTTTTTGGGTTGGAGTTTCAAAGTGATTCAAGTGCGGTAAGTAATTATGCATAATATGCACAAGTTGTGTTCCTTAGGTTCTTAGAAGTTAAAGGCATTCAAAAGTTATGTTTTTTAAACTTACTTTTTCTAAAGTTTATCAAAAGCATTTTTACATCATTAAAAGAGAAACTTTGAACTTTAAATAATGTTTTAAAGAGAAACTTTGAATTCTAAATAAGGTTTTGAACGTCCAAATATCATTTAAAAAATGAGTTCTAAACTAAACTATTTTCATAAAATAATTGATTCAAAGTAGGTTTTCTAAAAAGGTTCTTATTCTTTAAATTTGTTAAAACCAAGTGATTTCAAAGTCATATTCCTGTTCTCCAAATGGTATTTAAAATGTTTATTTTAGCAAATTGAATTTTCATATTTACTCAAGAATTGTAAAATATTTTTATAATTCCTCGGTTCCTATTTGTTCCCTAAGGGAGTCAAGCATCCTTCGATTTTGTTTCAATTCAATATTGTGATATTCGATATGTCTCTATATCTGGAGTCATTGTTAATATTAAGAAAATTATTCTATTTTGTATATATGTTGTTTTGTGATATGTGACTCAAAATTGAGTGTTTTTAGAATTGATCGGATATATGTGTAAATCCGCTCACAGGATTGTATGTGAGAATATGTGTTAATCTCTCACCAGTAGAAGTTAGATGTTGATATCCGCTCACAGGATTGTATGTGAGAATATGTGATGTATATATGTAACACTGTGCTCTGATCAATTATCTGTATGTGTTTTCAAATGACTTTAAGAATTGATTATATTTTTATTAAGTGGTTCGTTATATGTTTGGAAAACTATATGTGATATTTTGAGTGAAATTGTGAAATCAAACTTGTGTATGGCAATATTCCATTGTGTATTCTGTATAATTACTTACTAGATGTATGGCTCACCCCATCAATTACTGCTTTCAGATTAAAATATAATTAAGTATATAGAATATTTGGATCACTTTGTAAGGTGCAAGATAGAGCGTTGAAGTTGTAGGTGACTTCAGAATTACTTGAAGACTTATAGAATTTTAGTTACCTTTATTTTGGAATTCATGTTTTTTATAGTGGAGATTATTTCCAATTTGTGGAGTATAGACTTTTATAAGAGGTTTTATTTAAGAGTATTGTTTCTTTGGAGTTTTAATTTATTTTGGATTAATTATGTTTATGGAGTTATATAAGTTCAGCAGATTAGTCATACATCTAAATTCATGTTCCATGGATTTGGGTCATGACAGTGTATGGTATGAAAGCCAGCCTAGTAATCCTGTGTGACCTCAAAGCCGGCCTAGTAATCCCGTGTGGCCTTAGGATACTACCCTTTAAAGTGGGCTCTAATAAGAACATTAGGGATTTAAGTGGAGGAAATTGTGATATCCCAATTTGATTGATTTTGTGATGTGTGTGGGTGTGTGATGAGTCCCACATCGGGTATTTATTGGGTAGATCTGGGCTTTATTAACAACTACAAGGAGTCTCAATTATGACTAGTCCTTTTGAGGTATAGCGCAGATGTAGCTAGCGTTTTTCCTTGGGTCGTTACAGTGCATGTGCTACACTTTTTCGATCACAAAATCTTATGATATGCACTAAGGTGTTCATGATTGGCTAGTAAATAGTGGTGAGATGGTCATTTATGTCTTTCTCTTAGGATTTTTTAGACCTTACAATCAAAAGCATGTGACTTCAAAATCAAGATTATGTGATCAAAACTATAAACAACTCACACACAACATGCACTACATAACTCAAACTGGCAAAGTGCAAAAAAATAAGTTCATCCAAGCTAACCAAGGTACACAGGCATGTTATGCAAAGATAATAAGTCAACCTCAATTATATATTCATGACGTGTAATATAAAAGAAATAAAAATCTTTTTGGTTTCAAAAAAAAATTTATGACCAAAACTAAAATGCACATATTATGCTAAATAAATAAAATACAAAAGAAATGCATGGCAGTGCTCAACTATGCTATAGAGGGTACACAAACAAGAAATATCAATTTCATAATAAACCCATGAGTACATGTACAAACTAGTACATGCTCATACAAAATCATATTTATCTCAAAATTATCATGCACTTAGTTGAGCAATACATACTATTCAAATTTCTCCACAATGTCAAGCATGTTCTAAATCAAGAGAGAGATATCATAATTCATATAATCCTCAAGAAAAATAAAACTAGACACAAAATAAAATATTTTTGTCTTTTTGAAATTTTTCAATGTTTTTGAATTTTTTTTTTAATAAAAAACAACCTAAAAAACAAAACAACCAAAAACAAAAACAAAACATGTCCACAAACAATTAAAAGACTTAAATCAGGGACAAGTAAACAACACTTACTTTAGCAAGTCTTTTCTCACCCATATAGCACGTCTTCGGCTTTGTAGGTGAAATCCATGAGAAGCAGAATGTATTTGAGGGATAACACCAATCTTCTGAGAAAAACTAAAATCCTGCAAATTCCTTTCGCAAGCCTCAAAAAGATCAACTGAAACAATAGTGTCTTTTTTATTTAAATCATCACAATCAAAAACAGTAAGACACTTAAAATTATACATGATAACAGGGATCAAGGATCAACTCTAGGTATAATAACCTAAATCAAGAGCTAACCCACTCTGATACCACTTGTTAGGTTTTAGACCCTTGTAAACTAAATTGTTTAACCTAATTAATTAACCAAGTGAATACTTAGGTTTACTATTCAAATCTAAGTTAAAACAATAAAGTCATATCATGTAAAGTAGCAGAAAACTAAATAACACAACGATATGATAACCTAGAAAAATCAAACTAGTAAAAAACTTGGGAAGTATTTAACCTAACTATCCTCAAGGTAAAAAACAAATCTACTAGAAAGAATTGAAGTTTACAATAAGACTTAGACTACTAACATTCTATTGCTACTACACGTAGAACTTACTATCACGACCCCATGATAGCTCCAAATCCACAGATTACTTCTTTCCTTGGCCTTTGCAACGCAAGCACCCACATTTGTGATAAAAAATACAAACTCTCTTGTTTATGACTCCAAGATCACCCTTGATGGTTTAGATCATCAGTACCTTTGATGACTAGAGAAAGCAGCAACTTCTACAATGCAGGATCTTAAAATTCTTCCAGGAATAACACTGATAGAAGACTTTAAAGAGCTTTTGGGTACAAAACTCTAAATCTACAAAAGAGGCACACTCTTCTCTCTCTAAAAAGTCTTATAAAAACGTGCTTAGGGTTTCCTTTATGCACTAGAAGAAATAGATCTGAACCCTAATCTTTAATGAGCTTGAACTGCTATTTGGGCCAACTTAAAATTCTGCAGACCCGTATTTCAATCGGTTGAGCCTGTTTTTTGATCAATTGAACCAAGCAAATTTCGAATTCTCTTTTTTGCAGCTTGCTTGTTCTTGGATCTTGACTTGTATCACCTTAAGCATTGTCTAATAATACCTATAGACTCTAAAATCTATATTTAAACAAGTTTATATTCATGATTTGCTAATTGTTTTAGACTTTTAGAACCTAACAGATTTGACCTCAGCGGATTAACCATTGTAGTGCTAAAAGTTTTCTTTCTTAGCACATAATTGGGGCAAGACATCCTTACTACATGATTCTCTCTTTCTTGAATCAACCACCTACAATTATAACATGATTTATTACCGAAACAGCACACAGTTTTCACTCCACACACACACACACACAAAAGTTTCTGGTTTAATCAAAATCCATTTTAAGGCAAATTGGATAGCTAGGCGGCTCAGCCAAGTGAGGTTAAGAACATGGGAGAATCAATTGGAGACAGCAAAATGAGTGGAGAAAAGAAACCATATATAATATATATAACTAGTTCAAATTTCTTGATATGTATTCTTTTTGTTCATTTCGTATAGAATTCCCTCTACCCACACAGATAAGTTGGATAATATATATGTTACAAATGCCAAAAAAGAAAGCCAGATCAACATGATCTTATAATAAATGGTCATAGTTGATTCATCTTAATCGTCGAATTTGATGGACTAAGAAGACTACAGGCATCATGACCCTTGTTAATGCTAACAATGTTGGATCTACGAGCTGGACTAGGCAGAATTAAGGAATAACCTTTAGCAAAGCCGCAACCAGGACTAAAATCCTCGCTGCTGTCCATCTCTGCCAACACTTTGTAGAACAAATCAACATCACAAGGAAGCACAAGAGGGCCTTCACTGTTGTACCCATATTCCAATTCAGCATCCTCTAGCAGCATCGCGAACAAAGGATGATTAACAAGCTTGGTCTTGATCACAAATCGTTGTTTTAGAGGTCCAACATAGACTGCGAAACAACCTTCCGTAGCTACTTGACGATTCTTTTTGCGCTTTGTCAATGAACTGAAAGTGGAAGACAAAGATGAACAACATTTTTTGTTGCCAGCTACTAGTGACAGACATCGTTTCCATGCCTTGAAAATCAACGTGTTCCTGCACTTAACTTTTACAATTTTCATTTCTAGTTCTACTATTGAAAAAAGACAAGAAAATTTGGAATATGGAAGGAAAAGAGATTAATCTAGCTTGCTATATATATGCCAAATGGCAAGCTAAACTTAATTCTTGACCGATTTGTATAGCTCAAAATCCATATTGAATACTTATATGAATCTGATAATCTAAGTATGAGAGATATATAGAGAGGTTTTGTAATGGAAAAAAACACTTTCAATTGAAGATGTAAATCCAAAACAAGAAGAAAAATAGAGATCGAACTATATGGAAAAGTTAGAAGATGCGTATAGAAGAGCAAAAGGGTTTTGAAATGAGAGGCTGCATTAGTACATGTTATATATAGAGGCCCATACTCCATTTGCAAACTAATAATTTGGTATTTTGTCAACGCAATTGAACGCAGCAAGATTTTGAAAGGCCACTAGCAATCTTCAACGCTTATATGGTGGAAAAGAATATTATAATCTCAATATATGCATATGCTCCACAAATAAATTGTTGAAATAAAAGACATCTTAGAGAAACCTACTTGCAGATAATGGTCAAAGCAATGAGTAGAAGCTAGGAGGTTATAAAGTAAGTATTTATTGGTAATGGCATGGAAGCCACATTATAAGTGGGAGTAGGCTTAATGAAATTCTTGGAATTTTACTATTTCTGATATTTTAACTGAAACAGGTTTAAAGAAAGTGATTATTAAACCATAATAAAACTTGTCATGTGCAAAAATGTTAACATAATATGGTTTTTTTGTCTCTATTGCTTTTTGTCTTATTAAGTATGCAGTTTGATGATTATGGTAGTTACTAATATTTTTATTTTTATCTTAATATTTTTTTAGAGAGTTTTAATCTATAACATCCACTCATGATGATAGTTCTTTATTATTAGACCAAGACATTAATCGATTTCTGGTATAGGCAAAGATTAAATCACAAATCTCTTATTCAACCATCAGAGACTTTATCAGTTGACCTGACTGAAACCTATTATTTTTATCTAAATATAAATGTTAACAATTATAGTAGTTATTAATAGGTAATTAAGGTATTTGTTAATAATATTTTGTTTTAACTGTAACAAGATTCTAATGGACATATAAATATAGAATAAATTAAAACAAACTAATAATATGTGTGTAGAATAATGACATATGAAATCGTGAGACTTCAAAAATTTATATGATAAAATATTATGAAGTTAACTATAAATGCCAAACGGGAAAGTTTAATAAAAAAATATGTTTTTGTTTTATTTTTGACTAATTAAATATGAAATTTGATAATCATTGATAAGCATATATTATAATTGTATATTGTGAGATATCCAATACTTATTTTTTTAACCAAAATCTTTTTTTTAGATTCCTAGAAGTTCATTAAAACATTAAAAGATTCCTAGAAGTTCCTAGATTCCTTGATAAGTGGACTGAAACCAAATCTTTTTTTCTTTTTGGAGATCTTTTTGGAGAATCTATATAAATAAATAAATATATATATATATATATATATATATATTCTAGATAATGAAATTTTGAGGTGTATTGAAAACATTATATTTAATGTGATAATTGCCTCACTTAAAAAAGTTTTTTTTTACCAACAGCCTTATAGCTCAATCAATACCTCCTGATATTTTCAACAGAATTATCTAGAATTTAAATCTTTCCACCCCTAACTATATATATATATATATATATATATATATATATATAAAGAGTTTGTTGCTGAGTTCAAAGCCATCCATCGTCAAGATATAACAAATTCACCAAACTGCAAAGAATAATTCCAATATCTATTAAAGATAATTTCTTAAAAATTGTATTTTTTTATAATTATAATTAACAACCTTGATTTATAGGCAAGGAAGAGTTATGACTTTTTATTTGAATTGACACATTCTTTGAGTATTATGACCTTTTTTAGAATAATTTTTAACCTTTTAGAAAATAAAAAATATATTTTTATGATATACAAGTTTTGATCTAGTGCATTTCATCCTATTTTAATAATAATAAAAAATTATCATCCAATCTACACATGTCATGTGCAAAATGTTCATGTGCCAAGTGTGTGCCACTCGTTGTTGTGTGTTCTAGAACCACATGTCCATAGATTCTCTCAATTACTTTATTCGTTAATTAGTATTTATGTTACTTTATATACACACAAAAAACTTTATAAACTTTTAAAGTCCAACACAAGCCTTAAAATACAAGCCCACTCATTTCTTCCATATCACAATCTATATTACATTTTTTTTTTAAACAAACAATGCTTCCAGTTCTTTTCATTCTTTAAATGAGAAAAAGTTTTTAATAAAATATTTATTTATATATTTTTGAAAATATACTTTAAAATTGTATATGAAAAAACTGAATATTAGAAGAAAAAGTTGAATATCCATAGCTCTCCTGCTTTATGTTTTTTTATTCTTTATATAGATATAATTGTACTTCTAATTAATTTGGTATTATTATTTTTATTATTTGTCTAAAAAAAACTAAGGTTTTAAAAAGTTATTGATAAACCTTTTTTTTTTTTTTTGAGAATCAGTTATTGGTGAACTTGAGTAAAAGAATAAAAGTAAAGGATAAATAATAAGTTATGCCTTCAAAAAAAAAATGTTATAACATCCAGCCCCGGGCTATAATTGAAAGAGCTTCATTATCTTCATCACTCGGAAGAATACTGAAAGTCTGAAACTATAAATGGCTTTAAGTTTAGAAAATTTTTTTATGATGGCTTAAACTCGACGTACTTGAACATTAAAGTCTTTCACTCTGCTGTATCTGCATGGGTTTAATTTACAGGTAATTTTCATGCTGTTAATCTTAATAGGTATAGTCCTGCATGCATGTTTAGGCTGCAACAAGCTTTCAATTCTGATTTCTCTCCGCAATAGATGGTTTCAGACTTGGTTATCATAGTTGATGATGCCAAGAATCAACTCAGTAAGCTGCAGGGCCTTCATGTACCTTGGACAAACCTGCACAAGTAAAAAGAACCTCGAAGGGAGGTACCAGCGTGGTACCGGCCAACGACCCTCCGATGGTTAAATTAGTATTGCTCACAACTCTAGAGTGCCAAAGTCAGGTTGAATCATGCGTCCCTCAATTTGGGAGGGTCTGGAAGTATTTATAGTAGCATGGGGCCTTAGCCAAGGCTTGCTGGGCAAGACATCCCTTTGGGAGCAATCGTGTTGCGCAAGATATCTGTCCGAGTATGAGCGTACGTAACAAGACTCATTTCCTCAGGGAAGCGTGCGTGGCAAGATACGCTTTGGTGCCCCCTGCCTCACACCGTCATCCGTTGCTCCCGTCATCTCGTTTAAGAATCGTGCCGTCAAGGTGTCGCGTCCGTCACTCATGTCCGTCATCATACCTCGCACCGTCAGCCCACGCAGGCTGCCGGCGTCTAGTGGGAGTTTTATCCCTATCAAATGCCCCCTCAGCCCATCAGTTCGTGACCCCAGGGAGGACGGACTAATGGGATGACGGTTTCAGTTCGCAATGAGAGAGAGCTGACTGGATAGCTGTCATACGGTAATTAATGCTGCGTAATTAATGTAGGACACGTGTCGTCGACTTAATAACCGTGTGTCAAGAACGAGGCGTCCCCTCGCCTTCCGTGCTACCCCTCATATATAAACCTCCCTTTCTCTCCCTCATTTTTCACTTTTTACTGAAATCAAAAGATCAGAGCGCATCCGTTCACCTAGCCAGAAACGTTTGATCCGTCAACTCGCGCGACCGTCACATTCGTGTATCCGTTGATTTCATTTTCCAACAACAAGCGCCACCAGTAAGTATTCATTATTGATTCATTCATCTTTATCACCGTCTAATGTTTTTAGACTGGTTATACTTAGGGTTTTCCTTCACATGTAGGTGACAGATGTCTAGAACGTCCAGTAATCAGTCGTTTGTCCGTGACGGAGCGAGCTACGATGAACTTCACCCGTCGGGTCCAAGAGATCCTGACACTTCTAGTGAAGACAGTTCATCTACCAGCTCTTCTTCCTCAAGCAGTGATAGGGCAGAAAGTAACCTTAGTGATGGTCTAGGAGAAACCAAGCCATAAATACAATCCGTCGTAGACTCTGATGGGATGAGGAAGTTTATAATGCTTTCACTATGGACGGTAAATGATTTTGTGTCTACAATCAAAGAGTCTCACTTCAAAACACTTAGGAACAAATACCAAATACCCGTCAACATACCTATCCGTCTACCCAATAAAACAGAGAAGTGTTACTATCACGGAGTCAAGGGTGTCGGGATCTATGAGCAAATGCTCAAGGCCGGGTTGAAGTTTCCCTTGACTCAACTACACCGTCAACTCCTACACTATCTAGGATTGTCCGTCAACCAAGTCTCTCCAAATGCTTGGAGGGTCTTCCTAGGGGTAGAGGTCCTGTACGGAACAATGTCCAAGGGGAAGAAGAGACTAACAGTGGAGGAGTTCTTCCATTGCTACCGTCCAGTAGAGATAACAAAATCACGGGGAATGTATAGTTTTGTAGACAGGAGCCCATTATTAAGGCTAGTGAGTGACACTCCAGATTCCAATAAGGACTGGAAGTCTAGGTACTTTTTTATGGACAGTAATGAATGGATGTGTCATCCTAGCGAGACGGAGTTCATGCCAATTGATACAACATGAGGTGTACTACCCCTATCTGGTATGCGTCTGTTCACTTTCTTTTCTTTTAGACTCTAAACATCGTTGATTTCTAACCGTCTTCTTTTTGCAGCTCAGGACCGTCCACAAGTTTCTCTTGAACAATGGAGTTTTTTGGAGAAAATTTTCCAAAAGACTGAGTTGAAGGATAGATCTTGGGCCAAACTGGTGAGCCTGAAAACCATTCATTGGCACTGCGACGGACCTGAACCATCTGAGGAGGCGATCAAGTACGAAGACCAAGTTCGAGCACGTGAGTCCGTTCACTCAAGTATCACACTTGGTAATTTCTTTGTCATTAACTTATGTACCGCTCTCTTTTGTAGAAATGGACGATGCAAAGAGGAGAGCTTTCATCAAACAACAAGCAGCCGCGAAGAAGAAGGTTGCTCAGACAGCTGGGACGGACGCGCCCAAGCCGTCCGTTACAAAAAGAAAACCCGGTCAGGAGGGGGACCGTCATGCCAAGAAGGCAAAGGTTATGCCCGAGACCGTCGTCGGCCTAGAGGCGGAGGTGAAGAAGGTCCCTGTCAATCATGGCAAGGGAAAGGGCCTGATGACGGGTGGGCCAGTGCCCAACGTTGAAAAGCCACCTGTCCTCCTGCGCGAGGATTCCAGGTATGCTATAGAGAAGCTGTCTTCAATCATGACGGCAGAGGATTACGAGGACCTTGGAAACCACTCTACGGAGGCAATGGGTGAGACGGGTCTTTTTAACCTCGCCCAGGTAAATAACTTTCCGTCATCATCAATTTTTCAATTTTTTTTTTTTTTACGTACTTGTTTACCGTCATGTTGACTTAACATTTTCCTGTTCCAGGCCGTGCTTATGATGAAAGGTCTTATGGACCGCTGTGTTCGTGAGGAGACGGCTCTGGACCGTGTACGGGCTAAGGAGGCCAAGATGTAGGACGAGCTAGCCCAGTTCAAGGCCTGGAGGGCGCGCATCAAAGAGAAGCTGGCTCTGTCTGAGCGAGAAAGGGGTGAACTAGAGAAGCAGACGGAGGTGCTGCAAAGAGTCCTCGGCGATAAGGAAAAAAAAATTCTATCCGTCAAAGACCAGCTCCGTCAAGCAAAGGAGGAAGCCATTAAAGAGTACCGCGACTCTGAGGTTTACTTGACGGAGCTAGGAAGCACTTTCGCCGACGGCTTTGACGATGCTCTCCGTCAAGTAAAGACCTCTCACCCAGAGCTGGATCTCTCCCATGTGAGCATTGATGAGGCTCAGGCTCAGACATCCGTCCTCCCTGCTGCTTCTGGAAGCACGAATCATTTATTTGGTGATCAAAACGTGAAGGGTGACGATAACGAAGCACAAACAGCCGTCCATGCTCATGCTCAA
This sequence comes from Lithocarpus polystachyus, assembly GCA_033629205.1. Lineage (NCBI taxonomy): Eukaryota > Viridiplantae > Streptophyta > Magnoliopsida > Fagales > Fagaceae > Lithocarpus > Lithocarpus polystachyus. The sequence goes on along the minus strand of CM066171.1, from coordinate 2,473,634 downwards.
GACATAGATGTTGAAGCAAAGAACGTTGACACATCCATCCAGTAGCTTTGTAATTAGTTTTTTTTTTTTTTTTTTTGTAGAAAGGTTAATTTTTGAACCGTCAGGAACAATGTTGCCTTTAAGGGCATTTTTATTAATGTACTTTCTATTTCAAACTTGTCCTTGTATGGATTGCTTGCTTTTACTTAAGCTTTGTGAATGATTCCTTTTATATGTCATTTGAGCTTTGTGGAGCCGTCAGCTTTACGAGCCGTTGGCATTTATACTTAATAACAGGCTTTTGTGCCCTTTTGTATATTTAGGATAGAGTCGTCAGCTTATAAGCCGTCAACATACAAGCAGTTAGCTTTTAGGACCGTCGGCCCTTATATTTAGGCTTTTTTACGCCTTACTTATCCTTATAGGACAATATAGTTGGTTTTGGGCCGTCGACCTCTTAGGTCGTTCATTTTATGCCCTTTCTTTAGGATTATATCGTCGGCTGTTGGCCGTCGTCTCTTTATGCCGTCGGCTTTTGTACTTAGACTTTTTTGCCTTTAGGATAATGCCGTCGCCTTTAGGCCGTCGTCTTTTAAACCGTCAGCTTTTATGCTTGATTGGTTTCTGTACTAAGGCTTTTTGCCTTACATCCTTTTAGGATGGAGTCGTCAGCTTTTACACCGTCAGCTTTTATGCTTGACCGATTTTTATGCTTAAACTTTTTGCCTTACATCCTTTTAGGATGGAGTCGTCAGCTTTTAAACCGTCAGCTTTTATGCTTGACCGATTTTTATGCTTAGGATTTTTGCCTTACATCCTTTTAGGATGGAGTCGTCAGCTTTTATGCTTGACCGGTTTTTATGCTTTCTATCCTTAGGATTACGTCGTCGGTTTTGGGCCGTCAGCTTCTCGCTCAACACTTTGCAAAAAATATATAAGAGACTTTGAACAAACTTCTGAATCTTGCATAATTTTTACTAAGGTGGAAACATGCCCTTTGTGCTCCCAAAATACATTAAAGCAGATTACAAGTAGGGGGTTGCCATTCTTTCTTACTGGTAGTACTTTCGTAAGTGCTTGGCATTCCACGGATGATGTAGCTTCTGTCCTTCCAGTGTTTCCAAATGGTAGGTGCCCTTCCTTTGCCATGCTGTGATCCGGTAAGGTCCTTCCCAGTTGGGGCCGAGCTTTCCTTGGGCGGGGTCTCTGGTGGCGCCCATGATCTTTCTTAGAATAAGGTCTCCGACCTAGAATTCCCTGTATTTGACTCGGGAGTTGTAGTGTTTAGCCATTCGATCTTGGTACCGCGCGAGCCTTTGTTCTGCTACTGCTCTGTTTTCGTCGATCAGGTCGAGCTGTAGGCGCAAGGCCTCGTTGTTCCTGCCTTCATCGTGGGTGTTAACCCTGTAACTTGTGAGCCCTACTTCGGCAGGGATGACTGCCCCACTGCCGTAGGTTAGCTGGAACGGTGTTTCTCCTGTAAAGGTCCTTGCTGTTGTCCTGTATGCCATAATACGCTTGGCAGTTCTTCGGGCCATATCCCCTTTCCTCCCTCGAGCCGAGTCTTGATAATCTTAAGTAAGGATCGGTTCGTTACCTCTACTTGACCGTTGGCCTAGGGGTGGGCAGGGGAGGAGTAATGATTTTTTATTCCCAGTTACGTGCAGAACTCTCGGAAGGGGCCGTTGTCGAATTGCTTCCCGTTGTCCGAGACCAGGACTCTGGGAATTCCGAACCTGCATATGATGGACCTCCAGACAAAGTTTCGTATGTTTTTCTCTGTAATAGTGGCCAAAGCTTCAGCCTCTACCCATTTCGTGAAGTAGTCTATGCCTACCACCAGGAACTTCAGCTGTCGCATAGCTGTTGGGAATGGGCCCATGATGTCTAGTCCCCATTGAGCGAACGGCCATGGGGCCGTCATGGGGGTCAGCTCTTCAGATGGCTGTCTGATGATGTTGCTGAACCTCTGGCACTTGTCGCAAGTTTTGACATAAGCTTGCGTGTCTTTTTGTATCGTGGGCCAGTAGTATCCTACCCGAATCAGCTTATGCGCTAGTGACCGCGACCCCGAATGATTTCCGCATATTCCCTCGTGTACTTCCCTCATGACATAGTCTGCTTCTTCGAGACCCAAGCACCTTAGGTATGGGCGAGAGAAACCCCTTTTGTACAGGACGTCTTTCATCAATACGAACCTTGCCGCTCAGACCTTCAACCTTCTGGCAGCTTCTTTTTCGTCCAGCAAGACGCCATCTTTCAGGTAGGAGACTAATGGCGTGGTCCAATTGCTTTCAGAGCCTATTTCCTTCATATTGACAGAGTCTATTAGCGGGGAAACCTGTACAAAAGAGAGCACATTGTCAGGGGTAGTTATGTGTTCCGACAAGGCGGCTTTGGCAAGGCGATCAACTTGCTCATTTTCTTCTCTAGGGATTTGGACTATTTCTGCCTTCAGTTCGTCCACCCTTCTCTTCGCTTGATGGAGATATTTTTTCATTTTGTCGCCTCTGCACTCGTAGTCTCCATTTACTTGGTTGACGACGACCTGGGAGTCGCAGGAGACTACCACTCCGACTGCTCCTACTGCTTTGGCGAGGTCCAACCCAGTTATCAAAACTTCGTACTCCGCTTCGTTGTTGGTGGTGGGGAAGTCCAGGCGGATCATGCATTCGATTTGATCTCCCTCGGGGGAGTGAAGTACGACACCTACTCCACTGGCCTGTCTAGTTGACGACCCATCTGTATGTACATTCTACGTAGGGCAGTCGCTTGCCCCCTGGTCCTCCCCGCTGGTGAATTCGGCTATGAAGTCGGCAACGGCCTGCCCCTTGATGGCGGTGCGTGGGCTGTATCGGATGTCGAACTCAGTCAACTCTATTGCCCATAAGGCCAGGTGACCAGCGGCTTCGGGATTGTGCATCGCCCGCCGCAAGGGCTTGTCGGTTAAAACGACTATCGTATGGGCTTGGAAGTAAGGCTTGAGCTTTCGTGCCGCAGTAATCAAGGCAAAGGCGAGTTTCTCCATGGGCAGATACCTTTCTTCTGCTCCTTGAAACGCCCGGCTGGCGTAGTACACGGGCTTCTGGACCCCGTCTTCCTCTCTGATCAAGGCCGTGCTGACGGCTGCTGGGGAGACAACTAAGTAGAGGAAGAGTTCCTTCCCTGACTGCGAAGGACTCAGCAATAGAGGTGAGGAGAGGTAGGTCTTCAGTTCTTCGAACGCCTTTTGGCATTCGTCCGTCCACTAGAAGGTTTTCTTCAGCGTGCGGAAAAAGGGAAGGCACTTGTCCGTTGCCCTTGATACGAATTTGTTCAGGGTGACCACCTTTCCGTTCAAGCTTTGTACCTCTTTTACATTCTTCGGGGGGGGCATCTCCATTATGGCTCGGATCTTGTTCGGGTTGGCCTCGATGCCTCTCTGAGACACCATGAAGCCGAGGAATTTTCCTGCCGTTACTCCGAACGCACATGTTGACGGGTTGAGCTTCATGTCGTAGAAGCGAAGGGTGCCGAATGTTTCGTCAAGATCCCTCAAATGGTCCTCCTTCCTTCGGCTTTTTATCAGCATGTCGTCAACGTATACTTGAACATTCCTTCCTATCTGGTCCGCGAACATCTTGTTTATGAGTCTTCGATATGTGGCGCCCGCATTTTTTAGTCCGAACGCATCACCTTGTAGCAGAAAAGTCCCTGGCTAGTGACGAACGAGGTTTTCTCTTGATCTGCCTCATCCATCCGGATCTGGTTGTACCCTGAGAAGGCGTCCATAAAGCTCAGTAGCTGGTGCCGGGCCGTAGAGTCTATCAGTGTGTCAACTCGAGGGAGGGGGTAGCTGTCCTTGGGGCACGCCTTATTCAGGTCCGTGAAGTCTACGCACATCCACCACTTCCCGCTAGCTTTCTTGACCATCACCACATTGGCCAACCGGTCGGGGTAGTATACTTCCCGGATAAAACCTGCTTCTCGCAACTTGCCGACTTCCTCTGCTACTACTCGGTCTCGCTTTGGGGCGAACACCCGCTTCTTCTGTCGAACGGGCCAGAAGGTGGGCGATACGTTCAACCTATGCACCATGACTGACGGGTCGATTCTCGGCATGTCTTCATGGCTCCAGGCAAATACATCTTGGTTTTCCTTAAAGAAAGCCACAAGTGCTTGGCGAGCCACAGGGCTGTTGAGAACGCCGATCCTGGTGGTTCTGTCAGGCCTAGACTCGTCAAGGATTATTTCTTCGAGCTCCTCCACAAGTTTTACCCCCGCTCTCTGCTCTATGTTCATTGTTTGTAGTTGACTATTCATTTCTACCATCACGACATAGCATTCTCGCGCGGCTACCTGGTCTTCCAATAGCTCCCCTACTCCATTCTCAGTAGGGAACTTGACCTTCAAGGCATAGGTCGAGGTCGCAGCCTTCCATGCGTTGAGGGTGGGTCGTCCTATGATTGCGTTGTAGGCGAAGGAGCAATCAACGACGAGGAAGGTAACGTCCCTAGTGACCTGCCGAGGGTATTCCCCGACAGTGACAGGCAATGTAATCAAGCCGAGGGGGTATACTCTTGTCCCTCCGAATCTGGTGAGCGGGGCCTTGGTTGAGACCAAGCGTTCTTTGTCGATCCGCATCTGTTAGAACGCCAGATAGTAGAGGATATCTGCGGAGCTTCCGTTGTCGATTAAGACCCGATACGTGTTGTAGTCTCCTATCCGGATGTTGACGACAAGGGCGTCGTCGTGCGGATGATAAAGGTGTTGGGCATCTTCTTCTGTGAACTCCATAGTGGGGCTGTTGATTCGCGGCTTCTTCTGGACAAGGCTTGCAGTCTGGACATACTGAACTGCTCTGAGGTAGGATTTTAGAGCCTTCTTTGTTGAGCCAACGGCTGCCGCACTCCCAACGATCATCCTTATGTCCCCTATAGGTGGTCTAGGACGCTCATTATCCCGGCAAGGGATTTGTTCTTGTCGAGGTGCTTCTGTTCTTTCTCGGCTGACGAACCTTTGCAACTTTTCTTGCCTAATCAAGGCTTCGATCTGCTGTTTCAAATCGTAACAATCGGCGGTGTCATGGCCGTGGTTTCGGTGAAAGCGGCAGTATCTGTCTTTGGGTCTTCTGTTAGGGTCTCCCTTCAGTTTTCCAGGAAAGGTCAAGGACCCGTCGTCCTTGATCTGCGTCAGGACTTGGTCGATCGGAGTCGTCAAGGGGGTGAAGCTTGTGAATTTTCCAGCGGGGAGCTTCTTGCGTCGGTCGTCTCGGCCTTCTCCTATTCGAGGCACTTTTCGTCCCTTGTCTTGTCGCGCGTCCTCTTGTCTTTCCCTCTTCTTGGGAGGCTTCTCTTCCCAGGCCAGTAATGCATCTTCCGCATTCATGTATTTAGTTGCCCAGTAAAACACGTCCGACATAGTTTTCGGGTCATTTTTGTATAGAGAGAACAAGAATTTACCCTTCCGTAACCCGTTTGTGAATGCAGCGACTTGTATCTTATCATCCGCTTCATCGATCGAAAGTGCCTCTTTGTTGAAACGGGCTATGTAGAATCTGAGCGTCTCATGCTCCCGCTGCCTAATGTTCATCAGGTACGCGGTGGATTTTTTGTACCTGTGTCCTCCAATGAAATGCGAAGCGAACTGAGCACTCAGCTCTCTGAAGGTACCGATAGAGCCGGGCGTCAGCCTGCCGAACCAGGTCCTTGCGGGGCCTTTTAGCTTCGCCGGGAAGGCCCGGCACATGATTTCGTCCGGTACGCCGTGTAAGTGCATCAATGTCTTAAAGGACTCCAAGTGGTCTAGTGGATCCTTGGACCCATCGTAGCTTTCCATCTGGGGCATGTGGAACTTTGGCGGTGTGGGGAACAAGATGACATGTGTGGTGAAGGGGGTGTCCGTGCTCTGGACGAGGTCGTCGAGGTCGTTGGATACCCGTCCCTTGAGAGCGTTCATCATGAGATCCATGCGCTTCCTCATTATCTGCATTTCCGCGACCACGTGGAATGGGACATAGCCATCGGCCGACGGACAGTTCGTCTCCTGTCCTTCGGGTCAGCTCAAGGCATTGCTTCCCTCAGGGCCTCCATGGTTCCTCTCCTCGACATTGTTTTCCTCCGTTGCAGCTGTTCTTCCAAGTCGTTGTTACGTTTTGTGAGGCGTTCCACCGCGGCTGCCAGAGTTTGGACCTGCCTCTCGAGGGTCGTGGTGCGCTGTTCATTACCTTGATCGTTCATGGTGGTTGCCCTTGAATGTGTGAGTACCATGCAACTTTTTTTCCGGAAAGCACGGAACACAGTCTACGTACTTCCCACAGACGGTGCCAACTAATGATGCCAAGAATCAACTCAGTAAGCTACAGGGCCTTCACGTACCTCGGACGAACCTGCACAAGTAAAAAGAACATCGAAGGGAGGTACCGACGTGGTACCGGCCAACGACCCTCCGATGATTAAGTTAATATTGCTCACAACTCTAGAGTGCCAGAGTCGGGTTGAATCATGCGTCCCTCGATTTGGGAGGGCCTGAAAGTATTTATAGTAGCATGGGGCCTTAGCCGAGCTTGCTGGGGAAGATACCTCCATACCGGAATTACCCTTGATTAGTGTATGGCGCAAGATGCCCTTTGGGCAACAAGCGTGTTGGGCAAGACATCCCTTTGGGAGCAATCGTGTTGTGCAAGATATCTGTCCGAGTATGAGCGTACGTAGCAAGACTCATTTCCTCAAGGAAGCGTGCGTGGCAAGATACGCTTTGGTGCCCCCTGCCTCACACCGTCATCCGTTGCTCCCGTCATCTCGTTTAAGAATCGTGTCGTCAAGGTGTCGCGTCCGTCATCATACCTCGCACCGTTAGCCCACGCAGGCTGCCGACGTCTAGTGAGAGTTTTATCCCTATCAATAGTCTTGCAACTTGGTTATATCATAGTTGACCAATACCTGGATGCAAAAGATATGTTTTCAGAGATGGTTATCATAGTTGACCAAAACCTGGTTAACATTTTTTTCTAAACAACTTATTTACTTATAAAAAAAATAATTTTTTTCTCTAATAATAATAAAATATAATTTTGTGGTTTATTAGTCAATGTAATCACGTTATCAAATGTTTAATAGAGGAATTTAAAGTAAATCTAAGGAAGTGTATAAATTTTGCCAGTTTTTAATTTCTTCCTCGAATTTATATATTTTGCTACCCATGTCTGAAAACAGAATTAACTTACCAAAAGCAAAACTAAAGAAACAAGAAAACATAAACACAAATAAGTGTACATGCACATGAAGTAATCACAATCTACATCTTTCCAATTTTTTTATTTTTTTATAGAGTTTTAACTTATAACGTTCGCATTTAATGATTGTACTTTTTATCACCAAACCAAAACACCAATTAATTTTTTGTGTAAGCAAAGTCTGAGAGTTGAACTCTAAATTTCTTATTCAACCATCATAGATTTTATTAGTTGAATTAATTGAAACCCACCATAAACATTAATACCGGTAGAAACAAATATATATGTTAAATACTTTTTTTTATACAAGATAAAATTTCTACTCTAACATAATTTAAGTGTATATGTGTGTGAAACTCTCTTCTAGAAACTTGAATTCCAGCGCTTACCCCAACATCTCACAAGCATTTATACTTGTGAAGTGACCATCGCACCAAGAATGCGCGTTAGTATATATGTTAAATACTTAAATGTGGTAGCATTACCATATACCAGGAAGATATAAGCCTTAGGGTTATTTTTATTATATTAATTAAGAGGCTATCAATTTCCCTTCGTCTTGTTGGTGTTAGAAAATTAATGATACAGTGTGTGTGTGTATATATACACATATATATATGCGTAGGATAATAAAATATTGCTCACCTATTCTTCCAATATTCCTTCAGTCATATATTTATATTTCTTTTTCTTGACCATAAAAGAGGAGCTGAATATCATTAAACTAAACAATAATAGGTTTAAAGGACAGGTTATATCGTTAATTCAATAAAATTTCAAACTGCAATGTTGGAACTTGGAACATTTAGTGCACATGTGAACAACTCTGGAGGCCTAATTTTTTTATGGAAACATGTTTCAACGACTCGTCAACTCCGCCTGCGATGGTACTATCTGGACTTGCTTTCAAATAAAAAATTGCGTAGAACTATCATTTTCCATAATGAGACATTTTTACTTAAACAATTGGCATTAATTGGAGGAATTCAACTAATTTAAAACAGGAAATTCACTGTTTCTAGACGGAGGCTGAAGTAAGTGATTGTGAAATAAAAAAAATAAAAATTAAAGACCACGACTATTCAATTCTAGGTTAAAACAGTGCTAAAACTGCTGCTTCCGCGTTTTTTTTTTTTTTTTTTTTGAAGTGCGTTTACGTGACTTTTATGCTTTTTTAGTAGGTCTTATGTACTGTTCATGAGATCTATAAACATCTTTTTTTCAACAAAATTTTTATTAAAAATGAGTCCCACGGCACTATTTTACATATTTAAAAATTATTTTGCTACAATGTTTTCAGTTTTTAGCAAAATAAGCGATATCTAAACACACCATTATATTCTATTTATAAACAACTTATTTAACCGAAATTGAAAATTTTTTACTTAAAGTACTATAGATAAAGCTAAAAGGTAGCTGAAATAGTACAGTGAGACCCATAAATAAGAATAATTCTATAATACCCCTTATTTTGGGGGGTACAGTACCTACTAGTAGGCAACCTGCTATACCATATTACCAAAACATCACATTTGATGGTATCATCGTCATATTGTGTAATACTAGCATCACATGTATTAGGGTACTTTTTTTTACACCTAATTTTATTTGAATACCACCTATCTATACCACTAACAAGATATTGGGTTTCCCCAAATATTTTTTGCTCTATTATTCCGTTAATCACAAATATTTCTTATCTCATTATCTAAATTGTGTCATAATATAAACTATATATCACAAAAAGCCCAAAAACTCATATTTTATCCAATTTTATTATTTGGCTAAACCCAAAACCAGCCCTATGAACCCAACACACACATCCTATTTTATTTAAAACCCAAATATAATTATGCTTAGCAATATTTGAAAAGCTCATGATTCAAATTCATAGCAAAACAATTTTATCAATGGAATTCAAATCTATAATCAAAACCCATGGTCTAAACCCATGGCAATTCATTTATCCAAAGCCCAATTCATATTGGCAATATCGAAGCCCAATTTTCATTGGCAATATCAAAACCTAGTTCTTGCTGGCAATATTTAAAGCTCAATTGTTATTGACAATATCAAAACTCAATTCTCATTGGCAACATCAAAGCCTAGTTCTCGCTGACAATATTTAAAACTCAATTCTCATTGGCAATATCAAAAGCCCAACTTACGTTGGCACTATTAAAAACCCAAGCTAACTACTTAGCACTATTTTATCAAAAGCCGAAGGTTATGAATACTTAGCAAAATACTATATCATAGTTATTTCACTTAAAAATCCAATAATAAACTATACTTTAGATTCTTAAACCTATTACTATAATATTACAAGCTCATAAAATTTATAAATTATCTATTCTTAAAACCCATGGCAATCATCTTATAAAAGCCTATGGAAAGTTATGATTATTAAACACATGATATTTATTTATTTCATATTATAAACTCATGTTCACTATCTATCTTACATCACAACATTCATAATATTTATTACGAAAACTCATGATAATTATTCATCCTACATGTCCATTATGATTATCTATAGAGAAACTCAAGAAAAACATCACATTATTCCATTATAATGGTTGTTACCATATTTATTTAAAACCCATGGTAAATATTATTCTCAAGAACAATATTGGAGGTCATTATTTGAAAAAGCCTCAAAGAAAATATCAACTACAAAGTAATTCATAGTAAAAATTATGAGAAACTATAGAAGTTATTATTTAAATCCCATGGGAATTAATACCCAAAATCTATCCTAAATATTTATTAAAACTCATGGATTCATTTTATTTCTACTAACAACTAAAGCCCATGAGGAATAAGAAACCCAGGGCAAATCATGTCTTTAATGCCCATTTTGTAGACCTAAGAATCTCATGAAGTAGGGAACAAGCCCAATCAAAGAAAGGGACATGTGGCCCAACTAAAAGTGCTAAAATGGAGCAAAAGTTCCAACCCAAAAAGGTCCCCAGCAAGAGACTTGAAAGTGAGCAACCAGCCCTTATTCATCATTAACCAAAGAACAACTAGAGACCCCTACAAGAGAACCAAGTCTTTGAGGATGAACTAGGAAATGTGCCATCAACTTTCTGTTACCCTCTACCTGACGTGAACAGTGCCCGAGGGTTGTCACATCAGCTGAAGTCTAAAGAATGATGTAACTCCATCATCTTCCTCAAGACTGTACCTCCAGCGGAAGGAGAGCTGAAACCAAGTTATCCAAACCTCAACAAATTGATGCTATAAATGTTAAAAACGTTCAAGATATGATTCATTTGCCAAGCCCATAGATCCAAAAGGGGAAAAATTGGGAACATGTGGTTTGGAGGGCAAAAAGAAATCTCCAACGGGTCCTTCTGACACCTAGCTTGGGGAGTTAAGTCTTACTTCTCAGGGGTCCGAATCTCAGTTGCAGCATTAGGATTCGCTCTTGATACACGCCTTTAACACAATAATTAAGCTCAGCCCAAAAATCCTAACATTTAATGCAAAACACTCTAAAATCCCATCATTACCCAAAGAAGTAAGGCAGCCCCTAAAATGGCTTTTCCTACTTCTGATCAAAAATCCCAAGAAAGCTTGACCTTGATTCATCACCTCTGAGTAGTCATATTTTTTTTTGGATTCTTGTCAATTTATGCCTCCCTACAACTCCATTATAAAAACACAAGCAAACTAATCAAAAAAGACAACCCTAGCCACCCCCTTCTAAGACTTTGGGGTTCGTTTGCCACTTTTGCTGGTCGTTTAGCTCTCCTTAAGCTCACCACTCATCATTAATAGCCTACACTTATCTAATCCCAGATATTCTTCTCCCCCTTTAACACAATTACAGCTCAAAAATATCCTCCAACTAGTCACAAATAGCCCATTACTCACAAAAAGCTTCAATATCAGTATTAATCCTATCTCACTCACTCAAAACAGCCCACATTCACCTCATTCATGCGTTATGCACACATACTCACCAAAATCTTAGTTTAATACTTGCTGCACTGAGTTGGTTTCTCTCTCTCTCCCTTCATTCCATCAGATTTTTCCTATTTTATTTGTAATTATGAAGCCTTTAATCCTTATTTATCATTATTATAATGAAAGCCATAATGTTTTGGATACTATGGAAGTTTTCCCTTATGTCAACTTAATAATAATAAAGAAGACATATGATTTTTACCATATAAACACACTTATTAAACCTGAAATTACCGTACCGCTAGAGAAAATATCGTACCGCTAGAAGACTGATTTGAACAATGATGCTGTAAAAGGACTAATAATATAACAAACTAACAATAATAATGTGTTTATCGTGCTTTATTGTTGTCTTCTTGTTAGGGTGCAACCTTTATCCCTTACTTGGGTGGATTTACACAACACCAGAAGCCTTTGGGCTTTATTTCAAGGGCCCATCGTCAAGTTTCGACTTGGCTATCCATATTCTATTTGGGAACATCAAAATTTTCCCCTCAACAACATATGACTATACTTTTGTCACATTCGGCGATTTCTTATTTTTTCTCACATTTGATAACATCATTCTTACATTGTGTAGTACTAACATCACATGTGACTATACTTTTGTCATATTCGGTGGTTCTCTCATTTTTTCTCACATTTGATGGTACCATCTTTACATTGTGCAGTACTAACATTACATGTGACTATACTTTTGTCACATTCGGTGGTTCCCTTTTTTTTTCTCACATTTGACGGTTCCATTGTCACATTAGGTAGTTCTAACTTCACATTTAATCGTACTTCTCTCACATTTGGTGGTACTTTAATTTTTTCCTCACATTTGACAGTTCCATTATCACATTGGGCAGTATCAACATCACATGTAACCGTATTTTTGTCACATTCGATGGTTCCATTATTTTTCTCACATTTAATGATTCCACTGTCACATTGGGCAGTACTAATATGACCGTACTTTTACCACATTCGGTTGTACACGTATTTGTTTCTCACATTTGATAATACTATCCTCAAATTATGCAATACCAATATCACATATGACTGTACTTTTGTCACATTCGATGGTTCCCTTATTTTTATTTATTTTTCACATTTGATAGTTCAATTATCACATTGGACTATACTAACATCTTATTTGACCATACTATTCACACATTCAGTGGTTCTTTAATTTTTACTCATATTTAATGGTTCCATCGTCACATTAGGATTTAGACAGTACCAACATCACATGTAACCTCATTTTTGTCACATTCGATAGTTTCATTTTTTTCTCACATTTGACAGTTCCATTATCACATTAAGAAGTACCAACATCGCATATGACAGTACTTTTGCCACATTTGGTTGTACTCGTATTTTTTTTCTAATATTTGATGGTATCATCTTCAAATTGTGCAGTACCAAAATCACATGTGACTGTATTTTTGTCAAATTTGGTAGTTCAATTTTTTTTCTCGAAAATGATGGTTCTATTGTCACATTAGGTAGTACCAACATCACATTTAACCGTTCTTTTCTCACATTTAGTTATACTTTAATTTTTTTCATTCATTTGACGGAGTCGTCCTCACATTGTGCAGTACCAACATCACATGTGACTGTACTTTTGTCACATTTTGTGCTCTCCTTATTTCTTTATCACATATGATGGTTCCATTATCACATTAGGCAATACCAACATCACATTAAACTGTATATTTCTCAAACTTGGTGGTACTTTTGTCACATTCGATGGGTCCTTTTTTTTCTCACCAATTACCATAATACCTCTGAAACCTAAAAAATGACCGAAATACCATTAAAACCTAAAACATGACAAAATCAACCTAAAACTCAAAAAACATTTACAAAATTACTATAAAACCCAAAAACAAACCGAAATAACTATGAAACTTAAAAAAAATGACCAAAATATCCTTAAAACAAAACAAAAAAGACCAAATGACTGTGAAAATTAATAATAAAAAAAAAAAGACTAAAACTACCTTAAAACCTCAAAAATGACCGAAATAACAATGAAACCTAAAAAATGAATGTAATAACAATGAAAACTAAAAATGACCAAAAAACCCCTAGAAAAAAAATGACCACATGACCTTGAAACTTAGAAATTGACCGAAATGACCTTGAAAAAAAAAAAGACTAAATGACCTCGTAACCTATAAAGTGACTGAAATACCCTTAGGACCTAAAAAATGACTTAAATATTTATAATCCACTTAATAATATAAAATATACAAAAGAAAAAAAAAAGTAAAAAAAGAAATTTATTTAGTATATGATTTCTTAAAAGAAAAGTACCTTACAAAAAAAAAAGATTAAGATAAATCACTTTACAATCCACAGTCTAAATACTAATTACTATCTTAAATATTTATAATCCACTTAATAATATAAAATTTACAAAAGAAAAACAAAGTGAAAAAAAATTTACCCAGTACTTGATTTCTTGAAAATAAAGTCCTATACCAAAAAAAATATAAAAAAGTAAATCACTCAACGGTCGACAATCTTAATACTAATTACTATCTTAAATTTTTGTAATCCACTTAATATTATAAAATTTACAAAAGAAAAAAAAATGGAAAAAAATTATCTAGTACTTGATTTCATGAAAGTAAAGTACCATACAAAAAGAAAAATAATAAGAAAAGATAAATCACTCCGCAGTCCACACTCTAAATACTAATTATTATCTTAAATATTTATAATATACTTAATAATATAAAATTTACAAAAGAAAAAAAAAACTTGAAAAAAAAAATTTACCCAATACTTAATTTCTTGAAAGTAAAGTACCATATAAATAGAAAAAGAAAGAAAGATAAAGATAAATCACTACACAATACACACTCTAAATACTAATTACTATCTCAAATATTTATAGTTCACATAATAATATAAAATTTACGAAAAAAAAATTGAAAAAAAAAATTACCCAGTACATGATTTTTTTAAAGTAAAGTACTATACAAAAATATAAAAATAAATCACTCCACATTCCACACTCTAAATACTAATTACTATCTTAAATATTTATAATTCACTTAATAATATAAAATTTACAAAAGAAATATAAAAAAAACAACGAAATTTATCCAGTACTTGGTTTCTTCAAAATAAAGTACCATACAAAATAAATAAATAAATAAATCACTCCACAGTTCAGAATCTAAATATTAATTACTATCTTAAATATGGGTAATTCTACTGTATATTTCATTTTTTTTTAGGGGGAACGGTACCCATTAGTAGGCAATTTGTATATCAAGTTACAAAAACATCACTTTTGACAATTTCATCCTCACATTGTGCAATTCTTATATCACATGTGACAGTTCTTTTGTCACATTTAATGGTTCCCTTATTTTTTTTCTCACTTTTGACAGTTTCATCCTCACATTGTGTAGTTCCAACATCACATGTAATAATTCTTTTGTCATATTTGGTGGTTCCCTTTTTTTTTCTCACATTTGACAGTTTCATCCTCTTATTGTGCAATTTCAATATCATATGTGACAGTTCTTTTGTCAAATTTGGTGGTTCCCTAATTTTTTCCTCACGTTTGACAGTTTCTTCCTCACGTTGTGCAGTTCTAACATCACATGTGACAGTTCTTTAGTCACATTAATGGTTCCCTTTTTTTTTCTCTCGCATTTAATGATTCCATCGTCACATTGTGTAGTTCCAACATCACATGTGACAGTTCTTTTGTCACATTTTATGATTCCTTTATTTTTTCTCACATTTGACAGTTCCATCCTCACATTGTATAGTTCTAACATCACATGTGACTGTTCTTTTGTTACATTCGGTAGTTCCCTTATTCATTTTCTCACATTTGACCATACTTTTATCACATTTGACCAAAATGGCCTCGTAACCTAAAAAATTACTGAAATTCGCTTAGAACCTAAAAAATGATTGTAATGCCCCCTGAAACTTGAAAAATTACAAACATACCCATGACACCTAAAAAATGACCAAAGGACTCTTGAAATCTAAAATTGACCAAAATACCCCCTAAAACCTCTATTTGCAAGACCAAAATGACAATAAAAATGTTATACAACTACTCTATTTGCTTAATTTGAAACTTATTGATTTTAAAAGCTTGATTTGAAATAAATGGATTTAAAAAACCATTGATTTTTAAATTCCTTGTTTTGTTCTTTTTTATACAATGCAGGATTTGAAATTTCATTGTTTGAAAACCTAAATTTTGATTTGGATTTAGATTTAGATTTAGATTGAAGATAAATAAAATAATTTTTCCAATTATTATTTTTCTTAAACTTTGTACATTTTAATTTTAGTAACAGTTGTTTAATAAATACATGAGGTAAAGAAAAAGCCATTGATAATCTAATTAACAAGATAGTGACTAAAAATCTATCATCTCAGCCAACTAAAATTTTTTTTTTACCAACTATTGACCACTAAAATGTTCTATATCAACATAAAGAAAGAACCCAAATGCATGAGTTTTTTCACAACATTTAAAACTTAAACTAATTTTTTTTCAAAGTTCTTAACAACTAAAAAGTTCTATATCAAGAGAGACGTTAAAGTATTCAAAATATGTGTTTTTTACACAAAATTCAAAACAAAGAGGCCATTGATACACCAATTGACAAGATAATGACTAAATATAACCCATCATAGCCAACTAAAAAAATGTCTTGCCAACTCTTTCCAACTAAAATATTTTAGAGAGAGTACCCAAAATACATGGTTTTTTTTTTTTTTTTTTGAACAACATTCAAAACCTCAAACTAAAAAATTGTTTTGAAGTAGATCTTTTCTACTTTTTTTTTTTCTTTGGCAAGACTCAATTGCATAACTTATTGATATCAAATGTTGACGTGTTGTTGTGCAATAGGAGAATTCATCACTTTTCTCCTTCCTCGGTCATAATTTCAATTGCATTGTCCATATATTTTGCACCAACATCAATAGCTCTATCCCTCCCACACAAGATCTCAATGTCCTCCAATTGGAGCAAGACTAACTGACTGCTTTCGTCAAAATGACTTTCAAAAGAGAAATGTGAGTCATTGCTTTATGACATCATGAAGGTACTAGAGATTTTCTGTAAAATGCGTGATGGGCAGTAATCAACAACCATGCAGTGTTTACCAAATGCCAACCCTTACCAAGCTCATCTAGCCATCACATATACTTCATTTAACTTATACAAACTCATATAGACATTTTCATGTAGAGCTTCAACCAAATAGAAATTTTCCTTTGACAAACAAAACAAATTGATTAGCAGGAGTTTCAACAAGACCAAACATACAACATCATACATGTCGCAGTGAAGCTTAGTTATAGAGTCTCCATGGCCAAGCTCCTAAGCAACTCCATACACAATATAAGTCTTGGGACCCATATATGATTTTTTGGGCAACTGGAGAGCAATATTTAAAATACCCTTGTGTAGACGTGTATATTCCTTAAACGACAAGTAACAGATAAACTCATCACCATGACGTGGCAAGTGTTCAAATAAAGTAGATGGAGGCCAATCTTTTAGCTTCAGTATCAAAGGCCATGAACGACAATCAAACCAACCTTCTGTATACCTAGTAAAAAACTGGCGGATGTTGATATTAGTTTGCGATTCATCACAATAATTAGTATCACAAAGCAAAATTATCAAGGACTATTTGCATATCATTTTATTATGCCTGAGTAGACAGGTGGAAAGTAAATTAACAACCAGAAGAATATAAACCATATTGTGCCACTTATCAAACAACAGATCAGGGAAGAGTAAAAATAAAACCTGAAAATTAAATTAAAATGATTAAGTAAAAGAAAAAGTATTTAACCATTTTTCAAGACTCGACGAAGGTCATTTAGGTTTAGGATTTGATCTTTCTAGGGTTTTCTAGTGACTTCAATCAATAAATAGGAAAATGATTAAAAATCAAAATCACAATTTGAATACCAAACACAGAATTCAAGGAGGTAGAACCATGAAGGTTTGGGAGAGGTGGCTAGAGGGAAGAACCCATTAATTAGAGATCTCTCTCAAGCGCTTGACAAAAGAAGAACCCGTATGTTTTGTTTTTTGGCTTTTATAGGAAACCTAAATGACTACTGGTAGCAGGTATCTTATTAAAATTAAACAGATAGACTAGATTAAAACAAATGAAATTTATAAGTAAGATTTAAGTGGGTACTGTACCCCCAAAAAATATGAGGTATCATAGAATAACCATATTTATAGTACCAAAAAGTGTAATGAGACCCATAAATAGTAGCAAAAGAAAACTAAATAATAGTAAAAATAAGCTAAATAGTAAAATAAATTGACTTTAAACTCACTTTCCAATCGCAACCTTAGTCGTGTGATCTTTTTAACTTATGTTTCAGCTTCTTTATATTTTAAATGGTTCTAACTTCTAACGTGACAACTAAAATTCATGTCACGTCATATATTGTACATCATTAAAATAATCTCGATTTAATGAAATTTTTTATTCGTTTTATGACAATGGGTAAGACTTAGTTTCATCAGAGCATTGAAGCCGACACATTATGGCTATTATGTTTTACAACGATAATCAGGTGATTTGATGCCACCGGACTATCTCATAATGGAAACATAATCATTTCATTACTGTATTAGCTTTTGCTATAGTTTAGTCTGCAAATTAAAATGGATTCGTTTCTTCAACTTGAGGCCAAGAGACTAATTATTGTGAATTAACGTAAGGTGTTTAATTTGTTATAGGCCTTTTGGCCATAGGGGGACAACTCTATGATTAAGTGGAAATGGAATGATTGTTAATGGACCTTTGTGATGCACTTGCACTCTTTCTAAGCAATATATCTCACTAATCTCATTACAAGTGATTGGGTATAATCTATTTTATATATTTAGTAGAATGATCATTTATTTATCAAATCCATTAAAATCCATTCATAAATTATAAAAGTGAAAATCCTTTGCGTTTTGCATGAAATAACAAAGCCAAAATGACTACTAATTTCAGCTATATTTTAATGGGGAGAAGATCCTCTCTAACCAATTCAGGTCAGAGATGATCACTCAACGTCTGGACAAACTCTTCCCTTGACCCAGACCCAAAAACTATGAGGTTTATTGAACAAAGTGACGACTGACGAAACCATCAAACCAATAGACAGAATACACAATATACATAGCTCCCAAGGCGAGACCGACCAAGGACAAAGAGCTCCCACCCAATAATGGAAGCATTCAGGGACGAAACCAAAAATTTGTATTTGAAAGGGGAGAGGCGGATTATAGTATTGATATAATAATCGTGATTGATAAATATATTGAATACAAAATTATTAATTTTGATATATCATTATATTTTTCAACTTTAATGAACATATTAAAATTGTCTTATTCATTTTTAGAAAAATACAAAAATATATAAAATGGAAGATTTCACATCAAAATTATGCTCAATGACTTCATAGAATAAATTTTGTTTGTTGTCGCCTTGCTAGTGAAATTCTTTGTAATTTACTAATTTCCTCACACTATTTTAGAGGGTTTCAGCGTGGACATATTTTTTTTATTAATGAGATTGAGTTTTGAGTCATTTGTTTAAAGTGCCCAATTGACACGTACATTAGACTGTATGATCACCTGTTTATCATCATATTTGAATGTGATCTAATACATAATAATAACAATAACAGCACTGCCAAGAAGATAAGGGGTGTTCGGTTTTTGTGTTTCTATAGCTCATAACTCTGTTTCTATTACTCATAACTCAAAATTGGTGGGACTCATAGTTGAGAAGTCTGTTTAATTTTTGTTTCCATCACTCAAATCTCTGATTTTTGAGTGATGAGTTATGAAAACTGAAAACACATTTCAAATGTTTTCAGTTTTCAATGACATTTTCTTAATTAAACCCACAAATGTTAAAATGTCAGCCGCAGTATTTGACTTTTTTAGTTTTTTTTTTTTTTTTTGGAAACAAAGCTATGGCCGCATATGTTGGCTTTCTAGTTTTTTTTTTTTTTAAACAAAGTAACGACAAAACTGAGTGATGAGTGCCAAATGAGTGGGTTTGGAAAAATTTGAGTATTTTAAGTAATGATTGATGAATGACAAAAATTAAGTGAAGAGTGATGAATGAGTGAAAAAAAAAAAAAAAAACAAACAAACAAACAGGGCCTAAGTTTCACTTTAAATTTTTACCCTCTTTATTTGTTGCTAGAGATAAAATTTGTATTATTTTCTAGGGTGCTGTTGTACAGCACTCGTTAATGTGATAAAATTTAAAATAAACTATTCACATTTTTTTATAAATATGGAAAAAACTGAATATACATTAAATGTATGTCAGTTTAAATGGAGTGTTGAAGAAACTAAAGTACATGTTTGCCAATTTTCAATGCAAATAAGATTTGTGATAGATCATAAATGAACTATAGCTGGTTCATTCCAGCACTTGTTAACAAAGTCCTATTTTCAATTCGTTGAATTTCTTTTAAATTTGAAAAATGCTGTTTTGTATGCCGACAACAAGCTAACATTTGTCTCCTTCTATTACAGCTGTTTAGTGAATGGACTCGTACTTTTATACCAAAAAATTTGTTTTTGTATGCATTTGGATACCGCTTATTTTGCTGAAAAGTGAAAAGAATAAAAAAATAATAAAAGAAGCACTGTTCACACGTCTAGTACTTTGCACTTGCCTAAAATCACTGTTCATGAATAGTGAACAGTACCAAATGCGCGTCCAGGGGAAGGGAAAAAAAAAGCGCAGCAAACGCTGCCGCAAAAAATGCTGAATTGCTGGGACGATGGTAAATATATTCATTTAGCCTTCGTTTGGATAGCGCAGACGCATTTCGCGTCCGCGTCTTCCACTTCTTCTTCTTTTTCCCCCCCCCCTCCCACTGACACGCGCATTTCAGCCTTTGTGGCTACTGTGCGAGTATTGTGGGGCTACTGTTCATGAACAGTAGCCGCAACTTTTGACTTTTTAGCAACTTTTTCATTAAAAATAGGTCCCTTTACACTATTTACACATTTAAAAATTATTCTGCTACAGTGTTTTTCAGTTTTCAGTTTCAGCGGTATCCAAACGGACCCTTAATGTCACAAATATAATTTTGGACTTCCTAATAACAATAACCTATTGTATTTCTTCACCTCTGTCAGTTTTTTAAAAAAACAAAATTTCTCTATTTTTGTTTATGTTAAAATAATTAGTATTCTAAAAAAAATATTTCTTTACCTCAATTTATATGCTTTATAAATTAATTATTTTTATTTATATATATATATATATTTATATATTTTGCTCTATGCAGTTCCTGGAACCAGACCAATCTTAACACATTTTGCTCGTTTGCTTGTTCACTATTCTAAAGATGGCAAGCTTTTGACATGAAATTAATCAATTGACTAAATCAAGCATTTTGTCCCCTCCATGGCTTTCACAAATAATTGAAATAAAGTCTACTACCAACACTAATAACACAGTTTATGGGTTCAAGGCCCTACATAATCAAAGAAGTATATCTTTCTAAAATTATATAGAACTTGACCTTTGGGTATATATGTGACATATGATCAGGACTAAATTCCATTTTATTAAGCTCATAAACCCCATCAATAATTATGTTTGAAATTTTGACTTTATTTCTAAGAAAGCAACAATGTCACGAGTGGTTGTCATGTATTACATCAATCATAGTGATATATTAATTTAGAATCTAAACATGGGAGTCACATTGATTTGAAATATACCATTCAATATAATTTTCAATTACAGTGTAATATGATTGCTCAAATGGGCTAATAGATCCCCGGATTCCTGGCAATGATAGTTTGAGACCATTAGCACCAATGGTGTCTCGTCAAATTGCGCCATTTATACTAGGCCTAAAGATTTGGGTATAAGATGAAACCTGCCTCTAGTTGTTTTTGACCTATTTGTATTAATTAATCACTTTTAATTTAGTGGATAGGGTGAATCCAAGAAGGCAATTATGCTCAAAAAATTAATAATTTTCCCATTATCCAATATGTGCATTATTTTTCTCATTATATATTAGTGTTCTTGTAAGGTCTATGTGTTGTAAGAGAAATGATGTTTGTGTAGATGCAAGAGATATATATTTATACAAAACAAACATTTATGCTTATAGTTACCAAAAAAAAAAAAAAAACATTTATGTTTATTTTGTTTGACTTAGAACATTTGCTTCAAACAATGTAAAATAGAAAAATATATCAATTTTATATATTTAAATTCCAAAATCACTTACATCGATCAAATTAAAAATGTATAAATTTGCAAAGTTGCTACCGTAACGGTATAAATTTATACTACCACTATTCAATTTATATTTAATTTTTCATTTTTTTTTCTTTACGTATTTCAAGAATGAAAGAATAAAGTAAATGATGGTTATTACGTGTAAAAAAAGAAAAACAATAAAAAATTTAATATTTTAATGAAATGTAGTGTGTGTTTAACAAAAATTAAAAAGCCAGTTTATTTTATTATTCAAATTATTTTTGTTATTATTTATAAGTTTCACTGCATTTTTTAGTACTGTACATGGGTCTCGCTGTACTATTTCAACTAACTTTTACATTTATTTACAGTACTTTCAGCAAAAAAATTTTAGTTTCAACAAAATAAACGGATCTCAAACAGACCCGTAGTGTAAAATAGACAATATGACGTGGAAAAAATTCTTAGGTATTTTTGGAGTACGGATGAATGATGCATTCTTCTCTTATATTTATGATTTACTTCACTATTAATTTAATAAGTGAACCCTACTATAAATTTAAAAAGAAGAAACATCATTCTCTACGCTTTGAAAATACCTAAAACTTATCCTATGTGAATATTTTAAAAAATAGATATGTAAAATATAAAAAGTTAATTTTTATACTAACAGGTGTGAGATATTTTAAATGCGAGATATTTTAAAAAATAGATAAGTAAAATATAAAGAGTAAATTTTTATACCAACACTAACAGGTGCGAGATATTTTAAAAAATAGATAAGTAAAATATAAAGAGTAAATTTTTATACCAACACCTAATTTTAATATTTTATATACTTATTTTTTAAAATACCTTACGTCATATAGTACCTCACTCTTATAATATTTTATTCAGACGATGAATTTTATAATATATTATGTTGTGATGTAATGTTTTTAAAATTAAATAGTGATGATTGATCCATCAGTTTCTTTCTTTAGAGATGGGGCATGACTTTATGACTTTAGGTGACCTGAACTTGTGGGATCATGGTGTCAAATCATAGGATTTGATGTCGCATGCTGGATATCCCCACAATCGTACTCCATTGGAGAGCACATTTTTCATTATGCTATAGCTGGACATTTTCAGATGGAACAAAATATGAAAATACCAATAGCTTTTCCTTTTATTATTGTGAGGTATTATTAAATCTTATTGCTTTGGATGTATTCATATAAATCTTAGTTGCTTTGTGACGTATTGTTAATTTTTTTTTTTTTTTTTTTTTTGAAAAAGAGGTGTTATTAAATCTTAGTTGCATTGTGAGGTATTATAAAACTATTCATATTTATTAAATCACATAACTCATTAAATTATTTTAAACTATCACTTAAATTTAAATATGTCACATGAATAAAAGTAGATGTTGATGGTTTGTTTAACTTTTAATCACCATGTAATAGGTTATAGGAATTTTTCTCCAAATCAATTTTGAGATAACTTTATCCATATGATTTAATGAAAATGAAAAATGAAATTTGTAAAAAGTAAAACTAGGGAAGAAGAACACTATATTTTTCACAATTGTTAACATTTATTAATTGTGATTTGAATAATATCTAGTGATCTCCCATCATATGAAAGATATATTAAAAATGAAGGCAAACTAAATAATAAGAAAGCAATGATCAACAAAATGAATATTGTAGAAGAACCCAACATTGCTAAATGATTCACGTTAAAAAAAAAAAAAAAAAGATGTCACATAAACCAAACTAAAAATTCATTTACGGCGAAAACACCATTTTGATCTTTACATTTTAAGGTTACAGTCAATTTGATCCCTACATTTTGATAACAGTCAATTTGGTCCTTACTACTTTCAACTTGTTGTCAATTTGGTCTTTACTATTAATTCATTAACGGAATATACTTACGTGGCAAACGGTGGGCACAATTACCAGATTCGATGCTGACATGGCAAATAAAATAAATAAAAATAATATTTAATAAATATTTTTAAATGCCAAGTTGGCATTTTCCCAATTAAAATAAAAATAGTTTTAATTTTAATTTCACAATTTTAAAGGTGGAAATTAAAATTAGGAATCTGATTTTCTTTGATTTTCTTCAATTTTCATGGCAACCAAACACAAAATTACCTTGTTCATTTTCTTTTTTAAATCCTTGAACTCATAAATATATTCCACAACATGTCACCTTTATACAATTGAGAAAGATCTTGATCAGAAAAAACCAATAAGAAATTGAAATTTTAGAATACATAAAATTCAACAAATTTTCCCCAGCAAACTTTCTCGGTAACCAAACAGAGACCAAAAAAAAGAAAAAGAACAATAGCTAACCCAAATGGAGATCCCTTTCATTTCGGGTTGGTATCTTTATGTTCAATCCAATCCAATGGCTTTCGTGGGGACAAATCTAACTAAACATGTTTACGCACAACCCAGATAATCTGGTGGCCAAATTTCTCCTTGAAACTTCAAAAAACCAAATCATAACACCAAACCCCTGGATCTAAAATCAACCTCAAAACGCAAGGCAGGGATGGCGACGATGTATGCATGTTTACATTTCAAAGACCCAATCCCTTCCACTCGTTTTGATCTTTTCTTATCCATTAATTTCTCTCAGGTTTTGACTTTTAGTTCTCTGTTTCTTTACCATCACCAAAACTAAAAGAGGTAATACGAAGGCAATGTTTTTTCTTTTAAATAAAAGTTTTCCTCTCTCTCTATTTGGTTCCCAAAGAATGAATATAACTCTGTTGAGTTGAGGTTTTTGTTTTTATTTCATTTCAAATTTTGTACAATAAGACTGTTGAAAACTTGAAATTGTAATTTGTGGATCGATTTTTTACAAGAATTATAATTAAGTTGATCTGTCCACCACACATGTTTATTAGGAAAAGTAATAATATTTAGCAGAAATTTCTTTTCAACCAGACGCCACACTTCCTGAACATCTCAATCACAGTTTTATTACACTTATCCCAAAAAAGAAAAACCCTGAATTTGCATCTGAATTTAGACCTATAAGTTTGTGTAATGTTTTATATAAAATTTTTTCTAAAGTTCTAGCCAATAGACTTAAGAAAATTTTGCCTTTTATTATTACTGAAAATCAAAGTGCTTTCACCAAAAGCCGCTTTATTTCTGACAATATCTTGTAGCTTTTGAGTCTTTACACAGTATGCAGAGACATACAGGAAAAGAAGGATACATGGCCATCAAGCTGGACATGAGTAAAGCGTACGACAGAGTAGAATGGGCATATTTACAATCAGTCATGGAAAAAATGGGGTTCACAGCTCACTGGATCAATCTCATGATGCTATGTGTCAAGTCGGTGACTTATTCAATATTGGTGAATGGGGAACCTAAAAGCATGATCATACCAACAAGAGGCATCAGACAAGGCGACCCCTCTCCCCTTTTCTATTTTTACTTTGTACTGAAGGTCTCAATAGGCTTCTCAACAATGCAGCTCACCAAGGACATATTAAGGGTTACTCTCTTTGTAGAAATAGCCCACGTCAAACCCACCTTTTGTTTGCAGGTGATAGCTTATTATTTTGCAGAGCCACCATTGAGGAGTGCCAACGAGTTTTGGACATTTTGGATGTGTATGGGAAATGCTCAGGTCAACAAATTAACCGTAGCAAGACGACAATCTTTTTCAGTAAATCTACAAAGGTTGACTCTAGAAACCAAATCAAGTTGGCATTGGGAGTTCCAGAAATTATTCAGTATGAAAAATACTTAGGGTTACCTTCACTAGTGGGTAGAAACAAAAAGGCAAGCTTTAATTATATAAATGAACGAGTTTGGAAACAATTGCAGGGGTGGAAGGAAAAAGTCCTTTCACAAGCAGGAAAGGAGATTTTAATTAAAGCAGTTGTCCAGGCTATTCCAACCTACATCATGAGTTGCTTTAAACTTCCAGTAAGGCTTTGCTCAGAAATTGAGAGCCTAATTAGAAGGTTTTAGTGGGGGCAGAAAGGGGAACGGAGGAAAGTTCACTGGCTGAAATGGGACACTCTTTGTCTTCCAAAAAAAGAAGGCGGAATGAGTTTCAAGGACCTAGCCAGTTTCAATGATGCTCTCTTGGCTAAGCAAGCATGGAGATTACTTCATAATAAAGATTCTCTATTTTATAGAGTCTTCAAAACGAACTTCTTTCCAAACTGTAGTATATGGGAAGCTCAAGATTCTAGCTTTGGTTCACATGCTTGGCATAGCATCATAAAAGGAAGAGATGTCCTACTTAAGGGTGCAAGATGGAGGGTAGGGTGTGAAGAAGACATTAGTATTTGGAACGACGCATGGCTACCATCACAGGAACACCCACGGATTCTTTCAGATATTGTACCGGGATTTGAAGATGGTAGAGTTTCTGATCTCATCAATCCGTGTACAAGAACATGGGATGAAAATTTAGTGCACGGTTGTTTTCACTTGAAGAAGCTACAATGGTTCTCAGCATCCCATTGAGCCGTACCCCAGTGGAGGACAAAATCATTTAGCCCTTCACCCCTTCAGGTAACTATACGGTAAACTCTGGTTCCAAATTCCTAACCAAACTAAACTCTATGTATGTTCCTACAGATAATCCACAGCAGCAAAATGAGGTGTGGAAGCTGATCTGGGGACTCAATGTTCCTAGCAAAGTGCGGAACTTCATGTGGCGGGCTTGCAAAGAAGCCATACCAACTAAGCACAACCTGCTAAAAAGGAAGATACTAAACGAGGACAGATGTGAACATTGCGGGGTGGAGTCCGAAACAACTGCCCATGCACTTTGGAATTGTTCCACGTTGGACGAAATCTGGGAAAGCACTCCAAGCTTTGAAGATCGAAGTCAACTTGGAGCTCCAAACATCATGGACTTGATTAACCTGACTCACGAGCAACGGAAGAACGTGGACCTTTTCGCTATGGTGATGTGGACAATATGGCACCGGCAAAATCAACTTCGTGCAAGCTCTAACGTCTTCCCCAAAGCCCAAGTTATTCAACAAGCTTCGCAGGCCCTTGCAACATTCCAACAGAGCCAACAATCCCTCACCAACCACGCAACAGCTACGGGACCTCAGCACCGTGCTTAGTGATGTCCTCCTCCGGCAAACTGTGTTAAATTGAACTTCGACGGTGCTGTTTTTTCGGAGTTGGGCAAGGCTGGTCTGGGTGTTGTGGTCCACAACAGTCAAGGAAATGCCATTGCTTCACTGTCAGAACAAGCTCCCTTACCATTCTCACCTGTCATAGTGGAAGTCATGGCTGCTGCAAGAGCGATAACCTTCGCATAGGAACTTGGCATTACTGAGTTTATGTTAGAAGGAGATTCGGAAGAAGTAATCAACTCTCTTCGAAGCACAGAAGCCTCACTAACAACTTATGGCCATCTTCTTGAATCTACTAAATCCACTCTAGTTACCAGTAAATGTATTGCCTTCTCCCATATTCGTAGAAGTGGTAATAGAGTAGCACACAACCTAGCTAAACATGCTAGACATGTTAGAGGTTTGTCGGTGTGGGTGGAAAATATTCCACCACATATCTATGATGTACTCATTGCTGACCCCGACTAAGTTTTTAATAAAATAGTAGTCTCCATTCTCAACTTATATATACTTTTAATTGGGAAAATGCCAACTTGGCATTTTGAAATATTTATTAAATATTTTTTTTAGTATTTTTATGTTAGCATCAAATGTGCTAATTGTGCCCACCGTTTGCTACGTAAGCATTTTTCGTTAGTGAGTTAACAGTAGGGACCAAATTGACTGCAAGTTGAAAATAGCAAGGATCAAATTAACTGTTATCAAAATATAAGGATCAAATTGACTGTGAGTTGAAAATGTGAGGACCAAAATGGTGTTTTCGCCTTTATTTAATTATAAAAGCATTAAATTGAATTGGATAAGAGTCAGAGAATTATACAAATAATTTAGAAGTGGTTGTTATTCATTATAATTTAAGTTCGTCAAGGAGTTATTATAAACTTGTCTATTTCACATTAGATTAAACATAATCCCAAAATATATCTAATAAGTATTAATTAGGGATATGTTAGAACCAAGTTTAGTCTACTTGCATTTTTTTTTTTATAATCATAACAGTAGATAATTGCATGGTATAAACATAAGGCTTTACAAGAAGTTTTGTAGACTTTAAATCCTAATCTTTAAAATGATAAGTGCATTATATATATAATCATATGACAATGTTGAGAATTCTTTTATTTTAAGCGTTATGAATAAAAAATAATAAATAAAACTCATTGTATTCATTTATTTATAAATTATGATAACTATATATTTGGTAATGCAACATTGCTTAGTGTAACTTTAAGTAATGTTATACCTAATAATTTTTAATTAGATGTAATTAAATATTGACAAATCTACCATTAAGTTATACTGTTTTCGTATATTATCTATACTTGCAAAATTTCAAGAGGATAAAAAATCAATATTCATATCACCAATCAATTGTTTAAATTCAAATTTCTATAATTTAAAATAATGCATAAAAGATGAGTTTATCGATTGAATGAAAATAACATCCAATCTATGTATGTATATATATATATATATATATATATTAAAAGCCAATGCTTAGAGAAAATCAAATTATAATCTAAATTGAATTTCAATTAGAGTCTAATTGTGCACCCTGTGTCTTATCTAATTTTTAATTTTTTTTCTTAGTGAATTATTGAGGGTAAAAATTGAAAAGTCTAAATCCTATTAGATTTTAATTATATTTTAGTTGGAGTCCAATTTTGTGCCATGTGTCAATCCAATTTTTTAATTTTTGTGTCAAGTAAATTATTAGGTGCAAAATTGAAAAGTCTAAGTCCAATAAAATTTATATATATATATATAGGTATGCATGTATGTATAACGAAATATCATTACATATTTTTAAGATTCATAGTTTAAAAAAAGGTGTAAGTTGTTACTATGTATAATTTCAACCTCTTCTCAAAAAAATGTATAATTTGAACCGTGTAATTATGATTATTTTTAATTGTACCCATGCATATGTACGGGGTTACACACTAGTTGAGATGAAAATTGGCATACATGTTAAAAACATATAGAACATGTAATCCAACAATGAAATTTTCAAAATATGAATTTAATAACAAGTGGTTGGTGGTATAATATTGTTTAAAATTAAAACAAGTGTAACTTAAACCAATCTCATACTGATAACTATAAAAATGAGATAAAGTGATAAACACAAATCATTATCCCTTAGTTTAACAATATTCTATCTGGCTTATATACACTAGTTTGTAACTCCATGCATATGCACAAGTATATTTAAAAACAATCACAATTACATATTATATATATGATTATGTTTTTTTATGGTTTATTATATTAGACTCTTCGTTTTCTACATTAAATTAACTAATTTGACACAAAAATTTAAAAATTTAGATTAGATGGGATACGTAGCGCAAAATTAAACTCTAATTGAGATTCAATTTTTATCTAAATTAACTAACTTGGCACAAAATTCTAAAATTTAGATTAGATAAAACACGTGGCGTAAAATTAGACACTAATTGAATTTCAATTGAAAATTTAATTGAATTTTCTCTCTGCTTTACCTATTATTATTATATATATATAGATTTTACCACTGTTAATAAAAATTTAGTAGTAAAACGAAACTATCATTAAAAGTAGCACACATGACAATTAGGTATATGATTTTCATCATGTACAATTAAAAGTAGCACACTGCGACTTCTAGGGTTAAACTTTTATTATACAGAATATGATTTTTATCATGCACAATTTATAACAAGTCAAGTTAGCAATTGTGAAAATACTTGTGAATAATATTATGTACATAAACTTATTTGAGTAACATTATTATTGATGTAATATGACTTCCACATGTGTCTAATACCCATACTAATATAATTTTATACCAATCACAACATACCAACACTTAGAGAATTTGTGTGATAGAAAATTAAGAGTTTGTTAAAATGGCATAAATTAAGTACAGTTTTTTTTTTTTTTTTTTTGAGAATGGCATCTAATTAAGTACAGTTAATTAGATGCAATATACTAGATTCTTCAAATAAATTAAAACACATGGTTGTTTGGATCAATAAAACATATTCAGTAATGTATCTTACAAAGACAATTAAATGTAATACAACTATGTAATTAAATTCAATTAAGGAACCTAATGTATTGTACTTACAAAATTATAACTAAATTTTATCTCAATTGAAAAAAATAAAACTAAAATACACTATTGGCCGTTAAAGTTTGAGATTATTTTCGTTTTACCCATTTGTTTTCGATTATGTTTTATGTTACTAATTTGATGACACCTAACATTATATAAGTGTCATGTCTTCATAAACGACACTTACCGATCGAATTACTAATAAAAATTGACTTATAACGATGAAGCATCTTGATGGACGACACATAATAGGCTAGATTACTTACACAAATTGTAAATTATACCCTTAAATTTTGGGAGTAGTTGGATTTTACACTCTAAAGTTTCAGTATTTGGATCTTACCTCTTAACGTTTGAGAGTGTTTGGATTTTACACCTTAATATTTCAAAATTTAGATTTTATAGGGTGTTTGGATTTTACATCCTGATATTTCAAAATTTGGATTTTATCTCCTATATTTTAAGGGTGTTAAGATTTTACTCTTTAGAATTTCATAATCTTGGAGGTATAAAATCCAAACACTCTAAAATTTTAGAAGATAAAATCTAAATTTTAAAATGTTAGGATGTAAAATTTAAATATACTCAAACTTTAAGGATAATTACAATTAAAAAAAAAAAAATAGGATGACAAACTTTGGCAAAAAAGAAAAAGAAGAAGTTGTGATCCTGTAACCGCCATTGAAAATAAAAATGGAGAGAAAATGAGAACATAAATGCGCGTGGGAAGGGAATTGAAGAAACTCATCGTCAACAGTACCATCTGAACACGCATCTACAAAGCTCACAGATAGAACTACTTCATTGGGACCCACTGTCACACTCCCCCACAATCCCACTGCACATTCCTACGCCCGCTTAACCGCGCGTTGAAACCTCCACATCAACCCGCCCGATCTGATCCAATTCGATCCGACGGTCAAAAAATTAAAAAACCAAAAGGTTTATTTTACTGTAAATTTCAAATTACACCCTTAAAGTTCGCTCGCTTTTAGATTTTACGTCTCAAAATTATGAAAATTTTAAATTATACCCTTAAAATTTGCACATTTTTAAATTTTAAGCTTCAAAATTATGAAACTTTAAAGTATAAAATCTAAATATTTTAAAATTTTAAGAAATAAAATCTAAAAATTTCTAAAATATATAAACTAAAATCTAGATTACGAGGCATCGTGTGACGAAAGAAAAATCTAAATTCTAAAATTTTTAAGCGTAGATTTCAATCAATCACTGTAATCCAATTTTTATTTATTTAATTTATTTGAATCTCGCATCAAATAGCAAAGTCTGTTTTGATTTTTTTTTTCATTTTTTGATTTTTGAATCTGTCTCTCTCTCTAAATTCTCTGTCTCTGTCTCTCTCTCTCTCTCTATGGATGGGATTGTGAAGAAAGAGATTATAGAAGCAGCGACGAGGGCGTTACAGAGTAGTGGAGGAATTGGAAACGCACCGTTTTTGGGAGGAGCGTATGACTCGGTGATCGAACTCAGTAGTAGTAGTAGTAGTAGCAGTAGCAGCAGCAGTGAGTCGTCTGACTCGGACGGCGGCGATGATAACGGTGGTAATGGTAGGAATGGGAGTGGCAACGGGGTCGTTTTGGGGAAGAGAGTGAGGGTTTCGAATGGAGTAGGGGTGGCGATGATGGCGAAGAAGAAGAAGAAGAAAGTTGATGAGTTAGCAGGCGTGATCGTACCTGCCGGTTTTCTCCAACAGCTTCCTCCTCCGGTGACGACGACGACGGCGGAGGTGGCGACGGAGGTTCCGGTTGCGCAGTCGATTACGAAATGCTCGTCTAAGCAGTTTTGGAAAGCTGGTGACTATGAGGGAGCTCCGTGTTCCGAATGGGAATCTTCTACTCGTAATCTCTCTCTCTCTCTCTCTCTCTCTCTCTCTCTCTGTTTTTTGTTTGGTTGATGAGAAAATTTGAAGGAAAAGAGAGGAAAGATATGATTTTTATTTTGAATTGGATGTGAAATTGTGAATGTTGTTGTTTTTATAGTGATGAAGTAGGCTTAGTTTGGTAATTATTGTTGGCTTATTTGGCTGCATTGATTTCTTTTGTTTTTATTGGACAAATGCATGCAAAATGCTGGACTCTAAATGTTTTGTTATGGTAGGTTACAGCAAATTTGTAGTGTTTTCGAGCTGTTTTCTCCAATTGGAAGTGAAACATTAGTGGAATTCAAATAATGTGGGATTTTAAGATACATTGAACTTGGATTCGAAAATAAAAAGATTTTATTTTGATAGGGGGGTTGTGAAGTTGTTTGTGGGTAGTCTTCTAAATCGGAAGATGGGGATTGTGGATTGGTGTTGCATGTGCATTAATAAATGTGTGTGTGCAATAGCAATGGAGTTGAGGAATTTTGTTGTTGTGGTGTTTGGAGTGCTGTGAGTGATGCCGAGAATGGTGTGTGATATGGTGAAGTGTTGGAGAGGAAACCGGTTTCTTTTGAAATAGGGTGTGGACAGTTGAGTATAATCGTTTACATTTTCTTTCTATGAATACAGTTACTGTTTACCGATAAAAAAATGGTATGTTTTGAGTAAGTTCATTGTTTTTCATTACCAAGATAAGTAAAAGCAGAGCAAAGTTAGTGAAAGTAGTAGGTGTTATACTTGGCAAAGCAACAACTAAATGATATTTCTTTTGAAATCTTCAGTTGGTATGGATCATGTCAGAGTTCATCCCTAAATTTCTACATTCCAATGCAACCAGTCATAAGTGGGCTCTTGGAGGTTAAGAGCCTTTGAAACAGTTTTGCGAATGTGATTATGTTTCTCCTTAAAATGTGGGATATTGTGAGCCTTTTTTTTTTTTTTTTTTTAAAGTTCACTAAGAGTTACTAGTTCTTTATTGCTCATTGAAATTCTATCTGCAGCTTTTGCAGAGCTTCTGGACAATTCTTTGGATGAGGTATTCTACACATTATATATATTTTTAATCATTCAATGGCAACACATGCATACATTTCTCACTTGTGGTAACTTCTTCATATTGATGTCAGGTCTGCAATGGTGCTACATATGTTAACATAGATATGCTTGTAAGTAAGAAAGATGGGAGCAGAATGTTGTTAATCGAAGGTATTATTTTTTCTGTGGTTTTCTTTGTGTGATTTTTTTCCCTGCATTACTTAGGACCTCTCTCTCTCTCTCTCTCTCTCTCTCATATGCGTATGGGGAGATCTGCATCAGATTTTGTGTGCAATCAGTTTTCTTTGTTGGATTTTGACTGAAAGGTTTACCATTTAATTGATAATCATAATTGGTGACAATTGAGGTGAAATTGAGGAAGAAAAAGTATGATAGCTGGTATAATTAGGTTTTAGAGTGTGCCTTAATCTTGTGTGTTCTGTGCCCAAAAGAGTAAAGAAGAAGACTTGTTCGTGTTTTGAATTAAGCATGGTTGTTTGGTTTTTATGGAATTCTGAGGGCATGGCCCTGTAGAAAACTATTACATGAGTACCACATGAAGTAGTCTGTTTATTAAGTGGTTAGACTTTTGTATCATGAGTATTACACTTTGTATTTTACTATCTGATTCTCCCCTTCCCCTCCCATTGGGTCAAAACTCACTCATAAAGAAACTTCATGTTTGACATGACCGATTTGAGATTTTGATTCTGATATGCCTTTGAATAGGTAATTCTTATTCTAGCTTACTTTCTGTGACCGTACTTGTCAA
Source organism: Lithocarpus polystachyus (assembly GCA_033629205.1). Lineage (NCBI taxonomy): Eukaryota > Viridiplantae > Streptophyta > Magnoliopsida > Fagales > Fagaceae > Lithocarpus > Lithocarpus polystachyus. Next base: position 2,440,285 of record CM066171.1, on the reverse strand, counting down.
TGCTGAAATCATTAGAAGTAGTCCCCCAGTCGACCATTTTTTTTTTTTTTTTGCTGAATAACCCCAGTCTACCATTTGATGATGCTTTTTTTACATGGTACTTTACTTTTACTTGTAATGGTGTTGCTGCTTTGAATTCTTATTCAATATGTGTGTTACAAGTAAGGGTGTGCACAGTTTGGTCTGGTTTTAGGAGAGGTTTTTGGGCCACACCATGGGGAATGGTATTCTTAAAATTCAAACTGTCGCCACACCACTGGGTCAAAATTTCAACCACATCAGTGGCCTTTTCCGTTGATGTGGTAGTTGCTTCCGACGACTGTTAAGAAAAAGAGGGGAAAACCCACAACCATGAGAGTGAGAGAGTTCAAAAGTTCCAAATCCCACAAAAATCTGAGAGTAAATCTGGAGCCAATCTAAAACTAAAGGTTCCATAACCCACAAGTCACAACACAGTTTCAAAACCCACAAATAAAAAATCCACAGCATTGAGAATCTCAGAAATCAGATTCAAGAAATGAAAAGTTTACCCTTTAGAGCAGATCTGGAACCCCTTTTCTTTTTCTCTGTTCTTGATAGACCAAAGCCAATCTCTTTGATTTGAAGTTTGGAAGCTTTGCTTTCTTTGAGTTTAAATGCTGGGTGGCGATCAGAGTTTGAGGAAGGTGGAGGCGGCAAGTGGCGGCTGGAGTTGAGGAAAAAGGTGAGGGAGGCAAGAAGGGCAAGTAGGTGAGAAGAAAAATCTGGGGGCTGAATGTGAGAGTGAGAGTATGGCTGAAGATTTTTTATATTTTATTTTATTTTTAATTTTAAGTATATATATACACATACACACGCGACCATTGCAGTGTGTTATTTGTCAGAATTTTTGAGAGGGTACCAACAACCACACTGGCCGATCATTGGTACTCTTAAAAAATTCCAGCCACCAGACTGTGCCGTTGGCAGCAGCCTCCAGCAGTGTGGCTGGGTAGGCACCAGTTCAGTTTTTTATTCTGGTCAGTGGCTGTAAGTTACGAGGAATGTTAAGTTGTACCTTTCAAGTTGTTGTGAATTTCAATTGTTGAATTCACTAATTAATTACGTTCAGCCTTTATCATGCTCAGGGCTACTGCTGCTTTTTCCCCCAAGTTAATGAGTAGGTCTATGTGGGATGATCCAGATATTTAGTTTAGGTTTGCTTTGTTCTTTTCATAAATGTGAGATGATGTTTTGGTACGTTAATTTTCTCTGTAATGCTATAATGACATCATTGAGATGTTTATTTTAGAGTCTCACTTCATTTCAATTCTATTGCAGATAACGGTGGTGGGATGGATCCGGATAAAATGCGACAGTGCATGTCGTTGGGGTATTCTGCAAAAAGCAAATTGGCAAATACTATTGGACAGTGTAAATCACTAGTTCTGGAAGTGGAGACAAATTTGTGTTATTCTACTGTAAAGAAAGCATAGTAATTTCCTTTGTGTTTGTTTATCAGATGGAAATGGTTTTAAGACGAGTACCATGAGACTTGGAGCAGATGTAATTGTGTTCTCGCGATGTTGTGGAAAAGGTGGAAAAAGGTTTGTGCTTGTCTTATTGTGTCTTATTTTTCTTTTCTTTTTTGGCTTTTCCAGTTGTGGATAGAAAGTTATGCTTCTTTTGCTTATTTAGAAAACAAAGCTGATTTAGTTTATTGGTAGATGACACAATTTTGGTTGCCTTTGTCATTTTATTCTTCTCCTGTAACTAATTGAGTCATTTTTGCATTTTTCAGCCCTACACAGAGCATCGGGTTACTGTCCTATACATTTTTGAGGAGCACCAAGAAGGAAGATATTGTAGTTCCCATGGTAATTAATCCCCCCCGGCCACTAACATGGATGTCCAGAGCTCTTCGAGCATCTGACGGCCCTGGGATGCTGGCTAGGATCTCATGAGTACTTGGGAACCACTAGCCAATCTCTTGGGGTATATACATATCTAGTCATATAGCTGTGGTTCGCATTATATCAACAAAATGTACTATATATCATTATGTAATATGTTAGTATGGTCACTGTAGCAATTATGATACCTCTGCACTTCTGATCATAATTGTTTCGTGGGTGAAATTTCAAGCTTGACTATGAAGGCAAGGCACAAGAATGGAACAAGATTATAAGGTCTTCTCCTGGTGATTGGAGTAAAAATTTAGAAACAATAGTTCAATGGTCCCCATTCTCCAGTGAAGCAGACCTTCTTCGTCAGGTGACTCTATATACTTATGTAGGAATGGAAATGCTTTGCATTATTATTGGTATTTTCTTCTCCCTGTATCATTTTCCCTTGTAATATATAGAATCTAGTTTTAGACAAAAGCTAGGGAATTCAATGTAATGTTTGTAGGAAGCAAAGAAACGTGAGTGACCATTGAAAGCTGATTCTTGGGCCCCAATTAAAAAATAGGTTGCAGATCATTGTTGATCCCGAAGCAATTGTCAGCGTTTCTTGTCATCTAAGAAGCCTCCATGAGCAAGGCAAAACATGTGTCACTGCTGACATTCCTCAACCACTTGTTGGGACATGAAATACGCCTTTTAACTTTTTTAGCTTAATAAAAGCAGATTGGTACATGCATCAACTTGGTTAACTTATGTTGGCAACGATCTTTAGGTCAAATGGCATTCCCTAGTGTTTCCAACGGAGACATCTTGGGTTTGAATCTCCAATCCCCTCTTAAGAGGGGGAAAAAAAGCTTGGTTACCTAATGTTATTTTAAGTTGTTTTAGTTGTGGGCCAGCATCAGCTTGGTAATTTTCTTGTACTAAGAGTGGGTAATTCCGTATTTATTTTCATGACATGGTTTTGAAAAAAAAAAAAAAAGGGGGGGGGGGGGGGGATTGTTGGTAGGTTCTGGTATTTTATTGTTTTCGATAGAATGCTAGTTTGCCATCATCAAAGTTATCATGATTTAGATTCAGTCAATGCAGAATGTCATCTAGTGTTTCTGTTTTATTTTAATATGTTCTGCCAAGTTTCTTTTATTATAATTTTAAATTACAATTACTCTGCAGGCTGTTATTTATTCATTTATTTATCTGTGATTGATTGTAATTTTTCTTAATAGTTTAACCTGATGAGAGCTCATGGCACGCGGATAATTATCTACAATCTTTGGGAGGATGACCAAGGACAGTTGGAACTTGATTTTGATGCCGATCCTCACGTATGTGTCCGATGTCCTGCATCTATTCGTGGATTTTTCCCCCTTTATTTGTTGATTGTGTTGTTTGAGCATAATTCTCTTTCTAAGATTCTTATTATTTTTATGTTATGTGATTTGGCAGGACATTCAAATCAGAGGCGTTAACCGAGATGAGAAAAATATACAAATGGCAAAAGAGTATCCCAACTCTAGGCATTTCCTAACTTATCGACATTCATTAAGAGTAATGTTTGACTTTCTAATGAAATCATCATTGTGTTTTTCTATTTGATGTTTGAATTTTATGATTTTTTAGCCTCTAGGAAGATATAATGTAGCTATTCACATTTTTTTTCACTGTTCTCTTATTGCATTTGTAAGATATCTGGTCTACTTTCCTCTTAGGCCAGTGGCGTTTTTATCTTTACAAAATTGTCACATGCGGTGCTTTACGTATCAAAAGAAAGATGATATTGTTTAAAGAGATTGGAAGACGCTGAGGGACATGGAGAGGTGAAAGGGAATATTATGGATAAGTCCTACTTCTCACAGAAAATGGAATTCTTTGTTTATGTATTTTCCCCCCATTTTGCTGTAATTATCGGAATGCCTTATTAATGGATTGTTCATGGGGGAAAGGGAAAAAGATTTTTTTGATAATTATTGGAGTTTGTCTCCCCTGAGTACACAACACCCTGAAAAATTATTCAATGGATTTGTTAAAAAATGCAATACCTCCTAATCAGATGCATGCTGACATGCTGGAGAAAGCAATAAAAAAGCAGATCAATAGAGGAAGTTTACAGAAATTTGAACTTCTCGAAATTAGGATAAGGTCAATTGGTGCATGAATGTCATACTTATCCTTAGATGACAATTTGAAACAAAACGGAAGAATGAAAAATGCAAAAAAAAAGTGGAAGATATCGTGCTTGATTGAGTTTTTCCCTCTCCCAATCATTTATTCTTTCTTGTTGAATTTTCTGTTTTTAATTATAATATTCCATTTCACTTTCCAGAGTTACACATCGATTCTCTATCTAAGGCTTCCTCCTAGCTTTCGAATAATTCTCCGGGGGAAAGATGTGGAGCACCACAATATAGTGAATGACATGATGATGTCTCAGGAGGTTACATACCGACCACAGCCTAGTGGTGATGGGGTCCCAAAGGATACAAATGTAACACAAAAAATAATAATTTTGATTTGATATTCCTGTCTGCTGTAGTACATTAATTCTGATTGTATGCAATTATTGTCATCAGATGATTGCTGTTGTAACTATCGGATTTGTTAAGGATGCGAAATATCATATTGATGTTCAAGGATTCAATGTTTATCACAAGAATCGGCTTATTAAGGTGTGATTTTCTATAATTACAATATGCAATTGTATTGTTTTTTGACAATCCACTCCCCCCCCCCCCCCCCCCCCCTCTCCCTTTTTTGCCTTCTCTTTCTTTAAGTTCGTTAAGATTTGACAGCCTCACACAAACTGGATCCTTGCATTTGGTATAATGTCTTCCAAACCAAGTCTGTTTTAACAAACAGAACCTTGTTGCTGTTCTTAAGTTGTTGTTGTTGTTGTTGTTTTTTTGTTTTTGTTTTTAAATGTACTATTGGTTCTGTTATTATGAGAAAACCAGTTGTGATGTGTTAATGACTGAAATATTAGAAAATTGAGGAAGGGGTGTGGAACACAAATAGGAACTTTTTGAAATGGTTGATATATTAGCCTTGTGGCAATTTCCTGAAACAGTATTGTTGACCTTCTCCTTGCGTTACTGCTGATTTGATAATTTCAGGTTTCATCAAGTTTTCTACTTCTTTTTGTTTTTTCTTTTGGCTTCTGTATTCTTGGAGTTTCTGCATCTTACATGAGTCTGTTTGAGGCATGATAGTCGTTTCATTGTCTGAAATTCAAAATGAGGTTCTTCTTGAAATCGTTGTTAAATAAGGTTTGTTTTTTGCCAGCCATTCTGGAGGCTTTGGAATGCTGCAGGAAGTGATGGTCGCGGAGTTATAGGTATTGTTTTTGCTTTGAAGTTTTAGATTGTTGACTCAAGCTCACTTCAAATGCACTTCATTTGTGCTTTGCAGGTGTATTGGAAGCTAATTTTGTTGAACCGGCTCATGATAAGCAGGGATTTGAGCGTACAACTGTTCTTGCAAGACTTGAGTCACGGTTAATACAAATGCAAAAGAATTACTGGTTTGTTTTTCTTGCCTCTCACTTGACCATTACTAGTTTTACTTGCAAAGCTGATATCCACGTCATTACTTGGCTATATTTCTTTTAGGGGCACTAACTGTCATAGAATTGGTTATGCTGCACGGCGTAATAAAAAATTTCTAGCTCCAGCAGACAGTGGTAATTTTATGAATTTCCAGCTTGTTAGTTTTTTTTTCATTAATTTAAGAACCAAATATGGTGCTTGCTTTACTTATCTGGTGGTGAAATATTTCTAGAATGACACCTTTTCCATCTCTTACAACTGTCTGGCTTTGCAGAAACTTCTCTCGATTCCCTTCCCCCCCCATCTCAGTCAAAAAAGAAGAATACTGCCTCAAGCAGCAAGACCCCGTTTTCAAATTTAGAGAAATACTCATCACGGTTAAATCAGAGGCACGGACAAAAAGAATCAGAGAATTTCCAGGGATATGGGGATGGTCATTTGTCAAGTAAAGGGAAAAATAGAGTGAACACTCCTACAAAATCTGGAAAAAGACACGATTTTTCTGAACCATCATCACCTTCTGCAGAAATTGAAAGTGACAATGACGTGCATATAGATCAACCTGAGAAACAATCAAATGGTACTGGTCATAAGGCATTCCCTGGTATAAAATCTTTTGGGAAAAGTGCCTTGCATACTAATAGAGCATCTTCAATCATGGATGATGCCGAATCTCAGCAAGATTGTGCATCAGGTGGAATAACTGTTCGTCCCTTCATGCAATCCCATTCAAAGGTAATTTTCCAGTCATTCTTTTTAAACTTATTTTGTATCGAATTAGATGATAATAGAAAGTATGCTAATGCAGACCATTGCTTAATTGTTGCATATCTGGAGATTTTTCCAATGCAGAAGATACCTTTGTTTACTATTGCTAACTTCCATTATGTTCATATTTTTTATAAGATTTTATTAATATTTGATATCCAAGTGAAGTGAGGTGTCCTTGAAGAGATGTTTAATGCACCAACCACTTTAAAGGGAGGGTAAGGAGTTGTTACCCTTGCTTCATGTTGAAAAAACGTTTTCCCCTGCACTTATAATATAAAATCTATTGAAGCTTTGTTGCATCTTAATATAATTGGTGGGCCATCATTATTCTATTTGGTGGATTTTGGGTTTGAGTCATCCAATTGGTCATCTTCTATATAGGTCAGTTAATAGAATCTGCAACTCTCAAAGATATGTCTTACCGTATTGGTAAACTAATTTTACAGACAGTCTCTTTATGGTTAAAGTTCAGCATTGGTCTTATAGTTGATTAAGTCTGTGATGTGCTCAATTGTTCATTGTTATGAATCAATCACTGATGTTCAGCATTGGTGCTCAAATGATTCTAATGGTTGTCCAGATGAGCATTACTAATGCCTCTGTTGAACTGGCAGGTAGGTGATGTTAATTGTAGTGCACCTTCACTTTCAGACTCTGATTTACGCACTGTGGAACAATTGAAAGAAGAGAATCAAGAGTTGAGGAAAAGGTACTCACTCTGTCATTTATCAAACATGAGTTATAATTGTTCGATGCAGTAACTATGGCATCATTATGCTCAAACTTAGCATCTCCCCCCCCCCCCCCCCCCCCTTTATTTTTCATGTGGTGTAGATTTGAGAAAAGGGAGGGAGAAGTTTTAGGTGAATTGCTGCATGATTTGCTGTCTGAAAGAGACAAGTGTAAATTTCTTGAAGCTCAGGTATGCGCCTTCTATTATCTTGGTAACTATGCTGGAAGACGGAATAATTTTCAAGTAGAAATGGCTCTTTTTTGTTCGGATGATGATTGAATTTCCTTGTACAAAATTTTTCAACTTGGATCAGTGCCTACCATTTATGCATCCAAAGGGAATTTTATTTGTTTTAAAATTTAGTTGGGGCAATTCCTGTAGGAGTTTTTTTTTTTTTTTTTGAATCCTGTAGCAGGTATCATTTGACCTGGCATTCTCTTGTTTGGGGCTTGATCGAGTTTAGTAGCCTTCTGAATGACCATTTAATTGCACTTAATAATTACACTTGGGTTGGACTTCATTATGACAAATTTTGCAAGTGCCTTATAGTTCAACTGGTTGGCACCTCATGGTGTTTCTAGGGTTTCAATCCCCCCTCCCCTAATTATTGAATTATCAAAAAGAAATGAACCCCCACACAAACCCCCCCCCCCCCCCCCCACCCCCTCTCCCCCCAAAAAAAAGGAAGGCTAAAAGGGACTGTACCAGAGTACCACTGTGGGATCTTTAGTATACAACATCAGTTAATTTCTCAAAGCTTGCAATGTAATCATTTGGTTATCTTTTAATTTAAAAAAGTCCTTATGCTCTTTGATCAGCTCCTAGCGGCGCAGCAAAAGATTGATGACTTGACCAAGGAACAAGAAAGTTTGATTGACATATTTGCAGAGGAGAGGGATCGAAGGGAGAATGAGGAGCTAAAATTGAAGAAGAGGCTACAGGTTCAATTCCCAACCAAAAACAAAAAGTTTGGAATTGCATATATGTATTTTTGTTTTGCAATAGTCCCCTTTATTGCTTGTGAGGATTACTCATGTGTAGAGCAACGTTGTTTGTGTAGGATGCAAATTCTACCATCGAAGTGTTGCGTGACAAGACAAGGCAGCTAGAAAAAATGCATTCTTCTGTCAGCAAACATTGAAGAAGTCGTGTGTGATGTATGAATAGATACCATGCCCCCTCTGCATCTTTGGCTCGGCAGGCACAAGGGTTTTGTGATGACTCGGCTAAACATAACTTAAGCTTCCTAACTTAGATATACAGTCATTCATTTTGTAAAGTTTGTTGACACTAGCCTTTGGTAGCTTGATCACCCCCAATTGTTTTCTCGTAGGCTAATTGGTTAGTGTACAAAGGCAAAGAAAACAGAGACATGAGCCCTTGGGTTGTTATCCTGAGTTGCAAATGCTGAAGTTGGTGCCAAATTTTGAATCCAAAACGCATGATAGTGCACTGATGTATTTAATATGTGAATGTAATTATTGGTAGTTCCACACAAAGAAAATGAAAAGAGTAGTTGATGAAAGTTTCCATTACTGTATCAAGTATCAAAAGTATATCTAACCATTACATCATTTTCTTTGGAGTATAAATACTGATGAATGGTATTCCAATTTATAAATTGGCAAGGAAAGGTAAATTTTTATTATTATTTTTTGAGAGGTAAATTGATTGTGAGAGTGGGAGTGTGAGATTACTCAACAAGTTTGACATTGAATCATCAATGGGTCAAAGTAGGGAAATTAACTATTATAAAATAGTTTGCAAGTCAAAGAAATCTGTTCTTGTAGTGCTCCACTGTGCACCCATTTCCATCACGTAATAAAAGCCTTTGCTTTCGGTCAAACTGTGCAATCCAGATCTAGTTGCTAGCAAGTGTTTGAACTTTGAACTAGTGAAATATGAACGGAATATATTATTTTTATTTTTTCATGACTTCTAAAAATATGGTTTGGTGCGATTAGGGTACGATAAAAGTGGTGTGGATGATAAAACAAAATATGGCAGTGGTTGTGAACAACATTATATTATCAATATTACTCATTAATGCTATCAATTCTACATTAGATAACCAACATTTTGTCTATTGGAACGAGAATGTAGGAAAAAGATTGTTCAAGTATATTTTGGGGTGGAGGGGGGAAATTTCGGTGGGATCAGGGGCAATCATCCTGGACTTCTCCCTTACACCTTAGTCCAAATAGGGTTATAAATGAGTAGAGTTTAGTCAAGTATTTGTCATTTAATTCTATTTTCAAACAAGAGTTGAGCTCAAACCTATCATCAAGCTCAAATTAAGATAACATGTTTAAAGTTGATTTATTATTTGTTGAATAAGTTCGAGCTTTATTCACGATTTTTTTTGGTTAGTTTATTCTTTAATTTCTATTTTACCTATCAAAAGATTTTAATTTATTTTTACCCTATATAAATTGTAAAACGCCATAAGTAAAATTTGTTATTGCTTCACAATTAGCAATTAAATTATAGTTTAATTATGATAATAGTTATGCTTTATATATATATATATATATATATATATATTATTTTGTTAACTAATCCATGCATACAACAAATGTTGTTAAATCTACAATAACTTCATATTCCCACACAAGTTGAAAACAAATGTATTGTAAAATAGTACAATCAAACATAGTAGAATTTTTATCGGCTAAAAATATAAAATAAAAGGATTTATTAATTCAAATATTCAATTAAATACATTGGGTTATATTTTTTGAGATTTTAATCTATTACAAATTTTTGTTTTTGTTAAATAATTTAATATATTCTTTATTTTTTTTCTATCAGTTATTCTTTATAAAAAAAAGAATCATTTTTTTTTTCTATCTTAATAAATGTTTTAAATTAATTCCGAAAAGTAGTTACAACTTACAAGTCAACCGCAACACTCTATTACATGGTACGATTGTTTTTCACCCTTATTTTTTTTTTCTAAAAAAGGTAAATAAATCTTATCAATGAGTAAAATCAAATTGAGCGTGAGTCTTGTTAAAATACAGATCACAAGCTTCAACAATGGTGCAATGACGTTGCTGCTTCTTGCACTTCCAGGAAATTAAGGAGTCTCCCAAGAACACACAGAATTCAGCAATGGACCTTCTAGTATCTACACAAGCAGCCCAATCTGCATCACAATAGTTCTTCAGCTGTAGCTCAGATTGTGCAGACAAGAATAATCCTTGTCTAGATGTTTTCTTTAAGTATTTGAGAACCTTATAAACTGCTTCAAAGATGAGGCATCTTAGGTGCTTTTATAACTGATATCAGGCCTTGTCAATGTCAAATACAGGAGTTTCCCTACCATTTAGAGCAGCATCTGGAACATCATCTCCATTTGCACTACTCAATTTGACAGATTGGTCCAAAACATTTCTTTTCAATTAAGGGTTGTCAAAATATAAAACATTTTCCTGTGCCGAATTTGTTTTTCTCCAAAACCAACCGCCCATTCCAACACTTCGAAAAAGAATAAATTTCTACACTTTCTAACCAAAATCTTGGTTCCTCATCGTGCTTTTCGTAAGTGACATGATGTCTTGTACCACTTGAAAACTCCAATGTCGGTTGGGGCAATTGAGAGATGCAGGTTTGGGGGTTATCCAATTGTGTTTAATTTTGGAGTTTATGCCCTTAGAGGCGGTCATTGTCGTTCATGGAAAAGAGGGGACAAGGTAAAGATGGCAAGGGAAAAAAAATGATAAAAAAGAGAGAATTTTTTATGAGAGAAACTATAGAAAAAAAAAAATAATTAAATTGAATAAAGAGAAGAAAAAAAATTTGAGCCTATCGTAACATTAAAGTTGTGAATCATGCTATGATCGTAATTTTTTTACCACCTAATTCACAAGTTTTTTAACATCACCGCACACCTTTAGTATGATGATCACTTAACAAGTATAAGTACTTGTGGGGTGTGGAGGGCAAGGGTCGGAGTTCAAATTTTCAAAAAGAAGTTTCATGTAAATATATACTTAAATTATGTTAGATTAAAATTTCTACCTTGTTTCAAAAAAGCTTGTAAAAGAAACGAGTATTCTTTTTTTGAGATAAAAGAAAATAATTTCAAATTAAGTTAGAATAAAATTTCTATCTTATATAAAAAAAATTGTAAAAAAAACAAGTATATTTTTTTTCTTTTTATGAGATAAAAGAAAAGAGTTTCATGCTCAAATCTTTTACTCCACAATAAATAATTTTATTAATTCAACCAACTAACAACAAGAACTAACAATAATTATAATAATTACAGTTGAAGCAAGCGTTGAAAAACTCCTCACCTCTGAACTTGCCCCATTAAACCCACATATTCATATTTGGTTCCTTGAAATTGACCACCAATGCCAAACAATTTCTTGACCCATCTTTGAGAACCACAATTTTTTCCCTTGGGACCACATTTTGTTGCGTGGGCAATCGAATCGATGTTACATTCATTCAATACCCTGAAAGTGAACGAACCCCATCTGTACACAAATACCTCAATAGAGAAAAAGGTTGTGGGCCTCTGTATTATAAAAATTATTCTCTAGTGACATTCTACGAATATCAACTATAATGCACTCAAACAGAAAATTATTGTTTCTCCAATCATTACCATGTATCAAAAATGTATTTATCATATCTTATTAATCAATATATAAATCATTACTGCGAGTTTTACAAATCTAGACGTTATGAGAGAAAAAATGCATGTAATAATTGATTATAGTTTACGTCTAAATCTAGGATTTGTAAAATCTTTTGCAATTTTGCATTAGACAATATAAAATAAAAAAGTGGCTCAATTTTATACATTTAAACTTCAAAACCACCTACGTCAGTCAAATTTGTAAATTTAAATTGATACTATTTATTTTGTCTTTAATTCTTTATTATTGCTTTACATTTTTCGAGGACAAAGTTAGATGGTAATTGTTATATGTGAAGAAAGAGAAGCAATTAATATTGTGTAATGTAATACGAGTATTTTTAAAAAATAATTGTATAAAACATAAAAAATAAATTTTTATATTGAAATAAACATGATTTTTTGAACTTGTGATTTAAGTTATTGTATACATTCTTCTTTTTTTTTTTTTTTAAGTTATTGGGTATATTTCCAATTCTGTTATTTCTATGTACCTTGTGGGCGTGACCAAATCCGTACATGTACTGTTTTTCTTTCTTCTCGTTACATCATAGTGTCGACGTGTGCTCTTATGTCACATGCCAATTAAAAGAAAGAAACGAATTGCATTATTCTTTTTTTATTACTTTCAGTTTAACATACAAGTAGTAAAGAAAATTTAAAGTTACTGTTTATGCACCTTGTCCTAGATGTGGAATATATCAAATTTTGGGTTTATACAAAAATATCTATTCTGACCCAGAAAAGAATTTTGTGGTCAATCAAGGATTTAGCATAGAAGAAGGCAATAGATATTGGAAATGAGTGTAAAATTGAAAAGACATACGTGTGAGGAGAAGAAATTAATGAAACATTAAACAAGATGTTGTAATTTAATGGTGAATGTGCCATTTAATAAGGAAAAATGGTAGGTTGTTATTGACTTATACTAATAAGTAAAAGTTGTGACATTTTATGTGATACTAGAATTATTCTATCGTCTTGTTATTAATTGTCAAATTTCTAGGGCATGTTTGGTAGACTGTAATAGACACTATAATGTAATAGATATTCCTATAGCATAACTATTCAGTTGTTTGGTTATATTTTTATTACAATGAATAGTTATTCCTTATGAATAACTATTCTTCAAAATGGGGAATAACTATTCCTTATCAAAAGTACTGAATATTTATTCCTTTACCTTATGTAAAATTTTTTTAAAAAATTCCTAAAAAATCATTAGTTGCCATATGTTCAAAAGGAAAGAAAATAAATTTTCTTTGTTATTAATTATTAGCTCTATTTTGAACACCTTAAAATAAGTGTATTTTAGGGAATTTTACTTAAAAATGATTTAATTACACCTTTTTCTTATACTTTACTAAATTGTGGATGCATATTTAAGATTCTATTTTTAAATAGTCATCAAACTAATGAATAGTAATATTTATTACGTTCCAACTGAATGTATTCCTTGTAATACTTATTCTTATTCCCATGTAATAATCATTACAGTGTACTAAACGTGCCCCTAGTTTCCAAATACTATCTTCTCTATAATAATGGTTTTTTTTTTTTTTTAAGTTAACAGGTGCTGGCACCTGTTAATGAACTAGCTGTGGTTCATTTATGATTTATTACAAATCTCACCTACATTGAAAATTGGCAAATGTGTACTTTGATTTCTTCAATACTCCATTTAAACTGATACACATTTAATACATATTTAGTTTTTTCTATATCCTTAAAAAATGTGAATAGTTTATTTTAAATTTCATCACAGCACCCGTTAACAGCATCCCTTTTTTTTTGAATAATTTATTTTGCCATTAATGTTTAATGACATGCTATTCAGTGATGAGAGAGAGATAAGGATAAGAGATTGATGAAACATTAAACAGTCTGTTGTTGCAATTTAACGGTGAATGTGCATAAGAAGATAGCTCTGTTTATCATAAATAAATAAAAATAATGCTATATTTACAAATTATTTTACAACTCTAGCACATCGAAATCCTAGTAACCAAACACCCTCCTAAGTATCAATAGCAGTGGAGCTATATTTTTAGCTAGGACTGAGCATAGACCCGGCCAACCCGACCCACCCGACCTAACCTAAAGGGTCTTGGGCGGGTTGAATAGATGCTTGGGTTGGGTTCGGGTCCAATATTTGGGTCTGCCTTCGGTTCGAGTTGGTTTTAGGTCCGACCCGACCCGACCGATCTTAAAAAAAAAAAAAAAAAAAAAAAACCACACACACACACAACTAATGTATCAAACAAGCATGACATTGTGGTTCAGAATGTTGTACTATATTTAGTAAAAATATGATATAGACCCAAGGGAGAGAGAGAGAGAGAGAGAGAGAGAGAGAGAGAGAGAGAGAGAGAGAGAGAGAGAGAGAGAGATGTAGTTTTTTTTTTTTTGGGTTTATGCTAGAGAAGATAGGATTGTATTTATGATGATAGAAACAAATAAGAAAATGATAAAGAAAATAATACAGATTCTACTATTCCATACTCGTTAGTTAGACTTAGCACCTAATTTATTGTTAATTTAAATTGTTTAAAGGGCGTTAGACAGATTCCACTATTCTTTAGTTAGACAGATTCCATACTCGTTAGTTAGACAGATTCCACTATTCTTAATTTATTGTTTAAAGGGCGTCTTCAATAGTCTTTAATGAGTTTCCATATATTAACTCTACTATTTAATATTTCTAATAGATCTTATCCGTAATTTTCAATGTCAAGTGTTGATTTTATATATCGTTTTTATTTAAATAGTAATGCTCTTTTCTTGCAATATTTTCAAATATAATTTTTAACATAATTACAAAGCTCTTAACGACTTTCAATATATATTAGTATATGCGTGAGATAAAAATAAATTGAATTTGACTAAGCTTATGTTTTAGATTAACTAAATTTGTATAGCTAGAGAAAATAAGACATTAATTTGTAAAGCAAGTCGTTACAACTTATTAATATTTCGTGTTTGCCACACAATGACCACATTTTAATTAACTGCGGAGGGAATGTACTAATGTTGCATCAAACTAAGCTATTTGCTTCTATTCTTAGATAAGACTAGAATACATACAAAGTTAATCAGTTCCCTTCATAAAACTAACCTATTTGACATTTTAAAATGCTGATCAACTTTCCTAATGCTGCAGCTTCAAATAACATTTTAGTGTTGCTAAAAATAACTTTTTAGCTTTTTAACACCGCTACTGCAAGTGCTTTGAATCCCTTTTAACCCATAATCAACCCTCACGTAATGCAATGCAATGCTCTCTCTCTCTCTCTCTCTCTCTTAGGTACCACATCCTCACCCTAAAATGCGAGTCAGCCAATCATTACCCAATAAACCCCAAACCCCACGTGCATTCTTAACCCTAGTTAACCCCTTAACCTTAACCTTAACCCTAACCCAATCACCCCAAACTGTTAAACACACCCAAACCCCCCCTCCACTATAAATACCCCCACAAACCACAAAATAACAAACTCACTTTTTCGTTTCCTCCCCAGACTCCGAATTCCATATTCTCAAACCCAAAAAGGTTCTCTCTCTCTCTCTCTCTCTCTCTCTCTCTCTCTCTCTCTCTCATATTTTCATACATGGATTTTCATTGTATAGTACTGCATGTTTTGTCATTTGTGGCTAAGCACCACCATATCCGACTCTGCCATGTTTGTCTCTCTCTCTCTCTCTCTCTCTCTTTCTCCTTATGCATGCACACACACACACACACGAAAAGAACCACCTCGCTCTCTGCGCTCTCTCTGGCTGTTCGCTTTGTCTACTTTCTCTCTCTCTCTCTCAGTACTGCCAATTTATAGGGTTTCACTCTTAGTTTCCCTCTTAAATTTGTTTTTTCAAAACACTTTCTAGAGAGTTTTGGCTTTATAAAGCTCTTTTTTGTTGATGGAGATTTCGCTATGTGTTGGGTTTCAAATCGCCGTCGATTTGAGCTGCTTCAAGTGTTAAAGTCTCTGTCTACTTTCTAGACCTTTGAAAGCCTAGTCGGCTAGTCCACCATCACCCGTGAGTTTTGGCCATTGTTTTTTTCACTTTTTTGACTCTTTTAATATGTCAAATCTAAACCCTTCTTTTGCTCAGATCGACGGCTCTGCTTCTCTTCTTTGCACCTGATTTCATTGATGTGATATATATGCATATTTCATCATAGCTTTTGACCATATCACTTCATTGTTGTTGTTTTCAGGTTTTAGTATCTCTGGGTCAGAGAGAGAGAGAGAGAGAGAGAGAGAGAGAGAGCAATTTGGCCGAGTTTTTGTCTGAGCACTGAGTCATAAGGAAGGATGAGGAGAGAGTTGAAACTCGCTGTGGCTCTAGCTTCGTTGTTGTTGTTGTTGTTCTTAGCTGCTTTCGTTGTTGTTGTTTCTGGTTTGTTTCTATATTCCAATTTCTCACTATTATTCTATTTAAATTGCAAAAAAAATAATGTTTATTACGTTCTTTGTTTTTGTATTTATGTTCTTTTTTTTAGTATAATATTTTAATGTTTCAAAAATTTCTATGGCGTCTCAAAAATAATAATAATTGCTGTGGGTTTGGTTTATGGTTCCTCTTTCACAAACACGAGGGACCTCTGTGTTCTCTTCTTATATATAATTCAATTTCCTTCTTATTTTGGCAACCAAAAAAATAAAAATAAAAGTAAAAATAAAAACCAAATAGAATTTAATCTCTAATTTGTTTTTTTATTAAGGTGTGGAGAGCTCAATAATCTTCCAAGGAAAAACCAATATCATCAAGCTTCCACATCGCAAGCTTCTCGGTGAGATTCGAATTCCTTAATTCCTTTATTAATTTAGTTTTTTTTTTTTTTTTTAATGTAGTGGGGTTTAAGGATTTTTGGTTTTTTTTTTTAATATAATTTTTGGGATATTAATTGTTTTGTTTGTTTTGTTGGTGTCAGATATGCACGACTGAATTATTTTTTGGTTTATGGGTTAGGCTATAAACGTGTGCACGAATTGTTAAATTAGAATTGGGACCCCTCCTGCCTAGGAATATTATTAGGACTATTTAGCAAACTGTTTGGAATATCTTCTTGACAAGATCCCAAATATCCTTGACCTCTATATACCCCTTTGTTCTTCTTCTTTTGGGTCTGTGTGCGTGTCACTTTTTTAATTTTTTAGTAATTTTTTGATTGGGATAGGTTTGATTGATTAGCTTATAGCTTATAATAGCCCTTCTAGAATCTAGGTGCTGTGCGCATTTGTGCCTAGTGGAACTTGGCGCAAATTAGCAATCCATCTCTCAACTTTGTGTGTGCTAGCTGTAAACTTGACATGTTTCTTTGAATTGTATAATGAAATTTGAGTTCATTAATTTTAGTACAAACATTGCTATTATTAAAATGTTAAAAAATTTTCATAACTTTTGTTTTTGGGTACAATTATTGAGTTGAAAAAGTTTAACTATATCAATGAATATTTGTTAACAATTTTTTCAACGACTTGGTTGAAAAGTTGGGATATGTGGAAAAGCAAATGGCAAAGGTGACCCTACCACATTGGCCTTTTGGGGGTCCTTTGTCTGTTTCCCATTTAATTTACACACTATACTGCCCGTGAATTCACCTCCAAAAAAGTGTATTTTGTCTGTAGATGATGCAACCCAATTGAAAATAAAGTTGGTAGGTGTGTTCACATTTTTAATGCTTTCTAGTTTATACTTTTGTATTGTATTATTAATAGTGTGTGTGTGTGTCATTAATATTAAAGCCGTGTCCTTTCACTATCCAGAATTTATTGCAAAGATCCCTTTTCTCATTTGTTCTTGCTTTAACACAGCAATGGTGGAACCAAACCGAATATTTGGCGAAAAGTGTACCAAAACGGACATTGTGGTGAACCAAGGCCCCACAGCTCCACTGCCTAGCGGCATTCCCACCTACACAGTTGAGATTTTGAATGTCTGCGCTACTAGTTGCAACATTGCTGCTATTCACTTGAGGTGTGGGTGGTTCAGCTCAGCCAAGCTCATCAACCCCAAAGTTTTTAGGAGGCTTGGATTTGATGATTGCCTTGTCAATGATGGCAAGTCTTTGGGTGTTGGTGAATCTCTTTCTTTCCAGTATGCCAATACTTTTGCTTACCCAATGTCTGTCTCTTCAGTCGCATGTGTTTAGTAAAAAAACTAAAAACATTATAGTTTTTGCTAGCCCAACCCAAACTATACTAGTTTACATTCATATAATACAAAGCAGGACAAGGTATAGTTAAAAAAAACTCAATTCCCTTGTCTTGTTTTGGCTTTATATGTTGGGGTTTATTTCCATTTCTGGGGCTTTTGTATACTGTAAAGGGGTCTGATTTGGATTGAGGGATAGGAATTTGGTGGATAATGACTGATGTATTTGTTTTGGAGTGGATATACATTGTGATATAGACCACATGTTAGTAGTATTACACATATATGGAATTTTACAATGCGAGATTTGAAACTGTGAGTAGAGGGAATATTTTGTTTGTCTTGTTTCATGATGAGGATTTGGTAAACGGCATATTACATATATATAGTCGAATTATGCTTGATTCTGACAGTTTCTTTTTGGCTGTCCATTGTTTTTGGACGTGTAATCACTCTATGTGCATGATGACAATTTGCTTGTGGTGGTGGCCTTATGTTTGTACTGTCTGTCTCTCTATTGTCCCTACTGTTTTTGTTTATTTGCTTGGGTAATCCCTACAACAATGATATAAATTCAATGCCTGGCCCGTTTGCTAAAGTTATGTCCATAATTCGCTATTAATTAATCTTATTAAAAAGTGAGGCTAAAAAAAAAACATATATTTGCAATTGGATTAGGTAAGACAATTAGATTGGAGGACTAATAATAGACTTTAAAATGGATATTGAGGACAATCAATTGGTAGTTTGGCAAGTTTCTACTTGTCATGTATAGAAAGTTGAAAATGTATGGTGTGTATCCACTATCCAATCATATGTGATATCCATCCTGATTCTACTTTTTGGGCGTACAAAATTGTAAAAAGAAAGGAAATTTGGCTCACACTCCAAATCACAAATAGATCTGGTCATGTACCATGGTACAATCTCATGGATATTCAACAGCTCAATTTTGCCATCCTTTTCTAACTCTAACTCTTGCAATTATTTTCTTCTCCAAAAAAGTAACTTTTGGATGTTTCTTTTTGGAAAAATATGTTTAGTTAAAGTTGGGGGCAATGGAGTGGGGCATGGTTAGATCATGGGTGTGAGAATGTTAAAATTTTAAATGATAAATTATAGGTGAGATGTGGATGAAAAAATATTAAATTATATATATATATATATATACTTTAAATAATAAAATATATAAACCTTTGGGGTGGAGTGGGTCAAGAACGATGGGACTAGACTAGCAAAACCTATTCTTGCCTAAAATGGAGTCGGACAACGTGAATCATGAAGAATGTGGAATTTTTTACATCCCTGAAATAAAGTTCTTCGTGACAACTTTTAGAAGTTGTCTTCGAACCCATATGTTTAATTTGAGTTTGGGCTAGATTGGGTTTGCTTTCTTCCATCTACAAAAAATGGATTGTAGCCAGTTCGATGCAGCCCAATCCAAACCTGTACTGGTCCTTTCCAATTTCAAACTGTGAAATCCATCATCCGGCCCAACCAAAATCACATGCTTTTTAAAATAAAAAAGAAAAAGAAAAAAGCCAATGCTTTTGTTTTGACTAATGAGTAATGACACTATTGTCAAATTCAAAGTAGTACAAACATTATGCTTATATTTAATAAAATAAAATTAAAAAAATAGCCGAAATTAATTACTTCCACAAGTTTGTGGCTCCAGTACTGTGTTTGAGTGAACAAATTGGTAATTTTACATAAGTTCTTAAGTTAGCCATTCCTTAGTTTAGATATGAACTAGGAAATTAACAACTTAGACACTAAAGCTCTAAAAAGTAACAAATTAAACAGAGGGATTAAACCTCATTACCTTTTATAACTTTAGGGTTTAATTTGTGACCTTTTTGAAATATAAAGGTATAATTTGCTACTTTTCAAAACTTCAACCATGTTGGTGTCACAACATATTTCTACCTACAAACTTAACACGTTGTTGTTAAAAATATATGCATATGTCTAAAACAACTAGTTTGATTATGTTGTAAGGGTTGTATTATGCACACAAACACATATACATTCCAGATGTTACTCAATGGTACTAAGTCACACACTTGATTGTTAGGAGGAATTGCTCAACTCCAAAGCAATGACACTAGCAAATAATTTTCTGAATAAAAACTCTCTGTCTTCTTCTAATTTCTCATTGATATTTATAGGTTAATACATTGCATGTAAAATAAATGCTTACAATTAAATGCTTGACAACTTCCAACACAGATGACAATTCCTTAGATTGACTTCACATCATACTATGATCAAATTTATTACGCTGGAAGTTTGGAATAACTACTAGCAAGACTCATAATTAATTTTTTTGATTGAATAATTAAGCTAAATAAAAGACAACTGGACTTATAAATAAATGACACTTGTCACCTATGTGGCTGTCACTTAAGTTGTCACTATGCTCTGCATCACAGTGATGATAGCAAAATTAAAGATTTGAAGAGAAAAATCATATCATAAAATCCTGAAATGAAACTTCTGGTGGGAAAGCATTCAGAAAGAGGCTTAGGTACGCTTAGTTAACTAGAGTCTCAATATCACTGATCTAAACACAAACCTACTTGGCATGCCATCTAGTGAAAGTAAACACAAATTTATGATTTGTTCATCCATAACATTGTCAGCACACTAAATTCAAGGATTAGCGAACTAAATTTAAGGCTTATTTTTATTATTTAAAATTTTTTTATTTCTGTTAATGGGTACTCAAAGATTAGCAAACTAAATTCAAGGCTTCAATTGTAACAATTATTACAAATATTATTATTTGGTAAGCATTCCATTGACACCATGAAAAGCAAGACGTCATACCTACAATCTTAGCCTTCGACCAATCCCGATTGAAGGCATTAACAAGACTAGTGGCATTTTTTGAGTTTCTTGCTTATAATTATGGTGTTAGAAGCATTTGCTAATGATCTCAACCCAACATTTTTTCTAGCTCACTCAAGAAGAATATAATCAGGATTACAATTACAAATTATCTTCTATATTTTAGGGCTTCCATGGGGCCCATGGCCCTTAAATAATATCCTTGACCTTGAGTCTTGACATTGACAGACCACAGTTTGCAAGTTGCAAGTCCCATAAAAGATTTATTAGTTCAGAAATATATACTTGATCTCTTTAATATCATGCCACATTTCTCAAAAATTTTGCATTCATGAGTCACATACTCCAATAAACAATCTGACATTCAGAGTGATCGAATCTTGTGATACAGTTTCTTCCTAGATTCGAAAAAGTTCATGAAGAAAATTTTCACGAAAGAAAAGACTAAATTCATGTAAGGGTGCTGTTAATAGGTGCTACATAATATTTATTAATGTGATAAAATTTAAAATAAATTATTTATATTTTTTTAGGATATAAAAAAATTAAATAAATATTAAATTTTTGTCAGTTTAAATAGAATATTAAAAAAATTAGATTACATATTTACTAATTTCTAATACAAATAAAATTTATAAGATATTATAAATGAACCACAACTAATTCATTATCAAGCGGGGGCACATGATAACAAAGTCTTACATAAGAGTCTTACGTATGAATTCACATTTTGTGTGTTCGTACAATGACAAAGTCCTACATATAAATTCACATTTTGTGTGTTCGTACGATGACAAAGATTCTTACTCTATGATTATTAAATGCATAGTATTTTGTTTTAATAAATTCAAGCAGCATTGCTATTCTGATCTCTTCTCAAATGGCTCAGAAATTGTTGTACGATGGGCGGTATCAAAGGATGCTCGATCTAGGATCAGTCCAAAAAGAGAGAGGGAGAGGAGTCCGTACTTCCTTTCAAAGAAACTTCATTAAAAAAACTCGCTTTTTTTTGTTGGAGTAATTTTATAATGTGGCAAATTTTTTTATTATTTGAATCAATTATTGATATCATTTTTTTTTTAAATTTTCTAATAATTATTCACCACATTAACTGTCTGTAAAAAAATTTGTAAAATGGTTAGTGACTTTAACATTTTTCATTTTTGTTGGAAATAGCCAAATTAGCCATGGCCACATCAACTATATTTAGCAAGAACTCGATTTTACAAACATCTAGTTCTATTCCAAAACAGGGCTTTTCAAAAATAAAAATACTATGTTCATAATATTTTTACAACAAATTTTAAATGGCAAACTATTGCTGGTTGTAATTGGTTGGCAAAAAAATAATTTTAATAGTAAGTCCAGATTAGAACCGAATAGATATTTGGAAAAAGAGTTGGTTTTCGATTATTTTTTTCTATCATGATCAAACCGATGATCGAATCAGTGATATAGTAAATAATTTTATTATTGTCTTCCTTCCATTTCACTCTAGAATATCAAATTCCCTAAAATCACGGTCAGAGAGTTACCCAATGGACCGTCATTAATTCTCACTTAAAACTTAAAACAAAGAAAACCCTAGCCCCATGTGCGCACCTCTTTAACCCTAGTTAACCTTAACCTTAACCCAACCCCAAACTTTTTGCTTAATGCCCTTGCTATAAACACTTATATATATATATATATATATATATATATTGAAAAAAGAAGAAGAAGATTTCATATATTAGTGTTTTTTTTTTTTTTTGAGAGAGTTTCAAACTATGATAGCTCTTTTATCGTCAGACCAAAATACCAGTCGGTTTTTTACGTAGGAAGGGATTGAACCCTAGATCTCTTATTCAACCATTAGAGACTTTATCAGTTGAGCTAACTGGAACCGAAAGGGAGAGGAAGAGGAATCGGTTGTCACGCACTATTAGTCTATTAGTGTCTTTAATGCCCAAACTTTGTACTTTCTCTCTGCTCAACGTAGATGGCATCATAGACTTAATTGGAATATTTCTATATGGACCATCGAAAGCATCTTCCATCCTTAATTCTATGAGAGGAGGGTGAATGGCCTTTTCTTGATTTTGAGTGCTTGAGATCAATGGTTAGATTGTTCGATACTGAATGTGGATCATTAAAAGCACTTAACATGGTACGAATTATGAAACACACGAATCCTTGGCCAACATTTGCATGAGTGGCGTTTCAAAGGTCTTAGTAGGGGAAGCTTTTGTGGCCACTTGTAGTGGCCATGACCCATGACCCTGGCCTATTGCATCATTCCATTCAAGGTTATAGTCTTTGAGAGTATCTTCTTGACAAGATTTGAAAATATTAGTATATGTTTAGTAACAATAGTTTTTGCTAGCCCATTTGAAATTTTATTTTATTTTATTTATTTATTTGTGGTTATGATATGCTTGTTGGGTTTATTATATTTTCCGGGTTTTTTTTTTTTTTTTTTTTTTTGTATAGTGTAAAGGGTCTGTTTTGGATTGAGGGAAGAGAGAATTTGGTGGATAATGATTGATTTTGTTTTGGGGTGTGGTGATATAACAAGACCATATGGTGGTATTAATAAATCTAACTTTGTATATTTATTAATAACTATTTTTGTTAATAATCTTTATGATAACCCAAAATGTCATCACATTGACACCCAAATGCCTACCTTTTAAATATCATTAAAAATCTCATTTGTTGACTACTGGCATTTTTCTTTCATTACTTGAAAAATATGTTTACTTCTATTTCTTTTAATGATTATTGCATTAACTTGATTTCAACCAAATCAAATTGGGACCATGCCTATTTCCGCTCCGTCTCCTCTTTGGGGTGAAAGTGGAACAAGTCAAGGGTGAGCTGGATTCGAAATATTTTGTCATTTCTAATTAGGTTATTTCAAAGTTGACAAGATAAAGATAAAAGACA
The DNA here is from genome assembly GCA_033629205.1 of Lithocarpus polystachyus. NCBI lineage: Eukaryota > Viridiplantae > Streptophyta > Magnoliopsida > Fagales > Fagaceae > Lithocarpus > Lithocarpus polystachyus. The sequence continues at coordinate 2,416,786 of CM066171.1, read as the reverse complement.
AGGGAAAATATCGCCATGAGAATGTGAATCACAAAGGTGTTTTTTTGCCTTTCCCATTAATCAAGTTCGTTGTGAGAAGTTTTAGAAGTTTGTTTCTGAACCCATCATGTTTAATTTGAAAAGGGCTGAATTGGGTTTGCTTTCTTCCATCTACCACAAATGGATTGTTAACAATTAAAAGTAGCCCAATCCAAACCTCAAAATGGTCCGAATCCCCAAGTCCAACTGTCAACTCCAACATCTAGACCTTACAAATCTCATCAGGCCCAAACAAAATCTCTTGCTTTTGACTAATGAGTAATGACACTACTACCAAATTCCAAGTAGAGTAGAGACATTGTGATTTCAAAAAATAGTCACTTCAAGGATACTTGGGTGGTGGGTTAAATAGACTTAAAGTACAACCAATTACAAAGCGTCACGTATTGTTGCTAGGTTTTGCTATCACTACTTAGAAACCAACAGAAATTTGTCAAGTATCATGCAAAAACCAATTATACATCAGCACGTGTAAGCGATGATATATGCAATCCAGCGTGTGTAAACGATGACATGAGTAGACCAATCAGGCTGTGACATGTGTCACCAATTAGACTCCGCCACGTATCTTATGGACAAAGAGTAGAATAAACAAACTTAAGGTTAGAATCTCATTTCTTTGAAATCATCCCATTTTGGTTTCATGTTTATAGTTGATTGAAGTAAAACACATTGGCTCCTATTATTGCAAACCCCATAAGAAATTTTTTGTTCAATAAAACATTTAAGTATGCGTTTGGATAGCGCTTATTTTGCTGAAAACTGAGAACTGAAAACTGAAAACTGAAAAAAAAAATAAAAAAATAATTTTTTTACTGTTGCTACAGTGTTTTGCACTGTTCATTGGCCTAAAACAGTGTTTTGCACTGTTCACTGGCCTAAAATCACTGTTCATGGCCAGTGAACAGTGCTCAACACGCGCAGCTTAAAAAAAAAAAACGCAAAACGCGGATTGATGAAAATAATTCCGCGGAATGCAAACAGACGCTAAATCATTATTAGATTTATAATCCATTCATAGAGCAAAACAATCATAAAAGAATCCATCATTTACAGACAAGCACTTCTTATTGAAATTCCATTGCAGATTTTGTCTTTCCATAGAGAGATGTATACGGCAGTATGACAAATCATTCAGGCTAACTTAGAAAATTCAAGAAAGAAAAAGAAAGCACTTAATCCATAGTCGTAGAAATCAATAGGGTACTTGATGTTGTCAATCCTCCAACCTTCTGTAGAAAACTCTTAACACTAATCAAAACTTACACAACAAATTTTTTAAATACACATTGTTAAAAAAGGGTTTGTTTTTTGTCAGCCATTCTGGAGGCTTTGGAATGCTGCAGGAAGTGATGGTTATGGAGTTATACGTATTAGTTTTGCATTCAAGCTCACTTCAAATGCACTTCATTTGTGAAGCTAATTTTGTTGAACCGTCTCATCGTAAGCAAGAATTTGAGCGTGTAACTCTTCTTGCAAGAAAAGTATTACTAGTTTGTTTTCCTCGCCTCTCAATTGAATATTACTAGTTTTACTTGAAAGCTGATATCCTCTAGTCATTGCTAATGCTTATTTTTATTTTAAGGCCATTAACTGTCATAGAATTGGTAATGCATAATAAGAAATATCTAGCTTCCGCAGATAGTGGTAATTTTCTGAATTTCCAGTGTATTAGTTTTATTTTTCATTAATCTAAGAACCAAATATCATGAGGGGAACGCATGTGCAAAAGTGTATGCATCATAACTAAGGCACGAAATAAATATCTACACTAGTACAACTCAATAAATTTTATCTGGGATATTTTAGAGGAGTATTAGCATTGATTTATTGATCAGTACAATATATACCCCAATCGTATATGAAGAAGGTATTGACTACCTTAGTTCTAACTAAATAATAATTAATTAAAATATGAATAATATATTATAAGCTTATAAAAATTAGTAAAATTGGCTACCAAAAAAAAAACACATTTAAGTAATTTTTAAAATGTAAGTTTACAATTTTTATAAATCAAATAAAAATAATAGTAATAAAATATTTAGGTGTTAGATTAGTTAAAATAATATTTTTACTAAACTATAGTAAAGAACAACGCCGAGACACACCCTTTTGGGGGTTTTTTTTTTTAATTTTAATTTTTAAATTGGGTAATTAAATATGGAGGAAGGGGGGAGATAATGGAAATAGTGGCACCAGCAGGACCAATATTCCAAGTTGTGACCTTGAGTGGAGACACATTGACAATGACCTCAGGCACACACTCTTTAAAGGATTGGAGGAGCCAAGAAGTTATCAAATATTTAGATAAGATCACAGGTGCTCTTGTTCAATGTATATTTGATGTTGGGAAAAAGGAAGTGCATGCGATTTGTGGTGGGTATATAAGTGGAATGTTTGTGTTTTTCTTCACAGAAGAGCCTCTTTACAACGTTTGGGGTGCAAAGAAGAGTGATACTGCAAAGTTTGAAAGATTCTATAGTGGGATGCTGGAGCAAGGAATATATTTTGCTCCTTCACATTTTGAGACTGCAATTGCAAGCTTGGCACATATTCCTGAAGAGTGAAGATATCCAAAAAAAAAAAAAAGCAATAGCAGGTGCTGAGCAGGTTTTAGTGCAGATTTAGGGTGGCAATCCCTGCGTCCATAGCCTTTGATTTTCTGTTGCCCCTCAAGCATAATTGTTGTTTTGTAGGTGAATGGAGAGTGTGTGTCACTATGAAGTTTATAATCGATTTTATGGAGCAAAACAATCATAAAAGAATCCCTCATTAACGGACGGGCGTTTCTCATTGAAATTTCATTGTAGATTGTCTTTACATAGAGAGAGATGTATACATCAATATTGTGAGTCTCTGACAAATCATTCAGGCTAAACTTAAAAATAGGCAAGAAAGGAAAATGAAGTACTTAATCCATAGTTGTAGAAATCAATAAGGCACTTGATGTTGTCAATTTTCCTACCTTCTGATAGAACTCTGACAGTCATCAAAACCACAGATTTTTTATACACACATCATCACCAATATGCACTTGTACAGATGAATGCTGGAACATACAGAGTATGCTTTTGTAGCTAAAGCTTGGAAACTGGGGCAAGCTATTCCCCAACTCTACACAATTGCTTTTACATTATAGAACACGAGCAGACAATTTTCCTAGGTGAATCATCAATCTTCTTTTCTGTTCAGACAAAGCACCACGCAATATCAAACTAAGTTGCTTTCATCAATCACAAGCTTAAAAGAAATTGTTAGAGCTGGTGAATCATGGATGCCATAAAAATTGACTCAATCAATGTCCACATGTAAGCAAACCCACTTGTCAACACTAACAACAATCAGCATAAGATACCAATTACCAACAACTTTCAATATTCAATTAGATTAATAATAAAAAATTATGAAGCTAAAAGATAGGAAAGGCATCCAACAATCTTCTTTTCTGTTCAGACAAAGCACCACGCAATATCAACCTAAGCAGCTTTCAGCAATCACAAACTTAAAATAAATTGTTAGGTATGGTGAATCATGGATGCCATAAAAATTGATTCGGTCAATATACACATGTAAGCAAACACACTTGTCAATACCAATTACCAACAACTTTCAATATTCAATTAGATTAATAATAAAAAATTATGAAGCTAAAAAATAGGAAAGGCATTTTATTAGATATTTTTTTGATAGGTAAATATCCAATTAGATTAATAATGCATATTTAAAGCCAGGGGGGAAAATGCATATATAGTCACAAGTCTCCTATTACATGTCCCGAGCACAAAAATGAAACTTGCATGCTGCACCCCTCAACAAACCTTATAAAGTTTTAGATTGGCAGCATGGATTGTTTAATGTGGGAAATCTATTTCAATTTGTAAGGGATTGGACCATAATTTCTTAGGTAAAAGAAAACCCTCAAAGAACATAAATAAAAAACTTATTTTGGGTAGAGAAAAATCTCCAGGGAAGAATGAGAAGAAAGAAAGAATATCATCCAAGGAAATCAAAGCTTGACCTTGGGAAGTACATTGTAATAAAAAAGATTTCACGTGCCCCATATTAGTTGTCCAATCAAGTTCCACACAGAACTGGGTGACTCCTAAACTTGACATAATTGCTGCAATAAAAGACAGCAACATGCTAAGAATGACAGTAATTAATATAACCTCCATTCTTGGAACATTACCACAACATTTGCCATGGACTTTGTGAGGCATTAAGCTTGGAGGTCCTATTGTTTGCATTTGGGTCCTTATCTTTTTCACATAAAAGACCTCTCCCAGTGAGTCTTGTGGTTGATAGTCTGACCATGATTAAGGTTATAGCTCTATCTTAAATATCTCCTTATTGCAGTATTGACTGCTCTAAAGGGGCTTTTGTTCTCCCGAATAGCATAAAGCATAACTGGATACCCAAACTATGAACAATTGGTAAAAATAAAACCTACTCCAAAAGAATAGGGTACCATATCGTGTAAATGTGAACTGAGCTATCAGCAAGTGGAAGTTTCTATTCATTAGAGCTCAACTCAGTACTAAAAACTTTTTTTTTTTAATTTAAAAAACAAAATATAATCAAGTTCATACACAAGCATGAAACAAAATTTCAAAGCCAGTTGAATATAAAAAGCATTATCATTGCGAAACAAAACATTCATCATATATTAATCCACAATGGAATCACCTGTTTTGGTCTTTGCCAGGGATGGCTGTACGACTACATGCATTATGATAACACCACTGCCATTATCACCAAAGGGCATTTTACATTGGCCGACAGTCTTGTTGTTTTCCAAAATTTTACCGGAATTAATCAGTTTCACTTCACTTGCTGCCTTTGGTATGATTGTTTTACCTAACAATCAAAAAGATCATCGTAAAAAGAGTCAAAAAAAAAAAACACAGAAAATTGAACCTCTAAATTAAAAAATTTATTATTAAAAAAAAATCAAAGAATTTACTAAAGAAAATATTTGCAGGCAAGATTGATCAACATTTTAACTGCTTTCAAATTCACAAAACTGAAACAACAACAACAACAAACTGTTTAACCCTCAGTATCACAAAATTTGTCAATCAAAACCCAACAGTTCAAAATACCAAATACTGTAAGAAAATGCTAAAGCTACTATTGATTTTACTACCAAAAGATAACCTTACAGACTGACCTTGACGATAAACATGATTGATGCTACATTAACAACATAATAAATAAATTTCTAAATTACCTTTTCCTTCTAGGAAAGTGCTAAAACTATCACAAATTTTTACACAAAAGACTTGCTTTTTTTCTTTTTTTTCTTTTTTTTTTTCTTTTTTTTTTTAATAGGTAAACCAGTATTTTATTGAGCAGAACTACCGCGTGAATGAATGAACACAAAGAAGTCTAAAGAATTACAAGGGTTATGTACAGAATGATAATGATTATAAAAACTCAAGAATGGAGTCACAATCAGTAAAGCCCCACGCTTGAGAACAATCAAACAACAATCTAGCAAACAGCTCAACCAATTGGATTCTTGAAATTTCCTTATCCTTAAAAATACGACAATTATTTTACCACCACAAAGTCTACATAACGGAACCAAATTCCAAAAAATCTGAAGAAAATTTTACCCACCCAATTCCACCATCAAAACAAAAGGTGAGGAAACATTTTTGGTAATACCCAATAAAACCCAAAGAAATGAAAGACAAAACTCCATAAAGCATATGCAATGTAACAAAAGGTGCTCTACTGTCTCCCCACTACAATGACACATACAACAAAACCTACGGAAGTGTATCATTCTTCACTTAATAAGATTATCATATGTGAGGAATGAGGATCTTCCTCCATGTTCCCGTCCACACAAAGAATTGTTAAATTAGATTATTTTACCACAAAAATACTTACAAACTAACTTTGTGACGAATATAATTGTCACTTTTTTTGTCATTAGTAACACATCAGCTTGTAAGATCATGTATAATAAATTTTATAATACCTATGTAGTAAACAACGTTAAACCATCCTATCTTAATTTGAATCAGTACAAAAATACACGAAAATCAGAATCCATATTAGCTCTTAATAGAAATCTAAATTTTGTGCTAAGTGTCCATCAAAACAAAAGGTCTGGGACTGTTTTTGGTAATACCCAATAAAACCCAAAGGAATGAAAGACAAAACTCCACAAAGCATATGCAACACTGCAATGTAACAAAAGGTGTTCCACTGTCTCCCCACTACAATGACACATACAACACCACCTACTAGAGTGTAACATTCCTCCCTATAATCTTATGAGGATCTTCCACCATGTGCCTGTCCATACAAAGAACTGTTAATAAAATTATTTGCCACACAAAACTTACAAACCAACATCGTGACGAATATAATTGTGACACTTTTTTTGTCATTAGTAACACATCAGCTTGTAAGATCATGTCTAGTATATCTTATAATACCTATGCAGTAAACAACCTTAAACCATCCTATCTTAATTTGAATCAGTAAGAAAATAAGCGAAAATCAGAACCCAAATTAGCTTTTAATAGTGGTCTAATTTTGCGTCAAGCGTCCATTTTAATAATTTTATTAAAATTTTGGGTCAAGTGATCCATTCATAATACTCTGTTACATGTTTCCTCAAATTTTATAATGCCTATGCAGTAAACAACCTTAAACCATCCTATCTTAATTTGAATCAGCAATCTAATTTTGCGTCAAGTGTCCATTTCTATAATTTTTATTAAAATTTCGGGCGTCAAGTGATCCATTCATAATACTATGTTAAATGTTTCCGCAAGTAAACGCGAGTTGCGACCTTAAATTATTACTAACAAAGATCCACAGAACCCAGATTGAAAAAAACAAGAAACAAATTACAATAAAAGATTAAATTAAGAAAAACCCAATTGAGAAAATTGAATTTAGGAAGCTGGGTCATAGTTAAAAAGGCAAAAAGAACTAACCTTTGGGCCAATCGGAGACGATCCTCTGCTTAAGCATATCGACGGTGGACGTCGATGAGTACCGAAATGGGCCCAAATCAGACCCATCGTACAGCCTGAACTTTATGTCAACTAAATCCTCCTCCGGCATCTGCGACACCGTTTTGACTTTTCCTCCTCCAATCGCTTCCTTCCACGTGTCTCACCGACCGCAGCTTTATAAAATATGAAGATCTAGTATTTATTTGGTGAAATTAAGGAAACAAAAACAACAACAACAACAACAACATAAGATGAATGGTTTTTTTTTTTTTTTATACCTTTTTTTTTATGATGATGATGATCTTTGTTTTGGGGTCTGGGTTTTTTTTTTTTTTGTGTAAAAAAATAAATGGGATTTTTATTTTGTTTTTGTTTTTGGTGTTGTGTATGTGTGTATGTGTGTGCGGTGGTTTTGAAAGATCGAAGGTTTGTTGGGTGAGCTGAAGAAGACAAAACAAAAGTGGTTTCTTTTTCTTTTCTGAATTCTTCAATCCAAAATATTGAAAAAAGAAAAAAGAAAAAAAGAAAAGAAAAAAACAAAACAACTCAACTCAACTATACAGTACACAACGCGTTTTTTATTGCCATACAGTGGAGGTAGGAATGTCGACATCGAAACGACAGCGTTTAGTATCATTACGAAAATGACAACACCTTTTTTTTAGATATTAAAAAAATAAATTAAGATTTATCTCTTTAAAAATAAAGTTATAACCTTCCTTCCACATTTTTTTTTTGAAGAAACAAACACACATACAAAGAGGAGAGGGAAAGACTAGGGAGATTTGAACCATTAGAGCATTCATATCAAGAAATTTAAAAAATATAATATAAATTTTAACGACTCATTTTACGATTTATCCCACATTAAAATTTTTATTTTTTTACCATTTCATTTATAATAATATAAACAGCTTATTAAAATAATAATAACATAATTACTACAAAAACCAACGACCATTAAATTATTAAAAAATAATAAGTTGCTACAGTGAGCTCTCATTTATAAACGTTTATTGTTACAAGATGTCAAATTATTTTAGATATGACATCTTTGATGGAACATAATTTTTGTGGTTTAAGATGTTAAAAATAGCTTTTGAGTGGGTTTGACACCTTTGTTGTGAATGCTCTTAATATATATATATATATATATATAGATATATTAAGATTAATATATTTTTTAATCTAATCTAATAGTGTATAAATGTCAGAGTACAACTTAGGTATAATATTTAAGTATTATTTCTTAAGTTTTCCTTTTAAAATTCAACTATGTGGTCGTACTTAACTAAAAATACACTTTCATTCCATGATAAAAAAGCCATATGGTTGAATTTTAAGAAGAATTTAAAGAACAGCATCTAAATTTTGTCCATAATGTCATATTATTTTTAGGAGGGGAGCTACACACATGGTGGGGGCCATGCCCCCCCCCTCCCCCCCCTAAATTTTAAAAAATTCCTTATTGTGCGGTACTTAAACAAGTCATTGACTCATTAAAAAGAGTTTTGTAACTAAAACTACATATAAAATGTCTCTTTAATTGTCATATAATAGGTTAGAGTAAGATATTTCTAAACATATTTGGAGCCAAACTTATTCCTCCAAATTTTGAATCATTGATATTTTTGAAAATTTCATTAATTTAATTGAATTTTTTTTACTTTGTTTGGTTATTTGGTATACAATATGAAACAAACATAATTTTGATAGAAAATGCTAAGTTTTTTTTTTTTTTTTTGTCCATAATGTCATATTATTTTTAGGAGTGGAGCTACACACATAGTGGGGGCCATGGCCCCCCCCCCCCCCCCCCCCCGACCAAATTTTAAAAAATTCCTTATTGTGTGGTGCTTGAATAAGTCATTGACTCATTAAAAAGAATTTTGTAATTAAAACTACACATGAAATGTCTCTTTAGTTATCATATAATAGGTTAGAGTAAGATATTTCTAAACATATTTGGAGCCAAACTTATTCCTCCAAGTTTTGAATCATTGATATTTTTGAAAATTTCATTAATTCAATTGAATTTTTTTACTTTGTTTGGTTATTTGGTATACAATATGAAACAAACATAATTCTGATAGAAAATGCTAAGGTTTTTTTTTTTTTTCTTTTTTGGGCGCACGTGTGTATATATATATATATATATATATATAACTAATCAAATAAAAAACTGTGTGTGGAGGGTTATCTTGACTAATATATTAGTGGCACGGCACGGCTTGACTCTCCAAACAAAAATTTCTAACTCCACCCTGATAATTTTTGTATGTTTCTTTGGTTAACGTGTAACAAGGAGACTGGCTCCAATTTTAAAATGAACTTCTTATGTAGAGGCTTGAAGTCTGAAGATGGAGGAGTCTAGACATGAAAACAGGTTAAAGCACCATAATGATATCATTTATGTGTGTGCATGCATTTGCATTGTGCATGACCACTAAAATCATGATACTAGTTCTTGGAGAAGTTAATGTTTAGTTCTTAAAGAGCTGGAAACGTGTTCCTTTTGTTATAATTTTTGCTTATGTAGAAAAATTCGAAAAGTCATATGATACTTTGTTATTACAAAAAATTTTTGAAAAAAAAAATCCTAACTTAAATGTCATTCATAATCTGTAATTTTAATAAGTAGTGTAAATAGCAAATTTGTGGACAAAATGTTATGAATACAAAGCATATACTGAGCTATGATAGGGTCACAACATAAATCCCAATTTGAAAACAAAGCATAATTTGCCTACCATCTCACATATGGTCCTACCATAATTTGCATCTTAAAGATAATTACTTTATTTTTTTATTTTATAGTATCTTTTGACAAAAAATGATTTTAATTTTGCTGTGAAATTATTGTGGTCATAACTTTATTGGTATATGTTTTCATTAAGTCTAAAGTTACAACATATATCACAAATATCTAATTGGTAAGATGTTAAACGTAAACAATAGAAAATAGTGTTAGTGGTGGGTTTACATGAGAATTAGGAATGAAGCTAGGATTTTGAGTTAAAGATGTTGAAGTACGAAATGTTTTTTCATGAAAATCTAAATTAGTATTTATTTATCAAAAGAGAACTTGATTTTTTTTTAAATATTGAGAATCATGTATAATTCATTCCGTATTAAATGTTGCCTCAATTTCTCTTTTAAGGTATAAAATCAAAGTGTTAGTAAAAAATCATCTTTCAATTTGTTATGGAAGTCTAGTTTTGACAACATTCAAATAGACAACAAAAAGAGATGTCGCAGAAAGTTTGACATTTGCTTAGATTAATTATTTATGTCTAAAAATACTCTTTTGTCTCTTTAATATAATTAGCATGTAATCCATGCAAACACATAAATGCATTTAAAATTAAACACAATTTTAACTATAAAAATATAAATAATTAGTAAAATTATTAAAAAAAAAGCATGTAACACATGCATACGTATAAATACATTTAAAATTAAACACAATTTTTATCATAAAAATATAAATAATTAGTCAAATTATTTTTTTAAGTAAATGTAATTAGTCACTTATTAAAATTCTTACCTAAATTTAATACTACTTATGATTATTTTTTTTTCTAATTTTTAATAAGATAGTCTTCCATTTATCCTCCAAAAAAAAAAAAAAAAAAAAAAAGAAGATAGAATGTGTGTTGATCTTTGTTGTGTGGTGACTTTTATTGAGTATAAGTGATTAGTTTTTATTATTATTATTATTATTTAATTTTATAGTTTATTAATATTAGATTCTTAATATGTTGTCCTCATTAACTTACTTGGCATAAATATTAAAAAACTTAAATGGACACATGACATAGACTTAAATGGATAATTATAATGTGATCCATGTTGGAAAATCTGGTTTTGCATTTTATACAAAACACACAACGGAAGCAACAATCACAGATCTACTTCATTCATGAGAGATAACATATAACATTGTATTATAGAACAAAGAATAGAAAGCGTACCTTGATTCAAAATCAAGACTTGAGCATACCTTTAATCTTCATCTCAATTAAACATGGTGCCCAAGAAGAGTGGTCTCTAAATCAATCTTTATGTACGTTGATTCTCAAAGAAAAATCATTCTTCTTCTCATTGTAGAGAAAAACTATTTTCTTTCTTTTCATCATACGTGCATTCTAACTACCTTGGTAATTATTTTATTTAATAACTCTTATTAAATTAAAACTGATTATCTAATTAGGTTAGCCTTTTGGGCTTACCCAATTGGGTTTAAGTTTGTGACTTGAGATGGGACCAAAGGGAACAAATAAGACTCCAGCTCCAATGGGCCTTGAGCTTTTCTATCAACTCTTGACAAGTCCAAAGTTACCATTAATTATATTTAATACCACTATATAAATATAATTGCACTCTAGGCCTTATTAATAAATTATATCCCAAGACTCTAATGATATCATTTGACCTCTCCATGAAATATCCATAGTGAACAAAGTTATAATAAACTGTCACTTTGTAAACAACTAATTTATCCTTGAGTATTCGATTTAATATTTTAGTTATTCGCATTTATTGAAATCTAATTTCAATAAATATAAGCTTTAGTAACTCCTTATTAAAGTGGGCGCCCTGAATAATTAGTTCCTATTAAACTTATCTCAAGGGGATATTTCGTGTCTCTATAAAAAGAGAATATGGATTCCATTTTGAGAATATGTGTTCCCTCAACACTACGTGTGGTTACTACTGAGGTTTTGATCGTGAATATTAGGTATCACTTCTGATATATTAAAGTAACTTACATTTCATGATTGGGTTCACTGTCCTCTCAGAATTGAGAGTCTATGAAATTAGAAGTCGTGAAATTAATTATTCAGGTAACAGTTGTTGATTGAATCATTAATCTCACAGCGGTCCAATTCAATATGTCTTAATTCTTAAGACATATCAACATATCAACTAAAAGTCTCCACTTCTATGATCAAGACAAATCATCTTAGTTGATGTGTTATAGTTTTCGCAGATGAAACGCCCAATTTCATTACCAACTACAAACTACATTTTGAGTTTACAAGGAACTTGTGATTTACATCTTCTGTGACTAAATCACATATAATGCATTTCATAGACTATGATAATATCTCATTAGTTCATTTATAAATTGTCTCATATAATTAAACAATTTAATTATTCATGACATGTCAACAAATTAGATTTTAAGGCATAAACCATAATAGTCCCCACATAAATTTAGATATATGGCGTAAAATTGGATTCTAATTTCAAATTCTAATTGAACTTTCTAAGTTTTGCTTATTAATATATATATATATATATATATATAGATTTAATACTACTTATGATTATTTTTTTCTTTCTAATTTTTAATAAGATAGAATGTGTGATGATTTTTGTTGTGCGTTGATTTTTTTTTTGAGTATATGTGATTGGTTTTTTTATTATTTTATTTTATAGTTTATTAATATTGGATTCTTAATATTTTGCATTCTTTAATTCACTTAACACAAAGATTAAAAAACTTAAGTAGACACATGACACAAACTTAAATGGATAATTATGATGTGGTCCCTACATAAATTTAGACACATGGCACAAAATTAGATTCTAATTTCAAATTTTAATTGAACTTTCTCTAAGTTTTGCATATATATATATATATATAGATTATGAAGATCCTAAAGCAAACACTACAAACAAAACTATATTATTATATATTTTTTTTTGAGAAACACAAACAACACTATATTAAGTTATTAACTTCCTCTAAAAAAAAAAGTTATTAACTATTCTGATTCCTAACACAAAACCCATTTACTTGGCAATTCGGCACCACCAACAAGCACTAAAAACCACTTTATTTTTGGACTGGTTTTGTAGTTAGGCTTTTACTTGTTTAAGGATATTGTTTGGGGGGCTAAATTTAATATTTTAGGGCCTAGCTTCTAACACTCAACCCACATATACCTAGAATTTGATAAAAAGAGTAAAATGTAAAAATATTTGGGGGACCACGGCCCAGGCCGATGCATAGCTCCGTCACTGTCTCCCAATGAGAATCAATAGGAATTCCAACAGCAATTACTCGTAAGACGGGGGGGAAATGTTTTTTGCGCGTTATAGACTAATTTTCCAAGTATGGCTCATTTTGAAACATTTTTGTTATGGACCACTTTTAGAACTAGAAACCTAAAAAAATATCATCTCATGAATTTTTTCCATCAAGTTCCAAAGGTTTGTCTTTTCCAAAAGTGATCGAATAAAAAAAAGTTTTAAAATTGATTACATAACAAATCTGTTTGAAAAATTAGCCTAACATTTTCACAACGAATCAGATATGGCAAGCCGTTATTAGTTCGGTTATAATTTAAACATATTATTGGAGCTATTTTTTTTTTCCACCAATAACAACTTGTAATTTTTTTATATAATTTATTGGGCAAATTACAACTCATCCATCTGTGGTTTGACTGAAATTTAAGCTGCCTACCTGTAATTTAAAATTTGCAACTTTTCCCATTTAAGGTTTGATCGAAATTTAAGTTACCTACCTGTAGTTTGAAATTCCATAATGTAAGTATTTCGTTGGATTCTTTTTGATCATTTTTTATCTTGTATTTTTATATTTTTTGTGATTTAGGAGGAGAGAAACACAAAAAACATGGAGATTTGTTTAAATTAATTTGACACTTTACCTACTTAAGGTGACTAAAATAAATTTAATTGAACTATTTTTAAGTGGATAAAGTGTCATATTTTAAATTACAAATTAAATAACTTAAATTTCAACCGAACTAAAAGTGCTTTGAGTTATAATTTAAGCTAATTTCATTGAAGTCACTGGCCGTGGCCGAGGCCGACAAAGTGAAGTTTTAATTATTAGACTAGTCATGTGACTTGCGTCGACTGTATATAAATAGCTTGAAAAAGCCAATGGGAAGAAACAGAAAATGAACAAGAGGAAGCGGGAAGAAGAGGCGGGCATTAGCAATAGCAATAGCATGGAGATCGTTTGGCAAAGCCCAGCCAATCCACCAGAGCCACAAGATTACATCTTACGCAACGGTAACAACCAAAAATTCAAACACACCCCACCATTCCCAAACCAAAATATATCAAACACAAATAATAAAAATTGAATCTTGAACTAAACTAAACAAAACAAAAATCAAATCAAACACTTTTCCAATTCAGTTTTATAAATAATTTGCAGGGAGGCGCCACGTCAGACCGTACTACTTCGAGTTCATCTCTCACGTTAGTAAATTGATCGAGCTATTTTAATGTTTAATTATGTTTCATAAACCTCGAGTTTAAGCCTCTTAATTACTTTTTTTTTTTTTTTTTTTTTTGGGTTTAGGTTAAGAATCGTTGGGCAGGCAAAACCATTGTCGATTTGTTCGCCGAGGAATTCAAAGGCCGACCATATGATTACTATGTATGATTTTTTTATGGGAAAAAAATTTTAAGTTTAGTAAAATGCATATAAGGTATTTGATGAAATGTCACAATGATATGTTTGAGGTTGTTATGAATCATATGATTACTATGTATGTTTCTACAGTTTAGTAAAATGCATATAAGGTAGTAGTTGATGAAGTGTTGCAGTGATATGTTTGAGGTTTTTATGGTTTGTAGGTTAGTGCTGTTAAATGTGGAAGGATACAAGTTGATGGAGAGGTAGTGCCCGTTTCGTATGTAGTTAAGCAGTCGCAAAAGATTAGCCATTTTTTACACAGGTTTGTTGTTATGCCTCATCATGTGATGAAAAATTATGTTTTGAGTACGTTGAGGTTGTAATTGATGTCACGAAGATTTTTAGGCATGAACCGCCGGTGATGGCTTATGATGTTTCTGTTCTTCAGAACGAACCGGATGTGCTGACAGTTTGCAAGCCAGCGTCTGTTCCGGTAAGTCAGCTGTGATTCTTGATGGGCGTTTGTTATTGTGTCTGTTGGTTGATTTGATAGTTGGAACAATTTGACCTTTGTGTTAAGATATATGGATCTTTTGGTATTTACTATTAATCTAGATTAAGGTGATCACTAGGAGTATAAAGCTTTATGGTGTTTAATGTTTAAGATTTTACCGCTATGTAGGTGCATCCCTGTGGTCAATATCGTAAAAACACCATTGTTGGCATCCTTCAAGCAGAGTATGGATTGGCACCTCTATTTCGTATCCTAAAGATAATGATATTGGAAACAAATGTTGGATTTGAAATGAAAAATTTGTTCTAAAGTCTAATCAGGTTTCTGATTTTGAAGTAAATTTAAGTTAGCTTCTTATTCTATTGGAATTGTTTGGCTGCTCTTTTATTGTCCAATTTTGTGTTTCCCTTGATGCAAGTGTGTTAGCAATTCATCGGCTAGATCGTCTTGTCTCAGGACTCCTTATTTTGGCCAGAAATGCTTCAAAGGCTGACTTCTTTAGGCAACAGGTAAGCCTCATACTGCCATTTTGGTTTTATAAAACTTCTAGTGAGCAAGAAACTGAACATCTTTACCTGAAAATGTGAGCTAGAACCTTATTATCTGATTTTGATTGATATCAATATTTATTATTGTGTAGGGAATCTCTATCATTTGAGCTTTTTTGTTTTTTTTTTTTGTTTTAAAACAAGTTTCTTTGTTAATCATCAAAAGAAAAGAAGTTTCCATCAAGTGAATCTTCTTATTGCATGCTCTCTTTGGCATACTGATCGTGGATTTCTTTCATCATCATATTTTTAATATGAACCTTTTGCCATGTTATATGGCTGAATTTAGCTCGGTTGTTAGAATGCATAGGTCATTGCTATATGGTTGATTTACATTTATGGTCAATTTCTGTTGTTGAATGTAATAACTAGAAGAAAAAGGATGATTCCTTGAACACAATAAAGGTAAGGACTGCCAGATAAACTGAATAACATTATCAATTGTTGTGCACTCTTCAAACAGAGTATAGCAGAATGCCATTTCATAATACTAAATCTTTTCTTTCCGAGATCAAAGTTCTTTATCCTGTCACTAGTATTTTCTATGAAAATTAGAATGTTCAGTAGGTTCATCATATAAAGTTTACTCACTCAGGATTAGGGCTGTAAATGAACTAGTTGTTTATAAATGAGTTGGCTTGACTTGAGAAGAAGCATGTTTATGTTCATTTATTTTAACAAACAAGCCAAACTCAAGCCCAACTTTAGGCTTGGTTATTAAACAAGTCAAGGTCAAGCATAATATTGTGTCTGTGAACAAGCTTGTGAGCATGAGACTCGATTTAAGTATATAAAATATTATATGCTTATATGTATAAATGTATAAAAATATAATTATATAGACTTGAGATTGGTTTATGTAAATTTATAAATAAGTTCATAAACGAAACCAAATTTTTATTTGTTGATAATATAAATAGTCCATTTTGTAGTAAGAATTAAATATAATTTTAACAATACAAGGTTGGTGAATGTAATTTTTACAAGTTCATAGACAAAATCATTCAATATAATTAACTCAAATAGTATAATTTCAACCAACATTTAGTGATTATTATTGGCATAAAGTTGTGAAGATGTAAAACATTTTTGTGTTTTTTACTATATATGGTAAAGAATAAGTTAATCACGTATCTCGTGAACAAGCTCGAGTTTGGTTCGAACTTGTCTGACAAGAAAATGAACCAAGCTCAAACATGTAATATAGATTGCTGACAAGCTTGAGCTTGGTCTGTGTTAGAAATAAAATTAAATGAACAATTTTGAATTTTTAATACTCGGCTAGTACAGCACTATTTAGGACTTCCTAGCAAATGGAACTAGTAACATGCCTACAAGTTGCCAACTCCTTGAACAAACTATTGCATAATGTTATTTTATGACAGTGTCTTCTTTCTAAGACCAAAGATCTCTATTTGGTCACTGTTATTAATGATGAAAATGGAAGAGTTGCATAGGAGCAGAATCTATGTGCTTCTCTGTAACAGTTTTTGTTCTCAAATGTGGACTTATATTATTAATGTATTTAAGTAAAATGTAATTATGGCAGATTGAAGCTGGGTTGGTGCAGAAACAATATATTGCAAAGGTCATCGGGGTATTTCCAGAGGATGAGGTATGGTGTTTTTTTTTTTTGTTGTTGAAAAAATGAGGCATGCATTTGTTTAAGATGACAGAGGTAATGTGCATGAGATATTATACTCTAATACAGAAGAAAATTTACACAGATACAAATAGAGAAGGTTACCAAGGAAAATAATTTGAATTTTCTCACCAAATACCTATAGATTGGGAAAATTCTAGATACACTTTAGAATAGGTATGTTGCATATGATTCTAGAAAGAGAACGTTTAAGATAGAGAGAAATAGGATGAATGTGAATACTTGAATATTAAGGAAACCTTTTTTTTTTGGGTATGCCCTGTGTGATGAATTGAACTGCTTAAAATTAAAGATCAATCTGGGCATTTTCTTCCAATTTTTTCTAATATCTTTTTTGAAAATTTGTTTTCTATGAATAGTTTACTTTTCAAGTCATCCTATTAATGTGTATTTATTTAGGCCTGAGGATGTGGAGAGTGTTCTCCCTAGACCACCTACTTGAATGCAGGAATAGATGATTTGGTCTTTTATAAAATTTGAACGGTGTACAGGTATATTACTGTACTGCAGTCCACTTCTCTTTCCGGGGGGATGATGCAATACTCTCTTCTTTGCTTTTGTGTGCCTGTGTTGTTCACTTCCTCTTTCCAGGGGGATGATGCAATTCTCTCTCTTCTTTGCTTTTGTGCGCCTGTGTTGGTCACAATCATCTGCAGTTATGGTGCTGGATCCTTTCTTTTCATGTTGCTCGTTGCAGACTTTCTGGTTCTTTACTTTAAAAAATGTTCTATGATTTCAAAAATATTTGAGTACATGTGGTAATGATATTGAATTTTTTGAGGCATATAATGCATGCTACAGTACTATGTACATTTTGTAAAATTCAACTGTATTTTGAGTGTGTTCCACTTAATCTTGGTCAACTTGATATTTAATTTATATGGCTGACATCGTTAAAATCTTGAAGCATAGGTTAGACATTACCTTATCCAAAGCACCAGGAAAAGTTGAACACAATTAGTTGCTGCTTAATTACAGAGATAGATCTAGTAAGCCCTTCACCAAGTACCAAAAAAGGAGGGGTCCTCTTGTCTAGGGATTCTTTGAAACCCTAGCCACCAGTAGAAGGTACCCAATCTTATTTTATGCAAGGTATTGTCCCCTTGGTGAAGGGGTGCAGGATACAGTAGAGAGAATATCACACCGGGATGGAGGATATCCTGGTTGGGAAGTGGAAAACACTGTAGATGTTGGTGATGGGAAAAGAGGAAGTGGTAGTTGATGAAGGGAGTTTGAAAGCCATGAAAAAAAAATAAGAGTAAGTTAAGCATGGTTATGTGGCTGTCATGTAGAAAAGATTAAATGGTGAAGCTATGAAAGTGACATTGAGAACCCTTTGGAGACCAATGGCTGCTTTATACAGTCAAGATATAGGAGATTACTTGACCCTTTTCATCTTTAACGAGAAGGCAGATATGGAGAAGGTTCGGCTATAAAGCCCATGGACGGTTGACAGACACCTAGTGCTATTAAAGGAGTATGATGGGCTCTCGTAACCCTCAACAATATAGTTTGACATCATCCCTCTTTGGGTCCAGATTTCTAATTTGCCAATAACAGGGATGAGTAGGAACATAGGTCAACAGACTGGGAGGACATTGGGTGAAGTCATTGACATCAACATCTTCTAGATGGAGTGGGGCGAGGAAGTTTTTTATGCATAAGAGTGAGCATGGATTTACCTTTGTTACGGGCAAGAAATTAGACTTGGGGCCGGTGCACCTATTTGGGTTTATTTCTAGATTGAGCGATTGCCATTGTTTTGTTGCTGTTGTAGTAGGTTAAGCCACAAGAAAGAGATTGTGTAGAGAGGAAGCTAACAGAGCAAGTGAGCAATTCTTACTGATGAAGAATATTAGTTTGGCTTAGGGTTTCAAATGGGCTCATGAAAGAGAAAAGAGAGGCAGCAAAAGGCATAATACCATTTGATGCGGCATTGTCATATAGGGCGTTAGAGATGGAATTGGACCCATGCTTAGTTTACGAGCTTCACATGATAGTGAAGCATGAAAACCCCATTGTCTTGTTCCTCGTGGAAACGAGACTCAGACTCTAGAGGCATATATATAAGTTACGATGTAGATTGGACTATCAGAATGCTTTAGTGATGGATCATTTTGAAAAGGGAGGTGGTTTAGCAATGGTATGGAAGAACAAAAGTGAGTTGGACATGAAATTTTTCTCTAGTCACCATGTTGATGTGTGGATCAAATTAGACAGGTCACCATCCTGGTGCCTTGTCTAATGGCTTGTATCACCTCTGTAACTTATGTTGTACTTCTACTACAAAATGGGGAACTAAAGGGGTATGTTTGCCCGTCAATGGTGCTGAGGTAGAGAGACCCACTGTCTCCATTCCTTTTTAGTTATGTATAGAAGGCCTCATGGCCATGCTTGGACAGGTTGAGGCTGATAGAACGATCACGAGGGTTGCAATTAGTAGAGGAGACCCTAAATTAACCCATATTCTTTTTGCAAATGACCTTGTTCTTTTTTGTTGGGTCTCAATGGAGGGATGCTAATCCCATTATGCTAGTGCTCAAGGTCTATGAAGAGGCGTTGGACCAGAAACTCAACTTGGGCAAATCCACATTGTTCTTCAGCCATAGTACTCCTAAAAGACACTGCGAGGCTCCACCATCAAACACATTAAGGTCTTTGTTAGTACAAATACTAGAAATACTTGGGCTTGCCATCATTGGTGGGAAGGAATGACAAACAGGCATTTTGTGAAATAAAAGAGAGGTTGTGGAAGAAGTTTGGGTGGAAGGAAAATTTTTTCCCCTAGGCTAGATGTGAGATCCTAATCAAAGTATTGGTTCAAGCTATCCCTGCGTACGCAATGAGATGTTTTAAGCAATCAGACAGTCTGGCTCTGGTCTAACAACCATGGAGAGAAGCTTTTGGTCAGCCAACAGGGTCTAAAGGAGCAAATTTCACTGGATAAGCTGGGACAAGATATGCAAACCAAAAATGGAGGTGGCATTGGCTTTAGGAATTTCAAAGACTTTCAACCTAGCTCTACTAGCCAAACATGGATGGTTCTTAATCATAGACACTCACCCATTACCACATCAAGTTATGAAGGCCAGACACTTCTCTTCGTTTTTTTGTTTTATGGAGATGGAAATAAGCCTAGACACATCATATTCATGGCGGAGTTTATGGAAGCCACACAGGTCCTTGAAGTTGTGTTAAGATGGCAAATGGGGGTGAAAATTTGGCATGACAAGTGGATACCTGCGACAGCTATGCACAAAGTAACTTCACCACAACATATAATGCGGCCATATGCAAGGCTTGCGACCTGATAGACATAGAGTTGCACACATGGAAGCAGAAGCTAATTGATGATATTTTTGTGCCCCACAAGGCCATGATAAAATCTATTCCTCTAAGTAGGGGGCCGTCTATGAGATATGCAAATATGGAGAGCCATTGCGAGCAGTAGATGCACAGTGAGAGAGCCTACATCATGTGCATGGAGGAAAAATGAAAGACCCAAACAATAGAGAGTTCAGACTCAAGGTGAATGAAACCCTTATGCACCCAAATCTGGTCCATCAAAGTCCCCAGGAATTTAAAGCTCTTCCCTTGGAGAGTGGAGCATAACATCTTGCCCACAAAATGTCAACTGATGATGGAACAAATACTATCAAACCCAATCAGATGAACTGTATCTTATATAGCGAATGCCACAAAATCAGATCCCCCTGCCTTTGAACCGGTTTAAAGTTAACATGGTTGCTGTTCAAATGAAAGATTAACAATGCACAGGAATTGGACTGCTGATACAGGATTCAAATGGAGGGTGCATAGGGGCGCTGCGAGAAAGGTTACAGATGGGGCACTCGAATGATGAAGCAGTAGCGCTAGCAGTACAATGGGCACTAGTGTTCATGCCAGAAATCGGGGTGAGGGAAGCGACTTTCGAACGAGACTCAACTCCTCTGTTCTCGGCCCTGAAATTGTGTAAAAGCTCCTTCACAAGCTATGGATGCTTAATTCAAGAGTCCAAGAAGATGGCTAAGTATTTTTGTTCTGTAGATATTCACAGTGATTCCAAGCTGTGCAACCAAGCAGCCCATGCGCTTGCTTTAGAGGCTCGAAAATTAGATTCAGCATGGATATGGTTGGAGGACATTCCTCTCTGTATCACAAATCATAAACTTGTATATGTACGACCTCTCTCTTATTGAGGCAAAAATCTGTGGCTTGACATTAAAAAAGAAGCAAAATACAGAGAAAGATGCATTCATTTCTTAGCTGCTTTAGTTCTGAGTAACAGAGTTTAGTTGAGTCTATCAATTCGTATTTTGTGGCCTTCAATTATATGTTCATGATTCTCTGAGCTTTCATTTGCAAAATCAAATGATATTAGTGATGGATGCTAGAAGTGTTGTTCTTTCATACACTTAAATTTCCTCTCTTTTTTACTGTTTGACAGTTATTATTAATTTTTTTTGCAGAAAATGGTTGATGCTAACATAGACTATAATGCTCGAGAAGGAAGGAGCACGGCAGAGGTGAGTCATTTTATTCAGCCCTCTGTAATAGCAGAACTATAGTTGCTGTTACTGTGAGACAGTAGAAGAAAAAAAAAAAAAAAAAAAAAAAGAAGGGGAGGGGGGGAGTGAATTAAATGCGCTGTTAGTATTGATTGTAACTACTTGCCATGGACCCTTATTAGTTTACTGATTTGTTTATCAAGGCATTTGATTTAAATAAGAGATTTAATAAAGTGCTTATACAGATATACAGAATCCAGAAATATTTTTCCCTTTATGCAGGTAGAAAATGCTAATGGTGCTGTGAAGGGGAAGGCTGCTTCTACTAAATTTACCCGGATTAGTACAGATGGCACTCATAGCATTGTTTTGTGTGAACCAATCACAGGCCGAACTCATCAAGTAAGAAATTTTGACAGGCTAAAAAGGGAATTTTACATAATCTATAGCTACATTTTAAGAGAGATTTCTGCAGCTTCCATGAACAAAAAAAATATTTTTGCTGGTTTTTGTTTTGCCTTCTTAATTTCGCTGTCAGGTTCAATATTATGTATGCTATTATGTTCTTTCATTTTGTATTTTACATTCTCAGCAGACTTTGTGAGCATCTTGTGTGTGTATATATATGTATATATTTATTTTTGAAAGCTGTCTCGTGTTTCATTTTCAATAGTCTGAAGTTTCCATTACAAGCTAATGTTTAAGTGGCCTGGTTATATTTCTGTGCTGAATGAATTAAATTCTAAACTCTCTATATCTCTCTGTGGCGTAGATCCGTGTTCATTTGCAGTATACAGGTCATCCAATTGCCAATGACATGCTTTACCTCTCAGAACATGTAATTGGTCGGTCTGCTGGTGGAATGAGTGCTGATAGAGCTGCTGCTAATTCAGGCCATTCTCCAGAGTTCATTTTTCATGATAATTGTCCTGCTGAAGAGAAATCTAAAGATGATTTTAGTATTGATCCTATGTGTACAAATTGCCCAAATCTGGCCCCAAAAGGGTAAGAGGCTTGCTCTTATGATAAGAAATTTGTTAAAATGTAGACTAATAAGCAAATGTCATGAATATATTCCATTTTTTTGGGTATCTGCTGAGTGAGATTATGTGTTTGCTTTTGGTTGAGCCTTTTGTCAGATTATCCATTATGATATATGGGAACAGTACCAAGTTGTTTCTGATTTTCAGCATGTCATCCAATTTCAGTGTAACATGTAATGGTCACATTATGAGACAAGCACAATTGATTGTTTGAAGAACTGATTTACTGTTGCATGGTTGAATTGGGGAGAAAAAAAGGGGGGGGGGGTGTCAAAACAAACCCTTTCATTTTGAATTAAAGAATTTAGAATGAATCAAATCTCCTCAAGTAGGATTTGAACCTACGACCAATCAGTTAACAACTGACCGCTCTACCACTAAGCTACTGAGGAACAATGGGAGATTAGATCTCATGAGTTCAATTCCCGTTCTCAACACATGACCAATATGAGCTTGAAATTTCCTTCGTAACTCCAAGAACATTTTCTTAGTGTCTCTGTTCCATGCCTCAATTATCATGGACTATAGATCAGACCGGTGGTTTGTGATTTAACTACGACAACTAGGTTAGGAATTTTCTTTCCAATGAGCTCTATAGCATTTCCTCCCCTTGGAAGTACAAGGTAGAGGGGGTGAAGTCATAGGTTCACGATCATGAGGTGTGTGTAAACTAAACAACCTAAAAAGTTAGAATCTTCTTAACATATATTTACCATGGACTTGAAGCATGTTTACAATTGAGGCCAAGTGATCTCTCTTTCTGTACTGAACAGAGGATTTATTAGGTTGAGACTGCACTTGCCCTTGCAGAGCAATTAATGTAATGTATTCATTTTGTTTCTGATACTCTTACAGAAAGACTTGACAAAGTATCATTTTAACATTTGTGTATAAGAAACAGGAAAAATAACACTTGTTAGATTAACCATCCATGGTTGTTTGAGTGGTTTTTCATCTGGGAGCTGAATCCCTTACCATTGAATATTCCATATTTCTTACCTGAATAAACCTTGTTTTTTCTTTTACTAACCCCCACTTCCAAGAAGAAAAAAGGGTATGTTTTATTTACTAATAAACTTACTTTTTACATTGCAGATATGATGGGCTTGAAGAGGGTCTGTGGCTACATTGTTTTAGGTACTCTGGACCTGGATGGACCTATGAATGCCCATATCCAGATTGGGCATCACTTCCTGAATAACTAATCATTCTGTTTTTTTTTTTTTTGTTTTAATTTTTTCCTGTTCCTAAAATATTGTGAAAATTGTAAAAATGTTTAATTATTTTCTTTGTACGAAAAGTACTTGACCACTTGGACCAGTCAGTTTATAGGCTATAGGTGCATCCTGCTAAGTTGTGGTCTTGTGGAATTGCAGGTTCAAAACGTGAAGACCATACATATGAGCTTTTGTGAGTCATAGATTCTAACACTAACACTAACACTAACACTAACACTGCCTGATTCTCTCTGCACATTCCCTTATGCTTTGCTAGACACCCCAGAAATGGGTACGGACAAAGTAGAAATGAATTTACCTGGGCTTTTATATTCTTTTGTTATTTCTTTTTCGGTGTACAAGATCATTAGATTGTGCTATAGTGAATACTCTTTTATGGTGATTGCTGACTTGAGGCTTCGACTGTATTTGGTCAGCATGGATTCCTGATTCATATGTACTTCTAATTACTCACTGTGAGGGCTTCACATGTTTTTATTTATTTTATTTTGTTTTTAATTTGTGGGAGAGGGCTTCACATGTTACTTTCTCTTTTGATTAATAGACTTTTATAATGGCTCTGAATCTTATTAGGGCTGCACCACTTTGGTGCTTGAATCTTTGTCCTTTCTCCCATAAAACACCAATTCTCATTTCTTGGAAAATTTCATTTTTTTAGTATCATAGCTTGTATTTGGTAAAGACTTTTGTTGTTGAATAAGAAATTTATATTTAAATATTGGTTCTATTAAAATAATATTTGTCAATGTCTTGATTTGACGGTAAAAAATTATCATTGCAGAGCAAATTTTATAAGCTCAATTTCAGTTTTTTATTTTTATTTTTTTGTTTTTAATTTTAGAATAAGTTAAGGATTTACTAACTTTTGGTTAAATTAAGGATTGAATTTGTAGTGCCCACAAGTCCGCAACAACATACGCACTCAAGGGTTTTCCGTTGATGATAAAAAAAAGTTCCCACCAATGGTTCATGACTAGTAGCAATTTAACAATAATTTGAATCATTTGATATACGTACTCTTTGACTTTTGTCTCCCACTAAATTTTTTTTAAATCTCCCTGGTTCATGGAGAACTTTTGAAATCTTTCAATCAACCATTGGCCTCAACTCTCGATCATTGTTGTTATTTATTAATGAATACCCCTTAATCATTGCTCATGTTGATTTTTATTATTTTTCTTACAACAAAAGGGATTTTGGCTTAAGTTCTTCTATGTGAAAGTTCATACAATATTGCTACAATATTGTTGAATTACAAGATTCTTGACATTAATAATATCAATATTATGTTAACAAAGAACCCTAGAATGTTAATTACATCAATTTATGCTCTTCTTTTTGATAGTTTGATGGTTACAATGAAGGGATTTAAACCTTGAATGTTATGAATATAAGGGTCAACCAGTTGAACTATAAGACTTTTGTCATTCATTCTCTTCTTCATTATTGACTAGCTAGTAGAATACTTGTGCGATGCACATGCTAATTATCTTTTAAACTCTTCTTTAAATTTATTACACATGGTGGAACCTCAATCGCTCATTACATTAAGCCTTTTATTTTCACTATTATAATAAAAAGATAATTATGATCCTTTGTTCATTAAGGAATAAACTCCATTTTGAAAAGTAATGCTGTTGACAGTTAATATAAGAATTGTAAAAAAGCACCTCGGCCGATCGAGCTATAGATCATTCCATAAGTGCTACCGCACCCATTTAACTGTTTTACGAATCAACATTTATTAAATTTCCCACCCAAATCTTCATACCTACCTTCTCAAAAAAAAAAATCTTCATACCTTAACAATTAATTTTCGTGCACTTAACTTTTTTTAATAAAACATATTAATTTTCAGTCAGAGATTTTCCAAGGATTTGACTTTTGGAGTAGTGTTTAAAGCCTCCAACTTTCGATGAGGAAAAGTTTTCTTTGAATAAAGTGGTAATATAGCTTTGAATTTTCGTACGTTAACGCTAAGTCGCTAACACTATATCAATGTACATGAATTAATTTTTATTATTATTATTTTTTTTTTGGAGAAAGTATGAATTAATGATTAGATGATACTGGCTTAGTGAAGCTGAGTCGTTAATTAAAGAATAAAAATCATTACGAAAAAAGTAAGCCTATTTTAAAACACACAAAAAAAGAGAGAGGCAAACTTAATCATTTTTCACGAAAGGCATCAAGATTGGTTGGTCTAAGCTGAAAATCAAAGAAATTCAGATTTAAGAATTGAGCGTCAATAACCAAAAGAGATCTTATAGAATTCAAGAATTGTGAGAGAATAAGGACATGTATTATAGAATTACATATATAATATGAGAGAAATGAGGAATATGTCATATTTATACGATACTAATTGATCTAAAAGAGCAACCTAGCTTGCAATCTATGCATGTTCACAATTCACGTATCGTCCTTCAAAAAGTTAGAATCTATTAAAAAGAGTGAAATAGAGAGAAAAACGAAAAGCACTATACATCTAAAAGTAGAGAAATTCTATACAACAATGATTGTAAACAAAGATATCAGAGACAAAAGAGCATACAATAGAAATCGAAATTAATATCACTTGATTTGAATATTTTCTTGTCCGTCAAACCTAGCCGCCAATATTGTTGTAGCCAATTGTGCGACTTCAGCATACACATGCTTGCGAAACAATTGAGATATAAAGTCTGTTTGAGATCTGCTTATTTTGTTGTAACTAAAAACTTTTTACTGAAAATACTGTAAATAAAGGTAAAAGTTAGCTGAAATAGTACAGTAGGATCTATAAATAGTACTAAAAAGCACAGTGGAGTCTATTAATAGTAGCAAAAATAAGCTGAATAGTAAGTAAGTAAGTTTTTTAAGCTAGGGCCAAACATACACTTACTTTATATATATATATATATATATATATTATCAATGACATTTTTAGTTGTGTTGACAGTTTGAATTATATATTGTAAATTTTATATGTTTTATATTCTAACTTATATCCTCGATTATAAATATAAGGTTAAACTACGTTTTTTGTCTCTATTCTATACACCATATTTCAATTTGATCATTAACTTTTCAATTGTGTCAATTTGGTTCCCAACCTTTTAATACTCTGTCAATTTAGTTCATACCATTATCTTTTAGATGAAAATTGATAACATGTCTAGTGGCCAAAATAAAAAATTAGCTTCCGTTGATGTAAAAATAAACTAAAATTCTATTTTGGCCATTTGCCATGTTAACAATTTTCATTTAAGATATAATGGTAGAGACTAAATTGACACTATATTGAAAGATTAATGACCAAATTGATACAATTAAAAGGTTAGAGACCGAAATGATATAATTAAAAGATTAGAGATCAAATTGAAATATGGTGTAAAGAATGAGGATCAAATATATAGTTTACCCTAAATATAATAAGCATAACACAATTAATTTGTGAGACTGATAATTTATCAAATTAATCCTTATGTGTTTATTTATGGTATCAGAGTCACTCAGCTCTCATTAATTTTTTCTTCATCTTCTTGTTCCACGCTATTCACCCAACTTATTCTTCTCCACAAATGGCTCCTATTCCTTCTCTATCAAATGCTCACTCTTTTTTACTCATCAAGCTTACCAACAAAAGTTACATCTATTGGAAAAACTCAACTTATTCTATATATAGAGTTTAAGGTCTTCTTGGCTAACCCATGTTTCCCTTCTACAATCTCTTGTAGATAAACTAACTATAACTGGCAGGCCTCTTTTTACTTAGGACCTTAACATTTTTGTTTTCAAAGGCCTCAAACCTTACTTCTATGTTTTGGTCACCACCTTATTAGCTACATGTTTTAGACCTATTTCTTTCTTATAACTACACAATCTAATCCTACATGTTTTAGACCTATTTCTTTCCTATAACTACACAATCTAATCCTTGGTCTTGGCACAACACAATTGATTCTTCGTTATTCAAACTGTTAAAACCTGATATAAATTTTCTTATAAAAGATTTACTAACTATGTAGTAATTAATGAATGTAATTGGTGTCATATCAATAATATAATAAATAAATTATTTAATTTTTGTTTGTATGTTAAATACACCTGTTTGTAAAATTTATACCCATTCCGTAGTACTTGTTCAAACTGCACTTTTACAAGGTACAACTTTTTTAACTTCACATATTTAAAATAATTTTTTATAGGAATGTCAAACAATCCCATTTTCAAAAAGCTAAAAAAAAAACGTATTCTTTATTGAGTGATGCTAGGGTTAGTATAAATTTTATTATATAAACCTTATAACTTATGTATTTTCAGTTGCAAAAAAGTAATTCAAATATTAATTTATTATGTTGTTTAAGTGCGCACCAATCATTTACAACATTATTAGTTTATAAGGTTTTTTTTTTATTTTTTTGGGTACTAAATATGCTGTAGGTTTAGCGTTTTCTAATTTCATTGCTGTGTTAGTTAGTTTGTAAGTTATTTTACAATAAAATTCATATTAGTTTTAACATAATAATTAATATTCCGGATCCAAGAAATCTGCCACCACTGGACTTATTAAGAACTCAGATTGCTTTAAGAAACCATTAAGCACCTACACCAGTTCCACACTGCTATGTAGCAGAAAAAACATAATGATGTTCATGTGCAAGTTCAGGGAAACAGTGAAAAGCACCATGAAGTTCTTGACTTAGACAGTGTTCAGTGGAAGCACCTGAAACAGTGCAGTCAATAGTGTTGAGAGACTTACTCAGGCTTTAGCAGACATTAACTCGTGCTTTGCAATTTGCAATTTGCATTACTCTCTGATCATCCAAATGCATATACATGTGCACCTCCATTCTAGCAATACACAAGTGAATAGGAACC
Organism: Lithocarpus polystachyus; assembly: GCA_033629205.1. Lineage (NCBI taxonomy): Eukaryota > Viridiplantae > Streptophyta > Magnoliopsida > Fagales > Fagaceae > Lithocarpus > Lithocarpus polystachyus. Next base: position 2,387,982 of record CM066171.1, on the reverse strand, counting down.
TACAGGAAACATAGGCATGGGCTACTCTTGGGACCGTTATTTTTGGACTACTTGACTTTACACCGACCTAGTTATTTTACTGGTCTACTTGTTCCTACCAATTGGAGCACAGCTTGGCGTTAAGTGTGAACACAAACGAAATATTAAGTAAAAGCAAAGATGTTGATGAATCTCCCTTGCATTGGTGGAGCTCATTTAACCTTGTATATTATACATTTTTCTAATATATAAAATATAAAAATAGATTACATGAGAAAAAGCAAGTAATGGGGTGGTAACCTCAGATCTTCTTCATTTAAAATTGATCTACTTCATAATAATGTAACACTTTTGAATAGGTCAAAATGAAATAATAATTTTAACCATATAAATGGATTCTTTCCATTTTAAGTGATATCGAAAGAAAGAGGGTTGTTCTTAATTACCTCCTGCAGCTGCAATGGGTGGAAAATAAGAATAATATCTTCTTCCACCTGACCATAAAATTAAAAACTTCTATAATCATTTGTTTAGTACAAAGTAATCTAATATAGGACTTAATAGTTAATAACTTAATATACACCCTTACATAGCACACCCATACAACTTCTTTTTTGTTTGGTTAGTGATGCTTACTAAAAGTTCCATTTTTTTTCCATAATTGTTAAAGTAATAAATTGTAATTATAATATTTCTTTTGGGTCCAACACTAACATACTTATTTTTTATTTGCACATATTACTTCAACAATTATAAAGAATGATTGTGAAAATTTTAATGTTATAAGACTAATTATTTTTCTTATAACTTTTCATTTCTTTCCCTCAGTATATATGCCTGCCCAGCTGGTGCCTCTGAACATTGATTTGGTGGGCCATTTAGATCTGAAATTCTTCATTATTTGGGATTTGTTGGAGCTGCTGTGTAATATTTTTCGTTTGTATTTCCACCAAGGATAACAAAGTATCAATTCAAAACATACAATCATGATATCCAGAGATTTTTTTTTCTTTCTGAATAGAGTAACTTAGAAATTGAAAAGTATCACAAGTGGGTTAGCCAAAAACATAAAAACATCAAGCAACTTTTTTTTGTTGCTTTGGCGGTCCTACGTACGTTTCTTTTGTCCTGATATGAGTTTAAATATTTGGGATAGAAATTTAGTAATTAATTTTAATGCGTGCAAGCTTTACGTACTATTTCTAGTGTGCGTGAACCTAAACTATTGCATGCAACTTTGGCATTTATTATACACTTGCCTCTTGGGTATTGAGGTCAACTAACTATAAAAGAGGCAGCCTATATGTCCAACAGTCCAGGTACTGTGGGATAGTGGGAGCAATTTGGTCATGAAAGTAAAGGGAAACAAAGTTGGCCAAGTAGTGATCAATACTTATAGTTAGCTTTTATATATATATATATATATATATATATATATATATATAAATATACACATTCACGGGCATGTTTGAAAATATGGATTTTAGTTAGTTTGGTAAAGTTTATTGCCGTCACGTCAAATACAAAATTTGGATTGAAGGATAGATTTAAGTATAATCCTTTACATGTTATACTTGAGTATGAAAGGTAAATTTGGGTATAATTCTTTACCTATTATACTTTAAGTTTTTCAAACAATATAGTTGTGTTAATTATTAAATCATATGGTTAAATTTAATAGTCTAAAAATAAGAAAATATTTTTTTGTTAATGTGTTTCACTGATCAAACCTAAGATATTTAGGAAATTGTACATGGAAAGTTTTGACCTCAAGGGAAATAACAATTAATATTTAACTTTGAAATTAAAGCCAAAGGATGAAATAAAGTTGGCATGCAACGCATTGCTAAATTTACTTGGAATGCTCCCCTCTTTTTCTGAGAAGGCTCAGAAAGTTAATTAATATAGGATGACATAAATGCAATAATGGAGCTTTGGAATTCATGTATGTGAAAACTATATATATATATATATATATATATATATATATATATATAATTGCATGGCCTTTCACCTCATAGACATGACAAGTAGTACTGCTTAGAATAAATTAATTAGGGTCAATAAATTAGCTAGCTTTTTTGCATTGCATTAGCATGATAAAAGACAAATAAAATTACAGAGAGAGACCCTTGCTTCCCTTGAAGACACTAATTAAATGACTAAGACCCTACACACTGCAACATGCAAACTAAACTTTAGAAACACATACATTCATTAGACCAATACCATGGCTAGCTAGCAAACTAAGTTCAATAATATTAAAACCACACGTACGTCCCCTTGAAAGGCTAAGGGTTAACAGCTGAGTGATCATCCTTGCGTTTATTGGTTTCTTCTGCTTTTTCCTTCTCACTTATATCTCCATTTGCATGGTTATTTCCATTAACATTTGTAAGTGCAGCTACAGGATTCAGTTCTGGACACCCAATTGTGCCTAGCTTAACTACATCAATGATGTGCTCAGATAATTGTTGCAGCTTCGGCTCCTCCAGAATCATCTTTTTGGCATTCATGTAAAATACGTAGAGGCTCATCTGAACTATGCCGAAGATAAATCCCACAGTGTTTGGAAGCTTTTGATTAGGCCAAAAAAAAAAAAAAAAAATGATGTTAATAACAATAAAAAATAATATAAAAAAGAAAGAAGGATAATACTAAAGTTAATATCAATTTTTCACTACAAAATATTTATATTCTGATTGTAAAATCTATATAGTAAAATTTGTGAATTGACGAGTATTTGGAGGTTTGCAATGCACTTACAGCAATGTAATAGTCCTTGAGAAGAAAGCCATAAAAGAACCACATCACTGCACCTAAGGTCAGGAAGAAAGATAAAGGAAATGGCATGTACTCCACGCTCTTGGTTCTTATAACTTGTCTCTGCAGAATAAATGATAGTTGTAAATACATGAGTCACTTTTCACAAAAATGAGATAGGTCCTAGAAAAAACTTTATAAAGCAAAGGAAACATATATTCTTTGAAGTAAAGCTCACCATGATAAAAAGTGGAGCAGCAAATACACATAGGTTAAATACCAAACAAATCCATCCAATAATTTGTAAACGCTGGGAGCCTTTTGCCAGGAAGAGAGTAAGTAGAAGCATGAGGCCAAACCCCAAAGTGTTTAACAGAAGGAGAAGCTTCGCAGTCAGGATCTGAAAGATTTAGACCATTATTCAATTAGAATACAAATATATTTTGATAATTAAAGAAGAAACTTAAAAACTTAGTAGGATAAAGTTGTGAAATCTATATTTTTATACCCTGGCATTCTTGGTTGCATAATATAAGAAGACACTGAGGTAGATTGTTTCGATTATGCAGCCAACTGCGTTTATGGTGATGAGAAGCTTTGCATCCATCTTAAGCAATGCATAATAGATCCACAGCATTGAACTGAAGAGCGCTACCACATATGGAAGTGATTGAAATCCTGCAGTAGATTTCTTCTTGTATATTTGATAAAATGTTGGCCTGCAACGAAAACCAAAACATTGAATCATATATTTAGACCCTTTTCTCATTGATTAGTCACCTTTGAGTTTGAAAGAAAAAAAAAAAAAAAAAAAAAAAAAAAAAAAAAAAAAAACAGTGAGCTAAAGCAACACTTACAGTGGAGCTAGGAAGACCATAAATGAAATGATGTTGCCTGCAACAATAAGAAAACATGAATAACAAAGTATGTTAGGAGAGAATTTTTGAAATATGAATGTCATGAGCAATGCATATCCATTAAATCACTTAACGGACTAAAAACAAAATGTGCATGCACTAAGTTGCATTGAATTATGTGATGTTAGAATATCCAAGATAATGTTTTCAAGCAAATAAATTTAAATTTTCTAACACATACATACAATTACAGTTTGTGACTACGTACCTAGAAGCCCAAAAGCTAAAGTCAAAGTTTGGTGAGGGGCCATTTTTCAAACACAATCTAAAAATCCTCCTTAACTACAAGCCTAAAGACCTTTGAGACTCTCTCTATCTCTCTATAGCTGAAGTATTCAAGAGAATGCTTAGCACCTATCTAATAACTCTCAATTGACAATGGTACGAGTTTACAAGGTATGAGCGAGACTGCATTTATAGTGAGTAGGACGGCCAAGTTGCAACTTGATGGATCAGTCAAGTTGCACGTGTGAAGCATCATGTAACTTTCGGCTTTTTGTCTTTTTGTTAAGTCTGAATTGTAGCCCATTGAACCTCACTTAGTGTCCTTCTATCTAACAAAACTATACAGCAGCTAAATTAAGCCATAATCTCTCCAATTCTTAGTACGCAAACATATGCCATTGGTACCACCTAAGTCCGTTATGATGTGTCAATTAAGTGGTTTTGGAGGTTTCCAGTGGAGTTCTAACTAGGAGCTTATTAAACTCTTGAAGCTTCCATGAAATATATCATGGTGCAGCTTACTTCATCTAAGAATATTTATATGGTAACGAGGTAAAAAAGACTCCATTTAACAACCCAAATGACAGTAATAATTTTGCAATGACCAATAGGATTCAAGCATGTTGCTATCAATCCTATGATGGAATGTAAAAGGCACCAAACAAGCAAACCCATTTAGGAAACCAAGGGTAAATGCGCCATATGAATGAATGACTTTTGCTCATATGTTATCTAATGTTTCAAAAAAATTCTCATATTAATTCTACGACAATGACTAGAAGAGAGATTAGAATATAGTATTATACTCTAAATAGGTAAGCACTACGAACTTATTACATACATCTTTAGCTTGTAGTTATTAACAACTAGCACATAGTCTATGCTTACATACGGAAATATTAACAATTGTGATGATAAGATGTTCATTTTAATAGATTCAGTTATCACATTGAGCATCATGAATGGAAGTAACTTAATATTAACATTAAAAAATCAAATTGGGCACATAGCACAAAACTAAACTACAATTAGAAATTGGACACATAGCACAAAATTAACGACAAGAACTGATCATTGAGCTTGGAATCTTCTTGGAGGCGCCAATGAAGCGATAATGTATAAAAATGTGAAGTAAGAAAGAGTGAGATTAAACATTGTGTTTAAACCCGGCCTTACTTTTAGAAATCCAAAAAGAGGAGGAAAGGGTAGTGTGTAGATCTAGTTGGTAGAGGTTGAGAGAGAAGGAAGAGACATGGGATGATAATATGGCATTAGGAGGAGATGATATTTTACTTTTATAGTCTTTTTCGTTGGACTCCTTAGTTCTAGTAGTGGGATTAGAAAAGTTCCAAACTTTATTGAGTTCACCTATAAAAGTGTGCAGGTGAGATGTTCTTACTTAGGCCAATGAACATTATCATTGTGGTTTTCTTGGCTTCCGTGTTAAATGTTAATGCATCATTTATTTGGGTACAAAAAATTAGAAAATTTAGATAAGATACATGACACAAAATTGGAGTCCAATTTATAATCTAATTAGATTCATTGTGGTTTTCTTGACTTCCGTGTTAAATGTTAATGTATCATTTATTTGAGTACAAAAAATTAGAAAATTTAGATAAGATACATGACACAAACTTAGGGTCCAATTTATAATCTAATTAGATTTTTTTTTAGTTTTGGTTAGGACAAGTGGTGCAAAATTGAGAATTCAAATCTAGACACATGGCACAAAATTGAAACTCTAATTTGGAATTCTATTTGAGTTTCTCTCTACTTTACCTATTATTATATATATAGATTTTTTTTGGAGTTGGTCATATCTATGTGAAGTGATGTTAGGCTTACAGCTTCTACAAACTTATTATCTGTCTTACAAATTGATTTGAGGGAATTCCTTAAAGATGAAAAATCCAATTCATTCGAACTACTTTTTATGGACAATTGAGCCATTTTCAATTAAAAGTTCACATTTTAATTAACTTTTGTCCCTTTTGCTAACTCTTTCTTAACGAATGTCTAATGGCACCATTAACAAAAAATTAATACTAAAGATACAAAACTTTCACAACAATTGAGTTGACATATTTATTGGTTTTTTATTTGAACAATTGGTTTTTTATTGGTTTTTTGTGTCCATATATTTTCTCTTAACGAAAGCCCTAGCTAGTATTTTCTTTTCGATAGGTTTAGAGGCACAAAAAATTTGCGATTGTTAAGGTAGTAAGTTATTATTGGTAAATAAAAAAGTAATATCAATGATAAGACTATATATATGAGAATTAGTATAAAAACTTGTTAAGTTTAACTATTGTAGAAAATGTTATGAAAGTATTATATCCTCAGCATTATATTACCCTTTTCCTTTTCATGTGTGGTATGTTAGTGTAATGTTTCTTATTTCATAAAAAGAAAAATACTTTTCCATTCCACACAATGTGTTTTGTTTTACATATAAAACATGAGTTAAAACTCACGTTTTTAGTTACAAAAACACGCAGTATTATGCAAAAGAAACATCCTCTTCATAAAAAGTATTTCATTCTGTCATTCTTAAAAAACAAAATAAGAGAAGAAGATATATACAAGGTGGGGCCTATATTAAAATGACTTACTCTATTGTACAGTACGAGACAAGGTTTAAGACTTAATTCCTCTCCCCATGGAGAGTCCCTTAATAAGCTTTTTGATGTGTAATCGCACTTGATGGGGATTGAGCTAGTCGTTGTTACTGATTTGGCATAAAAAAACAATCAAGTTGTGAATTACAGGCTCAACATCATGATGAAAGGTGTACGAGACAAGTTTTGAATTGCTGTCCAGCCAAGACAGTACGAGACAAGTTTTAAGACTTTTTTTTTTTCTTTTGATTGGAAGTTTTAAGACTTAATTCCTCTCCCCATGGAGAGTCCCTTAATAAGCTTTTTGATGTGTAATCGCACTTGATGGGGATTGAGCTAGTAATTTTTACTGATTTGGCATAAAAAAACAATCAAGTTGTGAATTAGAGCCTCAACATCATGAAGAAAGATGTAGACTGTCTTTGCTGTCCAGCCAAGAAATATCTTTTCTTTGTTGATCAACCGCGTGCTTCATATACTAGGTACTGTTATTTCTGTCTATGTATTAGTTTTCTGTGTACTCCTAGTTTTGGAATCTCGTAGCCACTTCCTACTCACATGCCCACAATTATTTCATGTCTTCCCAAATTGTGTGTGCAAGTGAAGGGGATGTTTCCTATAGAGAGCCTAACATCCTTTTTAAATCATTTAGCCAAAGTGAGCCGTATTATACCATTTTAATCTATCCATTATTTCTCTTGATGGCTAGCTAGAAACAAGCTTTAAATGCATGCTTACAATTATTTCATCTCTTCCCATGTTGTGTAGAAGCGAAGGGGATTTTTTCCTATAGAGAGACTCACATCTTCTTAAATCATTTAGCAAAAGAGGGCCTAATAAATACCATTTTAATCCATTGATTCTCTCTTTGATATTTTCAGGGCTAGCTAAAAACAAGATTGACATGCAAGGACTTCACGGAAGAGTGAAGACAGCTATAAATGTTTTACAGTATTTTTCTTTCGGTGCATGCGTTTTTCAGTGGGGGTTTATTGGTGACATTTGTAAGACTAGCTAGTTGACATCAGTATAGTATTTTCTATTGGAATTGGTAACAGCTCTTTAAAAACTTTGATATCACTGATTCACTTGCTCTTAATTTCATAGATGGAAATAATCTTGAAAACTTCAATAGGGCCCATCAACAGCAAAAGAGCCCCATAAAAGGCACTTTCTTTGGGGGTGTTCGAGCCTTGGGGGCGAATTTCGAAATGCATGAACTTAACACAGCTATAAATTATTTTCAGGTTTTTTTGTGTGTTGGTGGGTTTTAACGGTGACATTCATTTATAAACTAGCTGACAATATTATAGTTTTTCCATTGGAAATGATGATAATTCTTTAAACTTTGTCATCCATTAAAAAAAAAAAAAAAGGAAAAGAAAGAGAAGTTATAAACTAGGACATATGTGTGCGGAAAGGTTGATTTGTACCCTAAGAGAGATGGGCAGGTTAAGAATATAGGATTAAATTAAGGTTCCTTAAGAGTTAAGATGATGAATAAGCATTTTGGTTTCAATTTTTTTATTTATTTATAAAATGGTTAAATAAGGTCATGTCAATAAAAAAGGAAAAAGGAAACTCTATAAAGGTTCCCTTACACTGAAATTATTACATTTGAAACAGGAAATCTTTTTTTTTAATGGTAGAGTTGCATTTTAGAATCAATATGTTCCTATACCATTCAAAAAACAAAACTTGATCAGAATAATTAATAGATAAAGGTTACTGTAATAGGGAGAATCATTCTCTAGCTAGAGTACTGTGTTAGTGCACTAAGGAATAATTTATGATTATTCTATTTTTTCATATTACTTTGTTTCCTTAAAACAAATAAGGAATAATTGACATTGCGTCAAGTTTTGTCCCTTGGTTTGAAGGGAAAGTCAGATGGAAGAGGGCTTCCACTAATAAGTGCTTTATGGTGTATTTTTGGTTAATATTACACTAACCAATTCTTTTTTAGTAACCCTAGTAGTAGTTCTTCAATTCGACTATTTGATTATATGCTTTACTTTTTACCTGTTAAATATCAAGAAATCATAGTAAAATACAATTACTAAATTTAATATCATTTTATTGGATATATATTTCCTTTAATCCTCTGTGTTTTTTTTTAGAGATAATTACAACATGCTGCTAATCCTCTGTATTAGATATTAGTGATTTGGTCTTATCTACAATTTAGTTCATAAATTTTTATTTGTTACATTTTACCTACCAAAAACTTATGTTATTAGAAAATGATCAATTTTATCATTAAGCCATTATTTCAACACTATTCCTCATGTGTTGAGCTAAATTCCTCTTAATAAGTGAAACTATGCTCTGTTACTATGATATTGTCATTTATCTCAAAAGTTTAAATTGTTAGGAACGATGAATTTAATTATTTAACTATTAGTTTTAGCAAATTGACATGATTACCCAAACTAATATGCATGAATGTGATGTAACACTCGATCGTAGGGATGTTCAAAAAGGCGACGATGCCAATAGGTTTAATCAACACATCCCAATAGATGAGTAATACTAGGTCGTAGTCAGGCATGCGCATTCGTCGGTATCTCAAGCACATTACACATCTTGACATTTTCATCTCCAAGAACTCACCATTGATTGGTGCTTATCAGTGGTTATGCCATCTTTTTGTAAGAATCTCATTTCCTAGTTCTCTAAAAGTAATGTATTGTCACTCATCATATTCCTCAACTGAGTCCAAGTACGAGGCCTTATCTGATACTACGACTGAGCTTTCATGGCTCCAATATTTATTGTCTGTGCTTCGTCTGGTCCTTCCTCATGCTTCAATTCTTCAATGTGATAATGTACTTAGGACCCAATTACCTCATAGCAAACCCTGTGTTTCCTGCCAACACTTGAAGATAGATTGACTTCCATTTTGTTCATGACAAAGTTGGCCATAATGCCTTACAACTCTATTTCATATCGACTAACTGGCTGACATCAATACATCATGACCAAAAGGTGTCTTTTCACTAAGATTTTTCTTCCTACATGATAAGTTGAGTCTCTCTTCTTAACCCTTGTATTTAGCTCCTAAGTGTTTTTTTAATCCATCCACAATCTAATTTTTGTACTCTCAAATATATAAATACAATATGCGAGTGACAATATATTCAAATTTATTGTGTATTTCAATTAACAGAATGTAATTAAATAATGCGTTAGTCTTTGATGGAAAATACCATAGGATAATGTTTAATTTGTTACAAAGGTAAAATGTATGGGTTAATTGTTCAAATTAAAATTTCAAGAATGAAATTGTTACTTACATTGATGGCTGACCTATGTAAAAACAACTAATACTTTAACCTCCAACTAATACTTTTTAGTATTTTTAATAGAGACATCCATAGTTAAAATCCTTTAACCTCCAACTATCGTATTATAAAAAAAAAAATAGAAAAAATTGTTATCATTGCCTAATCATCTTGACTCATTACTATTCTTAAGATTGAATCTTGGCCCTAAAACTACGATGTTTAAAGAGCAACCACATCAACTTATCTATAGTCTTCTAAAATAGAAAAAGTACAAATTTTACACATTTTGAGCAAAAAAACACCCACATCAATGGGTGTAAAAATGTGTAAAAGTGTGTATATATTTCCATAAGCTACAGTACTTGTATAAATATACACGGGTACTGTAGTTCGTTTATCCATTAATTTAGTATTTGTTTCACTCTCCTCTCAACTCTCTCATTCTCACAGCACTTTCAATCGTGTATAGTCTTCTCACTCTCACCTCTCTATCGTTTCATCTCTCCCTCAGTCCACCGATCAGTCTACCGATCTCACCTCAGGCCATTGATCTCACCGATCTCACCTTAGGCCACCGATCTCACTGATCTCACTCACCACCGATACGATCTCAATAGGCAAATGACGCCGTGGCGGAGCTCTCAGGTATGTGATGTGTGGGTTTTGATGGGTATTGATCTGTGGGGTATTGATTGGGTTGATGATGGGTTTTGATCTTGATTGACTTTTTTTTTTCTGGTTCATTGGTGGGTTTTGATGATCTTGTCGCCGATTGGGTGGGTGATGATTTGGCTTGACTGGGTTTCGGGTTGGGTGGGTGATTAATGAGTTTGGGATTGAATCGGTTTCGGATTGAGTGGGTTGGTTTTCCTTGATGATGTTGGTTGGGTGGTGATGATGGTGGCTGGGTGTGGAGTGATCGTTGGTAGTGATGGACTGTGGGTCTGTGAGAGAGAGGGGCAGTGAGGGAGTGAATAATAAAAAATTGTAAAATAATGAATATTTTATTGAATAAATGTATAGAATAGATAAATTGATGTGAGTGTTTTGTAAAAATGGGTGTGTAAAATAGAAAAAGTAAGTTTTTTTTTTTTGGTGTGTAAAATAGATGAGAAGTTTGCATCCACTGATGTGGATGCTTTAATGACTATTCTTTCTACTGCGTGCACCCAAGTAGTTCTCCAACTATTTTGTTTTTGGTCTAAAGATAAACAACACAATTCATGGAGGCCATGATATGGGTCATTATATGCGAATATCATGGAATTTAATAGTACATTCGAAATTTTCTATTATTATTTTGTCGTAAGATTGGTTTCTTTCCAGCTTCCACTACTGTAGTCATGTACTGAGATTATTGTCTGCTAGTATAGTGCAAGACTGATGGAATTTAAAATTTATATCCATAACACAATATATATTTGAATTTATTAGGTTTATTACGATCTATACATGGAAAATAAATGAAAGAAACACATAGTTGCAGATGATCTAAACTATGGTCGAATTGAAAACACGTGCATAATTAGGATGAATATGCCTTTTCTTCTATAAAAAAAAGGATGAATATGCTTTTCAGGCTTTTTTATTTTTATTTTTTATGAGAGTTTTTAAGGCTTTTATTATTAGTATTTGCCCTTGATGGAGTCATTATGTTGGGTCTATTTGGCTCTAACTAGCTACTTAATTTGAAAACTTAATTGATTCTTAAAAAAAAAATTGTAAACTTAATTGTGTTAATTTTTTAAATGTAAACTTATTGGTTCTCAAAAAAAGAAAAAAAAAAAAAACTAATAATTTTTTTTTGAATAACTAATAAAGTTTTTTATTATCAAATAAGCGAGTTGAAATCAAATATTGTCTACATAAAAAAAAAATCTATTAATGTCTTGATTTGATGATAAAGAATAATAATTATGGAGATTATAAGTTCTTATTGTACATATGATTTTTTTTTTTAATATAATGAAGTGATATCCTAACATTTGGCTAGATTATTCTACTCTATGCCCATAAGACATCCAAAAAATCCTATAGACTGATTGTATCTATATGGTGGATTAAATATAAAATTTTCAGACCTACATCATGTCTTAGACTAATGCACTCACCTTTTGAGAATCTCAGTGAGAGTACCATACTTATAAATTTTAAGCACAAGTATTGTTGTATAATTATTAATAAATCATTAATCCACCCTACTATAATATATACTACTTTTGTTCCAATTTGTTGATCTATTTACAAAATTCAACTTTTTAAAGAATATCATTTAATATGTTATTTTTTAGTTAAAAATATTCAAGTTACCAAAACTACTCATATTAATTTAAACTCTAGCAAAATAATAGTAATGACTTTTTAGATGAAGTAAAACGTAAATTAGAAATTTTTTTATTGGTTTTTCAAAAATGATTACATTTTGGAATATTTTAAAATAAAATAGAGGATTAACAATTTAGGACGAAGGAAGTAGTATTATAAGGAAGTAATATTATAAGCTGTCACCTTTTTTGAACGTTACATGGTCCACTGGGGTTACACAAATATAGAGAAACACCTGAAGATTAAATAACAATGACCATTATGAACACGTACAAGCAAATCAAACACAGCATGGAGATGGGTTTGGTACAAGTCGAGTAATTAAACTTCACACTTAACAGATAACTGGCCTTGGTTGGATGCTTCCGTGGTTTTCACATCTTGATCTTTTTGTTCATGCTTATTTTGAGTGTCAGTCCCCTTTTCATCTGAATTGGGCTGAGAGCACACTTTCGTCTCAGACATGCTCAGGTTTACAATATCAGCTTTGCTTTCTGATAGCTTTTCATCGTCTATAACTGTCTTGTAATTCTTGTAGATCATATAAAGTGCCATCTGAAGCACCCCAAAGATGAAACCCAATATGTTTGGAAGCTGTAAAGAAAAGAGAGACAGAATATTATTAAGGACTTGCCTTGGTGTATTGGATTTTACTTAAAATATTATAGTTTATTTTCAAGATCTCTATCTTATGTACTTTTTTAACATATTAATTTTTTTAACCAAAACAAACCAATAAAAATAATTCTATTATCCCCACGCACTTTAAAGAAAGTATCTTTTGGAATAGTCATTTCTATAAAATTCTGATTTTTCCAAATTAATTTCACTATTTTAGAAAAACATTTACGGTATGAGAATTTGATCACAACTCAAATAAGAAGTTGAGACATCACTTTCTATTACCTTTTTGATGTGGTAAAATTTTTTGATAAAACAAAGATATTGTCAGAGTTGTTTGGAGTCTTTTGATTGTTTTTATTAACATAGAAAGCGAAACAATTTGTATGTATGTTACATATACAAATGAAAATAGAGAAATATATATAAACACATATACACCACAAACACACAAATATAAAACACTATATCAGCAGCCAACAAGCATTAGTGGATTCGCTCTAAAGTTAGGAGCAAAAGAGGTATAGAGTTTTCTTTTTGCTTAAACTATAACAACTTTTGTTAATGGCGGAAAATTTCATTAATATTTTATAGTATTTAGCAGGAATTCAGGAATCCCAGAAAGATGTTTCTCCTGTTTTTTAATTCAGAGATCGAGGACCTTCTCTCTCTCTCTCTCTCTCTCTCTCTCTGTGGCTGTGAGGCTGAGATCGAGAACTTACCGCAACATACAAATCCTTCTGTAGTACACCATATAAATGCCAGGTGATTGCGCTGAGTGTGAGAAAAAGTGATAAATAAAATGGCATGAACTCTACGCTCTTCGTGCGTATGACCACCCTCTACAAAAGTAGTAAAATCATGCATGGAAAGTTAGTTAAATATAAGTGAAAAATATAAGCAATAAATTAAACGATACAACATTTTTTTTATAACTGTTAATATGACTTGGTGTAATTAGTGTATAATAGAAGTATTGTTAGTGATAATTCATGTAAATATTATGTTATACCAATTATAACGGGTCATAAAATTGTGTCCTTTGTATCGTTCAAATATAAATTAAAGAAGAAAGAGTAGCGTTAGGTCCTTGCCATGATGCTTAAAGGTGCTGCAAAGACGGATACGGAAAAAGCTACACAAACCCAACCAAGAACTCGAACACGGGTTTCGCCTTGAGCAAAGAAGTGTGAGAGAAGAAGAATCGAGCAAAATCCCCCGAAGTTCATCAGAATAAGAAGCCTTAACGTGAACATCTATGATCCCAAGTCCAAAATTTTTTGTTAGTGCATTATTTGAGAAATAGGTCACTTCAGCATGAAAGGGAAATATATGGTTCTAATTGTAACAAATGTCCGTACCAAAAAACAACAACAATAAATAATGAGAGAGAAAGAGAGAGAATTTATCAAGTACCCTAGCTTGCTTTGGTGCAAAAACGATGTAAATGGCAATGTAAATGGTTTCCACAACACAACCGACTGTGTTTGCAGTAATAAGAAGGATTTCATTAGATTTAAGTGATGCATAGTATAACCAAAGCATGGCGCTGAATAGTGCAACCACATATGGAACTGACTGAAACCCTTCTGTTGATTTCTTCTTACAAACCCTAACAAAGGTTGGTCTGCAATAGATTTAGAAGATTTATTGTAATTAGTACTTCATTACACTGAGGCTAAAAACTTGTGTAAAAAAAAAGAAAAAAAAAAAAGAGAGAGAGCAAGAAACTTACACTGGGGCTAGAAAAACCACGAAGGATATAATGTTACCTGTAAAATTGACATTAAAGAGAGAAGTTTAGCTCTTCTAGCTTCTTGCATCAAGAAAATGTAGGCTTTTAAAATATACATGCACTTGCAAGGAATAAATTTAATTATTTAACTATTATTCTAATATAGAATTATATTATATATTAGAAGTTAGAACTCTCTAAGTTTACGTATATGTTTTCATACTCGAAATATTTTTGCTTTTGTTACGTGAGACAACTTGAAAAGAAAAAAACAGAGGAATAAAATTATAGCAAAATAATTTTTAAATGTGTGAATAGTACTGTGAGATCTATTTTTAATGAAAAAAGTTGTTAAAAATTAATGTTTGTGGGTTCTGTAAATAGTGCACGGATGCACTGTTTATGGATGAAAAGTCAACAAATGCGGCAAAAAAAAAAAAAAAATCGCAAACGCAGGGATTTTAGCATCCCGAACGAACGCGATGAGAGAGAATATTGATAGAATTTAAGCATAGCTATATACCAAGAATGCCAAACGGAAAGACCAAGGGACTGTGAGTGGAAACCATCTCTATCTCTTTTGGTTAAAACTTTCTCTTTCTTTGTGTCAAACTCAAAATTGAAAACTGAAGGAGCAAGGTTTGAAGGGGAAGCCCTAGCCCTAGCTTTCTTTGACTCAAACTTTGATATATAATTATAGACAGTTGTTGCTCATATTTATAGAGTTAGTAGTCCATGTCGATGCATGAAGGGTAGTGAATCAGTGATCAATGAATCATCACTTAGGTGGCCATAGTACCAAAAAGCCATGCACCCAACAATCAACATGTGCCAACTCAACGTAATAAATTAGTTTGTACATACCTAAAAGTGTTTTCTACCCGTATGGATGCCCTCCTTTCATGTCACCATCCCAATGTACTTATATATTCATAATATCTTATCTTTTTTTTTTTTTTTTTTTTTTTCACAATTATTGGAATGGTAAGTTATAACTATATAACGTTTATGTAGACCAAAAAGCTGATA
Organism: Lithocarpus polystachyus; assembly: GCA_033629205.1. Classification (NCBI taxonomy): domain Eukaryota; kingdom Viridiplantae; phylum Streptophyta; class Magnoliopsida; order Fagales; family Fagaceae; genus Lithocarpus; species Lithocarpus polystachyus. Next base: position 2,372,480 of record CM066171.1, on the reverse strand, counting down.
ATTAAGTCTAATATCATTTTTTATTAGTTCTATTCCATAGTGAGAAATATTGTGAAAACTTTTTGTCCCTATACATTCTCACAAACCATTTAGCAATACTTTCATCATGTACAACAAAACCCAACATCGCCACTTAATGACCTATAATTGCACAAATGATTGATATATACATTGGCAATGTTCAGCTTATGACGCGTACGTAACATGAGGTAGTCAAAATGCACTATTGCAAAGATAACCTTATCTTTTTCCAGTTAAGCTTGTTTATTTGGCTGATATATTATCAAGGTTATTGCGCTCTATCTCATATAGCTTTTGACTCACGCGTGAACAGGGGATTCAAAGTCTTCTTCTTGTTGTTCCAAGTGGATCCATTCGATGCAGTGACAATTATGTGTATCTACCTGTTTCGTTAAGAATAGTAGAAAACCCTATCCCACTCAATTGTTTTTTTTTAATTCTTTTTTTGATTGAATGTAGAAAAATTGTAATAGAAAAAGTTAGAAATATTATATTGAGTTTGCGAATGCATTTCGTTATTAATTAGTAGGTAAAGATGTTTGAACTTTGAAGTGGTAGGTGAAAGGGTTAAAATTTTAAATAAATTTGGGCACCTGAGAGGATAAGATCTGCTAAATAAACACCACTTATGATTCGAAATAATTAAGATTAGCTAAGCCGATCCTAAATCGTTAGTATAATTATAATGCATTAAATCTAACAATATATAATGTGAGATATTTTCATCACAATATCTTAGAAGATTGACAATGATCTCTGCACGTGTCTTATATGCATAAGTTTGGAGATTCACGATGGTATTAGCACTTAAAGGCATTTTGATTAACTTTTAGTGAGTCCCATTATTTGACGGCAGGGGATTAACATGAAATTCCCAAACTTGTGAGAAATAAAATAGAGAAAACATATGTCAAAGAAAAATAATCACACGTACAAGATAATATTTATGTGGTTCGGTAATTTGCCTACATCCACAGAATTACAGAGATTTCACTATTATCAGGAAAAAATACAGAGTGCAGCTGTACAGTTATTTCTCTCTCTAAAAAATAACATTAAGAAACCCTAATCACCAAAAACAATGGTTTCTATATCTTGTGCATAGGATTCACAATGGGCTACAAAACGGGCCAAAACTTTTTTCTGGTAGGCCTATCGGCTCAAGCCTCCACTCTATGGACTAAGTTTCAGAAAATCTCTCATTAAAAACCACGCAACATTATTTCGAGTCGGGTTGTCATCTAGATCAAACACAACTGGCTCCACAAAACCCAACATTGACCAAGTTTAACTAATTTGCCACTTAACCCATATTTATGTTGTGATTTAAATGCATTATGATTAATTATTAATGAGTCCAATTGACCAAATTTAACTTTGCTACGTATTTAACCTATATTTAGGTTGTGGTAACCATACAATAACGAAACTTTTCATTATGATAAATTATTAATGAGTCTAATAGACCAAACTTAACTTTGCTACTTAACTTATGTTTAGGTTGTGGAAAGTGGTAACTAGGGAAACTTTTCACATATAATTGTGCAACTAGTTAAGACTTGTGGAGACTGGAGGCTCCACGTTTTGTACCTTAGCTTTCCAAGTTCTTTGCCAATTTGACCTCGAAAACTCCATATCAACAACTAAATGTACGTGGCCTAGTTTGCAAATCAATGCAACTTAATTCATAATGCTAATTCGATTGCATATGGTAGGTGTGAATGATGAATGATAAGAAAAGTCGTATAAGGGTCCTATCTTTTTCTTGGTGGTCTATGACCTGATGATTCAAAGTTATTGTCCCTAATTAATAATCTTTTATATAACAGTAGATCAATGCAATCGGACAGATGTATATAACAAATAATTGCTTTCTTTGTGATTTTGAGATTGATACGCAACTATCTCTCACATTTTGATGTTCACAATGCTGCCTAACCTAGATAAACCAAGGGGGATTCAGTACTTTATTGGGAAGAAAAATCGAAGAAAATCATGTGATAGTTGAACAATAAGCATTTGTGGCATGGAAAAAAAAATACCATTGTTATTAGGACATGCTCTGTAAAGTGATATTCTACTGGTCATAACTTATATTATGCACAACTTTTGTAAAAGTATCTTGTGTCTCTTAACTAAGACCTAAGAAAGAAAGAATAATGCATCAAAACGCAGGTGCTACACCAAACATTGGTGGTTGTTTCTATATATATACATATATATATATATATATATATATTTTTAATCAAGAAACAACAAACAAACAAAGTACAAACAACAAACAAACAAAGCTCCTAGAAACATTAATAGTTGTTTCTTGTTGTAAGTGAATACGGAAAAATCCAGAAATATGGAATCATAAAACAATTCATATACATATCGACAACATTTTGTCCTCATAATAAAATTAGAAGCTTCCAGCATGTATGAATTATGAACATTGTCATTCCACAAAGATAGCAGGCATGAATGATGAAGTATTGCGAAAATTGTCCCTACTGGTTCCAAAGTTATCTTCAACGGAAGGGGGTGGGTTTGCAAAATTTATTATGTAGGACAAAAAAAAAATTAGCAAGGCCAGGTAGAGATTCTAGAGAAATTGGATCAGTCACCATCGAAACAGAGGGTTTTGGACAATTGGAAGGGTGCTGTACACAACATTAATTTTCCAGAAATTGACTCCATTGCTTATAGCTAGACGCCACTCTCAATTGTGATAAACGATAACCCTTGTGTCAACCTCATTGCAGAACCACGTATCTCATTCATATTTACTGTGTAGTTTTTTTTTAAGAAGAAGTTACAATTTACTGCTAACCTCATAACTTGAATTCTTAAATTCTCGAACATAATCATGATCACCAGCTTTTCTATTTTTGTTGTCTTTCATGTTCACTTTGTAATCTATGTTACGAATTAAAGTTTGACAACACAGATATTATCCCAAGCGTTTTGGAATTGAATTTTCTCTTTTTCAAACAATTAATAATGAATGATGTCACATGATGCTAATCATGATCAATGGCTTTTCTATTTTTGTAGTCTTACACGTTCACTCTGTAATCTCTATTACAAAAGTAGGACAAGATTATCCCAAACATTTGGAATTAATTTTCTTCTCAAAACAATTAATGATTGTGATCTGACATGAAGATAATCATGATAATTATCTATTCTATTTTTGTTATTTTTTGTATATCTATTCTGTTTTTGTTATTATTTTTATAAATAGATACTGGGAAGTATGAGATTTAATAAATTTGTTAAAAATATATAATAAAATGTGCTAGTTGAATTACAAAATTTTCAACTTGATTAGGTTAGTTTGATTAGTTTAGAGATGTGTTAGGACTTAGGTTTTGAATTTTTTAAGATAATTTTTTTTTTTTGCATATTGATTTTCTCTAATTTTGTATAGATTAAGAGTTTTTTTTTAATATTTATAATTTTTTTGGATGAAATGTATTTACTACTCTTAAAATTTGGGCTAATATCAATCAGGTCTAAAACATTTTAAAACTAACCAACTTGGTTCATAAATGACTTAATTTCCCAACAACTAAATGTGAGAGAGAGAGAGAGAGAGAGAGAGAGAGAGAGAGAGAGAGAGAGGCTATGGGTTTCACTAGTATTATTGTTTTTGCCGTGACTGAGCTTATGGGTTTTGCTAATGACTAGGATTTGGTGAGAGAGAAAGGGATGAGAGAGAAGGGAATAAAAAATAGCATATAGCCATTTAAGGACCAAGTTAGTTAGTTTTGAAATGTCTTGAACTTGGTTAGCATTAGTCTAAACCTCAGTGATAGTTAATATATTTTAAGAATTTGATGATTTGCATTTAGTATAGCTATATAGGTCTTTTGTTTTGTATTAATTTACAATTTATATGTTGAATTAATTTAGATTTTTCAAACAACAATGGTGAATGGACTCTAGTCTAATACTGTATGAGAAATGCTTAACCTGGTTAACGAAAGCTATGAGCAATAATTAAGGAACTCACATCAACTTAGAGGACGGGTAATACTAATTTACAGTCGTTTCATTATAAGAATCAACATCCTGATCATATTTTAACCCCAAAAAAAAAAAAAAAATCCTGATCATATTGAATAAACTAAATAAAAATAATAATCAAACTAAAGGTAGTCCACTAAGGAAGGAGGCCTGCAATTTCGTGGTCTGAATTAAATTCTTGTTCATAGGTTGGCTCCGAGCTAGAAAGCTTTTTTCCACTGTTTAGGACTTATCGAAATTTTGGCAAGGGTGTTATCTTTTAGCTTCTTTGTTTTCATTTTTTTTTCTCTATATAATTAGATAGTCGCATTCGCAATAGTGAAATTTGAACTTTTTGATTCTTTTTATAAAGAGAGCAAATAATGACATTAAGTTGGCAGTCTTTGACGTGTTATATATCTTTTAAATTCTTATTTCAACGGGAAAACTTGGCATTCTTTGTCTTACAACCTTTACTCTCTTTTTTAATGGTATGCTTTTGAGTTTAAAAACAATATATTGTATTTACATTTTGTGGTTCTCGCAATTTTTTTTTAAGAAATTGAAGCAAAGTGCAATATGTTAACACACTTTCACACTTATATATTGAATATTCTGCTGTACGCACAACTAATAGTAGGAACTTTTTTGATGTTTCTAATAAAGACATTTAGAATTTAAATTCACTATAAGTACACAAATAAATGACATACTATATATATATATATATATTTGGACCTCAATAATCAATAGGCTTCCATGCATTTTTGTTGGTTATTTTGGTCAAGCATATTTTGATTTCTAAATACATCATTATCATCACTTTCAGGTGGGAGCGAGAGTCAGGGCCAATTTGCATGTTCCTAAACATTCTAAACCGAACGAAGCTTAACCACATATATAGGCAGGCAACTTCAATATTCTCTAAAACTTTCTTGCTATCATTCTACACCTTTCATCTTATATTATATTAGATATCCAAAAAAATAATCTTATATTATATCATTATTGAACTGGTCGTTAGAGTATTACAGGCTCTTGTTGGTCCACCTTTCACTTTCTTATATACATGACAATTATTTTCTACATAAATTGAGGAAAAATGTTTTGCTTCAACCACAAATAGAAAGATGACATGTATTCCATCATGTGCAATACAAATAACTTATTTGGCTGATTAGATTAAGGGCCAAAATAGCCATTTTGCCTAAACTTTCCAGCAAAATGCCTCATGTTCGAAACTATTTAGGGATATGCCCCTGTTTTGAAACTCGATTTTTAAAAAATCAAGTTTCAATGAAAAACTCTATTTACCGAAAATCAAGTTGTTTGAAAAATCTTGCATGAAACTCGAGTTCCATGCATGAATTTTTTTTTTTAATTGCCTATAACTCGATTTTTGCCAAATTGAGTTTTTCATTGAAACTCAATTTTTAGAAAATCGAGTTTAAAATAGAGGCATATCCTAAATAATTTCAGACAGGAGGCATTTTGCTGAAAAATTTCAGCGAGAGGGGTATATTCCCATTTTGGCCTTGGATTAAGTGAGTTATGTGCATTATATATGATAAGAACAAATATCATCTCTCTATTAGTAGTTGAAGTTCAAAGTTCCAAATTATGTTTGGCGCCAAACTTTGTCCATATATCAATAAATTTAAGAACACAAACTTCTTTTACAATTTTTGACATTATTTTGTGCTATAGATCATGGTTAATTAGTTTATAAAAGATTTGGTATCAGTGGTGGGCTCAGGTAAAGGTGACGTTGCTTTAATCATAAAAAGTCATATTAATAGTTACAAAAAAGAAAAAGAACAAAAAAAATCTTCAACATTAATATATTTATCTTCTTTTGAAGTGCTTCTTCAAGAACATCTGCTATTTTGTCATTATCATGTTGGAAGTAATATATAGTGGTAGGTGGGATAACATACGGAAATGCAAGATTCGAACCAGGAAGGTTTTATATAAGCTTATGGTTATGGTTAGTTTAAGTTTATACGATTAGGGTCCAAGAGATGAGATTGAGCAATCTAGGTAGTTCTTTTGGTTTAGAACATTTTTTGTCCATGACTGACTCACCTAGTAATCAAATTCTTGTGCGTTATGATGTGTTGTCAACTAAAATTTTTAGGCTCCATGCCATAAATTTCATAGGCTTAAGAAATAAGAATAGTCCAGGGCAGATTTACTTTGAGGGCTATGGTACCACCAAATCAAATGATTGAAAGAGTTCTAGATCGAGACGATGCACCCATGAACTTTGATTGGGTGTTTATGGCAGACATGTTCGATGAAATTAGTTTTTTTCTTTATTATTACTATTATTTTTCGGGATAAAAGATTAGAATACGATGAAATTAGTTAGGCACCATTAATTTGCTTTTATTTGGTCTGTACCTTGTTTGATAGTAGCTTGGATTTGGAACCATCTTTTAGGATAACATTTAATGAAAATTTAAAATTATGTATTTTTTTTATTATGTATTTTTTTTGTAACTATTAATATGACTTGTTATGAAATTATGTATTAAAAATTGTGTATTAAAAGTTTAAAATTAGGGTTGTAATTGAACTAAGTTATGTATTAAAAGTTTAAAATTATGTTTTTTTTTTTTTTTTTGAACATGAGCCATGTTTACACTCATTAACAAACTAAATTGTATATTCAGTTTTGGTTCATTTTATGGTTGAACAAGCTCAAATTTGTCTTACAAATTATTTAATTAACTTATTCTTTTGTCATATATAATATAAAGACGGTTTACAATTCAATCTAAAGTATATATAAGTATTTAAATCTATTTTACCACCGCACATTTTTGGTGTGATTGTCACTCCACAAGTATAAGTGCTTGTGGGGTATGGAGGACAATGGCCGAGGTTTAAGTCTCTAGGAGAGAGTGAACTTCACGTACATATACACTTAGATTAGGTTAGAGTAGAATTCTATCTTATAAAAAAAAAAAAATCTAGCCTTATTTTAATGAACACATTATTATATTTCAATTTAACTTAGGCGTAAATGCACTTTTAGTCCCTACATTTTGCACTTTTTCCATTTTGGTTTCTATATTTTTATTTTACCACTTTTAATCCTTAAACTAATTAACGCTTTACGTTTAAGTCCTTAACGTCACTCAACCAACAGAAAATGCTGATATGGCTGACGGCACAGTAAAATAATAATTTAAAAATTTATTTTTGCATTAAAAAATTGCCACGTCAGAATTTAAATTAAAAAAATTTAATTTATTAATTTTAACTAAATAAAAAATTAAAAACAAAATTAAAAACAAAAAATCAAGCCCAAAAACACCATAATCCCAGATCTCCTGTCGGTGCTTGTAGGTTTCTTCTTCTTTTTGGTTTTCTTCTTTCTTTTTCTTTTTCTTCCCAAGATTGGTCTCTCAGTTTCTCCGCCTCCATTCTTTCCTTTTCTTCTTGCTTTCTTCTTCTTTTTTTTCTTTCTCCCTCTATCTTGGTGCTTAGCATTCTTGAACTCTCTTTATCTCTTTATTTTGCTCAAACCCAAACCCAAACCCAAACCCATATGCCTCAAGCTCCTCTCTCAAATCAATGGGTCTCTTTGGCATTTTTTTTTGTGGGTTTCTGTGCATATGGTGTTGCTTGCCGTGGTGAGGTGGAGGGCATGGGTTTGTGGGGATCGGTGTAGTGGAGGTCTGAGTTTGTGGATCGGTGTGGTGAAGAGTATGTGGTGATCAGCGTTGAGGTTTGTGGCAATCGGCGTTGAGGTTGGGTGGAGAGTGTGGGTGGTTATGAGTCGGCTGGGTTGGGTAGAGATCGGGGTGGCTGGGGTTGAGGTTGGGTCGGGGTGGGTGGTTATGAGCCGGCTGGGTTGGGTAGAGATAGGGGTGGCTAGGGTTGAGACCAAGTTGGGTTTGGTTGTGGCGGTTGGGATGGTGGGTTGTGGCGGCTGTGATGGTGGGTAGTGGTTGTTTGATTGGTGGAGGTGGTGGTTGGATTTTTGTTTGGGTAGAAAGAAAATTTCTGGGTTTGGGGAAAGAAAATTTCTGTGTTTGGATAATCTATTTTTTCTTTTCTTTGGTGTTCTTGTGATGGGTTTGAGTTCTTGGATGTTGGGTTTGATTTGGGAAGAACATGTTGTTAAATGAAGAACAAGTTGAAGAACATGAAGATCTTTGTTTCTGGGTTTGAAGATCTCTGTTAAATGAAGAACATGTTAAAGAACATGAACAAGTTGAAGAACACGTTGTTAAATTTCTGGGTTTGAAAATCTCTATTTTTTTTTTCATATGTTGTTGTGATCTGGGTCTGGGTCTGTGTTTGTGTTTGTGTTTGATCTCTGTTTTTTTTTTTTTTTCTTTTTTTGTTTGTGTTGTTGTAATCTAGGTTTGAGTTATTGGTTGCTGGGTTTGTGTTCTTGTAATCTGGGTTTTAATTCTTATTGCTGGGTTTGATTGGGAAGAACAACAAGGTGTAATGTTTTTAAGAAAATTAATAATGATAAGTAATATTTTTTAAAAAATTAAATTAGATTTAAGGTTTTTTTTTAATTTTAATAATATTTTAATTGCCACATCAGCGCCACATCAACGCCACGTCAGCTACTAGGGTATTCCGTTAGTTACGTCAGCTTTTCCTATTAGTTGAGTGACGGAAAGGACCTAAATGTTATGTGTTAATTAGTTTAGAAACTAAAAGTGGTAAAAATAAAATGTAGGGACTAAAATGAAAAAAAGTGAAAAATATAGGGACTAAAGGTGTATTTAGTCCTTTAACTTATTAATGGTTAAGTGGAAACTTAAAGTTGAATTTTGCGTTAAATAAATGAGTATTAAAGGCAAATTATCGAACTGGATTATTTGCTGAATGAATTTATGTTCGCATTCTTATTATAGACTTTAAAATTCGGTATTGGGCAGATCAGGAAAAAATTAAAAATCCATATTGAGAATACCATTGCTAGCTGTTAAATAATAACATTCCTTATCTCATCCCAACGAGGGTTCTATGGTGTAGTGGTTAGCACTCTGGACTTTGAATCCAGCGACCTGGGTTCGACTCCCGGTAGGACCTCCCTTTTTTCCTTTCACTTTTTGTGTCTTCTTCAAAATTTTTTTTTTTTAATTTTGCTTTTTGGGCCATCAAATAGATTTTGGTCTATAAAATGGGCTTCACTTTAACACACTGGTTCAGTCCCAAACAAATAACAAAGCAAGGCCCATGTTCTGTTCCTGTCAGTTTTCTTCTTCACCCCAAAACTGACATCTTTTTTCAATTTTTTTTTGTTTCTTTGTTCTAAAGCTTGTGAGGTTGTTTCATATTTGATAGAATTTACTGGGTCTTGTATATGAAATTATTAATATGGGTAAGTGTCTTGTTTTTTAATGCTTTGGATGATTCCCTGTAATCTTATACAAGTTAGTTCCTTTTGTATGTGAAAGAGTTTTATTTAACATGCATTTACATGGGTAAGCATCCATTTATTCAGAAATGCCATAATGCCAACGTTAAAATTTACTATGTGTTTGAAACTACAAGGGTTTGAGGCTTTTGTGAATAAAGTCGGCATTTTTATATGTTTAGAGCAAGTGGGTCTTCGAGATCCAGCTCAATGATTGAGTTACATGCTTGTTTTAAAACATTTTAGTTTTTTTCTTAATGGGTTGAGACTGAAATTTTCCTTTGCTGCTTCTATTTTCTTCAAGTCTAAATAACCCATGAGAAAATATCTTATTAGATAGAGTTGGAATGGGGTTCTTTTTTGGTAGACAAAGTTTTGTACTTTCTGGTTTTCATGGGTGTTTTACAGAAATGAAAGCTTTGTTGGAGGTATTTAAATGAGAGTCATTAGTAGTGCTTAGTCCTTTTTGGCTCGGGAAAAAGCCTCTTTATGTTTGTTTATTTATCAAATGACGCAAACTCAAGCTTGGTTTTAGGCTTGGCCATTAAAAAATTCAAGCTCAGGACTTGAGCTTTCTCTCTTTCTGATTTTGTTTGAGTGGAAAAATGCTTTGTAAGTTTTTATTTTTCCTTTTTTGCCTGAGTTGCTAGATAGTTGTACTTTCCATGCTTTATAGTTTGTCTCTTTGATGGGTCCTTAGGACCTTAGCACACTGCCTATAAGCTCTGGTTTTTTGTATTCTTTCAAGTTTTTTTGAATGGAACATTATTTACTTATAAAAAAAACAAAAAAAATCCAAGCCCAAATATTATAATGTGTTCATGAAACAACTCATGAGTATGAGACTTGATTTGAGTATATGTAATGTTATATTTTATATGTATAAATGTATAGTAATATACTTATATATATACTTGAGATTGGATTGTGCAAGTTTGTAAATAAGTTCATAAGATATCAAATTAACATGTTATTTATTGATAATTAAAATAGTCAATTTGCAGTAAAAATTCCGTACTTGTTTTTTACTATACAATGTTGGTGAATCTTATTTCATAAGTTCTTAAGCGAAAGTTAGTTTATCTTATCTCAAATGATAAATTTTCAGCTATAATTTAGTTATTAATTATTAGCACATATTTTCATATCCCATGAGGCCATGACCGCATCCATGCGGATCTTGTCTCATGAAGTGGAAGTTGCTAGTACGAATCTCACATTCCCTCTCCCATTGGGGCCAAAATTCACCAATACAAACATCACTATTGTTATAAGAACAAGCAAATCACTGGCATCATCCGCATGGCAATGCCTCACTGTAACAAAATTACAAAGCCACACTTTATTTATGACCATAGATGTTATTTCTTACCAATTCTCCTGTACCACTTGTTTACTGCTCCACCTCATTCACAACACCACCACCTTGCCCTGTTTAAGCTGTTGTGTGCTTCTGTTTATACAATGCTGAAAAACTCAAATAATTGATAACATGCTAGATAAATTTTTTTTAATTGGTTTATAACATGTTATATGATACATGTTGGCTAGTCCTGTCTTTTTAATTAGTTTTACTGATCTTTCTCATGGTTGTGGAAACAGCTGCTTGGTAAATGTTGCAGCTTTTCTGTTCTCTGTAAAATCCACTGTTTTTACTTCAATGGATAAAAATCAATCAATAAATAATTTTTTTTAAAAAAGCATGTTATATGATACATGAGATCCTCAAATATTTGCGGAATTTTGTTTTTCCTATTGTTTGTTGCTTATGATCTTTTGGTGATTTCCCATATAATCTTGTGAATTTTTAATACAATGGTTTCTTTCAGCTTTTGCATATTTGTATGGTCTATCCTTGCAACTGTTTATTTTATTTTGATGACTGTCTTCTTAGAGATTGGGGCACTTTGCAAAATTTAAATCGAGTTTGCACACTCATGGTTATCGTATTATTCTTTTGGTTTATGAAAGGTGTATGAAAATAAATGTTTCTCAAAGTAGAGTTGCCCTAAAATGTGATAATCCCTACTGAAAATCTGGATGCAAAAGGATTGCTGCTTCAGCGGTCAATTACTGTACCCCTGATGGAAAACCTTGTACAAGGAAGGCCACTAAGGAGCTTGGTTATTTTCTTGCTGTCACTGCTCTAGAGATGTACTGTTTCCGGTTGTTTTTTAGCTGCATCACCTTCAAGCTTTTCCAAGGAGATATTTTAGAGGGCGTTGTACACAAGGTGCTGAAGCATGGGGTCTTCTTGAGCTGTGGACCTGTGAAAAACATCTCTCTTATCTGAAAATGCCAGATTACTGGTATGTGGCTGGGGAGTATCCTGTCTTCTTGAATGACAAGCTGTCAAAGATTGAAAAAGATGTTGTGATTCATTTCATTGTGATTGGAACTAAGTGGCTGGAGGTAGAAAGGGAAACTCAAGCATTAGTCAGTCTGGAGGGCGATTATCTAGGACCAATTTCTTAGTGTTAGTGATACTCCCTTTGCATATGTTTGGTTGTCACCTGTAAAAAGGTTTGTGAACCTTGCTGATGTTTTCTTGGCTACTACTTAAGTACAATTAACCTTTGAGTTTTTGTAACCAAGTATTTTGCATGTTAATATAATGTTAGCAACTTGTACTTTTCATCCATTAGCAGGTGTCCAAATGTGTTGTTATTTTGTTAGCAGGGACCCTTTTTTATTAGTGAGGGTCTTCTGTTGCAACTTTGGCCACAGAAGTGCCAGTTTTCACATTCTTACTAAACAAGATGGTAAATGCTAGGCAAAAAGCTTCTTTGCTGAAAATACAATAGATTTGTACCACAAACAACAAGGCATTCCTAATAAATCATGAAGATAGGCACTGTGTTCAGTTTGATGGATCTCTTCATTTATGTCATTGCCTTTTAACTCAGACATGCAATTGTTCATTCATGATTATATTATACTGCTTCCTTGCGAGACCACCAAACCTTCAAGCAGCAGAAAGACTTAAATTGAAAACTGATTACAACATGCAATTGTTCACAACTTCACAAATTAACAAATTTATTCATCATAAAACTTTCTGGGAATTGATTCTAGAGTGGGGTGCTATAAAGTTAAAAAAGGACATCTTAATGAACCAGTTTCAAAAATAAACATCTTGTGATTGAGATAGCACATAGACCTTCACTGCATGTTTTGAACTTTGTTGTGGTCTTAGCATTTTTCCATTTCAAAATAAGAAGGCTCATATCCATAACGCTGAGCAGGGTTTGAAAGGAAACTAGATTTACTACAACTGAACTTGCTCCCTGGTGTACTAGTGATTCATTTGTACCCGCAGACATTTGTGAGCTTTGTCACTATCTCACCAACCTTGGCTCTTGGCTCTTCTTGCTGCACAGGCACCACAAACTGAAATATCACATAGATTGAACATAAAATTTGCTATTCCAGTCCACCACCATGTACTGTTAGAAGAATCAATTCAATGACAGGCTAAAACGGTCAATTCCTTTACGCCTGATGGAGAACTTTGCCACCAGAAAGGCCACCAAGGAACTTGGATATTTTCTTGCTGTGACTACTCTGGAGAGCATGGGAGAGGGTAGAGTCAGACAGCACACTGGAGATGTACTGTTTCCGGTCGTTTTTAGCTGCATCACCTTCAAGCTTTTCAGAGGAGAGACTTTAGAGGGTGTTGTCCACAAGGTCCTGAAGCATGGGGTCTTCTTGAGATGTGGGCCTGTAGAAAAAATTTCTCTCTCTTATCTGAAAATGCCAGATTATCGGTATGTGCCTGGGGAGAATCCAGTCTTCTTAAATGACAAGCTATAGAAGATTGAAAAAGATGTGATCCATTTCATTGTAATTGGAACGAAGCGGCTTGAGGTAGAGAGTGAATTTCAAGCATTGGTTAGTTTGGAGGGAGATTATCTTGGACCAATTTCTTAGTGTCAGTGATACTCCATTTGCATATGTTTGGTTATAACCTGCAACTACGTTTGTGAGCCTTGTTGATGTTTGCTTGGTTACTACTTAAGTACCCTTAATTAACCTTTTTAAGTTTTTGAAACAAAGTATCTGGCATGTTAATATATGGTTAGCAACTTGTAGTTTTCATCCATTAGCAGCTGTGCAATTGTGTTGTTATTTAGTTAGCAGGGACCTTTTTTCGTTAGTGATGGTCTTTTGTTGCAACTATTTTGGCCACACGAGTGCCAGTTTTCACATTGTTTCCTTGAAGCAAACCGAGGCCAACTTGCTGCTGTGTTTTCTTCAAATCAATAACACCATTTTCCCATCAAGGTCCCATTTCTTTTTTTCAACTCCCTCTTGTCAACAACTCCTGTCATTTGTCAAACTGTGGGAGCTAGCTACTGCCTATGTCTTCAAGTGGAAGGCAATAATAAGCCTTTAGCTTTAGCCCCAAAAATTCCAGTATAAAAGTACTACATGACCAAACTCCCAACCTCATGATAGAAAAGAAAGCAAACATCCCTCCAAAACAATAGGAGCAAAAGAGTGCTTATTACAACAAACAAAAAGCCTAGTAGCAGCAGTAAATTAGAACTGTACCACATGACCATATACATTAGTAGAAAAAATTAATGTATGAAAATATTGGGGACATGAAAACCTAATATTTACACGGGATCATGTCAAATCTGGAGTTTTATATTGGTCTTTGTTTTCAAATGGAAAAATGTGATTCAAACATTCAAGTTACTAGACAAGATGGAATATCATTTCGCAGCTTAATTATACAAGGAAGCCGAGGAATCTAATTAGTAAGCTTTTCTTCTTTGGAGCCATTGGAAGGGTCACTGCAATTAATCAACTAATTAGTAAACTTTTCTTCTTTGGAGCCATTGGAAGGGTCACTACAATTAATCAAGGGGGCATCTTTAGCGGACAGTTCCAAAAGACCTACTGTATTCAAGATTTTATAATTGTTTCTTGACTGTAAACGCTGAGCGACAGGAATATTGAACGAGGTCTTTGGGGTTCTTTGCTGCAAATACAAAAGATTTGTACCACAAACAATAAGCCACTCCTAATTAATCATGAACATAGTCGTTGTGTTAAATTTTGAGGGATCTCCATTTATGTCACTGCCTTTTAACTCAGACATACTAATGTTCATTCACAACTGTATTTTATATTTTTATTGCTTCTTAGGAAGACCACCAAACCACCAAGTTGCAGAAAGGCTTAAACAGAAAACTCATGCAACTGTTCACAACCATACAAATTAACAAATTTATTCATCATAAATGTTTGAGAATTGATTCTAGAGTGCAATAAAGTTAATAGAACATCTTAATAAAATAGTTTCAAGAACATGGAAAGCGATCTACTTCCAAAAAAAGAAGAAAAAATAAAACATCTTCAGCAAAATTTAACTGAGGACATAGGCAAAAACAACATCTTGTGATTGAGATAGCACATCAATGCTCCAAGACCTTCACTGCATGTTCTGGACGCGTTTCACAATAAGGAGGCTCATATCCATATAACGCCGAGCACAGTTTGAAAGGCAACTAGATTCACTGGAACTGAACTTGCTCCCTGGTGTACTAGTGATGCATTTGTCCCAGCAGACATTTGTGATCTTTATCACCATCTCACCAACCTTGGCTCTTTGCTCTTCTTGCTGCACGGGCATTACAAACTTATTCAGTCAAATCACATAAATTGAACATAAATCTTGCTACTAACACAACTTACTATTATCAACAAAATAATGACTACCACCCCTACCACCATGAATTGTTAAATAAGTCAATTCTATGACAGGCTGAATCAGTGTCCAAAAGTCATGCAAGTTAAAGTTAAGTCCTAAAACAATACCAACATATCTTATGATGCAGGAGCATGGGGTAAGTTGGGTGACAAATGGCAAAAGAGTTCTTTGAATAAATTGAATATTTTTATTGATAATAAGTCATTAGTTCCTTTTCATATGAGCAATTCTATTAAATTTATTACTTGAAAGTTCTATTGAACTGTCTAGTAAGCTGCAGTGTACAAAAATTGTACTTAACCACCTGCAAGTCTCAGCATCTAGCATCTTAAATAAGAACAGCTATAGACAAAGAGGCAACATCAACGACTTTTTAATAAGTAAATAATTTCATTAAAAAAGAAAATAAAAAAAGAGAACTGCCCAAGAACAGGCTGTATACAAGAGGCAATGCGAAAACAAAAGGAACATGAACAAAAAAAGATAATTAGAGAAGTCCAGAAAATCTAGAAACCCTTCTGCAGAAAACAAAGAAGTTGGTGAAGTGAGTCCACTCATATATGTCTTCAGAAAGAGATATTTCAAATTAACCATACTGATTTCAGCTCCCTCAAAAGCACCAAGCATTCCTCTCTTGCCAAAGGCACCAGATTAGACACAATGGCGCCATATCGTCCCACTACCTCCCCTGCCAACCCACCCCTCCTTCCATACCTCTAACACATCCCGCACCATTAAGGGCATGACCCAAGAGACACCAAAGAAGCAAAATATCACTGCCCATAGGTCTGAAGCCAGTAGGTAACATTAATGTTTAAACCACCCAAAACTGAATATTGTAACACTCCAAGTCCTTCAACCCCAAAAAAGGTTAGCCCAATGGGGGAAGGGATGACCAACATTTTTATAAACTCTCCATCACTAGTTCATGTGGCACTCCACCATGCTCCCGCACACATTTTCCCTTTCATACATACAACTCATGACATACATGGCTCTGCTAACAAGTAACAAGTAGAACATAGTTCTGATACCATTTCTTCAAACCTATGGAAGCGCAAGCCACATACGCGCCTAATAGAACTAGTCAAGTGCATATGGGACTTCTCGTAATCACTTATATAACCCAGTTTATTACAATCTAGTTCAACCTAATAAAAACCCGACCCCAACTCAAATGACACTCACTCCTCCAACAAGAATTAATGGAAAAAAAAAGGGTAAAGATCATGGGTTCAAAACCTCCTAGGTGCATGTTTGTCGTAGTAGTGTAATGGGCAACTGAAAACAGTTAAACTTAAATACTAAAAAATATCAAATCTATAATTGCACACAAGACATCCTAGTTTAGAACAGCTAAACAGAACACTCCAAAAACCACATGACTATACATTCCAGTTACCAAAGAACATAAGAGACTTTTGTCTATTTTAACAAAATCCTTAAAAACATAATATATATTTTCAATCCTCAGATTTTCTGTTTTATTTTCCTCAGCTTTCTGAGAGACCAAACACACACACACACACACACACCAAAAAAAAAAAAAAAAACTTACAGCGAGAAATTGAGCAAATTCAGCGGATTGGACTTGTGAAGGATCCATTGAGAGAGAGAAAAAGAGAAAGATTGGATTTTTGTTCAGTTGCTAAAACCGTCAAATCTAAGAAAACCTAAAAGCTTCTGATTCTAAAACCCTAAATACGAAGAACGCGGTGGCTGAGGGAGGTGGGATAATGGGCCCGGTTTCCCTCAAATTTGTGACTGTTTATATGGGCCCAGGGGCAAGGGCCATTGGATTTACATTGAAACAGCCTAGTAAGAGTGTACATATAGGCCCATTGGACTTTACTACATTGGCACACAGTATTAATTGTGAGTTAACCATTCAAAACTTCTTGATATTAATCAATAATCATTATTGTTTATACCCACAAGTAAATAATGAATTCCTGTTGCATAAAATGTTAAGTCAATCGAGCTGAACTGATTTTTTTTGTCATTTTTTTTTTTTACAACAAAAACGTTTAAGGTTTAAATTCCTCAATTGTTTAAGCATACTTGACGACATATAGTAGTTATATGATGAGTATTGTTAATGAGTGCTCTTAAGATAATTTTTAATAAAAAAATTTAAGAAATTTTTGACATTACTTTCATAAGATATATAAAAAGTCGTCAAAATATAATTACTTTTTTTCCCATAAAATATTTGTAAAAAATTTTATAAACCAATAGCCTCAAGTATTTGTTAACTTTTTCCTTACATGATTGAAACAATAGCTTGCTTTGGTGGTTTATAAACAACAATCATTAAGAGGTGTGTTTGGAATAAAGAGATGGAGGGAAGAGGGAGGAGAGGACAAGACAAGGGAACATAGAGCATTAGGTTAGGGTTAGGGTCTCCTCTTTCTCATCCTCCTTTCTCTCTCCATTCAAACATAGATTAGAGATAGTTAAAATAAAAAATAGAGCGTTCCAAAATGTCAAATATGTATAAGGTTTTTGATATCAAATCCTAAAAGATGTATAAAGATTTACGGTCAGATCTTAAAAATGACGTGGAATGATACAAATCATACAATATTTCTTGAAAAAGTTGAAAATTAAAAAATTTGTGATTTTTTTTTTTGGGATATGTGTTGGACTTTTTTCTTCCCCTTATGATTGGTTATAGCAAAGACGATTAAGAGAACCAAGTCTTAGTGTACACTTTATTCAAAAAGATGTTCAAAGCATAAGTTCACCTTGAAGAACAACTTGATCCAGACACTTTCAGTACAGGTCACAACTCTCAAGTCCCAAAACCATTCACAAACTTACTTATGCATTAAGCATAAAACTTGCTTTTTCTTAGACCATTGTATATAGTAAATTATGAGCACATGAACCGTGATACGCCTAAAGGAAACACAAGTCTGTTTTATAATATTGTGAATAATTGTTAGGAAAGGCTCCATTTCTTGTCTACTATCAACCTTTAACTTGAGTAGTCTGTTTTTTCAGGATGGAGGAGGAAAGACAATAAAAAAATGAATCTTGAGATTAGTATCTAATGGCTACTTTCATTGTAGAGAGTGGGGAAGATTCGCGATCATTTGTAAAATAATTAAATAATGATACAGACATAATAATTTCACAAAAAAACTTAAATAATAAATTATTATTAATTCTAATTTAAATTCACTTTTAATATCATTTTTTTATTGACTATTAATAGCTTGGCAACTAAATTTTTTTTGCGCCCATAATTTTATAAAAAAGCATTACACGTATAAGTGAAAAAAAAAAATATGAAAAAGGACATTCATACGTGTTGAGATATGTGTTCTCCAAAAAAAAAAAGTGTTGAGATGTGACTTCAGACATAAGTGAAAAGATTTGTGCCCAAAAGGTCAAAAAGACATTACTTTTGTTGCTGTGGTCTTAAGCAATACTTGCAAACCATGTAAACAAATTGGCTATCTAACATGGAGAGAAAAAAAGGCGACATCTTCGCAACTAAGAAAAGTAGTTGACTCTTCTCTGCTTTGCAATTGTAAGGGTTCCCCTTACTTCTATGGCTTTTCCTTCTAAACAATCATTTAAAAACAAATAATCAAGGTTCAGAAAAAACAAAAACAAAAAATCAAGGTAATATTGATTATAAGAAATATTAAAAAATAAAAAACGTTGCTCTTTAAATCGCTTACCCGTGGGGCTAAAGTGCTGGTTACAAACCTTTATGAGTCATCCATCCATTCATAATCTAAAGCAATAGCTTTTTTTTTTTTGTGAGAGTATAGTTACAGCTTATTATTATTATTTAAAAAGGAAAATTTGAAGGAAGAAAACATGAAAGTAAAGAAAGCTGAGTCACTGTACATTTTGAAACTTAGTGAGTCATTTGAAAAGCCATGAGTCACTGTATGGCTTTGGACTCAAATGTGATAAAAAAAATTCCCTTCCCTATGTTTGGACGGGAAAGGAGAGAAGGTTCCCTGACTTCCCTCCTTTCCCCTCTTCCCCTTCAAACATAAATTGCCTTTTCAAATTTAAAACACTACCAAAGCTTTATATAATACACCAAAAAATTTAATGCCGTAAATTTAGTCACAACTCTTTTGTATGACTGATTATGAGTGATAGAAAAAAAGTGACAGGATTATGTGAAAATAACAGATAGCCAATCATAATTTATTACGCAGGAAAATTGTAAAAAAAGTTGTAACTAAATTTGTGATACTAGAACTACTTAACACAATTATAAGCGCTAGTATGACATGCATCTAAAAAAGAGATCTATTTGGCTTTTAACATTGTAATATAATTGCTGTTAAAACAATTAAATTTATATATTTTTAATAGCTTAAATTTATATATGACTCAGCACAGTTTCTCAAGCATAGAAGCAGTCGGTACAATCCAGATTCAGGTTTGGTGTGGTAGTCAAATTAGGCCAAAAATAACAGAGTGATTAAGGTTTTTATAATGTGTAATTAGTCAAATTATACATTCTTCTCACATATAAGGAAGTTTCAAATATGTGTTCCCCTGCATAAGACCCATATTTATGAGGGGGAAGGCTTAGTGCACCCAATAATTTCTTATGCTGGAGGTACTCAGAACTCAAAGTTTAATTTGCAGCTGAACCCCATTTGCAACTGCATATATAACCTCTCTTTAGATAGACACATCTCATTCTATACACACAATTTTACTTGTGGTTAATTTAATGTATTTTTTTACTGCAAAGAGAGCAGGTAAGCATGACAACAGCTGACCTCAACTTAGTGGTACTATTCTACTAGTCTACTTCTATCCAACATGGCAACAACCCCTTTTTGAACAATCAGTTGAATTTTGGATATATGAACTTTGAAAAACAATCCTTCATCAAAGTCTTTTCCAAGGTCCTCCAACTAATCAAATATATAATACAGAAATGCTACTGCCAATTATCTTTGACTGATTGTTTACACATCAGAGAGGTGTTAGTATGTGCTTTGAACTACCATGAAGACAATTAATAAATTCTGCCAATGACAATTTACTTTATAACTTGTTTAATCATACGATATTAGGCATTGAAAAACAATAAGCTCAGAGATATATAACATTTTTACAATTGTTAATATAGTTTGTTTTGGTTGATGCATAACGAAAGTAAAAATAATGTTACTCCAATTATAATAAATAAATATCAACGGCTAGATGTGAAAAAAAAATTTTAATTTAAGTGAAAGTAATTTTTTTTTAATAAAAATAAATAAATACCAGCTGTTGTGAAAGAAATTGGCCTTAGCATTGCTTATTGAAAAATGAAAAGGAAGAGATATGAGCTTTCTTTAGTTGTCAAACATAATATACAAATGATATCTGGTTACTATTGTGATACAATCCCAATCTTTTTCCCTCTGCCCCCACCAATTTACAAAGACCATAAAAAAGCATCTCTTTTCTTCAACAACCCCAGCCACCCATCTCTCTTACTCTCACCCTCTCATGGCTATAAAAGCTCAACATGGCTTGCTTGATCTCAACTCATTTGTGTTGACTGAGGCCAAGTAGTAAAGACTAAAGAGAGGTCTTGATCATATGGACAAGTTAAGTTTTACTCAGGAAGGTGTAACCAGAATATTGCCTCCTGGTTTTCGCTTCCAGCCCACTGATGAAGAGCTTGTCTTCCAGTACTTAAAATGCAAGGTTTTCTCATGCCCATTGCCTGCTTCAGTCATTCCTGAGATCAACGTTTGCAAGTTTGATCCATGGGAATTATTGCCGGGTTAGTGAAAAACATTATCATTCTAATAATAATTTTGAATTTTTATTTTTGATAATATAATAGTTTTTGACTTTTATAACTATTTTCCCAGCTTTATAGGTGTAAGCTCACTGCTCATAAACTCACTAACCAGTAATAAAACAATAACTCTAGGGACACAAAATTTTGCACAATTATTTTCCCAACTGCTGAGTAACATATTGTAATTGATACGTAATAATACAAGTGATTAAATAATACTGCCATGGGAATGACCAGTGGTTTGTCAAATAATTTGTAAGTTGTTTGTTATTATATATGAGTGTATATATATATAAAGTAAAAACTAGTACTGCTAGCTTGTAATAAAAAAGCATGTTAAAAGTTATTGAACTTCACACCATTTGCAAGGTTGCATGCATGCATGGGTTTACATATATATCTTGACCTTGTTAAGTAATAATATATGGTTGTTTATTTACTCCTGCATGGTACGTATGAAAATGAGCTGCCTTGACACTTGTAATATAGAATTAAAGCATAGAGTTTATATGTATGTGTAGGTGAACTCGAGCAAGAGAGGTACTTTTTCAGCCAAAAGGAAGCAAAATATCCTAATGGAAACCGAACCAAAAGGACAACTAATTCTGGTTATTGGAAGACAACTGGGACAGACAAAAAAATTGTATCTCCAAGAAGAAATCATATTGTGGGAATGAAAAAGACTTTGGTTTTTTATAAAGGGAAACCTCCCCATGGGTCTAGAACTGATTGGATCATGCATGAATATCGTCTTGTCTATGCAGAAACTACAGGGTGCACTTTTCCACATATACATAACTCAATCCAGGTGAGTTCCATCCACACGATCTTCTTTATATATAAATACATTCCTAGCAAAATTGTACTTAGTGCCCAAAAATCCCACTCCTACACTACAAGGTTTGTGAGAGATGATTGGTAGGCTATTGAACTCTTGAAAAGTTTGCACAGAGCTTACATACATACTTAATAAAATATATATATATATATATATATATTTATAGTTACTCATATTTTAGTCAATCCTCTATATAGAAACATCCCTTACACATTTTTATCACTTGTGTGAATTTATTAAAACTTTGGTTTACCTTCTGGCAGAACTCTTTGGTCCAAATGGAAAATTGGGTTCTTTGTCGCATTTATTTGAAGAAAGGAAGTGTCTTGAAAAACAATGACATGCTGATTAATCAAATTAGCTCAAACAACAAAATCGAGAATGTTGGGGTGGCACAACCTAGATTCTTTAACTTTATGTTGGGATACAAGTCTAGTTTGCCTCTTGCTTCTTCAACTTCTTCGTCATCATCTTCAAGTTCCAGTACTACGACTGAGGTCTCTTCTAGTGGTGCAGATCATGAAGAAAGTACTAGTGCCCGCACCACTTATTGATCTTTTAACTAGAAAAGAGCAAGTAACTCTATTAATTTGTTTGTGCTAAATGAATATTGTTGAAGAAAAACATATAAAAAAAGCTAGTACTTTGATGGAGGAGAGATTAGTCAGGAGTAAGAAATGGCTGACTTGCCATTCAACTTAAATGAAGCTAATTAATTAATTGCTTCCACTGTGTATGTATCTAAACAATAGTATGCTTATGCCTGTTATAATATGATATATGTTCCTTTGTTTTATGAAGCTGTTTTTGACCAACCTTCTAGAACAAATATTGAGAGGGAGGAGTTGGGAAGAGAGAAAAATTAAAAAAAAAAAAAAAAAAAATTCATCATCATCTTTTTTGTTCAACAGAAACTTTACAAAAATATCCAATTGACTCTTCTACCCAATGGGATTGGTTGTTGAGAGAGAAACACATCTAACACCCTCACCAACTCCTAAACCTAATGCAATGACATCCTTACTCCTAAACTGAAGGAGCTTAGCTTATTTCACATTCTTATGAAAAATGCTTGATCTCCTTCAACCTATTCTCTTGATCATTACCATTCATGCACTCATGCAACGTAATGGGCTTCTGGTTCACTACAAATGTTAATGTTTAAATAATTAAATTTATTATCTACTATAGAGAACTTTTGGATATATAATACTTTTTTTTATTTTTATAAATCAATAGTTAGGTGGAGGTATTTGAATTTGTAATGTGTCCGTTGGAAGCACAAGAAAGTACTATCTAATTAAGCTAAAGACTCTCAGTAGATATATAATAATTTTTCATGATTATTAGAGTGTATGATATTCCATATAATAGGCTACGTACATTCACTTGAGAGAGTCTAATTCCATATGTGAAGAAGACTGCCAGACTATTAATTAATTAAGTTAATTTGCATCTTTTATTTTTTTTAAACTTTTGGAATGAATAATAATTTATTAATTATAAATATACATGAGAGTTAGGCCTTGTTGCAATTCTAGGTATCTAACTTTTCATATTAAAAGGTAATTAATTTTCTGAAGATAGTGATATAAAATAAAAAGGATGGAAAAAAGAATATAACGCGTATATCAACTTTGTATAAAGAAATTCTTTTTTGAGGACCATACCTAGAATAAGAACTAGAAGATTTGCACATGGGTTTCACTTCAACTTCTCGGCTTATATATCCGTCTCTAACAAAAGATACCGTAGAAAATTAAATACCCATTAGGTATTTTGTTGTGTGTCTTTTGCTTCATACATTTTAAAGTCAAAGTTAGATATCACAACAAGGTGGAGTGCGATTGGATCATAGGTGCTTCATTCTCTCTTCAAGGATGGGAAAATTTGTATGGGATGGAACCATATTGCATCCATTATGGGGTGGCATTGGTGCTAATGAGAGTAGTAGAAAGGTTGAGAGAGAGAGAGAGAGAGAGAGAGAGAGAGAGAGAGAGAGAGAGAGAGAGAGAGAGCAATTTAACAAATTAACCAATTATAAATTTAGATTCATTACCCGTTAATTTCCCCTAAAACAAAATGGTGAGGAAGTGGAAACCTCAAGGACAACAATCCAAGAAAAAAAAAAAAACCACTATAGGGGCCGGTTAACCACCAACCTTAAAGAAGATCCACTATTAAGAATTGAAGTTCTTACAATAAATGTCAACCATAACTTTATTGCTACCTTTAGTAGTAACTTACATGATCAGATGTTGCTCTAACCTAGTTGGATTCTTCTACTATGGATTTCCTTCATCAATCACGTTCATGACTCAAAGAATCTCTCAAGGATTTGATAACCATTAAAAAAAAAAAAAAAAAAATCCTTGGATGACTTTGTGGCTTTAGCCTTGGTTTGCATTATGGCAACAATGACACTATAAAAGATAGTTCTCTATTTGCTTTTGAACTCATAGGTTAAATAGGTGGAGGCTAGGGTTTTCTCTATTAATAGCACAAGCTTTTTTTGCCTCTCCAAACTTCTAAAAATCATGCATAATGGATCTTTATATAGGCACTCTAATTAGGATTACAATAACTCACCTTAATAGCCGACTTAATGTAAAACAAATACAATCAAAACAAAATTCATGATACAAGATCAATTAGGACTCTGTTGAGGTTGCTATCACCAAAGATAGAAACATCATTTCTTTTGAGAAGCTCTTGTTTCTTCAACTTGATCTTGGAATGAACATCTTTAACACACAAGACTTATAGTTTGGTGGAAGACACTAACCATTGCACTAAGTTTGACCTCTTATGATATTATGATATGTATAAATAAATTAAATTATATTCACCCTTAGGGTAGGTCAGACAAAATCCATTCTTATCCCAACCCTTTTTTGTGTAGGTAAAATCCATGTTGGGTAATTTGGAGCGGGACAAGGAATTTTGCCACCCTACCCAAAGTTCAAGCAATGCTTTAAGGGGTATTACAATCTATTGAGGATTAGTCTTTAATTTCCTGTTTAAATCTCTTCTAGATGCGTGGGTTTAAATTAGCTTAACTGGTAAAGTCTCTGATGGTTGAATAAGAAATCTGGGGTTCAATCCCTGCCTACACAAAAAACCGACTGGTATCTTATTAGGTTCTTGGATATATTGGAACTAAGTGGTAAGAGAAGAAACGAGGAAGAAGAAGATAGTTACATTCGAGGATAACGAGCCTCCAAAATATGGGGAAGGATTAGAACAGCGTTTAGCTAATTTCTTTCATAACCTGTCATTGATCCTTTCAGCTATTAGATACAATGCAATTCCATATTTCCCCCCCAAAGCTAACCACTAACTAATTGCATATCAGTCTCAATAGTAACTTACTAAACAGTGTAACTAACTGAAACAGTAACAACTTACTGAATCGCATAGTAGCACTAATCTATAAGACTCACATGATATTTTAGTACATACACATATAGGCACCAGCTAATATAGCTAGTTTTCTAATATGTATTGGTCTGATAATAAAGAGCATACACATATAGGCATTAGCTAATATAGCTAGTTTCTTAATATGTCTTAATTTGATAATAAAGAGTTGCATATCAGTCTCAATAGTAACTGACCTAGGGTTCGTTTGGGATCCTCTTATTTTACTGAAATTGAAAACTTTTTGTTGAACGTACTGTAGATAAAGATAAAAGTTAGCTGAAATAGTACAGCGGGACCCATGAATAGTACTAAAAATAAGTTGAATAGTAAAATAAGTTAACAAAAATAATTTTTGCCAAATGGATACTTAATAGTGTAAGTAACTGAAATAGTAACAACTAACTAAATCTCATAGCAACACTAATCTATAATACTCACATGATATTTTAGTACATACACATATAGGCACCAGCTAATATAGCTAGTTTTCTAATATGTATTGGCCTGATAATAAAGAGCATACACATATAGGTATTAGCTAATATAGCTAGTTTCTTTATATATCTTGATTTGATAATAAAGAGTTCCATATCAGTCTCAATAGTAACTGACTTAGGGTTCGTTTGGGATCCGCTTATTTTATTGAAATTGAAAACTTTTTGTTAGAAGTACTGTAGATAAAGGTAAAAGTTAGCTGAAATAGTATAGCGGGACCCATAAATAGTACTAAAAATAAGTTGAATAGTAAAATAAGTTAACAAAAATAATGTTTGCCAAATGGACACTTAATAGTGTAACTAACTGAAACAGTAACAACTAACTAGATCTCATAGCAACACTAATCTATAATACTCACATGATATTTTAGTACATACACATATAAGCACTAGCTAATATAGCTAGTTTTTTTAATATGTATTGGTTTGTTAATAATGAGCATACACATATAGGCATTAGCTAATGTAGCTAGTTTTTTAATATATCTTGGTCTGATAATAAATAGCTATCATCAGGAGCAGACATCATAGGTTAAAACTCTTTCAAAAAAAATTAATAGCAATCATCATGAGCGGACGATATAAATGATGTTTCCTTATAAGTCAAACCACCCAATTTTATTTATTTAATTTAAGAAAATACCTGCGTACGCAGTTTTTTTTTTTTTTTTTTTTTTCCTTGCAACTAAGATTCAATTTAGGAATTAGAGATGCCAAAGGCTTTGTAGCTGAATTGACACATTCTTATATACAAAGCGCTTGAGGATTTAGGGGAGAGATTTCGAATTGCGGGGTTAGCAACATGTTGTAATTATTTCTCAAAAAAAAAAAAAAATTAGGAAATAGAGATGTCCTTTAGTTACTTATTTACAGATTATCTTTTAATGGAACATATTCGGCTTTATGGCTTGTTTGGAAGTTTAGAGAGAGAGAGAGAGAGAGAAAGAGGAGAGTAGAGGGGAGTAGATGGAAGGAGAGTAGAGGAGAATGATTCCCCTCTACATTATTTGGATGTTTTTAAAATTAAGGAGGGGGAAGGGGGTAATTAGCCTTTGAGAAAGAGTAATTTTGTTAATTTAAAAAGGGTAAATTAGGAAATTCATTTGACCAATAACTTATCTACTCTACTCTCCCTCCAAATTTCTCCAATTTGGAGGAATTAAAAATGAGGGATTAGAGGTAGTTGAAACCCCTTCAAACCCCTCCTCTTCCTTCTTTAAAAAATTTCCAAACAAGGTAATTGAATTACTCTCCCTCCATCTACTTTACTCCCCCTCCTTTTTTTAACTCCTAAACAAGCTATTAAGCATCCTAAAATTGCTTAAAGCTGACAATGTTCCATAAGGCTAGTAATCAGCAGAGGCAATGATAAAGGACTGGTAGTCCCGGAGGCCCAATTCATGGGCCTCAGCCTCAAGTGGGTTACGGTTTGAGAAAATGTTCTCAAACTGTGAGCTCCGGAAGTTGTTAGAAATGGCCCCACCATAGCATCTGATTAAACGCATGTTACAGCCACAACATGCATTTGTTTCATATGGCTACTTCAACGAAGGCTTCACAGAAGACTCCTTACAATTCACGAGCACTATTAATAGTACCTTTATTTTTATTTCGTGTGTGTCTGGTATTGGCTAAAAAAATCAGTTTTTTTTATTATTTAGATTATTTTTGCCATTATTCATGAGCCCGACTGTACTATTTCAGCAACTTTTTAGTTTTATTTACAGTACTTTTAGTTTTATTTACAATACTTTCAGCAAAAAGTTTTCAGTTTTAGCTAAATAAACTATTTTCAAACAAACTCTTCAAATGTCAAATTAATCTCTAACTTTGTAAAAATAAGTTAATTTAGTCATTCCATCCATATTTATTAGCAAACGTTGCTTAATAATTATTTTTAAGTTAAAAATTTAACTAAAAGCATGCATTATTTAAAATAAAAAATATTTAAATGGCCATATTTGCTAACAGATTTAAATGAAATGACCAAATTGATTCATTCTGACAAAAGGGATAAGTTGACAAAAATTAAATTGCAAATCAAAATAGAAGTTGAGGGAGTTTTTTATTTTTATTTTTAGGGTAAATAGCAAAATACACCCTTGAAGTTTGGGATTGCTTAGATTTTACACCCTGAAATTTGGTTCCGTTAGCGAAACTCCACCCTTGGTT
Source organism: Lithocarpus polystachyus (assembly GCA_033629205.1). NCBI lineage: Eukaryota > Viridiplantae > Streptophyta > Magnoliopsida > Fagales > Fagaceae > Lithocarpus > Lithocarpus polystachyus. Next base: position 2,344,634 of record CM066171.1, on the reverse strand, counting down.
AGTTTTGGCTGTTAAGTGACACATCATCGTGTTGATGTGTTTTGTTTTTTGCCAACTCATCATCGTGTTGACGTTTGGAGATGACAGCTCTTCCATTTTTTTTAGTGAATTGGTGTTGTTCGGAGCTGAGTTAGCAAAAAAAAAAAAAAAAAAATGTTACCATGATGATGTGCCACTTAATAGCTAAAACTAACCGAGGGTGGAGTTTCACTAACCAAACTTGAAGGTGTAAAATCAAATTTCTCAAACTTCAGGGTGTAAAATCAAAATTTTCAAACTTCAAGATATAAAATCCAAGCAACCCCAAACTTCAGGGGTGTACCTTGTAATTTACCTTTATCTATCTAATTTATATCTATATCTATAATATTTATAAGATAATTTTCCTCTTTGGACTAAATTTTTATGTGGTTCAGAAATACCCTTAAACCTTACGCTTAACAAGTAAAAAACTTGAGGACAACCTCGTAAAAATATATCTCCAACTCTAAATAGGACACTCTTCTACTAATTCATATCTTCAAAATAAACATATCCAAAATTAAAAAAAGGTGGGGGGGGGGGGGGGGGGAATTATGACACTAGGCAAAAAGAAAAAAAAAAAAAAAAAACCTCATTGTACGCGCATAGCGCGTATAATGAGACTAGTTATCTATAACATGATTCGCTTCTTTGGACTAAACTTTTATATGGTTCAAAAATACTCTTTATATTTTAAGTTTAAGTTGTGACAAACTTGGGGACAAATACGTAAAATAAAAACTCACTAACCCCACTACTGCACCACTTTCAATTTTCAAATACACATTCAAATCCATAAAAAAACATGTTAAAAAAACATCATTTACCTCACAATTCATTCCAATTCAATATCTGTGTTCTTTTTAAATTCAAATACTAGGCATTAGCCTACTGATCCTTTAAATAAAAGTTCTTATCTCTATCCTTATCAAATCTTTTCTCTATATCACTATTTTGAAATAGATTTGTACAATCCAACACACCGCGTTGATCACCTTTTCATTGTATTCAAATTTCTTAATCCCTCATCTAAACAAAAAGAGGAATTTTATTTTTCAAAAAAAAAAAAAAAAAAAAAAGCTAAAACAGAAACACACGGTTAAAAAAAAAAAAAAAAACAGCACCCTAAAAAAAACTGCTCTTGATCTCCTAATTTTTAAACTTACCCAAAATTTTATCAACTCTGCAAAACTGTGTACCGATGTTATTTTTGGGGAAAAAAAATACCACCGAAAATCCATCCACCTTTTTACCTATGTTCAACTTTAAACTCCTCATTATCTAACGCGCACACACATGTTTAATCACTATTTTTATTTAAATTCAAATTTCTTACTCTCCCATCTAATCCCAATAAATAAATAAACAAATAGCTATCAGCCACTAGGAGCTTTAAAATCCTTGCTCTATTTGTATATATTTTACTTTCTAGTTTTTACTTTCTTTGGACAAAGACTTTGATTTACTCAATTTCTTTTTTCAATTCATCACCGTTTCTTCATTGAGAAAGATACATTTCCTTTGATGTTGTTTTAATTACTACTTTGTATTTTTTATTGTATTTTCCTTTTCCTTGAACTAATCTCATATTTGATTTAATTTCCTATTATCTATTTTTTTTTTTTATAACTTTTATCTCTCTTTTCTAAGTTCTTCTTACAACTCCATTGATTTCCTCTAATTGTATCTTGTTAAGTTATGATTTTTCACATAACATTTATGTTGGCTTTATTCCTTGACAAAAGGTGTTGTAATTTAATTAATTCATTTCCTTGTATTTTGTGGGATTTAATTGTAATGAGTTTAGTCTTAAGTGGTAAAAATTTGATCGAGACAGTTGAATGTCACATAAGGAGCACATGCCGGAAGCTGAAGAGTCAGTAAGTTTCACGACTCATTTTGCGACTTGGCCAACTTGAAACATGACTCGCGAAACACACTGGCAGCTGGGATTTTAAGTGTGACTTTTATACCCTTCACGCATATTATGTATACTTTCATTACCCACAAAATTGAAAAGAGGCTATTCAGAAGAAAACCCTAAGGTTTCTACAACACACCCACCTGGTTAGAGAGAGCTACACATTCTCAAGAGAGAAATCCTTGTAGTCTCTTCTCCCCCCATCGCCCATTGTTATATCTTGAGAAGAGATTTATATTCAAACACAACTCATACCTATTTAGACTGTAGAGAGTGTTTTGGAGTTTTGGAAGCATTGAGTATTAGCCAAAAAAAGTTGGTAAGGCTTGGCGGTGCAATCTGGCGGTATTGCAGGATTTAGGAAGCTAGTGAAGACAAGACTCCGAGAAGTCCGTTGGTAGCTCGAGTTTGGATGGCTCAAGTACTTTGGATAGATTGAGCTTGAGGGTCTTTTTGGTATCCTTGTACTCCAACTTATTCACTAGTGGATCATTTTGACTTGGAGGGTCGCGAAAAGATTTTTCGTTGAATTTTTCGGTTTCTTCTTCAATAACATATCTTGATATTATCTTGTGTTTGCTATTCTTTTACCCGCTGCCCTTTCCATTTTAACACTACACTTATTTGTTCATCCATACAATTGTTGAGTGTTTAGATTGATTATTTTGCTAATAACGTATATTTCGCATTAAGTGTGTTAAGCATAAAATTAATCAAGCCACAATTAAGAATTAAGGATCTAAACAAGCAATAATGTTTTCACACTATTTGAGCTTTCATATCTCACTATACACCATCTCCTCTTTGAGAAAGGTATTTTTCTATCACTTTTTAAACATTCATCACTCCCCTAGAATTTTGGTGAAAAGTTTTGAACTAAAAAAAAATAATAATAATAAACATATAGAAGAGCTGCTATATAAAGGCTAGTTTTTAATATCCTCTTCTACTTCGATTTATTGAAGCAAGGTGAACTGATGTCTCCAATTTGATAAAAAAATTTATCAACCAAACATCTTTCTGCCCCACATTCTCAAAATATTAGATTTGTTTGAGTTTCTGCTGCACTTTGGTGTTCCACATTAAAAAAAGAAAAAGAAGAAGAAGAATTATTACTCAAATATATCAAAATAATATAAGGAATAAAAGCGCAATCCACCTCCCTTTTTAGAAACGAATACATTAGTGGACAAAAGAGAGAGATATGGGCCCCTCCCCATTACAAGCATCAACCCAGTGGGCCAGCTTATAGGATCTCGTACTCCATTCTCTTTAATTCAAGGTACAAAAAATGAATCCCAAAACTCAAAATCTTCTGGTAACATATTTATATTCGTATAAATCCCTTTTATTGTCTTTATTTATAGCCTAATGTACATTTGCAAAATCTATTTTTCATTATCTTTATAACATTATTATTACTAGAATCTCCTTCAAACAAAACATGTTTGATACCAAGATCCTTAATGGAGTGCATAACATCCTTTTCATGAAACTTGAGTGCTCCACATTATAAGATGTTCATCATTCTTCTCACAAATCCACCTAGTTGTATGGGACCAATTTGAAAATATGCCTTTTTTTGTGCGTAAGTATTTGTAAGTGTGTGTATATATATTATAATTTATTTATATATATATATATATATCTCAGAGTTAAGATATAGTATTTATTGTTGCTACACTCTTATTGAGCCACATTAGCAGTCACATTATTCACTTTTTTTTTTTTCTCTTTCTAAAATTTTATTTTCCCTATTATATATTAAAAAAAAAAAAAACTCTTATTCTTCCTCTTAGTCAACATTAATTTTTACACTTTTTTCAACTTTTTCTTTCCCTCTTTACTTCTTTATCTCTCTACTACTCATTATACGTCTTTATCTCCTCGCTACTTTCTACTAATGTTACACTTCATTCATCATTTTCTTTTCTTATATTTTGACTCTTCTTTTCCCCTATTTTATTTTGTATAAATTTGATATCATTTCTCATATTCAAATCATATTTTCTCCACAAAAAACTGTGAGTACTCTCTTTCTATCTCTCTTGTCAATTTTTATTCTTTCTTATAATTCTGATTAAGGTTGATGGTTTTTTTTTTTTTAATGTGTTTTGGTATTGTGTTTTTTAATTTCCCATTACAAAATCTTCTCTCTCCCTTTTATAGCTTTACTTGAATTTTGATTTGGGTTAATACTTAGTTTTTTTGGAAATAGGAATTTGAGTTTATGTCAAAACACAATCTACATGGATATGAATTTGAATATGCCTACCAATTTTTTGGGTAATAAATTATTATAAAGTCTATCTTTCATTCTTTTTGTTTCATTTATTTATTTTGGTTAAGATAACATTGTAATTTTGTGATGAATTATTATTTTTTATTATTATTATTATTATTATTATTATTATTATTATTATTATTATTCCTTAAGTAATGAAAATTTTGAATAATACATTTGAAACTTATAAAGTTTAGATGTATTTCAAATATAACACATTACAACAGAAGTTAGAAAAATATAGTTCATTTAAAAAAAATATTAATCAAACATACAAAATATACCTTCTCAAAAAAAAAAAAAAAAAATACAAAATATAATAGTATGATTTTTTTTTTTGAGAAAAATATAATAGTATGATATATTTGTACTTTGTAGAGATATAAAGATAAAAAATACTTGTAGAAATCTTTAAAAAAAAAAACTTGAAGTAATTGTTATTTTTTATATATTGTACCTTATTACATAATATTTATATATTCTTACATATAGCATGGGTCTGCAATTAGTTATTAATAATAATGGAAGAGTGAAAATTTGAACTTGGATATCCTTGTTTTGAACATCAGGAGGTACTAGACTACCAGTTAAACTATAAGACGGTTATTTTCTAAGATATTAGGCACCACAAAAAGTATTCATTTATACACAGTTGTTTTGTCTTCCTTAAAAAAGGGAGGAAAAAAATATCCTATGCACATAATTTTTTTTTTTTTGAAAGATAATTATAATAATGCTGCTAATCTCATGACTCAAACTCTTTTACCTTGGACCCCAAGCACTTTGCTATGCACATAATCTTAAAAGGTTCAAACTTTTATGGATTTTGGATTGTGATCAAGCAGTCTATGCTCTGTTATCCTCCATGTCTGCTATGGATATCCAGTCATGACACAAAGCTATGTTGTCAAGGTCTAATAACAAGTTTATCGAGGTCTGGTGTATTCCTCTCTCATTGGCCATGGCCGTTTACTTCATTTTTCAGGTTGTGGGCCAATTAGTAATTTTTTTTTTCCTACTAAAAAAAAAAAGTTGAAACCTTCTTAAATTAGTATATTCCAAGAAGGATAGCCTGTGATACAAAATCAACCATAAGAGTCTGATGGTACGAAAAAGGGTACATCCTGTCACATTACTAAAAAATTTTAAATGATTGCAATATTAAGTACATCTCTAAATTTGTAATATTTATTCCGAACCACGAAATAATTTTGTTCGTAATGTAGAGAGTTTTGGTTAAGTTCAATGTAAATAAGGTCCGTCGCTTGCAAATGGTTGGAATATAGATGTCTAAGGACCAATGGCTATTGTAGCTCCTCCAGAAAATAAATTTGTAATATCTAATCCAAACCATGAAATAATTACGTTTAAAATAAAGAGGGTTTTGGTTAAGTTCAAAGTAAATAAGACCCATCACTTTGCAAATGGTTGGAATATAGATGTCTAAGTACCAATGACAATAGTAGCTCCTCCAGATTTTCAGCATCTAGATGTATAACAGCACTCATTAATTTCCCCATGGGAATAAAATGAGGTTGCTAACCAATTTTTTAAAGATAAAGATATCCTAATACAGGAGTTGGCAGTTTCTATGTTACAAGGGTTATGAATGAGCATACATTGACTCTTTCCACCAGTAAAGCAAGATCATTTTCTCCACAGGTAAAGCCATGAAAGCAAAGAATTCTAAATTTGGAAGTCAAGGAGATAGTCCTTGTCCTTCAAAGCTGAGTTGCAAATACTCATCCTTTCCTATATTAGTCCCCTCAACACCTGTAAAAAAAAAACAGAAAGAACAACGAACCAATATTTTCAATGTTGCTATTTATAGCAAACCCCATCTTTGAACCATGCTTTCAAATTCTCAAACTCTTAACATCATCATTTTTCTATCAAACCTTCTTCATACCCAACCCTCAGTTTTTTCAAACCCCCTCTTCTTTTCCTACATTTTGTTCTGATAAGCAATGGGTATAGGGAGTTCAAAGCTCAATCCAGAAAGGGAGGCAGTACCAACCAAACTCCGTCCTATCATTCGCCGTTTTTTTGAGCAGATGAGACGACGTAGACATGCTGACATGTCCAAGAAAGAACTACTTAAAGAAGAGGTGGTAGACGATGAAAATTCCCAGGCTCAATCTCTACAAGACAAGGAGAGAAAGAGCACAAACTCTTCATTGAATGGGACAGTGCCAATAACAAAGGAAACACCCAAGACTCGTTTTCTACCTGAAGAGGATAGCAAGAGCAACACCTCTTCATTGAATGAGACTCTACCAATTTCAAAGGAAACGCCAGTAGAGGAAAAGAAATTGGAAGTGTCACCCGTGCCGGAGTCCGAGTTTGAACATGACACAAGTAAAAAGCCTAAGGAGCATAAAGATGAGAAATATGCAAAAAAGGGTGGAAACGATTGTAAAGATGAAAAAGAAGAAAAAGAAGAGGACAAGGTGGTTGAGAAGACTGTGGTTATAGAGGATAAGGTTGTGGTGGTGGAACAAACAATGGCGGGTGAGGAAGAGGAAGAAGATGAGGAGGATGAGAATGATAAGGTTAGATATGTATCCCCTGGATCACCAAGTTTTAGGGTATATTGTGTCCCATATGAAGAAAATAACGAGGAGGAGGGTAAGTATTCTTGAATCTTTGAGTCGACACTCATGTTTTGTCTATGAAATTTGGGAAGGCAATACAAACGGGTGTTATAATGTGTGCAGGTAAGGAGGACAGCGTGTACACAAAATGTCTCAGTGGTGAGAGTGCTGAGAGTGCAGAGAGCATTGTATCAGTGACTTCTGATGAGGTATGCATTATAAGCTCTCTCTCTCTCTCTCTCTCTCTCTCTCTCTCTCTCTCTCTCTCTCTCTCTCTCTCTCTCTCACACACACACACACACACACACACACTGATTACAAAAATGGTAATGATAAGGATTTTTGTAACCACATTTTCTTGCAATGGTGTACTTTAGGCCCAGGAGACAAAGACAAAGAAGAAAACAAATAGAGGAAGGCGATTCACAAAAGCCATCCGAAGGAGTGGACCTGTAAAGAATTTGTTGAATGTGAAATCATGCTACTACCCGAGTTGCTCTGGAAATGAAAGAGCTCGTCTTCTTGCAGAAAAAGCTTGATTACACTCTAGGAAGAATGAAGACAGCTTTTTAATTTGTTTCTGCTTTTTTCTAACTTCATAGGATTTTCAGGGTTTCCTCCGTAGTTCTTGGTCATGAATTAAGTTCTTTAGAGAAGATAGGATTGTATATGTAATCAAAGATTGAGTCACTCTATCAACAGTCAGTGATAGGATGTAACCTGATTCTATTTATTCTCCATGTATTTAAGTGCTACATTAATTTTTAGTAATAGCACATTTGCCAGCAATTCCCCTACATCTTCCACATGTAAGATTTCTCCATCCAACAAGTTTCATGAAGAAAATTGAATATAACAAATACTGGAGTTCAAATTTAACATGAAAAGAAAGATTAAATGCAAAATCAAGATGGTGTATTGTTGATTGGGCTGAGGACAAGGTTTGAAGTAGTCAAAATTGAGCCAAAAAGAAGAAAGAATGACACAAAATTATCTAAACATATCTTTTATTTTTTTCAATCTTATATGAGCAGTAGTTAGTTCCTCTAAATAGCAACAAACACCACATGCAGGATTCGGATGACTAACATTACAGCAGAATCTTCAAACATATTATTAAAAAAATATAACAATTGCACATAAGAAACGAAAAGAGATGCAGAACAACATTATTTCTAGACTATCAGAACCAGTAATGTAGCAAGTAGCAACAAATCCATCGAAAAATATATATAAATGCCAATACCAAACATATTACAAGAATTTCACCCCAAAATAGAAATACAAACAAAGGAAAACCTAGGACAAGACAATATAAGGTTAACACCTTATGACTGACCAATATAATCAGAATAGCAGCAGCTGATTCATTCTTTTTGACATTTACGCCAAAAACACAGAAACACACAAGAAATATATGAAACAAACACTTACAAATATTAATAGTTCATGGTATATATCTAACTAGTCAGAAGGGAAGACAGATGCAAGGAACTCCTCGTCCTCCAAGAAAATTTGCAAATTCTGGAACTTCATTAAAAACCTTACTGCTTCCTCATTAAATTCCACCATGAAGGCCAGCTTGATCAGTTCAGAGAGTGCACCTATATGATCACTGTTTTCCCATAACACACCCTCAGATATTGCTTCAGAAAAATATGTAGCATATTCCATTTGATTCTTATATCCAGTAGACCTGTCCAACTTCTGTGTGAAAAACTTTGAAGACTCTCTATCCCAGCATATCATCCGGCTTGCTCTCGCATTCATGATCTCCCCTGAAGAAAGTGATAAACTGTAGTTTACAGTTATTGGTTCAACTATCTCATGGAAAGTAATATTCAGAAGCCCTCGGATAATTTCATGCCTCCTTTCTGCTTCCATTTTCATCACAGGATTTGCTAGAAAACCAAGGATGAGCATAATCAGTTCTTTCGTAATTAAATTCTCCTTTGGATTCACCTGATTGAGTTGAGCATCATCCACTGTGTATGATTCTTCCTTCTCTACAGACTCAGATATAGTGCGAACACCTATCTTCCTGTAAATGTCAAACAACTTCATCTGAGGTAAAGAAGGCTTGCTTGGTCGAGGGTACCAGACAAATAGAGATTGGGCAGAAAACTGTTCGAAAAGATCTTGCAGCTGAAGATCATCAGCAATAAAAACATCACGCTTGTTGAACAGCAAAACTTCATCCGAGCCAGAAGCAACCGGCAATTTCACCAGCTTCTCAGTGAGAGTTTTCTCAGTCTTTTCACCCCAGTGCTTCAAAATATACCCCCAGAACTTAAGACAGTCATCATGTGACAATCGACGTCCTGAACTTTCCCAAACCTCCCAAAGCTTACAGTAATCAGCAACTGAAGGATTCCATTTAACATGGAAAGCACGCGAGAAGAAGTTAAGTAACTTTTGCTCATAATATTTGTCAAGAACTTTCAGCTGCGAATTGAAGAGACCATCCTTATCATGCAGAACACATTCACAGGGGCTGACCCACTCTCCATTCTGACTTCCATATGGAATCCATATCCCTTTTGCAACTTCACTGTCTGGATCCCAATTAAATAGACTCAAGTAATTATATATTCGAACTATAGTAGGCAACTGAACATGGAACTCAAGGTGGCTGGCAATCAACGAGCATCCTTCTTCAACATCAAGGATGACTCCTATTGCCTTGAGCTCTTCTTTGTACAGTGAAATATTAGAACCATAAAAATCTTCATCAATAAAAGGCCCATCTGTCCGCTCCAAATAAGAGCCCCACCTAGGATCGAATAATAAGCACTTTTCTGGAGGCCTATAACCTTTAGTGGTCTTCAACCATTTTCGAGAAATTTGGTTTAGGAAAGGATCTGGAAAGGAGTAATTCACTCCATTTAAAATCCATATGCATTGCAGCAATGAAAACACATTTTCATTAGTTATGCGGGCAGGATCCGTGGGAAAGTGAAGAGCAGCTGCTACAAACTTCGCACCATCTTTGAATTCAACAATAACCCCCATGTTCTTCAGCTCTTCCTTGTATTTATGAATGTCCTTGCCATAATAGTTGTCACTATCATCTAAGAAAGGGAGGTCAACAGTAATTGGTAAAATTGACTGCCAACCTGGCCCAAGCAGAATGCAATCTCTCGGAGATTTCTTATCACCACCCCTAGTCTGCAACCACTTAAGGTCACGTATGTTTTTCCTAAGATCTGGAGGAAACACATATGCATTATCTTTTAGCTGTCTACAACATGAAAGAAAAGAGAGAACAAGTTCTTTAGTCATGGAAGATGCCTCCCGCTTGAATTTGTCAGCAAATTCTTTTACCACCACCTCAAAATCCACCTTCACCCCAGTTTGCTTCAACTCGTTTCTGTAAGAGAAGATACTGCTTCCATAGAAATCATGATCAATCAATGCAAAACCTTCAAAAACCTGTAGAATGCAAACCCATTGAGGGTCGAACAAGAAACATTCTCCAGCAAACTTGTAACCGAGATTCGTCTTGAAGCATTTCACACCACTCAATGCCAGAACAAGTTTGTTAGATGATCCCAGATGACGCATACATTCAAGTATCAAAAGAACAGCCTCAGCTTTCAGAGATGAACTTGAAGGTAATTTGAAGTTGTCTACAATGAGCTTATAACGTTCATTGAAGCCAATTACCACACCAAGCGACTTGAGTTCCTCTCTAAAAGAAAGGATTTCCTCTCCAAAGTAATTTTGATCGATGAAGGGGATGCTACTGATTTGTGACGCAGTTTTCCATTCCTCATCAAACAAAACAGATTCAACTGGAGACCTGACACCGCACCATGTCTTTAACCATCTCTTATCCTTGATACTGTTGATGAACTTATCCTGAGGAAGAAACTTTTCCCTCAAAAATCTGATGAAATTTAGTACAGACAGCACTTGGTCCCTGCTTAAAGTGGAGTATTCTGTGAAAGACATAAGACGCTTTCCAATAAATTCACATGCTTCTCCATACTCAGACATGACTCCAATTTTCTTCAGCTCCTCCTTATACTCGTTTATTCCATCACCATAAAAATTTAGATCAAGCAACGGAACATCAACAAGCACAGATCCGTTCTGCAAAATGTTTCCCAGTGAAGAGGAAAGCATGAATGACTCTGAAGGTGGCCGGTAACCATGACAGCCACTAGTAGTAATTTTCAGCCAGCTACCTTCCTTTATGCATTTCAAGAACTTCTTGGGAAGGCCAATTTCTTTACGTTTCATCTTTCTAATCCAACCCAACAGCAAGAATGCATTTTTCTTGGTGAGTGGCGATGATACTGTAGGAATTGCAGCATTAGGAGGAGATATATTAGGGATATCAGAAGCTACAACATAAGTTTTGAGGAAATCCAAGAGTGTTTCTCCAGAAGCATATTCATCAGCAAAATAGCCTGGTTGCAAGTAGTCTTCTGCTAACTCAACGTAGCCTTCATTTTTCCATGGATTTGAACCAATCAATCCCGCCCATTTGCTTCCCTTGGCAGGGACAAGAACCCCCTTCCTGTGACTCTTTAGATTTCCATAGTTATCCACAAGTGGCATAGAATCACATAAAACACCAACCTCCTGTTGGGAAAGAAAACACTTTCGAAGCGAGTGGTACAAGAAGTGAACAAAGGCAATGGCACGCTTCTGGCAGCTATTGAGATATTTATTTAGGTGAAGTGCATATTCATAGACGCTCATAGGACCAACCTTCACATAATCTCGTAGCCACACCAACACCGTATCCCTCTTAGAGAAGACCCGAATAGCTTCTTGTGTGCTTTTCGGCCAAAAAAAGTAATTGGCTGGGCATTTGAATTCCTTGTTCCAATCAATCAGCCATGAGATATGATCTGAATGACGGGAGAAGGACACCACTCTGTCACGACTCAACTGCTTGGATTCATTTATGCTGCACAAAGACACATCACCATAAAGATCCACATATTTTATTAGTGGAATGTCCTTGATTTTGGTTAATTCAAATTTGAACCTCCAGTTATCAGAAATAAACAGTAAAAGCTCCAAGTACACGTCCTCTGACACTCCTTTAACAAGCTTAGAACTTTGGATGCACTCTGCGTACCATTCGTTGTTGACTAGTTCCACACCCAAGAAATTCAATATGCTATCATATTCTGTTCTATCAAATGAGGAGCTCAAAATGTGCTTTCCATGTGATGAAAGATGAACCAAGCTCACCTTTTGCTCCCTTGCCTTTTCCAGAATGGTCCAGAAAGCAGGCATAAGCCTACCAACTTCACGAGGTTGATGGAAGGACTTCTGCTCCGTGTATGACTCACTTGGAAGAATACTTTTTTCAAGAAGCTTTGATTTGATGGACTCCCTGACAACATTCAACTCTTGATAAGAAGAGCTGTTGATGGGAATGAACCTGAACATGGGAGCCAAACTAGACACTGGTGCATTCACGGAATTTATAACTAGTGAATCAAAAGCATCGATAAAAGCAGAGGGCACGCAGTCAAGAATCCCTTGGTTCCACTTGTTGTCCAAGAGAATTGTTTCCCTTGATGAGGCAAGAAGAAAATCGGCCTGAATTATGAAGGGAAAGTTAGTAACCATCTCTGTAGGAAGAAATGCATAGATCCCAGGTGAGCTCATTCCCCTGTGGAGGCGCTCATGAAAAGGAAAAGCCAATGTGATCACCAACTGTTCAACTTCCATTCTCCTTTCCACTTTGTTTTCCTGCCTGACAGGAAACTTTTGCTTCCACATAAAGTAGCTGCATTCTCCTTCATACTCCTTATCCTTCTCATTGGCAGAGAGATGGAGCGTGTAGGACATAGCATCAATGTTCTTCCTCACCACCAATTCAGTCACACTTGTAATTGCTATTGCACTTACTGTATTCAGCCTAGGATCCTTGTTATGTTCCCTGACTGAAAGCTGCCTAATCTTTGATAGGAACAATAGAACTTCAGGATGAACATTTGAGAGCTGCTGCTTCACAGGTTTGACCTTATCGAACTTCAGAGGTAAGACTATTGTTGTTGTCGGAAGAGTAGTCCCAGAACCATATATTCTTTTGATGTCAGAAAGAGTTGGACTCTCCTCGACCCATTCAGGAACTATGTACCCGAGATTGCAATGTGGACAAGGCTCTTCATTAAACCGTATCTGATATCCATTGCTGAATATGCATGGCTGAGAACTAACCAGAAAGACGCTCTTAAATCCAATTCCTGCATATTAACAGTAGAATAAGCTAATTAGAGCACTAAGAGAACAGCTAAATTATCCTTTTCTTTCAAAATAATTGAGTATATAAAACAGAACACTCTGCATTGACATCTTAAGATTAGAATAGAAGTCAATTTACAAGCATTAAGATTGAAGAGAGAGAGAGAGAGAGAGCTTACGGGCTGTCAATTCCATTGGTTATTGTAATTTATTTTTTTAAAAAGGTTCCGACTTTTAACGACCTTTTTTCATTGTAGTTTCTAAAAGAACATCACAGGTTTTATAAGTACAGCAAACTTTTGGAACACATATCTTATATTTAAGCCATTAAGTGAGGATTTCTGAAACAAAAGAATAAAAACATTTACTAAAACATGTTTGGAAAATATTTTCAAACCTGTTTTTATCTATTTTGAAAAAATATTTTAAAAATGGTGGACCAAACAGCTCTGGAGTTTCGTTTTAGATTCGAAGAACCATTTATGTTTTTAAGGATTTGCATTTAATTATAACAAACTTTGGCTCTAATCATTTGACTTTGTCTTTATGTCCTTGACTAACAACTTGTTTGTTCCAATGTAAAACATTTCTCAAAAAATGTTTTCCTCATTTTTGAGGGTTTGGCATAACTGAAAAACTGGTTCAAACTAAAATCATTTTCTGTTAATCAGGAAAAACACTTTCTTAGGGTCTAAAAATGTTTTATGCTTTTCAGGCTCGAAAGAAAAAAAACCTCCAAAATGACAAAAGTATCCCATATTCTATAAAATATTAAAATGACAACATTTCCCTCAGAACCTCCAAAATGATATTGAAACATTCAAAATGACCATAACACCCTTTAAACCTTTAAAATAACACAAATATCCCCTGGAAACCTCTAATATGACCTAGATATCCTAGAATCATCTAGAACGATAGAAATACCCATAAACTCCAAAAGTGGCTAGAGTAACCTCAAAAACTTTAAAATGACATTGAAACTACAAAATTACAAAAATAACCTGGAAACCTATACAATGATAAAAAACACACTCTTGAAAACCTCTAAAATGATAGAAGAAGCCTTAAAATTTCCAAAAGACCAAATTACCCTCAAAACTAACATAATAACCAAAAAACCCCTAAACTTACAAAATACCTTTGAATCACACTATGACTAAAAAACCCTCTTTCTCTTTTTTACTATTTTTCTTTTCTATAATTAGATGGTTACAATGGGGGAGAGAGGAATTGAACTGTCTCCGTTGGAAACACTAGGAGGTGCCAATTGAGCTACAATACTCTTGGCGACTAAAATACCCCCTAAATCCACCAAAATGATACAAAAGGGGGAAAAAAAACCCCCAAAACATTGAAATGACAAAAATATCTCATGAATCCTCAAAATAACCACAAAAGGCCTCAAAATTTGGGGAATCGCCCCAAAATTTTAAAAGTTGTACAAAAACAAATTTAAAGTACCAGTTTGGTGGTTTCAAATGTTTTTAATTATGATTTGAATGTGTAAGTTTAGATAATAGTTGTGTAATTTTCAATAATTTTATTTTGCTCATGCTTATTTTTAAGTTTGATTTTAGATTGATTTTAGTTGTTCTGATTAATATTTTAAAAGTTGTGATTTAAAGTTGTTATTTAATATCTATATAAAAATATAGAAAAGAGTTTTAAAAAACACAACCAAACACTTAAAAAAAAAACAATTGTCTCTAAAAATATTTGGCTAAATTTCAAATTATACTCTTTAATTTTGCCTAAAATTCAATTCAACACTCTAACTTCATTTTATTTAACACCCCAACTTTCAATATTGTTCAATTCAGTCCTCTAGTTAATCTCTGTCAACTTTGTTTGTTTCTAAAAAAAAAACTTTCTTTAATACAAAACTAAGTTCTTTTTTTTTCTTTTTTTTTTTTTGGGGGGGGGGGGGGGGGGGGAGACCTTGACAGCTAAACTCTAACAAAGACTAATGGAAAGACTAAATTGAACAAAGCTATTTTTACAAGAGGAAGTATCGTTTGAACTAAAGCTTATTGGTGACTAAGAATATACATTGGCTTAAATACCAAAGACTAATACACATTATCTCTATCAAAATAAATTGTTAAATATTAACATTCCTTCATACCTTGACTTGTTTGTTCATGTTTTCTATAAGCTGTATTTTGACTCTGCAAAATTTCATCATGCAGGAGGATTTATTATAGATTTTATGCTTTGAACTCTCTTTCCAAGGCAACAATATTTCATTCCTGATTCAAGCAACAATTGTAACCCATATTTCATCTGACTCTTAAGTTAGCATTTATCTCTAGAGAATAATATGCGAAAGTTGCTCTTTTGTGGAGAAATTAAGTCCACCGGGAGGACTGCCACCCTGACCTCCCAAGCAATTAAATATTGTTATTTATGCAAATGTGATATCACCTGGTAAATTTTTTATTTTTTATTCATTATGTTAATTAGGAAGCTCACTCACACATTTACATAGGTGGCATCGTCTCATTGGTTAGGAGGAAAACTTCAGCGGTTCTCTTGGTTGACCTAATAATTTCTTCCTATTGTGGATCAAGAAAATTTGATGTTTGACTTAAACAAATAAATCAAAACTGCCATGCTTGTTCTGACTTCTTTCCAAGTCAACCCAATTAATATTATTAATAGTCTTCTTGACAAAATAGCATTTTGAGTAAACTATATATAACAACTTTTGGTGTTACTAATTCTCATAACAATACTTAGACTAGAGTGGCTAGTATAAGCTGTAATTCTAGGAAACTAGGTAAAGTACCTTTCTCTCCGATATAACCGCGTTTCCTGTTGCCTTTCTTGGTGGACCGACCAACACTACAAATAGAGTCAATGTTTTTTGATGAGAAACCTTTCTCATTGTTGAAAATCAGCAATGTTGCTGGAGCCCCTGTGTTTGTAATGTCCTCAGAAGTTATGACAAACTCAAGAGATGGATCCACTCCCTTCACGTAATTATTATCTTCAGCATTCTGACCAAAAATAATTCAACATTATACGTAAATAAATAAAAGTCAACCCTATTCTTTTGCTCCATAAAAACATCTAACACTAAGTCTATTCTCTATATACGAAACCTTTTTTCACAGAAACTATGTTTAGAAGTTTGGAGGGAGAGAGAATAGAGCAGAAGGAGAGAAAAGGCCAAGAGAATGATTGCATTTTCCCCCATTTAATTAAAAATTAAGTAAAAGATTACTCCACTTTGTTTGGATGTTAATTTGGAAGGAGAGAAATCTATAATATCATACAAACTAACAATTATAACTATCTTTTGCTAATTTTAAGAGTTCTTCTATGGCCCCAACAAAATTTCACAAACGGAAGTGTCTGTCTACCGTAATTTAGTATAAAATAAGATTACATCCAAACCCACCACAACTCAAATCAAGGTTATTGTGAACATGTTGTGAGTATAGACTTTATCTAATTTTGAAGTAAAGATTAATTAAACCTTCTCCCTTTATTTCCGTCTCCTGCCGGAGAAAATCTATCATGTATCCATCATCTCACATGGGGTACACAGGGACGGAGGCATAGTTTGACTTTGGGGCAATTCTATAAAATTATACTTTACCCCCTCTTTAACAATATTATTAATTCTTTCAAGAGTAATGCTATAATCACAAAATTTTTTACAATCTATTAATGTAGCAAATCCTTATTAATTCACATTTGGACCCACCGCTCACACTAATTTTTTATTTACCAATAACCAATAACCACTCACCACATTAGTAATTAGTAAAAAAATTTATAACTTCAACATTTTCCTCCTTTTAAAAACTACAAAAAAAAAAAAAAAATATATATATATATATATAGATCTAAAATCTTAAACAAATTATAAAAGCCGAAAAAAATTAGCCTAACTACAAAATGACCAATACCAAAAAAAAAAAAAAAAAAAGTTCTTTAAAAAAATTTAAAGGAAATATTTTTATCTTTATCTTACAGCAGACCCATCAAAGCAAAGGAAAAAAAAAAAAACACTCAGAAGCTGCTCGGATGCCGGAGCCATAGCACACCCCATCAGATACATGTAAACATCCTATACCCCTTCCATCCAAACACAGTTCTAAGATAGAATATGTGAATAAAATACAACAAAGTGGTGTCCCCTGGTGGGCCCATGTAAAATTTATAATTTGTCATTTGAGTGAGTTTGGCATCCCACATTTTCTAGTAATTTATCTTTTAAAAGATGAGACATAGGGTGTTTGGATTGATAAAAACTAAAAACTCAAAAAAATATGAGCCCCACTGATTGAAGTTATTTGGATTGATTTTTAGTTGAGTTTTCATAACTCAAAACTCAAAATTTTGAGTTTGAGATACAGAAACTGAAATAATATTTGGATGTTTCCAAATTTTGAATAAAGTGTTTCAATGGATCCCACTACTTTATGCACAAATTTGAGTTTTAGATTCGAGATATGCATCCAAGATATGAAACCAAACAAATATTTTTTGGAGTGAATGAAAAAGCAGAATTAGAGATATGAGTTATGGGAATTGAGTTTAAACCAAACCCCTGAGGTTTTATCCAAAATATAAAAGTGAATTAAAAAAAAAAAATTAATTTTGTTACTTCTTCAGTGAAAAAGTAAGAAAAAAAGCACAATCAGAAGCTAAAATCTTCTAGCCACAGATCTCTGTGAAAAAATTGTAAAAAATAAATCTTTTTTGGAGTGAATGAAAAAGCAAAATTAGAGATATGAGTTATGGAAATTGAGTTTAAACCAAACCCCTGAGGTTTTATCCAAAATATAAAAGTGAATTTAAAAAAAAAAAAAACTAATTTTGTTACTTCTCCAGTGAAAAAGTAAGAAAAAAAGCACAATCAGAAGCTAAAATCTTCTAGCCACAGATCTCTGTGAAAAAATTGTAAAAAATAAATCTTGTTACACGCTTAATGTTGCATGCACACACTTCTTAAAAAATTTTGTTTTTATAAACATGATTGTGTACAATAGTAAGTGTGTGATAATCATTACTCTACCGTTTAAACATTTAATTTTAATAACAATGACATGGGCATTCTGATATATACAAACATATACATCATTGAGAGCCAATAACAAAATAAAAATAAAAACACAAACACACAAGCATATGCCATTAAGAAAGAATGAATGAAGTTGAGAAAGTAACCTGAATGAGTTCCATGAGAAAATGTGCATCCTTGGCATAAAGCTCAGCAGAGAGGTTCTTGACGGCCTGGTGAAGATCCTCTATTAATGGGTTCTGTTCCCCTCCAATGGAGAACTTTGTTCTACGTATCTCTTCAATGTGTTCTCTCGCTGCAGCCTCCATATCTGTACGTAAAAACTACACAAACACAAAAAAAAAAACTATAAAAACCAGAGATTTCTGCTTTTGCTTACAGAGAGAGAGAGCCGAGTGAGAGGGTATGAAAAGTACACACACATATAAACTCTATATGGAAGGTGGTGACGAAGTTAGCTTAGCTTACTTCTCGAGGAGGTATAACAAGGTTGATGAAAGAGAAAAGTAGAGCCTCGTAGGATTGTACGGAAAGTGGAGCTTTTCGCACTGATTCGACAGCTTGGGTCAAATTGTTTTAAAGACCTTCGGTTTCTTTTTCATTTTTCGAAAGGGAACTCTGATTTTGGACGACCAAGACTTTTGGACTTCAATCGGTCTTCTTTTCACTTTTTTCCTCTTATAATGTGCCCGTGGGTTTTTCGAAACCAAAAAAATTAATTGTCATTTATGATTAGAAAAAAATATAGAACCTGAACTATTTTACAATTTTTTTTTTTTATCATTGTGACGAGTTTTTATTTATTTATTTTTATTTTTATTTTTATGTTAATGTATAATATATAATTTCTTTTCCTTCTTATTTTACTTTATTTCGTATTAAATTTTTTTTTTTTTTTTTTTATATTTTCCTTCTCTTTTTGCGCTGTCCATTTCTCTCCTCCAACCTCACAGCCCTCCTCACCAGCTACCAGAATTTAGGGGGAGAGAAAGTTGATTAGTTTTTCACTGTTAAGGATGTCTATGCAGAATCATATTCCAAGACCAACTCTGCTACAGATTTGGATAACAAGTCTTCTATTCAAACTGCTTCTTCAACTCAAAGATAGAACACCTAATAAGGATAAGTTATCCATCCTAAAGAATTTTTGATGTATTCTAATTCCTTGATGTCATCCTTCTCTTATACAGATTATTACAAAAGCTTCAAACAATTGCCAAGAGAATAATGTTTTATTCAAACAAATCTGTTATCACATTCACAAGTTGAAATAGAGATATAGTTGACAATGTGTTGGCTCAGGAATTGGTGAGTTATTGACTTTCTTTTTTCTTTTTTTTTTATTAAATGGTGAGTTATTGACTTATTGTCATAGAAATGTTACTCAACCAAGGTAAACAATTGAAGTGGACTGAGGCTCAATTTCCTATAGTTTAGTGTTGTCCACTGATGTTAAATTGTCAATAGTCTTGGGCTTTGGCTGAGTATAACCCACCAACAACCCACAACAATAACAAAGACTTAAGGTTCATTTAGTTGGAAAGATAGAAAAATAGATAGATAAAACTGATTTTAATTTCTCTTATTTGTATAGGTTGAAAGTGGAAAAGTAGAAGGATTAAAAAAATGAGTTTGTATAAATTTACTCATATTCTATTGTTAAAAAGCATGTCTAAAAAAAAGGAGGGGGGGAAACAACAACAAAAATAAATATAAAAACTAAAGGTAATTACCTAAATTTATTCAAAAATAAAAATCACGCCAAAAAAAAGTAAAAAAGAAAAGAAGAAAAAGAAAAAGAAAAAAGAAGAAAACCAAAACAAAAGAAGGCCACAGCCCAGGAACAAAAAAAAAAAAAAAAAAAAAAAAAAAAAAAAGGCAACCAACAGGTATAAAAATAAATAAATAAATAAGAAGAGAAGAAAACCAAAATAAAAGAAAGCCACGGTCCAGGAAAGAGAAAAAAAAAAAGGCAACCAATTAATCAAAAAAGAAAAAGAAAAAGGTAACCAACAGGTCGTAAAAGGAGGAAGCAGTGCTGCAGTAGTTTAGTTATTAATGGCAACTATTCATCTTTGCTCTATTTTCTCCCTATTAACGAGCAATTATCCATTTTTCCTCTATTTTCTCCATATTCAGCCCAACTTACTAAATTATCTATCTAATCCACCCAAATTGACTCGCCTCACTTAATGGACTTGCATGGGTTGGGTCAGGTCGGGTCGGTGCAAATTGGGCGGGTTGGCAGGTCAGGCGGTTTTTTTTTTCACCACCCTAGCTTTTTTTTTTTTTTTTTTTTAGAATATTAAATATTTTTAATACACACACACAAGAGAGGAAAGAAATTTTTTTAAAGAAACTTACAGTGGTGCATATCTAAAAGGGCCTAATTCTTGAAAAATGAGTGTGAGTTAAAGAGGTTTAAAGTTTGTTCTATGTATCCAAGAGTTAGGCCCTTTTGGATATACACTCCTATAAGTTTTTTTTAAAAACTTTTTGTCCTAGCTAGTTGTATAGCAGTTTTATAAAAATTTTCTTTTAACTAAATAGGTATTCTACCTGCTCACACAATACTCCTGATGCGCTTTTCTACTTCATCCACCTTGTTTTTATTCTATAATTCACATCATTTTCAATCTCTACAGCTTGAAGAATTATTGATCCAAGTATAACCCATTAAAAAAAGAAAAAGAAAAAGAAAAAGAAAAAGAAAATCTAAATTACAAATGTAAAAAGAGAAATAGCCAGACCCTCTTCCAAAAAAACCCAGATAATCATATCCAACAAGCTTGCGTAGATAGTTCTAGCTACACTATAAGTCTATAACATAACTAGTTATATGTCAGTAAACAATGAAAATAATTTGAGAAGTACATTTTTTCAAGAAAAAAAAAAATTCATGAAAAGTACCTTTCAATGCCATCGAAACATTGAACATCAAAAAAATCAAAACATCATAAAGAATTTATAAACAATGATCTTCCTATTGACTCCTTACACTCTTAAACTCAATTGCTGGTCCACACTTTCTATTTTGCCAAAGGTCAAGTATCCATATCTGAAGTGATAAAGCCTTCATAGGCACCTCCACCATAGTACACAAGGTGTGACCACTGGTTTTGAAATTTATTTATACTTATTGCACCCTACATACAATACAAGCAAAAAAATAAAAAATAAAAAACTCTCCATACGTATTTGGAAAGAAGCCTAATATGGGTTGTCAATGGTATCACCAAGATAAACTAAAGTTATATTCAATCAACTTTCTTTGATTCTCAGAGTTAAATTCCATCACAGAAACGGAAATCAACACCAAGTGATAGGGCTGCTTTCTCTAAGCGCAATTTTTTTCAATTTTCTTAGAGCTTCTAATTGCAGTGAGGCTGAAATGATTTTGAATTTAATACACCTGTCCTCAGAATTGCAGCCCTGCATAAACAATGTAATAATTTTGGTTCACTTCAAGTACAAACTTTTAATTTCCTACTGAATTTCCAACAACATTACCAATCATCTAAATGCTCAAGCAAAGAGACAAGCAAGCAAGTTACCTATGCACAAGTTTTAGTCTCATTGTCTAATTATACACCAAGATTTATTCTTACTTATAAAAAAATGCACTTAATTTTATTAATTTAAAAGTTTTTAATCTCTCTGTTTGTTTTCTTTAAAATAAATAAATAAAAAAAGAAGAAAAGATAGTAAAATTTTGAGCATTTCATCATGTTTTTTTCTCCTGGGACTCTCATGATTGAACTCTCACCTTAGCTTGCTATCATAGATGTGATATATAGAGGGCAGTGTTCTAAAAATTGGATAAAAAATGACATTTGGCCAAAGGAAACAAAAGCAACCTTATAATCAATATGTGGCGTGCCATTAAATAAAAAATTGTCCATTCCTTTGGCTTCCTAATTACTGTTTACAATTCTTGTGACTTGGCAAGAAAGAATAGATAAAAAATGGATAAAAGTTCTGGATGTGACAATCATCAGTTTGCCCATTCTAGAAACTTCCATTTCCAAGAACATTAGGTTATCTCATCAATTATATTTGTACATGAATGGTTAAAAATATCTCAATATTTTCTAGAATTAAATTTAAATTTCAGTTCCTCGCTAGTGGTTGAGAAAAATGTATTGCATGTATAATATGTTGGAAAGATAATGAAGTATCACCTTGGCATGCATAGAGTTAATTTATTCATTCCCTAGTTAGGCACAGCCTAAATCCATATTGCACATTGGACAGGAGTTCATTTTCTCATCTGTTAACTTCTTATGTATAACTAATAAGCCTCCTGCGAACTGTTTTCAAATTTATAAATAACAAGAATTAGATATTGTAATTGCACTGTACATGATACTAAAAGGAAATACAGCATTTGATGCAGCCCATATGCCTTGGCCAACATTTTGCTAAATTGAGAAAGCTAGATTCCAAAATCACAGATTACACATGTTATGCCTAGAAGCAATATATTAATTAATTACACAAAACAAAAACAAATCAAAGACTTTAACATTTTTCCCCAAGAAAGAAAAAAGCATACCTTTGTGAGGATGATGATATCCGAGAGATCAGTCTCTATCTGCTTTTGAATTGCACAGCTCAGCTTGGTAGCTGCAAATCAAAATATACCTTACTAGAAACTCACACATGCACAACACTATAACGAGTAGGTAAAAGTCCTCTCTGCTCCCATAATTCTCATCCTCTCCCTCTTCCCCTCTCAGTCTCCCCCTGCTGTTCCTTCTGTCTCTTTGTTTCTCACTCAATGCCTCTGTACAAGCAAATTTTTTTTTCTTTCTCTGTTTTCTTCTTGGACATTTTTCTCACCCAAATCAGTGAGTTTTGAAAGTTCTGAAAAAGAATCGTTTTGGCTCAACAAAAGACTATTCATTTGGCTCCTCACATGCTAGACACAAACATCATAGGCCTTTGGACTAGTCATCATAATAACAATTAAGCTAGACATTTAAGGTTCTAGAAAGACTATTTGAAGTATTTTCAAAATGAGGTCAATTGATCCAGCATAAACAAACAATGAACTTGGTAACGCTAAGACTAACACAGGAACTTGTTCAATGAAGTTATATGAACCTAGAAAACCTAACAACTTATGTGCAGCAAATATTAAACATAAATAAATAAACGGAAACTTAAATACACAAGTCCAGCAAAAAGCATTAAAAAAAAAAAGGAAATAAACCAAAACTAATGTCATGACTCCTGACCGGAAAATGGCATTAACCACATCTGGGCTTTAAACAAAATACAGTCAAATTAAGGCTTATTGTGATTGCTTACATAGTTCAGATCTACCTTATACGCGTCTTTTGTAGGATTCAATACATCCTTGTACAAAATAATCATACAATCCAATCTGATCCAATCAATCTCAAGTATCACAATTTTCTCCACTAATATCATTTATGTCCATGAGAAGGATCGCGTTGCATTACAGTACCCCCAAGCCAGACAATATTACTGACCTAGCCCAAATATTATTTTTTATGACTTGAGGAAAATGATAGCCATATCTACACCATATTCCAAACAGACTAATAACATTACAATTAAGAACACCTCTTAATCATGTATATAACACAATATACACACAGCCAATCCATACAATCTGAGATGCCACAAAAAGTCATTTAATTGCTTAAAAGTCAAATAAAGAACATAATTAACTTAGAAATATTAAAATTATGATAATAAACTTAAAATTATTAAAAGGCCATATATGTCAAAGACCGTGTTTTGGTCCACAGCTCAACAAAATCCAAAAAGGCGAAACTTGAGGCTCAAAAATATATGTACATGCCAATACCAAACATTACCATTTAGTTCAGAATTACAAGAGTATCACCCCTAAATAGAAATAAAAACAAAGGAAAATCTAGGACAAAACAATATAAGGTTAACACCTTATGAATGACCATTAGAATCAGAATAGCAGCAACCGATTCATTCTTTTGACATTTACGACAAAAACACTGTTAGAAGCACACAAGAAATATATGAAAGAAACACTTACTAAGATAAACAGTTCATAGTATATATCTAACTAGTCAGAAGGAAAGACAGATGAAAGGAACTGCTCATCCTCCAAGTATATTTGCAAATTCTTGGACTCCATTAAAAACCTAACAGCTTCCTCATCAAATTCCATCACGAAGGCCAGCTTGATCAGTTCAGAGAGTGCACCAATATGATCACAGTTCCCCCATAACACACCCTCAGATATTGCTTCAGAAAAATATGTAGCATATTCAATTTGATTCTTATATGCACTAGACCTGTCCAACTTCTGTGTGAAAAACTTTGAAGACTCTCTATCCCAGCATATCATTCGGCTTGCTCTTGCATTCACGATCTCCCCTGAAGAAAGTGATAAACTGTACTTTACGGTTATTGGTTCAACTATCTCAAGGAAAGTAATTTTCAGAAGCCCTCGGATAATTTCGTGCCTTCTTTCAGCTTCCATTTTCATCACAGGATTTGCTAGAAAACCAAGGATGAGTGTAACCAGATCTTTTGTAATCAAATTCTCCTTTGGATTCACCTGATTGAGTTGAGCAACATCCACTGTGTATGATTCTTCCTTCTCTACAGACTCGGATATAGTGCGAACACCAATCTTCCTGTAAATATCAAACAACTTCATCTGAGGTAAAGAAGGCTCGCTTGGCTGAGGGTACCAGACAAATAGAGATTGAGAAGAAAACCGATTGAAAAGATCTTTTAGCAGAAGATCATCAGCAATAAAAACATCATGCTTGTTGAACAGCAAAACTTCGTCTGAGCCAGAAGCAACCGGCAATTTCACCAGCTTCTCAGTGATAGTTTTCTCAGTCTTTTCACCCCAGTGCTTCAAAACATACCCCCAGAACTTAAGACAGTCATCATTTGACAATCGGAGTCCTGAAATTTCCCAAGCCTCCCAAAGCTTACAGTAATCGGAAACTGAAGGATTGCATTTAACATGGAAAGCACGTGAGAAGAAGTTAAGTAAATTTTGCTCATAATATTTGTCAAGAACTTTCAGCTGCGAACTGAAGAGACCATCCTTGTCATGCAGAACACATTCACAGGGGCTGACCCACTCTCCTTTCTTATTTCCATATGGGATCCATATCCCTTTTGTAAGTTCACTGTCATTCTCCCAATTAAATAGACTCAAGTAATTGTATATTCGAACTATAGTAGGCAACTGAACATGGAAATCAAGGTGGCTGGCAATCAATGAGCATCCGCCCTCAACATCAAGGATGACTCCTATTGCCTTGAGCTCTTCTTTGTACTGTGTAATATTAGAACCATAAAAATCTTCATCAATAAAAGGTCCATCTGTCCGCTCCAAATAAGAGCCCCACCTAGGATCGAACAATAAGCACTTTTCTGGAGGTCTATAACCTTTAGTGGTCTTCAACCATTTCCGAGAATTTTGTTTTAGAAAAGGATTTGGAAAGGAGTAATTCACTCCTTGGATTAAAATCCGTATGCATTGCAGCAATGAAAACACATTTTCAGCAGTTATCAGAGCAGGATTAAAGGGAAAGTGAAGACCAGCTGCAACAAACTTCGCACCATCTTTAAACTCAACAACAACTCCCATGCTCTTCAGCTCTTCCTTGTATTTATGAATGTCCTTGCCATAACAGTCGTCACTATCATCTAAGAAAGGGAGGTCGACAGTAATTGGTAAAATTGACTGCCAATCTGGCCCAAACAGAATGCAATCTCTCGGAGATCTCTTATCGCCGCGCCTAGTCTGCAACCACTTAAGGTCACGGATATTTTTCCTAAGATCTGGAGGAAACACATATGCATTATCTTTTAGCTCCCTATGCATATTATCTTTTAGCTCCCTATGACATGAAAGAAAAGAGAGAACAAGTTCGTTAGTCATGGAAGATGCGTCCTGCTTGAATCTGTCAGCAAATTCTTTTACCGCCTCCTCAAAATCCACCTTCACCCCTGTTTGCTTCAACTCGTTTCTGTAAGAGAAGATATTGCTTCCATGGAAATCATGATCAATCAATGCAAAACCTTCAAAAACCTGTAGAATACAAACCCATTGAGGGTCAAACAAGAAACATTCACCCGGAGGCTTGTACCCAAGATTTGTCATGAAGCATTTCACACCACGCAATGCCTGAACAAGTTTGTTAGACGATCCTAGACATCGCATACATTCCAGTATCAAAAGAACTGCCTCAGCCGTCAGAAATGAGCATGGAGGTGATTTTAAGTTGTCTACAACAAGATTATAACGATCATTGAAGCCAATTACCACACCAAGTGACTTGAGTTCCTCTCTAAAAGAAAGAATTTCCTCACCAAAGTAATCTCGATCAATGAAGGGGATGCTACTGATTTGTGATGCAGTTTTCCATTCCTCATCAAACAAAACAGCTTCAACTGGAGACCTGTCACCACAGCATGTCCTTAGCCATCTCTTATTCTTGATACTGTTGATGAACTCATCCTGGGGAAGAAACTTTTCCCTCAAAAATCTGATGAAATTTAGTATAGACAGCACTTGGTCTCTACTTAAAGTGGAGTATTCTGTGAAAGACATAAGTCGCTTTCCAATAAATTCACATGCTTCTCCATACTCGGACATGACACCAATTTTCTTCAGCTCCTCCTTATACTCAGTTATTTCATCACCATAAAAACTTAGATCAATCAATGGAATATCAACTAGCACGGATCCGTTCTGCAAAATGTTTCCCAATGAAGAGGAAAGCATGAATGACTCTGAAGGTGGCCGGTAACCAGGACAGCCACTGGTAGTAATTTTCAGCCAGCTACCTTCCTTTATGCATTTCAAGAAATTCTCGGGAATGTAAATCTCTCTAAGTTTCAGATTCCGAATCCAATCCAACAGCAAGAATGCATTTTGCTTGGTGAGTGGTGATGATACCGTAGGAATTGCGGCATTGGGAGGAGATATGTAAGGGATATCAGCTGCTACAATGTGAGTTCTAAGGAACTCCAAGAGTCTTTCTCTAGAGGCATATTCACCTGCAAAATGGCCTGGTTGCAAGTAGTCTTCTGCTAACTCAACATAGCCTTCATTTGTCCATGGATTTGAACCAATCAATCCCACCCATTTGCTTCCATTGGCAGGGACAAGAACCCCTGTCCTGTGTCTCTGTAAATTTCCATAATTATCCACAAGTGGCATAGAATTACATAAAATACCAACCTCATGATGGGAAAGAAAAGACTTTTGAAGCGAGTGGTGCAAGAAGTGAACAAAGGTAATAGCACGCTTCTGGCAACTATTGAGATAATTGTTAAGGTGAACTGCATATTCATAGACGCTCATAGCACCAACCTTCACATGATCTCGTAGCCACTCCAACACTGTCTCCCTCTTAGAGAAGAACTGGATAGCTTCTTGTGTGCTTTTCGGCCAAAAAAAGTAATTGGCTGGACATTTGAATTCCTTGTTCCAATCAATCAGCCATGAGATATGATCAGGATGACGGGATAAGGACACCACTCTGTCACGATTGAAATGCATGGATTCATTTATGCTACACAAAGAAACATCGCCATAAAGACCGACATATTTTATTAGTTGTATGTACTTGATGTCGGTAGAGTCAAATTTGGACCTCCAGTTATCCGCAACAAATAGCAAAAGCTCCAAGTACACGTCCTCTGACACTCCTTCAACTAGTTTAGAACTTTGGATGCACTTTGCGTACCATTCGTTGTTGACTAGTTCCACACCCAAGAAATTCAATATGTAATCATATTCTGCTCTATCAAATGAGGAGCTCAAAATGTACTTTCCATGTGATGAAAGATGAAACAAGCTCACCTTTTGCTCCCTTGCCTTCTCCAGAATGGTCCAAAAAGCAGGCATAAGCCTACCAACTTCATGAGGTTTATGAAAGATCTTCTGCGGTGTGTAAGACTCACTTGGAAGAATACTTTCTTCAAGAAGCTTTGATTTGATGGACTCCCTGACAACATTCAGCGTTTGATAAGAAGAGCTGTCGATGGGAATGAACCTGAACATGGAAGCCAAACTAGACACTGGAGCATTTTCAGAATTTTTAACTAGTGAAACAAACGCATTGATAAAAGCAGAGGGCACGCAGTCAAGAATCCCTTGGTTCCACTTGTTGTCCAAGAGAATTGTTTCCCTTGATGAGGCAAGAAGAAAATCTGCCTGAATTATGAAGGGAAAATTGGTAAACATCTCTGTGGGAAGAAATGCATAGATCCCAGGTGAGCTCATTCCCCTGTGGAGGCGTTCTTCAAAAGGAAAAGCCAATGTGATCACCAAGTCTTCAACTTCCATTCTCCTTTCCACTTTGTTTTCCTGCCTGACAGGAAACTTTTGCCTCCACATAAAGTACCTGCATTCTCCCTCTGACTCCTTACCCTTTTCATCAGCAGAGAGATGGATTGTGTAGGACACAGCATCAATGTTCTTCCTCACCACCAATTCAGTCTCACTTGTAATTGCGATTGCACTTACAGTATTGAGCCTGGGATCGTTGTTATGTTCCCTTACTGAAAGCTGCCTAATCTTGGATAGGAACAATAGAACTTCAGGATGAACATTTGAGAGCTGCTGCTTCACAGGTTTGACCTTATCGAACTTCAGAGGTAAGACTATTGTTGTTGTTGGAAGAGTAGTCCCAGAACCATATATTTTTTTGATGTCAGAAAGTGTGGGGTTCTCCTCAACCCATTCAGGAACTATGTACCCGAGATTGCAATGTGGGCAAGGCTCTTCATTGAATCGTATCTGATATCCATTGCTGAATATGTATGGCTGAGAACTAACCAGAAAGACACTCTTAAATCCAATTCCTGCATATTAACCAGAGAATAAGATTAGAGCAATAAGAGAACATCTAAATTTTCCTGTCCGGTAATTATCAACATCATTATGGTTTTAATCTTTTGTTTCGCTATAATTGAGAATATAACACATAATACTCTGCATTGATATCTTAAGATTAACACAGAAATCGATTCACAAGCATTAAGATATATGAGAGAGAGAGAGATATTAGGGACTGTCATTTCCATTGTTTATTTGTAATATATATATATATATATATATATATATATTTTTTTTTTTAAAGGTTCCAACTTTTAATGACTATTTTTCATTGTAGTGTCTACAAGAACTTCACAGATTTTCTAAGTACAGCTAAGTTTTGGAATGCATATCTTGTACTTAAGCCATTAATTGAGGAATTCTCAAACAAAAGAATAAAATAATGAGTAAAGAAAATTGAAATAAATCTGACAAACAGATTTTATTTTATTTTTCTTCTTCCACATTTAAAACATGTACAAAAACACGTTTGGAAAATATTTTCAAACTTGCTCTTACCCATTTTGTAAACATATTTTAAAAATGGTGGACCAAACAGCCTTGGTGTTTCGTTTTAGATTCGAAGAACCATTTATAGTTTTAAAATTTGCATTTAATTATAACAAATTTTGGCTATAATCATTTGACTTTGTCTTTATGTCCTCGACTATCACCTTGCTTGTTCTGATAATAGAAAAAACATTTCTCAAAAAATGTTTTCCTCGTTTTGGAGAGTTTGGGACAACTGAAAAACTTGTTCAAACTGAAATTTTTTTTAATTAATCAAGAAAAACATATTCTTTGGGGCTAAAAAAGTTTTACCCTTTTTAGGCTCGAAAACCAAAACCTCCAAAATGACAAAATTATCACAAAATCTATAAAATGACCTCAAAACCTCCAAAATGCTATCAAAACATTCAAAATGATCATAACACCCTTTAAACCTTCAAAATGATTAAAATATCCCCCAAAAACCTATACCATGCCCTAGATATCCTAGAATCATCTGCAACAACAAAAACACCTATAAACTCCAAAATGGCCAAAGCAACCTCAAAAATTTTAAAATGCCCTTGTAGCTACCCCAAAAAAAAAATTTGGAAACCTATAAAATGATAAAAATACACCCTCAATAACCTCTAAAATGATAGAAGAAACCTTAAAATTTCCAAAAAGACCAAATTACCATCAAAACAGACATAATAACCAAAATTCCCCTAAACCTACAAAATAGCAAAAATACCTTTAAAACCTCCATTGTGACTGTAATTAGATAGTTACAATGGGAGAGGAAGGGATTTAAACCTGGATGTCTCTATCTCTTGGCAACTAAAATACCCCCCAAAACCACGAAAATGACAAAAATAATCTCAAAACCATTGAAATGGATAAATATATATATATATATATATATATCTCTCTCTCTCTCTCTCTCTCTCTCTCTCTCTCTCTCATGAATCCTCAAAATGACTGTAATAGGGCTCAAAATTTTGGGAATTGCTCCAAAATTTTAAAAGTTGTAAAAAAAAAACTTTAAAGTGTCATTTTGGAGGTTTCAATTTTTTTTTTTTAATTATGATCTAAATGTGTAAGTTTAGATAATAGTTTTGTTATTCACTTATTTTGATTGTGCTTATTAGTGTAATTTTCAATAATTTTATTTTGTTCATGCTTATTTTTTAGTTTGATTTTAGATTGAATTTTGTTGTTGTGATTAATATTTTAAAGTGTTGATTTAAAGCTGTTGTTTAATATCTAATATAGAAAAGAGTCTTCAACAACACAACCAAACACCAAAAAAAAAAAAAAAAATCAATTTTCCTTGAAAATATTTGGCTAAATTACAAAATTCAATGCAGTCCTCTAAATTCACTTTTGTTCAATTTAATACTCTAACTTTCAAATCTGTTCAATTTAGTCCTCCTGTTAATCTCAGTTAAATTGCATTTTTAACTATTTACTTTGTTTGAAAAAAATTACATCATTTTGGCAGCTAAAATCTAACAATGACTAACGGAAGGACTTAATTGAACAAAGTTAAAAGTTAAATTACTGAATTGAATTTTAGATAGTTAGAGGGTGCAATACATAATTTAGCCAAAATATTTTTAGATAAAACATTTTGTGCTAAAACGAATAGAGGGCTAACTTAAGAACTTTTTTTTGGGGATCTTTCACCCCTTTTTACTGGAGGAAGGGTCAGTTTGAACTAGAGCTTATTGGTGACTAAGAATATACATTAGGGTAAATACCAAAGACTAATACACATTATTTCTATTAAAATTAATTGTCAAATATTAACATTCCCTCATACCTTAACTTGTTTGTTTATGTTTTCTATACGGTGTATTTTGACTTTGCAAAATTTCATCATGCAAGAAGATTTTTTTATTGAATTTATGCTTTGAACTCTCTTTCGAAGGCAACAATATTTCATTCCTAATTCAAGTAACTTACATATGACTTTTAAGTGAGCATTACTAACTTCCAAAACTCTTAACTTAGCATTTATCACTTTAGAGTATATATGTGAAAGTTGCTCCTTTTGTGGATCAAGAATTTTGATGTTTGACTTAAACAAATAAGTCAATAACGTTATGCTTGTTCTGACTTCTTTCCAAGTCAACCCAATTACAATTATTAATAGTCTTCTTGACAAAATAGCATTTTGAGTAAACCATATATAACAAATTTTGGTGTTACTAGTTCTCATAACAATACTTACACTAGAGTGACTAGTATAAGCTGTAATTCTAGGAAACTAGGTAAAGTACCTTTCTCTCCAATATAGCCACGTTTCCTGTTGCCTTTCTTGGTGGACCGACCAACACTGCAAATAGAGTCAATGTTTTTTGATGAGAAACCTTTTTCATTGTTGAAAATCAGCAATGTTGCTGGGGCCCATGTGTTTGTAATGTCCTCAGAAGTTATGACAAACTCAAGAGATGGATCCACTCCCTCCAAGTAATCATTATCTTCAGCATTCTGACCAAAATAAATTCAACATTATACGTAAGGCAATAAAACTCACCCCTACTCCTTTACTCCATAAAGACATCTAACACTAAGTCTATATACAAAACTTTTTTTTTTTCACAGAAACTATGTTTAGAAGCTTGGAGAGAGAGAGAGAGAGAGAGAGAAGACCAAGAGAATAATTACATTTTCCCTCATTTAAATGTTTTAAAAATTAAGTAAAAGAGTATTCCACTTTGTTTGGATGTAAATTTAGAAGGAGAGAAAATTATAATATCATATAAATTAACAATTATAACCATCTTTTGCTAATTTTAAGAGTTCTATGGCCACAACAAAATTCCTTAAGCCAAAGTGTCTGTCTACCATAAGTCAAAATAAAATAAAACTACATCTAGACTCGCTTAAGTCAAAATTATTGTGAAAATGTTGTGAGCGGTAGACTTTCTCTAATTTTGAAGTAAAGATTAATTCAACAATCTCTATTCCCTTCCCTTTACATCCCTCTCCTCCTCTCCCATCTAAACATAATTGCAAGAGAGAATTTGTGAACATAATACAACAAAGGGACTAACTTAGGATTTTAAATTAACGGGGGCTTGAATTAAAAGAAAAGAAAAAACTCCAAATAGACATCTATATAGTATTAGAAAATTATAAATATATAAAATTATTGTTTCTAAACACATTAAGATGCAATCATCTATCAATAAAAACAAAAACAAAAACTAAATAATTTTTTTTTAAGTTAGAGAATTCACAGTAATGGTGTGAAAAATTTTAGTTTTTAGCACTTCAAAAAACTACTTTATTTATTTTACCATTTTACTTTACAATACACCAATTATTAAATGTTATATTTTTTATCACTTTATTTAAAATAATATAAATAATTTATTAGAATAATAAAAGGAAAGAGAGAATTTGAGTTTTTTAATCGAAAAAAAAGATATAATTTTAATAAAATATTTTATTTTTAACAACTTGCTACAGTCAACTGATATTTATACTAGTTTATAATAGTGGTAAAAAATTTAGCTTTAACTTCTTCAATAACACATAATTTTTTGGTTCTTTGAAGTTAAAATAGTTTTTTTTTTCCTAAAATATAATCACTGTTATAAATGTTTTTATTAAGTTTTTAGGTTAGATGGGTGATATTTGAGTGGGCTAACTTAGCTGATCGGATAAAAGAGGGCAATGTTTTGAAAGGAGGGCCAACTATTAAAAAAAGAAAAAAAGAAAAATATATAATATCTATTAAATAAATAAAAAAATTGGACCGGCCCCACCTGGGTCCGTCCCTTCAACAAAGTGTGTCGCTGATGGACTATGTAAAATTAATAATTTGTTATTGTAATAATCGTTCTCAAACATATATGATCATTGAGAACCCATAACAAAAACACACAAACATATACTATTAAGAAAGAAAGAATGAGTTTGAGAAAGTAACCTGAATGAGTTCCATAAGAAAATGTACATCCTTGGCATAAAGCTCAGCAGAGAGGTTCTTGACAGCTTGATGAAGATCCTCAGTTAATGGGTTCTGTTCCCCTCCAATGGAGAACTTTTTTCTACGTATCTCTTCAACGTGTTCTCTCGCTGCAGCCTCCATATCTGTAACTAACAACACAGACACACACACAAAACTGAAAAACCAGAGATTTTTATGCTTTTGCTTACACAGAGAGAGTCAAAGAGCAGAGAGAGAGAGAGACAGAGAGAGAGCAAAGTGAGACTGTGACAGTGTGTGAAATGTACACACACATGTATAAAGAACTTTATGTAGAAGTTGCTGACGAAGCTTTACTTCTCAACGAAGTAGAACAAAAGCTGAGGGAGAGAGACTAAAAGTGATGAAAAAAACAAGTAAAGGGTCCTAGGCTAGGAATGTACAGACAGTGGAGCTTTACACACTTATTCGACCACCTCATCTCTTTTTTGTTTTTTCTTTTTCATATTTCCAAAGGTGACTGACTAGAGGGCGAGGAATCACAGTGCACTGAGACTTTTGGAGTTTTTTTTTTTTTTTTCTTTCGCAAAGAGAAACTTTTGGACTTTGCTTTGATTGGTCTCTTTTTTACTTTTCCTAGAATATTGTCATTTATTCATGATGATCACTCTTGTGGTTCTTTGGAGTTTCCTAACGTACGATGCAATTATTGACGTGACTAGTTTCTCAGAAATATCTTTTATGCTCCGATTGTTTAGATGGAATATCCCACATATAATTTTTCACTTTTTTCGGTATTTGTTAATTTCAGGAAAAATAAGTTAAAAAGAAAGTTAATATAAAAATATGGTTTACTGGAAAACAACTTTATTTTATGGCAAATTAAGTAAAAGAAGTTGATTTTTTTTCTCAACATATTTAAGATGGTCACCAAATAAAAAAAAATAGTTTTATAAAAAATATTATCTAAAAAATGCCTTATTTTTTAGAAAATTTTAATATTAAAAAAAATCATTTTCTAGAAAACTATAACGTTGAAACAAACTGATTCTTTTGGGATCAATTTGATTTTATCCTTTAATTTCTTAGTTTAGATTTTGGCTCTAGTTTTTAAACAAAAAAAAAAAAAAAAATTTACTAAGTGAGAAGTCCATGAGTATCTATTTTTTTTATGAATTTGGATTTTACTAAAGTTTTCTATCGTCGAATAAGAGATTTGAGAGTCAATTTTTGTCTATACAAAAAAAAAAAAAAACTAATTAATGTGTTAGCCTAATAATAACGAGCAATTATTAAAAGTGGACTTTATAGATTGAAACTATTTCTTTAAAAAAATTCAAAATTAATTTTCTAATTGGGTTTGACACGTTTTAAGTCACATTAAACATTTTTGTTTTTTGGTTTTTATTTTTATTTTTATATTTTATGTTAAAGTATATACTATAATTTATTTAACTTTTTATTCCTTTTTTTTTTCTCTCTCTCTTTTTCTACTGTCCTTTTTTCTCCTCCAACCTCACTGTCCTCCTCATTACCAGAGTTTAGGGGTAGAGAAAGTTGATTAGTTCTTCACTGTAAGGATACCAATGCAGAATCATATTCCAAGGCCAACTCTGCTACAGATCAGGATAACAACTGCTATCCTTCTCTTGATGCATTCGAATTCCTTGATGCCATCCTTCTCTCACACAGACTATTATTAAATTGATGTAATATCTCTATACAAAAAAAAAAAAAAAAAACAGAAGATCTCAAGCAATTTTCAATATAATAACGTTTATTCAAACAAATCTGTTCTCACATTCAGATCTGATGTCATAGAGATATGGTTGAGAATGTGTTAGCTCAAGAATTGATGAGTTATTGACTCAACCAAAGTCTTCAATTAAAGTGGACTGAGTTAAGGCTTATGATTCAATAAATTGAAACTTCATAATCAATACTCTAGTCGTTGGCAAGAGTTTTATAATTCAACTAGTTAACACCACATGAAGTTTTTAATAAAAACCATAAAAGATACAAATTCCTCCTTTGTAACTATGGAATTATAATAATAATTAAAAAAAAAAACTAGTTTTTGTTGGTATTCTCACAAGTTCATTAATTGGATC
This sequence comes from Lithocarpus polystachyus, assembly GCA_033629205.1. Taxonomy (NCBI): domain Eukaryota; kingdom Viridiplantae; phylum Streptophyta; class Magnoliopsida; order Fagales; family Fagaceae; genus Lithocarpus; species Lithocarpus polystachyus. Next base: position 2,309,153 of record CM066171.1, on the reverse strand, counting down.
AAGAGGCAATTGATGGCTCTTTAATGGAATATTTTAAAGGTGGAAGGGTCTTAGACAAGAAGTCCTTTTTGACCTTATTGGTTTGTCATAGCTATGAAAGTTTTCTCGAAGCTGATTAGCCGGTATGAAGGATAACTTCAATCAACATCCAAAAAGGTGGCTCTCTACCATCTTTGTTTTGTAGATGACTTGATGCTTTTTGTTGCAGCTGATGAAACCACTATCCTTGCAATCCAGAGAGTTATCTTGCAATTCACAGACATCTTTGGTTGTTGTTGTTGTTGTTGTTGTTGTTGGTTTTTTTTTTTTGATGGGACATCTTTGATTGTTAATCAAGCTAAAAGTGAGTTGTATCTGTGTAATGAAGCAGAGAATTATGCACTTGAACTTCAAGAAGGATCATTACCACTTAAGTATCTAAGACAAAAAATCTTATTGTGCTGCTGGAATATTTGGGCTATAATTATGCACAAGTTGGTTCTTTCAAAATTACGAAGAGTTAGCTTAATGGTTTTTAAAACCTCATGATAACCATAAGATATTGGGCTTGAGTTTTGAAAATTATTTTGAAGTCACTCTCAAAAGATTCCTTCCTGTAACAGCTTAATAATGTGTGTGTAGAGGAGTTTACACATATCCGAGGGAATAACCAGGTACTCAAAATGGTATCTCAAAAAAAAAAAAAAAAAAAAAGGAAATAGGATGCACATTAGATTGTTGGACTGAGAAAAGCCCAATATCTTGCAGGAAGATCTTGGACCTCATTAGGCTTGGAGGTCTAATGAGGCAACACTGTATTCAGGACGTGTGTTTTTTCTTCTCTATTTTTCAGTGTCATTTGTCAATATTAATGAGGCTTAAAGGGCCAATTTCCTTCCTACAGTGCTGTCCATTGATGTCAAATTGTTACTGGTCTTGGGCTTTGGCTAAGTATAACTCACTAACATCATCAACAAAACCTTAGTGCCAAAATTTGGAGTCGACTATCGATTTTCGACAATTTAGATTGTGTGTTAAGTTATGGTTTTTCATATAACATTTGTGTTGACTTTATTCTATGACAAAACGTGTTGTAATCGCATTAATTTTGTTCCTTGTATTTTGTGGGATTTATTGTAAGGGATGAGTGTGAAAGGTTGGTAAGAACCAAGCATGCAATGAGGATCAGTGCAATTTTGCGACTAGCTCATGAGAAGCTCACGAGTAAAGGTACTCGTGAAAAGGCCACGTGTAAAGCACATGATTAGAAGCTGAAGAGTCATGCCAACCTGTCATTTCGCGAGTACTTCGCAAGAAAGGCCATCTTGCGAGGTACTCGTGAAACTCTCTGCCTGGAGAATTTTAAATGTGACTCGTATACCCTTCACCTATACTATATATACCCCCATTACCCATAAAATTGAAGAGATGATATTCAGAAGAAAATCCTAGAGAGGTTTCTACAACACACCCACCATTTTAGAAAGGGCTATTCATCCTTAAGGGAGAACTCCTTTGTAATCTCTTCTCCTTTCTCTATCCCATTATTTTACCTTCGAAGGAAATTTGTACACAAACACAACCCACACCTATTCAGAGTGTAGAGAATGTTTTGGAGCTTAGGAAGCATTTGGGATTTGCCAAAAGAAGCCGGTGAGGCTTGACGGATGCAATCAGGCGTTATTGCGAGATCCAAAAAGTTAGTGAAGATAAGACTTCGAAAAATCCATTGGTAGTAAGAGCTTGGAGGGCTCAAGTACATTGGATAGATTAGGCTTGGAGGGTCTTTTCGATATTCATGTACTCAAACTTATTCACTAGTGAATCGATATCGACTTGAAGGGTCGCATAGAGGTTTTTCATCAAGTACTTGGGTTTCCTCTTCGATAACACGTGTTGGTGTTATCTTGTGTTTGCATCTCTTTTCCCTACTCTCTTTAAGCTTTACATTTACTGCTCATTGTGTTTGCTTATGGCATAGAGTAGTGTTACTGGTTTATTATGCATGCTCTTGTTCTACATGAGATAAGTTAAAGTAAAAGCAATTAAGCCATAATTTAAAATTAGGGATCTAAACAAACATTAGTGTTTTCACACTAATTGAGCTTTCAGATTGGATTGGCCATATAATTTTTTTTCTCCATTTTATCTTATCTAAATTCATGCCCTCTGTTACTCCTTTAATTGACATGTCTTTATTTTAATTTTTAAATTTATTTTATTTTATTTTATTACTTCTATAGTGATATTATTTTTGGCCTTCCTCTACCTATTTTCATTTCCTCAACTTGGATCAACTCACTCTTTCTTACTAGTTCATTACTCACTATCCTTTGAACATGACCAAACCATCTCAAGTGACTCTCTCTCTCATTTTTTCCTCAATATGGGCTACCTTTATCTTTAAATGAATTTTCACATTTTGATTCCTATATTTCTATGTATTCCTACTTATCCATCTTAACATTCTCATTTCCACTATACTCATTTTATGGATATGTTGCCTCTGACTTGCCCAACATTTGCTAACATAGGGTATAGTTGGTTGTATAACAATTTTATAAAATTTTCCTTTTAACTTAATAGGTAACGGATACACAATACTTCTGATGTACTTCTCCACTTTATTTACCTTGCTTTTATTCTAAGATTCATAGTAAAAGTTCAAATAGCGTATAAAACACTATGAATGTTTAGACCCCCAATTTACAAATTACCAATTCAAGCTTAATATCAAACAAATTATGTGCAGAACATGAACATAAGCTTATAATAGAATTGAAAAACAATCTAAACCAAATAAAATCACATCTACAGTAGAAATTAAATAGCAAAGTGTAAAGTTGAATTTTATCAACCATTTTGTTGGCTTTATTCCGTGCCAATTTCCTTATATTTCAGCATTTAGAAACCCTGTATTTAGGTGGGAATCATGTAAGGGTAGTGTGTGAGAGAGTGTGAAGAATTGCTCAAGATTGTGCTGCAGAACAGGGACTTGCGACTGGACCTCGCTAGTGTCTTGCGACTAGCAAGCCGCCAGATGTTGCACACAAGAGAAGCGTGCAAAGGAGAACTCGCGACTGGATCTCGTGGGTGGCTCGCGACTGAAAAGCTGCTAGAATATGAACCGTCATGCCAGCTGTCACATTACAGGACAAAAATTCCAAACTAGCCTTTCAGTTTGTTCACGGCTTGAACTCGTGACTCAGTCAAGCTGCGAGGCCAAGCCGCCAGCCAACTCTGTTTTGGAAAATCTGTCTTTTCGCATTCCAAACACCCACCAGTATATATACCCCTTATACCCACGAAATGTAGAGAGCTTCTAGAGAAAATTTTGAGAGAGAAACCTTAGAGAAAAAAAAGATTGACTCATCCACAATCTTTACCTTATGACTCTTCAAATTCCTCTACTCTCTTCCTCTCCATTGTAGATCCTTGAGAGGTACTTTAGCCATAACCTTTTCTCACCTCACCCATATCAGTGAGAAGGCTCTTTGGTGTTTTGGGAAGCAGTTAGGAAGGAACCAATTCTCATTGGTTGATGCTATGGACTAGTAGCGAGATCTGGGAAGCTAAATAAGAAATAGGTTCGGCGTAACCTCGTTGAAGCAAGAAGCTTGGAGGGCTTAGGTACTTGGGTAGATTAGGCTTGGAGGGTCTATTGCTGTCCTTGTATACCAACTACATTCTTTAGTGGATCATTTGATCGCTTGGAGGGCGGCGAAGAGGTTTTATGTCGAAGGCTTCGATTTCCTCTTTGATAACACGTCTTGTGTTGTCCTTGTGTTTGCATCTCTCTTCCCTTTATCTTTGTCATTTAATTTCTATTATGGATGTGATTTTATTTGACTTAGATTGTTTATCAATTTTGTTTTAAGCTTTAGTTCATCTTCAGCACATTTTTCGTTTGATATAAAGCTTGAATTGATAATTTGTAATTTGGGGGTCTAAACGTTCATAGTGTTTATACGCTATTTGAACTTTCACAAAGATTAAGGGAAGAGAGATGCAAATACAAGGACAACACAACGATGTGTTATCGAAGAGGAAACCAAAACCCTCGGCTTAAAATCTCTCCGCTGCCCTCCAAGTGGTAAATAATCCACTAAAGAATCAAGTTGGGATACAAGGACAGCAGTAGACCCTCCTCCAAGCCTAATTTACCCAATGTACCTAAGCCCTCCAAGCTCCTACTCCAATGAGGTTACGCCTGTTGAAGGGAAAATTTTGATATTTCCAAATAGAGTATGGGGTAGCCAAGCCGAAACTCGACGATGGGCCTTGAAATAAAGCCCAAAGGCTTTCGGTGTTGTGGAAGTCCGCCCAAGTAAGAGATAAAGGCTGCACCCTAACAAGAAGACAACAATAAAGCACAATAAACATGTTACTGTTATTAGTTTGTTATATTATTAGTCCTTTTATAGCATCATAGTCCAAATCAATCCTCTAACGGTACGATATTATCTCCAGCAGTGGGGGTGAAATTATACTTAGAGTCCAGCAGTTAATAATTAAATAAATTTAGAAAAGTGTTCACTCCTAGGGGTCTTTGTGTGTCTTGGTTAGGGGAATTTATAGTACTTTCAGCCCTCATTACATCAATATGAGGGAAAAAATTCAATTGTTACAAATATATTATATCTTTCATCATAATAATAATAAACAAGGATTAAAGACTCCATAGTTACAAATAAAAGAGGAAAAATCAGATGGAATGAAGGGAGAGAAAGATCCCCAACTTAGTGCAGCAAGTATTAAACTAAGATTTTGGTGAGTGTGTATTTATAAGGCATGAATGAGATGAATGTGAGCTTTTTTATTGAGTGAGATGGGATTAATGATAAGATTAAGGCTTTTTGTGAGTGATGGACTGTTTATGACTAGTTGAGAGACATTTATGGGTTGTGATTGTGTGAAGGTGTGAGAGGAATATCTGGGTAAGATGGGTGTAAGTTAAAGATGATGGGTGATGAGCTTAAGGAGAGCTAAACCACCAGGAAAAATGGCAAAAGAACCCAGATTTTCAGAGGGGGGTGGCTGGTTGTCTTTGTGGTTAGTTTGCTTGTCTATTTATAATGGAGCTATAAGGGGCATTAATTGACAAGAATCCAAAAACGGATGACGACTTAGAGACGACGAAGTCAAGGTCAAGCTTCCTGAGATTTTTGGTCAGAAGTAGGGGATTTACTTTTGGGGCTGCCTTGCTTCTTTGGGAAATGATGGATTTTTGCATTAATTGCCAAGATTTCTGGGGCTGAGCTTAATCAATGTGATTTAGGCGTGTATCAAGAGCAAATCCTAAAGCTGCAACTGAGATTTAGACCTCCATGAAGTAAGACTCAACACCCCAAGCTAGGTGTCAAGTTCTAAGTCTACTTCAGGGGGCTCAGCTGGAGATCCCTTTATGCCCTCCATACCACATGTTCCCAATTTTTTCCCTTTAGGATTCATGGGCTTGGTACATGAATCATGTCTTGAACGTTTTTTGACATTTATAGCATCAATTTGTTGAAGTTTGGATAACTTAGCTTCAGCTCCCCTTCCGCTGGAGGTACAACTTTGAGGAAGATGATGGGGTTTGATCACCCTTTAGACTTCAGCTGATGTGACAGCTCTCTGGCACTGTTCATGTTAGGCAGAGGGTGGCAGAAAACTGATGGGACAGCCCTTAGTTCATTCTCAAAGGCTTGGTTCTCTTGTTGAGGTCTCTAGTTGTTTTTTTGGTTAGGGATGAACAAGGGCTAGTTGCCTTCTTGCTGGGGACTTTTTTGGACTGGAACTTTGCTCCATTTCAGCACTTTTAGTTAGGCCACATGACCTTTTCTTTGCTTGGGCTTGTTCCTTACTCCATGAGATTCTTGGTCCTACAAAATGGGCATTAAAGACATAATTTGCCATAGGTTTTTTACTCCTCATGGGCTTTAGTTGTTAGTAGAAATAAAATGAATTCATGAGTTTTAATAAATATTTATGATAGATTTTGGATGTTAATTCCCATGGGCTTTAAATAACAACTTGTACAGTTTCTCATAATTTTTACTATGAATTATTTTGTAAATGATATTTTCTTTGGGGCCTTTTAAATAATGACCTCCAATATTTTTCTTGAGAATAATATTTACCATGAGTTTTAAATAAATATGGTAACAACCACTATAATGGAATAATGTGATGTTCTCATGAGTTTCTCTATAGATAATCATAATGGACATGTAAGACGAATAATTACCATGAGTTTTGGTAATAAATATTATGAATGTTGTGATGTAAGATAGATAGTGAACATGAGTTTATAACATGAAATAAATAAATGTCGTGGGTCTAATAATAACTTTCCATGGGCTTTTATAGGATGATTCCCATGGGTTTTGAGAATAGATAATTCATAAATTCCATTAACTTGTAATAGTAATAGTTTTAAGAATCTAAAGTATTGTTTATTGGACTTTTACGTGAAATAACTATGATATAGTATTTTGCCAAGTATTGATAACCTTGGGCTTTTTGATAAAATAATGCCAAGTAATTAGCTTGGGCTTTTAATAGTGCTAACGTAAGCTGGGCTTTTGATGTTGCCAATGAGAATTGGGCTTTGATGTTGCCAATGAAAATTGGGTTTTGACGTTACCAACGTAAGTTGGGCTTTTGATATTGCCAATGAGAATTGGGTTTTGATGTTGCCAATGAAAATTGAGCTTTAAATATTGCCAGCGAGAACTGGGCTTTGATATTATCAATGAGAATTGGGTTTTGATCTTGTCAATGAGAATTGGGCTTTAAATATTGCCAGCAAGAACTGGGCTTTGAATAAATAAATTGTCATGGGTTTAAATCATGGGTTTTGATCATAGAATTGAATTCCATTGATAAAGTTGTTTTGCCATGGACTTGAATCATGAGCTTTTCAAATATTGTTAAGCAAAAATATTCTTGTGTTTTAAATAGAATAGGATGTATGTATTGGATTCATAGAGCCGGTTTTGGACTTAGCTAAATAATGATAATAAAATTGAATAAAATATGAGTTTTTAGGGATTTTTGTGATAGTTTATCATAACTCAATTTAGATAATGAGATATGAAACATTTGTGATTAACATAATAATAGAGCGAAAAATATTTAGGAAAACCCAATAACTTATTAGTGGTATAAATAAGTGGTACTTGAATAAAATTAGGTGTAAAAAAAAAGTACCCTAACAACACCGAACCTATTTCTTCTTTAACTTCCCGGATTCCGCTATAGCCTATAGCATCAACCAATATCAATTGGTCCCTTCCTAACTGCTTCCCAAAGCACCAAAGAGCCCTCTCACAGATATGGGCATGGTGAGAAAAAGATTTGGGTAATGAACCTCTCAAGGATCTAATAATGGAGAGGGTGAGAGTAGAGGAATTTGAAGAGTCTCTATGTGAAGATTGTGGATGAGTCAATCTTGTTTTTCTCTAGGGTTTCTCTCTTAAAATTCTCTCAAGAAGCTCTCTATATTGCATGGGTATAAGGGGTATTTATATTGGGGTGAGAAAAGAATGCAAAGAGTCAGTTTTTTCAAAACAGAGCTGGCTAGCGACTTGACCTCGCGACTTGACTGAGTCGCGAGTTCAAGTCGTGAGCTAACTGAATGGCCAGGCTGGCTATTTTGTCGTGTAGTGCAACAGCTGGCAGACGATTCAGCTTCTCCGCATGCTTCACTAGTGTGCATCTTCTGGCGGCTTGCCAGTCGTGAGCTACCCGCGAGATCCAGTTGCGAGTCCCTACTTCATTGCGCAATCTTGAGCATTTCTTTACACACTCTCACACACTACCCTTACATGATTCCCACCTAAATACAGGGTTTCTAAGTGCTAAAATACAAGCAAATTGACACGGAATAAAGCCAACAAAATGGTTGATAAATTTCAACCTTACAATCTCCCCCGTTGGCTATTCCGTGACAAAACCCTACAACAAACTCTAGACTTAACGCGTGAGTTGGGAATAGTTGAACAAAACTCACTCACACCTAACTCTAGAATCTGTGAAGCTCTTGAATCATAAGTACAAGTATCTCCTGAAAAGCAACCACATAATAAGATCATTGTATGCAGAAAAAACTCGTATTGCATATGAAGCAAGCACAATGTGATCAAGCACAATGTGATCAAGCAAAATGGATTAAAGTAATAAAACATGGCTTGACCAAAAACAAATAATCACTATAAATAGTGATCACAATGCTCATTCACACATGGAATGAACATTCGGACATGCAAGCTAATAAGCTCAAAGCAAAGTATCAATTGCATGTTCAACACTTAACCAATGCACCAATACAAGGTAAATGCATTAAGGATGCAAAATCCAACAAAGGGCACAAGAGAGATGTACTTAAAGAAAATGCATAACATTTAGCAACAAGTACTTAAGCCATAAAGCAAGGGTACAAAATAACAGCTACAAAAGCATAGGTACAAAACTAACCAAACGCTACATAAGCAAAGGTACAAAACTAATAATTTAGAATATCATCTAATATATATAAACCAGAGTACCAACAGCTTTGAACAAACCATGAAGAACCATATTCAAGAGATTAAACCAAATGTGTATAGCATACCCACAGTAATACCAAAACACATGAATATAAACACATAAAACAAACTGCTGAGATAAAGTTTATGTATGCTCCCCCTCAACATGTGCTCCCCTTCTAGAGCTAACATCCAAAAAAAATATCTCCCCTTTTTTGACTGGAATGGCCAAAGGGTCAATGCTATATGGTGAAGTTTTCAAGCTTTGTTGAAAAAATGTTCATTTGGTCTTGGAGTGCTACCAGCCTGTTAGATTGTTCATTTTGTACATTTTTGAGCCCATCAATCTTTTCAAGAATGATCTGGAATGCATCTGGAGGTACATTTGATGAGGATGATGCTCTGCTTCTTTTGCCTCGGCCTTGTGAGCTTGAGCGTTGACCTGTAGTCTCTATCTCAGTCTCCATAGCTTCACCTTCTTCTTGATTACCTTCCTCTTCATCACCTAGAAGACGAACTCTTATCCTTGTGATGGTTAGCTTGTTGACGGCTGAGGGAGTAGTCATGAGGCTGATATCTTGAGGGATTTGCACTCCTTTCAGTCTAAAAATCCTTATAAGAAGACTGGGGAAAATCGACTTGACTTTGGATGTTGTTCTGGTTTCATCAACAATGGTGTAAAATATGTGTGCACTGATGGTTTTGGCATTGTTGATTGTGGTCAGCTTCTTCACTAGATATAGGTTGAACATTATTATCACAGTAAGGCATCTCATATCTGTTGGAAAGGCATTGGTGTTGAGACATCTTCCCTCTCAAACTCCACCAATATGTGACTGAACAGTTTCTAAGGACAGCATCCTACCTTATAATGCGTGAAATCATGGTCATCCATGCTGTCAAAGCCCAACACTTCATCAATGTCATCCACATCTATGGTGAATTCCTGTCCCCTTATCCAATAGTTGATCTCATGCTCTCTTAGTACATAATTAGCATAGAATTCTCTGATTAGAGGTTCACATACCCCAGGCAGGTCACTCAATAGCTTTTCCCATTCTCTTCCCTCAAAACAACTCGGAATGAAAGTGTCCTTCAGATCCATTAAGTTTACAAACCTCTCTTGGATAATCGGTGCTTTCATGTAGTACTGGGTGTATCTCTCAAAATGTTAAGGAGACCTGAATTTTGTATTATCCATCTTCATTATTCTGTCACCCCTTTTGGCAGTAAATTTCTTCTTTGTTGGAGTCATCTGCAAGATCATGACAGTAACACCCACAAAAACAGAGTACAATAGATGAAAGTTCATAAATAAGTCATAGATTGATGACACTGAAAGAAGTAAAGACTTTTATCATTTAGTTTATACACATAACAGAATCAAAGTGACAAAAGATGCCCCAACACTTGAGAAGCATAGAATAGTCTCAACACCAACACTTAAAAATGACAAAATGTGACAAAGAGCACAGGAACAAACATGAACAACTTAGGGTGCCCATTTAAACACAAATGTAGATATGTAATAGAAACAGAGTGAACCAAAAGCACTCTCAGACAGTGAAATTAACAAAACCCCTAAAATATAAGCCTAGGTCGAAAAGACGTATCTCAAAGGGTATGAACCACACAACATAGATCAGATCAGTCAACATATTCAAGAAGGGACATTAATCTATCATGATAAACATGTATATATTGCAGTAAGTAGATAAGATAAACAAGACCCAATCAATCAAACTCAACAAGAATACTCAAACCATGGCCGAATCACCATAGAACACACAAACCAAACAACAACACAATAATCCAAGAAATAAAGGCTGTACCCATGAATAATGTGTAGAAAATTAGAAAATCCATACCTTTTTCCTGAAGATTGAAGATGAAATGATGAAGAACAATGATGGTTTAGTGAAGAACACGGTGAGTTTGAGAGAGGTATACACGGGCAAGGCAATGAACAGTCACAAATATTCAAGAGAAAAACTAAAATGTTTTAAAAACTGACTTGAAAGCGCAAAACACGCGTTTTTTGTGACTGAATCAAGTCGCGTGCAAGTTGCCAGGGCCAGGTGCCAGAACGCTTGTAACAAAAATTTTGAAAAATTTTCTAAGTGTTTTTCGTGACTAGAAGTTCCAATCACGAGAGAGTCGCGAGTTGAGCCGCGAAACTTTCTGTATAATTCTTGCGACTGAACCTCCACTCGCGAACAAGTCGCCACATCAAGTCGCGAAAAACCTTAAAACCCAAATTTTGAAAAAAAAATTTAAGTATTTTTCGCGACTGGGGCATTGACTCGCCAGTAAAGCGCGAAAACCTACTATATTGTGCTAGCGATTAGGGCATGCAACTGGACTAACCCGCGACCAAGTCACCAAAACAGGGCAACACAGTTTTTGAAAAATTTGACAATTTTTGTAAAAACAAAATACTTTCCAAAAACAACTAAAAACGCTAAAAAATCTTTTTGTGCAACACAGTTTTTGAAAAATTTGACAATTTTTGTAAAAACAAAATACTTTCCAAAAACAACTAAAAACGCTTAAAAATCTTTTTGTGCTTGATCAATAAAAACTGAGCATGTGAAACATATTTAATCAAGTACAATCACATAAATGAATAAAGCATCCATTGAACATAGGCCTGTGTGATGTGTGTGGATATCAACAATGAGATAGTCCTTAGCCTAATGTGAAGTTTCAATGATCAATTCAACCAAGGTATACACAATTAGCACTAGATAATGTGACCCATCTTAATTATAGAAATATGTATATATGACCTCCCACAAAACTTGATAACATGATATCATAATATTGAAACTTTTCATTTGGCTCCAAATACATCATTTCTTTTGATATTTTGAATCACAACATCTCTTTTGGATATCGGTGCTTGAAATTTTTTATATTTCAATTTGATGAATAAGCCTTTGGCTTTTTAGGCATCATATAATATATTTTGAGTTGCTTTCCCTTTTTCCTAGTCAAATACTAGTATATGTGACAGGCTTTTGCAGCTCATTATCTCTTTTCATTTGGAGATTTACATTTGTTGAGCTCTTTAAAAAAATAAAGAGTGGAAAGATATATAGACACAAGTCTATGCATGTCTCAAGATCAACAAAACCATTGGCTAATCATTTATGACAAGTTTGAAAGTCGATTTACAACAATCACATAGATTTCAAGATTTTTCCCACAATGATATGAGTGCATTAAGAACAAGCTACGCTTGTGAATGCACAAAGTCATTATTATAAAGGTACAAGGCAAAACATGTTTAAGACAAGACTAAACAAAGTTGATCAAACTTTTTAGATTTTCTACTTTTTATGTGTTTTTGGATTTTTGACACAAAAGGAGAAAAGGTTGATCAAAAACAACAAAAACAAAAAAAATTTAAAGCAGAACCAAATAAACAAGCACATTTTCAGCTCAAACAAGAACAAAGCACACAACCAAGCATAGTCACAAAACATAGGAAGTATTAATGCATGTACATGTTGTAATACTTATGCATGAGTACCCTTTTTCACCCACACATCACGTGCGTTTGGGGTGATATCTCTATAAGATTGGGTTCAAGTGTTAGGACTTTCAAACCTTCTGGTGAAACTTTCCAAGCAAGTGGTGAATGCACCAATCATCTTCATCACATCCCTCATTCCGGAATCCCCATCTCGACCTCTTCGTTGCTCAACAGCCCAAGTTCTCTTGTCATTTCTTGGTCCTCTTGACCTTTGATCACTTGCATTATTCAATACTCTCAATTTGCGACAATTTGGTCTGGTGTGCCCTTGAAGCCCATAATGATGACAAAAATGGTTCGTTCTCAGACTTCTTTGTGATCTTGGGAGTGATTTCTTTCTAGCTTCAGGTTTGACCACTAAATGGTTATGGGGCTTATTCAGCACCCTTTGCTCAACCACATTCTTCTTTTTTTCAGGAGATGATGCATCCTCTACTGGCTCTTTGACTTTCACAAACTTCACTTCCTTGGCGATTTTGATGGCTAAACTACTTTTTCTGGTATATCCTAACCTGGGTTTGTTAGAAAAATGTTTTTGTGAGAAAATGACATCATCAAGTTTCTTGGTGGAGACTCTTTCTACTTTGGCATTGACTTGTACCACCTCAAGCTCAAGGAATCTCACTTTTGCATAAGTTTCTGACAATTCTCCATTCAGCTTTTCTATCTCACACTTGGCCTCCTTATGTTGTACTAGGAGACTTCTATAATCTTCCTCTGCCCTCTTCATCTTTTTAATGGCTACGTTAGCCACTTTTGCATATTCACCGGTCTTCTCGAGAAGAGAATTGTAAGCCTCTTGCAATCCCACTGTACCTTCATCTTCCTCATCATCGGATTCCTCTATTATCCCTATTGACTCCAATTCAAAGTGCTCACCAAGCTCTTCTACAAGCACACTCAATTCATCTGACGATGCAACATGATCAATGATCATAAAAGCATAATAATTCTCTTCATCGTCACAACTTTCATCCGAATTTAAGTTGGAAGAATCTGAATTACTAAGAGTCGTGGCATACACTTTTCCTTTCCCTCTTAAATAATTAGGACACTCTTTCTTGATGTGTCCATGTCCATTGCACTCAAAATATGTGATTCCTTGAGAGGTTTGAGACTCCTTCCCATCTTTCCTCTTAAAGTCCTTTTTCTCTTTTCCGAAACTTGGGAATTTTCCTTTCTCAGCAAATTTTCCATTCTTCTTGAACTTCAAGAACTTTCAGAAATTCTTCACAAGATAAGCCACATCTTTATCAGCCTCATCTTCATTCGATGAGTCCTGAGCTTCCACCTTCTCATTAATTGTCTTAAGAGCAATAAATTCGCTTTTCCTTTGTGATGGTAAAGACAGTTCATAAGTTTGAAGTGAACCAATTAGTTATTGAACTTTGATATCATCCAAGTCCTTGCTCTCTTCAATTGCCGTAACTTTTGCACGGAAGCTCTCCGAAAATGATCGAAGGATTTTCCTTACAATCTTTGAGTCCTCCGTTTTCTCACCCAAGTTGAACTTTTCGATGACTACTTCATTCAGCTTGCTATAGAAAGAGTCAAAGGACTCGTCCTCACTCATTTTGAGCTTCTCAAAGCGAGTGGTCAGCATCTGCAACTTAGTGTCTTTCACTTTCTTGGTTCCTTTATACGTGGTCTCCAATATTTGCCATGCCTCCTTAGCAACCGAGACGTGAGATATCCTGTGAAACTCATCCGAAGACGTTAGATGCCGCAAGGGCTGCTTTATCCCAAGTGGATTTTTCGGCCTCCGGCCTAACCCATCTAACATCAACAGCATCCCACACACTTTCATCAATAGAACACAAAAATGACCTCATCTAGATTTTTCAAAAGGCATAATTGCTACCATCAAAATATGGTAGTGCATTTAAGGATTGAGACCGGTCCATCTCAGTATGGGGTCAAGGATCGCACAAAGGTGATTAAACCACAGCAAGTGCACTCGCTCTGATACCAATTGAAAGTTCAAATAGCGTATAAAACACTATGAACGTTTAGACTCCCAATTTACAAATCACCAATTCAAGCTTAATATTAAACAAATTATGTGCGGAACATGAACATAAGCTTATAACAGAATTGATAAATAATCTAAATTAAATAAAATCACATCCACAGTAGAAATTAAATGGCAAAGATTAAGGGAAGAGAGATGCAAACACAAGGACAACACAACGATGTGTTATCGAAGAGGAAACCGAAGTCCTCGGCGTAAAACCTCTCTGCCGCCCTCCAAGCAGTAAATAATCCACTAAAGAATCAAGTTGGGATACAAGGATAGTAGCAGACCCTCCAAGCCTAATCTACCTAGTGTAACTAAGCCCTCTAAGCTCCTACTCCAACGAGGTTACGCCGAACCTATTTCTTCTTTAGCTTCCCGGATTCCGCTATAGCCTATAGCATCAACCAATATCAATTGGTCACTTCCTAACTGCTTCCCAAAGCACCAAAGAGCCTTCTCACAGATATGGGTATGGTGAGAAAATGATTTGGGTAATGAACCTCTCAAGGATCTAATAATGGAGAGGGTGAGAGTAGAGGAATTTGAAGAGTCTCTATGTGAAGATTGTGGATGAGTCAATCTTGTTTTTCTCTAGGGTTTCTCTCTTAAAATTCTCTCAAGAAACTCTCTAAATTTCGTGGGTATAAGGGGTATTTATACTGGGGTGAGAAAGGAATGCGAAGAGTTAGTTTTTTCAAAACAGAGCTAGCTAGCGACCTGACCTCGCGACTTGATTGAGTCACGAGTTCAAGCCGTGAGCTGACTGAATGACCAGACTGGCTATTTTGTCGTGTAGTGCAACAGATGGCAAATGGTTTAACTTCTCCGCACGCTTCACTAGTGTGCATCTTCTGGCGGCTTGCCAGTCGCGAGTTATCCGCGAGATCTAGTCGCGAGTCCCTGCTTCACTGCACAATCTTTAGCATTTGTTCACACTCTCTCACACACTACCCTTACATGATTCCTACCTAAATACAGGGTTTCACACTCTCTCACACACTACCCTTACATGATTCCTACCTAAATACAGAGTTTCTAAGTGCTAAAATACAAGCAAATTGACACATAATAAAGCCAACAAAATGGTTGATAAATTTCAACCTTACACATAACATCTTCAATTTCTACATCTTTATGAATTATTGATCCAAGTTTAACCCAAAAAAGGGGGGAAAACTTGAATTACAAATGTGAAAGGAGAAGCAAACCATCCTGCTTCCAACAAAACCATGATAAACATATCTAACAAACTTGCGCAAAAATAAGCTGAAAGTAGAGATAAACTGAAAAATTCAGCTCATCCCAAATGCAAACTGAACCATTTATAAAAAACCGAGTGAAAAAACTTTCAGATTCATGCGTTGTAATTAATTAAAACAAGGGAAATCAAAAGGCAATGACAGATGGACTACATCAACTGACATACTGCTTGAAGCTTTATAAGGAACAGCTAGCTAAGTTCACGTAACTTAATTAAAGTTTGTTGAATATTGCTGATACACAGCACATTTGTCAATTTTTTATTGGATATACTCAGCACATTTGTCAATTATTCTGAACATAACTTGTAATAGATTAAAAATATGTTGGGAAATTTAGACTCCGGTTGATAGAATTAACAAATTTTAAACCCAAGTTATTAATTAGATTTATTATGAATAAAACTTGTTAAAACAAACAAACATCAATATATAGTCAAAATCATGCAGTGGAAAAATAAATAAGACAAGATATGATAACCCAGGAAAAACAATGAAACAAACTAGTTTCACAGTAAAAAACCTGGGGGGAAACCTTCCCAAAAGGCAATCCACTATAGTAAAGAGTAGTTTCAGATCTAGTACAAAACTTTTGTCTCTAGACTCTACAATCCTCGTAGATGAATTTACAGTAGAAACCTTCTACCGCTTCAGAACCTCTGAACTCTTTAATAAATAAATGCTACCCTTTTGATACACGAATCCCAGTACGTGACTAATCAATTGTGCGGATCCCATTACGCGACTTAATCACCAACTTAAGAAGGATGTTAGCTACAAAGTTCTTCACTTCATCAACAATAAAGATCAAGAAGCACTTGGTTACAAAACCCTAAGGCGCAAATACGCAGTAGAGAGAGGATAAGACATCGGTCACCTTTTGCATGTGTTCTCCTTGTATTCTCTTATGTGACAGCTTCTAAAATAAGCCTTATATGTGTCTAAGGTTGTAAGAAAAGAAACCTTACACAAATACATAAGCATGGGCTGAAAATTCTGATTCCGTAATTCTCGATAGATACCTCAATAAATAGTATTTGTTGAGCCTCATTAAGCCTCGATAAATAGCTATTTGTCGAGAAGCTATCGAACTTTAATAAATCAGTACTTCTTCACTTGTTTCTTAGACAGATTTGCATGGATTTAATACTAGACTTAAACTTTTGTTCTTTGAAGTACTAAACACATCTTAAATCTACCCAATTTCAAGTAAAATGCATTTTGTCAAAGGATTAGCCAATTACATAAAATAGTGACAGATGTTCCTAACAATGAATCACATATGTCCTAACAAAACATTTTGTCCCTAAACTTTTTATAGTTCTTAAAAGTTTTTTTTTTTTTTTTTTGAGAAAATAGTTCTTAAAAGTTAAACTTCATAAATTGACAACTAAGCATATTTATTTATATTTTATAGACTAAAGTTTAAATTACATTTCTAAAAATTTGAGACTTTTTGGATTTTACACTAGAAGTTTATTTGAATTTTACAATCTAAAATTTTATTCTCTTTGCTTCAATAGCTCATTGATACATATTTTTCATTTAGTGTCACAAAAATTTGTTATGCATATTTTGTTCGTTTAATATAATGATACCACATCATTTTTAGAATTTTTTTTTGTTGTTTTGTTTTGATTTTATTGTAATTTATTTTTATTTTAAAATCTTTTTAGTTTTTTTTTTTTAAATTTAGGCTACAAAAATGACGTGATATCGTTTTGTTAGACAAACTAAACATGCATTACAAGCTTACATAGCACTTAACGGAAAAATATGGATGGATGGGCTGTTTAGCCAAACGAAATAATTGTAAAATTAAAAAATCACAAAACTTTAGGAGTGTTGTTTACATTTTATCCTTATTCATAACTAAAAAAAAAAAAAAAAGAGTTAATAAACATATATTTTGAGTTGACAGATAACTCAGAAGGAAAAAAAAATTATTTTTTGAGATCAATTAAAAAACAAAGTAACAAATGAAGTGATTCTCAAAAAAAAGAAGGAAAAAAGTAACAATGAAGTGGTGGTTCACTTGCACTAAAAATATATATAAAAAATGATACTTCATACACATGCTCAAGAAAATAGTCAAATACTAAAAAATATTTAGATAACTTCATTTGTTAAAAAAATGTTAGAGCCACAAAAAATTATTCAACTTTTACTACTTAAGGTAAAAATTAAGAAATGAGAATTGCTCATAAATAAATAAATGAGAGAAATTGGAAGAGGAATTAGAAGGAAAAGACATGGATGAACCCAAAAACTTCCCTTTTCACATGAACATAAAACCAAAAATATGAATCAATACTGCGTTAATTTAATGAGTCCAACTTGTCAGGCCTTTTCAAAATTGAATGCAACTATCATTGCACATCTTTGATGCGATGATCATTCTATAAGTATAAGTGCTTGTGGAGTGTGGGAGGCAAGGGTTGGAGTTCAAGTCTTCAGGAAAGAAATTCACATACATATACACTTAGATTAGGCTAAAGTAGAATTCTATCTTGTATAAAATATATATATATATATATATATATATATGCAACTTTAATATCAACTAGTCGTAGACTCACACAATGCGCGGAAAAATATGATATGATTATTTTTTATTGGATAATTATTGAATTAACATATTAGATTGTATATTATTAAAAATTCAATATGTGTTATTTGAAATTATGTTTTAAATTAGAAATTTTTTTGTAGTGTAACAAAATATATTTTGTAGTAAGGTATTATATATATAGTGAGATATGTATAAAAACACAATGCAATAATTTTATTTAAAAAAAAATTTGATAGTGTGAGAACTATTAGAACAAGTTGTAACTATGTACACTTCGTTTATTATTATATAGATGTATGCGATTTAACTCTTATAGATAAATTTTTCTCAAAAGCATAGATTCACATCTCTTTCTTCCTCACAATTGAAACTAAGTGAAAAAGTAAATAAAGATAATTATGCAATAGATCATTATCAATAAATCATATATTATAAAGTGGAAATATAAAATAAATAAAATACAAAAAGAAAAATTTCCTTAAGTATCTATACATAAAAACATTAATAGCATAATGATGTTATAAAGTAAATTATATTTTATCTTATTCTCTTTTTGACATTTTTAGTAAAGATGATCAACTAAGCAAAGTAAAAACTTATTAAGAAAGTCTAGATTAACTAAAAATTTGATGGTGGAGATGCTAATTATTTGCAATAAAATGACTAAAATAAAAATAACAAATAGATTTGAGAAAAACATATAAGATTTCTAAAAGAAATTTTACCAAACACATGGGATGCAACAATACAAAATTACCATCCTGAATATTTTTTTTACTTTTTTGATACTCTACAAATAAAAAAACTTTATTCACTTTTTGTCACAGTATAGACTATAGGGCAATTACAAAATAAATAAAAAAAATAAAAAAAAAAGTCAAGGAACTTATAGCAAAAGACTTTCTATACAAAATTCTAGTAGAAGGGAGACTAATAGGCCCTCCACTTTCTTCAAGACATAAGGGATTATGAAAGACCATACATCCTTTGTCTACCCTTTTTATTTTCTCAAATTCACATTATTAAAGAAGTATATGAAACTAAAAACATTGTGAATACATCTCTGTTCAGTGGAAGTCCATTGGTAGGCACATGTAAATTCGTAACCATGTATATTTTGTTTTGATATAAACTCAAATTTCTATTTATTTTATTTTATTTTTAAGACTACATATGAACCCAAACCAAAATTCAACCAAAGATATAAGAGTGATTGGTGATAGGAAATTTTAAAAATAAAACATTGAAAAATTAAATAAAAAAACTATCAACCTAAATTAGAGTTATAAGAAAGAACAAAAATCGAGAGAGAGAGAGAGAGAGAGAGAGAGAGAGAAAGAGTACTCACAGTTTTTGTGTGGAAAAAAATATGGATTGAATCGAATAAATGATATCAAATTTATACAAAATAAGATGGAGAGAAGAAAAGTTAAAATATAAGAAAGAGGAAATAATGAAGAAAGTTTAATGGTAAAGTAAAGAGTAGTAGGGAGATAAAGAGGCAAAGAGGGAGGGGAAAGATTGGAGGAAGAGAAGAAGAGTTTTTTTTTTTTTTTTTTTTTTGAATAGGAATGAAAATTTTAAATATTCAATTACCTGAAATTAAAAAGAAGAAAACGAAAAGTTGAAATCAATTTGGATTGTTGAATATAGTTAAACATTTGCAGCTAATGAATAGTAACATTTGTAATGAATAGTAAACATGTACATATATCCACTAAATGATAATGAATTATTCAATTTTAACAATTACTTGAAATCAGAAAGAAGAAAATGAAAAGTTAAAATCAATTTGGATAGTTGAATAGTTAAATATTTGTATTTAAAACAAATGAATAGTAAGATGTTGAATAGTAATAGAATGCATTAGTAGATTTGTCCATTAACTATATTTAATTATTTTATATAAAATAAAATAGAGAAATTGTAAAGGAAATTAAAAAAAAAAGTATGACATGGCTGATGAGGTGTCTCAACAGGAATACAGCAACATTAAATTCTACGTCTCAACTTTTAGATACATAGATTTGCATCAACGTTCATAGGCAGTGGCGGCGCCATGTACAGCTCAGGGTGTTCCCAGGAACACCCTGAGCTGAAAAATTTTTTTTTTATATATATAATAAAAAAAAATTTATATATGCTTTATATCAGGAACACCCTTAACACAAAATTAGGAACACCCTCAAATTAAAAAAAAAAAAAATTATTTGTTCTACTATCAAGCAAAGCTTTAAAAAAAAAGCCCAAAAAAACAAATTTGAACTAAAATCTGAAAAAAAAAAAAAATTGTAACAAAGACAAGCCCACAGCGGCAAGCCCACGGCAAAGCCCAAGAGCCAACAGATTACAAACAAACCCACAGATTCTCACCCAAAAAAAAAAAAAAAAAAAAACAGAGCAGCGCAGCGCCTCAAAGGCTCAAACCCACGGATTCTCACTAGTCACTAAAGGCTTTATCAAAAAAAAAAAAAAAAAAATCACTAAGCTAACACCTAACCTAAAGAGAGACAGAGGTCATCCAAGCCAAGTAGAGGAGATCGCCACTAGCCATCGGATCGGAGAGGAGATCGCTAGATCGGAGAGGAGATCGCCACTAGCCATCGGATTGGAGAGGAGATCGCCACTAGCCAGTGCCAGATTGGCAGATCGCAAGCCCGCTGGCTCATCCGCTCCTCATGCCCAGTCCAGTTCTGGCCTCCCGCGGCCCCGCCTCCCTGCTCGCTGCTCGGCTGCTGCAGCAGTGCGCTCCGGTGCTCCCTCGTCAGCTCCGGTGCTCCCTCAGACCCTCCCTGGGCTCCCTCAAGGTATTTAATTTTTTTTCTAAGCTAACTTGGTTTCTCTTTTTCTCTCAGACTCTCTCTCAGTTTCTCAGTCTCCCTCTAACTCTCACACTATCTGAACTGAAAAGATGAAAAATTGAAAATAATGAAAGGAGTAAAAATGACTCTCACTCTCTCTCTCTCTATTTATTCTTTAATACAACCACCAACTCAAACTCAATAACTCTCTCTCTCTCTCTTTATTGGCCGAATTAAACTTTAGTCTTTAACTTTATTCAATTTTGTCTGTTTTTCACTTTTTGAAAATTGAATTTGGCTTTACGCCTTTTTCTGTTTATCTTATCTGATGGTGCTGTGTTGGTGTATGCAGTGTGTTGGTGTTGGTGAAATATTGCTTGTCTTTTAGTGTAACTAGTAAGTTGCCCGTGCGATGCACGAATAATGTTGTAATATTTTATTCAATTTTTTATGAAGAATATTGTACATATATTATAACATATTTGCTATAAAACTTTGTTAGTACTAAGTTTATCATAAGAAGTAACAATTATAAATTGCAAACACATATTCATTATAATTATTTTGTTGAAGTAATCTGCAAAAAGAATCAACCTTCTTCTTCAAGGGGATGGAGACAAATACATTTACAATTTTTGAGAAATTATAGACATCAGCATAAAAGAAAAGAAGTACCACCATCCATGATGTTTATTAATTAGAAATAATATATATTTATTCATTACCATTCAACCCATTACCCATGATGTTTACAATGAATAAATAAATACATCAAATCTCCTCTTTTTCATTTTTTACATGGTTACATTTGGTTATCTAAAAAATGTAAGACGTAAACAAATTGAAGGGATAAATGCCAAACACCCTTTCTCATCATGGGCAAACCAAATCCTAACCAACCCACCAAATGAAGAACATGCCTAGCAATTAAAAAATTTGAAACTTGTAGAGATTTATAAATGCCAAACACCCTTTCTCATCATGGGCAAAACAAATCCTGCCCAACCCACCAAAAATATATTAGTCACAAACCATCAACATTGACATGGAATAGTTGAAGAAAAACGTAAAAATGAAAGAAATAAAAGGAAAAATTGGCATCTCAAAGGGAAATTTTCATTATGCTGATACATTGGTGATTTTTGCAAAGGAAATGAGAGCAAACAATTGGATATGCTTGAATTCCTTGCCATTGCCCTTGTCATTGCTTGTAATTAATCTTGCAAAGCTAGAAATCATATTGACAAATTTAAAATTTTAAAAAGGAAAAAAAAAATAAGCATAAAAAGGAGAAACTTAAAAAGAAAAAAGAAGTGATGGTAGAGGGCATACTGTAACTGTGATTTAGTCTTTTTTTTTTTTTTTTTAATAACAATTTGAGAAGAAATTCATTGCATTAAAGAAAAGACAGAACAATAGATGGCCATTAGACTAAGCTTTAGCAATGTTAGCAATACAATCAGACACATCTATAAACTAAATGGAAGGACTATCGAGAAACAGCGCAGACTTGTTAGCTAATCGGTGTGCAGCCTTGAGCTTGACGTGATCAGATTTCCATGCTTATAAATCTGATACAGCAAGCTTTGCATCCTCTTTGAGATGGCTGATATTTTGATGTATTTTTTGCTTGATTGGTGAGAGCATTTATATTGATAAAGAGTCACTTCAAAAATTGTGAGCATTTATAATAGTGATTTAGTCTAGGCTAGAAGTAATCTAAGATATAGTTGTGTAATGAAGAAAAGGGAAGGAAATTGAAAGGGGCGGGCAATTGAAGGGTCTGAAATTCTGAATAGCCAATTGAATTGAAGGGAGGCAATTGAAGGGTCTGAAATTCTGAATAGCTAATTAAATTGATGAGAGAGAGAAAGAGAGAGAGAGAGAGAGTAGAGTTAAACGATAAGTTGTAACTATTAAAAAAAAAGATGGCTAAGTTATCAAAGAAGGACGCCACTTGACGGGACCTTATGGTCTCTCGCATGAGATCTCTGCTTTTATATGTTTATTGAATGTGATAAGATATAGAAAAAATAGTTAAAGCAATTCTATTTATCAAGATTTAATTGCCTTTAGCAAGAGGCTTCCACATTTAAAAAAATAAAATAAAAATTTAATAGAGCACAAAACACTCTAAAATCATCATTGACTTTTACTTTTATCATCATAGCTTATATTGATATTGTACCAAATAGTAGTAAAAAAACTACAAAGGAACTTATAAATTATGAATTCTAACACATTATAAATAAAAAGCAACTAATCTCATCAATAATCAATTATAAGGTTTCTTTTTATTTCTCTTTAGTTCTAAAAAAAATACTTCTCACACTAAATACCCAAAGATGTAAAGCAACCATAGCTTTTACAAAACCCAAAACATATGACCTCAACATCAAAATCATATGTAATTCGACGTCACTCAATAAAAAAAAAAAAAAAAAAAAAGGCAAGCCCTTGTCCTTGGTGGTTATAGCCAACTCATGCTAGTTAAGATTAGATAGAACGACGAAGTTGGAGTTGGGTAGGTGTCATTGAAAGATTGAAGATAAATGACATCATTCTTGGTCGGAATGTATTTGAGATGAGATGCATAAAGGGTTGTGGGTTATATATAAAGGAGTAGAAGTGCAAGAGATTTATCTTGAAACATTGAACCAAAGAAATCTAAGAGTCATACAAAGAATCTTTATTCTTTAATAGAAAAAGTCTTGAAACATTGAACTAAAGAAACAAAAAGTCTCTAATTTTTTTTTTTTTTTGGTTCTTATATTGTGGCTTAAGAGGATTTTAAAATCCTCTTAAGCCCAAAAAGATAAGAGTTAAAGGAGGGCCAAAACGATGAATGTGATTTAATGGGAAAGTAAATAAAGGGAGAATTGTTAACCATTTTGTGTTTTGATAAGGAGGTGAGAAGTCTTGTGAGTGGATGGATAGTATATAATACGTGTGACACTTGAACAAAATTAATAGAGTTGAAGTAATAAATGAGGAAGTAGAGTTTATTGGAAATATTAGAGGGAAATATTGAATAATTGTAATTGATTAAAGCAAATTTGGGAGAAAAAAAAGGAGAAGAAGAAAGAGATAAAAGCTAAATGTAAATCACTCTAATAGAGTGCCACATGGCAGAGCCTCATGCTCTCCCACATGAGGTCTCTGCTTTTATATATATATTGATGTGTCATTGTGAAATTTTCTGATTGGCAGGGAGCATCATGAGGCGTGCTTGTGTGTTGAGTGGGGTGGGGCTGAATGGGCATCGGGCGCACATGGGATGGGGCCGGGCTGCACATTGCACAGTTTTAGAGTTTTAATTATTGTGTTACACATTATGCGTAAATAATGTGCATATAAGTGGCTCTTTTAGTGCTTTTAGTGTAATGTGCACATGAGGCTAAACAATATAATAAATTAAAGCAATATAATTTATTGTTAGGCTAAACAACAATAATTAAATCAGTATAATAATTAATAAACCAATACATTATAAAAGACAAACAAATTAAATTATGTTAAGTTAAACAACAATTAATAATTTTATAATTAATGAAACAACAATAATTAATAAAAGACAAAAAAAATTAATGAAACAACTAAACAACAATAATTAATAATTTTATTAATATTTCAAATGAACTTATAGTTTATTGTTTATTGTTTTGCTAGAATTATGGACAAATATTTGATAAGAAAACCACGTACTCAAGATTCATCTCCTGTGCAAGATTCATCTTCATCTTCTAAGCGAATTCGTGTTGACTTTAACTTAGAAAATCTTCCTTCAGATCCTAGGCTACGACAAAAGATATCATCTTATCATCCTAATAATCAAGATGAAATAAGAAGATATTATTTAGCAAAAGGCCCTTGTCAACCACCTATGCACGATTACCCTGTATCATATTTTTCTGGAAAGTCCCGTCGATTTAGATCCGAATGGTATGTAAATAGAAATTGGTTGGAATATAGTATAGACAAGGATGCGGCATTTTGTTTTTATTGCTACCTATTTGGGCAAGATGTTGGTAAGCAAGAAGGAGGTGAGACTTTTGTAACGAAGGGATTCAAACTTTGGAATCAGCTTTTGAAGTTAGATTCCCATGTTGGAGGAGTTAATAGTGCTTATAACCAAGCTGTCAAGAAGAGTGAAGATCTACTGAAGGAAAAGCAACACATTTCAACTGTTTTGGTTAAGCAATCAAATCAAGATAAACTTGAATATCGGGTTCAATTAAATGCAATAGTTGATTGCATAAGATTCCTTTTATGCCAAGGATTAGCCTTTCATGGTCACGATGAATCTCAAGGTTCAAGTGATAAAGGAAATTTCCTTGAGCTTCTACAATTTTTGGGGGATCATAATGAATCTATCAATGAAGTGTTGCGAAATGTTCCGAAAAATTGCAAGCTTACCCACCATGATATTCAAAAAGACATTGTGAATGCAATTGCACGTGAAACATCCAAAGCCATCATCACGGATCTTGACAATGGCTTTTTTTCAATATTAGTTTATGAGTCACGTGATATCTCAGTGAAAGAACAAATGGCTCTCGTTCTTCGTTATGTGAACAAAAAAGGAATTATTATAGAGCGGTTCCTTGGTATTGTACATGTAGTAAGTACCACCGCTTTGTCACTCAAATATGCTATTGAATGTTTACTTTGTGAACATAATTTGAGTTTATCGAAACTACGTGGGCAAGGTTATGACGGAGCTAGTAATATGCAAGGTGATATCAATGGTCTCAAAACTTTAATTTTGAAAGAGAATAAGTCAGCATTTTATGTCCATTGTTTTGCTCATCAACTTCAATTAACACTTGTTGCTGTTGCTAAAAACCACATTAACATTGCTGAATTTTTTTATGTGGTTAGTATTTTAGTAACTGTTGTTGGAGGCTCTTGTAAGAGACGAGATGCTCTTCGAGATACACAATTTGCCAAAATTAAAGAAGATTTAGAGAATGTAGTACGTAGAAGTGGGCAAGGTTTGAATCAAGAGACAAGTCTTAAACGTCCTGGTGATACACGATGTGGATTATATTATGGGACTATTCTCAACTTGATTTTGATGTTCTCTGCTGTTGTTGATGTACTTGAGATTATTGAAGAAGATGGCCTCTCCGACCAAAAAGTTGAAGCTCGATCTATTATGAGGTCAATTCTATCTTTTGAATTTGTCTTTGCTTTACACTTGATGAAAAACATTTTAGGGATCACAAATGAGTTGTCAATAGCATTGCAAAAAAAAAAAAATCAAGATATAGTAAATGCTATGAATCTTGTTAAAGTGTCTAAGCAACGATTGCAAGTGATGAGAGATGATGAATGGATACCTTTATTGACTGAAGTGTCTTCATTTTGTACCACATATGATATTCCTATCTTGAACATAGATGAAATATTTGTAGTTAGTGGGAGGTCGCGATGTAACACCCAACAAATTAAAAATTTACATCATTATCGTGCTGAGCTATTTTACACAGTCATAGATATGCAACTTCAAGAGCTTAATAACCGTTTTTCAGAAGCGAATACTGATTTGCTACTTTGTATGGCTTGCTTGAATCCAAGCAATTCATTTGTGGCTTTTGATAAGGAAAAGTTGATACGTCTAGCAAAGTTCTATCCATCTGATTTTATTGGGACAGATATCTTGGCACTTGACTCTCAACTACAGAATTATATTTTTGATATGCGCAGCAATGACTTGTTTTTGGAGCTTCAAGAAGTTAGTGAACTTGCTGAAAAGTTAGTGTACACAAGGAAGCATGAGACTTATCCATTAGCCTATTTGCTTGTGAAGTTAGCTTTGACACTTTTTGTAGCTACTCCAACAGTTGAAAGAAGTTTTTCAGCAATGAAATATATAAAGAATGAACTGCGCAATCGAATGGGAGATCAGTGGATGAATGATTGCTTGATTGTGTATATTGAAAAAGATGTAGCTCGTAACATTGATAATGAGACTATCATGCAACGATTTCAAAATATGAAAACTTGTAGAAGGCAATTGTAAATTTTATGTATTTCCGTGTTTTTTGATTGTTGTTGTCAATATATAAAATTTTCTGTTTATTAGATTGTGTAATTTTTGTTTATTGAGGAACACCCTGAAAAAAATTCCTGGAGCTGCCACTGTTCATAGGCATGGCAACCAATAAGTTCTCATGTTCACGTATAAAATTTTGAAAACTGTACCCCATTTCATTCAAGCATCATTCGGCCGTGTGGTTGTCCTTCTTGATCTAATAATGGAGTCTTTCAGTAAGTGGGCCTGCTTGTTCTATCAATTGAGAAATATTTGTCCTACTTGTCAATACATGGTAATACCGTGGTTGCTTCATTCATTTAGAAAGTCCTGGAAATTATTGTCATATAGATGTTTATAGATATATGTAGTCGTTTATTCCTCACAGAAACATACTCTCAATCAACCATTTCTGTAACATAATTCTATAACTATTTGTAATGTAAAAAAAGTGGACAACATGTAAGGGATGGAATCAAAATACGCAAAAAAAAAAAAAAGAAAAAAAAAAAGAAAAGAAAAGAAAAGAGAGGTGGAGCTAATTGATTCACAACAAGACCTGATCAGAGAGACTGGAAACATCCTTTCAATTTCTTTGATTCTCAAAGTTCAATTCCATCACAGAAACAGAATTGGAAATCAACACCAAATGATAGGGCTGCTTTCTCTTAGTGCAATTTTTTCAATTTTCTTAGAGCTTCTTAATGCAATGAGGCTGAAATGATTTTGAATTTAATACACCTATCCACAGAATTCCAGCCTTGGGAGATTTAAAATACCCAATATAATAGTTTTGGTTCAATTCAAGTACAAACTTCTGATTAATTTCCTAATGAATTTCCAACTACATTACTAATCACTCTAAAAGCTCAAGCTAAAGAGACAAGTAACCCATTCACAAGTTCAAATAATCTCATTGTCTAATTATACACCAAGTTTTATTCTTATTTACTAATATAAAAAAATGCACTTGATTTTTTTAATTTAAATTCAACCAACCTCTCCTATGACTAGAAAAGGTCTTTAAGCTCTCCGTTTTTTTATTTTAAAAACAAAACGAAAGACAGCAACATTTTGAGCATTTCATGATTTTTTTCCCTCCTCCTGGGATTCTCATGATTGAACTCTCACCTTAGCTTGCTATCATAGTTTCAACATGACAAGTAAGAAGCTCACCTTCGTTTCCATTCTTGACGCAGGACAACTAGAACAAAATTGAAATAACAATAAATTAAAGGATATGACCTAAGAGTCAGCACCTAGGCCTTGCTTAGACTCAACACCAAGCGGGGAAACCACTAGGAGTCAGCACCTAGGGTAGACCTGGAGTCAGCACCAGACCAAAGAAAGATCAAACGACCATTTTTTTTTTTCATTCATCAAAATATCAACTATCTCCTCTAGGAGTACAATAGATTGCTTATAAAGGATTACTAAACCCTAGTTCTAATTGGCTAGTTGGCTAGGAAATCTTAATTGCCTTAGAAACCCTAATTGCCTTATTACAAAAATAACCTTACTTCTAAATTGAAATACTAAAAGCCCAATAAACTAATAGGATCTAAAACATAAAAATATAATTGGCTTGCAAACATAAATAATACTAAACAATAATTTTCTTGCGTCTCCCGCATCATTCTCCTCTGGTTGGAGAAAACTCGACCTCGAGTTCTAAAGCGTTGAAGGATTAGGATGCTGACAAGTAACACTTGCTTCAAATCTGGAATCACCCTAGGGAGCATACAGAAAAGAAAAACCTTGAATTCCAACATGTCAAAATCTTTTGGAATAATAAAATCAATGTGTGGAATCAACATAATCTTATTTTGAACCATTGGAAGCACTATGTTATCTACTTTCTCTACTTTAGCAAACTGTTTGTCTTTATGCACCATGGAAGACTGATCAAAAGTAGATTCATTAGCTTCCAATATCACATCATGCACACCCTCTAACATAATGTTCTCTTTAGAAACCATCTCTTCACCTTGTTGTTCTTCAATAGATTCGTTTTCTTGCATGCATGTTAAAGTAACACGTGCCGAGGCGTATACGTCTTTGTCAACATTAGGCTTTGGTGTCACTTGAGGTTTTTCCACTATCAACATATCATCATTAATGTTGTCTTCTATGAGGGCAGCAATAATTTTATTGTGATCAATTACCCTAGGTTTCCCTATTGAATCAGTTTGAGTCTTCATTTGCTTCATCTGAGCAATCATGTCTTGAACATTTTTCATGAGCTTTTCAGATAATTCTTTTAATTCCTTGGTAGATTGTTCAAAAGTGCACTGAGAACATGAAATAGGATGAGAATTCATCGTATTTGCTTCAACTTGAAAAGTACCACACTGAGATTGTGGTAGATATTTAGCTTGATAGTATGGTGACAAATACTTATCACAAAACTTTTCTTTCATATCTTCCCACACACTAATGGCAGGTTCATACTTCATATAGCGAAAATATTCAAGGTTCTCCCAAAACCTTTGTGCTTTACCTCTTAACTTCAACTTGGCATACCTAACCTTTTTGTTATCTGCAAAATTTGCTTGCTCAAAGAATTGCTCTATCCCATTTATCCAGTTGACAAAATCTCATGGATAAGTTTCACAACCATCAAAATAAGGTGTTTCTAATGTTACCATGATTCTCTAAAATAGTGCTTCAACAAATAGTTGGCAGTTGGAACAAGAACCTGGGTTGCTGTGATGTTCTCTAGACAGATATTTGCTGGGACTGGGCTAGTTGACAGGTTTGTATTTCGTGGTCTAGGTCTTGTATTTTTTTTTAAAGAAAAATGGTGTTGTAAATTGTCGGCTTTGGGCTTGTTAACAAATGGGTTGGGTAAGGGTTTGTTTATGTTATTGGTGGTGGTGGCGATATGGCTTGTGTGAGAGTGTACAATGAGTTTGTTGTTTTGGCTGCGTCAGGTAGTTTAATGGGTTTCAATTTGAGTTCTTTATTTCAGATGGGCCGGGTCAAGTTGTTCTTAGTGGGAAAATATTGTGGAGTTGCAAATAAAAACTGATTGGGAAGAGTTTCAACAGAAAATAAGGTGCTCGGTTTTTTTAAATTAAATAAAAAGCTAGATTTTGTTACCTTTGAGATGGAATCGCTAGTTTATGGAGGGATTGCAGAGGCATGGTGCTAGGCAATTGAGGGTCATGGTGGTGGGGCTAACTGTGGTGCGATCTGACAGACGAGGGATGGCAGCGTTGGCTTTCCAATGGGTGGTGGCGTGCGAGGAAACTTCTTGAAAGACCTTGACCAGTTTTGGCCGTGGGGTTTGTTGGTGAATGGAGTTTTTTTTTTTTTTTTTTTTGTGATATTTTCTGGTTCTGGATTGACTGTGATGAGGCTTCGAACAGATCAGTATTTGCTCTGATACCAAAATTGCCGCAGGACAACCAAAATAAAATTGAAACAACAATAAAATAAAGGATATGACCTAAGAGTCAACACCTAAGCCTTGCTTGGAGTCAGCACCAAGTGGGGAAACCACTAGGAGCCAGCACCTAGGGTAGACCTGGAATCAACACCAGACCAAAGAAAGACCAAACGGCCATTTTTTTTCATTCATCAAAATATCAACTATCTTCTCAAGGAGCACAACAGGTTGCTTATAAAGGATTACTAAACCCTAGTTCTAATTGGCTAAGAAACCCTAAATGCCTTATTACAAAAATAACCTTACTTCTAAATTGAAATACTAAGGGTCCGTTCGGTTAGAGGAGTGGAAAAGTGGGAAGATGGAAAATTGTGGGAGGATGGAAAAGTAAAAGGATGGAAAATATTTAGTTTTCGCCTTTGTGTGTTCGGTTGAAGGGGTGGAAAAGTGGGAAGGTGGAAAACTCTTTTGTTTGGTTGGAGAGAAAAAGGAAAGGACGGAAAATATAATTTATATAAATTGACTATTATACCATTGTTACATAATATGTAAGAAATAGATTTATTTATAATCATTAAATAATATAAAATTATCACATCATATATATAAATTTATATCATTATAATGTAAAAATTAGATTAGGTCACGTTGGAAAAAAAAAAAAAACAACGTTTATTAACGTTGAAAAGAAAAAAAAAACGTTCTCGGTAACGTTGAAAAGAAAAGAAAAAAAACAACAACAACAATAACGTTCTCAGTAAAGTTGAAAAGAAAAAAAAAAAAACAACAACATTCAGTAACGTTAAAAAGAAAAAAAAAATGTTCAGGTCATATTGAAAAAAAAGAAAAGAAAAGGAGAACGTTGAAAAAAAATAAGTGAGAAGAGGGTATTTTTGTGAAAGTACTACTATAGAACTTTTCTCTCTAGATTTTCCTTTCGATTTGGAAGGAAAAAAAAATGTTGTTTCGGAGAGAAAACTTTTTCTCGAATTTTCCACCCTTCTTATTTCCCTTCCCCAAACGAACAGTAGAAAATAGTATTTTCTGTCTTATTTTCCTCCTTTTGTTTTCCATCCTTCCTGTTTTCACTCCAAACGAACGAAGCTTAAAAGCCCAATAAACTAATAGGACCTAAAACATAAAAATACAATTGGTTTGCAAACATAAATAATACTAAAAAAATAATCTTCTTGCGTCTCCCGCTCCAATTCTCCTCTTATTGAAAGACCCAAAATCCAAAATAACACAATCTGGACCATTTCTTTTTTCTTTTTCTTTTTCTCCTCCTTTGGGATTTCTCATAATGAACTCTCACATCAGTTGAACTAAGTGAAAAGCTCACTTTCTTTTCCATTTTTCTCTTACCAAAAGACATCGTTTCATAACAAAACTTGGACCATTTCATTAATTTCTTTTGTATTTCTTATAATTGAATTCTTACATAAGTTAATAGCTTCAACAAGACAAGTAAATTGCTCAATTTCTTTTCCAGTTTTTCTCTTTCTAATAGAGCCAAAATTACAACAAAGCACACACATATAGATGTGATATATAGAGGGCAGTGATATAAAAATTAGAAAAAATGACATTAGGCCAAAGGAAACAAAAGCAACCTTATAATCATTATGTGGTGTGCCATTAAATCAAAATTTTACATTCCTTTGGCTTCCTAATTACTATTTATAATTCTTGTGGCTTGGCAAGCAAGAAAATAACTTTAACTCTAAGAAACACATTTTTCCAAAGAAGTCACATAATTTCAACAAAGTATGTAAGTTTTTTTTCTTTTCCCATTTATATTAGTACAAAGAAATATAAGGAGAGTCAAAATTACAGTTGAACCGAGTTTAAATTGCAAAGAGATCTCATTTAAACATCTACCATATCATTTCTCTTCATAATAACATTAAATTAGGTCTTATGAACCATAAAATTGCAACATTCCAAAACCAAAATAGGCCTAAACCACAAGGAGGTACTATGAAGTTCCTATAATTTTTAGGATTGAGTAAAAACCACGAATTTGCACAACTACTAACCGAAACATATTTATGAGATATTCTTATATTAAACAAAAATTTAATTAAAATTTTGAGCATACGATCCATTAGATCTCTTAGACACCTAACACAATAAACAATAAAAAAAAGATAAAAGTTCTGGATGTGACAATCATCAGTTTTCTCATCTAGAAACTTCCATTTCCAAGAATATTAGGTCATTTCATCAATTATATTTTACATGCACTGTTAAAAATATGCCAATATTTTCTAGAAGTAAATTAAACTCTCAGTTGCTAGCTGGTGGTTTAGAAAAATGTATCACATGTATAATATGTTGGAATGATAAAGAAGTATCACCTTGGCATGAATAGAGTTAATGTTTTCATAAAGCACAAACTAAATCCATATTTGCACATTGGACAAGTGTTCATTTCTTATCTGTTAACCTCCTGCAAACTATTTTCAAATTTATAAATAACAAGTATTAGATATTGTACTTGCAATGTACATGATACTAAAAGGAAATACAGCATTAATTTGATGCAGCCCATATGCCATGGCCAACATTTTTTTAAACTGAGAAAGCGAGATTCCAAAATCAAAGATCACTCGTGTTATTGCCTAGAATCAATATATTAGATATTTACACAAAACAAAAACAAATCAAAGAACTGACATTTTTTCCAAAAACAAAAGCATACACCTTTGTGAGGATGATATCCAAAAGATCAGTCTCTGCTTTTGAATTGCACA
Source organism: Lithocarpus polystachyus (assembly GCA_033629205.1). Lineage (NCBI taxonomy): Eukaryota > Viridiplantae > Streptophyta > Magnoliopsida > Fagales > Fagaceae > Lithocarpus > Lithocarpus polystachyus. The sequence continues at coordinate 2,276,293 of CM066171.1, read as the reverse complement.
GCTCAGCTTGGTGGCTGCAAATCAAATATACCTTACTAGAAACCCACACATGCGCAACGCTATTCTGAGTAGGAAATAGTCCTCTCTTCTCATCCTCTCCCTCTTCCCCTTTCAGTCTCCCCCCTGCTGTCCCATCTGTGTCTTCGTTCTCACTCAATGCCTCTGTACAAGCAATTTGTTTTTCTTTCTCTCTCTCTCTCTCTCTCTCTCTCTCTCTCTCTCATGGACATTTTTCTCACCCAAATCTGTGAGTTTTGAATGTTTCCATTCTCGCTGAAAAAGAACCGTTTTGGCTCAACAAAATTGAGCACAACAAGAGACTATTCATTTGACTCCTCACATGCTAGAGACAAGTACATCATAGGCCTTCAGACTAGTCATCATAACAACAATTAAGCTAGACGTTTGAGGTTCTAGAAAGACTAATTGAAGTATTTTTAAAATGAGGTCAATTGATCCAGCATGAACAAACAATGAACTTGGTAATGCTAAGACTAACATAGTAACATGTTCAATGAAGTGATATGAACCAAGCAAACTTAGCAACTTATGTGCCGCAAATATCAAAGATAAAATAATAAACGGAAACTTAGATACTTATGTCCAGCAAATAACCAAAAAAAAAGAAAAAGAAAAAAAAGAAAAAGGAAATAGACCAAAACTAATGTCATGACTTATGACCGGAAAAAGGCATTAACCACACCTGTGCTTTACTCAATCTGCAGTCAAATTAAGGCTTATTGTGATTGCTTACACAATCCAGAATTACCGTATACATGTCTTTTGAAGTAATCAATACATCCTTGTACAAAATAATCATACAATCTAATCGGATCCACACAATCTCTTGAGTATCACAATTTTCTCCACTAATATCATTGATGTCCATGAGAAGGATCATGTTGCATTACAGTGTTCCCAAGCCACACAATATTATTGACCTAGCCCTAATATTATTTGTTACGACTTGAGGAAAACCATTACCATATCTACACCATATTCCAAACAGACTAATAACATTACAATTAAGAACTCCTCTTAATCATGTATATAACACACTATACATTCAGCAAATCCATACAATCTGAGATGCCACAAGAAGTCATATAATTGCTTAAAAGACAAATAAAGAACAAAATTAACTTAGAAATATTAAAAGTATGATAATATACTTAAAATTATTGAAAGGCCATCTATGTCAAAGACCATGTTTTGGTCCACCGCTCAACAAAATCCAAAAACACCAAGAAACATACAAGAAATATGAAAGATACACTTACAAATATTAACAGTCCACGGTATATGTCTAACCAGTAAGAAGGAAAGACAGATGCAATGAACTCCTCATCCTCCAAGTATATTTGCAAATTCTTGGACTTCATTAAAAACCTAACTGCTTTCTCATCAAATTCCAGCACGAAGGCCAGCTTGATCAGTTCAGAGAGTGCACCAATATGATCGCAGTTCTCCCATAACACGCCCTCAGATATTGCTTCAGAAAAATATGTAGCATATTCAATTTGATTCTCATGTCCACTAGACCTGCCCAACTTCTGTGTGAAAAACTTTGAAGACTCTCTATCCCAGCATATCATTCGGCTTGCTCTCGCATTCACGATCTCCCCTGAAGAAAGTGATAAACTGTAGTTTACAGTTATTGGTTCAACTATCTCAAGGAAAGTAATATTCAGAAGCCCTTGGATAATTTCATGCCTCCTTTCAGCTTCCATTTTCATCACAGGATTTGCTAGAAAACCAAGGATGAGTGTAACCAGACCTTTTGTAATCATATTCTCCTTTGGATTCACCTGATTGAGTTGAGCAACATCCACTGTGTATGATTCTTCCTTCTGTACAGACTCGGATATAGTGCGAACACCAATCTTCCTGTAAATATCAAACAACTTCATCTGAGGTAAAGAAGGCTTGCTTGGCTGAGGGTACCAGACAAATAGAGATTGAGCAGAAAACCGTTTGAAAAGATCTTTCAGCTGAAGATCATCAGCAATAAAAACATCATGCTTGTTGAACAGCAAAACTTCATCTGAGCCAGAAGCAACCGGCAATTTTACCAGCTTCTCAGTGATAGTTTTCTCAGTCTTTTCACCCCAGTGCTTCAAAATATACCCCCAGAACCTAAGACAGTCATCATGTGACAATCGACGACCTGAACTTTCCCAAACCTCCCAAAGCTTACAGTAATCAGCAACCGAAGGATTGCATTTAACACGGAAAGCATGTGAGAAGAAGTTAAGTAACTTTTGCTCATAATATTTGTCAAGAACTTTCAGCTGCGAACTGAAGAGACCATCCTTGTCATGCAGAACGCATTCACAGGGGCTGACCCACTCTCCTTTCTTATTCCCATATGGGATCCATATCCCTTTTGTAAGTTCACTGTCACTCTCCCAATTACATAGACTCAAGTAATTATATATACGAACTATAGTAGGGAATTCGACATGGAATTCGAGGTGCCTGGCAATCAATGAACATCCGTCTTCAACATCAAGGGTGACTCCTATTGCCTTGAGTTCATCTTTGTATAGTGTAATATTAGAACCATAAAAATCTTCATCAATAAAAGGTCCATCTGTTCGCTCCAAATAAGAGCCCCACCTAGGATCGAACAATAAGCACTTTTCTGGAGGTCTATAACCTTTGGTGGTCTTCAGCCATTTCCGAGAATTTTGTTTTAAGAAAGGATCTGGAAAGGAGTAATTCACTCCTTGGATTAAAACACGTATGCATTGCAGCAATGAAAACACATTTTCATCAGTTATCTGAGCAGGATCCAAGGGAAAGTGAAGACCAGCTGCAACAAACTTCACACCATCTTTAAATTCAACAACAACTCCCATGCTCTTCAGCTCTTCCTTGTATAAATGAATGTCCTTGCCATAGTAGTTGTCACTATCATCTAAGAAAGGGAGGTCAATAGTAATTGGTAAAACTGAATGCCAATCTGGCCCAAAAAGAATGCAATCTCTTGGAGATCTTTTATCACCACACCTAGTCTGCAACCACTTAAGGTCACGGATGTTTTTCTCAAGATCTGGAGGAAACACAAAAGGACTATCTTTTAGCTGTCTGTGACATGAAAGAAAAGAGAAAACAATTTCTTTAGTCATGAAGGATGCCTCCAGCTTGAATTTGTCAGAAAATTCTTTTACCGCCTCCTCAAAATCCACCTTCACCCCAGTTTGCTTCAACTCGTTTTTGTAAGAGAAGATACAGCTTCCATGGAAATCATGATCAATCAATGCAAAACCTTCAAAAACCTGAAGAATGCAAACCCATTGAGGGTCAAACAAGAAACATTCTCCCGGAGGTTTGTACCCAAGATTCGTCTTAAAGCATTTCACACCTCTCAACGCCTGAACAAGTTTGTTGGATGATCCTAGACGTTGCATACATTCCAGTATCAAAAGAACTGCCTCAGCTGTCAGAGGTGAGCTTGAAGGAGATTTTAAGTTGTCTACAACAAGCTTATAACAATCACCGAAGCCAATTACCACACCAAGCGACTTGAGTTCCTCTCTAAAAGAAAGGATTTCCTCTCCAAAGTAATCTAGATCAATAAAGGCGATGCAACTGATTTGTAATGCAGTTTTCCATTCCTCATCAAACAAAACAGCTTCAACTGGAGACCTGTCACCACAGCATGTCCTTAGCCATCTCTTATTCTTGATACTGTTGATGAACTCATCCTGGGGAAGAAACCTTTCCCTCAAAAATCTGATGAAATTTAGTATAGACAGCACTTGGTCTCTACTTAAGGAGGAGTATTCTGTGAAAGACATAAGACGCTTTCCAATAAATTCACATGCTTCTCCATACTCAGACATGACACCAATTTTCTTCAGCTCCTCCTTATACTCACTTATTTTATCACCATAAAAACTTAGATCAATCAATGGAATATCAACAAGCACGGATCCATTCTGCAAAATGTTTCCCAATGAAGAGGAAAGCATGAATGACTCTGAAGGTGGCCGGTAACCAGGACAGCCACTGGTAGTAATTTTCAGCCAGCTTCCTTCCTTTATGCATTTCAAGAAATTCTCGGGAATGTAAATTTCTCTAAGTTTCAGATTCCGAATCCAATCCAACAGCAAGAATGCGTTTTGCTTGGTGAGTGGTGATGATACCGTCGGAATTGCAGCATTAGGAGGAGATATGTAAGGTATATCGGACGCTACAACATGAGTTTTAAGGAACTCCAAGAGTTTTTCTCCAGAGGCATATTCACCGGCAAAATAGCCAGGTAACAAGTAGTCTTCTGCTAACTCAACGTAGCCTTCATTTGTCCATGGATTTGAACCAATCAATCCCGCCCATTTGCTTCCGTTGGCAGGGACAAGAACCCTTGTCCTGTGTCTCTGTAAATTTCCATAGTTATCCACGAGTGGCATAGAATCACATAAATCACCAACCTCCTGATGGGAAAGAAAAGACTTTTGAAGCGAGTGGTACAAGAAGTGAACAAAGGCAATAGCACGCTTCTGGCAACTATTGAGATAATTGTTAAGGTGAACTGCATATTCATAGACGCTCATAGCACCAACCTTCACATGATCACGTAGCCACTCCAACACCGTCTCCCTCTTAGAGAAGAACTGGATAGCTTCTTGTGTGCTTTTCGGCCAAAAAAAGTAATTGGCTGGACATTTGAATTCCTTGTTCCAATCAATCAGCCATGAAATATGATCAGGATGACGGGATAAGGACACCACTCTGTCAAAATGCATGGATTCATTTATGCTACACAAAGACACATCGCCATAAAGACCCACATATTTTATTTGTTGTAAGTACTTTATGTCGGTAGAGTCAAATTTGGACTTCCAGTTATCTGCAACAAATAGCAAAAGCTCCAAGTACACGTCCTCTGACACTCCTTCAACTAGTTTAGAACTTTGGATGCACTTTGCGTACCATTCATTGTTGACTAGTTCCACACCCAAGAAATTCAATATGTAATCATATTCTGCTCTATCAAATGAGGAGCTCAAAATGTATTTTCCATGTGATGAAAGATGAAACAAACTCACCTTTTGCTCCCTTGCCTTCTCCAGAATGGTCCAGAAAGCAGGCATAAGCCTACCAACTTCATGAGGTTTATGAAAGATCTTCTGCTGTGTGTAAGACTCGCTTGGAAGAATATTTTCTTCAAGAAGCTTTGATTTGATGGATTCCCTGACAACATTCAACGTTTGATAAGAAGAGCTGTCAATGGGAATGAACCTGAACATGGAAGCCAAACTAGACACTGGAGCATTTTCAGAATTTTTAACTAGTGAAACAAACGCATTGATAAAAGCAGAGGGCACGCAGTCAAGAATCCCTTGGTTCCACTTGTTGTCCAAGAGAATTGTTTCCCTTGATGAGGCAAGAAGAAAATCTGCCTGAATTATGAAGGGAAAGTTGGTAAACATTTCTGTGGGAAGAAATGCATAGATCCCAGGTGAGCTCATTTCCCTGTGGAGGCGCTCTTCAAAAGGAAAAGCCAATGTGATCACCAAGTCTTCAACTTCCATTCTCCTTTCCACTTTGTTTTCCTGCCTGACAGGAAACTTTTGCTTCCACATATAGTACCTGCATTCTCCCTCAGACTCCTTACCCTTTTCATCAGCAGAGAGATGGATTGTGTAGGACACAGCATCAATGTTCTTCCTCACCACCAATTCAGTCTCACTTGTAATTGCTATTGCACTTACAGTATTGAGCCTGGGATCGTTGTTATGTTCCCTGACTGAAAGCCGCTTAATCTTTGATAGGAACAATAGAATTTCAGGATGAACATTTGAGAGCTGCTGCTTCACAGGTTTGACCTTATCGAACTTCAGAGGTAAGACTATTGTTGTTGTTGGAAGAGTCCCAGAACCATATATTTTTTTGATGTCAGAAAGTGTTGGGTTCTCCTCGACCCATTCAGGAACTATGTACCCGAGATTGCAATGTGGGCAAGGCTCTTCATTGAATCGTATCTGATATCCATTGCTGAATATGTATGGCTGAGAACTAACCAGAAAGACACTCTTAAATCCAATTCCTGCATATTAACCAGAGAATAAGCCAATTAGAGCAATAAGAGAACAGCTAAATTATCCTGTACGGTAATTATCAACATCATTATGGTTTTAATCTTTTCTTTCACTATAATTGAGTATATAACACATAATACTCTGCATTGATATCTTAAGATTAGCACAGAAGTCGATTCACAAGCGTTAAGATAAATGACAGAGAGAGAGATTAGGGACTGTCATTTCTATTGTTTATTTGTAATTTTTTTTTTAAATTTTAAAAAAGGTTCCAACTTTTAACGACAACTAGTCGCAGACCCACGCAATGCGTGGGAATAGATAATTATTTCGTAATTATAGTATAATATATAATTTGTTCTCTCTAAATTTTGTGGAAAATAATTTTTTCTCCCCAAAAATTAAACAATTTCTAAAAGTATATTTCATTTATCTATCTCAAAAAATATATCATCATTTTATTATTTGGATTTTTTTAGTTGATAATATTCATTTTTAGGAGGTCCATATTTTTCTAAATTATGTTATTCTGCATTATGTTTTCTTAATTTTTTTTTTGTACAATTAAACTGTTTAAGTTTCAAATATATTATTCAAATTTTTGATTTTCTTAAAAGAGATTATTATATTTATAATTATTCTTATCCTAGGAGTAGCTTCGAACTATTAATTGGGCTTTGTTTACTAATATAGATACATGAGATTGGAACTGCATATTTCTTAGACATCCCTAAAAATATTTAAAATAATATGTAAAAAAAAATAGACTTTATATCTAAAATTGAACATTTTAGTCTCTCCAAAAAAAAAAAAAAAAAAAAATTGAACACTTCACCTATCGAATGAAAGAAAACAATTTGTATAACAATATAGAGAGATCGTGATCAAACAAATAAAAATTGACTACATACACTTTCAATTATTAAGATTAATTGCCTTTAACTGGACATTTATATCGCATTTATTCTTACTACGCTCTTGTTGTTATTATCTTTTTTATTATTTAATTTTTGCTTTTAGTTTTTTAACAATATTAAATATATAAATATATTGACTTTACAAATTCATCTTAGGCCGTTTTAACTTTAAACATTCATTTACTTTAATTTTGATGTTATAACTAAATAATAAATCAATGAAAAAATAAAAATAAAAATATTGTCTATACATATTCATCTTGGGTTGTTTTAATAGTCAATAATCACATTCAAATACATAGCCAAGATTATATTTTGATATAAATTCAAAATCTCACTTTTAAAATAACTAACTATTATGTCAAAAAAAAAAAAATCAAACAAAAGCTATAAGCAGAGGGAGAGAGAGAAGACTTGTGATGGAAAAAAAAAAAACACTATAAATTGTATTAACCCAAAATAATATTATAAAAAAAAATACAATGATTCATCAACCTAAAGTAAAAGTTTGCAAGAAAGAGTAAATGAATTATATATTTACACATATATGAGATGAGTTCAAGTTACACCATTTTTATACCATTAATTCAAAATAGATCCAAAGTCTAAAAATACACTATAGGCCATATCATCAATTTTCTAAATTTAATGTTTTATCTCGTATTTCCCATTAACTTCAATAAATGCCCCTCTCAATTTCTCATAGTCTCTTTCCATTCCCTTCTCTCTGTTGTTTCCTCAACCCTTCATTTTTTTTTTTTTAAGGTTCTAAATAATTCCTCTGTCACTTTTTTGCAAAAGTGTCAAATGGTATAAATCCATGAGAGGAGCCAGCTAATTTGAAAAATAATAGAATTTAAAGTTCTCTACATGTATCAAATAAAATTCTCAGCTCTATCTTGTGCTCACTTTTTTCTTTTTAATGTCTGCTTTGATTTTTTTTTTTTTTTTTTTTTGGGTAGAGTAGAGAATCAAAGTTTAGTGTTTGCTTTGATTTTTTTCAATGGACATAGAGAAGTTAGTCTTGGATGTTCTTCTTCAGTAAACCCCTTTCCATCTGTAAAACTCACACATAAATAATCATTTCCCATATATGCAAAGTCGACCAAATTTGGGAGGGAAAAAAAATCAAAGATACAACAATTTACAAAGTTTACAACCAGTACTCTCAAGACTTATTCCAATCAGCCAAACAAATTAATTAAAAAGAATGGAAAAAACAGCAGCAACAACAACAATAACATAGAAGAACCTAAAAGGCTAAACCAAAGACACCCATTAATCCTATAATCAAGAAAACAACTAGAAAAAACCAAAAATAGCAAACCTCATAATATTGACAACGTATTCACTCCCACACTTACCGTCACATTGCCCATTAAAACTAACTCACTATGAAAAAAATGCAACTCAAGAACAACAACACAATTACAATTAATCTTCTAATACTTTTCTAATTCATAGGCTCTTTTCAAATTTGTTATTGTACTAAATTAATGTATTAGAATTATTTAAAAATAATAATAGATTAGATTACAATCAAAGAGAACAAAAAAAAAAAATAACAACTTAAATACAAAATTACAACGCATCAACCAAAAGTAAAGTTCTAAAGAATACAAAAATTTATCAACTTAAATTAGTGATGCAAGAAAAATAAAAAAATCAACCAAAAAATTGAGAGAGAGAGAGAGAGAGAGAGAAATAACCTTTTGTTTGTGAGGAAAAACTATGCAAATAAGAGAAGAGAGTGACAAATTTATAGTAAAATGGTGTGAGTAAAAAGAGACAAAATGAGGGAAGATGAAGAGAAAGACGAAGAGTGATATTAAAGTAAGGAGTAGTGGGAAGATGAAAAGGTAAGAGAGGGTAGTGGGGAGATGAAAGATTGGACAAAGTCTAAATAAAAAATAAAAAAAGAGTAAATGTTAAAAAAAAAATTGGAAAGAAATAGCATAATGACGTGGACGCTGATGTGGCTCAACTGGAGCGTAGCAACAATAAATGCTACGCTTCAGCTTTTAGATATACATAGATTTTTCATTGTAGTGTCTACAAGAACTTCACAGATTTTCTAAGTACAGCTAAGTTTTGGAATGCATATCTTGTACTTAAGCCATTAATTGAGGAATTCTCAAACAAAAGAATAAAATAATGAGTAAAAAAAATTGAAATAAAGTTGGCAAACAGATTTTATTTTATTTATCTTCTTCCACAATTAAAACATGTAAAAAAACATGTTTGGAAAATATTTTCAAAACCTGCTCTTACCCATTTTGAAAACATATTTTAAAAGTGGTGGGCCCAACAGCCCTAGAGCTTCATTTTAGATTCGAAGAACCATTTATAGTTTTAGAATTTGCATTTAATTATAACAAATTTTGGCTATAATCATTTGACTTTGTCTTTATGTCCTTGACTATCACCTTGCTTGTTCCGATAATAGATAAAACATTTCTCAAAAAATGTTTTCCTTGTTTTGGAGACTTTGGGACAGCTGAAAACCTTGGTCAAACTGAAATATTTTTTTTATTAATCAAGAAAAACACATTCTTTGGGGCTACAAAAGTTTTACCCTTTTCAAGCTCGAGAACCAAAACCTCCAAAATGACAAAATCATCCTAAAATCTATAGATTGACCAAATTGCCCTCAAAACCTCCAAAATGCTATCAAAACATTCAAAATGACCATAACACCCTTTAAACCTTTAAAATAATAAAAATAACCACCGAAAACCTATAATATGCCTTAGATATCCTAGAATCATTTGCAACAACAAAAACACCCATAAACATCAAAATGGCTAAAGAAACCTCAAAAATTTTAAAATGCCCTTGAAACTACCCAAAAAGAAAGAAAGAACAAAAAAATTGGAAACCTATAAAATGATAAAAATACACCCTCAAGAACCTCTAAAATGATAGAAGAAACCTTAAAACTTCGAAAAAGACCAAATTACCCTCAAAACGACATAATAACCAAAATACCCCTAAACCTACAATATAACAAAGGTACTTTTAAAACCTCCACTGTGACTATAATTAGATGGTTACAATGGGGGAGGGGGGACTTAAACTAGAATGTCTCTGTTGGAAATACCAAGAGGTGCCAATTGAGCAACAATTGACCAAAAATGACAAAAAAATCCCAAAACGATTGAAATGAAAAAAAAAAATATATATATATATATATATACACACACACACACACACACACACACACACATATATATATATCATGAATCCTCAAAATGACCACAATAGGGATCAAAATTTTGGGAATTGCTCCAAAATTTTAAAAGTTGTACAAAAAAAAAAAACTTTTAAGTGTCATTTTGGAGGATTCATTTTTTTTTTCTTTTTTTAATTATGATCTAAATGTGTAAGTTTAGATAATAGTTTTTTTATTATATATATATATATAGTATATATATATATATAGTATATATATATATATATATATATATTTTTTTTCCACTTATTTTGACTGTTCTTATTAGTGTAATTTTCAATAATTTTATTTTGTTCATGCTTATTTTTTAGCTTGATTTTAGATTGACTTTTGTTGTTGTGATTAATATTTGAAAGTGTTGATTTAAAGTTGTTGTTTAATATCTAATATAGAAAAGAGTTTTCAACAACAAAACCAAACAGCAAAAAAAGAAAAGAAAAAATCAATATTCCTTTAAAATATTTGGTTAAATTACAAAATTCAATGCATTCCTCTAAATTCACTTTTGTTCAATTTAATACTCTAACTTTCAAATTTGTTCAATTTAGTCCTCCCGTTAATCTCAGTTAAGTTGCATTTTTAACTATTTACTTTGTTTAATAAAAATTATGTCGTTTTGGCAGCTAAATTCTAACAATGACTAATGGAAGGACTAAATTGAACAAAGTTAAAAGTAAAATTACTGAATTGAATTTTAGATAGTTTTTTTTTTTTATAAGTAAGAATGATACATGTACGAAATGTTACTCTATGCATGAAAAGCATAGGGCAAACCCAGAGAATACAAGAAGAGAAAACAGAGCGAAGGAAAAGGAATTAGAGGACAAAAAAAAATTACACAAGAGAAAAAAAACAAAGAAAAGAAGGGAGAGAATCACTAGTCGTGAGTCCTCAAGCCCGAGACCAATCAAAGAGAGTCTCACTAAAAGAAGCAAAAATCTAATCCCCAGAATTGTCCAAATCCTCAAAAGTCTGCCGGTTTCGTTCCTTCCAAATACACCAAACTACGCACAACGGAACTACTTTCCAAATCTGGGACGAGAGCTTTCCCAACCAATTCCACCAACCAAAAAGCAAATCAAGGATCGATCTAGGAACAACCCAAGTCACACCAAAGGATATCAAGGCAAAACTCCACAACCGATGTGCCGTCTCACAATGGAGGAGTAAATGGTCTACCGTCTCACCACACTGGCGGCATATAATACACCAGTCTACAAAAACCAATTTCCTCAACCTCAAGTTATCACCCGTTAGGATCTTATTTTAAGCTACACACCAAATAAAAAAAGAAACCCGTCTAGGAGCATTAACTCTCCATATACCTTTCCAAGGAAAGACAATTGAGAGGGGATTCCACAATTTGTTATAATACGACCGGGTGTCAAACTCCCCATTAGATTTCAACTTCCATCTCATCTGGTCTCCAACATCCAGAGGAGGGGTAATAGCTCCCAAAGTGCAAAGGAAATGCAGCCCTTCCTCCAACTCCCACTCATTAAGATCACGAATGAGACGAACATCCCAGATTCTCCTATTCTCCGCCCCCTGCTCATCAGAGAGGCTTCAACAGAAGCCTCCTTATCAAGGGCAATACCATACAACCTTGGGAAAGCTAGACGGAGAGGTTGATCCCCATACCACCCAACTTGCCAAAATCTCACTTTGTTCCCCAACCCGACCACAAACTAACAATTATTGCTAAAATCCTCCCATCCCATACGAATAGAGGGCTAACTTAAGAACATTTTTTTTTTTTTTGGAGATACTACCTTTCACCCCTTTTTACTAGAGGAAGAGTCAGTTTGAACCAGAGCTTATTGGTGACTAAGAATATATATTGGGTTAAATACCAAAGACTAATACACATTATTTCTATTAAAATTAATTGTCAAATATTAACATTCCCTCATACCTTAACTTGTTTGTTTATGTTTTCTATAAGGTGTATTTTGACTTTGCAAAATTTCATCATGCAAGAAGATTTATTTATTGATTTTATGCTTTGAACTCTCCTTCCAAGGCAACAATATTTCATTCCTAATTTAAGCAAATTACATATGACTTTTATGTGAGTCTTACTAACTTCCAAAACTCTTAACTTAGCATTTATCACTTTAGAGTATATATGTGAAAGTTGGTCCTTTTGTGGATCAAGAATTTTGATGTTTGACTTAAACAAATATGTCAATAATGTTATGCTTGTTGTAACTTCTTTCCAAGTTAACCCAATTACAATTATTAATAGCCTTCTTGACAAAATAGCATTTTGAGCAAACCATATATAACAAATTTTGGTGTTACTAGTTCTCACAACAATACCTACACTAGAATGGCTAGTATAAGCTGTAATTCTATGAAACTAGGTAAAGTACCTTTCTCTCCAATATAACCATGTTTCCTATTGCCTTTCTTGGTGGACCGACCAACACTGCAGATAGAGTCAATGTTTTTTGATGAGAAACCTTTCTCATTGTTGAAAATCAGCAATGTTGCTGGGACCCCTGTGTTTGTAATGTCCTCAGAAGTTATGACAAACTCAAGAGATGGATCCACTCCCTCCAAGTAATCATTATCTTCAGCATTCTGACCAAAATAAATTCAACATTATACATAAGGCAATAAAACTCAACCCTATTCTTTTACTCCATAAAACCATCTAAAACCACGTCTACATACAAAACTTTTTTTTTTTTCACAAACTATGTATAGAAGTTTGGAGAGAGAGAGAGAGAGAGAGAGAGAGAGAGAGAGAGAATAGAGGGGAAGGAGAGACAAGACCAGGAGAATGATTACATTTTGCCTCATTTAAATGTTTTAAAAATTAAGTTAAAGAATATTCCACTTTGTTTGGATGTAAATTTGGAAGGAGTGAAAATTATAATATTATATAAATTAACAATTATAACCACCTTTAGCTAATTTTAAGAGTTCTTTTATGGTCACAACAAAATTCCATAAGCTAAACCGTCTATCTACCTTAAGTCAAAATAAAATAAAATTACATCCAGACCTGCTTAAATCAAAATTATTGTGAAAATGTTGTACGGTAGACTTTCTCTAATTTTGAAGCAAAGATTAATTCAACAATCTCCATTCCCTTCCCTTTACATCCCTCTCCTCCTCTTCCATCCAAACATAATTGTAAGAGAGAATTTGTGAACATTATACAACAAAGTGGGGCCCCTGGTGGGCCTATATAAAATTAATAATTTGTCAACTGAGTGAGTTTGGCATCCTACAATTTCTAGTAGTTTATCGTTTAAAAAGGTTATGTAAAAGATATAAGTTAATTTGGAAGTAAAAAAAAAAAAATAATAATAATAATAAATTTTTTACTTCTACGGTTAAAAAGTAAGAAAAAAGCACAAGATGAAGCTAAAATTGTGAAATCGTGTACAAACTCAGTTAAAATTGTGATAATCATTGCTCAAACATATATATCATTGAGAACCCATAACAAAAACATACATATCATGGGCATTCTAATTCGCAAACAGATATATCATTGAGAACTCATAACAAAAACACACAAACATATACTATTAAGAAAGAACGAATGAGTTTGAGAAAGTAACCTGAATGAGTTCCATGAGAAAATGTACATCCTTGGCATAAAGCTCAGCAGAGAGGTTCTTGACAGCTTGATGAAGATCCTCAGTTAATGGGTTCTGTTCCCCTCCAATGGAGAACTTTTTTCTACGAATCTCTTCAACGTGTTCTCTCGCTGCAGCCACCATATCTGTACCTAACAACCCACGCACACGCTCACAAAACTGAAAAACCAGAGACTCACGCTTTTGCTTACACAGAGAGAGCATGGTGAGACTGTGAGAGTGTGTGAAATGTACACACACATATGTAAAGAACTTTATGTAGAAGTTGCTGACGAAGCTTTACTTCTCAACGAAGTAGAACAAAGGTGACTGACTAGAGGGCGTGGAATCATAGTGGACGACTGAGAAACTTTTGGACTTTGATTTGATTGGTCTCTTTTTTACTTTTCCTAGAATATTGTCATTTATTCATGATTATCACTCTTGTGGTTCTTTGGGGTTTCCCAAGGTACGATGCAATTTTTGACGTGACTCCGTTTGTTTAGATGGGATGTCTCACATATAATTTTTCACTTTTTTTAAGTATTTGTTAATTTTAGGAAAAATAAGTTAAAAAGAAAGTCAAAATAAAAATATGGCTTATTTGAAAATAACTTTACTTTATGGCAAGTTAAGTAAATGAAGTTGAAATTTTTGTTTCAACACATTTAAAATGGTTATCAAATATAAGAAGATAAGATAATTTTATAAAAAATATTATTTAAAAAATGTCTTATTTTTTAGAAAATGTTAATATTAAAACAATTATTTTCTAGAAAACTTTAATGTTGAAACAAACTGAGTATAATTTCTTTTGGGATCAATTTGATTTTATCCTCAAATTTCTTAGTTTAGATTTGGACTCTATTCTTTAAACAAAAATTTTACTAAGTGGTAAGTCCATTAAGTATCTATATTTTTATGGATCTGAATTTTAGTAAAGTTTCCTATCGTTGAATAAGAGATTTAAGATTCGATTTTCTCCTATACAAAAATAAACTAATTAATGTGTTGGCCTAATAATAAAGAGTAATCATTAAAAATGGATTCTATAGGTTGAAACTATTTCTTTAAAAAAATTCAAAATTAATTTTCTAATTGGGTTTGACACGATTTAAGTTACATTAGTTTTTTGTTTTTATTTTTATTTTTATATTTTATGTTAAAGTATATAATATAATTTATTTAACTTTTCTTTCTTTCTTTTTCTTTTTTTTTTTTTTTTCCTTCTCTTTTTCCACTGTCCATTTCTCTCCTCCAACCTCACAGTCCTCCTCACTAACAGAGTCTAGGGGCAGAGAGTTGATTAGTTCTTCACTGTTAAGGACACCAATGCAGAACCATATTCCAAGGCCAACTTTGCTACAAATCAGGATAACAATTGCTATCCTTCTCTTGATGTATTCGAATACCTTGATGCCATTATGCCATCCTTCTCTTATATATACTATTATCAAATTGATGTAATATCTCTATATATAAAAAAACAAAAGCTCTCAAACAATTTTCAATAGAATAACGTTAATTCAAACAAATCTGTTCTCACATTCAGATCTGTTGTCATAGAGATATAGTTGAGAATGTGTTGGCTCAAGAATTGATGAATTATTGACTCAACCAAGGTCCTCAATTAAAGTGGACTGAGTGAAGGCTTATGATTCAATAAATTGAAACTTTATAATCAATACTCTAGTTGTTGGCAGGAGCCAATTGTAGTTTAACTAGTTAGCACCTTTTGGTGTTTTTAATGAAAACCATATAAGATATAAATCTCTCCCTTGTAACTATGGAATTATAATTAAAAAAAAAAAAAAAAAAAGACTAGTTGTAGTTGGTATTCTCACAAGTTCATTAATCGGATCAAGAGGCAATCGGTGGCTCTTTGATGGAATATTTTAAAGGTGGAAGGGGTCTTAGACAAGAAGTCCTTTTTGACCTTAATGTTGTCATAGCAATGAGAGTTTTCTCCAAGCTGAATAGCCGGTGTGAAAGATAACTTCAATCAACATCCAAAAAGGTGGCTCTCTACCATCTTTGTTTTGTAGATGACTTGATGCTTTTTGTTGCAGCAGATGAAACCACTATCCTTGCAGTCCAGAGAGTTCTCTTGCCATTCAAAGACATCTTTGGTTGTTAATCAAGCTAAAAGTGAGTTGTATCTGATGTAATGTAGCAGAGAATTATGCCCATCTTGAACTTCAAAGACAAATATTAAAATAAAGAACATAATTAACTTAGAAATATTAAAAGTATGATAATAAACTTAAAATTATTAGAAGGCCATATATGTCAAAGACCATGTTTTGGTCCACCGCTCAACAAAATCCAAAAAGCTGAAACTTGAGGCCCAAAATATATAAACATGCCAATACAAAACATTACCATTTAGTTCAGAATTACATGAGTATCACCCCCAAAATAGAAATACAAAGGAAAATCTAGGACAAAACAATATAAGGTTAACACCACATGAATGACCATTAGAATCTGAATAGCGGCACCAGATTCATTCTTTTGACATTTACGCCAAAAACACTGTTAGAAACACACAAGAAATATATGAAAGAAACACTTAAAATATTAACAGTTCATGGTATATATCTAACTAGTCAGAAGGAAAGACGGATGCAAGGAACTCCTCATCCTCCAAGTATATTTGCAAATTCTTGGACTTCATTAAAAACCTAACTGCTTTCTCATCAAATTCCAACACGAAGGCCAGCTTGATCAGTTCAGAGAGTGCACCAATATGATCGCAGTTCTCCCATAACACACCCTCAGATATTGCTTCAGAAAAATATGTAGCATATTCTATTTGATTCTCATATCCGCTAGACCTGTCCAACTTCTGGGTGAAAAACTTTGAAGACTCTCTATCCCAGCGTATCATTCGGCTTGCTGTTGCATTCACGATCTCTCCTGAAGAAAGTGATATACTGTACTTCACGGTTATCGGTTCAACTATCTCAAGGAAAGTAATATTCAGAAGCCCTCGGATAATTTTATGCCTCCTTTCAGCTTCCATTTTCATCACAGGATTTGCTAGAAAACCAAGGATGAGTGTAACCAGAGATTTTGTAATCAAATTCTCCTTTGGATTCACCTGATTGAGTTGAGCAACATCCACTCTGTATTCTTCCTTCTCTACAGATTCAGATATAGTGCGAACACCAAGATTCTTGTAAATATCAAACAAGTTCATCTGAGGTAAAGAAGGCTTGCTTGGCTGAGGGTACCAAACAAATAGAGATTGAGCAGAAAACTGTTCGAAAAGATCTTTCAGCTGAAGATCATCAGCAATAAAAACATCATGCTTGTTGAACAGCAAAACTTCACCTGAGCCAGAGGCAACCGGCAATTTCACCAACTTCTCAGTGAGAGTTTTCTCAGCCATTTCACCCCAGTGCTTCAAAATATACCCCCAGAACTTAAGACAGTCATCATGTGACAATCGACGTCCTGAACTTTCCCAAACCTCCCAAAGCTCACAGTAATCAGCAAACGAAGGATCACATTTAACACGGAAAGCATGTGAGAAGAAGTCAAGAAACTTTTGCTCATAATATTTGTCGAGAACTTTCAGCTGCGAACTGAAGAGACCGTCCTTGTCATGCAGAACACATTCACAGGGGCTGACCCACTCTCCATTCTGACTTCCATCTGGGATCCATATCCCTTTTGCAACTTCAATGTCATCCTCCCAATTACATAGACTCAAGTAATTATATATTCGAACTATAGTAGACGACTGAACTTGGAACTCAAGGTGCCCGGCAATCAATGAGCATCCGTCTTCAACGTCAAGGGTGACTCCTATTGCCTTGAGCTCTTCTTTGTACAGTGTGATATTAGAACCATAAAAATCTTCATCAATAAAAGGTCCATCTGTGCGCTCCAAATAATAGCCCCACCTAGGATCGAATAATAAGCACTCTTCTGGAGGCCTATAACCATAAGTAGTTTTCAACCATTTCCGAGAAATTTGTTTTAGGAAAGGATCTGGAAAGGAGTAATTCACTCCTTCATTTAAAATCCGTATGCATTCCAGCAATGAAAACACATTTTCATTGGTTATGCGAGCAGGATCCATGGGAAAGTGAAGACCAGCTGCTACAAACTTCGCACCATCTTTGAATTCAACCACAACCCCCATGTCCTTTAGCTCTTCCTTGTATTTATGAATTTCCTTGCCATAATAGTTGCCACTATCATCTAAGAAAGGGAGGTCGACAGTAATTGGTAAAATTGACGGCCAATCTGGCCCAAACAGAATGCAATCTCTTGGAGATCTCTTATCACCACGCCTAGTCTGCAACCACATAAGGTCACAGATATCTGGAGGAAACACATATGCATTATCTTTTAGCTCCCTATGACATGAAAGAAAAGAGAGAACAAGTTCGTTAGTCATGGAAGATGCCTCCTGCATGAATCTGTCAGCAAATTCTTCTACCGCCTCCTCAAAATCCACCTTCACCCCTGTTTGCTTCAACTCGTTTCTGTAAGAGAAGAAACTGCTTCCATAGAAATCATGATCAATCAATGCAAAACCTTCAAAAACCTGTAGAATGCAAACCCATTGAGGGTCAAACAAGAAACATTCACCCGGAGGCTTGTACCCAAGATTCGTCATGAAGCATTTCACGCCACTTAAAGCCTGAACAAGTTGGTTAGATGATCCTAGATGTCGCATACATTCCAGTATCAAAAGAACTGCCTCAGCTGTCAGAGATGAGCATGGAGGTAATTTTAAGTTGTCTACAACGAGCTTATAAGGATCAATGAAGCCAATTGCCACACCAAGTGACTTGAGTTCCTCTCTAAAAGAAAGAATCTCCTCTCCAAAGTAATTTCGATCGATGAAGGGGATGCTACTGATTTGTGATGCAGTTTTCCATTCCTCATCAAACAAAACAGATTCAACTGGAGACCTGACACCGCACGATGTCTTTAGCCACCTCTTATCCTTGATACTGTTGATGAACTTATCCTGAGGAAGAAAATTTTCCCTCAAAAATCTGATGAAATTTAGTACAGACAGCACTTGGTCTCTACTTAAAGTGGAGTGTTCTGTGAAAGACATAAGACGCTTTCCAATAAATTCACATGCTTCTCCATACTCAGACATGACACCAATTTTCTTCAGCTCCTCCTCATACTCATTTATTTCATCACCATAAAAGCTTAGATCAATTAACGGAATATCAACAAGCACGGATCCGTTCTGCAAAATGTTTCCCAATGAAGAGGAAAGCATGAATGACTCTGAAGGTGGCCGGCAACCAGGACAACCAATGGTAGTAATTTTCAGCCAGCTACCTTCCTTTATGCATTTCAAGAAATTCTCGGGAATGTAAATTTCTCTAAGTTTCATCTTTCTTATCCAACCCAACAGTAAGAATGCATTTTTCTTGGTGAGTGGTGATGATACTGTAGGAATTGCAGCATTAGGAGGAGATATATCAGGGATATCAGAAGCTGCAACATTAGTTTTAAGGAACTCCAAGAATCTTTCTCTAGAGGCACATTCACCTGCAAAATAGTCTGGTTTCAAGTAGTCTTCTGCTAACTCAATGTAGCCTTCATTTGTCCATGGATTTGAACCAATCAATCCCACCCATTTGCTTCCATTGGCTGGGACAAGAACCCCTGTCCTTTGTCTCTGTAAATTTCCATAGTTATCCACAAGTGGCATAGACTCACATAAAACACGAACCTCCTTATCGGAAAGAAAAGACTTTTCAAGCGATTGGTACAAGAAGTGAACAAAGGCAATAGCACGCTTCTCGCAACTATTGAGATCATTGTTAAGGTGAATTGCATATTCCCAGACACTCATACGACCAACCATCACATGATCTAGTAGCCACTCCAACACCGTCTCCCTCTTAGAGAAGAATTGGATAGCTTCTTGTGTGCTTTTCGGCCAAAAAAAGTAATTGGCTGGACATTTGAATTCCTTGTTCCAATCAATCAGCCATGAGATATGATCAGGATGACTGGATATGTACACCACTCTGTCGAAATACATGGATTCATTTATGCTACACAAAGACACATCGCCATAAAGACCCACATATTTTATTAGTGGTATGTTCTTCATGTCGGTAGAGTCAAATTTGGACCTCCAGTTATCCGCAATAAATAGCAAAAGTTCCAAGTACACGTCATCTGACACTTCTTCAATAAGTTTAGAACTTTGGATGCACTTTGCGTACCATTCATTGTTGACTAGTTCCACACCCAAGAAATTCAATATGTTATCATATTCTGCTCTATCAAATGAGGAGCTCAAAATGTACTTTCCCTGTGATGAAAGATGAAACAAGCTCACCTTTTGCTCCCTTGCCTTATCCAAAATGGTCCAGAAAGCAGGCATAAGCCTACCAACTTCACGAGGTTTATGAAAGATCTTCTGCGGGGTGTAAGACTCACTTGGAAGAATACTTTCTTCAAGAAGCTTTGATTTGATGGACTCCCTGACAACATTCAACGTTTGATAAGAAGAGCTGTCGATGGGAATGAACCTGAACATGGAAGCCAAACTAGACACTGGAGCATTTTCAGAATTTTTAACTAGTGAGACAAACGCATTGATAAAAGCAGAGGGCACGCAGTCAAGAATCCCTTGGTTCCACTTGTTGTCCAAGAGAATTGTTTCCCTTGATGAGGCAAGAAGAAAATCTGCCTGAATTATGAAGGGAAAGTTGGTAAACATCTCTGTGGGAAGAAACGCATAGATCCCAGGTGAGCCCATTCCCCTGTGGAGGCGCTCTTCAAATGGAAAAGCCAATGTGATCACTAACTCTTCAATTTCCATTCTCCTTTCCACTTTGTTTTCCTGCCTGACAGGAAACTTTTGCCTCCACATAAAGTACCTGCATTCTCCCTCAGACTCCTTACCCTTTTCATCAGCAGAGAGATGGATTGTGTAGGACACAGCATCAATGTTCTTCCTCAACTCGAATTCAGTCTCACTTGTAATTGCTATTGCACTTACTGTATTGAGCCTAGGATCGTTGTTATGTTCCCTGACTGAAAGCCGCCTAATCTTTGATAGGAACAATAGAACTTCAGGATGAACATTTGAGAGCTGCTGCTTCACAGGTTTGATCTTATCGAACTTCAAAGGTAAGACTATTGTTGTTGTTGGAAGAGTAGTCCCAGAACCATATATTTTTTTGATGTCAGAAAGAGTTGGGTTCTCCTCGACCCATTCAGGAACTATGTACCCAAGATTGCAATGTGGGCAAGGCTCTTCATTGAATCGTATCTGATATCCATTGCTGAATATGTATGGTTTAGAACTAACTAGAAAGACACTCTTAAATCCAATTCCTGCATATTAACCAGAGAATAAGCTAATTAGAGCACAATAAGAGAACAACTAAATTATCCTGTCCGGCAATTATCAACATCATTATGGTTTTAATCTTTTCTTTAACTATAATTGAGTATATAACACATAATACTCTGCATTGATATCTTAAGATTAGCACAGAAGTCATTCACAAGTTTTATGATATACTAGCCGCAAACCTGCACGTTGCGCATGATAATTATTTTTATGGTGATTTTATTAATTTTTTTTATACAATTTAAACTAATTTAATAAAAAGTAATGTATATTAATTATAAGAATAATCATTAATATAATATAGAAATAATCATAAATCATAAATCTAATAATTTTTGTCGTACTAAAATGAAAAAAAATATAATTTTTCTTAGAAATTCAAAAGGCAAGTTAACAAAAATATTTATTTTTTAATAAAAGTTATTTATAACATTTTGTGAATTATTAAAAAGAATATAAAATTTGAAAATTATTCTTTTAGTTTTAAACAAACTTTCTCAAACTTATTTTTTCTGCCTATAATCCAAAACACTGAAAAAAGTAACTAAAAAAATTAATAAAACTTAACTATGATTAATTGAGCCAATTAGGAAAACAATTTGTTGTTTATAATCTACTAAGGTTATTTTCTTTGTAGAAATTGTAATTTTGTCCACCCAAAACATATTATCAAATAAACAATTATTAGCAAAATTTAAGAATTAAATTTCTATATATGCATTGTTATATTATTATAATAATAATAATAATAATAATAATAATAATAATAAAAGTAAAATTGCGAAAGATAAAATTTTCTCTCATCCAATAATTTTTGTTTAGCCAACTTTTGCTTTTCTCTAAATAAATAACATTATAGAGTACTTTTAATACAATTATTAAGAGTACTTTGTCCACCACAAAGGATTAAAAAATAAACAAAAATGATTAAAGTCTCATAATTTAACATCTTAATTGAGCATTATTAAAATCATGCTATCAAATTACAATAACTACCAAATTAAATTATCCAAATCATGCTATGTAGTAAAATAATATTATTTTTTATATTTAATCTTTTATAATGCAATATAGGATAACATTTAACAACCAAAAAGAGAGAAAAAAAAAACAATTTAAAAAAATAAAACTGAATTGCATTAACTTAAAGTAGATTAAAGAATGTAAAAAATTATCAACCTAAAGCGAAGATGCACGTAAAATAAAAAATAATAATCCACCCAAAAATTGTGTGTGTGTGTGTGTGTGTGTGTGTGTGAGAGAGAGAGAGAGAGAGAGAGAGAGAGAGAGAGAGAACCCTTTTTTTTTTTTTTTGTAAGGGAAAACTATGCATAGAATGAAAGAGATAGTGATAAATTTATAATAAGAGGGTATAAATAAGAAGAGACAAAAGTAGAGGAAGATGAAGGGAAAGATGAAGAATAATATTAATGTAGAAGGTAATGAGGAAATGAAAAGGTAAGGGAAGGAGAAAGATTGGAGAAGGATTGAGAAGATGAAAAGGTAAAGGAGAGAGAAAGGTTAGAAAAGTGAAAATATGAAATAATAAAATATTGAAAATAATTATAAGAAAATAGAAAGAAAGAAAGAAGATAATAACGTGGACGCTGACGTGGCTTAACGTGAACGCAACAACATTAAACGCAATATTATATTTTTATATTTAATCTTTTATAATGCAATATAGAATAACATTTAACAATCAAAGAGAGAGAAAAAAAAAACAATAATTAAAAAAAATTTAATCACATTAACCTAAAGTAGATTAAAGAATACAAAAAATTATCAACCTAAAGTGAAGGTACAAGAAAAATAAAAAATAAAAATCCACCCAAAAATTTTGTGTATATGAGAAAGAGAGAGAGAAAGAGAAGGAGAGAAAGAAAAAACCTTTTTTTTTTTTAAGGGAAAACTATGCATAGAATGAAAGAGATAATGACAAATTTATAGTAAGAGGTGTGAATAAGAAGAAACAAAAATAGAGGAAAATGAAGAGGAAGATGAAGAAAAAGATGAAGAATGGTATTAATATAGAGGATAGTGGGGAGATGAGAAGGTGAGGGAAGGAGAAAGGTTGGAGAAGTAATTGGGAGATGAAAAGGTAAGGAAGGAAGAAAGGTTAGAGAAGTGTAAATATGAAATTAAAAAATATTAAAAATAATTATAAGAAAATGGAAAGAAAAAAGATAATGACGTGGACGCTGACATGGCTTAACGTGAGCGCAGCAACATTAAACGCTACGCTTCAGCTTTTAGTAATATATAGATAAGCATATAACCAATGCAAAATGGATGCATTTAAAATTAAATACAATTTTTATCTTAAAATTATAAATAACTAGCCGCGAACCCGTGCGTTACGCGTGATAATTATTTTTATGATGGTTTTATTAAATTTTTTTTTTTTTTTACAATTTAAACTAATCTAATAGTGAGTAATGTATTTTGTAATTATATTTTTATTTATTATAAGAACAATCATAAATATAATATAGGTACAATTCAAAATAACAAAAAAATGTAAACTAAAAAAAAATAATAAAACTTTACAATTATTAATTGAACCAATATTAGGATAAAATTTTGTTTTTGATAATCTATTAAGGTTATTTTCTTTGTAGAAATTATAATTTCGGCCACCCAAAACATATTATCAAATAAACAATTATTAACAATGTGGGGGCAAAAATATCAACAGAAATGATGGACCTGTGCGTGGAGCCCAAATAACGAGAATCATAGGCCCGTATGTTGGACCCAAATTGCACGCCGAGGACCCTGGCCCAGTTGAGGACTACTTAGTCTAATCTATAACGACCGAGATAAACGGAGGGGAATCTGAACAAGACTTGGGGGAGAACGACCACCTGTCCGAGAATATTAACACCTCGGACAGTCGAGGCAGGAATAAACCTTGGAAACCGGTCGGCTAGAAAAGTACCCCAGAAGTCTCTACTGGTTTTATCGAACGTAGTAAATCCACACACCCAGAAAATATCCCAAAATATCAAGGAGTAAGGCTGCCAACCCCGCATTGAATGCTCCACAGCTAACCTTCTGGCCGCATTTATGTGGAGAGGACATCTGAACAGTAGCAAAGAGTCCCATCGTTTCTACGAAGCAAGTTCTGGAAAAAGCTGGGGGGACAAGTGTCCAAAGAGGAAGGAAAAAATCCACACGTGGATGGCTAAGAAAGGAGGGGAGGAAGTATAAAAGGGGAGAAAAAAGGAAGAATCGGGATCTTTCTTTGGGGGGGAGAAAAAGAAAGAAAGAAAGAAAGAGAGAAAGCCTCGGACGTAGAATGAAAATAAGATCTTAAGTGTAAAACAGAATTTCATCTTGGTGGAGGAGCTAGTCCCAACCAGTTGAAGATCTAAATCATTCCTAGTCCAGTCCTTCTCAACCTACTCTCTACAAATTCATTGCTTAGGGGCTCTTTTGGGCTAATCTATCCATCTTTGGGCCGGAAACACGAAATTGTGTCCCTACAAACAAAATCTAAGAATTAAATTTCTATTCATGCATTGTTATAAAATAATAATAATTAAAATAAAATTACAAAAGTTAAAATTTGTCACCTATTCGATTATTTTCGTTTGGCTAAACTTTACTTTTCTTTAAATGAATGGCATTATAGAGTATTTCTAATACAACTATTAAGAGTACTTTGTCCACCACAAAATATTAGAAAATAAACAAAAATTAGTAAAGTCTCATAGTTTAACATCTAAATTGAGCACTATAAAAAATCATGATATGTAACAGAATAAATACTAAATTATCCAAATTATGCTATGTAATAGAATAATATTATATTTTTATATGCTATATTTAATTCTTTAGAATGCAATAAGATAGCATCTAACAATCAAAGAGAATAAAAAAAAAACAATTTAAAAAACAAAACTAAATAGCATTAACCCAAAATAGAGTTTTAAAGAATATAAAAAATTATCAACCTAAAGTATAGTTGCAAGAAAAAAAAATCCACCAAAAAATTTAGAGAGAGAGAGAAAGAGAACCTTTTTTTTTTTTTTGGTGAGTGAAAACTATGCATAGAATAGAAGAAATAGTGACAAATTTATAGTAAGAGGGTGTGAAGAAGAAGAGATAAAAATAAAGGAAAATGAAAGGAAAGAGGAAGAATGATATTAATGTAGAGGGTAGTGGGGGGATAAAAAGGTGAGTGGAAAGAAAGATTGAAGAAGTAATGTGGAGATCAAATGGTAAGAGAGAGAGAAAGGTTGGGAAAATTGTAGGAAAATTGGGGGAAAAAAAAAAAACCCTAAAGCTTGAAAGGCTTTAAAGTTTTTTTTTTTTTTTTTTTTTTTCTTTCTTCCTTTAAGTTGAAAAGCCTCACACAAAACCTTAAAGCTAAACTAAAAATGTTTTGGGTTGGGCTTGATAGTGGAACTAAATAAATAAGAAGTGGGCTAAATTAATTATACAGATTTATTATAGGGTGATAGTAGAAGTAAATAAATAAGTAGTGAACTAAATTTATTATAGACAAGTAGTGGGCTAAATTTATTATAAGGTGATAGTGGAAGTAAATAAATAAGTAGTGGACTGCATTTATATGGTTGAAAATTGTAAAAACCATTTAAAAATTGTAGGACAAATTTTTTTTTTAAAATGATGTGGCAGCTGATGTAGCGCAACGTGAGAGCAGCAGCATTAAACACTACGCTTCAACTTTTAGTAATATATAAATTAGACAAATTTTTTTTATAGAAAAACGTGTAACACATGTATACATATAGATACATTTAAAATTTAACACAATTTTTATCATAAAAATATAAATAATTAGTCTAATTATGATAATTTTTTTCTAATTTTTAATATGATAGAATGTGTGGTTGTTTTTGTTGTGTTCTGATTTTTATTGAATATATGTGATTAGTTTATTTTTTAATTTTTATTTTATAGTTAATTAATATTAGATTTTTAGTATTTTGCACTCATTAACTCACTTGTCACAAAGATTAAAAAACTTAAATAGACACATGGCACAAACTTAATGGGATAATTATGGTATGGTCCCTACATAAATTTAGACACATGACACAAAATTGGATTTTAAATTTAAATTCTAATTGAACTTTCTTTAAGCTTTACCTATATATATATATATATATATATATATATATATATATATATATATATATATATATATAAAGAGAGAGATTGGGGATGGTCATTTCCATTGTTTATTTGTAATTTCTTTTTAAAAAAGGTTCCAACTTTTAACGACAATTTTTCATTGTAATCTCAAACAAAAGAATATAACAATGAGGAAAAAAAATTGAAATAAAGATGGCAAAAAGATTTTTTCTTCTTCTTTCACATTTAAAACATGTACAAAAACATGTTTGGAAAATATTTTCAAAACTTGTTTTTACCCATTTTGAAAACATATTTTAAAAATGGTGGACCAAACCAAGCTTGAGTTTTGTTTTAGATTCGAAGAGCCATTTATAGTTTTAAGAATTTGCATTTAATTATAACAAATTTTGGCTATAATCATTCAACTTTGTCTTTATGTCCTTGACTAACACCTTGCTTGTTCCGACATAATAGATAAAACATTTCTCAAAAAAAAAAAAAAAAAAATCCCATTTTGGAGAGTTTGGGACAAATGAAAACTTGGTCAAACTAAAATCTTTTTTTTTTTTTGTTAATCAAGAAAAACACATTCTTTGGGACTAAAAATGTTCTACACTTTTAAGGCTCGAGAATAAAAACCTCCAAAATGACCAAATTATCCCAAAATCTATAAAATGACCAAATTGCCCTTAAAACCTCCAAAATGCTATCAAAACATTCAAAATGACCATAATACCCTTTCAAATGATAAAAAAATCCCTCAAAAACCTATAATATGACCTAGGTATCCTAGAGTCATCTACAATGACAAAAACACCCATAAACTCCAAAATGGCCAAAGCAACCTCAAAATTTTTAATATGCCCTTGAAACTACAAAATGACAAAAAAAAAAAAAAAAACAAACAAATAAACAAACCTGGAAACCTATAGAATGATAAAAATACACTCTCGAAAACCTTTAAAATGATAGAAGAAACCTTAAAATTTCCAAAATGACCAAATTACCCTCAAAACAGGCATAATAACCAAAATAACCCTAAACCTACAAAATAACAAAAATACCTTTAAAACCTCCACTATGACTAAAATACCATCTCATATATATTTGGAGGGGCAATTTGAACTTGGACGTCTCTATTGTAAAAACCATGAGGTGCCAATTAAGCAACAATGCTCTTGGCGACCAAATTATCCCCTAAAACCACCAAAATGACAATTAAAAAAAAAAAAAAACCCATAAACCATTGAAATGATGAAAATATTTCATGAATCCTCAATATGACCACGATAGTGCTCAAAATTTTGTGAATCACTCCAAAATTTTAAAAGTCGTACAAAAACAACTTTAAAGTGTCAGTTTGGAGGTTTCAAATTTATTTAATTATGACCTAAATGTGTAAGTTTAGATAATAGTTTTGTTATTATATATAATTTTTTCACTTATTTTGGTTGTGCTTATTAGTGTAATTTTCAATAATTTTATTTTGTTCATGCTTATTTTTTAGTTTGATTTTAGTTGTTGTGTTTAATATTTTAAAGTGTTGATTTGAAATTATTTAATATCTATATAAAAATATAGAAAAGAGTTTTTAACAACTCAACCAAACACCGATTTTTTTTAATTCAGTCCCCTAACTTCACTTTTTTTCAATTCAATACTCTAACTTTCAATTTTATTCAATTTAGTCCTCCCATTAATCTCTATCAAAACTGCATTGTTAAATTTTTACTTTGTTTAATACAAAACTACCTCGTTTTGGGGTCCTTAATAGCTAAATTCTAACAATGACTAACGGAAGGACTAAATTGAATAGAGTTCAAAGTTAAATTACTGAATTGAATTTTAGATAGTTAAAGGATGCAATTTGTAATTTAGCCAAAATATTTTTAGATAAAACATTTTGTGCTAAAACGAATAGAGCCTAAGCCTAACTTAGGAATAGTTTTTTTTTTTTTGGGGGGGGGGGGGGGGTTGCCTAAACCCTAGGAAGCACGGGTGAGGGTGCGGTGCGGTGACACGACAATTTTTGAAAAAGTAGGACATTGGTGCGATGGGATACATTTATTAATTAATTATTAAATATATTTTTATTCATATTTTCTATATATTGCTAAACATTTTATATATATATATATATATATGGTAAACATATACAAATTTAAGAGTATTAGTAGATAATAAAGAGAATTGAGATGACTTTAGGGTTTTTCCTTTAAAGTTTGCCAACAAAATGATGTGTTTTGATCTATTATTTTACCTTTTTTTTTCTAACAAGAATATTGGCCCATATCGGACCATTTCGGACCAAATTGGTCCAAATCGGAAAAAATAAAAATAAAAATAAATAAATAAATAAATCTCTACGGACACATGTGCAGCTGCATCCATGGCCACACGGTGAGTCCATGCGAATCGAACTTGGGTGTACCAGCCAAATCGGCACACCCGTGCTTCCCAGCTTAAACCTAGATACTATCTTTCATCCCTTTTTACAAGAGAAAGTGTTATTTGAACTAGAGCTTACTGGGGACTAAGTATATACATTGGGTTAAATACCAAATACTAATACACATTATTTCTCTTAAACTTAATTGTCAAATATTAACATTCCCTCATACCTTCACTTGTTTGTTCATGTTTTCTATAAAGTGTATTTTGACTTTGCAAAATTTCATCATGCAAGCAGATTTATTTATTGATTTTATGCTTTGAACTCTCTTTCCAAGGCAACAATATTTCATTCCTAATTCAAGCAACTTACATATGACTTTTAAGTGAGTATTACTAACTTCCAAAACTCTTAACTTAGCATTTATCACTTTAGAGTATATATGTGAAAGTTGCTCCTTTTGTGAATCAAGGAATTTTGATGTTTGACATAAACAAATAAGTCAATAATGTTATGCTTGTTCTGACTTTTTTTAACCCAATTAAAATTATTAATAGTCTTCTTGACAAAATAGCATTTTGAGTAAACCATATATAACAAATTTTGGTGTTACTAGTCCTCATAACAATACTTACACTAAAGTGGCTAGTATAAGCTGTAATTCTAGGAAACTAGGTAAATTACCTTTCTCTCCAATATAACCACGTTTCCTGTTGCCTTTCTTGGTGGACCGACCAATACTGCAAATAGAGTCAATGTTTTTCGATGAGAAACCTTTCTCATTATTGAAAATCAGCAATGTTGCTGTAGCCATTGTGTTTGTAATGTCCTCAGAAGTTATGACAAACTCCAGAGATGGATCCTTTCCCTCCAAGTAATCATTATCTTCAGCATTCTGACAAATAAAAAAAATTCAACATTATACATAAGTAGAGAAAAGTCAACCCTATTCTTTTGCTCCATAAATACATCTAACACTAAGTCTATATACAAAACTTTTTTTCACAGAAACTGTCTTTAGAAGTTTGGAGGTGGAGAGAATAGAGGCGAAGGAGAGAAAATTAAGGCCAGGAGAATGATTGAATTTTCCCTCATTTAAATGTTTTAAAAATTCGGTAAAAGAGTACACTTTGTTTGGATATTAATTTGGAAGGAGAGAAAGTGATAATATCATATAAATTAATAATTATAACCTTTTTTCACTAATTTTAAGAGTTCTTTTGTGGTCATATTAAAATTTCACAAGCGGAAGTGTCAGTCTATCATAAGTTAAAATAAAATAAAATTACATTCGAACTGCTCAAATCAAATTAAAATTATTATAAAAATGTTGTAAGCATAAACTTTCTCTAAATTTGAAGTAAAAGATTGATTCAACAATCTCTATTTCCTTCCCTTTACATCTCTCTCCTCCTCTTCCGTCCAAACATAATTGTAAAAGAATTTGTGGACACAAAACAATAAAGTGGTGTCTCTAGTGGGGCCCAAGTAAAATTAATAATTTGTAGTGAGTTTGGCATTCCACAATCTCTAATAGTTTATTTGTTAAAAGATTTTGTAACTAAGTTTTGTTCAAAATGCTTCTCAAAAAAAAAAAAAAAAGTTTTGTTCAAAAAGTAAAAGTTAATTAAAATATTTATATAAAAAAACTAATCTGGTTACTTTTACGGTAAAAAAGTAAGAAAAAAGCACAAGATGAAACTAAATTCTTCCAGCCAGTTAAAACTGTGAAATCACGTACAAACTCAGTTAAAATTGTATAATCATTACTCAAATATTTAAAGATTAATGACATGGGCATTCTAATTCACAAACATATATATAAATATATATATATATATATATATATATATATATATCAATATCATTTAGAACCCATAACAAAAACACACATAAACGAACATATAATATTAAGTAAGAAAGAAAGAATGAGTTTAAGAAAGTAACCTGAATGAGTTCCATGAGAAAATGTACATCCTTGGCATAAAGCTCAGCAGAGAGGTTCTTGACAGCTTGATGAAGATCCTCAGTTAATGGGTTCTGTTCCCCTCCAATGGAGAACTTTTTTCTACGTATCTCTTCAATGTGTTCTCTCGCTGCATCCGCCATATCTGTACACACAAAACTGAAAAACCAGAGATTTCTGCTTTTGCTTACACAGAGAGAGAGAGAGAGAGCAGAGTGTGAGAGAGTGTGTGAAATGTACACACATATAAAGAACTCTACGTGGAAGGTGCTGACAAAGCTTACTTCTCAACGAAGTAGAACAAAGAGGCTGAGGTTGCTTTTGAGAAAAGTTGAAAAATGCGATTTTTTTTATTTAATTTTTTTATTACTATTTACAAATTTTATTAAACTTTTTAATATTATTTATAAGTTATACTGTAACATGCCCCAAACAAAATATCAAAGCTTACGTCTCAACGAAGTAAAACAAAGAGACCGAGGTTGCTTTTCAGAAAAGTTGGAAAATGCGGGTTTTTTTTTTTTTTTTTTTTTTTAAATTTATTGACAGAAATCACATTTTCGTCCTTACATTTGTAGGCGATTTTTACTTTAGTCCATAGATTTTATTTTTACTGCTTTTAATTCTTATTCTTAAAAACGCTTACCGTTTTGGTTTCTAGCGTTACTCACTTAACGAAAATTGCTGATGTGGCAAACAGAATACATTATTGACATAATAAATACTGACGTGGACATTAAAATAATATTAAAAAAAATTTATTTGTTATCTAAGAAATGCAACGTCAGATCCATGTCAGCAGAATTTTAAATTTTAATTGATCAATCAAAAAAACAGAATTAAAAATAAAAAAAACACATGAATTTAGATCTATCATCCTCTTCATCAAGAACACAAAAGAACACAACCCAGAAAAAATCTTACAAACCCAAAAGAGTCTTTCATTGTTGAAGCCACCATGAGCTCTCCCACTCATTCCCAACAAGAACACACTCATTCCCAACAAGAACACTGTTGAGGTACAAATTTTCAGGCCCTAATTTCTTTGGCCCACTCACAAAAATTCCCACACAAGCCCATGAATTATTTCAAGCCCACATAAATATTTCTCACATATTACTCAAATACTCTATGCTATTGGGCTCTCTCATACATATTATCCACAAAAATACCCATCATATTACTACCAATATTGGGCCACAAAATTATACTATCTCCACAACAAAAAAACCAAAGATCGTCTACCTTGTGGGAAAACCCAAAAATCCTTAAAAGCCCGTTGCTACACGGCACTTACCTAAAGCCCGTTACTACACGGCATCCTAAAAGCCCGTTGCTACACGGCACCTATTTAAAAGCCCGTTGCTACACGGCACCTATCTAAAGCCCGTTGCTACACAGCACCTACCTAAAGCCCGTTGCTACACGGCATCCTAAAAGCCCGTTGCTACACGGCACCTATCTAAAGCCCGTTGCTACACGGCGCCTATCTAAAAGCCCGTTGCTACACGGCACCTATCTAAAGCCCGTTGCTACACGGCACCTATTTAAAGCCCGTTGCTACACGGCACCTCTAAAGCCCGTTGCTACACGGCATCCTAAAAGCCCGTTGCTACACGGCAATATTTCTACAAAATCTCAAACTATTTTCTAAAGCCCAAATAAGAATTTGGCAACTATTTACTTAAGCCCAAATAATAATTTGGCATTATTTACTAAAGTCCAAATAATAGTTTGTCAACTATTTTCTAAAGCCCAAATAATAATTTGGCAACTATTTACTAAAGCCCAAATAATAATTTGGCAACTATTTACTTAAGCCCAAATAATAATTTGGCATTATTTACTAAAGCCCAAATAATAATTTGGCATTATTTACTAAAGCCCAAATAATAGTTTGTCAACTATTTTCTAAAGCCTAAATAATAATTTGGCAACTATTTACTTAAGCCCAAATAATAATTTGGCACTATTTACCAAAGCCCAAAATAATAATTTAGCACTAAGCCCAAATACTAATTGGCATCTATCTTATTAAACCCAAAAACTATTTTGGCATTAGCCTTACAAAGCCCAAATATTAATTTGGCATTATCTTACTAAGCCCAAGTATTAATTTGGCATCCATTTTACTAAGCCCAAAAACCATTTTGGCATTAGCTTTACAAAGCCCAAGTATTAATTTGGCATTATTTTACTAAGCCCAAAAGCTATTTTGGCAAAACCCAAATGCTATCACTCATAAAGAAATATAATCACTCATCTCTCAAAGAAATACTTCTCTTACAAAATTTATGAAAGCCCATGTATATCACCCATGGCAAAAGTCTTCATTTTGTAGGATTAACTAAGCCCAAAGGAGCTTAAAAACATGCACCAGCCAAGCAAGCCCATCATGTGTGCACAGCCCAGCAGCTGGTGCTGACATGAGCAACCCAGCCAAGACACAGCCCAACCTTGACAGCTGGAACCCGCCATCACCAACTCTTGACCTGTCCAATCTGACTAAAAGAAAGAAAGACACGTGTCTGCCTAGGGAAGAAACTTCCTTTATAAGCTGAAATCACACCACACAAGACATGACAAAAGGCTGGTTTTGATGTGACTGGCAGCTGGAGCTCTGCAGCCAGCTTTCCTAGCTATCTATTCTTTCTTCTTCAACGTAACTAAGCAAGGCAGCCATGGACCAGACTCTTAGAGCTCACAAAGCAAGCTGAAACCGGTCCCTTTTCATACCAAAAATGCACATTTTCTGGTTCATGGGCCAAGCACATGAACCCCAAATGGGGAAACTTAGGGAAATGTGGTTTGGAGGGCATCAAGGGGATTCCAGCAGAGATTTCCAGCAAGGGCTCCACAGTTGACACCTGGCTTGGAGTGATACAACTGGCCCTATGGAACTCTGAGTCTAGCAACAGCATAACCAACGGTCATTAGCCTAATTTATATGCTAAATCCCATCAGCCAAATCTGATCAACATTCAATGCTGAAGCAAAAACCCAGCTGACCTTACCTAAACAACAACAACCTTCTCACCACCATCAGCAAGAATCCGGGAAACGATCCACCAACTAGATCTTCTGAAAAGTTAGGGAGATTTGGTAAGGATTATCTGCTAATTACCCCTGAGAATCCAGCTATAAAAGAGACCCTCCATAAAAGCTTCGGAGGAGGAAAAAAGACACCAAGACACCTACCAAGAAAGCCCCCTTTCTACCCTTCTGTTTAAAACTTTCTTACATGCCAAAGAAATCACGGAGAACTAAGTTCCAAGTCTAGAAACTAAGTTCCCCCAGCTCTTAGCCTAAAAACACTCCATATATCTCTGTTCTTAAACATTTCCCTGTCCCAGCAGAAGATCAAAGCAACCCCAGCGAACACTATTCCACGCTATAAATGTCTCCCACTACTCACCATTTATACTATATCCATGGGAATGCATTGGCACCATAATGACCTTGCTGTGCTAGCTGGAATCTCTCTCTCTCCCTTCATCTCACACTAAGTTTTCCTCATTGTTTGTTGTAATGGATCCTATCATACTTACTTACTCCTTTACCATTGATGGCTATGATGTAACTATCACTATAGCATTTTTTCCTCACATTGATGTTGTTATATTGGAGGATTCATCACCCGAATCAACGGATGACGAACTTGAAATATAGAGACTTTTCTTGATACTTGCATCTTACTCTGTATTGTTTTACTGCTAAGTTGATTTCTACAGAAACGTGCCGTTGCTGGGTTATTTTCTGCAGAAGTGCTCTGTTGCTGGGTTATTTTTCTGCAGAAGTGTTCTACTGCGGGGCTGCCTTTTCTGCAGAAACATTTTCACTGCTGGGCTGCCTTTTCTGCAGAAATATCCTACTGCTGGGCTGCTTTTTCTGCAGAAACATTTTCACTGTTGGGCTATTTTCTGCAGAAGTGTTCTATTGCTGGGTTGCCTTTTCTGCAGAAATATCCTACTGCTGGGCTGCTTTTTCTGCAGAAACATTTTCACTGCTGGGCTATTTTCTGCAGAAGTGTTCTGTTGCTGGGTTGCTTTTTCTGCAGGAATATTCTGCTGCTGGGCTAATTTTTCTGCAGGAGCATTCTACCGCTGGGCCCTTTTCTGCAGGCCTATTTTACTGTCGGGTTATGATTTGCAGCATGTTTTCCTTCATCCTAACGTGTGGGGATCGTTTACAGGCCATTCTTGTCAATTCCAAACTAGGTCCAAGGCATAAAAGCACGTTGAATTCTTTGGATCTTCACCGATAGCCTTTGGGCCGTGTATTAAGCCCATCGTCGAGTTTCGGTTAGGCCCCCGACCTATCTCAAATCTCATTTGTCAGGGAGAAACTTTTTTGCCCTCGACATTTTGGCGACTCCACTGGGGAACCTATTGAAGCCAAGAGTTCATCATGCCTCCTAGGTTGCGGAACAGCCGGCAAGAGGGGACTAGAAACACCAGTCTCCCAGCAGCACAAAGCCATCACAGCCCAGCTGCACAAAGAGAACATGTCGACCAACATGAGGTTAACCAAGAGAGTTCTGACCACCGATTTTCTTTCCTCCTAGAGACATTACAAGGAATGCAACAAGCCCAGTTTGAACTTGCTGAATCTCTAAGGGTCTTGAGAGAGACTCAAGGGCCAACGCCCCAGCCATTACATGCAGACCCAGATCCTAGAACCCAGCAGGAGAGGGGATCGGCCGCCGAGAATCCTCAGTCTGGTGAGCAAAATGCCTCTCTTCCTCAGTTTGTTACATTATCTGATCTTACTGCCTTGCTGGGAAGGGAAAGGATTAGCCAACCGAGCCAACCAAGGCACTTTGTTCGGAAACCACCTTACCCGGCTGAGTTACTTAGCAAGCCATACCCGGAGAGATATGAGACTCCCACGTTCTCTCTTTATGATGGGAGGAAAGGGAATGCAATCGAGCATGTCAACAAATTTCTTGATTCTATGGGTCCTTTTGCTGGAGATGGTGACCTTTGCTTGAGGGAGTTCTCAAAATCCCTTACCGACCGTGCCTACACATGGTATTCCACTCTTCAGCCAAGTTTTATTGCCACATGGGATGACATGGTTGAAAGTTTCTGCTCAAAGTACTTTCATGGGGAGGAAAAGGTTACCATCCTCACTTTTCACAACACCAAGCAAAAGTCCTCCGAAGGACTCCTCGACTTCATCCACCGATTTAGAGATGTTGCTCTTGACTGTTATGGGCAGTACAAAGAACAAGAGCTCGTTGAAATTTGCATTGACAACATGTCTCATGAGTACCGAGCCCATTTAGAAAATCTTGATATTATTCAGTTTGCCCAGCTGCTCCAGAAAGCTCGTAAGACAGCCATATCTGTCAAGCCTTTCGCCAATGAAAAGTCCAAACCAGAAAAGAAAAGTGTTCCCCAAGCTCTTACGGTTTCCACTAATGAACCGGTAGTGGGAGAGAAGCGAAAGAGGTAGGAGGAAGAAGAGTATCCTCCCATTCCATGAATGCTGTCATTGACAAATGGATGGTTGACAAAATACTTAGCCCCTTTAAGCCTATCCGAGAGCCCACTCCAGAAGATATGCGAAAGCCTTTCTATTGTCGGTATCATAGATATGTAAGTCATGGAACTAGAGATGGTAGAGTAGTCCGGAGAACATTTCATAAGAAAATTTCAGATGGCACTCTAACCCTCACTCGTGAGCAAGAGGTCCAGCGAAACCCACTACCTCAGCATCACAGAGGAAAAGCCACAGCAGCAGTGCTTTTTCATAATGTGGCTGGTGAAGATGGCACTGCCAGCGGTACAAGCATGCCCCCAGCAGCTATCTCTGCTCTTCAAAGAAGCCCTACTTTTCGAACTTTGTTCAACCAACTGGGGCTCAAGGAAGAGTCAAGGAGGGCAGCAACCGAAGCCCTTGTATCCATCGCTGCCAGTTCTGGAACACAACGCCTTACAGCTGATGCTCATGCCAGCCGTGCCTTCTTAGAAATTACCAATGCCATCACTTCCACCGACGAGGATATGGAGGTACAACACCCTGATCATAGTAAACCATTATATATTGCTGCTCAAATTAATGATGTTTATATAAGAAGGGCACTAGTCAACACCGGTGCATCACTTAATCTTATTCCAACTAGCACACTCAAAGCAGCTGGGGTCCCACTCAGCAGAATCGCTGGGGCTCCTATTGAAGTTTTTGGTTTTGCTGGAATTCATGAATGCACTATTGGCAGTATACAGCTAGCTCTTAAAGCAGGACCTATTCTTGCTCTCACCAGATTTTATGTCATTGACAAACCCGTTTCTTACCATGCTTTCCTTGGAAGGCCATGGCTCTACAAACATAAGCTTGTGCCTTCTACTCACCACCAATGTGTCAAGGGAAGATTTAATGGTAGGCCCATACGCATCCCTCCTAATCCTGCACCATTCGATTTATCCGAGGCACATCACTTTGAGGCTACTTTCTATAATGAGCTCATTCCAAGTGGGGGGGATTGTACGTCAAAGCCTATTGGCACTCCTTTGCCATGTGGGCAAGACATTGAGGATAATCCAGAAATGGACATGAGGTCTTTCCTTGATTAAAGGAAAAAGAAAAGACAACGTGATGAAGCCCCTAGCGGTATCTCGCAGCCACGATGCATACAAGTCCAACTGCCGGATGGCCGTTTGGGGTATCGATTAGGATGGTACGCGGGGCCTAGCTGTCTCAAACAAAAGGGTCCCAGACTAAATGAAGCAAGCACCACACCAACGTGCTGTTATATGCAAGAAGCAGAACCCCCAGCAGAAGAAGAAAATCTGCCCAGCAGTCTGGCAGAACTGTCTGAAGAACCCCCAGCGGTAACTAATTTTTCACCAGATATGGAGCTGGAGACTATCAATCTCAGTGATGATCCTAGTATCCAGCGACCAACCTTAGTTAATGCCCATTTGCCACCGCTGGAAAAGGCTCAACTCATTTCACTATTAAAGGAATACATTGATGTCTTCGCTTGGGAGTACCATGAGATGCCCGGTTTGGATCCTAACCTAGTAGCACATGCTCTTAATGTGGAACCAGGGGCAAAGCCAGTAGTACAGCCCATGCGGACCTTCCATCCTAATGTTGAAGCTCAAATTATTCAAGAAGTCCCAAAACTCCTCACAGCTGGGTTCATCAAGCCTATCATGCATCCAAAGTGGCTTTCAAACATTGTACCGGTCAAGAAAAAGAATGGGCAAATACGATGCTGCGTTTACTTCCGAAATCTTAATAAAGCATGCCCCAAAGATGAGTTTCCACTTCCGAACATGGATATGCTCATTGACTCAGCTGCTGGGCATGCTATGTTCTCCTTTATGGATGGCTTTAGCGGTCATAATCAGATCAAAATGTCGCCTAAAGATGCAGCCAAAACAGCCTTCCGAACTCCTATTGGCAACTTTTACTACACCGTCATGACCTTTGGTCTCAAAAATGCCGGAGCCATAGATTAAAGGGCTATGACCACAATCTTTCATGACATGATGCATAAAGAGATTGAGGACTACGTGGACGACATTGTTGTAAGGTCAAAGACAAGGGCCGATCATCTTGCTACCTTACGAAAAGTCTTTGAAAGGTGTTGACTCTACAAGCTTCGTATGAATCCACTTAAGTGTGCTTTTGGAGTTACAGCTGGCAAGTTTTGGGATTTTTTGTTCATCAAAGAGGCATAGATGTGGATCCTAACAAAGTGCAAGCCATTACTACTATGAAGCCACCTACGACGCTCACACAACTTAAAAGTTTCCTTGGTAAGCTCTCATACATCCGTCGTTTCAGTCCGAGTCTCGCTGCCCTCACAGCTGTCTTTGCACCACTGCTGAAAAAAGGAAAACCCTTCTGCTGGGATTCCAAGTGTCAACAGGCATTCCTCCAGCTGCAGCAACTCATGACTAGATTGCCGACCGTATGTGCACCCATACCAGGGAAACCACTGAAGCTGTACTTGGCTACCAATAGTGAAGTAATAAAGGCACTCATAGCCCAAGATAATCAAGAAGGGGTTGAGCGACCGATCTATTATGTTAGCAAAAAATTAAAGGATGCTGAAACTCGCTATCCAAGGGCTGAAAGGGCTTGTCTTGCTCTGATATACACTGCCCAGTGACTACGTCATTATCTACTAGCTCACACGGTACAACTCTTATCAAAATCTCATCCAATCCACTCACTTTTGAGGCGACCGGTTCTTTCTGGAAGGCTAGCATAATGGCTCTTGCAATTATCTGAGTATGAGATCATAGCAATTACCCCCACGGCTGTAAGGGGTCAGGCCATCGCTGATTCATTGCCAAATTTCCCTTGTGAGGATGGCTGGGACATTACTGATGATGTACTTGGAGAGCTGCCAGCTGTTGCACTGATGGAAACAGCTGGGGCTGTCTGGACTTTACATTTTGATGGATCTTCTACCACTTCTAAAAGAGGGGCTGGGATAGTCCTAACCAAAAATACCAGAGAAACAGTGGGCATGTCATTCAAGCTTGATTTTCCATGCACTAACAATATGGCTGAATATGAGGCATATCTTACGGGCCTAGCGGTGGCTCGTGAAATGGGCATCAAACATCTTCGGGTAATAGGAGATTCAAGTCTGGTTGTTTGTCAAACTAAAGGGGATTTTTCCCTCAAAAAACCATCGTTAGCTCTATATAGAGCTATGGCCCAAAGGTTGGAGGACGCTTTTGAGGAATTCAATATTGAACACTCTCTAAGGTCCGACAACCGCTTTGTCGATGCTCTAGCTACATTAGGATCAAAAATCAGATTTGAAGGTGCAACTATAGACGTCTCTATCATAAAAAGGCCTACTCCAGTTGTGCAAACCTTGAAAGAAGAATTCTGCAATCAACCGCTGGGTTAGACAGATTGGCGGTCTCCTATCAAAGAAGCACTATTATCACTGAATGAGAAGGATCACTTGAAGGCACTTAAAGACTATACCCTAATGGCAGGGGAGCTGTACAGAAAACTTCCTGGAGGAGTTCTAGCTAGATGCTTGAGCCCTAGTGAGTCCACTAAGCGATTAAAAGAAGTTCATGAAAAATCTTATGGCCCCAGCAGTTCTGTCAGTCTCTACAGACGCCTCCAGCGGTTGGGCTATTACTGGCCAGAAATGGGCAAGCAAGTTGCTACTGTCCAAGAACAATGCATTAATTGCCAAAATGCTTTTGATCGGGTGGAATCATGTGCAGTCCTTATTGCCAGCGACTGGCGTATACCCTTCCTTGAGTACCTTATAGAAGGCATCTTACCCGGCAATCGCAAGGAAGCCTACCATCTGAAGAAATTGGCTGCCCATTATTTTGTGGAAGGAGGCATTCTTTTCAAGAAGGGATTCAATGGGGAGCCTTTGAGATGCCTAGGGGCCCCCGAAGCGCAATCGATTATGCAAGAGGTACATGCGGGGGAGTGTGGTGACCACCAAGGCAAAAGGCGACTTCTCCAACAGCTGCTCAATCTGGGTTATTTCTGGCCCACCATGAAACAAGATGCAGCTGAATGTATGAAGATATGCCATACTTGCCAAGTCCATGGGAATCTCATACACACTCACCCCACCAACCTCCAAAATATGATGACTCCTTGGCCATTCCACACTTGGGGGCTTGACCTAATAGGTCCAATCAATCCACCATCCAAGGGTCATATTTGGATACTAGTGGCCACCGAATACTTCACAAAGTGGGTTGAAGCCATCTCCCTAAAGAAAGCTACAGGCCCAGCTGTTGCAAATTTCATCCGAGAGCATATAATCTGCAGATTTGGCATTCCTCACAAGATTGTTACTGATAATGGCACTCCTTTTGCCAACAAAGATATCTAGAAATTACTTGACCATCGCCGCATCAAGCACCGCAAATCTACTCCTTATTACCCACAAGGCAATTGCTAAGCGGAAGCTACCAACCGCGTACTATTAAGAATTCTCAACAAGATGGTACATGAATATGAGGGTGGCTGGACAAAACACCTACGAGAAACTCTATGGGCATACCGAAGTTCAAGCAAAACAGCCACCGGGCTATCACCATTCTCTCTTGTGTATGGTACCAAGGCCATATCTCCAGTTGAACTATTGGTTCCCACTCCAAGGGTTGTTCACGGGCAAGAAATAGACATAGATGCTGTCACTTGTGCAGAAATCAGAGCTATAGACCTTGAAACCTTGGAAGAGACTCGAACTCTCGCCTATGACCGTACCCAGCGGTATCAGTAGCAGATGGCCAATGCTTACAACAAGGCCACAAAATCCAAGGTTTTTGTCAAAGGTCAAATGGTTTTGAAGGCAACGGATCATGCCAAGAGGAACCTCTCAGCGCCCTCTAAATTTGCTCCAAGTTGGGAGGGGCCCTATCTCATAAGGGAAGCCAATGACAGCGGTTATTATCATCTAGCTACAGCAGAAGGTGAAAGCCTCACGGAACCTATCGATGGCAAATGGCTTAAGTTGTACTACGCTTAACTCAACTTTCAAGTATGTACCAAACAACTCTTTTTTGCATGATCTTAAACTACTACTATGTGAATAAGGATTAAGCATTGCCTTTTGCCTCAAATATGATCTTATACTTAACATACGTATTCTGAATTATGAATAAAGTTACAGCCCTAACAGCTGGGTATCTTGAACCAAAATTGTCATGAACACCATAAGTATTTTCAAAATTATGTATATGATTCCCATGACTATTTTTTAGCCTGAATATACTATTCTTTGATAAATGAAATACTTTTCATAAATTAAATTCATACACTTGTGCATAAACAAAACACAGCTTGCATAGCTGGGGAAATATCAAACTACCACATAAAGTTCATATGGCTGGTGCACTTCTGCACAAGACACAGCCTACATACTTAAACCAGTCCAAATCACACAATATGTTTCATTACATCATAATTCAGAAACAAACTGTCTGGAACACTAAACTACTAGTAATAATAAAGAAGCTAGTCAAATAAGCCATCGCCAAAGGTTCCCGCCGAGGAAGAAGCACCTTCAGCTGACAAGGACCGCATCATCTCATCTCTTTGACTCAACAGAAATGAAAGCTCAGCTCTCTTGGCTGCGATTTCTTTCTCCAGATCAGCCATCTTTATTGTGAACTCATTATCTCTAACAATACAAGCTTTAGCTGCAGCCCGAATCTTGTCAAGGATGAATTGAACTCCAAACTTCATGAACAACAAGTCTTTAAGAGCATTTTTCCACTCAAGTGCTTTCTTCAAGTTTGAACTCTCAAGCTTTGTACGCTTCATACCTAGTAGCACTGCAACAAGCAATTGAAGTCCGAATCTCTTCAATGAAGCACTTAGCTTGCATCCATCCATGAAGTGCGGGTGCTTCCTTACAATTTGCTGCCAGCAGTGGCTGACCTTCTGCAGGAATTTCAGACTGCTGGAACATGACGGTGTTATTTGAAAAGGAATAGAAGTCAGTTGCCACTTTCTCATTCTCTTCATCTTCTGTAAATTTCTCCAAGAACTCTTCAATGCTCATTTCTTTGATAGCAACACCAGAAGACTCAGTCTGTGGCTCTGCAAAAAGAGGCATGATTATTTCCCCAGCAGTGACAGAAAAGTATTCATACAACCAAGCATTATCGAGCAAGAGACTTGCTTTACTAAGTATAAATGGCTTAAAGTTATCGTACCTGAAGGTTCTTTACTATGATGCACATCATGAACAGTTGAAGAAACAACGTGTTTTTGACTGGGCTCTCCAACAGCAGCTTCTCCAGCAGTAACAGCAACATCAGGGTCCTTGCTAGCATGTTCTTTGCTGGATTCTCCAGCAGTGACAGCAACAGCAACAACAAGACTCTCACCAGACATCTCTATACATGTCCTACCCGCGAGATACAACCACGGCTTTGAAAATCTTGGAATTCCTTAGAATTTGACAGAATTCTTCATCGGCAACCTTTTGCTCTACCCAATCGTACCATCCAACAGTTGTGCCACAAGGACACAAAAATTGCAAAGGGGCTGACAGAAGCTCTTTCCGCTGGAACCACAGGTCTATTATACCAGAAGTAGTTAGGACCCATGCTGTCTCATGACTGGGGGCTTCACCTTTCAAAATTCATTTCTTTGGCACCCCAGGTGGGTTGACCTCAAGAGCCCTAACCGCTGGGAATAGAGAAGTTGAACAATACCATGAGTCTTGTAGCGGTAACAAGGGCTCTCCTAGCCTAACCTCCGCACCAGCACCCCCAGCAACTGCCTCAGCCACGCCCCCAGCCGTAACCTCATTTCCAGGCACAGCTGCCCCAGCAGTATTGACATCACCAGAACCCAGCGATTCTTCTCCTTCAGCCATAACTCACAGAACCAGAAATATTATTTCTCAGAAGCAAAATTGAAGTTGCAGAAGCCCACTATTCACAACTGCCACCAAAATTTCAAACTCGCACGTGTGACCAAATAGCAACTGCTCACACGTGACTCGGGGGGCTAAATGTTGAGGTACAAATTTTCAGGCCCTAATTTCTTTGGCCCACTCACAAAAATTCCCACACAAGCCCATGAATTATTTCAAGCCCACATAAATATTTCTCACATATTACTCAAATACTCTATGCTATTGGGCTCTCTCATACATATTATCCACAAAAATACCCATCATATTACTACCAATATTGGGCCACAAAATTATACTATCTCCACAACAAAAAAACCAAAGATCGTCTACCTTGTGGGAAAACCCAAAAATCCTTAAAAGCCCGTTGCTACACGGCACTTACCTAAAGCCCGTTACTACACGGC
This sequence comes from Lithocarpus polystachyus, assembly GCA_033629205.1. NCBI lineage: Eukaryota > Viridiplantae > Streptophyta > Magnoliopsida > Fagales > Fagaceae > Lithocarpus > Lithocarpus polystachyus. The sequence continues at coordinate 2,232,885 of CM066171.1, read as the reverse complement.
ATCCTAAAAGCCCGTTGCTACACGGCACCTATTTAAAAGCCCGTTGCTACACGGCACCTATCTAAAGCCCGTTGCTACACGGCACCTACCTAAAGCCCGTTGCTACACGGCATCCTAAAAGCCCGTTGCTACACGGCACCTATCTAAAGCCCGTTGCTACACGGCGCCTATCTAAAAGCCCGTTGCTACACGGCACCTATCTAAAGCCCGTTGCTACACGGCACCTATTTAAAGCCCGTTGCTACACGGCACCTCTAAAGCCCGTTGCTACACGGCATCCTAAAAGCCCGTTGCTACACGGCAATATTTCTACAAAATCTCAAACTATTTTCTAAAGCCCAAATAAGAATTTGGCAACTATTTACTTAAGCCCAAATAATAATTTGGCATTATTTACTAAAGCCCAAATAATAGTTTGTCAACTATTTTCTAAAGCCCAAATAATAATTTGGCAACTATTTACTAAAGCCCAAATAATAATTTGGCAACTATTTACTTAAGCCCAAATAATAATTTGGCATTATTTACTAAAGCCCAAATAATAATTTGGCATTATTTACTAAAGCCCAAATAATAGTTTGTCAACTATTTTCTAAAGCCTAAATAATAATTTGGCAACTATTTACTTAAGCCCAAATAATAATTTGGCACTATTTACCAAAGCCCAAAATAATAATTTAGCACTAAGCCCAAATACTAATTGGCATCTATCTTATTAAACCCAAAAACTATTTTGGCATTAGCCTTACAAAGCCCAAATATTAATTTGGCATTATCTTACTAAGCCCAAGTATTAATTTGGCATCCATTTTACTAAGCCCAAAAACCATTTTGGCATTAGCTTTACAAAGCCCAAGTATTAATTTGGCATTATTTTACTAAGCCCAAAAGCTATTTTGGCAAAACCCAAATGCTATCACTCATAAAGAAATATAATCACTCATCTCTCAAAGAAATACTTCTCTTACAAAATTTATGAAAGCCCATGTATATCACCCATGGCAAAAGTCTTCATTTTGTAGGATTAACCAAGCCCAAAGGAGCTTAAAAACATGCACCAGCCAAGCAAGCCCATCATGTGTGCACAGCCCAGCAGCTGGTGCTGACATGAGCAACCCAGCCAAGACACAGCCCAACCTTGACAGCTGGAACCCGCCATCACCAACTCTTGACCTGTCCAATCTGACTAAAAGAAAGAAAGACACGTGTCTGCCTAGGGAAGAAACTTCCTTTATAAGCTGAAATCACACCACACAAGACATGACAAAAGGCTGGTTTTGATGTGACTGGCAGCTGGAGCTCTGCAGCCAGCTTTCCTAGCTATCTATTCTTTCTTCTTCAACGTAACTAAGCAAGGCAGCCATGGACCAGACTCTTAGAGCTCACAAAGCAAGCTGAAACCGGTCCCTTTTCATACCAAAAATGCACATTTTCTGGTTCATGGGCCAAGCACATGAACCCCAAATGGGGAAACTTAGGGAAATGTGGTTTGGAGGGCATCAAGGGGATTCCAGCAGAGATTTCCAGCAAGGGCTCCACAGTTGACACCTGGCTTGGAGTGATACAACTGGCCCTATGGAACTCTGAGTCTAGCAACAGCATAACCAACGGTCATTAGCCTAATTTATATGCTAAATCCCATCAGCCAAATCTGATCAACATTCAATGCTGAAGCAAAAACCCAGCTGACCTTACCTAAACAACAACAACCTTCTCACCACCATCAGCAAGAATCCGGGAAACGATCCACCAACTAGATCTTCTGAAAAGTTAGGGAGATTTGGTAAGGATTATCTGCTAATTACCCCTGAGAATCCAGCTATAAAAGAGACCCTCCATAAAAGCTTCGGAGGAGGAAAAAAGACACCAAGACACCTACCAAGAAAGCCCCCTTTCTACCCTTCTGTTTAAAACTTTCTTACATGCCAAAGAAATCACGGAGAACTAAGTTCCAAGTCTAGAAACTAAGTTCCCCCAGCTCTTAGCCTAAAAACACTCCATATATCTCTGTTCTTAAACATTTCCCTGTCCCAGCAGAAGATCAAAGCAACCCCAGCGAACACTATTCCACGCTATAAATGTCTCCCACTACTCACCATTTATACTATATCCATGGGAATGCATTGGCACCATAATGACCTTGCTGTGCTAGCTGGAATCTCTCTCTCTCCCTTCATCTCACACTAAGTTTTCCTCATTGTTTGTTGTAATGGATCCTATCATACTTACTTACTCCTTTACCATTGATGGCTATGATGTAACTATCACTATAGCATTTTTTCCTCACATTGATGTTGTTATATTGGAGGATTCATCACCCGAATCAACGGATGACGAACTTGAAATATAGAGACTTTTCTTGATACTTGCATCTTACTCTGTATTGTTTTACTGCTAAGTTGATTTCTACAGAAACGTGCCGTTGCTGGGTTATTTTCTGCAGAAGTGCTCTGTTGCTGGGTTATTTTTCTGCAGAAGTGTTCTACTGCGGGGCTGCCTTTTCTGCAGAAACATTTTCACTGCTGGGCTGCCTTTTCTGCAGAAATATCCTACTGCTGGGCTGCTTTTTCTGCAGAAACATTTTCACTGCTGGGCTATTTTCTGCAGAAGTGTTCTATTGCTGGGTTGCCTTTTCTGCAGAAATATCCTACTGCTGGGCTGCTTTTTCTGCAGAAACATTTTCACTGCTGGGCTATTTTCTGCAGAAGTGTTCTGTTGCTGGGTTGCTTTTTCTGCAGGAATATTCTGCTGCTGGGCTAATTTTTCTGCAGGAGCATTCTACCGCTGGGCCCTTTTCTGCAGGCCTATTTTACTGCCGGGTTATGATTTGCAGCATGTTTTCCTTCATCCTAACGTGTGGGGATCGTTTACAGGCCATTCTTGTCAATTCCAAAATAGGTCCAAGGCATAAAAGCACGTTGAATTCTTTGGATCTTCACCGATAGCCTTTGGGCCGTGTATTAAGCCCATCGTCGAGTTTCGGTTAGGCCCCCGACCCATCTCAAATCTCATTTGTCAGGGAGAAACTTTTTTGCCCTCGACAAACACCTCTCAGTCTCAAGACCCAAACAACATGACCACTCAAGATCAAGATCAACAAAACCCACAATCTCATGATCCCCAATCCCCACTAACCCTAACCCTTCAAATTGAATACCCACAAAACCCATCCCATAAGCGCCAAATCTTTCTCGAAAGTCCCAGAAGAAATTCAAAGCTCTAATCGAAATCCTCAACCCAATTCCCTTTTTGTGCTCTAAAACCCTAGACCTTCTGAGCCACAAGAAGCTTCTAAGACGCCTTGGTTTGTGGGATTTCGTTCATATTGAGTTCGATAGGCCTGCTTCAACTCCCTAAACATCCTTAACAAATCCCTCCCGCCTTTCGCTGGTTGCGCCGCCTCATTCACATCAATCGCCTCCTCACCAAGCAACTGCCTTGACAGCCTCGCTGCGCCGTCGATCACCCTCAAAGCCATGTCGACACTCTTCGGCAGCGGCAACTTCCCCTTCGCCTCCAAAAAAACCCTCAAATCCTCGCTCTGCAGAATCACCGAGTGCGCTGCCAATCTCCTGAGGTACTTCTCCAACAAAACCCTCCTCTGCTCCATGAACTCCTACTTCAGAAAGATCTAAATTCAAGTTCTTTTTTTTTTTTTTTTAATTTGGTTTATGTATATATGTGGATTGATTTTGTTTTGTACAATATCCATTTATGATTTTTCTGAGTTTGATTTTCTTGTGTTCTTGTGTATGATTTTTTTTGGGTTTGTAAGATTTTTTTCTAGGTTGTGTTCTTCTTTGTTCTTGATGAAGAGGATGATAGATCTAAATTTATGTGTTTTTATTTTTATTTTTAATTATGTTTTTTTGATTGATCAATTAAAATTTAAAACTCTGCTGACATGGATCTGACGTGGCATTTCTAAAATAACAAATAAATTTTTTTTAATATTATTTTAATATCCACATCAGCATTTATTATGTCAATAGTGTGTATTTTGTTTGCCACATCAGCAATTTCCGTTAAGTGAGTAACGCCAAGGACCAAATCGGTAAACGTTTTTCAGAGTAGGGATTAAAAACAGAAAAAATAAAATCTAAAAACTAAAGTGAGAATCGTCTGAAAATGTAGAGACGAAAATATAATTTTTACCTAATTTATTTTTATTACTATTTACTAACTTTATTATACTTTTTAATATTATTTATAAGTTATATCGTAAGCTGTTCCAAACAAAGTATAAGCGAAAAAAGAAAAGTGCCTTAGGAATGTACGGACAGGGAGCTTTTCACACTGATTCGACCCCCTGGGTCTCGTCTTTGTTTTTTTTTTTTTTTTTTTTGGTTTTTCATATTTCCGAAGGTGACTGTCTAGAGAGCGTGGAATCATAGTGGACGACAGAGAGACTTTTGGGTTTAATTTTTATTTTTTATTTTTTTGCAAAGAGAGACTTTTGGACTTTGATTTGATTGGTCTGCTTTTACTTTTCATAGAATATTGTCATTTATTTATTATTATCACTCTTGTGGTTCTTTTCGGTTTCCTAACGTACGATGCAATTATTGACGTGACTCTTAGTTCTTAAGATTTTTTATTTTAGGCGTAAATGCACTTTTAGTTCTTATATTTTGACGTTTTTTCGTTTTAGTCCCTACATTTTAATTCTTTGCACTTTTAGTCCCTAAACCAATTAACGCCTAACGTTTAAGTCCTTGAAGCACTATTCCGTCACTCAACCAACAGAAAATGCTGATGTGGCTGACGGTACAGTAAAATAATAATTAAAAATTTTATTTTTGCATTAAAAAATTGCCAGAATTTAAATTAAAAAAATTAATTTATTAAATTAATTTTAACTAAATTAAAAATATAAAATAAAATTAAAAACAAAAAATCAAGCCCAAAAACACATCCTCTCCCGTCGGTGCTGGTTTCTTCTTTCTTTTTCTTTTTTGTTTTCTTCATTCTTTTTCTTTTTCTTCTCTGCCTCCATTCTTTCCTTTTCTTCTTGCTTTCTTCTTCTTTTTCTTCTTTCTCCACTCTTTATCTCTTGATTAGATCTTTGTTGATTTGTGTGATTTGTTCAAGCGTTTCGACGGCGTCGACAAAGAGGGAGAGTTCGACGCGCCGCCGCCACTAGGGTTGCTGGCTTTTCATTTCTGTGTTGGGTTTGACTGGGTTTGATCAGATCTGAGTTTGATCGGATCTGGGTTTAGAGAAAGAGATGGCTTCTCCGCCTTTCTCACGCAAAGCGAAGCCAATACGATCTTCAAAAACCCCTCAGTCCTCGCCGCGTTCGAGGACCGCCGTCGCGAGCTTCACACCACTCAGTCTCCTCAGTTTCTCGGCCTCAAGAACCAGCGCGATCTCTGGTCTGATTCCGTTTACGGCTCCGATGTCATTATCGGTCTTCTCGATACCGATATCTGGCCGGTGTAGCTTTTCCAATAGGAATCTCGGTCTGGTTCCGTCTCGGTGGAAGGGAGCTTGTTGGTGGGTGCTGGGTTCAACTGGGTTCGTTGGTTGAATTGCAGTGTTTGTTGTTGTTGTTGGTCTATTCGGTGTGGGTTTGTTGTTGTTGTTGGTCTGATCTGTGTGGGTTGTTGTTGTTGTTGGTTTGGGTGTGGTTTTCATGTGGGTTTTTGTGTATTTGCTCTTGTTCATGCTCTTTGATTTGGTGATGTTCATTTTTTTCCCTGTAGGTTTGATGCTCATGTTCTTTGATTCTGGGTTTGTAGTCGTTGCTGGGTTTGATGTTCATGTTCTTTGAATTCACGGAATAATTTTGTTTTTAATTTTTTTATTTAATTAAAATTAATTTAGACGCTGATGTGGCAATTTTTTAATGCCAAAATAGATTTTTTAATTATTATTTTACTGTGCCGTCAGCCACGTCAGCATTTTCTGTTGGTTGAGTGACGGAATAGTGCTTCAAGGACTTAAACATTAGGCGTTAATTGGTTTAGGGACTAAAAGTGCAAAGAATTAAAATGTAGGGACTAAAACGGAAAAACGTCAAAATGTAGGGACTAAAAGTGCATTTACGCCTTTATTTTATTCTGGTAGATGGCACTTCCAAAGTATACCTATGCACTTAAAGCTTCCGTTATTATTTTATCATATCATTTTACAACATCCCATTTATCAGATGTTTTATCATTCAATTCTATATATTAAAATAATATTTATTACACATAAAAATAATATTTTTTTACACATTAAAATAATATATTATCTACTACTCATTTTATCTACATCAGCCACAACTAGAACAACAGCCACAACCAGATCAACTGAACCAAAAATCACCCCCACAGCCCATCACCACCACTGCCACCGCCACCGCCCATAGCCCACCACCACCCAGATCAACTAAACCCACCAACCACCACAATCAACCCATAACCACCACAATTACTCACCAATATCAGATCAACCCAAATTGCAGCAGCAAAAAAAAAAAAAAAACCCACAACCGAAGAGGAGAGGGAAGAGGTGAGATCGATGGCGGCCTCGATCTCGCCTTGATCTAGACGGCGAGACAGCGGCAAAAGATCAATGTGGTGTTTGGTTACGCCGCCACGACCGGCCATCGAGGCGAGACGAGACCTGACAAGATGAAGATTTGAGCGGCGTGAATGGCCGTGAGTGGATGAAAATCTGAGCGGCGATGGTTTGTGCGCTGTGAGCGGCGAACTCGTGAGTGGCCTCGCCCATGCTCGTGCGCTGTGAGTGGCCTCGCCCTTGCCGCTTGCGCCTCTGGTGGTAATGGCCACTTTGCATCAATTAGTTATTAACGATGGTAGAATTATTTCCCTTCATTTGTGATCTTACTCTGTTGAGGGAGGAGCTGGGAAACAGATGTGAGAAGGGAGAGAAAAAATTAATTAAAGAAGCGTGAGGAGAGAGAAAGCTGAATAAAATACAATATTTTGGTTTAGCATTTGTGTCCGTACCATTGCAAATTTGCAACGGTACGGACACAAATGCCAAATATTTGCAATATTTAGAACATCTGCTGTGGGGGTGTATTTTGTGTTTGGTGTGCCAAATGTGCCATATATTTGGCATTTGACACATTTGGCACATCTGCTACGGATGCTCTTACCTTTGGAATTAGAAGAACACATGTTAGGGCATCCAATTCCTTATTTTCCAATACATCTTAATTTATCAACTTTTTTGGCCTAGTTCCACAGGACATTGCACTGTCAAGCAACATCAAAATTTTTGTTTCTTTGAGGGAGTAGAATCTAATGCAGCTCACTGGAATTGGATTTGGAAAATTGCATGTCCTCCAAAGATAAGAATTTTCATATGGAAATGCTTTCTCAACCTTCTCCCTACAAAATCGTTTTTATCTTTGCATCATTTCAGGCTTTCCTAACTTTTGTCCACGGTGTCTCTGTCCTGAAACAACTTTACATATCTTTCGCGATTGCCCATGGGCTAAAGATTTTTGGTTCTCTTCCTGGAACTAGATCTCATGATTTTTTCTCTTTGGATCTTCCAGCATGGCTAAGGGTTAACATCACTAAACACCAACTCTTTAGCCCCTCTTCAATCCAAAGGCATTTTATTTTTTCACAAGGCCTTTGGCAATTATGGCTTGCTCGAAATAAGAGAATTTTCTCTCCTCCTTCGAATTCTTGTAATTATCTTCTCCACAAAACTTTAAAGCTTGCTTTGGAATTCTTTCACATCATATCTCTGGCAGGGGCTGCTCTAGGATTTTTGTCAGGGGGGTCAATAAGAAACTTGAGTAGAAGATAAATCTTGAGTAAGATATGAATCTTGCGGCTTCCGGAGTTTACTTATTATAAATTTGTCCATAGCTTTAGCAAAAGAATAAAAAATATAATATAAAATCATTTGGCATATTTTTTTCTAATGTAATAAACATATTAATTATTGTTGTTAATTGATTTTTCTGCAATTTTTTAATTTATAAGTTTACAATTCTTTAAATATTTTAATTTTTTTATTGTCATTTAGTGTTAATGTATTAGCCCACCCACATAGCCAACAACTACTCACAAGCCACAAACTCAGTCAAATAGTAAAAGTACAAAAGACAAACTCAATTATGACTACACATAGATTCATAGAAACTACGATAACAGTGACTACACAGTCAAACACGTATATGGCTCAAAACTTAATTAAAAAATACAAAACACTATAACCCATATACACCATATGGCAAGACATCAAACATGTGAGTAAGTGGTGGAACTTCGAAGAAGACACATGAACAGAGATAAAGACAAAGCAAAAACACACTCACAGTGAGAGAGAGAGAGAGAGAGATATGGAGGCGGTGATTAAGAACATAAATTATCAAAACCAGATCCAGGCAGCATATCAAGCGGCAATTAAGTGGCAGTGGCAGCAGATCGTAGGGCTAAGTTATGGCAGATTTTGTGTGTGAAACATAGGCAGCCTTTTTCCTTTGGGTTTGGAGAGTGAAGAAGGATAATGGGAGTTTTTGAGGCTACATAGTGACAACTACTAGGTTTTATTTGGCCTTATTATATGATTTTTCTATTGGAATTTTTTTTTTTTTTTTGGAGTTTAAGTTAGGCTTTAAATAAAAAGGGTCAGGTTTGAAGGTGAGGGTGTGCAAATTTGTATTGTCAGGGGTTCAAAACAATTTTTAATAAAAATATTATATTTATAAAAAAAAAAAGTTCGGGCCAAGGGGTTCATTTGAACCCCTAACTACAATGTAGAGCCGCCCCTGATCTCTAGAAAAAACTAAAAAATCTACATGTGTGAAATATATTGCATGGCAACCCCCTCTTTTTCCTTTTTCATCGTTAAACACCGATGGCAGCTCATTAGATAACCCCAATATTGCAAGAGAGGGGTGTTATCCGTAATCACTTGGAAAAATGGGTGGTAGAGTTTTCATGTCACATCGGGATTGCTTCTAATAATAAGGCTGAATTGTGGGCTGTTAGACAGGGTTTAATTAGTGCTTGGAACATGGGTATTAAATTCTTAAATGTTAATGTTGATTCCACTTTTGTTCTTACATGTCTAACTTCTTTTGGAAACTTGGCTTTAGAATTGTTTCCCATAATTTCTGATTGCAGGATGCTCTTCAACAGGGAATGGGTGGTCCATCTACATTACGTATACCGTAAGGCAAACTCTATAGTGGATGGTCTTGCGAAGAGGGGGAGGATGCAAGCTAGCTTTTTGGAAACGTTTACGGATTGTCCATCTTTTTTGTTTTGTAAATATGTATGAGACTTTTTGTGTATAGGGACTTCATGCAAGTGCTCTTTAGTTCCCGTAACTAGACACCTTTCACAGGTGTCTCTTGAACAAATCTGACATGCTAGCTTTTTAATATAAATAAAATTCCCTTCTTACCATTTTTATTTTTATTTTATTTTTGCTGAGATAAGAAATTTTTTTTATACTCCCTTTGTTTTGATGGAATATTTCATATATATTTTTTTAATGTTTTTTAGTAATTTTTAATATCGGAAAAAAGAAAAGAAAAGAAAAGAAAAGAAAGTAAATATAAATATATGGCTTACTTTTTAGAAAACAACATTATTTAAGATGGCTATCAATTAAAATAAAATGAGATAATTTTATAAAAATATTGTTTGAAAAATGACTGATTTTTTAGAAAACTTTAATGTTGAAACAATCATTTTTTAGAAAACTTTAACGTTGAAACAAATCTAGTGTAATTTTTTTGGGGATCAATTTGATTTTAATTATCCTCTCAAATCTAGTGTAATTTTTTTGGGGATCAATTTGATTTTAATTATCCTCTAATTTCTTATTTCGAATTTGGACTCATTTTTTTAAACAAAAATTTTATTACGTGATAGGTCCATAAAGTATGTTAAAGTATATGCTACAGATCAGGATAAACAACTGCTTTAGGATAAGTTATCCTAAAGAAGTCTTGATGTATTCGAATTCCTTGATGCCATCCTTCTTTTATACACAGAATATTATATAATTGATGTAATATCTATATATAAACTACAAAAGCTCTCAAACAATTTTCAATAGAATAACGTTTATTCAAACAAATATGTTCTCACATTCAGATCTGTTGTCATAGAGATATAGTTGACAATGTGTTAGTCACAGAGATATTACTCAACCACGGTCTACAACTAAATGGACGGAGTGAAGGCTTATATATGATTTAGTAAATTGAAATTTCATGATCAATATTATAGTTATTGTTAAGAGCCTTACAGTTCAACTAGTTGACATTTCTTAGTATTTTCAACGGGAACCATTTAAGATACAAATTCCACATCTCCCATTGTTAAAAAAAAAAAAAAAAAAAAGTCTCTCTAGTTGTTGGTATTCTCACAAGTTCATTAATTAGATCAAAAGGTAATCGAGGTCTCTTTAGTGGGTTATTTTAAAGGTGGAAGGGTTCTTAGACAAGAAGTCCCTTTTGACCTTATTGGTTTGTCATAGCTAAGGTGGAAGTTTTCTCTAAGCTGATTAGCCGGCATGAAAGATAACTTCAAATAACATCCATAAAGGTAGCTCTCTGCTATCTTTGTTTTGTAGATGGCTTGATGCATTTTGTTGCAGCTGATGAAACTACTATCCTCAGTCCTGAGAGTTCTCTTGCAATTCAAAGACATCTTTGGTTGTTAATCAAGCTAAAAGTGAGTTGTATCCGATGTAATGAAACAGAGAATTATGCCCATCTTGAACTTCAAGAAGGATCATTAACAGTTAAGTATTAAGAAGACTTGAGAAAGTTTAGCTGCCCAAGTATCTAAGAGTAAAAATTTCATTGTGCTGCTGGAATATTTGGGCTATAATTATGCTCAAGTTGGTTCTTTTAGAATTACAAAGAGTTGGTTTAGTGGTTTTTAAAACCTTATGATATCTATAAGATCTTGGATTTGAATTTTGAAAATCATTTTGAAGTCACTCTCAAAAGATTCCTTCCTATAACAATCTAATGTGTGTATAGCGGAATTCACACATATCTGAGAGAATAATCAGGTGCTCAAAAAAAAAAAAAAAAAAAAAAAGAGGGATGCACGTTAGATTGTTGGACTTGAGAAAAGCCCAATATCTTGCAGGAAAGATCTTGGACCTCATTAGGCCTGGAGGTCTAACAAGGCAATACTGTATTCAGTATGTGTTCTTTCTTTTCTCTTTTTCAGTGTCAGTTGTTAATGTTTCTGAGGCTTAGAGGGCCTATTTCCTTTCAACAATGCTGACCATTGATGTCAAATTGTCTACGGTCTTGGGTTTCGGCTGAGTATAACCCACCAGCATCAACAACAAAACTTGGTCCTAAAATTTGGAGTCAGCTATGAATTTTTGACAGATTAGATTGGGTTAGCCATATAAAATTTTTTTTCTCCATTTTATGTTATCTAAATTTATGCTCTCTATTACTCTCTTAATTGACATGTCTTTTTTTTTTTTTTTATTATTATTATTTATTATTACTTCTACAGTGATGTTATTTTTGGCCTTCAACTTTTTTTTTCATTCTCTTAACTTGGATCGACTGACTCTTTTTTATAAGTTCATTACTTGCTATCCTTTGAATATGACCAGACCATCTTTTCCTCAATATGGGCTACCACTATTTTTAAACAGATTTTATCATTTTGATTCCTATATTTTTATGTACTTCCAATTATCCATCTTAAGATTCTCATTTCTATTATACTCATTTTATGGATATGTTGCCTCTTACTCGCCTAACATTTGCTACCATAGAATATAATTGGTTGTATAACAATTTTATAAAATTTTCCTTTTAATTTAACTAGTGTGTAACTCTCTACATACGCATGGGTATAATTAAAAAGTAATCACACTTCCAAAATTCAAATTACACTTTTTTAGAAGATTTTAAAATTATAAATGATATTAACTTACATCTTTTTTGAATCATACATTTCTAAAATACGTAATAATTTCTCATTAATTATATATATATATGATTTAGAATTTAATTGGATTTATTTTTTTTGGTTTTTACATCCAATAATTCACTTGCTATAAAAATTAAAAAAATTAAATGTACACATGACATAAAATTAGATTCTTATTAAAATCTAATTTATATTCTAACTGGTTATGGAATGAATTTATTTATTGCACCCTACATACAATACAATACACACAAAATATATATATATATATATATATATATATTTCTCCTTGCATATTTGAAAAGAAAGCCTAATATGAGATGTCAATGTTTTCACCAAGATAAATTAAAGTTATATTCAATCAAACATTTTTGTAACATAATTCTATATATCCATTTGTAATATAAAAAAAGTGGACAACATGTAAGGGATTTAATCAAAATATGCAAAAAAAAAAGAAAAAAAAAAAGGTGGAGCTAATTGATTCACAAAGAGACCTGATCAGAGAGACTGAAAACATCCTTTCAATTTCTTTGATTCTCAAAGTTCAATTCCATCACAGAATTGGAAATCAACACCAAGTGATAGAGCTGCTTTCTCTTAGTGCAATTTTTTCAATTTTCTTAGAGCTTCTAAATGCAATGAGGCTGAAATGATTTTGAATTTAATACACCTATCCACAGAATTTCGGCCTTGGGAGATTTAACATACCCAATATAAAATTTTGGTTCAATTCAAGTACAAACTTCTGATTTCCTAATGAATTTCCAACTACATTACCAATCACTCTAAAAGCTGAAGCTAAAGAGACAAGTTACCTATTTACAAGTTCCAAATAATCTCATTCTCTAATTATACACCAATTTTTATTCTTATTTACTAATTAAAAAAATGCACTTAATTTTGTTAATTTAAATTCAAACAACCTCTCCTATGACTAGAAAAAGTCTTTAAGCTCTCCCTTTGTTTACTTAAAAAACAAAAGGAAAGATAGCAAAATTTTGAGTATTTCATGATTTTTTTCTCCTTCTGGGATTCTCATGATCCAACTCTTACCTTAGCTTACTATCATAGTTTCAGCAAGACAAGTAATAAGCTCACCTTCTTTTCCATTCTCCTCTTATTGAAAGACCCAAAATCCAAAATAACACAATCTGGACCATTTCTTTTTTTCTTTTTCTCCTCCTTTGGGCTTTCACATAATGGAACTCTCACATCAGTGGAACTAAGTGAAAAGCTCAACAAAAGTAATAAGCTCACTTTCTTTTCCATTTTTCTCTTACCAAAAGACATCATTTGATAACAAAACTTGGACCATTTCATTAATTTCTTTTGTCACCTTCTGTATTTCTTATAATTGAATTCTTACATAAGCTAATAGCTTCAACAAGACAAGTAAAACGCTCAATTTCTTTTCCAGCTTTTCTCTTTCTAATAGAGCCAAAATTACAACAAAACACACATATAGATGTGTGATGCGGGAGACGTAAGAAGATTATTATTTATTATTATTTATGTTTGCAAGCCAATTGTATTTTTATATTTTAGGTCCCATTAGTTTATTGGGCTATTAATATTTTAATTTAGAAGTAAAGGTATTTTTGTAATAAGGCAATTAGGGTTTCCTAGCCAATTAGAACTAGGGTTTAGCAATCATTTATAAGCAACCTATTGTACTCCTTGAAAAGATAGTTGATATTTTGATGAATGAAAAACAATGGCCGTTTGCTCTTTCTTTGGTCTAGTGTTGACTGTAGGTCTACCCTAAGTGCTGAGTCTTAGTGATTTCCCCGCTTGGTCCTGACTCCAAGCAAGACCTATGTATTGACTCCTAAATCATATCTCTTTATTTTATTGTGGTTTCAATTTTATTTTGGTTGTCCTGCGTCAATTTTGGTATCAGAGTAAACACCAATCTGTTTAAAGCATCATCGCAAGCCAATCCAGAACCAGACAAAAAAAATAAATAAATAAATAAGAAAAAAAAGAAGCATTCACCATATATTTTCCACCACCAGAAATCCAGCCATCACACCCCCTTCAAAATCCCTTCACAACATCTCTGCCAAACCACATCAGAAAACCATCTCTCAATCCCCACACGTATTAAGCCACCAAAAGGTTACCCCGTCAACCAAAGCCCTTTGACCCAACAACCAACAAATCCCATCTGTCAATCTTGGCCACCATTGAAGCACCACACCAGCTGTCAGAAAAGCCAGCCACCACACCCAAAAAAAAAAAAAAAAAAAAAAAAGAGAGAAGAAGACGAGACCCACGCCGAGAGACCCATCGACAACCTCGACCCACCACCGTTGAGATTGACCCACCAGCCGCCGCAACCCACAAATCAGCACTTAGCCGCCGCCGACCTATCAGCCACTTGCCCCCGACACCATCATCACCCTCGACCACCACCGCTGAGGACATCACCCACTGCCGATGCCAAGACCCGAGACAGACAGCCACACTCCTCCATGTCTCATGCCGCCACTGCCTTCCCTGTCGTCGATCCCTAGCACCGCAAGCCATCGCTGAGCAACTTTTTTTCAATTTAGAAGATTATACTCTCTTTTCGTTCCAGTGGTTTCTTTTTTTAAGTGAGTTCCTTTTTAAGTCTTTCGTTTGAATTTCTTTTAGAGACCGTGTCTGTAGTTTCTTAAAGCAGCAGTGTATTTTATTATTTTTGCACCCCATTAACAAAAAAAAAAAAAATCCACAATATGATCAGCCCAGTAAACATCACTCAATAAGATACTTGTTCATTGGGTTATTATGGCAATATTTGAAGCACCTTATTTTGATGGTTGTGAAACTTATCCACGAGACTTTGTCAACTAGATGAATGGGATGGAACAATTCTGCAAATTTTGCAGATAACAAAAAAGTTAGATATGCCAAGTTGAAGTTAAGAGGTAAAACACAAAGGTTTTGGGAGAAACTTGAATATTTTCACTATATGAATTATGAACATGCCATTAGTGTGTGAGAAGATATGAAAGAAAAGCTTTGTGATGAGTATTTGTCACTATACTATCGAGCTAAGTATCTACCCCAATCTCAGTGTGGTACTTTTCAAGTTGAAATAAATACGATGAATCCTCATCCTCATCCCATTTCATGTCCTCAGCGCACTTTTGAACACTTTATCAAGGAATTATCTACCAAGGAACTAAAAGAATTATCTGAAAAGCTCAGGAAAAATGTTCAAGACATGATTACTCAGATGAAGCAAATGAAGACTCAAACTTATTCAATAGGGAAACTAAGGATAATTGATCATAATAAAATTATTGTTGCCCCCATAGAAGACAACATTAATGATGATATGTTGGTAGTGGAGAAACCTCAAGTGACACCAAAGCCTAATGTTGATAAAGACGTACACGCCTCGGCAAGTGTTGCTTTAACATGCGTACAAGGAAACGAATCTATTGAAGAACAACAAGGTGAAGAGATGGTTTCTAAAGAGAGTATTATGTTAGAGGGTGTGCATGATGTGATATTGGAAGCTAATGAATCTGTTTTTGATCAGCCTTCCATGGTGCATGAAGACAAACAGTTTGCTATAGTGGACAAAGTGGATAACATAGTACTTCCAATGGTTCAAGATAAGATTATGTTGATTCCACACATTGATTTTGTTATTTCAGAAGTGGACAAAGTGGATAACATAGTACTTCCAATGGTTCGAGATAAGATTATGTTGATTCCACACATTGATTTTGTTATTTCAGAAGAGTTTGACATGGTGAATATCAAGAATTTTCTTTTCTCTATGCTCCCTAAGGTGATTCCAAACTTGAAGCAAGTGTTACTTGTCAGCATTCTAATCCTTCAACGTTTTAGAACTCGAGGTCGAGTTTTCTCCAACCAAAGGAGAATAATGCGGGAGACGCAAGAAGATTATTGTTTATTATTATTTATGTTTGCAAGCTAATTATATTTTTATGTTTTAGGTCCTATTAGTTTATTGGGCTATTAGTATTTTAATTTAGAAGTAAGGGTATTTTTGTAATAAGGCAATTAGTGTTTCCTAGCCAATTAGAACTAGGGTTTAGCAACCCTTTATAAGCAACCTATTGTACTCTTTGAGGAGATAGTTAATATTTTGATGAATGAAAAATAATGGTTGTTTGGTCTTTCTTTGGTCTGGTGCTGACTCCAGGTCTACTCTAGGCACTGACTCATAGTGGTTTCCCCACTTGGTACTGACTCCAAGCAAGGCCTACGTGTTGACTCCTAGGTTATATTCCTTTATTTTATTGTAGTTTCAATTTTGTTCTGGTTGTTCAGCGTCAATGTGATGTATAGAGAACAGTGATATAAAAATTAGAAAAAATGACATTAGGCCAAAGGAAACAAAAGCAACCTTATAATCATTATGTGGCCTGCCATTAAATCAAAATTGTTCATTCCTTTGGCTTCCTAATTACAGTTTACAATTCTTGTGGCTTAGGAAGCAAGAAAATAAATTTAACTCTAAGAAACACATTTTTCAAAATAAGTCACACAATTTCAACAAAGTATGTAAGTTTCTTTTTTGTTCATTTATATTGGTAGAAGGAAATATAAAAGAGAGTCAAATTACGGTTGAACTGAGTTTAAATCGCAAAGAGATCTCATTTAAATATCTATTATATCATTTCTCTTCATAATAATGCTATTCAAGTCTTATGAACCATAGAATTGCAACATTCCAGAACTATCACAATATAATAATTTTTACAGTCGAGAAAAAAACCACGAATTTGCACGACTAAGAACTAAAACGTATTTATGCGATATTCTTATATTAAACAGTAATATAATTATAATTGTGAGCATATGATCCATTAGATCTCTTAGACACCTAACACAATAAACATTAAAAAATAGATAAAAGTTCTGGATGTGACAATCTTCAGATTGCTCATCCAGGAACTTCCTTTTCCAAGAACATTAGGTCATTTCATCAATTATATTTTACATGCACCGTTAAAAATATGGATTTTTTTTGCTATTTAGCATGATTTTAGCAACTATTTTGTTAGTTGGTAGGTTTTTGAAACATTTTAGTAAACTAGCATCTCGAGTTTCTTAGACACAAGTTCAATGGAGAAACTCGAGTCTCAAACACACGATTTTGATGCTTTGGAAGGCTGATGTGGAGATTTTTATACATGTAAGACTCGAGTTTTGTTTTTACAGATCTAAGAAACGAAGAAGAAGAACGAAGAAGAAAGAAGAAAGGAGAGGAAGAAGAAAGAAGAAAGAAGAAGAGGAAAGGAGAAGAAGAAGATCTAAAGAGGAAGCAAACCTAGCACGCACAAACCTAGATCTTTCTTCAGCCAGAACTCCAGTCTTAGAGACTCAAGTTCCATGTGTACTTTTTCTTCCACATCAAATCGCCACAACTTTGAACTTGAGGCTTAGAGACTCGAGTTTCAGAGCCTCAAGATGATAGTTTGCAAAACTGCAAAATAGTTTTGCAAACTTAAAAACTAACTAAGAAATTGCTAAAATAATACAAAATGCCAAATGTCCTCTTAAAAATATGCCAGTATTTTTTATAAGTAAATTAAACTTTCAGTTCCTCGCTAGTGGTCGAGAAAATTGTATCACATGTATCATATGTTGGAATGATAAAGAAATATTACCTTGGCATGCACAGAGTTAATATATTCATAAAGCAAGAGTAATGATGATTAAATACCTTAGTTTCTCTAGTGAGGCACAGCCTAAATACATATTGCACATTGGACAAGGGTTCATTTTCTCATCTGTTAACTTCTTGTATATAAGCTTCCTGCAAACTGTTTTCAAATTCATAAATAACAAGTATCAGATATTGTACTTGGAATATACATGATACAAAAAGGAAATACAGCATTTGATGCAGTCCATGTGCCTTGGCCAACATTTTGTTAAATTGAGAAAGCGAGATTCCAAAATCAAAAATCACGCACGTTATGCATAGAATCAACATATTATATATTTACACAAAACAAAAACAAGTCAAAGACCTAACAATTTTTCCAAAAACAAAAGCATACCTTTGTGAGGATGATATCCAAAAGATCAATCTCTGCTTTTGAATTGCACAGCTCAGTTTGGTGGCTGCAAATCAAATATACCTAGTAGATAAAAGTCCCCTTTGCTCCCATCATTCTCATCCTTTCCCTCTTCCCTTCTCAGTCTCCCCTTGCTACCCCATCTGTCTCTTTGTTTCTCACTCACTGCCTCTGTACAAGCAATTTTTTTTTCTTGGACATTTTTCTCACCCAAATCGGTGAGTTTTGAATGTTTTCCATTAACGCTTGAAAAGAATCATTTTGACTCAGTAAAATTGAGCACAACAAAAAATTATTCAGTTGGCTCCGCTGCTCTTTATTATAGATAATAGATAGATGCTCACATGCTGATACAAGAACATCATAGGGCTTTGGACTAGTCATCATAATAACAATTAAGCTAGACATTTAAGGTTCTAGAAAGACTATTTGAAGTATTTTCAAAATGAAGTCAATTGATCCAGCATGAACAAACAACGAACTTGGTAATGCTAAGACTAACACAGTAACATGTTCAATGAAGTGATATGAACCTAGCAAACTTAAAAACTTATGTGCAACAAATGTTTAAAAAATAAATAAATATTCGGAAACTGAAATACTTATGTCCAGAAAATAACATTACAAAAAAAAAAAAAGGAAATAAACCAAAACTAATGTCATGACTCATGACCGGAAAAGGCATTAACCACAATGCAATAAAATTAAGGCTTATTGTGATTGCTTACATAATTCAGATCTACGTTATACATGCCTTATGAAGGATTCAATAAATCCTTGAAAAAAATAATCATACAATCCAATCTGATTAACACAATCTCGAGTATCATAATTTGCTCCACTAATATCATTGACGTCTGTGAGAAGGATCATGTTGCATTACAGTGTCCCCAAGCCACACAAAAATATTGACCTAGCCCTAATATTGTTTGTTACAACTTGAGGAAAACAATAGCCATATCTACAACGTATTCCAAACAGACTAATAACATTACAATTAAGAACTCTTCTTAATCATGTATATAAGACAATATACACTCAGCCGATCCATACAATCTGAGATGCCACAACAAGTCATTTGATTGATTAAAAGTCAAATAAAGAACAAAATTAAGTTAGAAATATTAGAAGAATGATAATATATTTAAAATTATTAAAAGTCCTATATGTCAAAGACCATGTTTTGGTCCACCGCTCAACAAAATCGAAAAAGACCAAACTTGAGGCACAAAAATATATATACATTTCAATATCAAACATTACCATTTAGTTCAGAATTACAAGAGTATCACCTCAAGATAGAAATACAAACAAAGGAAAACCTAGGACAAAACAATATAAGGTTAACTCCTTCTGACTGACCAATAGAATCAGAATAGAGGCAACTGCTTCATTCTTTTGACATTTACGCCAAAAACAAACTCAGAAACACACAAGAAATATACAAAAGAAACACTTACAAATATTAACAGTTCATGGCATATATCTAACTAGTCAGAAGGAAAGACAGATGCAAGGAACCCCTCGTCCTCCAAGAAAATTTGCAAATTCTTGGACTTCATTAAAAACCTTACTGCTTCCTCATTAAATTCCAGCATGAAAGCCAGCTTGATCAGTTCAGAGAGTGCACCAATATGCTCGCTGTTCTCCCATAACACACCCTCAGATATTGCTTCAGAAAAGTATGTAGCATATTCAATGAGATTCTTATATCCACTAGACCTGTCTAACTTCTTTGAGAAAAACTTAGACGCCTCTCTATCCCAGCGTATCATTCGATTTGCTCTTGCTTTAACAGTCTCCCCTGAAGAAAGTAATAAACTGTAGTTTCCAGTTATCGGTTCAACTGTCTCAAGGAAAGTAATATTCAGAAGCCTTCGGATAGTTTCATGCCTCCTTTCTGCTTCCATTTTCATCACAGGATTTGCTAGAAAACCAAGAATGAGTGTAACCAGATCTTTTGTAATCAAAATCTCCTTTGGATTCACCTGATTCAGTTTCTCAACATCCACTGAGGATGGTTCTTCCTTCACTACAGATTCAGATATAGTGCGAACACCAATTTTCCTGTAAATATCAAACAACTGTATCTGAGGTAAAGAAGCCACACTTGGCTGAGGGTACCAGACAAATACAGGTTGAGGAGAAAATTGTTCAAAAAGACCCTTCAGCTGAAGATCATCAGCAATAAAAACATCATTCTTGTTGAACAGCAAAATTTCATCTGAGCTGGAAGCAACTGGCAGTTTCAACAGCTTATCAGTGAGAGTTCTCTCAGTCTTTGCACTCCAGTGCTTTGAAATATAAACCCAGAACTTAAGGCAGTCAGCATGTGACAATTGGTGTCCTGAACTCTCCCAGGCCTCCCAAAGCGTACAGTAATCATCAACTGAAGGATTGCATCTTACACAGAAAGCATGGAAAAAATAGTTAAGCAAATTTGGTTTATAATATTTGTCAAGAACTTTCAGCTGCGTACCGAAGAGACCATCCTTGTCCTGCAGAACACATTCTTCGGGCCTCAGCCACTCTCCATATTGACTTCCCTTTGGGATCCAAATCCATTTCGCAACTTCACTGTCTGGCACCCAATTAAACTGGCTCAAGTAATTATATATTCGAACAATACTAGAAAATTGAACATGGGAATCAAGGTGGCTGGCAATCAATGAGCATCCTTTCTCAACATCAACGGTGACTCCTATTGCCTTGAGCTCTTTTTTGTAGGATGTAATGTTAGAACCATAAAAATATTCATCAATGAAAGGTCCATCTGTCCGCTCCAAATAAGTGCCCCAACTAGAATCAAACAATAAGCACTTGTCTGGAGGCTGATAACCTTCAGTGGTTTTCAACCATTTCTTGCAAATTCTTTTTGAGAAATCATCTGGAAAGGAATAACTACTATCTTGCAATAAAATCTGAAAACATTTCAGCAATGAAAACACATTTGCAGGAGTTATGCGGGTGTAGTCTGAGGGAAAGTGAAGACCAGCAACCACAAACTCAACACCATCTTTGAATTCAACAACTACTCCCATGCTCTTCAGCTCTTTCTTGTATTCATGAATGCCCTTGCCATAATAGTTATCAGTATCTCGTATGAAAGGGAGGACAGTAATTGGTGAAATTGATAGCCAATCTGGCCCAGACAGAATGCACTCACTTGGAGTTTTTCTGATACCTAACGTAGTCCTCAACCACTTGACCTCACGGATACATTTCATAAGATCTGAAGGAAACTTGTGATCTGTATCCTTTAGCTGTCTAAAACATGACAGAAAAGAGAGAACATTTTCATCTGTCATGGAAGATGCCTGTTCTCTGAATCTTTTAGCAAATTCATTGGCTGCCACCTCAAAATCTACCTTCACCCCGGCTTGCTTCAATTCATTTCGGTAAGAGAAAATGCTGCTTCCATAGAAACCACGATCAATTATTGGAAAAACTTTGAAAACCTGTAGAATGCAAACCCACCGATGGTCAAACAAGAAACATTCTCCTGGAGACTTGTAACCAAGATTCGTCTTGAAGCTTTTCACGCCTCTTAAAGCCTCAACAAGTTTGTTGGAAGATCCTAGACGACGCATACATTCCAGTATCAAAAGAACAGCCTCCCGTGTAAGAGAAGTCAAGCGTGAAGGTGATTTTAAGTTGTCTACAACAAGTTGGTAATGATCACTGAAGCCAATTACCACACCAAGCAACTTGAGTTCCTCTCTAAAAGAAAGGATTTCCTCTCCATCTTTATCGATGAAGGGGATGTTACTGATTTGTGATGCAGTTTTCCATTCCTCATCAAGCAAAACAGATTCAACAGGAGACCTGTCACCACAGCATGTCCTTAGCCATCTCTTATCCTTGATACTGTTGATGAATTCATCCAGGGGAAGAAAACTTTTTCTCAAAAATCTAATGAAATTTAGCACAGACATAGTTAAATTGGAGTATTTGAAAGACATAAGACGCTCCCCAATAAATTTACATGCTTCCACATACTCAGACATAACTCCAATTTTCTTTAGCTCCTCCTTATACTCATTTATTCCATCACCATAAAACCTTATATCAAGCAATGGAATATCAACAAGCACTGATCCGTTCTGCAAAATGTTTCCCAATGAGGAGGAAAGCATGAATGACTGCAAAGGTGGCCTGTACCCAGGACAGCCACTAGTAGTAACTTTCAGCCAGCTACCTTCCTTTATGCATTTTAAGAACTTCTCGGGAATGAAAATTTCCCTACATTTCAGGTTTCGAATCCAACCCAATAGCAAGAATGCATTTTGCTTGGTGAGTGGTGATGAGACCGTAGGAATTGTAGCATTAGGAGGAGATATATAAGGGATATCAGAAGCTCCGACATGGGTTTTAAGGAACTCTAAGAGTCTTTCTCCAGAAGCATATTCACCTGCAAAACAGCCTGGTTGCAAGTAGTCTTCTGCTAACTCAACATAGCCTTCATTTATCCATGGATTTGAACCAATCAATCTCACCCATTTGCTTCCATTGGCAGGGACAAGGACCCCTTTTCTGTGTGTCTTTAGATTCCAATAGTTATCCACAAGTGGCATAGAATCACATAAAACACCAACCTCCCATTGGGAAAGGTAAGACTTTTGAAGTGAGTGGTACAAGAAGTGAACAAAGGCAATAGCACGCTTCTGGCAACTATTGAGATATTTGTTAAGGTGATCTGCATACTCATAGACGCTCATAGCGCCAACCTTCACATGATCTCGTAGCCACTCCAACACCGTATCCCTCTTAGTGAAGAACCGTATCCTTTCTTGTGTGCTTTTCGGCCAAAAAAAGTAATTGGCTGGACATTTGAATTCCTTGTTCCAATCAATCAGCCATGAGATATGCTCAGAATGACGGGACAACGACACCACTCTGTCACGATTAAACTGCATGGATTCATTTATGCTACACAAAGACACATCGCCATAAAGACCCACATATTTTATTAGTGGTATGTACTTCATGTTGGTAGAGTCAAATTTGAACCTCCAGTTATCCGCAATAAATAGCAATAGTTCCAAGTACATGTCATCTGACACTCCTTCAACAAGTTTTGAACTTTGGATGCACTTTGCGTACCATTCGTTGTTGACTAGTTCCACACCCAAGAAATTCAATATGTGATCATATTCTGTTCTATCAAATGAAGAGCTCAAAATGTACTTTCCATGTGATGAAAGATGAAACAGGCTCACCCCTTGCTTCCTAGCCATCTCCAGAATGGTCCAGAAAGCAGGCATAAGCCTACCAACTTCGTGAGGTTGATGGAAGAACCTCTGCTCCATGTAAGACTCACTTGGAAGAATACTTTCTTCAAGAAGCTTTGATTTGATGGACTCCCTGACAACATTCAACTCTTGATAAGAAGAGCTGTTGATGGGAATGAACCTGAACATGGGAGCCAAACTAGACATTGGAACATTTTCGGAGTTTTTAACTAGCGAAACAAATGCATTAATAAAAGCAGAGGGCACGCAGTTAAGAATCCCTTGGTTCCACTTGTTGTCCAAGAGAATCATTTCCCTTGATGAGGCAAGAAGAAAATCTGCCTGAATTATAAAGGGAAAGTTGGTAACCATCTCTGTGGGTAGAAATGCATAGATCCCAGGTGAGCTCATCCCCCTGTGTAGGCGTTCTTCAAAAGGAAAAGCCAATGTGATCACCAACTCTTCAACTTCCATTCTCCTTTCCACTTTGTTTTCCTGCCTGACAGGAAACTTTTGCTTCCACATAAAGTAGCTGCATTCTCCCTCTGACCCCTTACCTTTTTCAATGGCAGAAAGATGGATTGTGTAGGACAAAGCATCAATGTTCTTCCTCAACACCAATTCAGTCTCACTTGTGATAGCTATTGCACTTACAGTATTGAGCCTAGGATCCTTGTTATGTTCCCTAACTGAAAGCCGTCTAATCTTTGATAAGAACAATAGAACTTCAGGATGAACATTTGAGAGCTGCTGCTTCACAGGATTGACCTTATCAAACTTCAGAGGTAAGACTATTGTTGTCATTGGAAGAGTAGTCCCAGAACCATATATTTCTTTTATGTCGGAAAAAGTTGGGTTCTGCTCAACCCATTCAGGAACTATGTACCCAAGATTGCAATGTGGGCAAGGCTCTTCATTGAACCGTATCTGATATCCATTGCTGAATATGTATGGCTGAGAACTGACTAGAAAGACACTCTTAAATCCAATTCCTGCATATTAACCAAAAAATAAGCTAATTTGAGCAATAAGATAACAGCTAAATTGTCATTTCCAGTAATTATCAACATCATTTTGATTTATCCGAGCTTTCAGATTTTATCGTTTTCTTTCACTATAATTGAGGAGATAACATATAGTACTCTCGATTGACATCTTAAGATTAGCATGGGAGTCAATTCACAGGCATTAAGATAAATGAGAGAGAGAGAGAGAGAGAGAGCTTAGGGACAGTCAAATCCATTGTTTATTTGTATTTTTCAAATTATGAAAAAAATAGTTCCAACTTTTACTGACATTTTTTCATTGTAATTTCTACAAAAAAGAATTAAAAATGAGTAAAAAAAATGAAATAAAGATGCAAAACAATTTTTTTTATTCCATATTTATAACCAATATAAAACATGTTTGGAAAATATTTTCCAATCATGTTCTTACCCATTTGAAAACATATTTAAAAATGGTGAACCAAACAGACCCTAGAGTTTCATTTTAGATTCCAAGAACCATTTATGGTTTTGAAGATTTGCATTTAATTATAATGAATTTTGCTCTAATCATTTGACTTTGTCTTTTATTTCCTTGATTAACACCATGTTTGTTTTCGCATAAAACATTTCTCAAAAAATGTTTTCCTCATTTTCGAGCATTTGGGACTACAAAAAAACTTGTTTAGTCTGAAATTATTATTCAATGACCAGGAAAAACACATTCTTTGGGGCTAAAAACGTTTTACGCTTTTCATAGACAAAAAGTGAAAAAAAAATTTGCAAGAGAACAAAAACCTCCAAAATGTCAAAAGTATTCCCAAAAGCTAAAAATGACCAAAATTCCCTCAAAAGCACCCAAATGCTATTGAAACATTGAAAATGACTAAAAGATCATTTAAACCTCTAAAATGACAAAATATCCCCCCAAAACCTATATTATGTCCTAGAATCATCTACGACAACAAAAATAGCCATAAATCTCCAGAATGGCCAAACTAACTCAAAATTTTAAAAATGCCCTTGAAACCTACAAAAAGAGAAAATATAACCTCAAAAACCCTTAAATGACAAAGATTCACCCCCTAAAAGCCTTTAAATGATAGAAGAAACCCTAAAATATCCAAAAATAAAAACCTACAAAATAGCTAAAATACCTTTACAATACCCCCTTAAACCACCAAAATGACAAAAATATCAGAAAACCATTGAAATGACAAAAAATCTCCCGAATCCTTTGAAATGACCATGATATGGCTCAAAATTTTGGGAATCGCCCACATATTTCAAAAGTCATACAAAAAAGCACTTTACATTATCATTTTGGAGCTTTCAAATGCTTTTGATAATGATCTAAATGTGTAAGTTCAGTTTTTTTTTTTTTTTTTTGGCACTCTTATTTTGATTGGGCTTACTAGTGTAATTTTCAATAGTTTTGTTTTTTTAAAAGTGTTGAATTATAGTTGTTATTTAAAACATAATTAAAAATAAAGAAAAGAGTTTCAAGGACACAACCAAACACCGAAAAATAAAAAATTTTCCTTGAAAATATTTCTAGCTAAAAACATTTTGCACCGAAACAAATAGAGCCTAACCTAATAGCACGATTTTGTTTTGGTATCAGGGTGGAGGGAGGAGGAGGAGGAGGAGGAGGAGGAGGAGGGGGGGGGGGGGGGGGGGGGGGGGGGAGATTTGTAAGCATCCAGTGAGTTATAGACTTGGAAACTATCTTCCACCCATTTTTACAAGAGCAAGTGTCATTTAAACTAGAGCTCATTGATGACTAAGAATATACACTGTCTTAAAAATTCCAAAGACTAAGAATAAATACTATTTCTATAAAATTAATTGTCAAATATTAACATTCCCTCATACCTTGATTTGTTTGATTTTTTTTTTACAAGTAGTATTCTGACTTTGTAAAATTTCATCATGCAAGAAGATTTACTTATAGATTTTATGCTTTGAACTCTATTTCCAAGGCAAAAATCTTTCATGCTTGATTCAAGCAAGTGTTGTAATCCAAATTGCATACGACTTTGAAGTGAGCATCTTTATCAATTTAGAGAATAATATGTGATAGTTGTTCCTTTTGTGGATCAAAGAATTTTGATGTTTGACTTAAACAAATAAGTCACCAATGTTATGCTTGCTTGTTCTGACTTCTTTCCAAGTCAACCCAATTAATATTATTAATATTCTTCTTAGCAAAATAGCATTTTGAATAAATCATTTTGGTGTTACTAGTTCTCATAACAGTACATACACTAGAGTGGCTAGTATAAGCTATAATTCTAGGAAACTTAGGTAAAGTACCTTTCTCTCCAATATAACCGCGTTTCCTATTGCCTTTCTTGGTGGATCGACCAACACTGCAAATAGAGTCAATGTTTTTTGACGAGAAACCTTTTTCATTGTTGAAAATCAGCAACGTTGCTAGAGCCCCTGTGGCTGTAATGTCCTCAGAAGTTATGACAAACTCAAGAGATGGATCCACCCCCTCCAAGTAAGCATTATCTTCAGCATTCTGATGAATAAAAAAAAAATTCAACATTGAACAAAGGTCAATAAAAGTCAACCCTATTCTTTTGCTCCATAAATACATCTAACACTAAGTCTAGATACAAAACCTCTTTTACAATTTTTTCACAACAACACAGAAGTTTGGAGTGAGGGAGAGAGGAACAGGAGGCGAATGATTACATTTTCTCTTGTTTAATTGTTTTAAAATTAAGTAAAAGAGTCCTCCCATTTGTTTGGATGTTAATTTGGAAGGAAACAAAATGAAAATATATCATATAAATTAACAATTATAACCATCTTTGGCTAATTTTGAGAGTTCTTTTATGGCTACGACAAAATTTTACAATATTTTTACAAGCCAAAGTTTCAGTCTACCATAAGTTATTGTGCAGATATTATGACCATGAGCTTTCTCTAATTTTAAAGTAAATGATATAAATTGACATCAAATAAGCAAAATTAACAATTGAAATTTTTTAATATAAAGGAAAGGTTAATTAAACCTTCTCTATTCCATTACCTCTCATTCCCTTCCATCCAAACACATTGTAAGATCTATATTGTTGTATATACTTGTTATAGTCTTATAGGACTATGTCTAAGTATATAATAACGATTAGAATTTTTATAGGATGGCCACCAAAGGGTCCAAAAATCTACCGGATTTCTATCATGAGAGGCAAAATGCTACTGGATTTTTATCATGGAAATATGGTAAAGATTCCAAATTTCCAATCACCTAGCAAAGCATTGATGACGGCTACACACTATCCCAAAACAATTTCGGTATACAACAAAGAGGTGTCCCCAATAGTTTATTTGTTAATAATGAGACAGAAAGATGAGGGCAAAACTTAAACTAAGGTCATGTACCTAAGTTTTGTGTCCAAAAGATAAAAGTTAATTCACAAATTGACAAACATGTACATCATCAACAGCCCATAACAAAAAAAAAAAAAAAAACACACACACACACACAAACATATACTATTAAGAAAAAATGAATGAGAATGAGAAAGTAACCTGAATGAGTTCCATTAGAAAATGTACATCCTTGGCATAAAGCTCAGCAGAGAGGTTCTTGACAGCTTGATGAAGATCCTCAGTTAATGGGTTCTGTTCCCCTCCAATGGAGAACTTTTTTCTACGTATCTCTTCAATGTGTTCTCTCGCTGCAGCCTCCATATCTGTAAGTAACAAGTAACAACACACACACTCAAAACTGAAAAACCAGAAAGATTTTCTGCTTTTGCATACAGAGAGAGAGAGAGAGAGAGCAGAGTGAGAGAGTGTGGAAGTGGAAGGTTCAAAACCGAATGTGCCGACGAAGCTTACTTCTCGAGGAAGTAGAAAAAAGCTGAGAGAGACTGAAAGTGATAAAGAAAAGTAAAGGGTCCTAGGATTGTACGGAAAGTGGAACTTATTCGACAGCTTGGGTCAAATTGTTTAGAGCTTTAGTCACTTTTTCATTTTTTCCAAAGAAGACTAGAGAGAGTGTGGAGTCATAGTGGACGACCAAGACTTGGTTTGGACTTTGATTGGTTGCATTTTCAATTTTCCTAGAATTTTGTCATTTACTTATGATTATGATTTTTTTTTTTTTTTAGAATTATGATTATGATTTATGAGTCTTTAAAAAAGAAAATATTCTTGGAGTATGCGAATGATGCTCATTGGTCATTCCTTTGATATTCACGGTAGAATAATAGATTAATTAAAGGGTCTATTATAAGTTGGAAAAAAAAAAGTCCATTAAATATCATTTGTAAAAGATGTTGCGTTTATAATATTTTTACAATAAATTATAGGTGATTAATTGTTGTTACTTCTAATTTGAAATTGTCACGGAAATTACTTTTTTACCCTATTAATAATAACTTGTAACAACTTAGAGCATGTTTGGTACAGTATAATGATTATTACATGAGAATATGAATAAGTATTATGAAGAATATATTAAATTGGAATGTAATAAGTATTACTATTCATTAGTTTGGTGACCATTTAGGAATAGAATTCTGAATATACATCTACAATTTAGTAGAATATAAAAAGAAAATGTAATTAAACCATTTTTAAATTAAATTTTCTAAAATACACTTATTTTATAGTGTTCAAAATAGAGTTAATAATTAACAAAAAGAAAAATTTATTTTCTTTCCTTTTGAAGATGTGACAACTAATAGTTTTTTAGGAAATTTTTTTAAAAAATTATTACATAAGTTAAAGGAATAGATATTCAGTACTTTTGATAAGAAATAGTTATTTTTCATTTTGAAGAATAGCTATTCATAAGAAATAGCTATTCATTGTAATAAAAACATAACCAAACAACCGAATAGTTATGCCATAGGAATATCTATTATATTACAGTGTCTATTACAGTTTACCAAACGTGCTCTTATTACATAAAATTTATTGTGAAAATATTGAACATTTTTCTTTATGAACATGAGAAAAAGAGTACAAGCTCACTATATTTCGAGCGCTTAGTAATTTTTTATTCATTTATTTGAAATAAAATTCTAAGAGCATTCACAGCAGTGGTGCTAAATAGCTATATTGCTAAAAATATAGCTATTTAGCACCACTCTTCATAACAATGAAGCTGCAGCAGTGGAGCTATATTTAAAAAATATAGCTCCACAGCTACAGTGCACATCTAAAAATAGATGTGCACTGTAGCTCACATCTAAAAAAAATATTATTTTATTTTGTTTCATCAGAATTTTTCTTTTTCTTTCTCCTTCTCCCTCATTTCTTCCCATTGCTCCTCTCTCCCGCAGTCGTTCTTCATTTCTTCCCGTTGCACCTCTCTCCCTCAGCCGTTCTTCATTTCTTCCCCCGCCGACCCAAGTTCCTGCACCGATCCGAGCTCCTTCCGAGCGTCGATCCGAGCCCCTGCCCAGCACCGATCCGAGCTCCTGCCCAGCGCCGAACCGAGCCGCTGCTGGGTTCGTGGTTGGGTTCAGTTGTGCCGAAACGGTTCGTGCGTTCTCTCCCTCAGCCGTTCTTCATTTCTTCCCCCGCCGACCCAAGTTCCCGCGCCGATCCGAGCTCCTTCCCAGCGCCGATTCGAGCCCCTGCCCAGCGCCGATCCGAGCCACTGTTGGGTTCATGGTTGGGTTCGGTTGTGCCGAAATGGTTCGTGGTTCCTGGGTTTTTTTTTTTTTTTTTTCAATTGGTTGCTTTTTGGTTGAGCTTGAGGCTACTGTGATGGTGGTTGTGCCGCAATGGTGGTTGTGGTTTGGTTGTGCCGCAATGGTGGAGGTGGATTTTGTTGTGATTTGGTGATTTTTTTTGGTTTAGGTTGAGGAAAAAAATTGGAGATTTGGGTTGGTGGTTTTTTTTTTCCCCCTGCTGTGGACTAGAGGTGGTGGTGGTGGTGGTGGTGGGTGTGATTGGGGCTGACGGTGGAGGTGGTTGTGACGGGGGCTGAGTGGCTGACGGTGAAAATGTTAGGGGTTGTTGTTGAAGTTTTTATTATTATTCTAATAAGTTTTTATTATTATTTTAATCAAATAGTTAAAATTATAGATCCATTGCTGTGGAGTGTAAAGAGCTAATAGCTAAAATTATAGATAAAGTAACTTTTAGATGTGGCAAATAACTAAAATTTTAAAACTACTGCTGTGAATGCTCTAACCTAGGAAAAGTACTAGCTTACTATGTTTTAAAATCACGGTAATTAACCAAATGGTTTATAAGACGGTGTTAAATGGCAAATTTCCTCCCAAAAAAAAGCCCGAGATCATCTCTTTCTCTTCCTTTCATTCCCGTCTCCCCAAAAACAAAACCCAATCAACACTCACTCTCTTTTAGACGTGAGCTCACTCCAACAAAATCTCTCTTTCTTTCAAACGCATAGACCGAATATGAACCAAATTGAACCGAATGGTCGTCGTGAAAAGTAGCCCCAGTCTTCACCTATTCGAGCTCCATCAATCTCTACCTGCTTCATTGACAATGCGAGGTACTCTGTCCCAAGCTCCCAGCCCAGAAGGCCATTGATTTGCATATGGCCATCTCAACATAGCCCAGCCACCCTTGGTGCAGCCTAAATACTGCAATATTTTGGTATTTGTGGTAGCCCATATATTTTCGCCTAGCTATAATTCTTTGTTGCATTGCCATATTATCATTATATATATATATATATATATTATGTTTACACTAACTGTTTTTGACATTAATAAGTGGTTTCTTCAACTAAATCATGTGTATTGCTGTAATAACACCTCTGTTAAGGATGTAGATTTGGATTTATGTATGCTTGTGGCATGTTTTATTCTTAGTTCAAAGCCTGTGTATTGTTATAATAGTGTCTACGTGATATTGTGATTTAAAGATGACTAATATATTGGTAATTAATAATACTCAAGGCTAAGGCTAAGGCTGAGTTGTGATATGTTTCTAGCATTATATTCTTTACATGTCTTTGTTGATTTCTTTAAGTTTTAATTTTGCTTATATAGAACCATTGGCATTTAGATGTGTTTGTGTGCGGTTATCTTTAGAATAATATATAGATTATGGCTGTGGGAATTTACTTTTTGACATATGTAGTTTATAAATCTTGGGGCCTTGAAGCTTTATTTCATCATAGTTTGCCACAAATCCATTGTTTATGTATAACATATTATCTATTGGTAGCTGTTAGCATTGTACCAGGAATTGATATAAAGTCTGAGGATATTTTGGTGGTTATTGGCAGGTCACATTTTGTAATAGATGACCTGGCTAATTAGGCATGTGCCCAACATATTATAGAGCATGTGATAGATTAGGAGTTAGTTAATCAGTTTCAGCTGCAACTTAGTTTAAAAGGGTGCAATAATTGCAAGGAAGAATATCAAAAGAATAATAATCTAATTCTACTTGGCTTTGTCTTGAATTCAGGGAGAACCACTGAACCATAGAAGATCAAATTCTACCTGGGCTTTGTCTCTTCAAAGAATGATTACTGATATTTTTACTTCAATTTTAGGTTTTTTACCTTACCAATGTAGAATTTTCTAATGTTCTTTGACGATCAGATTTTTATTACTGCAAAGGCTAGTTTCGAGTGTATGATTTTTTGAAATTGTGTTCTAGCCCATGCATGACAGGATATTTGATGGGTTGATAAAGCTTTGATCTTAGAAATATGAATGAGAAACATTTAATATTTTTCTTTGTTTGGTTTGTTAGTTGGGTTGGCGCTAAGATGTAAACATTTAAGATTTTTTGTTTGGCTGAGGAGGGTCACTTTGTCAAGGGTGTAGTAAATATGTGGTTCTAGACTTCAGCTCTGTTTTCATTACTTTTAGTTCAGACTTGGAATAGTTTGAATTTGTTGGCTTTTTTTTTATTTTTTTTTTGGATTTAGGATTGAGGTTGGAAAGTGTATTTAGTATGCATTAGTGCTTATTTTACTGAAAATTGAAAACTGAAAAAAAATAAAAAAAATAATTTTTTTACTGTTGCTACAGTGTTATGCACTGTTTATTGGCCTAAAACTACTGTTTATGGCCAGTGAACAGTGCACAACACGCTAACTTTAAAAAAAAAAAAAACGCGCAAACGGGCAAAACGTGTCGCAACGCAAACAGACACTTTAATTAAGTGAGTCACTGTCAAAGATGGGCTATATTTTCCAGTTGCAAATATTGTTTTGCTATAATTTTAGTAGGAAAAACAAAAAACAAAAAAAAAAAAAACAAACGTAGCCGTTCAACTTTGATATTGAAGGAACAGTTACGTTGCATTTGCCTGATACTTGTACTATACTCATTGCATATTTGTTATTACTGCTGGCTCAATTTGTTTTCATTATGCAAGAGGAAGATAATAGTATCACTGCATACTGATGAGCCGACATCAGTGATCGAGTGGAGACCATTAGCCACCAGCGGAACCGTGAGTTTTGTTGCTGTTAAGGACTCGAGCCTTTGGAGAATAGATGCGGCATAAGGGTTTTATATTTTATTTTAGTTAGATTTGGGTTTTTTTTTGTTTTTCGATTTGGACTAATTTAATAAATAGTAATGCAACTCATAATCATTTTTTTCATTTATTATAAGGACAATTATAAATGTAATATATATAATTTTTGTAATACCAAAATAAAAAACAATACAGCTTTTCTCAAGAATTTAAAAGGTAAGTTAGTGAAAATATTAATTTTTTAATAAAAGTTATTTACAATACTTTGTGTATCATTAAAAAGTATATAAAATTTGAAAATTATTCTTTTAGTTTTAAACAAACTTTCTTAAACCCAATTTTTTCTACCATATAATCAAAAACACCAAGAAACATATCTAAAAATTAATAAAACCCAACAAAATTACAATTTTTTTTTTAAAAAAAAGGGGAAAAATGTAACTCTTTTCCCTAAAAAAAAAAAAAGAAAAGAAAAACCTGGAGTACAATTCCAAAGGGGAAAAAATAGGGATAATTAAAAAAAAAAAAAAAGAAGTATTGTGTTAATGCTGTCATAATCTAATCTATCATCTAATCTAAAATGTGAAAAATGAATAGATATATAAATAATTTTAAACACAAATCATATCCATTTTGGATGGAAACCACCAGTTCAATCTGTAAAAACCGAAAATTAGACCCATTATTTATTATTTGACCGTTTCAGTTTTTGAAACCATGAACCCTTCAAGTAGAAATCATTTTAATTAAATTAAAAATCACTTTGAAATACCTTAGTAAATTCCCATGCAAATGCATTATTCTTAAATCAAAAGTAAATTTATCAAAGAAATCAAACTTACTAATATTTAATAAATTGAGAGAGACGTGATAGAATAAGATGAAAAATTATAAAACATTTGGAGGAGAAAACTCTATCCAAACTAACAAATGAGAAGAATGTTTAGCTCTTCTAACGAAGGCAACGTTGCCCTACCTCCTGGCATGAAAGAAGGAATAATTCACAAGATAAACTTAGCATCTTTTATAAGATGACCGATGACCAAGAGAGGATCAACATCTAGAGTAAGAACCTTGTAAACAATCTTAGAGTCTCCTTTAAAGATAGAGAGAAATGAACATATATGACCTCCCACAAGAAAATGAGTACATATCTTTGAAGCTTTTCTCTTGGCTTCTTTCAAATTATAACATTGGTTGCGCTATAAAGTAAAAACATAAAATGTGGGAATATATATAGGCACAAGTCTATGCATGTATCAAAACCTACAAGACTATTGACTAATCATTCATTGACAAGGTTGAAAATTGATTTACAACAATTACACATAGATGTCAAGGTTTTTCCCACAAATATAGATGTGCATACATAACAAGCTAAACTCGTAAATGCACTACGCCATTAGTACGAAGGTACTAGGCCAAACTTACATGTGATATGTGCTCAAACATATACGATCAAATTTTTTGAATTTTTCACTTTTTATGTGTTTATGGATTTTTACTCAAAAAAAAAAAAAAACATAAAAATAAGATAAAAAACAAAAACAATACATATAAAGAAATGCAAGATGCATAAATGTATGATAATGAACTATCTAATGCATGAAGAGTCCTACAAAAATCGAAAGAATCAAATCAAGGACCAAAAGAGCATAAACTCAACCATATAAACAGAACAATTTTTTGAAATGAGTGTCTCATGAGATGTGAGACGAGGGTTGGAAGAATGAGAACCGGAGATGCACATAGACAAGGAGGTAAAAACATCAAAAACTTTTTTCAACAACTTACCATTTTCCCCAAAATCCGGTTTTGCTTGCAAAGCACAACTTCCAAGAATTTCAAGTTTCTCTTTTCTTTTATTTTTTTTAAGAGTTTGAAACTTAGAGCAATGAGGTCTAAGATGACCAAAAACACTACAATGGTGACAAACAATGTGTTTAGGTCTACTAGGCTTTTTGGGACGGGATCTAGCAACACGGCTTTGTTCTCTCTTCAACTTTGGACATTGAGATCTTATGTGACCGATCACACCGCAATGGTGGCAAGTAAGAACAAACTTATATCCACTCAATTTCCTAGGATGGGACCTGAACGAAGGCTTAGGCTTAAGAGCCTTTCTCACCACTTTTTGGTTTCTTTTGTGTGGAGGAATGTACTCCGATTTGTCTTTAAAGGTAGAACTCACAATAGGCACAAAATCGGATAATACAACATGATTACAACAAAGATTTTCTTCCTTTTTAGCAATGAGTTCAGCAATCAAACACTTGGCATGCATCTTAAGAGATTCATTTTCACATTTAAGATCATCAATTAGTTTGTTAGACAAAACAAGTTTAGCATCCAAATTTATATTCAAACATCCAAACTCCTTTAGTTTTTCAAGAGAATGTTTAGCAAGTTTCTTATACTTTTCAACCAATTTGTTAGATTCATTGAGTTTAGCAATCAACTCATCATTTTCACACATAAACTTGCTCAACTTTTTATGAAACTTCTTAGCCTTTTTCTTCAAGAGTTTGATATTTGGAATATTAACAACACCCATAGATTCATGTAACATGTCATCACAATTATGAGGATTAACACTCATAGAGGCATTTTCACAAACACATGGCATGTTACAATCAACAACATCCATAGAAGCATACAAAACACTATCCATGGCAAAACACACAAGGGTTAAGGATCACACTTAGGTAATGAAACCAAAACATGTGTACCCGCTCTGATACCAATTGAAAGCTCAGATTTGTGTTAAAAACACAAGAGCTTGTTTAGACTCCTAAATTAAAATTACGGCTAGATTGCTTTTACTCTTACTTGATCAAAGTGCGGAACAAAAGTAAATGAAGCGCAATAAATCGATAACTATTCTAATGCATAAACATGAATAACAAACAATAAAAGTAAAGCACAAGAGTAAGGGAAGAGAGATGCAACCACAAGATAACACCAAGACATGTTATCGAAGAGAAAATTGAATAACTCGGCGAAAAACCTCTCTGCCGCCCTCCAAGCGGTAAATCGATCCACTAGAGAATAAAGTTGGAGTACACAAATAACCAAAGACCCCTCAAGCCTAGTCTACCCAATGTACTTGAGCCTTCCAAGCTCCTGCTACCAATGGACTTCTCGGAGTCATGTCTTCTCTAACTTTCCGGATCCCGTAATATACCCAATTGCATCAGTCAAGCCTCCCAGCTTCTTTTGGCAAATCCCCAAAACTTCCCAAACTCCAAAATACTCTCTACACTTTAAAAATGTGTAGGTTGTGTTTGGGTACAAATCTCCTCTCAAGATATGACAATGAGAGAGGGAAGGAGAAGAGACTATAATGATTTCTCACTAAGAATGAGTAGCTCTTTTTCTGTAAGGATGGGTGTGTATGTTGTTGAAAACCTATCTACGGTTTTTCTCTCTGAATGGTCTCCTTGCAATTTCTGTGAATAATAATGGTATATATAGTATGGGTAAAGGATAAGAAAGTCATACTTATAAATCTTCCGGGCAGAAAGTTTAGCGAGTACTTTGCAAGAAGGCCTTACCAGCAAGACATTTGCGAAATTGACAATTTGGCACGACTCTTCAGCTTCCAGCTTGTGTTTCTCACGTGCCTTTTTCACGGGATATTCTTCTCGCTAGTTAGTCGCAAAATTGCACTGATTCTTCATTTCATGCTCGATTTTTCACTAACTTAATACTAAACCCAATACAATAAAATTCCACAAAATACAAGGAACAAATTAAAACAAATACAACACTTTTTGTCATGGAATAAAGCTAACATAAAACATAGTTGTAAATCAGAACTTTACATAACACATTCGAAAAACTTCAAGGATCATTTTGGCACATAAATGGATCTTTAATGGATTATTTTTAAAGGTGGAAGGGGTCTTAGACAAGAAGCCCTTTTCGTCTTATTTGTTTGTCATAGCTAAGGAAGTTTTCTCCAGGCTAATTAGCTAGCTAGTTGGCATGAAAGATAACTTCAAATAACATCCAAAAAGGTGGCTTTCTATCATCTTTGTTTTGTGAATGACCTAATGCTTTTTGTTGTAGCAGATGAAACCACCGACCTTGCAGCTCAGAGTTTTCTCTTGCAATTCAAACACATCTTTGGTTTGGTTGTTAATCAAGCTAAAAGTGAGGGGTTTTTTTTATTATATATCAAAGTTCACTTGGTGTGTAAAACACTAGTGAATGTTTAGACTCCCAATTTCAAATTACCAACACAAATTTATATTCAAACAATGTATGTGCGGAATAATAAATATAAGCTATACCCAAACAAGTAAACTACTCTAAGCCATAATTAAATCACAACACAATAGTAATTAAAGGCAAAGAGTAAGGGTGAGAGAAATGCAAATACAAGATAACACCGGCATGTGTTATCGAAGAGAAAACTAAAGAACTCGGCAAAAAACCTCTCCGTAGCCCTCCCAGCAGTGAAAAGATCCACTAGAAAATCAGTTAGGATACATGAATAGCAATAGACCCTCCAAGCCTAATCATCCTGATGCATCTAAGCCCTCCAAGTTTCTTGCTCCAACAGGGTTAAGCTTAACTTTGTCTTCTCTAGCTTACCGGATCCCGCAATAAGCCCATTGCATCAACCAAATGAATTAGTCCTCTTTAAACTGCTTCCCAAGCACCAAACAACCTTCTCACTGATATAGATATGGTGAGATAAGGATTTAGCTAAAGATCTCCTCAAGGGTATGTCAATGGAGAAGGTGAGAGTAAAGGAATTTAAGAATCAAAGGTATAAGATTGTGGATAAGTCAATCTTATATTTCTCTAGGGTTTCTCTCTCAAAATTCTCTCTAAAAGCCCTCTACATTTTGTGGGTATGAGGGTATTTATAGTTGGGCATGAGAAAGAATGTAAAAAGTCATTTTTCTGCATAGCAGGGTGTTCTGGCAACTTGACTCGCGGTTGGGACTAGTCACGAAATAATTAACTGGCCAAACTGTACTTTTTGTCTTGTAGTACTCCAGCTGTCATGACCCTCCAGCTTCCTGCATGCTTCACACGTATGTCAGTTATGGCGAGTCACCACTCGCGAGTCACTTGCGAGATCCAGTCGCGGGAATCCTTTTGATTGCACACACACTTGAATTCTTCATACTCTCTCACACACAACCCTTACATGATTCTCATCTAAATACAAGGTATCTAATTGCTGAATTACAAGCAAATTTAGCACTGAAAAAAGCCAACAAATGGTTGAATAAATTCAACCTTATAATATATTTTTTTCTCAGTTGTATCTGATGTAATGAAGCAGAGAATTGTGTCCATCTGATGTATTTACATGATTCTCATCTAAATACAGGGTATCTAATTGCTAAATTACAAGCAAATTTAGCACGGAAAAAAGCCAACAAATGGTTGAATAAATTCAACCTTACAATACATTTTTTTCTCAGTTGTATCTGATGTAATGAAGCAAAGAATTGTTTCCATCTTAAACTTCAAGAAAGAGACTTGAGAAAGTTTAGCTACCAAAGTATTTAAGACTAAAAATTTCATTGTGCTACTGGAATGTGGGCTATAATGCTAAAGTTGGTTCTTTCAAAAATAGGATGCACAAAACCACAAAGAGTTGGCTTAGTCATGAGGTCTTGGATTTGAAATCTTTAGCCAACGTCTTGGTATCACGCCCAAGAGATTTCTTCTTGTAACAGTTCGATATGTGTGGAACATGAGACTATACATATCTAAGAGAATAGTCAGGTGCTCAAAGTGCTCTAAAAACACTCCTAATCACAAGCTTTAAGAAAGAAAGGATTTAAGAACCATTTCTAGTATCAGCTTTGGTGATACTCTTTTGGTTGTTATCTTGTTGGATCTCGTTAGGCCTTGAGGTCTGATGTAGTGCAATGTAGTATGTTTTTTCTTTCCCAGTATTATCTGCCAATGCTACTGAGGCTTAGAGGAACAATGTCATATAGCGCTGTCCATTGATGTCAATGGCCTTGGCCTTGGCCTTGGCTGAGTATAACAAAATAATAATAAAAAAATATCCCTGAATTACATATGGAAACAAAGAACCACAGACCCACTCAACAAAATCCGGATGAACATATCCAACACGTCTGTGAAGATTATGTGCTCAACAGGTTTGGACCTTCTGATGGAAAGGTTGGAATTAAGAACCATTTGTAAGCATTCGGCATTGGTGGTATTCTTTTGACTGTTAACTTGTTAGAAAAGCCTGATATCTTGCAGTAAAGATCTTTGACCTCTTAGGCCTTGAGGTCTGATGTCATGCAATGTATGTTTTTTTTTCCTTAGTGTCTTCTGTCAATGTTACTGCGGCTTAGAAGCCCTAATATCGTATAGTGCTGTCCAATGATGTCAAAGGTCTTGGGTTTGGCTGAGTATAACCCACCGAAAAACCCCCTAAATTACGTAAAAGTATATTATGTTTCCGAAGCTAACTCACCTATTGTTTGTAGACGACAGTTTGCTTTTTTGCAAATCTAACACCGGTGAATGTCAAAGGGTGTTAGATATCTTGGGGGTCTACGAGAAGTGTTCGGGGCAGCAAATAAATAGATCCAAAACCACCATTTTTTTTCAGCAAATCCACTTCTGAGGATCGAAGATATGCCATAAAGGAGTTGCTTGGTGTTCCTGAAGTTTGAGAGTATGAGAGGTACCTAGGATTATCATTTTTTGTGGGAAAGAAGAAGAAAGCAAGCTTTGAGTATATTAAAGAGAGGGTATGGAGGAAATTGCAAGGTTGGGAGGAAAAATTACTCTCTCAAGCGAGGAGGGAAGTTCTAATTAAAGCCGTGGTTCAAGCCATCCCCACTTATACCATGAATTGCTTTGAACTTCCTATGGGTTTGTGTGATGAAATTGAGAGTATGATTAGGAAATTTTGGTGTGGCCAACGTGGGGACCACCGAAAAATTCATTGGGTCAGTTGGGAGGTTTTGTGCAAGCCAAAGGCGGAGGGTGGATGGGTTTCAAAAATTTGGCCTTGTTCAATGATGCTCTCTTGGCCAAGCAAGCTTGGCGTCTTCTTCATAATAAAGAATCCCTATTCTACCGGATTTTCAAATCCAAGTTCTTTCCTCACGGTTCAATTATGGATGCACCAGTTTGCTCACAGGGGTCCTATGCTTGGAAGAACTTATTGAAGGGAAGGGATGTATTAAGGAAAGGTCTCAGATGGCGTATTGGCACTGGGGATGCTGTCAATCTCTGGTCTAACTCGTGGCTTCCCTCTACCATCCAACCACAAATTCAATCCCCAGTGGTCTAAGAATTTGCTAATGCCAAGGTTTGTTCCATCATCAACCCAATTTATAAATGCTGGGATGCTAATCTATTGAATAGGCTTTTTCTGCCTCATGAGATACTCCTTATTCAGTCAATCCCTTTGAGCCAAAAACCAGTTGAAGATAAGCTTGTGTGGCCCTACAATCCTTCTGGGGTCTATACTGTGAAATCTGGATACAAATTGCTATCTCAGGAGGTGGAGGTTTCGGATTTCAGGGCACAAGGGGTGGATAATGACGTTTGGAAGGTGGTTTGGGGTTTAAGTCCAAAACAAGATTAGAAATTTCATATAGAAAGCCATCCGAAACTCCATACCTGTAAAAACTAATCTGGTGAAAAGGAAAGTTTTAATTGATGACTCTTGTGATCAATGCCATCATGATCCAGAGGATGTACTCCATGCCCTTTGGCAATGCCCTCTTTTGGATCCTGTTTAGAGTTCAAATCCTTGCTGGTCTTTTCAGGCTTCATCTCAGTTTTCAAGTTTTGTAGATTTAGTACAATATATGAGCAAGGAAAGCCTGAACTTAGAGCTATTTGCACAAATCTCTTGGACTATTTGGTTCCGCAAAAACCAATTGAGGACTAGCACCAAACCTTTTTTTGTGGAACAGGTATTGCCTGATGCTCTTGCTACACTTACAACCTTCACTCGTGCAATCCCCCCAAAGCCACCTGATTGTGAGACACGGCCTTCCCATCACATCAAATGGAAGCCCCCTGATCCTAACTGCCTCAAAGTAAACTTTGATGGGGTTGTTTTTAGAGAGGAAAGTATGGCTGGTTTTGGAGTACTTATTTGCGATGAGAAGGGTCAGATTATAGCTTCTATGGCTGAGAACGTTCCACTTCCTAATTCCGTTGCTGCTCTTGAAGTAGTAGCAGCTATCAAGGCTCTCAATTTTGCTGCTGAGTTAGGCATCTCATTTTGTTGTGGTGGAAGGTGACTCAGAGATTGTAATTAAGGCTTTGCTCAGTGAGGACACCTCATTTGCAGATTACGGACACCTAGTGGAAGAAGCAAAACTCCTCTTTGCATTATTTTCTTTTTGTAGTTTCTCTCATGTTAAAAGGCAAGGTAATTCTGCCGCTCATCATTCAGCTAGACACGCTAGACATGTTAGCTCTTAGTTGGTGTAGATGGAGGATGTTCCCCCCCAACTTTTAGCTGTAACTTTAGCCGACATGGCTAACATTTATTAAATGTTACAGCTCCTTTTCTCAAAAAAAAAAAAAAAAAAAAACACTCACCATGTGTGGGGCTCACACATAGAGTGTGATGCTATATGGAGCGGAAATACCATATACCTTCTCTTGAATTATAAATGCAAACCCTCTTCCAACAAAATCCAGATGAACACATCCAACAAGCTTGTGAAGATAGTTCTAGCTACACTTGATAATAATGTTCACATGCTAAACACAAGAACGTTATAGGCCTTCGAACTAGTCATCACAATAACAATTGAACTAGACGTTTAAGGTTCTAGAAAGACTATTTGAAGTACTTTTAAAATGAGGTTAATTGATCCAGCATTAACAAATAACTAGCCGCAGACCCACGCGATGCGTGTGAATATATATAAATATTATATAATAGGGTATAATATATAAAAAGTAACACTTACTTCAAGTATTGTCAATTTTTTAAAAAGATTTCTACTAGTATTTTTTATCTTTTTATATCTACAATATATCATTCTATTATTTTTTGTATGTTTGATTAATATTTTTTTTAAAGTGAACCATATCTTTCAAATTTTTGTTATAGTGTGTTTTATTAACCTAATATACAACTATAATTTATAAGTTACAGATCTCTTAAGGAATAAGGAGTTATCATGTAATCAAAAATCATCACAAAATTTCAAATTTATCTTAACCAAAATTAAAATGAAACCAACGAAACAAGGATAGACTTTATCATAATTTATTGTTCAAATAATTGGTAGGCATATTCAAATTCATAACCATGTATATTGTGTTTTGATATAAACTCAAATTCCTATTTCTAAAAAAAAAAAAAAGACCTAAGTATTAAACTAAACCAAAATTCAACTAAAGCTATAAAAGGGAGAGAGAAGACTTTGTAATGAAAAATTATAAAATTAAAAAAAAAAACCTCAATCCTGAAACACATATTTAAATATATATATATATATATATATATCAATCTTAACTAGAGTTATAAAAAAGAACAAAAAGTCATTGAGAGAGAGAGAGAGAGAGTACTTACAATTTTTGTGTGGTAATAATATGGATTGAATGGGAGAAATGATATTAAATTTATACAAATAAAATGGGAAGAAGAAGAGTCAAGTTATAAAAAAGAGAAAAGAAAATGATGAAAGAAGTGTAGCAGTGAAATAAAAAGTAGTTGGGGAGGTAAAGAGGCAAAAAGGGATGAGAAAGGTTGGAAGAAGTGTAACCGTAAACCTGTACAAATAAAATGGAAAAAAGAAGAGTCAAGTTATGAAAAATAATAATGGAAGTGTAACGGCGAAGTAGAGAGTAGTGAGGGAGGTAAAGAGACAAAGAGGGAATGGAAATGTTGAAAGAAGTGTGACTGTAGGTGGGGACTAATAGGGAGAAGAAGATGTTTTTGTTTTTGTTTTTGTTTTTGTCTTTTGTAGATAGTAGTTAGAAGAAAAGTTTGAAAAATAAAATAAGAGATAAAAAAATAAGTGGATGATGTGGCTCAATGATTGAGTAGCAAAATGTATTGTGTGTATGTGTGTGTGTGTGTATATATATATATACACACATACACACACACACATACATATATAAGGAATAGGATGGAAAGAAAATGACACTCAATGTTGAAAATGAGCTTTCAATATAAACAATAAACAAATAATATTTATGATGATGTGTAGTGCATTACATTTGGCCACAAAGAATTAATTTTGCAAAAGACAATCAATAAAGATGGAAAACCAAAAAAATAAAATAAAATAGTGATTTGGCCACTGATGTAGCTTAACAAGAGTGTAGCAACAATAAATACTACGCTTCAGTTTTTAGATATATATAGATGAATTTGGTAATGGTAACTAGCGAGATTAACATGCTCAATGAAGTGATATGAACTTAGCAAACTTAAAAACTTATGTGCAGAAAATAATTTTTTTTTTAAAGAAGAACAGAAAATAAAATATTTCTGTCTAGGATATAACATTAAAAAGAAAATGGAAATAAACCAAAACTAATGTCATGACTCATGACATTAGGCATATTTGTGCTTTACTCAAAATGCAGTCAAATTAAGGTTCATTGCGATTGTTTACATCTCTCAAATCTATATCTTATATAGGACTCAATCCAACAGTCAAATTAAGGTTCATTGCGATTATTTTATACATGCTCGTACAAAATAATCATACAATCCAATCCGATCCATAAAATCTCGAGTATTACAATTTTATCCACTTATTATAATATTATTGACGTCCATGACAAGGATAGTGTATTACAGTGCTCCCAAGCCACACAAGGATCGAGTTGCCTAATATTATTTGTTATGACTTGAGGAAAACAATAGCCATATCTACACTATATTCCAAAATACTAATAAAGTTACAATTAAGAACTCCTAATTACATATATGTCACAACAAGTCATTTAATTGCTTAAAGTCAACTGAATACAATTAACTTAGAAAGATTAAAAGTACGATAATATACTTAAAATTATTTGAAGATCATATATGTGAAAGACTGTGTTTTGGTCCACCGCACAACAAATCTAAAAAGCCCAAACCTGAGGCCCCAAAACCTGGTAATTGGACCTTCGCAACCGTGCATACAATGTACGAACTGTCGCACAGCCAAGAGGCCCATGACCAATGCAACCTAGCTTTTGAAAGAAACAAAACTAGCCACACATATATTGTATTTGTATGCACAACAAGTTTTCCATTTTGCCCAAATTTAACCTTCTAACACAGGCATAGAAGCTAAAAACATTTGATAGCCATGGCAATTGCCAGTGTTTGCACAGCAAAAAGACATACTTATTACTTCTAATCACGTGCTTTTAATGCATTGTCGAACATACCCTAAGTATTGCACTTCATGCAATTGTTCAATCCCCACTCACAAAATTTTCTACTCTTTTAACTTTCAGTCTCAGCTATACCTATATTGCACTAAGCTAGGTATTACACTTGATGCACAGCAAAAATACATTTTTTTTTTTTATGAACAGCAAAAAAAGAAAAAAAAAAACATACTTATTACTCTAACCACGTGCACTTAATGCATTGTCGAACATAGTACAATGATAGCTTGTTGCAAATATTAGTGTATGCACCTCTACCAAAAATAGGGCCAAAACATGGATTTAAAAGAACTGCTCAACCTTTATATAAAGAGAAGGCTAGTTGAAGTCCAAAAACATCAAATAGAGGTCTAATAAGAACTCTGAAGAGTCCTATAAACTTAAGGGAACATTTAGAGAGGTGCAAGTAAATTCTTTAGTTTACCATTTTTTAGCCATTAACAAAAAAAATATGTGCTATTGACAATCCACTAATTTATGTGAAAAAACAAATGACATAAGCTTGAAATTAATCAGGCTAAATTATAAATTACATCCTTTAACTTTAACATGTTCTCAGTTCATTCATTTAAGTTTCATTTTTTTTCCTCTCAATTTAGTCTTTTAACTTCAACTCATTTTAAATGTAGTCCTTCTGTCTAGTGCGAAATATTAATCTACCAAAATGACGTTGTTTTAGCTAAAACTTTTTAAAATTACGGTTAAATAATTAAATTCATTATTATCTAATAGTTTAAGTTTTTGGAATAACCCGTAATTGGACAAAACTATTGGTGAGATTGGACCACTAGACTGAAAAAAAAAAAAATTGAAAACAAATTTAACTTAAATGACTTAAATTAAAAAAAAAAAAAAATCGGCATAAAACCTATAATACCTTCAGAAAAAGTCTCTCCTTCAACTGCATCCTCCTTACACCAACAGCAAGATTTGGTGGTCCAACATA
Organism: Lithocarpus polystachyus; assembly: GCA_033629205.1. Classification (NCBI taxonomy): domain Eukaryota; kingdom Viridiplantae; phylum Streptophyta; class Magnoliopsida; order Fagales; family Fagaceae; genus Lithocarpus; species Lithocarpus polystachyus. Next base: position 2,187,951 of record CM066171.1, on the reverse strand, counting down.
CCAAACCTCCATGGAAGTCTTTGTTGTTATGTTCTGCGAGCAAAAGAAAAATAGAAATAGAACACTATAAAAGAAATAAGAAAAAAAAGAAAAGAAATGGAGCATGAAATGAATCAGAAATTGCATTGCTTTGGGGATTAAGAAATTGATGAGAGAGAGAGAGAGAGAGAGAGAGAGAGAGAAGTCCAAAGAGTAGGAAAGTAATGGGATGTGGCTGAGTATATGCATTAGTCATGCTGTAATGCTCTCAATAAAAACTATCTTTCAGTTTCAGCTGAATCAAAAAAAATAAAAATTCCCAACAACTCAAATGGAAATGCAGAACCACAAATATATTATATATTAATAGACCATCAAGAAAAGAAATAAAGCAACTACTCCATTCTAAAAAATATACATGGCAACGCCACACATTATCATTTAGTTCAAAATTAGAGTAAAAAAGAGAAAAGAGAAGCACCACAACACAGGAGGAAAAAAAAGAAAAGAAAAGCCCTGGACAAAACAAAATGAAGTTTAAACTTATTACTGACCATTAAACTTAGCAGTGCAGCAACTGATTCATTTTTTATATTTATGCCAGAAACACAATTAAAAATTACACAGGAAATCAATGAAACAAACACTTAAAAACATTAACAACTTATGGCATATAATTAGTCAGAAGGGAAGGCAGAAGCAAGGAACTTTTTGTCCTTCTTGATAATTTGCAAATTCTTGGACTTCATTAAAAATATGACCGCTTCCTCATTAAATTCCAGCATAAAGGCCAACTTGATCAGCTCAGAGAGTGCACCAACGTGATCGCTTTTCTCCCATAACACAACCTCGGATATTGCCTCAGAAAAATATGTAGCATATTCAATGAGATTCTTATATCCACTAGACCTATCCAACTTCTGTGCGAAAAACATTGAAGCTTTTCTATCCAAGTGTATAATTTTGCTTGCCCTTGCATTCACGATCTCCCCTGAAGAAAGTGATAAGCTGTAGTTTACAGTGATTGGTTCAACTGTCTCAAGGAAACTTATATTCAGAAGCCCTTGAATAGTTTCCTGCCGCTTTTTTGCTCCCATTTTCATCACAGGATTTGCTAGAAAACCAAGGATGAGCATAACCAGACCTTTTGTAATCAAAAACTCCTTTGGATTCACCAGACTGAGTTTAGCAACATCCACAGAGGATGATTCTTCCTTCTGTACAGATTCAGATATAGTGCGAACACCTACTTTCCTGTAAATTTCAAGCAACTTTGTTGGAGGTAAAGAAGGCGTGCTTGGCTGAGGGCACCAGACAAATAAGGGTTGAGAAGAAAACTGTTCAAAAAGATCCTTCAGTTGAGGATCATCAGCAATAAAAACATCATGCTTGTTGGACAACAGAATTCTATCTGAGTCAGAAGAACCAACTGGTAATTTCACCAACCTATCAGCCAGAGTCTCTGCACTCCCGTGCTTTGAAACAAAAGACCAGAACTTACAACAGTCAGCATGTGACAATCGGTGTCCTGAACTCTCCCAAACCTTCCAAAGATTACAGTACTTGTCCACTGAAGGATATTTTCCAACACCGAAAGCATTGGAGAAAAAGTCAAGTAACTCAGTTTCAAAATATTTGTCAAGAACTTTCAGCTGCGAACTGAAGAGACCATCCTTGTCATGCAGAACACATTCTTCGGGGCTAACCCATTCTCCAATCTGATTTAAATTTGGGATCCAAATCCTTTTGGCAACTTCACTGTCTGGCTTCCAATTACATTTACATAAGTAATTATATATCCGCACTATAGTAGGCAACTGAACATGGAAATCAAGGTGGCTGGCAATCAATGAGTATCCTTCCCTAAAATCAAGGGTGACTCCTAATAAGTTGAGCTCTTCTTTGTAGGATGTAATTTTAGAACCATAAAAATCTTCATCAATGAAAGGTCCATCTGTCCGCTGCAAATAAAAGCTCCAACTAGAATCGAACAATAAGCAATTGTCTGGAAACCTATAACCAATAGTGGTCTTCAACCACTTTTTAGAAATTCTCATTGACAAAGCAATTGGAGAGAAATAATTCCTAGCTTGCATTAAAATCCGGATGCATTCCAGCAATGAAAACACAATTGCAGGAGTTATGCAGGTGGAATCCGAGGGAGAGCGTATACCTGCAACCACAAACTTCGCACCATCTTTGAATTCAACAACAACTCCCATGCTCTTCAGCTCTTCCTTGTATTCATGAATGACCTTGCCATAACAGTTGTCACTGTCATCTATGAAAGGGAGGTCAGTAATTGGCAAAATTGACTGCCAATCTGGCCCAAACAAAATGCAATTTGACGGTATTTCAACACCACGCCTAGTCCGCAACCACCAGAGATTACGGATGCATGTCATTAGATCTGAAGGAAACATATAAGGAGTATTGTTTAGCTGCCTATAACATGAAAGAAAAGAGAGAACATTTTCTTTTGTCATGTAATATGCTTGTTGCTTGAATCTGTTAGTAAATACTTTGACTGCTGCCTCAAAATTCACCTTCACCCCTATTCGCTTCAACTCATTTCTGTAAGAGAAGATACTGCTTCCATGGAAATCATGATCAATCAATGCAAAACCTTCAAAAACCTGTAGAATGCAAACCCATTGAGGGTCAAACAAGAAACATTCTCCTGGAGACTTGTACCCAAGATTCGTCTTGAAGCATTTCACACCTCTCATTGCCTTCGAAAGTTTCTTAAATGATCCTACATGATGCATACATTCCAGTATCAAAAGAACTGCCTCAGCAGTCAGAGAAGTCAACTGTGAAGCTGATTTTAAGTTGTCTACGACGAGCTTGTAATGATCACTGAAGCCAATTAAAACACCAAGCGACTTGAGTTCCTCCCTAAAAGAAAGGATTTCTTCTCCAAAGTAATCTTGATCAATGAAGGGGATGCAACTAATTTGTGATGCAGTTTTCCAATCATCATCAAACAAAACAGCTTCAACTGGAGACCTGTCACCACAGCATGTCCTTAGCCATCTCTTATCCTTGATACTGTTGATGAACTTATCCTGAGGAAGAAACTTTTCCCTTAAAAATCTGATGAAATTTAGTACAGACAGCACTTGGTCTCTACTTAAAGTGGAGTATTCTGTGAAAGACATAAGTTGCTCCCCAATAAATTCACATGCTTCTCCATACTCAGAGATGACTCCAATTTCTTTTAGCTCCTCCTTATACTCATTTATTTCATCACCATAAAAACTTAGATCAACCAACGGAATATCAACAAGCACTGATCCGTTCTGCAAAATGTTTCCCAATGAAGCAGAAAGCAAGAATGACTGCATAGGTGGCCTGTAACCAGGACAGCCACTAGTAGTAATTTTCAGCCAGCAGCCTTCCTTTATGCATTTCAAAAACTTCAAGGGAATTATAATTCCTCTACGTTTCAAGTCTCGAATCCAACCCAACAGCAAGAATGCATTTTGCTTGGTGAGTGGTGATGATGCTGTCGGAATTGCGGCATTGGGAGGAGATATATAAGGGATATCAGAAGCTTCAACATAAGTTTTAAGGAACTCTAAGAGCTGTTCTCCAGAAGCATATTCACCTGCAGAAGAGCTTGGATGCAAGTAGTCTTCGGATAACTCAACATAGCCTTCATCTGTCCATGGATTTGAACCAATCAATCCTGCCCATTTGCTTCCATTGGCAGGGACAAGAACCCCATTCCTTTGTCTGTTTAGATTTCCATAGTTATCTAAAAGTGGCATAGAATTACATAAAACACCAACCTCCCGTTGTGAAAGATAAGATTTTTGAAGTGAGTGGTACAAGAAGTGAACAAAGGCAATAGCACACTTCTGGAAACTATTGAGACAATTGTTAAGGTGAACAGCATATTCATATACATTCACAGCATCAACCTTCACATGATCTAGTAGCCATCCCAACACTATTTTCCACTCAGAGAATAACCTGATAGCTTCTTGTGTGCTTTTCGGCCAAAAGAAGAAATTGGCTGGACATTTGAATTCCTTGTTCCAATAAATCAGCCATGAGATATGTTCAGAATGACGGGATAAGGACACCACTCTGTCGCAATTCAACTGCGCTGACTCATTTATGCTGCACAAAGACACGTCGCCATAGAGACCCACACATTTTATTAGTGGTATGTCCTTGATTTTGGTATAGTGAAATTTGGACCTCCAGTTATTAGCAATAAACAGTAAAAGCTCCAAATATGTGTCCTCTGACACTCCTTCAACAAGTTTAGAACTCTGGATGCACTTTGCGTACCATTCATTGTTGGCTAGTTCCACCCCCAAAAAATTCAATATGTGTTCATATTCCGTTCTATCAAATGAAGAGCTCAAAATGTACTTTCCATGTGATGAAAGATGAACCAAGCTTACCCCTTGCCTCTTTGCCTTCTCTAGAATGGTCCAAAAAGCAGGTATAAGCCTACCAACTTCACGAGGTTGATGAAAGATCTTTTGCTGCGTGTAGGACTCACTTGGAAGAATACTTTCTTCTAGAAGCTTTGACTTAATGGACTCCCTGACAACATTCAGCTGTTGATAAGAAGAGCCGTTGATGGGAATGAACCTGAACATGGAAGCCAAACTAGATATTGGAGCATTTTCAGAATTTTTAACTAGAGAAACAAACGCATTGATAAAGGCAGAGGCCACGCAGTCAAGAATCCCTTGGTTCCACTTGTTGTCCAAGAGAATTGTTTCCCTTGATGAGGCAAGAAGAAAATCTGCCTGAATTATGAAGGGAAAGTTGGTAACCATCTCTGTGGGAAGAAATGCATAGATCCCAATTGAGCTCATCCCCCGGTGGAGGCGCTCTTCAAAAGGAAAAGCCAATGTGATCACCCATTCTTCCACTTCCATTCTCCTTTCCACTTTGTTTTCCTGCTTAACAGGAAACCTTTGCTTCCACATATAGTATCTGCATTCACCATTGGGCCCCTTGCCCTTCTCATCAGCAGAGAGATGGAGTGTGTAGGACACAGCATCAATCTTCTTCCTCACCATGAATTCAGTCTCACTTGTAATGGCTATTGCACTTACAGTATTGAGCTTAGGATCCTCGGTACGTTCCCTTACTGAAAGCTGCCTAATCTTTGATAAGAACAATAGAACTTCAGGATGAACATTTGAGAGCTTCTGCTTCACAGATTTGACTGTATCAAACTTCAGAGGTAGGACTATTATTGTTGTAGGAAGAGTAGTCCCATAACCATATATTTCTTTTATGTCAGAGAGAGTTGGGTTCTCAACCCATTCAGGAACAATGTACCCAAGATTGCAATGTGGGCAAGGCTCTTCATTGAACCGTATTTGATATCCATTGCTGAATATGTATGGCTGAGAACTAACCAGAAAGACACTCTTAAATCCAATTCCTGCATGTTAACTAGAGAATAAGTAACTTAGAGCAATAGGAGAACAGAAAAAGTATCCTCCCCACCCCCTCCCTCCCTCCCCAAAAAAAAAAAAGAACAAGTCTGGGCATATCTAAAATTTAATAGATCCATACTTTCAACAGCTTACTTAAGTATTGTTAACTGGTAATTATCAACATCATTATGGTTTTATCCTTTTCTTTCATAATAATTGAGTATATAACACATAGTACTCTGGGTTGACATCTAAAGGTTGGCATTGAAGTCAGTTCAAGGCATAGAAGTGAGTCCAAAATGGCCAAACTAGACTAATAATTCCTGAAATGCCCATGAAACCTACAAAAAGAAAAAAAAACATCCCCAAAATCTAAAAAGAACCAAAATGCCCTCGAAACCTCCAAAATACGACTGGAGCTTTCAAATTGACCAAAACACCATTATAAGCTTTGAAATAAATGAAATAAAATAAAATTATAAAAGATGCCCTGAAAACCTCTAATATGACCTAGATATCCTAGAATCAACTACAACAACAGAAATACCCATAAAATCTCCAAAAATGTCCAAACTAACCTTTGAGATTTCTAAAATTGAAACCAACAAACTGACAAAAATAACCTCAAAACCTCTAAAATGATAAAAACTCATCCCCGAAAACCTCTAAAATGATAGAAGAAACCCTAAAATCACCAAAAATACCAAAATACCAAAATACCAATGACTGAAATTCTCCTAAACCTACAAAATAATCAAAATATTTTGAAAACCTCTACTATGACTAAAATACCCCCTAAAACCAACAAAATGATAAAAATATGGTGACAAAGAATATACATTATGTCTTAAATACCAAAGACTAAAAGATGCACCTTATTTCTATCAAAATTGATATGTCAAAATATTAACATACCTTCATACCTTGACTTATTTGATCATGTTTTCTGTAAGCAGTATTTTGACTTTGCAAAATTTCATCATGCAAGAGGATTTATTTGTAGATTTTATGCTTTGAACTCTCTTTCCAAGACAATAATCTTTCATGCTTGATTCAAGCAACTATTGTAATCCATATTGCATATAGGCAGTGGATTATTACTTGTATACCCACGGTTTATTTTTCGATTCTCTCAAAAATGGATCCTCGTAAGGTTTTTTTAGTATTTCGAGGGGATTAAGGCAAGGGGATCCCTTATCCCCATTGCTTGTCCTTTTGATGATGGAAGTTTTAAGTTGAGTTTTATGCTTTGAGGTCTCTTTCCAAGGCAATAATCTTTCATGCTTGATTCAAGCAACTGTTGTAATCTATATTGCGTACAGCTTTGAAGTGAACATTACTAACATCCAAAATATATTAACTTTTAAGTTCACATTTATCACTTAGGCAGTGGATTTGTACTTATATATCCACGGTTAATTTTTTGGTTCTCTCATAAATGGATTCACGATAGGCTTTTTTTAGTAGTTTGAGGGGATTGAGACAAGGGGATCCCCTATCCCCATTGCTTATCCTTTTGATGATGGAAGTTTTGAGTTGGATGTAAGGGAGAATGGAGGGGGTCAGTCTAATCATAGGTTTTAGGGCTAGTTATGTAGGAGGTGATGGGTAGTGCGTCTTGCATTTGTTATTTGCACATGATACAATATTGTTTTGTGATGCTACCTTTGAGCAGATTCTAATATATAAAATGGTTGTTGATTTGCTTTGAAGCAGCAAGAGGGTTGAGGGTTTATGTTAACAAAAGTGAGATGGTTCCTAAAGGGGAGGTAGAGAATATTGAAGCATTAGTGGGATGTGCAGCTCTCTCGGAATTTTAATGATTGGGAGTTGGATTTGGTAGCTGCATTTCTCCATTTTTTGGTTTCTCTTTTCCTTTAGTCCATGGGTGGAGATCGGCGGCTATAAAGGTTGAAGAATGATATTCAACATGGGGGAAGATTCTTACTTGTAACAATCTTAGGAGAAGATGATATACTATAGTGGATTGGTGTTGCATGTACTGATGTAGTGGGGAGGGGGTGGATCACCTTCTGATTTATCCTAGGCTTATCAACTGTGGTCCTTTGTTTTTAGATCTTTTGGTATCTCTTGGGTCTTACTTGAGAGAGTGATAGATCGTTTGTTTGGATGGTGAAATTGGATGGGTAAATATTCATCAAGACTTCGGAATTTGGTTTTGTCATGTTTAATGTGGATTATTTCATTAGAAAGGAATAGGCGGACGATTGAGGACTTGGAGAAGACAAGGAGCATCTCTTAGTTTATTTTGTTGGTACTTTGTTTGATTGGGCATGTGCTTGGGAACTCATGAATTAGAGTCTTTGTCTCTTTGTATATAGTCTTTTGTATTTTTTGTAATTCTTCAGACTAATTTATGCATTTTTTGTCTGAAGTAGTCAATTTTTTGCATAAAATTTGTATTACTTATCAAAAAAAAAAAAAAAATCATCACTTAGAGAATAATATGTGAAAATTATTCCTTTTGTGGATCCAAGAATTTCGATGTTTGACTTGAACAAAAAAGTCAACAATTTCTGAGTTCTTTCCAAGTCAACCCAATTAATATTATTAATAGTTTGATTGACAAAGTAAAACATTTAATAACTTTTGGTGTTACTAGTTCTCATAACAATTCGTACACTAGAGTGCCAAGTATAAGCTGTAATTCTAGAAAAATAAGTACCTTTTTCTCCAATATAACCGCGTTTCCTGTTGCCTTTCTTGGTGGACCGACCAACACTGCAAATAGAGTCAATGTTTTTCGATGAGAAACCTTTCTCATTGTTGAAAATCAGCAATGTTGCTGGAGCACCAGTGGCTGTAATGTCTTCAGAAGTTATGACAAACTCAAGAGATGGATCCACCCCCTCCCAGTAATCATTATCTTCAGCATTCTGTCAAAACAAATTTCAATATTATAAAAAGTAATGAAATTAGTAGCTAATTAAACAAAGGTCAATAGAAGTCAATCTTATTCTTTTGCTCCTTAAATATATCTAACACTAAGTCCAGATACAAAACTTTTTTTCATAATTTTTTCGCGACCACTAACACACTATGTTTATAAAGTTTGGAGGGAGAAGACAGTAGAAGGGGAAATTGTGTATATAAATTTGGAGGGAGAAGAGAGTAGAAGGGAAAATTGTGTATATAAATTTGGAGGGAAAAGAGAGTAGAGGGGAAATAGGGGAGAGGAGAAGCAAATGATTACCTTTTCTCTTTGTTAATTGTTTGAAAAATTACGTGAAAGAGGAATAGATATCCTCCCCTTTGTTTGGATGTTAAATTGGAAGTACAGAATGATATTATCATATAAATTAACAATTATAACCGTCTTTTGCTAACTTTAAGAGTTCTTCTATGGCCACAATAAAATCTCACAACATTTTCACAAGTTAAGGTGTCAGCCCAACATAAGTTAAAATAAAATAAAATAAAATTACATCCAAACTCACCACAACTCAAAACAAGATTAGTACGTAAATTTTGTGAGTTTTTATTGTGACCATAGACTTTCTCTAATTTTAAAATAATTGATATGAATTGACATCACATTGGCAAAATTAACAATTTAATTATTTTTAATATAAATAGAATTCCTCCACCCAAATTCCCCACGTTTGGGAAATTAAAATTGAAGGGTTTGAAGGGTATAAGGTTGATTAAACACTCTCAATCCCCTTCTGTCTACTCCCCTCTCTTCCCCTTCCATCAAAACTAGACTTGGCAAAGTTGGACTTAAACTCATTAACCCAACACAATCGAAGAGAAATAACCCTACTCATTGAATTGTCAGGTCATGTCGTACCCAAACTAACGCTTTTTTAGAGAAGTAAATTTTTTAAGGTAATATGCAAAGTTGCATGTTCTCTTTTGGAGGAAAGAGAATTAAAATTGCTTTTTCGAACTCTATTTAATGACACACGATCTCTTAACCATTCATGTAATTATGGTTTCTTCTTAATCAACTTTTAGTATTGGTTCATGACATTTAGTATTTATGGTCACAACATTTAAGGGTTTAAAAAAAAACATTATTAAAGAACAACCTTTAAACATTATTGTAAGTTTGTAATTCAATTGGTTGACAACTCCTAATGTGTCTAGGTCTAGCTCAATATAATTTGAGGTTTAAAGGCAATAAATTTAAATGGGGCATTTTTATATTTAAGTATTAATTAAATAAACTTATTTAATATTAACTAAACCAAGCTTAGTTTGATGAATTAATATTAACCAATCTAAGGTTAATTTCATATAGAAAATTAAATTTAACAAAAATAAATTATTATTTTTTCTTAAAAGGGGGTTACTTTATCTAAGATATATAGCAATTAATGCATGATTAGGTAACCGTAACGAGAGATTAGGTGGCTAATATTGACAATTTACCATAGGATTTGAGAGAGAAGATAATGTAGCACATTTACAACCTCTTGTTTTTCCAAACATTTTATGGTTTTTAATTAGGTTAGGTTTCTATTGGTCCTAGTATTTTGGAGGCTTTGTTAGAGATATAAAAAAGAAAATACTAAAACTATTACAAATTTCACTACAAAATATTACAACTTGATGTGGCAACTAATATGACGGGTGAACTTCAGCAATTTAATTAATGAATGTTTAAGTTATTTTTTGGATAAGTTTTATGTAATAAAATTTGTAGTAAAATAACTCATTAAAAATATAATGAACAATTGTTTTAAAGAATTAGTATCATAAAATTTGGGGCCTTTTGTAAGAAAGCTTTTGTAGTGGAGTCCTTAGGCTTTAGGCCGCCCCCAAGTGTAACCATAACATCAGGTTCAAATCATTCTCTTCGTAATTACCGAATTATTAAAAATAAAATTAATAAATAAACAATGACGTGGGACTTTGGTTCACTAACATGTACATCATCAAGAACCCATACCAATCACATGAGAAAATACAGTGTATACTTCCTCCCTCTCACAACTTACAAGCATACACCCAAAACAGGTATACTTCCTCCGATCACACACATAAACACAAAAACATATATATATACACACACACACTCAAAAGCGAGATTGAGAAACCTGAATAAGTTCCATGAGAAAATGTACATCCTTGGCATAAAGCTCAGCAGAGAGGTTCTTGACAGCCTGGTGAAGATCCTCTATTAGTGGGTTATGATCCCCTCCGATAGAGAACTTTGTTCTACGTATCTCTTCAATGTGTTCTCTCGCTGTACCCTCCATATTCTTACGTATAACAACTTCCCAAAATACACACAAATATGTAAAACCAGAGCTTTCAGCACTAGCTTAGAGAGAGAGAGAGAGAGAGTGAAGGGTATATAAATAATGTGCTGACGGAGCTTACTTCTGGACGAAGTAGAACACAGCTTCCTTTTTTCTTTTCTTTTTTCTTTTTTCTTGAGAATAAAGTAGACCAAAGCCGCGAGAGAGAGAGAGAGAGAGAGAGAGAAAAATGTAAAAAGGGTCTTAGGATTGTACGGGAAGTGAAGCTTTACATACACTGATTCAGCCATTGGGTCTTTTTTTTTTTTTTTTTTTTTGGATGGGACAGCCATTGGGTCTTTGTTTACACCTTTAGTCTACTTTTCATTTTTTATTCCAAAGGAAACTTGAGAGTGTGGATTTATAGTGGACGACGGCCATGACGTTACTTTGGACTTTTTTTTTTTTTAGAAAGATACTTTGGACAATTTGATCGGTCTCCTTTTCAGTCTTCCGAGAATATTGTCATTTATGATTTTTTATTATTATTAACACTGCCATCTAAGTGTGTGTTTGGGAAGAGCTTCCCAGTGTTTATGTTTGCATTTTCAATTTTTTTTTTACCGTGAATATTAACTTTTTCTGTGAATACTACATTAATGTACTGTTTACGAAATTCATAAATATCATTTTTTAGTAATTTTTTCGTTAAAAATGAATCTTATAACACTATTTACACATTTAAAAATTATTTTATGATAGTATTTTTCAGTTTTCAATTTTCAGCGATGTCCAAACAGAACTTAGAGTCTTGTATTTGCCTTCTATTTCAGGAGCATTTGTGATAGATTTTGTAATTATTTTTTTCTATTTTAGTATATGAATTTATTTTTTTTAATTTTAAAAACACTTCACATCAAATTATCTATTTTACACTATATTTTATTAAAATATTAAATTTTCTTAATTTTTATTTGTTTTCTTTCTTCACACGATAAAAATTATCACTTCTCTTCCTTCATCATTGTGATACGTAAATAAATAAAAATAAAAAACTAAATAAAAAATGAATAGTATGAGTGTAACGCAGCTACTCCTCATGAATCATAATTAACATTTAACTTGACACTTTTCAAATATAGTAACTATCCTTGATGTTTGAAATAATATCAATCAGGTCTAAGACAATTCAAAATTGACTAATTTGATCTTTATAACACAAAGGCATGTGTATTTAAAAAACAGTTTTCAGTTTTTTTGAAGATACGTGTGCGTGAAAAAGTATATAAAAATACGTGTAATATTGTTTAAAAACTGAAAACATGTGTTTAAACACATGTACCAAACATGCCCTAAAGCGTGTAACACAATTTATCACTCTAACTCTCTGTTTTGATCGTTTGACTGATGAATGTCAATAAAACATACACAATTTTTTTTAACTCTTAAAAAATTTTCTCAATTAAAAATTTACTCTTAAAATTTTCGGGATCATTTTGATTTTGTCATTTCATATTCAAGTTTGGATTTGGACTCCAAATTTTGATACAATTTCGTTTCTTATGTACTGATAGGTCTATTAAGTATCACATCAACTTCTTAAATAAATAAAAAAAAAGTATCCATCAACTCAAAACAACTAGGTTTCTAAGTGGGTTTAACTTTTTTTTTTTTTTTAAGACAAAAAAGGGTGACTCATTAAGGTAGCATTTAGATTGCATTTCTGGGCAGCATTTGCGCCGTCTGCATTTTTTTTTAACTCATTTCAGCACTTTCAGTGGATCCCGTGCATTGTTCACGGGACTCATAAACATTTTTTTTAACCAAAACTTTTATTAAAAATGGATTTTACGATACTATTCACACATTTAAAATTTATTTTACTACAGTATTTTCAGTTTTTAACAAAATAAGTGATATCTAAACGCACCTTGAGTCACATTATATTTTTGTATTAAGGTATATAATTGAATTGTATATTTTTCAATTCTGAATATACATTTAATGTAAACAATTTTTCAAAAGATGTACAAAATTATGTACAATCAACCTACACAACTTTCAAAATATGTACACAATTATTGTATATTCAATCTATACATTATTCTTTACATTTTTCAAAGAACATACACAATTCTGTAAATTTAATGTACTCAAGTTTTCAGTTGATGCACACAATTCTTTATATTTAAAGTACACAATCTTTCAATTATGTACCTTCAATGTACGCAATTTTCAAATAGTATACACAATTTTGTATAATAAAGTTACATATTTTTAAATTCTGTACAATCAATGTACACAATTCTATATATTCAATGTATACAATTTTTCAAAGAATTTACACAGTTTTGTATATTCAATGGACAAAATCTTTTAATTTTGTACATTCAATGTACACAATATTGTATATTCAATATACATAATTTTTCAAAGAATGTACACATCTCTAAACATTCAATGTGCACAATTTTTCAGAGAATAAACATAATTCTGTACATTCTACGTATACAATTTTTCAAGGAATATACACAAATGTACACAATATTCAATGTTTGTGCACTCTTTCATATATTCTATGAACACCATTTTTTAATGTTGTAAATTCAAGTTACAAAAAGTTTCAAAGAATTTATAGTATTTTGTACATTTAAGGTACACTATTTTTCAAAGAATATACACAATTTTGTATATTCAATGTTCCCAAATTATCAATTATGTACATTTAACATACACTATTTTTGAAAGAATATACATAATTCTGCATATTTGATGTACAAAAATTTTATATTATGTATATTCAATGTACAATTTCTCAAAGATTGTATACAATTTTGTATATTTAAAGTACACAATTTTTCAAAGATTATACACAATTTTATATATTCAACGTACACACTTTTTCAAAGAATACATACAATTTTATACATTCTGTACATTCAATGTACACAAATTTTCAAAGACTCAACATAATTCTGTACACCATTTTTCAATTCTTTAGATTTAATAGACAAATTTTTTCAATGACTTATTCAAAGGCTCTACATAATTTTGTACATTATTTTTCAATTCTTTAGATTTAATAGACACATTTTTTCAATGACTTATATGAAAAAATAATAATTAAAGAATAGAATTGAAAATATGTTGAAGCTACATGATGATTTAGCTGATAAATATGAAGAAAGAAAAATAAAAGAAACTTCCCTTTTAAAAGTAGAGGACGTGACCAATGACTTAAATTTATTTTAAATTCTTGGTGATGCTTTATGTTTGAAAAGCTATTACCATTCTTTAAAGGCTAAATATTCTTTTGCACTCATTTACATTCACTATTTCACACGCATATACACGATTTCTAAGGGGAATGTTCACATTTTAAAAATGTCTAAATTTTAACATATAAAAGTGGATGTAGAATAGTGGATGTGAGAGAATCAAAACTCTTTCTTAAAATCCATATAAAAAAAACCTTTGCTTGAAACCTGTAGTACCTTCAGAAAAGTCCCTTCTTCAATATCATCCACTATTTCACACTCATTTACATCCTCTATTTCATACTGACAAGGAGAATGTCCACATTTTAAAAATACCCAAATTTTAAAATATAAAAGTGGATTTGAGAGATTCACTTAAATTCAATAATAATAAAAAAAAATCCCCCCCTCCCCCCCAAAAAAAAAAAAAAAAAATCTATGCATAAAACCTGTAATACCTCCAAATAAGTCCCCCTTCAATTGCATCCTCCTTACACTGACAGCAAGATTTGGTGGTTCAACATACCAAACCTCCATGGAAGTCATTGTTGTTATGTGCTGTGAGAAAAGAAAAATAAAGATAGATCAATAACCAAAAAATAAGAAAAACAAGAAATAGAGCATGAAGAGAATCAGAAAATGCATTTCTTTGGGGGTTAAAAGAAATTGATGAGAGAGAGAGAGAGAGGTCCAAAGAGTATGAAAATAATGGGATGTGGCTGAGGCTATGCACTAGTCATGCTGTTGTACTCTCAATAACAACTATCTTTGAGCTTCAGCTGATACTCTCTGTGTGTGTGTGCGCGCGCGCGCATACAATTATTAAATTTGATTTGATTAGATTTGATATCAACAAACACCGCATGTAGGGTTCTGATTGACCAACACTAAAACCGAATCTTCAAACATATGAATCCAAAAGATAAAAATTCCACACAACTCACAAGTAGAGATGCTGAACTGCAACATATTGATAGACTATCAAGAATAGAAATAAAGCAACTAATCCATTCTAAAAAATATACATTCCAATAACACACATTATCATTTTATTCAAAATTAGAGTAAAAAAGAAAAAGAAAAAGAAAAGAGAAGCACTTTCAAACTTAGGAGTAAAAAAAATAAAAGAATACCCCAGGACGAAACAAAATAAATTTTAAACTTATGACTGATCATTAAACGCAGCAGTGAAACTATTTTTTATATTTATGCCAGAAAAATATTTAGAAATACACAGGATATCAATTAAAAAAAAAAAAAAAAAAACTTACAAGCATTAACAGCTTATGGCATATGATTAGTCTGAAGGGAAGGCAGACGAGAGGAACTCCTCGTCCTCGATAATTTGCAAATTCTTGGACTTCATTAAAAGCATGACTGCTTCCTCATCAAATTCCAGAATTAAGGCCAACTTGATCAGCTCAGAGAGTGCACCAATATGATCGCTGTTCTCCCATAACATACCCTCAGATATTGCTTCAGAAAAATGTATATAGCATATTCAATGAGATTCTTATATCCACTAGACCTGTTCAACTTCTTTGCAAAAAACTTTGAAGCCTTTCTATCCCAGCGTATAATTTGGCTTGATCTTGCATTCACGATCTCCCCTGAAGAAAGTGATAAACTGTAGTTTACAGTGATCGGTTCAACTGTCTCAAGGAAAGTAACATTCAGAAGCCTCTGGATAGTTTCATGCCTGCTTTTTGCTTCCATTTTCATCACAGGATTTGCTAGAAAACCAAGGATGAGCATAACTAGACCTTTTGTAATCAAAAACTCCTTTGGATTCACCTGATTGAGTTTAGCAACATCCACTGAGGATGATTCTTCCTTCTGTACAGATTCAGATATAGTGCAAACACCTATTTTCCTGTAAATTTCAAGCAACTTTGTTGGAGGTAAAGAAGGCATGCTTGGCTGTGGGCACCAGACAAATAAGGGTTGAGAAGAAAACTGTTCAAAAATATCCTTCAGTTGAAGATCATCAGCAATAAAAACATTATACTTGTTGGACAACAAAATTCCAACGGAGTCATGAGAACCAATGAGTAATTTCACCAACCTTTCAGCCAGAGTCTCAACACTTCCCTGATCTGAAACAAAAGGCCAGACCTTACCACAGTCAGCATGTGACAATGGTTGGCCTGAACTTTCCCAAACCTTCCAAAGATTAAGTAATCATCCACTGAAGGATAGCTTCCAATATCGAATGCATTGGAGAAAAAGTCAAGTAACTCGGGTTCAAAATATTTGTCAAAAACTTTCAGCTGCGAACTGAAGAGACCATCCTCATCATGCAGAACACATTTTTTGGAGCTAAACCACTCTCCATTCTGATTCACATTTGGGATAAAAATCCTTTTGGCAACTTCACTGTCTGGTTTCCAATGTCATTTACTCAAGTAATTATATTCGAACTATAGTTGAAAATTGAACATGAATATCAAGGTGGCTGGCAATCAATGAGCATCCTTCCTTAACATCAAGGATGACTCCTATTTCCTTGAGCTCTACTTTGTAGGATGAAATATTAGAGCCATAAAAATCTTCATCAATGAAAGGTCCATCAGTCCGCTGCAAATAAGA
This sequence comes from Lithocarpus polystachyus, assembly GCA_033629205.1. Lineage (NCBI taxonomy): Eukaryota > Viridiplantae > Streptophyta > Magnoliopsida > Fagales > Fagaceae > Lithocarpus > Lithocarpus polystachyus. The sequence goes on along the minus strand of CM066171.1, from coordinate 2,171,505 downwards.
GCCCCAACTAGAATCAAACAATAAGCCCTTGTCTGGAGGCCTATAAACATCAGTGGTCTTTAACCATTTCTTAGAAATTTCTTTTGAGAAAGAATTTGGAAAAGAATAATTCCTAGCTTGCCATAAAATCTGAATGCATTCCAGCATTGGCAACACATTCACAGGAGTTATGCTGGTGGGATCTGAGGGAATGAGAAGACCATCAGCCACAAGCTTCGCACCATCTTCAAATTCAACAACAACTCCCATGTTCTTCAGCTCTTGTATTCATGAATGTCCTTGCCATAATAGTTGCCACTGTCATCTATGAAAGGGAGGTCAGTAATTAGAAAAATTGACTGCCAATCTGGCCCAAACAGAATGCAATCTCTTGGAGATCTTTTATCACTATGCCTAGTCTGCAACCACTTGAGATCACGGATGGATTTTGTAAGATCTGAAGGAAACAAATAAGGGGTATTTTTTAGCTTTCTACAACATGAAAGAAAAGAGAGAAAAATTTCTTAAGTCATTGAAGATGCCTCCTGCTTGAATCTGTTAGCAAATTCCTTGACTGCCTCCTCAAAATTCACCTTCACCCCTGTTTCCTTTAACTCATTTCTGTAAGAGAAAATACTGCTCCCATGGAAAACATGATCAATAAATGACAAACCTTCAAAAACATGTAAAATGCAAACCCATTGAGGGTCAAAAAAGAAACATTCTCCTGGAGGCTTGTAACTAAGATTCATCTCGAAGAATTTCACACCTCTCAATGCCTGAGTAAGTTTGGTGGTTGATCCAAGATGATGTATACATTCCAGTATAAAAAGAACAGCCTCGCTGTCAGAGAAGTCAAGCAAGAAGGTGATTTTAAGTTGTCAACAATGAATTGGTAACGATCATTGAAGCCAATTACCACACCAATAGACTTAAGTTCCTCTCTAAAAGAATGGATTTCCTTTCCAAAGTAACCTTGATCGATGAAGGGGATGATACTGATTTGTGATGCGGTTTTCCATTCCTCGTCAAATAAAACAGATTCAACTGGAGATCTGTCACCACAGCATGTCCTTAGCCATCTCTTATCCTTGATACTGTTGACGAAGTTGTCCTGAGGAAGATAATTTTCCCTCAAATATTTGATGAAGTACAGACAGCACTCGGCCGCTAGTTAGTGTATTCTGTCTAAGACACTCCCCAATAAATTCACATGCTTCTCCATACTCACACATGACTCCAATTTTCATTAGCTCCTCCTTATAATTTTTTTATTGCACGACCATAAAACTTTAAATTAACCAATGGAATATCAACAATCACTGATCCGTTCTGCAAATTTTTCCCAATGAAGAGGAAAGCATGAATGACTGTGAAGGTGGCCTGTAATCAGAAAAGCCACTAGAAGTAATTTTCAGCCAGCTACCTTCCTTCATGCATTTTATAAACATATTGGGAATGTTAATTTTTTCAAGTTTCAGGTTTTGAATCCAATCCAACAGCAAGAATGCATTTTGCTTGGTGATTGATGATGAGACTGTAGGAATTGCAGCATTAGGGGGAGATATATCAGGGATATCAGAAGCTCAAACATGAGTTTTAATGAACTCTAAGAGTTTTTTTCTTGAAGCATATTCACCTGCAAAATAACCAAATTGCAAGTAGCTTTCTGCTAACTCAACATAGCCTTCAACTGTCCATGGATTTGAACCAGTCAATCTCACCCATTTGTTTCCTTTGGCAGGGACAAGAACCCCTTTCCTTTGTCCGTTTAGATTTCCATAGTTATTTACAAGTGGCATAGAATCAAATTAAATACCAACCTCCTGCTGTGAAAGATAAAACTTTTGAAGTGAACAAAGGCAATAGCATGCTTCTTGCAACTATTGAGACATTGTTAAGCTGAACTGCATATTCATATATATTCATAGCAGCAACCTTCACATGATCTTGTAGCCACTCCATCACTGTATCCCTCCTTGAGAAGCGCCAGATGGCTTCTTGTCTGCTTTTCGGCCAAGAAAAGAAATTAGATGGACACCAAAATTGTAAGTTGAACCTCTTTTTTTCCTTTTAGATTACAACTTAGCAATACAATCAACATTCCATAAGAGCTCTCTCCCTGTCTTAATGCTTGTGAAATCACTTCTATGCCAACCTTCCTATGGTTATATGCACAATTTAATGATGATACCAGTTAATAATACTCAAGTAAGCTGTTGGAAGTATGAACCTGTTAAAATTTAGATAAAGCTGATCTTTTTGTTTTTCCTTTATGCTATTGGTTGGGTTGGAAAACCCATGCTGTTCTTCAGCATTTTGTCAACCAAAATTTAACATTATAAAAGTGTATTACGACATTAGGAACAAAAATCATGTCATTAATTACAAAATGCTATGATACAAACACAAAGGTTACTAATATTGAGTGTTAATTTCCTCCTTTTACTCAAAAGTTAAAAAAAGGTTACTAAAGTCAACCATTTAAACATTGAGGTCTTATATGAGCACAAAAAAATTCACTACATTTTCCCAACAAGCTTATGTGTCGAATCCAATATAGGTCAAAATATAATAAGATTTTATCCGAACCCACAACAATTCAAAACAATAGTGTTGTGAAAATGTTACGACGTTTCGTTATGTCCTAGAATTTTTTTGAAACATTAACAAACAATGACATAGTACTATTCAGGTTTGCTAACATAAACATCATCATAACGTCTTCATTTTTCCTTTTTTTTTTTTTTTTTTGGGATGAGTACTGTGGGGACGCAGGGCTGCTAGCAGAGATGGGCCGAAACAGACGTTGGGCCAACATAGATAATGGACTCAGAGGTTCCTACCAATTCGTGCAGCGCGTCTACTGGCCCAAGCCGAGGACTGTGTGACGTCCGAGGATGGTTCACCTCCGAATATTATTGCCGAGGTGATATTCAAAGCTCTGCCAACCAGGAGAACCTTCCGGGGAATCCCACTAGGTGGGAACGATTCTGTGGAAACGTACACTAGAAGAAAGCCCCCAAAATATCAAGGAGGGCTGCCAACACCGCATTGAATGCCCCACAGCTAATCCCTTGGCCGCATTGATGTGGAGGGGACATCTGAACAGTGGTAAATAGTCCCATCGTTTTTATGAAGCAGGTTCTGGAAAAAGTTGGGGGGACAGGTGTCCAAAGACAAAGGAGAAAATCCACACGTGGATGGCCAAGAAAGGAGGAAAGGAAGTATAAAAGGGGAAGAAGAAGGAAGAAAAGGGGATCTTTTGGCTGAAAAAAGGAAAGAAAACGGAGAAAAAAGAGAGTCATCCTCGGACGTAGAACAGAAACAACACTTCAAGTCAAGAACCAGAGCTTTATCATGGTGTATGATCTAGTCCCAACCAGTTGTTAATCTAAATCATTCCTAGCCCAGTCCTTCTCAACCTACCCTCTACAAATTCATTGTTTAGGGCCTCTTTTGGGTAAATCCAACCACCTTTGGGCCGTTACCACGAAATTGTGTCCCTACAATTGGCGCCGTCTGTGGGAAGGACTAATTGACTAGGATAGTTAGATTCTTTAACATGGCTGGCTCAGGTCCACACCACCCAGAATCTTTGGGATCTCAAAGAGAAGAGCACTTCCAGGAAGGCCAGGAAGGAAGCGTACATACCACTTGCTCTGGCGAAGGTCAATCTAGGGGCGATAGCCATGTCTCACAGGACAACTGTGCTAAAGCCATGCAGAAGGAGATTGACCACTTGAAGAGGAAGTTGCGACGAGAGCGAAGGAGGAGGAGTCCTTCAGGTTCTGATCCTTCCTCCGATGGCGAGGAAGATGACAACTACAGGCGCAGGTCACGTACGCCCCCGAGCGAAACCTTCTCCTATGAGGAGGATAATCGCCGAGAGCGCAGGGGAGGAGGCGCGTCTTCTAGAGGATTGGGAAACGATGCCATGAGCAAAGCACTCGATCGGATATCCAAATCTCCCTTCACACGCCGGATTGATGCAGGGCGACTCCCCAAGCGGTTCACCCAACCAACGTTCACCCTCTACAACGGCCGTACCGACCCAGTTGAGCATGTTAGCTATTTTAATCAGAAAATGACGGTGTACTCTCATAACGAGACCTTAATGTGCAAGGTATTCCCGTCCAGTCTGGGTCCCATGGCGATGAGATGGTTTGACGGCCTCAGAACGGGTTCCATCAACTCTTTCCAGGAGCTCTCTCAAGCTTTTGGATCCCGCTTCATCACGAACAGTAGGGTTCCTCGGCCTTTGGATTCCTTGCTGTCTTTATCCATGAGAGAGGGAGAAACCCTGAAGACCTATTCGGACCGGTATTGGGAGATGTTCAACGAGATCGAGGGTGATTTCGATGATGTGGCCGTCAGAACCTTTAAGGTCGGTCTACCTGCCGACCACGGTTTACGGAGATCCCTGACAGGAAAGCCAGTCGCCAGTGTCCGTCAGCTCATGGACCGCATTGACAAATATAAGAGGGTTGAGGAAGATCAGCTGCAAGAGAAAGGAAAGGGTAAGGTTATCCCTCAGGAGAGAAGGGATTTCAGGTCGGATCGTTACGGCAATAACCGACCTCGGTGAGAATTTGGAGGGGAAGCTGGGTTTAGAGCTGCCCAGACTATTAACACCGTGTTCCGAGAACCAGTGCATTAGGTCTTGGAGAAGATCAAGAACGAGCCATACTTCAGATGGCCGAACAAGATGAGCGGAGACTCCTCTAAGCGTAATCAGAGCCTGCATTGTCAGTATCATAGGGAGCCCGGTCATACGACCGAGGACTGCAGGACTCTATGGAGCCATTTGCAACAACTGATCCGAGAAGGCAGATTGAAACAGTTCCTACTTCAGCCTAACGGACAGGACAACCAAGCCGGCACGAGAGTTCCAGGGAATAACTCCTCGAGACCTCCCTTAGGAACAACTAATGTCATCCTCGCCGCACTAGGCAGGACGGGGTCGTACCCTTCTAGGGTAATGACGGTGGCTGGGGCGTATACTGGGGATCTCGGCCAGGAGCCAAAAAGGGCTAGATTGAGTCCCCACCCAATGCTGAGCTTCTCGGACGAGGACAAGGCCGGGACCATACAGCCCCATGATGATGCACTAGTTATAACTCTCAGGATAGGGGGCTATGACGTGAAGAGAGTTCTGGTTGACCAAGGCAGTGGGGCTGAGATTATGTACCCAGACCTGTATAGGGGCCTCAATCTCAGGCAAGAGGATCTAACCAGCTACGAATCACCTCTAGTCGGTTTCGATGGGATCTAACCAGAACGCCTCTAAATGTTCTTTCGGAGTAGGCTCAGGGAAGTTCCTCGGCTACATGGTCACTCACCGCGGAATTGAAGTGAACCCAAGCCAGATCCAAGCCATTAATAGATTACAACCACCTCGGAATCCCAAAGAGGTGCAGAGGCTGACGGGAATGATCGCTGCCCTCAATCGCTTTATAGCCCGATCCGCAGACAGGTGCAGACCCTTTTATCTTCTGTTCAACCAGAGTCAGGATTTTAAGTTTTCCGAGGAATGTGCTTCAGCCTTCCAACAATTGAAAGACTATCTTTCTCAGCCACCGATAATGTCCAGACCTGAAGTGGACGAGGTCTTATTTGCTTATATCGCAGTTGCCGCTTATGCGGTCAGCTTGGTATTACTAAGGGTCGACGATGGGGTACAAAGACCCGTGTATTATTAGCAAGTCTCTCCACGAGGCCGAGGTCAGATACTTGCTGTTGGAGAAGACCGTCCTGGCCGTGGTGCATGCCACTCGTAAACTGCCGCATTACTTTCAAGCGCATACAGTTGTTATCTTAACCCAACTACCGCTCAAGGCCTTACTTCGAAGCGCTGATTATACGGGGAGAATTGTGAAGTGGGGGACTAAGTTGGGGGCCTACGACATCAAGTACATGCCCCGCACCTCTGTAAAGGGCCAGGTCATCGCCGACCTTCTAGCTGAGTTTGCTGAGACCCCGTTGGAAGAGGATCAAAACAATCATCACATGGATGAAAATTCAGTTGGAGTGACCTCCATTGAACGGGTATCACCATGGAGGCTATACGTTGATGGCGCGTCGAACCTCAAGGGGTCCGGCTTGGGGCTAGTTCTAATCTTGCCCGAGAACATCAGGATTGAAAAGTCGCTAAGACTTGGGTTCTCCGCCACGAACAATGAGGCAGAGTATGAGGCCCTGTTAGTTGGGATAGCCATGATCCAACGGATGGGAGGAAAGGACGTAGACATATTCTCGGACTCCAAATTGGTGGTAGGCCAAGTCCGAGGAGAGCTAGAAGCCAGGGAGCCAAGAATGCAAGAGTACCTCAACCAGGTTAAGCACCTACAATCTGGTTTCAAGTCTTTCAACTTGATGCAGATCCCCAAAAGCAAAAACGCCCATGCTGATTCCCTTGCCACGTTGGCTACATCCTCGGCGCAACTACTTATACATGATCACAAGAATAAAAACGAACTCTTGCAAATCTTTCATTCATAATATGCCTTTTAATAAGGTCTGTTAAGTACAAAAAGAGCCAACTCTAAAACAATAACATTACAATAACTATGAAGGACTAAATCAAAAAGCAATGATAAACTACGCTAAAACTTATTTCTTCTTAATAATTATCTTCTCCTTCGGAGGAGGAGGGTCGACCTGAGCCCCTATAGCATCCGAGATCCCTTGTTCCTGGCCGACTTGATCAGTTGGGGCAGGCAGAGGGTGGCTAACCAATACAATTTCCAACCCCTTGCCTGCGTCTTTCTCGACGGTGTCATCCGGAATCACGATCGGGGGGTCCGAGGCCTTCATGTTTAGTCCTGACTCGGTTTGTCCCTCCAGCTCGGACCCCACTTCGGAAGATGCAGAGGCCTTGGTTGCCTTTACCTCGCCCTCCTCGGCCTTTACGGGAACAGGATCGAGCCGAGGAAAGGAAGGGAGCGATGGCCGAATTGCGGCGGGGTAGTACACACTTTCTGCCTTCCGCAGTGTAGATGAAGCCTCAACCCCGGCCTGGTTGAGAGCCTCCAGCCACACTTGCCGGCAGTAAGTGCGGCACACCCCAGAAACCTCGGCCCTAAGGGCTTCCTCGGTCTCGGCCACACCGACGTCGTAGCCTTCCTGCTCGGCTTGATCCCGAGCCTTCTCAGCCTCTTCTCTAGCTGCCTCGGCCTCGGCAAGCTTTTTCTGCAGCGCCAACACTTGCGCTTTAGAGGAAGCCAGATCGTAGCAGTACCCTCTGGCCTTCTGCCTGCCTCTCCGCGTTCTCAAGTGCGGCCGCAGCACTCTTTCTGCCCCGCTCCTCCTCTACGAGCTTTTTCTTTACTTCTTGTAAGCTCTTTTCCGCCGTCTTTAGACGGTCATCGGCGTCATTCCGCTTCGCCTCTTCCTCCTTCATCTGGCGATGGCAGTAGTTGACCATCTCCTCGGCTCGGAAGGAAGCTTGGACGGCCTGGAAAAAAAATCATCATCAAAGGACTTAGATAAAACACTTAAAAAAAAAAAAAAAAAAAAAAACCCAAAACTTACCATGCCCAGATACCTCTTCAGACCGAGGAAGACCTCATGTCCCCTGAGGTTTTGGAGCTCGGCCATATCCTCGGGGAGCAGCAAAGCTTGCTCCACCGCGTCGGCCACATATCCACCTTTGCCCCCCTGGAAGTCACGAATGGAGGCGGTGGCCGGAAGAGGGGCGCCATCCAGCATGGGCGCCGGCAACCACGCCTCAGGGGCTTTTGACGGGCTGCTCCTCCTCTCCATTTCTTTGTGCCTTGTTCGGGGGTGCTTGCCCACCCTTTGGGACTCATCTTCCTGGGCAGGCAAAGCTCTCCCAGCATCCATGGGCTCCTTACCCTTCGCCTCCCTTTTCCTCTTCAGCTCGGCGGGATGCCGAAGACGGGGGTCCCGGGCCTTGATGACGCACTTCGGCGCCTGGAATGCAGTCGAGATGGGGGTGTATTGTAGGATGAGATGCGCCGCTCTCAACTGACCGTCTGAGTGCACGAATACCTCGGACCTTAATACTTTGTCTAGGCTCTTTTGGTTAACTAGGCCGAGGTTAGGGACGCTTGAATTTTTGTCTGTTCATTTAACACAGGAAACTCATTAGTAACCAAAGACAAAAAAAAAGTAAATAAGGTAACGGCAGTAGTAACAAATAAACAAATAATGCAAATATTAAACTTTGAAAGAAACCATTTCACAAACAGGTGAGATCCGTAAGCCTAGACTCGGTAACCCCACCTGGCTTCCCCTCTCTCGTGGGGCAATGGAGGCCATCATGCTAGTCACCTGATACGATCAGGAAATCCTTGTTCAACCCTTTATTGGAATCGGGAAGGCACTGGATGAGTCGGACCTCGTTGTACCTAGACTTAAGGTAATAACCTTGACCCCTAAGATGGTGGAGGTTGTAGACCCAGTTTACGCCGTGATGGGTCAACCCTAGTCCTAACTTCTCGTTCAGGGCATCCACACAACCAAGGATCCTAAACATATTAGGAGCGCACTGGGTAGGCGCTAACCTGTGGGCGATGAGGTAGTCCCTAGTGACCGGCCTCATGGGAATCCTCATTCCCCCCTCTACGAAGGCAATCATTGGGATTACTACTTTCCCCTCATGCCTCTTCTCGTGCCATTCGCCCTCTTTGCAATATCTAATCTCCACTCCCGCCAGAATCCTATACTGAACCTTAAAATTTTCTATGGCCTCCCTGGACTCTACCAAATACTTAAATCTACCCATTCCTAATGAGATCTCGAAAGAATACCGAAGAACTGGGGGAAGGAAACGGAGCCGAGGAGAAAAGAAGTGTAAAGAACAGACAACTTTGTAACAAAAGAAGAAATTTAAAGACTCGAATGACTTACACGAATGAAATAGGTCACCTCGGACTGGCTTCTAGGATTTGTAAGGAAGCAAGTGAAGGGATAGTTGACAAGTTCAATGAAGGCGTGGTGTAACTCGATGCAGGTTAAGGTGAAGTAAATGATTAATAAAAGGGGGTATTTATATCGAAGAACCGTGTAGAAGCGGGAAAAGCCTCGCCCATATCCTCAAAAAATGCCCAGCCGTACGATGCCCATCTCACCGTAGAACGTAAGAAGACAAAAAGCCGTCAGAATTAAACAAACGCGCGTCTCGAAGGTTACGTCAGCAAGAGCGCACTCTGGGGAGTCAAAAAGACCCCCTGGCGGACAAGACAAGTCCGAAGTCGACTATGTCAGCAATAGGGGCATCGAAATCCTCCTTTCTGTCCGAGGACCCAGAAAGAAATATCTCGAGGGGCTATTGTGGGGACGCAGGGCTGCTAGTAGAGATGGGCCGAAACAGACGTTGGGCCAACATAGATAATGGGCTCAGAGGTTCCTACCAATTCGTGCAGCGCGTCTACTGGCCCAAGCCGAGGACTATGTGACGTCCGAGGATGGTTCACCTCGGAATATTATTGCCGAGGTGATATTCAAAGCTCTGCCAACCAGGAGAACCTTCCGGGGAATCCCACTGGGTGGGAACGATTCTGTGGAAACGTACACTAGAAGAAAGCCCCCAAAATATCAAGGAGGGCTGCCAACACCGCATTGAATGCCCCACAGCTAATCCCCTGGCCGCATTGATGTGGAGGGGACATCTGAACAGTGGTAAATAGTCCCATCGTTTTTATGAAGCAGGTTTTGGAAAAAGTTGGGGGGACAGGTGTCCAAAGACAAAGGAGAAAATCCACACGTGGATGGCCAAGAAAGGAGGAAAGGAAGTATAAAAGGGGAAGAAGAAGGAAGAAAAGGGGATCTTTTGGCTGAAAAAAGGAAAGAAAACGGAGAAAAAAGAGAGTCATCCTCGGACGTAGAACAGAAACAACACTTCAAGTCAAGAACCAGAACTGGGTCTCTGTATTTGGTCATGACCTTTTCATCTTCCTGAAGGTGAGTACACAACTCAGTGTGGACCACCATTGACTTGTTTCCCTTTGGTTACTTGTGAAGTGGTCTGGGGTTTTTCTCGATTTTGTTATCATTATCAGCGTGCTTTAAGGAGCGGGTCGCTACATGGTACTTAAGTTTTAAGTTTTAGAGGGGTTTATGACTTTTGTAGGTTTGGAATTCTGGTTGAAATTGAAAATTTTTGACTCAACCTTATATAAAACTATATGTTAGCTAAGATGACAAGTGTCTTATAGCTGAATTGTTAACTTTTCATGCATAAAGTGCTTAAAAGTCTAAGGAGGAAGGAGTTCGAGTTGCAGGTTAGCAGCATGTTATCATTATTTAAAAAAAAAACACAATACAAGATAAATTTGAGAATTTATGAGTCTTACAATACTATTTTAACTAGTTCTAAGAGAACGCTTGTTTCAAACTTAAGGAATTAACTATGTACACAAGGTAAGTTTGAGGAACTAACGATATAGTTTTGCCAAATATATATATATATATATATATATATATATATATATATATATATAGGATTGTATTTGTGTCTATTATGTAAAAAAGAAAAGAAGCTAACTGGGTTCGATTGGAACATATCCGAACCCATTTGTGGTCCCCACCCAATTGATTTGCCAGGACACCTCACCACTCACTACTAGTTCCTAGTAAAATCGAGAATATATATATATATATATATATATATATATATATATATATATATATATAATGGTTTCATTTCCGTTCAGTCTGTAACAATAAGAAAATTGTGGCTTTGACTGTATATCGAAGAGGAAGAGATGTGGGGGATTGTGAGACAAAGACTAGGAGGCTACTCTGCTTATTACGTATGTATGTTACTGTTAGTATCAACATTTTTGTTATTAGCATATATTTACTTACTATTTTTTAAGTATTTGTTCATTTCGTTTTTTGTTTTTAATTAATTAATTATATATTTGGGTTGGTCTGCATGTGTGTGTGGATCAGTCATTACAAAGGATTGGACTTGGACGTCTACTAAATTCATCGAAATGTTACTCTTCTGAAGCAGCAGCAGCAGCTAAAAAGGTGGGTATTGTTACACTCTGCTAACTGAACATTTGATTTTAGTGGTAATATTTTGGAATATCTTTGTTTGCATGAGTGTTTGTTCTATCATCAACTTATAATTTAATCAAAATTTATCAAATTTCATAGCCTATGTGGACAAATTGTTGTGTGTGTGTGTGTGTGTGTGTGTGTGTATAGAGGTGTGTATGAACCAAAGAACTCAATTTATAATCAATAAGTCTAAAAGACACAAATTGTTTCACAACAGTTGAGGTGTAACAGAGCTGTAAATGGTTAATAATAAAGTAGTGTTAGTGGTGGACTCAAATGGGAATTAATAATAACTTGAACACTCAGTTAGTGAAATTTGTTTGTCAAAAATATTGTCTTTGTACCATTACTCATTTATAATTCAGTTGATTTGCTTGTACAGCTTACATGGACAATGGGCAAATGCAAAAATCCTATGCATAAGTCATTGAATCTCTTTTCTAATTTTTTTTTGGCTATGTGAATGTTCAAAAGCTCTTCAAGTACCCAACTATTCACTAATAATTACAGGTAAGAATCCCTAGGGGATGGCCTTAAGATGTTATCTAGGAGTTTGAACACAAGACTGCGTGAATCTCATAACGTCTTCGGAACCGCTAAATCAATCCCTTGGGGCTAGTAAATCTCTTTTCTAGAGAGTGTAATTTTTTTCCTAGATATTAATCATGTTCCCAATATCAAGCCAGCTTTTTTGTTTTTCCCGCTTTTTATAAAGAAGCTCATTATGAAGGATGGCTTTCCTGAATCTATGTTGTCATGGTTAATGTGGGATAAAGGTTGTAACTGCTTGAGTGAGCTAGCTGCCTGAGCTGAGTAGATGACTTGGCATTGGCTACATCTATATAACTGTAATTTACACAAAGTCATAGCTTCTTTACTGCTGTTGATATGTGTTAATGTGTGCATGTGTTAAGTTAAACTTTTGGGTTAAGGTGGTGTTTCAACATGTACATGAAGTTTTCACTGCAAGAATTCCCCCAAAGTTAATGCCTCTAACTATATATTGGTTTTTTGGTGGAACTCAATAAACAAGAACCTAAAAACTATTTAACTTGAAATTTGCCTATGATGAGATATCTTTGTTATTGACTTATGGGAGTACTCTTATCTGCTATACATTGTTTCTATACTGGAGACAGTCAAATCCGACGGGAAAATTTGGGAAATAGTACAATTTCCAGAAACATTGAGGTGAATGGCATGCGCGTGAAACTAATTAGTTAGGTGGACTGATTTTGGAACTCGAGTTTACTAAACTCGAGTTCCACGTCAAAATCGATTTTGTTATACTCGAGGTCCGGCCAACATAATAATGACGTGGAAATAAAAAAAAAAAAAAAAAAAACCCACATGGAACTCGAGTTTATGAAACTCGAGTTCCAGATGGGTAAATTTTTTTCACCCTCTCAGAAATCGAGTCTCGCAAACTCGAGTTCGTGGCGTGTAAAATTTTTTGAAAATCGGAACTCGAGTTTATGAAACTCGAGTTCCAATTAAATTTTACCACCTGCCTCAACTGTCTCAGCTTTCCATAACTCTCAAATATATCAGCTCTCTCCCACGCCTAATAAAACACAGACTGCTTTTCCCAGCTCTCTCTCTCTCCCACGCCCAAACTCTCTTTTTTTTTACTTCAAAGCAAACTTTCATTGATCTCCAGAAAATTAAAAAGCTTCATTCTTCTTCAACCACTAGGTAAATATCTAAACCTTTTTTAAAAATTTTTTGGTTAGACCTGGTGAATTAAGTTTTCATTTGGTAGATATATATTTTTCACATACCACTTTTGTAGTGTTTATGAGTAATTAGTTCTTTGTAATGTGTGTGTGTGTGTTTTTTTTTATGTATTTGTAATTGGTTGTTATTTGTTCTTTGTAATGGGTTGTTCTTTGCAATGTGTAATGAGTTTTTTTGTGAAATGGGCTGTTATTTGTAATGTGTTTAACATGTTATTATTATTTGCAATGTGTTGTTATTTGTAATAGGTTTGTTATTTGTAAGGTGTAACATAAATCTGACGTTTTTATAGGTTAGTGACCATATAAAAAATTGCTTGAGAATAAAAATGCAAATATTTCTATTTGCTTGGAGAGAGTATTTTATATGTGCTTGGTTAATCATAGAAAATTTGCTTGGAAATTTCAAAAATATTATCTCCAATGTCATATTTGGTGGCATGCACCAAGGCGGACCATACAATGTTATATTTTCTATTTGCTTGGAGATAATAAAATTTCAATTGTTTATAATTGTTTAAAATTTCAATGTTATCTTTATATTTGCTTGGAGATAATATGTTATAGTTCATATCGGATAAAAGTGTTATACTTGTCACTAACTTTTAGTAAACTCATTTGATTTTGAATAGGTTGGTAATGGGTTCAATTGATTTATATCTATATTATGGTGGAGAGCCCTGCAGTGATGTGATTCATGGAGTGACGTATGAAGGGCCTGGTAAAAGGTTAGAGATTATTCAGCTAAAAAAACGGCGGGAGATCAATTTGAAGAAGTTGAAAAAGAAAATTATGAAAGAGTTGGATTTGGACCGTCGGTTTCATGACATAAAAATTATATATCGTTCTCCTCATGCAGTTTTCAGTGACCGCATTGTCTTTGCACCTATTGAAATAAAAGGAGACAAGCATGTTAAGATTATGTTTGACAGGATAAACTCTACGCCTCAGTTAAAAGCTGCTGAGTTATATATAAGTGTGGAGCGTAGTACAGAAGTTGGCGGTGAATATATGCAACAAACAATTTTGGAGGGTGGTGGAAGGGAAGAATTACAATCATTACATGCGGATGGTCATCCGACTCTTACCCCATGCACCACAGTTGGGGATACACTACCATGTCATGAGACACCAACTCCAATGGAGGTTTGCGGATCTAGTTATCAACAAGAATGTATACAATCTCTAAGGGGGGAAGACGAAGGCGATGTTGATCATGGTAGAGATGAGTATGAAGAGATGATTGGAAGAGACGACTTCCACGAGTATGTTGATCACTATGAAAATGTTGACAATGTTCATAATGATATTGTGGATGATCATGATGATGATGCTATGGAGTTTCATGATGATAGAGGCGATCATATAGATGTGCAAAATGTTACGAATACAGTCCCTACCTATGAAGTTCATGTCCCGTCATTTCATGCAAACACTTGGGATAATATAGTTGATCCTTCAAATGTTGAGATACCATTTTCATCAACTTGGGTGCGGGGAATGAATTTTAGCAAAGGGTTGATTTTCCCTAATAAGGAGGCAGTAAAGCAGGCATTAATTGTGTATTCTATGGACAACAATAGGAGTTATACAACTGATTGGTCCAACCAGCAGAGATTGTGTGTAAAGTGCGTGAACGAGTCATGTGCATGGAAAGTTCGAGCATTCCCGCAACGGAAACTTAACGGACTATGGGCCATCACAGTATACAACGGTCCTCACACTTGTCCATCAATTGGGGTGAACAAAGATGGTAGAATGCTGGATTCAAATTTTCTTGCTCAAGAACTTCATAAATATGTACTTGAAGATCACACTTACAAAATAAAGGATCTCCAAAACCTAATGAAGGAAAGGTTTAAGCATGACATATCGTACTACAAGATATGGGATGCAAAACAAAAGGCCATTGCAAACATACATGGGAATTGGGAAGAATCGTACCAAAAGTTGCAGAAGTTGTTGTTGGCATATAAGGATAGTGATTCGGGTACACAAGTATCTTATCGGTCAATCAATGGGGACACTCCAGGTACTATTATATTCAAGTATGTGTTTTGGGCTTTTGCTCCTTCCATTGCTGGATTTGCACATTGTAGGCCAGTAATTAGTATTGACGGAACTCATCTTTATGGAAAATATAAAGGAAAGTTGTTGATTGCAATGGCTACTGATGCTAACAATGAGATTTTTCCGCTTGCCTTTGCGGTTGTGGATGATGAGACGGGGGCCAGTTGGGGATGGTTTTTATCTTGCTTGCGGAAAGCGATACAACATGTGGTACCCGATTCTGGCATTTGCATAATATCTGACCGACATAGAGCTATCATATCTTCCATTGAACAGTGGCCTCGTGATTATGTACCGGTATATCATCGATTTTGCATTAGACATGTTGCTAGCAACTTCAACACTCAATTTAAGGACCCATTCTTAAAGTCTCTGGCCTTGAAAGCAGGATACGCTACTCAAGCTCGCAAACTTGATAAAATATTGGATTGCCTTAAGGAAGCTGAACTCAAGTTCAGTAAGGATCCTAGTACAGAGAAAAAGAAGCCGTACTCATATCTAACGAAGGAGGGTTTGGAGATGTGGACATTGTCACATGATCGTGGACGCCGTTATGGGGCAATGACTACCAATATGTCGGAGTGTTTCAATGGAGTTCTGAAAGGTGCACGTGGACTACCAATATCCGCATTAGTTGAATACATTTGGTGCAAACTTGTTGCCTATTTCAATAATCGGCGCACTAAAATAGTGGGTGATATCGCACATGGTCAAGAGTTTAGCAATTATGCCATGGAGATCTATGAAGCAAATTACGAAAAAGGCCAAAGACATTATGTGAGGCCATTTCACCAGCAAAATGGTGTATTTCAAGTTTGCACAGTCTTCAATCCACACAGCTCTGAAGGGGGAGACCATAGTCATGAAGTAAGGTTACAGGATAACACGTGTACTTGTGGCAAATGGGAAATCTATAAGATCCCTTGTTCACATGTAATTGCAGTTTGTATCAGGGAACATATCAATGCAATGGAGTATATCGACCGTTGTTATAGTTTACAAGAACGACTTGCCACTTATTCACATGATTTTTGTGTGCCAAAGGATAAGTCACTGTGGCGAGAGGTTGCCGGCCCAAAGTTGTACCCTGACCCTGATATGTTGCGAGACAAAGGTCGACCTGTGTCAACAAGAATAAGGACTGAGATGGATTGGAGGGAGAGTCAACCCAAACAGAAATGTGGAGTGTGTCATCAAGAGGGTCATAATCGCAGAAGATGTCCGAATGTGATTCGCGCATCAACAAGTAGTCATGTTCCTAACTAGGTAAGCAAAGCATGCATTCAATTATCCTAGGTAAAGTATTTGGCATGTATATTTAGCTCTTAACATATCTTGGGCCTCTGGTTGGAGTTCATGAGATTCCATGATATTCTAGCTACTTCATTCTTTTTTCCACAGTTGGAAGTTCATGAGCTTCCATGATATTCTATCTACCCACTTAAATCTAACTTTCTATTTACCCATCTGGAACTCGAGTTTCATAAACTCGAGTTCCATGTGGGTTTTTTTTTTTTTTAATTTTATTTCCACGTCATTATTATGTTGGCCGGACCTCGAGTATAACAAAATCGATTTTGAGGTGGAACTCGAGTTTACCAAACTCGAGTTCCAAAATCAGTCCACCTAACTAATTAGTTTCACGCGCATGCCATTCACCTCAATGTTTCTGGAAATTGTACTATTTCCCAAATTTTCCCCAAATCCGACATATGCTTTTCTTTCTGATTGTCTCAGTTTGATGTTTTTTTTGAATTACAAATTTCTTGCAGATGACAGTGCGAGACGCTCTGAATTCTGCACTTGATGAAGAAATGTCAGCAGATCCCAAAATTTTTCTGATGGGCGAAGAGGTATTGAGGGAAACAGTCACAGACACTTTATTTTTCCTGTGGTAGTTGATCTGATTGTTTATGTGGTTGTTGATCTGATTGTTTATTTAGTATTTTTAATCTCTTTGACTATTTACCTCATTTGTATGTGTTCTTGTTTGTATTGCAGGTCGGTAAATATCAAGGTGCATACAAGGTTAGAAATGCATAGTGCAATGAAAAGAATAACATCTTCCATCTTGAAAGAGTGCTTATGTTTGTATATTTGTTTCTTGTTTTAAAATTTGCTCACTAATTCCAACCTCCATTTTTTGATTAGATTTCAAAAGGGCTGTTGGAGAAGTATGGTCCTGAGAGAGTTTGTGATACTCCAATTACAGAGGTTGATCCTTACCCTTGAAAAAGTGTAACATGTTCTTCACTTGTTTAAGTTTCCATGTTCTCTAGACCTTTTCCATTTATGTGCTTGAAGGTGTGGGTAAACAGCTTTTAATGATGGATTTATTTTTTGTGCACATGAATTTTGCATATTTTGTAGGCTGGTTTCACTGGAATTGGAGTTGGTGCAGCCTACTACGGACTTAAACCTGTAGTAGAGTTTATGACATTTAACTTTGCGATGCAGGTGACAGCTTCTTTACTTATCTATCTTTTATCATTTCATTATGTTAAATTATATCTAGGTGATGGTTGATTTGACTTGTGTGCAGGATCCAATATCAATAAAATTCCTAAGGATTCTTTTGGAATTGAACACGTTCATTTTTATTTTATTGTTAATTGAAGTTCAACCTGTTCAATGTCATTTTATTATTAGAGGATTCTGCTGCCATTCTATGTTATATTATAAGACAATATCTTCAGTATCTAAAATGACCAATGCATATGTCATTCAATATCTAGCATGGGGTTGGACTCTTGAATTGAAATTTAATGTAGCAACCAATATCTTGTAAGGATACATCCCACCAAGGAATCTATGATCTAAGCAATGGAATAATGGAAGTATAATCATACACGTTCATCTCTTGGATTACAATGGTGGTTGGGCTAAATCTGAATGTCATAATCATTGTCTCAATGCAATTAAGTGAGTGCTAGACATACCCCTCCTAAAATACGCTTGAAGCATGATCTAGCTAGAAGTGTGGTTAAAGATTTACTATTTCCCTTGTTCTAATATTTCTATATTAATTCATTTTCTTATTTCTGCAGGCAATGGACCATATCATTAATTCTGCTGCCAAAACGAGTTATATGTCTGCTGGTCAGATATCAGTACCTATTGTATTCAGAGGACCAAATGGTGCTGCTGCTGGAGTTGGTGCGCAGCATTCTCAGGTAATGTCGTCTATCTAATTTTGATGTTTACCTTCCGGGAGTTTTGCTGTCAAGTCAAGGTTAGTTCCTTTGTGGTCTTCTATCTGAAGACTATTAAGATTGCTTTTAAGTAAATCCTAAAAGACATAGCAGTTCTTGTTTCTACAAGCATATTTATTACCCTAGGCCAAGGTAGCCTGATTCAGTACATGAAGCAAGATCATTGTATATAAATTGGAAATGATTCACAGCCAAAGTATTGTATTCTTGTCTATATGGTCAGAAAAAAAAAAAAAAAAATTCTTAAATGAATGAAAATAAGTTATGTTATTAACAACTTGCTTATCTTAACCTCAGCATTTAAAGAAGTTTCATGCCTCCAGGGCATTTTAATTAAAGTTGATGTGAGTTTCATTTTAAAATTTCAGAAACCATATTTATGAATTAGGACTTAGTCACCTTTATTTTGGCATTTCTCTTTTATACTTCAGTGTACTAGGTTGTACTCCTTTTTGGGATTGATTGACAAAGTTTAACTGAACCCATCTGGACATTCAGTGGAAGGAAATGGGAGTTAAGAGAGATACCACCTTTCCATATTGGCTTTACATAGCCATTATTGTTTGGAATTATTTGTTCTTCAGCCACCTGCCAAGTAACAAGCTAGCACTAATGTGATGGAAGACTTGTGTGCTTACCTTCATACTATTGCTTTGGGTTGAAGGCTCAGTTTGGGATTTTGTACAGTGCTATGCAGCATGGTATGGTTCATGTCCTGGTCTGAAGGTTCTGGCACCATACTCATCGGAAGACACTCGAGGCCTGCTAAAAGCTGCTATTAGGGACCCTGACCCTGTTATTTTCCTTGAAAATGAGTTACTGTGAGTAGTTTATTGAAGAACTATTATTTTGTGACTTGGGTTTTGTCAGCAACTCAGATGCTTTCGTCCTTGGTCTCATTTTTGAGCTGCAGTTATGGAGAGTCTTTTCCTGTTTCAGCAGAAGCTGTTGAGTCTAGTTTTTGCCTTCCAATAGGGAAAGCTAAGGTATTTGTTTATTTTACTTAAGAGTAATGCTACAAAAACAAAATTTTTCACAACTTGCTGATGTGGCAAGTTGCTATTGGTTTTGACTTGGACCCACCAGTGACACCACTTTATTGTTTACCATTGACAACTTGCTATCTCAACAGTTGTGAAAAAAGTTGTGCCTATAGACTTATTGTTTTTCTTAAGCTGCTTATTGTTGTTTATTTTTATTACTAGTAATAATTGAGTTTTCTCTCTTTCGTTGATGTTGACAGATAGAGATAGAAGGAAAGGATGTAACAATTACTGCTTTTTCAAAGATGGTTGGTTATGCTCTCAAGGTTTGTCATCCTTCTTGAAGCTGAGGTGGATTCATTGTTATGGATGACTGAATGTGTCACTTTATAGTATTTTTATGTGATATGGATGAAATGTATCTATGGATATTATAGAAAGAGAATGCATCCATTTTTGCTGGCATAAATTGGTCATTAAAAGAAATCATTTTGTGGCAACAATTGAAATGGGTTTTCTGCAAAAGCCAATGTTTGTGCTAAGTTTTCTTTATTCATTTCCATTTAATTCAACATTAGTTTGTCCATACATAATGTTAGGCTATGGTTTTGATTGTTAGAATTGGTAACTTGACATGGAATGGTAGATCATATAAGATTTATTGGTAGGTTCTACTCAGAAGCCTTAACTTGTATATGAAATGGTGGATCATATAAGCGATTAGGTTCATCTTTTCCTATCATCTGCCTTCTCCTTGCAAGTTACTTACTGCCTTAGCTACTTACTTTTTGATCCGGAACTAACTCTGTTGGAGAAAACTTAGGCGGCTGAGATTCTTGCAAAGGAAGGAATTAGTGCTGAGGTAACTCAAAAACCTTTAATGTTCAATAGTGGATTGGCACTACTACTGTCATAATTTCCAATTTTTGGTTTAGAAGAGATATAATAGTTGTAATATGTAATACAGGTTATAAATCTGCGCTCAATCCGTCCCCTTGATAGAGCCACAATCAATGCTTCTGTCAGGAAAACTAACAGACTGGTAACTGTTGAAGAAGGGTTTCCTCAACATGGTGTCGGTGCTGAGATCTGGTCATCTTCTTCTCATCAGCTAATATTTTCCATTTATGTTTACTGTCTCTCCTCCCCCTAGTATTTTCCCATTTAATGTTTTTCTTTCTGCAGTACATCAGTGATTGAGGAGAGCTTTGAGTATCTGGATGCAGCTGTTGAAAGGATTGCAGGAGCTGATGTTCCTATGCCATATGCTGCAAATCTTGAGAGGATGGCCCTTCCACAGGTTTGTGTTGATGGATTTAATTTTTCTTGATGATTTTCATATGTATTTTTTATATAGGAATTTCTGTCTTGAGTCGTCTGGGTGTTTTCGGTGTGCCTTATGATCTGTGTATAGATTTCAATACAGGTGTTCTTCCCTCTTTTCCCTTTTATTTCCTGGCAAATGTTAGCAAGTTTGTCATCTTCTGTCTACCATAATAGTATAATGATGTATTTCATAAGGCAACATCTCAGTCTAGGAAAGACCACGAAAGCTTCTTTTCGCTTTACCATGGCTCCTTTTTTTTTTTTTTTTTATGGGACAAGTACCAAAACTTTACTAGTGAATGAAAAGGGTCAAGTACACAGGGAGTATACTATGGGCACAACACAATCAAGCACCCAAGTTACAATGTTTAATCAGATCTAAGAGAGAATTAAAAGAAAATGAGCCCAAAGCTAGAGTCCAATCAAACAGAGATTTGAATAAAAGTAGCTTAAGATCGAGAGTAGTCCTTTCACGTCACTCAAAACTTCTAGCATTTCACTCCCACGAAATACACCAGATTAAACAACGAGGCACTACTTTCCAAATGGCTATGTTATGATGGTGATCAAACCAACCCTGCCAATAAGCTAGCATAACCAGAACTCTCCACGCCATAACCCAATAAACACCAAACCAAATCCCATAGTCCACAACTCATTAGCTAGAGGGCAATAAAGAAGTAAATGCACCATAGTCTTCCACACTACATTTACACATATAACACCAATCTAACACCCATACTTTTCTCTTCCTCTCTCCCGTAAATTGTCAACAGTCAAAATTCTCCCAAACTTACTGTCCATGAGAAAGAAGCAACTCTAGGAGAAACCTTTGATCTCTGAATAATTTTCCATTATCAAGAACTATAGTACCCTCCAACATCAATACCCCGACCCTTTGCTAGCTTCTAATAGAGTTTCTCTTCTTCCAATAAAGTTTATCTTTCTCGTTCTCCTTCACAGAAGTAGAAGAAATAAGATCCATAAAACCAACAAGGCTCCAACTCCCAATCCTGCACCAATAGTGAGAAATGAGGATCCCAGTGAACAACATCATTACAGAATTGCATAAGATCTGCAGTGGAGGAGTCCCTGTCACGACAAATTCCAAATAATTCAAGAAAGGCCTCCTTTAGTGGACAATCACCACACTACAAAATCGTGCCAAAATTTCACTCTAGTTCTAGTTCCCACCTCATACTCAGGATACCGGGAAAAAGTTGCCACTCCAGTTTTATAGACTTCCAAATACTCAAACCAACGATCTAGAACCACTTCAAACCCATTTACCCTTTCAAGTAATCATTCCCAAACCGGAATTTGAACATGATGTCTAAATTAGCTTTGGTGTTTCTTAAAAATTGAGAGATTGGGATGTAAATCATAAGATAAAACATGGAGAATAAAGTAAATAAGTGCATCAAGAGAAATGAGTGATTGTAAAATAACTATTAAGTTAAAAGGTTAAATTTTATAAGATTGTTATAAGACAACAAGGTTTTATGGAATTGAATCTGTAAGTTCGTTTAGACCCCTTAAACCCAACAGATTAACCTAGTGAATTAGCCAAGTGATTAACTTAGGTAATTTAATTAAACTAGGTTAACACAAATAAATATAAAAACAATAAAGCAGCGGAAAATAATCAACACAAAGATATGATGACCCAGGAAACCACACCGGTAAAAACCTGGGGAGGATTTGACCTAGCTATCCTCAAGGTAAACTGAATCCACTATGAAAGAATTGAAGTTTACACAATAGACTTAGACCACTAACGTCATATTGCTACCTGCCTGTAGGAAACTTACTACCATGACCCCATGATAGCTCCGAGATCCACGGACTCCTTCTTTCCGGAATTCTTTAGCAAATCCACAAGCGCACCTGCTTGTATATCTTTGTGCTCTTTGATTCTGCAACTGTAACGATCTACACAACTCTTGACATAAATCTCAAGTTTGTAAACCCTAAGTGTATGTGAAGGTAAACACCTCTAGATCTTACAGAGAGATTCACAAAACACAGCAAAACAGAACTCTACAGAACTCTGAAAACGTGGCTAGGGTTTTCCCTTTTATACTTAGGGCAAACATAAAACCCTATACATTAAAACGGGCTTGGGCTGAGTTGGAAAATTCTGCAGAAAAACGTTCTGTGCGATTTTCGATCGATCGAGTCTAATTTTCGATCGATCGAGTCTCACAGAAAGTTACAAGTAATTCTGCATAAAAACTTGATTCCAACTTTACAATAAACCCCATACTTTGAGCAAGTCTAACACACGACTCAACATTGTTTTGATCATGGTTTGCCAACATACAAAATGAAGTTCTAAATACATTAGATCCTAGTCTTTAGAACCTAACAAACTCCCCCTTTGGCAATCCGTGACAAAACACAGACTAAACAAAAATGCTCAAAGTTACAAATTGAAAAAGCCCATTACAAAAAAATAGCCACTTAACAATTCAACCTAAACTACTATCCAACAGTTGCAAGGTAGACAGCAGCTTGACTGAAAGCAACCTGTATATTCCTGTAACACTTAACAAACACATAAACGCATGTGTGGAACAAAAACAGGAAATACATAATTAAAAATTTCTTAATTTCACATGACACATAATAACAAACATATATCATGAATAACATCATCAATATAAGTCAATAAGCACAGTAACATAGTGAAATAAGAAAACATATACAAAACAATGTATCTCAACAAAAATATCTCCTAATCAAGAGCTAAAAAATGTAAATACACAGTGAAGCACCTAGATACAATCTAATACCTAGATACAATCTAATAACTCCACAAGCTCCGCAGTATCACTACTAAGAAAACAAACACTCCCCCTAAAATGTAAATCCCCTCAACACAAAAACAAGCCACTAATGAACTATGCACTCCCCCTTTTTGTGACGAATTGCCAAAGGGCACTCACTCATCATCAAAAGGAGGTGGAGAAGATCGACGAGAGCTCGCCAAATCCGCTCGCAATGCACGAAGCTCATCGAGGATGTCCACCAAAAGCTGACCATGAGCCGCCTGAACGGTCACGACAGTGTCAAGCGTCCGACGAAGGTCAGAAACCTCATCAAACGGTGGAGGAACATCAGCAGCAGCAGCACCAGCAGGATCCGAAGAAGTCCCAGCGGCAAAAGGATCTGCAGAAGAAGAAGAAGGGGGTGGAGTGACACCGGTAGGCTCTACCCTAGCACGCTTAGAGCTAGCTCGAAGTTGAGCAGCCCTTTGCCTCAAAAAGGTAGCACCTATAGGAGCAATAACATGAACAGGCTCGGAAGCAGGATACTCACCAAAACCAAGAAAGAGAAGAATCCTATGAATAAAAACAGGAAAAAACAAAGCATGAGCCTGAGAACTAGACCGATGAACCTCGTTCAAAGAACGAAGGAACATATGCGGAAAACTGATAGGAGCATCAGTGACCAAAGCATACAAAAACACACATCGCTCAAGAGGGACGGTGTGAACATGAGTAATCGGCCACAAAGAATGACATGCTATCCGAAAGAAAAGATAGTGCAACTCAGACAGCTCAGCAGACGAGATCCGAGGATCAGAACCCCACTGGATAGAAGTACCAGTGATGTATGACAAGACGTCATCAAGGGGAGGAGACTCCTCATAAGGAAAGACGTGATGGTCCACAATGGGCACCCCAAGAGCATTCGACACCACCGAAGGAGTAATGCGGTACTCGACACCACGTAACCACACCTTGACTAAGGTGTCGTTATCGTAGACATGAATAGAGAGGTTCGAATAGAACTCTCTAATCAAAGAAGCAGGAGGAGGATGCTCAAAGTCTAGAAGAGGTAACCAACCCCGACGCTCAAAGTTCCTACGAACCTCAGGATCTAACTCATCTAAGATAACCCTACGCTCAGCCCAAATCTGACGCCTAAGATTAAGGGTCTCATAGGTAATCTGGTTAGACTCACTAGGAAATCTCTCGGTGTCAAAAGATGGAGAAGGATCAACAGTCCTATGGGCTCGAGTTTTCCTAGGCATAGTGCTAAGGAAAAGAGACAGACACAGAAAGAAAAGAGCAAAAACCAAAACCAAGAGCAGACTGCAAGTTAGCACAGCATAAAAAATATAGAAAAGATCAAATCTATATGATGCATGAGCATGAACAGAAAATGATGCATGTACTAATGCAGTGACATGTTCAAATTTGATTCAAATTAACAAAATTGGCTTGAGCAAGCAAAGTGTATCAAAAATACCCAATTTGAAAAAACCCTAGTTTTCAAAACACAACAAATTGATAAATTGATCAACACAATAGTCAATTAACTCAATATAATGATCAAATTAATCAATCTAACAAGCCAATTTTATCAATTTCAACCCAATTGAACAAAATCCCCAATTTATTCAAATATAAGCCCTAGAATTTCAAATTTTCTTCAAAGCACCAAATAAACCAAATTAAACCACATGAGGTGCTTATGAAAGGTGTCCCCACAAAAACCCATAAAGAATTTGAGAAAGAATCACTCCAAAACAATCCCAAAAATAGAAAAACCCAAAATTCCGAAATTACCCAAATATGCATGAAAAAATGCATGAAAATAGAAAATAAATGCAAAAGAAAGGGGTATAAGTGTCTTACCAGCTGTGGGAGAAAGAGATTATAGCAAAAGAATCGGAGGAAAACGACAAAACTCCCAAGAAATGTGCTGACCAGTTGGTAGGGAGAAAAGAAAGTTTTTGAAAAGGTTTGAAAAGTGAAGAGCCACGTGAGAATCTTTCCTTTAAAAAAAACAGCCGGCACGATTTTCGATCGATCGAAAATTACATTCGATCGGTCGAAAACTTATTCGATTGATCCAAAAACAGCTTGGATCGATCGAACCAACCAGAGAGTTTTCTGAACAAAATTAAACATTTTCGATCGGTCGAAAATCACTTTCGATCGATCGATATTCTGGAAAAAACAGTGTTTTGAAAAACCTAATATTTTAAACCAAAAACTCCTCAAAGCAGCAGATTTTTAAAATCAAATGCATGAGTATGAGATGATATGATTTTCAAAAAACACAAGTATTCAACCCAGATTCCTCAACCAAAATTTTCTCTCAATATACCCAAAAAGAATAAACAAGCAAACATGTTCGGCAACAATTTTTCAAAGAATTCTCAAACTTGGTTGGTCAGACCAAAAACACACATAATAACATGTACACAATTTTAGCAAAGATTAACTTGTGTAGTGTGTGCATCTAGCATAAGCATGAGAAACATGTGAGGTGATATACACATAGAGATCAATCACAATTTCTACAAAATCCACCACATGAATTTGAAAGAGACTATCCCTTAAAGAGTTACATCATATAACTCCCACATCTCCTAGAGTAAAAGCTTGCAATCATGTAAGTTTCTTGATTTGCCTCATTATTCAAATTAATTGATTAGAAACTTAATAATAGCCGGGATAATGTACACACCAATTTTATGAATTTGTGAAGTTATTATAGCCCAATAATGTACACACCAATTTTAATAGAGGCTACACCTTATGTTCTTTTTGTGCATGTGCTACACTTTCTCGAGCACAAAATCTTATGATATGCACTAAGGTGTTCATGATTGGCTAATACACAGTGGTGAGATAGTTATTTATGCCTTTCTCATTAAGTTCAAGTCCAACAATGAAAGACATACAACTTCAAAATCAAGATCATGTGATCAACAAATATAGCATCTTCCCACACAACATGCACAACAAGACTTTAGCTAGTAAAGTGCAATAAATAAGTGCATCAAAGCTAAACAAGGTACATAAACATGTTATGCAATAATTGATAGACCAACCTTGTCTTCAAATTCAAGGAAAAATAGCAAAACACAATTTGCAACAAATTTTTTTTTTTTTTTTTTTTTTTTTATATAACAAAAAAAAAACAACCTAGAATGAAATGCATGAATGCAATGCAATGCAAATCCTAGAAACAGAGGTCACAAAAGATATAGCAATAAAGCACAAGGACCATGAAGTGAAGAATGACTAGGGACAAAGAATCACACCAATAACTTGACGAAGAGTTTCAAATTTTCCTCTATCAAGTGGTTTGGTGAAAATATCAGCATTCTGACGTTCAGTAGGAATATACTCTAGAGCAACAATTTTCCGTTCAACAAGATCCCTAATGAAGTGATATCTAATCTCAATGTGTTTGGTCTTAGAGTGTTGAACAGGATTCTTAGAGATATCAATGGCACTAGAGTTATCACAATAAACAACCATGGTGTCCTGTGAAATTCCATAATCAGTCAAAAGTTTCTTCATCCAAAGAAGCTGGGAACAACAACTACCAGCAGCAATATATTCTGCCTCAGCAGTAGATAAAGAAACAGAATTTTGCTTCTTACTCATCCAAGCAACCAAATTAGTACCAACATAAAAACAACCACCAGTGGTACTTTTCCTATCATCAGCATTACCAGCCCAATCAGAATCAGAAAAACCAGCAAGAGAAAGATTAGACTCTTTACTGTAAAAGAGACCATAATCACAAGTTCCAGCAACATATTTTATGATTCTCTTAACAGCATTTAAGTGAGAGACCTTAGGATTAGATTGGAATCTAGAGCAAACACCCACACTAAATGCAATATCAGGTCTGCTAGCAGTTAAGTACAAAAGACAACCAATCATGCTTCTATATAGAGTAACATCAACAGACTCACCTGATGGATCAATCGTTAGTTTCACATTAGAAGCCATTGGTGTCCTAGCATGTGCAGACTTGTCAAGACCAAAACGCTTGACCAAATTTCTGGCATATTTAGCTTGGTTGATGTAGATTCCATCATCCGTTTGCTTTACCTGCAATCCCAAGAAATAAGTTAATTCCCCAACCATACTCATCTCAAACATGGCCTTCATTTCATCTGCAAAAGATTGAGCAAGAGAATCATTAGTAGCACCAAAAACAATATCATCAACATAAATTTGAGCAACTACAAAATGATTCTTATCCTTTCGTATGAATAGAGTGGTGTCAGCAAAACCTCTCTTGAAGCCATGATCTGTGAGATATGCAGTTAATCTATCATACCAAGCCCGTGGAGCTTGTTTCAATCCATAGAGAGCTCTCTTCAACTTGTAGACATCATTAGGCTTGTGAGGATCAATAAAACCCTTCGGTTGTTCAACATATACCTCTTCTTGTAACATGCCGTTTAAGAAAGCACTCTTGACATCCATTTGATACAACCTGAAATTCATGTGACATGCTATGGCCAAAAGAATTCGAATGGATTCCAATCTTGCTACAGGCGCAAAAGTCTCATCAAAATCAATTCCTTCTACTTGTGTGTATCCTTGTGCAACAAGCCTAGATTTATTTCTGATAACTGTCCCATGTTCATCTGACTTGTTCTTGAAAATCCACTTAGTTCCAATAACATTGACTCCCTCAGGTCTAGGAACTAATTCCCACACATCATTTCGAATAAACTGATGAAGTTCTTCATGCATAGAATTTACCCAATCAGCATCTTGGAGAGCTTCATCCACCCTTTTTGGTTCGAATTGGGATAGATAACATGAGTGAGTAATCACATTCAATGCTTTGGATCTCAATCTTATGTTATCATTTAAACTCCCCAAAATATTAGTAGCAGGATGATTCAACCTCACTCTTGATGAAGGGCCTTTGACCAAGGAAGTAGTAGTACCTTTCTGATCTGATGGACTTTGAACCTCTTGTTGTTCTTGTGGAACTCCATGAACTGGTGTTGAAGGTTCTGAACTTGATGGCACAGATGCTGTATCATTCAAAACCATTAACTCTTCCTCTGTAGGCTTTCCCACATAGTTTTCAGGTAGAGACTCATCATCTTCCATCATCTTCTCTTGAACTTGAGGTGCATGTTCTGAATGACCGTCTGAGTTTAGTTCATCATTGATCACAACATTAGAGGATTCCATGACTGTTTTTGTTCTCAAATTGTATACTCTGTATGCTCTACTGGTGGAAGAGTATCCCAGAAAATAACCTTTATCACTCTTAGCATCGAATTTTTCCAGGTTCTCTCTATCACGCAAAATGTAACAGTCACTGCCAAATATTCTGAAGTATTTCACTACAGGCTTCTTTCCTCTCCAGAGTTCATAGGGAGTTTGCTTGGAATTTGGTCTGAAATACACCCGATTAAGAGTGTGACATGCAGTATTAACAGCTTCTCCCCAAAAAGATTTAGGCAACTTCTTATTATGTAGCATGACACGGGCCATTTCTTGTACAACTCTGTTTTTCCTTTCCACAATTCCATTTTGTTGTGGTGTTTTGGGTGAAGAGAATTCCTGACGAGTGCCTTGATTATCACAAAAGGTAGCCAGTTTGGTGTTCTCAAACTCCTTTCCATGATCACTTCTAATTCTGGCTATCACAGTTCCTTTCTCTACTTGCAACTTCTTGCACAGATGAATCATTTTTTCAGGAGCCTCAGCTTTATCTTTCAAAAGCACAACCCAAGTGAATCTTGTAAAGTCATCCACAACAACTAGAATGTACTTCTTTCCACCTAAACTCTGAACTCTGGCAGGACCCATGAGATCAATGTGCAGCAACTCCAAAGGTCTTGTAGTTTGAACATCAGCTACAGATGGATGTTTGGACTTTACTTGCTTACCCATCTGACATGGTCCACAGATGCATTTTTCAATCTTTTCAAACTTGGGCAGCCCAATTACCGCATCACATTTTGAAATCTTCTCTAATTGCTTAAGGCTGGCATGTCCCAACCTTTGATGCCATAAGTCAACTTGATTGATTTTCGCACTGAAGCATTTGTTGCTTATACTTGGGGTGATACCATAACAATTGTCAGCAGTCCTCACACCAATACACATACAATCACCTCCTTCATCGAGTATTTCACATTCTTGTTTGGTGAAGAACACATTCAGTCCATTGTCACAAATTTGACTTATGCTGAGTAAATTTGCCTTCAACCCATCAACATACCACACGTCTTCAAAGACTGGTAATCCTGGAATGTCTACTGTGCCAATGCCTCTGATCACAGATTTACTTCCATCTCCAAAGGTAACTGTTCCAATCTTTCCTTCAAAGAGTGTTTTGAACAAGGCTTTATTTCCTGTCATGTGCCTGGAACAACCACTATCCAAATACCAAAGACAAGAATCACGTGCCTTTAAGGCGGTTAAAGCAGTATAGCACATGTAATTATTGTCATTAGTGAATATATCAAGACACTCAAGAAAGATTTTAACACACATGGTAAAGAACAAGCACACCAAGTATACAATATGGCAAAATAAAGAGAAGATTTTAAAGAAATCCATAACAACAGGGGTCAAGGATCAGCTCAAAGATCAAAAGATCAAACACAAAAGCTACCCGCTCTGATACCACTTGTAAGTTCGTTTAGACCCCTTAAACCCAACAGATTAACCTAGTGAATTAGCCAAGTGATTAACTTAGGTAATTTAATTAAACTAGGTTAACACAAATAAATATAAAAACAATAAAGCAGCGGAAAATAATCAACACAAAGATATGATGACCCAGGAAACCACACCGGTAAAAACCTGGGGAGGATTTGACCTAGCTATCCTCAAGGTAAACTGAATCCACTATGAAAGAATTGAAGTTTACACAATAGACTTAGACCACTAACGTCATATTGCTACCTGCCTGTAGGAAACTTACTACCATGACCCCATGATAGCTCCGAGATCCACGGACTCCTTCTTTCCGGAATTCTTTAGCAAATCCACAAGCGCACCTGCTTGTATATCTTTGTGCTCTTTGATTCTGCAACTGTAACGATCTACACAACTCTTGACATAAATCTCAAGTTTGTAAACCCTAAGTGTATGTGAAGGTAAACACCTCTAGATCTCACAGAGAGATTCACAAAACACAGCAAAACAGAACTCTACAGAACTCTGAAAACGTGGCTAGGGTTTTCCCTTTTATACTTAGGGCAAACATAAAACCCTATACATTAAAACGGGCTTGGGCTGAGTTGGAAAATTCTGCAGAAAAACGTTCTGTGCGATTTTCGATCGATCGAGTCTAATTTTCGATCGATCGAGTCTCACAGAAAGTTACAAGTAATTCTGCATAAAAACTCGATTCCAACTTTACAATAAACCACATACTTTGAGCAAGTCTAACACACGACTCAACATTGTTTTGATCATGGTTTGCCAACATACAAAATGAAGTTCTAAATACATTAGATCCTAGTCTTTAGAACCTAACAGAATCTTAAGCTGTTAAGAAGCAACATGTTCATAAAATGAGTGTAGTTGAAATGAAAATGTCAAGTAGATGAGTGGAAATACAAGGAACAATATGATTCAAAATGAGAAAATTCACTTAAAGGTTGGAGTTTCCCTAATTGACGAAAAGATGAGAGAGTTGTTTGAGATGGTTTATTTATGTTTAGAAGCGAGCGATCAATGGACTCGTGGGAAAACTTGAGTTGATTTAAGTTGCGGGAAAGGAAAAAGGTCGAGTAAGACCAAAAATAATATTAATATAAGTAATGAGAAATGATATGTTAATTAAGGAAGTATCATAGAGTATGATTTTAGATAGAATAAGATAACAGAAAAAAAAAATGTGGCTGACTTTGACTAGTCTATTGAGGATCCATGGTCAATTCCGAATTTTTGGGACATAGACTTGGTTGTTGTTATTGTATGTATAAATCAACTTTGAGCCTTTGATGCAATGCTTTGATGGATTTTATCTTTGAAGGTAATACTAGTGATTCCTTCAAATTGTTTAATGGCTTTTAACCTAGAAGTTTAGAGAAGTTTAACGCTCTTGTTGTCTATTGTATAGGTTGAGGATGTAGTTCGAGCTGCGAAGAGAACATGCTATAGATCAGTTTGAATGGCTTCAACTGCTAGAATGAAGTTAGAGATCATTTTTGTAGAGCGGTGATAGTTACATACTGTGTTTTCAAAACACAATTTCACAGGCCATGTACGGCAATGTGTAACAAGCTGTGTGCAATAATAATTAGCGCTTTTTGTATTTTTGTTTTTGGGTACATACAACTGAGAAGGTGATATTTTAAGAAGGTAGAACTTTCAAGACATTGCCTTGTGTTGATAAAAATTTGTGGGTTTCTTAATGATTAGAGTCACACTTACTAAAAATTATGTAGTACTCTCGGAATATAACAGTATGGTTCTCTCTCCTCTCATGTGAATGGTGGTGGGTCTTACTATGAATTTAATTAGTGGAATCCATCATTCATATGATAAGAGAACGTACCACTAAGTATTATTTTGTTATACTCTTCAAGCATGCAGAATTTCAATACTATTAAATATCAATAATTATCTCGTGTAAAATTTTTAAATTTCGAGTTTTTTGTATTTTAAAGTGTAAGTTGCAAAGTATACCCCTAAAGTTTGAGGTTACTTAGATTTAACATCCTGGAGTTTGAAAATCTTGATTTTACATGTTGAAGTTTACTTCTGTTAGCAAAAGTAACCCCACCTATGTGGCAAAAAAAATTATATATCAGACTCTAGCATGTCACTTAACGGCCATGTACGCGAGTCCATTAACGGAGTGATTGCTTTTGCTAACAGAGGTAAATTTCAAGGTGCAAAATTCAAGTAACCCCAAACTTTATGGGTATACTTTACAATTTAACCTTAATTATTTTTGAAGTTGTTCAATGTCATTTTTGGCATTTGTAAATCAAATACAGAGGTGGTCAAGAAGAATTTTAAATGCGTGCAAATGATAGAAAGAATCCGATAATTTCATACATAGTTAATTTACATTGATATATTTAGAAATTTAGTTTTTACTTATTGCACCTTATAGCTTTCTCGTCTATGTAGTACGAAGTTTTCATGATGCAATACTTTGAATTATTTAAATTTATGAAAATTTTTAATTAAAATTTATCGATTAATCCATCATAACTTAACCCTAATCTTGAAATGTGTTTGCTCCATTGGTGTTAGGAAATGGACGGTTTTTAGGTTAATTTTTTAGTGGATTTTTTTTTTTATTTCTACTTTAGGTTGATGAATTTTTATATTATTTGGAATTCTACTTTGGATTAATGTGATTAAGTTGTTATCTTTTTATTCTCTTTGATTTCATAGATGTTATACTATTGAATTATAAAAATAGTATATTAAAATATAATGTTATTATGTTAAATCTCTTATTACTCTCTCTCTCTCTCTCTCTCTCTCTCTCTCTCTCCTTTATATTGATGAATCATTGTGATTTTTAAAACTCTATTTTGAGTTCGTGCGTTTTGGTATTGTACTTTTTAGTTTTCCATTATAAGTAGTATATATATCTCTCTCTCTCTTATTGTTTTGGTTTGATTTTTGTTTGAGTTAATATTTGATTATTTTAAAAATAAGAATTTGAGTTTATATCATGACACAATCTTTTCTATGCTAATTACATATAGGCATTTGGTCCATTTCGGCCTATTTTAGTCTACTTCATCTATTTGGTATGGTTCGGTCTACTTCAGTCCACTTTGGTCCAATTTGTTCTACTTTGGTCAATTCAGTCTAGTTCGGTCTATTCAGTTTAGTTCGGTCGATTTGGTTCAGTTTAGTCCATTTTAGTCCATTCAGTTTAGTTCGGTCAATTAGGTCCTACGCAGTCCACTTTGGTCCATTCCCTCCATTCAATCCACTTTGGTCTAATTTGGTCCACTCAGGTCACTTAGGTCTATATTGTTCCACTTCGGTCTATTTGCTCATTTGGTCTATTTCAGATGACTTCGGTCTAATTTTGGTGTACCTACTTAAGAATGAGAAAATACAAATTTGGATTGAGAATACTATTAATTATTTGAGTAATATAAATTGTAATTGTACGATAAATTTTGGTTATAATAATTTCCTTAAAATAATGAGAATTTGAATAATAACTTTGAAACTTCAAAATTTTAATTATACCAAAAGACACTAGGAAAATATAATGCATAATAACAATAGTTAGAAGAATGTGGACAATTTAAAAAAAGAATAATTTCAATCAAAAACATAAAAAAAAAAATTATATATTTGTAAAAATAGAGTGATGAAAATTGCTTTTTGAAATTGTTTAATTTTTAGGGAGAACAAATTGTGTACAATAAAATTTAGAGAATAAATTATAAATATTCAATATAAGTTTGTTATTAGTTTGATTATCATAATAATCTCTTTTAAGAGAATGAAGAATTTGAATAATTTATTTTTAAAAAATTATACATATATATATATATATATATATATATATATTTTGCTTGAAAGTATAATCAATCTCATGCAATTCATTTAAAAGTATGACTTTAAAACAATTGAATAACTACTCTAAAGATTAGATTTGTATATTTATAGCATTTATGTTTAGAAAGACTTTCATTTAAATTTAGCTGGACCGAAGTGGATTGAAATGCTAAGTTAATGTGGCCCAATAAAAGTGTAGCAATAATAAATGTTATGCTTAAAATTTTAGATATTACGAGTTTGAGATTTATATATTTTTTTTATAAATTTAGATTTAGAATAGGTGCTCTCAATCCAAACATGTCTTTTCCATGTATGTAAATACACAAAAATAGACTGAAGTTAACCAAAATGGACTAAAGTGAAGACAAATGGACCGAATGGCAAAAAGGTAGACCAAATTGGACCGAGTAGGACTGAAGTGGACCGAGGTGAACCGAATAAGAATGAATGGACAGATTAGGATGAACCGAACCATATATGTATTCTTTCTTTTGAAAGCAAGGAATACATATCAAGAGTTTTCAAAGGATTCTTGGCCAATTTTACAATTAAAACTTAATTCTAGAGAGTAGACAAGAAATAAATTTGATATAAAAATGAACAAAACTTTATTAGAATGTACACTTTGACCACAACGCCATATAACAATAATTTTGTTGAAATATACACTTAGTTAACAAGAAACAAATCTTCCCATCATCATAAATTCATAATACACAATTCCCACAAAAGAAAAAAAAGGTCTTGTAAGCTTCAAGATTAGGTTCTTCAACAATTTTAAATGGCATGGCCTGCTCATTAAGTTCCGGCTGGTGTGCCTCCTGCTTCTTAACTGTACATTACAAATGTAATTATCAGTTTATAACTAAGCCACAAATCACATGCATATACATAAGCAAAGTAAACCTTTTAAATTTAAAGTAGCCTACATAACCTCTCTGGCTTTCAATGTTCCAATCTAAAAGCATTGTTTATTTATTTTTAACTTTTACATATATTTAACAAATCTTGGAATTACAACTTCCCCCACCCCTCCATAGGTTTTGCTAGCATAAATATTTCTAGTTCTTAAAGAGATTTGTTGTTCTACTATTGACAGAGAGCCCCTTTTACTTCCACCCATGTAGTCAAAATGGAATTTCACAAGCATGTTGTTCATGTCTACAAGAATCTAGGGAAACAAAAATCCCAATGTGGCCAACAACTTTATTTTAACCATTGGAAAATCCTTTTAACACCAAAACCAAAATTTTGATTTCCATCTCTTTGTGGGTGCATTTCGCACAAATTATCTAGAAACTCTTTGACGTATACTACTCCATGCTCAAGAGAAAAAAAAAAAAAAAAGGCCATATACGTAGCAGTTAGCTAACTGAAAAGAAGTTTGTATTTCATTTCCTAGGCTATGCAGTCATGAAAAGTGTAAAATCCAAAGAAAACAAAGGAAACAAGAACAAGACAGAGGTATTAGTAAAATGTTCTTGTTGCTCTCACTGTTGCACAATACAGAAAAAATAGAGAAAATCTCAAACACATGAACATTAAATTAATTTTTATGAGCTAATGAATCACTGAGAGGTAAAAAAGTGTCTAACATTTGACCGTGCACAAGGTGCTAGTCATCTTTAACTTTTCTCTGCAACTAAAGGAAACCCAAATGCAAGAATGTAAGGACAAAATATTTGTGCACATTACCAACAAAAAAATATACTAGCTAATAACAGGGGAATTCAAACAGAAAGACCAATAGAAGATAATAGAACTCTATAAAAGAAAATAAACAAGTATGCACATATCCAACAGAAATATGAATATCTAATAAACAAATGAAGTCTGTTGAGGGTTTAGCTTGGGTAAAGCCATAAGATCATTATCATTACTAATTATGTAAGTTTGTTGAGGGTTTAGCTTAGGAACTTCGATCTTAAGAACTCAGCTAAGGAACCAAAATTAAAAGTGAAATACACAGTAGATCATATAGTCCAAATGTTTATGAGATGCATTTAATTTGAGATGACTAATTTCCTAAATGTGCGAGAGACAGAATTTGATTGAAATTTCTGCTTGCCTCTTATTCATTCCTTGCTACATATAAATACACTTCTGATAACAATAACAACCAACAAGAAAAAGGCTAGTATCAAGTAGCAAACAGCTCATAAACTTAAATATCAAAAAGGGTGCGTGTGTGTTTATGGTTAATCGCAAAAGAATTCTGCAATCATCTGCATCAGTGTATAAACTGGCATTTTATAGTTCACCGCCTAGAGCCTAGGAAGGAGCAATTAATAATATATGGCAGCATGATCTGGTGCAATTCATTCTCATTTTAAGGATGAGCAGATCACTTGCAAGATAGGAAGAAAAGTAAGCATGTATATGTATGGCAAACATCTCATCATTGAGTATGCCATTGAAGTGTCAATAAAAGATATCTTAAAAGTGGCTTCCGTTAATTGTTAGATTGATAAAAAAGATAAGAAAATTGTAGAGAGTGATCCAACCTGCCTAATGTTCCAACTTATGCTTATATCAAACAAAGATTCATAAAAAAATTTTCCACACGTGAACATGTAAGCACACACAACCCCAAAATTTATTTTTGTAAGAACTTATTCTCTGCTGTATTTAGAGTGCACTTATATATTTCACTTTGTTTACTTCGGTAGTTCCCACCATAATGCTAATAATATATTTATCAATTTAGCAGTTTTGCACTCAGCCAAAAGAGGTGGTGAAGCGATTTTTTCTATTTCCTTCTAATCAACTACATCTTAATCCGAATTAGCAAGGTTTAAAATCTTTGTAAAGAATCAAAATAGCAAACCAAATATACAACTATATAAAATCAATATTTCAAGGATTCCAATCTTTAAGTACTTACAAGTGAGCAACTTCTGTTGTCTTCTTCCTCCCAAACACATAGCTCGCCAGAAAATCCTCCATTCCTACATCACAGCAATTAAGCAATTAAGATTAAAGAAATTAACATTCAAGTTTAAAGCAATTAAGCTTCATTTTACGAAAAGTTATCAAATTTACAACAAAAGCCCAAATTTTTCTATATTTAGTTTTCTTGAAGCAAAAATTGAATTTTTAGCATAAAACCCAAATGGCCAACCACTACTGATACTCTGTTTTGTTAGGTAGGACAAAGAAAATTAAAATAGAGTAATTTTTATCATATGGGACACTTCAAAAATTAACGATTCCACTTAATTAGACTCCAAAAACTTCATTGCCCATTTGAAATTCTTCTTCACTACCATTAAATTATCTTATACATAACGATTCTCAAAAAAAAAAAAAAAAAAAAAAATCTTATACATAACAAACACGCACACAAATATATAGGAAGTGAAAGAGTGAAAAGGGGTACCAGAAAAAGGAGGACAGATACAATGGCCAAGTATTGTCGGAACCACCGATCCGGCCAGTGGCTTCGATGCTTCAGAGAGACCTTCACTCCATGAGAGTTGGGACTTGGGACAGCTTCAAACACGAGAAAGAGGGAAAGGAAGTTTTTTTGTTGAAGAGCGAGATGGGTCTTCTTCGTCGGCGTTGGAATCGGACTAGCTTGAAGCTTCGTCGGAGCTTCGGAAGAATAGCAACTCTACTGGGTTCTCGAAGCTATGGAGGTTCAGAGAATTGGTTCATCGAAGTAATAGTGATGGCAAAGAGAGAGGCTTGGCCTTGTGTGGACTGGTACCGGCCAGCTGTGACTATGGATTGAAGGAGAGGCAGCTGCGCAGGGGAGAGAGAGAGAGAAAAAAAAAAGATTTAAGCCACGTGTGCATATATATATATATATATATATCCTTTACTGCAATAGATTGTGATTTCAGTTTTTTTTTTTTTTTTTTTTTTGGGTAATATGTTTGGTGTTGTTTTTCTGTGAAAGACGCATGAGTTTTCAAATTTTTGTGTGTGAGACGCTTGGCTAAGGGTATTTTGGTCTCTTTGTTCTTTTTTTTTTTTATAAAGCTGACCCACATCTGATAAAAAGGCACAAAAAGCTGTACAAAACACTGTAAAAAAGCTGGGTAAACTCGAGAGAAAGTAGAGGATGGAAAATAGAGGATGGAAAACAGGGTGGAAAATGCTGTTTTCTACTGTTCGTTTGGGGAAGGAAAATAGGGAGGATGGAAAACTCGAGAGAAAGTTTTCTCTCCTGGCCCACTTTTTTTTTCCTTCCAAATCGAAAGGAAAATCTGGAGAGAAAAGTTGTATAGCAGCACTTTTACAAAAATACCATTTTTCTACCTATTTTTTTCAACATTTTTTTTTCTTCTTTTTTTTTTTTTTTCTTTCAACGTTGACCTAAAATTTTTTTTTTTTTTTACTGAACAACGTTGTTCAGTTCAGTGAACAACGTTGTTCTTTCTTTCTTTTCTTTTTTTTTGTTTCTTTTTTTTCCACTGAACAACGTAATGAACAACGTTGTTCTTTCATTTTTTTTTTCTTTTTTTTCCACTGAACAACGTAGTGAACAACGTTGCTCTTTCATTCTTTTTTTTTTTTTTTTTTTTTTTTTTTTTTTTCACTGAACAACGTTGTTCAGTTCTTTCTTTCTTTCTTTCTTTTTTTTTTTTTCACTGAACAACGTTGTTCAGTGAACAACGTTGTTCTACGTTGGCCTTTTTTTTTTTTTTTTTCAACATTACTGAACAATGATGTTTTTTTTTTCTTTTCAACTTTATATATATGATGTGATAAATTTTATATTATTTAATGATTAAAAATAAATATGTTTCTTACATATTATGTAACAAGGGTATAGTAGTCAATTTATATAAATTACATTTTCCATCCTTTCCTTTTTCTCTCCAACCGAACACAAGGGTTTTCCATCCTCCCACTTTTCCACTCTCCCAACCGAACACACAAGAGGAAAAACTAAATATTTTCCATCCTCCCACTTTTCCATCCTCTCACAATTTTCCATCCTCTCACTTTTCCACTCCTCCAACCGAACAGACCCTAAGACAACCCTATATACATTCTCTACTGCCACTATCAAAACCTAGGATATTTATAATCGTTTAGGGTCAATCTCAAAAATAAAAAAATAATCATTTAGGGTCAAAAGCACCGCCTAGACCATCTTTTATAGTTCTACACGTGTGCTTTTTTCTTTTTCTTTTTTCCTTTCCTCTTGCCACTGCCACCTCCAGCTCTCTTTCGGCATGAGGACAAATTACACAAATCAAGCTCTAGCACAAGTTTTTATTGAAATACTATTCTTATAAACAAATAATAATATATGGGTCCGATTAAACAAATCCGTTTTTTAAAAAAACAAAATTTCAGAAATTAAAAAAATTTTCAAAACTTTTTTTAACTTTTGATAAATTTTTTTTAAAAAAATAGTATACTATGTGTCCTTAAGGCACACATTAATAAAATCCATAATAAATTAGAAAGAAGTTGAAGATCCTTTTTTTTTTGTCAAGCATTTTTTTATTATCAATAAGATACAATTCCTTTAAGAAAATTACATAGGACAGACCTATGCGGCCATGGCTAAATAAAGTCTCACTGTTGACCAAAATACTAACATAAGAATATATTCTAATACTACATAAAGTCTAAATTTGACAAAAGAACAAGATTTTTTGAGCTTTTCCTTTAAAGGTGTAGTCAATCTTTCTCTACTTCAATTTTTTGGATAGTCTCCTCTCTCTATATAGTTAAGGTTTCAACTTTATTTTCTAAAAACTCCCTTCTAATTATAAATTATAAAATTGAACTCAGAAAAGATTTACTTAAATACCTTTTTATATATATATATATATATTATTTGGATATTACACTTTATAGTGCAGACTTTTTTTTTTTTTTTTTTCCCTTAAAAAGGCGTAGATTCAACAAAGAAGGAGAGATGCGGGGGATTCTGAGGCAAAGAGTAGGCTCCTATGTATGTTCAACATTTTGATATTAGCTTCTAAATACAATTCTAACGATATATTTGTTTCATTTTCGTTTTAATTCCTTGTTATTTTTTGGTTTTTGTGTCTAAGAATCTGATGCAGCCATTACAAAGGATACGATCTCTAGTAGTAAATTCATCAAGATGTTACTCTCATGCAGCTAAACAGGTAGGTACTATTCAACTGGGCTAGCTAAACATGTTAATTGTGGGTTTTGAAAGATGCATGTTTGCATGAGTTTTGTTCTATCACCAATGTTTTTTTTTTCTTCTTAATATTATTAATTTCTCTCTTTACAAGAATTATAGTAGGAAACTCAACTATAATTTATACGGTCATAACATCTATTTTGCTGTCTGTTAGAGTTATTATAGATGCGTGATGGTCATAACATCTATTTTGTTGTCGGTATAATGGTATGTATGACGTAGGACAACCACCAAAAACAATAGAACAAGAGGCAAAACCCTAGGAGTCAGCACCTAAGGGTTGCTTGGAGTCAGCACCAAGCGTAAAAGAAAACTCAATAATTTTATTATTTCAAAACTGTCTTACAATAATCAGAAAAAGGTGCTTAAATAGCTAAAAATAAAGTGCATAAAGAAACCCTAAGCATTAAATGTTTGGGCTTGCTTAGTCTCAAGCCCAATAACTAATAGGCTCCATTTATAAGGCCACAGGTTGGGCCGTCTTCTTTTTGGTCTTCCTCCCATACATGCGTATAATTGGAGGCCTATACCTCGTGTCCGCACCAACTCCCCCGGGGTGAGAAGAACTCGACCCTGTCGAGTGGAAATCTGAAGAGCTCTGATAGTACTCCAGCAAGTCAGGATCCAGTCGTTGTAGCTCATCTCGAGTAATCCATGTGCAATCAGAATCTGGTCGCCCTCGCCACCGAACTAGGAAACGGTGAACTCCTCCATCCCTGGTAGAAACAATCTGCTCATCTAAAATAGCATCAATAGATTCTTTATGTGCATAAGGTAGATTTAAAGGTAAAGGGGTAGGAATAGGGGTATCAATAGAATCAAGCAAAGGCTCATCAAAAGGAGTATCAGGAATAGCCATGGGGCTGTTATAAGCAACTAGATCCTCAATATTAAAGGAGGAGCTAATACCATTATCATGAGGAAGGTCAATGACATATGCATTTGGACCCATTCGTTTCAATACCTTGAATGGACCGGCACTACGAGCCTGCAATTTCTTAACGGTCCCAGAGGGAAACCGCTCAGGTCGAATCCGAATCATGACATAATCCCCTACCTGAAACTCTGCATGACGCCGATGAGTATCAGCATGAATTTTATATTGAGAATTACTTGCCTGAATTTTTTTGCGAACCTCATTATGCAAATCATGAATATGTCGTGCAAATGTCTCAGCAGATTCAGAAATCCTAACATGTGGGGACATGGGCAAAAGATCTAAGGGCTTTCTAGGCGTATATCCATGCACAACCTCAAAAGGACTAGCACCTATAGACCTATTGACAGAGCTATTATATGCAAGCTGAGCTACAGGAAGAATTGAATCCCAGTTCCGATTGGCTTCACCCACTAGGCACCGAAGGAGGCTGCCTAGACTATGGTTAACTACCTCAGTTTGACCATCAGTTTGAGGATGAAATGCCGTGGAAAATTTCAATTTGGTGCCCACTAAATGCCACAAGGTCTTCCAAAAATAACTCATGAAGCGAACATCCCTATCAGACACTATGGTTTTGGGGAGGCCATAAAGCTTGACAATCTCATCAAAGTAGAGCTTTGCAATCTTAGAAGCATTAGAGGTCTTAGAACATGGTAGGAAATGAGCCATCTTAGAGAAGCGGTCAACAACCACTAGGATAGAGTCAT
This sequence comes from Lithocarpus polystachyus, assembly GCA_033629205.1. NCBI lineage: Eukaryota > Viridiplantae > Streptophyta > Magnoliopsida > Fagales > Fagaceae > Lithocarpus > Lithocarpus polystachyus. Next base: position 2,130,087 of record CM066171.1, on the reverse strand, counting down.
GCTTCCTAAAGGTGCGGGGTAAACCTAATACAAAGTCCATACTCACATCTTGCCACGGGCGATCTGGCACAGGGAGAGGTGTGTACAGGCCAGTGTTTTGCTTGCGATGCTTGGCTAGTTGACATGTACGACACTGACCAACTATCTTGGCAACGCCCCTCTTAAGACCAGGCCAATAGAATTGACGTTCCACTTCCTCAATTGTTTTATCCCTACCGAAATGACCTGCAAGGCCTCCTGCATGTACCTCCCAAACTAGGAAATCTCTCACGGAAGACCGAGGGATACATAACTTGTTGGCCTTAAACAAGTAACCATCTCGAAGGATATAATCATCTAGGACAGGCTGTGAGGCATTACTTAGGTTAGTGTAGAGTTCCCCAAAGTCGGGACATGACTCATAGTCATCCTTAAGTCGTTCAAACCCAGTAACCTTAACACTCATGATTGATAGCAAAGACACCTTTCGACTTAGGGCATCAGCAGCCTTATTCTCAACTCCCGCCCTATGTTTCACTACAAAGTAGTAGCGTTGCAGAAATTCAACCCAACTACCGTGCCTAAAGTTCAGCTTCTTTTGGGAATGGAGATAGCGCAGAGCTTCATGATCAGAGTAGATAATGAATTCTCGAGACAACAGGTAATGGCGCCAATGCCAAAGAACTCGAATAATGGCATAAAACTCTTTGTCATATGTGGAGTACTTTTGTTTGGCATCATTCAATTTCTCACTGAAATAAGCAATTGGGTGGCGCTCTTGACTAAGTACTCCCCCTATACCTATACCTGAGGCATCACATTCCACTTCAAAAGGCTTGGTAAAATCAGGGAGACGCATGACAGGTGCCTCAGTCATCTTTTGCTTTATCTCATTGAAAGCCTTAGTAGCAGCTTTAGACCAAACAAACTCCCCTTGTTTCATGCAGTCAGTGATGGGGGACATAATGGTACTAAACCCCTTGATGAATCGGCGATAAAAGGAAGCAAGCCCATGAAAGCTTCGAATTTCATGGATATTTTTGGGCTCAGGCCAATCCAAAATCGCTTGAACCTTTTGGGGGTCGGCAGAAACTCCCTCAGAGGATACTATGAAGCCTAGGAAGACGACTTTACCGGTGAAGAAAGAGCACTTCTTGAGGTTACCATACAAACTCTCCTTCCTAAGGGCGGTACAAACTTGAGTTAGGTGGTCTAAGTGCTGCTCTCTAGACTTACTATAGATGAGAATGTCATCAAAGTACACAACCAAGAACTTCCCCATAAAGGGCTTGAGTACTTGAGTCATCACTCTCATAAAGGTACTAGGAGCGTTGGACAATCCAAAAGGCATGACCATCCATTCATATAAACCATCCTTTGTCTTGAAAGCAGTTTTCCATTCATCACCAGAACGAACCCTAATTTGATGATAGCCGCTTTTCAGGTCTATCTTGGAGAAGATTGTAGCTCCAGCCATCATATCTAACATGTCATCCAATCGAGGGATAGGAAAACGATATTTTACAGTGATCTTGTTGATGGCACGACTATCAACACACATCCTCCAAGTCCCATCTTTCTTTGGGGTTAAGAGTGCAGGGACTGCACAAGGACTCATGCTTTCACGAACAAAACCCTTCCTAAGTAGTTCTTCTACTTGCCTTTGCAACTCGGCATGCTCTGCAGGGCTCATCCTATAGTGAGGCAAGTTAGGTAGGGTCGCTCCGGGCACAAAATCTATGGCGTGTTGTATGTCACGCATGGGCGGTAAAGGATCAGGGAGTTCCTCAGGAAAAACATCCTTAAATTCTTGGAGCACTAACTTCACTTCTTCAGGTTGCTCCTCACGGGTCTCTTCGTGAAGCTCCCTAGCAAATAAGACAAACACGATAGATTCTTGAACTGCTACCCTTTCAAATGCCTTTGGGCTTATGATGTTCAGACCTTTCGCCTTTGGTGCTTCCGTCTTCTTGCTCATGTCAATTGGCTTGGGTTTCAAGGGATTGAGCACAATCTTCTTACCCTCAAACATAAATGAGCAAGAATTGGATCGCCCATGAAGGGTGACATCCAAATCATAAAGCCAAGGTCTACCCAAGATGATATGCCCTACATCCATGGGAATTACGTCACACCATATTTCAGCCTTGTAGGTGAGGAATTGAAGTGGGACAACACACCTTTCTTTTATGGATATGGAGGAGGTATCCACCCAAGAAACTTTATATGGGTTAGGGTGTGGGGTCAATTTCAAACCTAGGCGGGAAACAACATTAGAGGACACTGCATTAATGCAACTCCCACTATCTATGATAACCTTGCAAGTCTTGTCGCCACACTTAGTGTAAGTTTGGAAGATGGCACTCCTTCGCCAATCATCAGTGTCCCTCTGCTCTGCTAAAGCACACCTCACAACATTCACTCTTGGGACACCAAAGTCCTTGAAGTCATCAGCCTGGGGAGAGATGGCTATAATGCATGTGAGATACCTAGGATCATCTTCCCATTCTGCCTCAACATCCTGGGTTTCTTCAACATTTGGATCATACACCAACTCCTCAACATCTCCTACCTTTTCATCGTCCTCTTGGATGACAAGGGTCCTAGAGGGACATCTAGCTGCGATGTGTCCAATCCCGTTGCATTTGAAGCATTGGAGTCGAGAGCCTAACCTTGAAGGTTCATTGATCACGCCTTTTCCCTTGTCCTCTTTATCTATTGGAATACTATTGGGATTGACCTTAGGGGGTAAGGCAAGTCTAGATTTGCTACTAAGAGGTTGAGAGTTGGGAGGAACATTCCGGAGCTCAGAACGTCGCCAGAAGATAGATTTAGACGCTAACTCACAGTTCCTAGCAAGGTTATATGCTTCTACTAAGTTAGTGACTCCTCGGGTGATAAGCTCACCCAATAGGTTAGCATTTAAACCTTTCTTGAACCTATTGAGCGTGACAACCTCTTCCTCGGCTATTCGAATTCGCCTCTTGAACTCCTTGAACTTCTCTATATATTCAGTCACGGGAGCAGTGCCTTGCTTTAGGCGATCCCATTCCTCGAGGAGGGAGCTCCTATAAGTTGGAGGAAGATAATTCCTCGAGAGTGCATCCTTCATCTCAAGCCACTCAGTAATGGGGGGCTCACGTCGTTGCCTAAGGGTTTCCTCAAGGTCCTCCCAAAAAAGGTCAGCTCTTCCAATTAACTTCATCCTGGCATACCTCACTTTCTTATTCTCTGCCCAATGGTAATAGTCAAAGAATTTCTCCATTTGACGTAACCAATCAGTGAAAATCCATGGGTCAAGGCAGCCATCAAAGGTGGGTGCTTCTATCTTGTCCTTGAACATCCTATCATCATAATCTCTAGGGCCATTGTGAATATAGTGGTCATGTTCAAGGTTTGGAGCCCTATTAAAGTAACCATGATTATTTTGCCGAAGCATGTTATCTCCTTCATGGTTAGCAGTCTCTCTCTGAGATGTTTCAATTTGCTCTATCCTATCCAGTAAATTACGGACACTCTTTGCTAAGTCTTCTACGGTTTGCTCTAAGGAGGGCCTAGGCTCGGAAGTGGACTGACGTTCAGAGTTTGACATGATGCGACCACTACGTAGATGCATGCAACACTATTTATGAATGCAGTTGAGATTCCCAAAAATTTCCAAATAATCAATTCCCAATATAAAAATTAAGGTCAAGCAAGAGAGCATGTAGAGACTAGATCAATGATTCAAAGGAATAAATTGCAGTCAAGTAGTAACAGTGTTCGCAATATTGAGAGATAGCCCAAATAAAAGTCAAATTCCAATAAGCTCCACAATTAATAATGAGAATCAAGTATTTCGAAAAAATTGGTTTTTTTTTTTTTTCAAGTATTCCAATAAGATCCATACGGTGGTGTTGTATGGATCGGAAGTTTGCTCTGATACCAAAACTGACGTAGGACAACCACCAAAAACAATAGAACAAGAGGCAAAACCCTAGGAGTCAGCACCTAAGGGTTGCTTGGAGTCAGCACCAAGCGTAAAAGAAAACTCAATAATTTTATTATTTCAAAACTGTCTTACAATAATCAGAAAAAGGTGCTTAAATAGCTAAAAATAAAGTGCATAAAGAAACCCTAAGCATTAAATGTTTGGGCTTGCTTAGTCTCAAGCCCAATAACTAATAGGCTCCATTTATAAGGCCACAGGTTGGGCCGTTTTCTTTTTGGTCTTCCTCCCATACATGCGTATAATTGGAGGCCTATACCTCGTGTCCGCACCAATGTATGTATGTATGTATGTATGTTAGAGTTAGTATACGCATGCAATCGTCTGATGGTTAAGTAGCACATCAGGTGGTAGTCACAAGAGTGAGTGATTGTATCAACATTGTTGGACCAACACGTTAACATTGATTTATGGGATAATCATATGAGCTGCTATTTGTTTCTACTTTTTCTATCTGATACAAGTGACTTTCTTCTGTAACTGCAATTTTAGATTAATACAAGAATGTTTTTCAGCTGGAATTATTGGTAATTAGTGAGTGGATTTATCATTTTAGCTCTTTGCATGAGTTTAATATTCTCTTTAGCAGTATGTAATTGATATTTCTATTGTCCTCAGTAATTTTAGAGCTCATCATATCCATCTGTTCCCAATATAATGACATAAATAATTGTTCTATTCTCTAGAAATTAACTACCAACATGTGCTTTTCTTTTTCATTGTCTCAGTAACTAAATTTTTTAAAATAAATTTTTGCAGATGACAGTGCATGAAGCCCTTAATTCTGCACTCGATGAAGAAATGTCAGCAGATCCTTATGTTTTTCTGATGGGCGAAGAGGTATTGATGGAAAGACAGACATATTTTTCTATGCTTGTTGATCTGTTATTTATTTAGTTTTTTTAATCACTTTTGATTTTTTTTCCATATTTGTTTGTTTTCTCGTTTGTATTGCAGGTTGGGGAAAGTCAAGGTGCATTCGAGGTCAGAGACGCATTGTAATATGAAAAGAATAACATCTTCCATCTTGAAAGAGTACTTATGTTCCAACCTCCATTTTTTATATCAGATTTCAATAGGGCTTTTGAAGAAGTATGGTCCTGGGAGAGTTTTTGATACTCCAATTACAGAGGTTGTTCCTTACACTTGAAAATTTTTTAGGATACATCTTTTTCCAGTACTTGTTTAATTTTCCATCTTCTCTGGACTTTGTCCATTTATGCGCTTGAAGGTTTTTCTCATTCCATGCTGTATTCTTTTTTCACCCACGACTTTTTGCATAATTTGTAGGCTGGCTTCACTGGAATTGGAGTTGGTGCAGCTTACCATGGTCTTAAACCTATTGTAGAGTTTATGACATTTAACTTCTCCATGCAGGTAGAAGCTGCTCTCCTTTGAAAATATTTTATTATTTCATTATGTTAAAGATATTTAGGTGATGCAGGATTCGAATTGTGTGCATGCTAAATGTTGATAGAATTCTTCAGGATTCTGTTGGATTTGAACATGTTTGTTTTCATTTTATTGTTAATTAGAGTTCAACATGTTCATTGTCATTTTTACCGTTAGATAATTCTGATACCATTCTATGTTATATTTGAAGACAACATCTGCAATATCTAAAATGACCAATGCACTTGTCATTGAATATCTAACAGTGTTGCCCTTCTTCTAATTTTGCATATGTTATTGGGCTAAAGCTGAGGTCATAATCAATGTTGCAATGCAATTAAATCAGTGTTAAAACATACCCCTCCAAGAATATACATGAAGCATAGCTAGAAGTGTGGTTAAAGATTTTAGAATTGCACTTGTTCAAATATTTCTATTTTAATTCAATTTTCTTATTTCTGCAGGCAATTGACCATATTATTAATTCTGCTGCCAAAATGAATCATATGTCTGCCGGTCAAATATCAGTACCTATTGTTTTCAGAGGACCAAATGGTGCTATTGCTGGAGCTGGTGCGCAGCATTCTCATGTAATGCCCATATTCCTGTAGTTTTGCTGTCAATCCATGATTAGTTCCTTTGAAGCCTTTATCTGAAGGCTATTAAAATTGCTCTTCATTGAATCCTAAAAGTCATGGTCAGTTCTTGTGTCTACAAGTGTATTTTGTTGTAAAATAGGTGAAGCTCAAATTACCAAGATTGATTGTGGAAATATTTTAGGAATAAGAAAGATTTCCAAAAAAATTTAGGAATGATTAAAACCAACTCAAGCAAGTTACCATGCACACTACTCCAAGCAAAGACAAATTTTATTCCTATAGTGCCATGCATGGAACCAAAGGCAAAGCATGACTTGAATAAATACAAGCCATATGTCAACATATTCATTACCCTAATCCAAGGTAGCTTGATTCAGTATGTGGAGCAAGATCAATCTAAAACATTGAAAATGATATGCAGCTGAAGTATTGTCTTCTTGTCTATATGGTCAGAAAGGAAAAGACATTTATTTCTTGAAGGGAAAATAATTTATGTTATCAACACGTTTCTACACCTCTAACAACTTGTATATCTTAACCTAAGCTTTTAAAGAACTGTCATTCCTACAGGACACTGTTAATTAAAGCTTAAGTGAGTTTCATTATAAAATTTCAGGAACTATACTGGATTTTTTTTTCTTTTATACTTTAATGTACTAGGATTGTGCTCCTTTTTGGGTTGGTTAACAAAGTTGAACCAGAAAAGAAAAAAAAGAGTAGACAGTTCAGGATTTGATTGACCAAGTCCTACCCATCCTCTTTATGAGGGGGCATCCAGTGGAAGGATAGGGGAGTCAGAGAGCTACCGCCTTTCTATATTGCCATTTCATATCGGTTATTGTTTGAAATTATATGCTGTACAACAACCATAGCAGTATAGCACTAATGTGATAGAAGACTAATGTGCTCACCTTCATACTATTGCTTTGAGTAGAAGGCTCAGTTTGGGATTTTGTGCAGTGCTTCGCTGCATGGTATGCTTCATGTCCTGGTTTGAAGGTGTTGGCACCATACTCATCGGAAGATGCTCGGGGCCTGCTAAAAGCTGCCATTAGGGATCCTGACCCTGTTGTTTTCCTTGAAAATGAGTTTCTGTGAGTAGTTCACTGAAGAACTATAATTTTTTGAGTTGGGTTTTGTCAGTGATTCAAATTTTTTAGTCCTTGTTCTCAATTTTGAGTTGCAGTTACGAGGAGTCTTTTCCTGTTTCAGAAGAAGTTCTTGGTTCCAATTTTTTCCTGCCAATAGGAAAAGCTAAGGTTATTTCTGCCTTTATCTGCTTATTGATATTCATTTTCATCATAAGTAATAACTGATTTTTCTTTCTGAGGGTTTTTTTTTTTTTGGCTTAAAAGCTGCTTTCTTTTTTTTTTTCTTTTTTTTTTCATTATTAGTAAAATTGATTGTCCTCTCTTTTGTTTCTGTTGACAGATAGAGAGAGAAGGAAAGGATGTAACCATTACTGCTTTCTCAAGGATGGTTGGTTATGCTCTCAAGGTTTGTCATCTTTCTAGAAGCTTTGGTAGATTCATTGTTCTGGTTGACTGGAATATGCACTCTATAGAATTTTACATGCGGAATGGATGATTTATCTTTGGATATTTAAAAATAAAATGCATCCATTTTTGCTGGTACTGAATAATAGGATTTGGCTTGTCAATGTAATATTGTAATTATAAAAATTATTTTGTGGGCAAAAATTGGAATGGGTTAATTAATTTACAAGCAAAACTAAATTTTTTTGTCAATACATTATGTTAGGATGTGGCTATGACAGTAGTTAGAAGTAGTCACTTGACATGACTACCTAAAATTGGTAGACACAACTCAGAAGCCTTAACATGTATTTGGAACAGTAGGTCATATAATTGATTAGGTCTTTTTTCTTCTTCTTCTTATCTGCCTTCTCCTTGAAAATTCCTTGTTATTAAATTTCCTTCCTTAAGAATTAATATATCATATTTTGACCTGGAACTAACTCTGGTGGATAGGCAGCTGAGATTCTTGAGAAGGAAGGAATCAGTGCTGAGGTAACTCAAAAGCCCTTAATGTTCATTAATGGAATTTCACTACGGCCAATTGTTGTTTGAGATAAAATTTCTGAAAATGTAATACAGGTCATAAATCTGCGCTCTATACGTCCCCTTGACGGAGCCACAATAAATGCTTCTGTCAGGAAAACTAGCAGACTGGTAACTGTTGAAGACGGTTTTCCTCAACATGGTGTTGGTTCCGAGATCTGGTTACCTCCTCATCATAAAATATTTGCCATTTTTGTTCAGATTTCTCTCCTCTCCCCTAAGTATTTACTACCCATGTATGCGTCTCTTTATTTCTGCAGTACATCTGTGATTGAGGAGAGCTTTTCTTGTCTAGATGCACCAGTTGAGAGGATTACAGGAGCTGATGTTCCAGTGCCTTATAATGAGGATCTTGAGAGGAAGTCTCTTCCGCAGGTTTGTGTTAATGGATTCTCATTGTTTTGCATGATGATTTTCTTCTGTCCTTGCAAGTTGCAATACAGGAATTTATGTCTTTAAGTCCTCTGAATTTGAATTTGATGTCATCTTTACATGGGTGGAGCTTTTTTGAAGATTTAGAGCCACTTCTCTGGTTGTCAAATTATTTGAAAGGTATTATTTAGACCCCAATCATTTATGAAACGGATTATTTAGACCCCCGTGTGGTAGTTATGAACTTTACGCCACTAATCCAACAACCATTCCCAAACTTAAGCATGCCTAAACATGTTAAACGAAGGCTAGGCCCTAAAGCAAGCCTATATGCACAGGATGAATGCATGAGAAAATGTTTGTCGACAGACTTCAAAGTTGTTTTCAAGACAAGGTTCATTCCTAAATCAAATAGAAATATGAGCAAGGACCATGAAAAATACAATTAAACTTATGACATCATCATTTTGGCATTTTAGCAAACTGTTGGTGTGCTTAAACAAGAAAAGGTATGAATAAGTGTTAATGTGCACGAATTCAAGTCCACATACAACACCTAAAACCTAAATAAGGACAAATAGGAACGAAAACCGTGAATCAAAATGAAAAACTAAGCCTAATCATTAAGGATTGAAGAAACTCTCATAATTTTGAACCTTAGACTCGTAAAACTGAAGAAAATTGAACAAGGATTAAGGGGATTCAAGAGATTATCAATTGAAAATTTTATTTAGATCCAACTTATGTGTTTATATGCCCTTAGTTTTTTTTTTTTTTTTTCATAATTTTTTTTTTCTAAAATGATTTACTAATATATGCCGCATAGGCGCATACATTAGTAAAGCCCATAATATATAATACCTATAAGATCCATCCGGACAATGAAATGAAACTATGGTTAATATTTTTATTGTTAAATAACCCATACAAAGATAGCACATCCCTTCCAGAAAAAAAAAAAAAAGAAGGAGAAGAAGAAGATAGCATATCCATTTATTGATGTTAAAGATATATTAGCCACTATTGGGCTAATATATCTTTAACAATTGAGTTTATTTTTTTTTAATATATGAATAAGCTGAGTTATATTTTTTTTTTCATAATTAAAATTTCACATATAGTTCTCATGTAATGATTTTTTAAGCATCAAATCATTAATAGTTCTCATGTAATGATTTTTTTCATAATTAAAATTTCACTTATATATATAGTTCTCGTGTAATGATTTTTAGTGACAACTTGTGTCGGCTTTTGTTAAATTCATAAATGGTTAAATTAAAACAAATTTTAACCATATAGTAACCATTTGGGCATTTAAAAATCAAGAGTTTAATTTGAAAAAAATAATCCCAAGGTATGGATACTCAATTGTTTCCAAATTATATTTATTACGAACACCCATTTCTATTAAAAATAAATAAATTATTACATAAAGAATTTAAACTCTTAACAGTTTTGATAGGTAATAATATTTGAAAAAAAATATTTTTATATTTATTTTTTGCATTCGATTAAAGCACTTGTTTCTTTATTTTTTTTATCATTATTTTTCTTTTATAACTTTTGAACCTTAAAAAACATTAAAAAAAAATACAAAATTGTTTCTTTTATTTTAAAAAAAAATTCAACGAGGTTTGACACATACAAAAGATGATTAAAAAACCATAAAAATGTACCAAAAGAAAAAAAAAAAAAATATATATATATATATATATATATTTATATCTTCCATATATAATTAGAGGGGCAAAGGGAGTTATGGGTGGGGCCAAGGTGGGCAATTGCACCTCTCGACCGCCACCCTGGCTCTGCCTAACAATATTAATCACCCAATCAAAAGTAATAATAAAGAAAATTGTAGGAGGTACACAAATTTTAGTTACAAAGTGAAAAATAATTGAAGAACCTCATCGATGGAAAAAACCACTCTTGGGAACCAGTTTTATTAGAAGATACACTATAAAATAAATATTTACAAATAGTCTACTTAGAAAACCTTTGTGAAAATGTTTTGTTTCCCTTCCTACCTCAATAGCGCCAAAACCTTTGTGAGATGATAAAGAACTAGGTCCTAATTGAGCCTCACATCAAGAAGGTTGAGGGAGTTACTACGCTTTATTTGTGGACCTTGGACCTTAATTGGTATGCCGTATTTGAAAGCCAAGAAGTTTTTGTAATCAAAGTGGACAATATTATACTAATAACGAGTTGGGGCTTGCTAGAATAGCTACTTGAAGCTATCTTTATCAAAACCATTTAACTCTTGAAAGTAGACATGGCAAAATGGGCGGATCGGGTCGGGTTCGGGTCGGGTCAATCGGGTTACGGGTCAAACGGGTCACGGGTTAAAAACGGGTCATTTTTAGCGGGTTAAAAACGGGTTCGGGTCAATCAGGTTGCGGGTTGGGTCGGGTTGGGTTGGGTTGACCCGTATTTTTCATATGAATTTTTTTTCCTTTTTTGTTTTTTATTTTTTTTATTTTTTTTTATTTTTATAAAGAAAACATGTATTTGCCATTTAGAAAGTTATGCAACAAATTACTTGGTGTAAAATGCATTATTTTGAATTCACCACTTATATCAAGAATGAACTCAGTTAAACTTATTAATACTTATTCAATAATTTTAAAATTATACAAATCTTAACATTGCTATCTAAAACATAATAACACAAAGATAAGTAAAACAAATGCACAAGTTTTATTTCTACACAATATCAACATTCCAAAATATAAAACAAAATTACAAATGACTTATTAGATAACTCATTTGATAAAGAATAAAAAAATATAAGATATTTACAATCTTGAAAATTAATTTTATAATTTATTATCAATTGTGGTTGACACTCTATTTCAATTTGAAATATATATTAGAGTTTGATTGCTTACTTATTTATTCATGGTCTCTTTTATGAATATCATATCATTGTTAAGTAACTCACACTTTAGGAAATATCATAATTTATATTAAAAAGCCATTTATTTTGGACATAAATTGTTAAAAAATAGGTCTAAGTATTCATAATTTATGTTAATTTGATACTTTGGCTTCACTATGTTCACACTTGTGAATGTTTCTCACACATGTCTACAATTTTAAATCTATGTTTTTAACTTTATTGTAACCAGATTATCTTTAAATCTATTTGATATCTAAAAATTTTTACTCGTTACAGAATGCTCAACCATTTATCTTTCAATTATTTGCATGCAGTTATGTAAATGTATCAATTGTTTCCTTAAAGCTCACAATAAACAATTAAACTAATATTGTCTTAATTTTATTATTTTTTTTACTAAAAAAAAAAGTTTTAAAAAAATGTTTCGGGTTCGGGTTAGGTCGCGGGTTGGGTCGGGTTGACCCGCAAAAACACGGGTCGAGTCACGGGTCAACCCGTTTTTTGCTTCGGGTCAAAAAATCGGGTTCGGGTCGAGTATTTTTCAGGTCGGGTCGGGTCGGGTCAAAAAATTCTGACCCGTTTTGCCATGTCTACTTGAAAGTAATAACTTCGAACCGGAATACGAACGTGATATATAATTAAACACAAGCCTTCAATGCCATGCTTTGATGGTTTTCATCATCCTCGAAGGTAATACTGGTGATTCCTTGAAAATGCTTTAATGGCTTTCATCCTAGAAGCTAAGACACATCACTCTTAAAAGTTCAATATTTTTGTTCGTTGTACAGGTTGAGGATATTGTTCGTGCTGCAAGGAGGACATGCAACCGCTTAGCTTAATCAGGCACACCAACATGGTCCACTGATAAGCTGTCACAAAATTGAATTTAGGATGGGAAAATAAATCGTGGCTGCTGTATTTAATAAATAAAACTGTGCATGAAGCTCATGCCAATTGTCTTTATTGTACTCTGGTCTACCTGTTTAACCCTGCAAAGTAAACTATTATTCTACATTCTGGCAGCCATTCTATGGGAAAAATAAGATAGTTCTACATATGCTAAATATAAAGTTCCACCCATTAGACATTTTGCATTCAAAAGTTCAAACTTGGCACTTCATAAATATCATGTAAATGGTGATAAACTATCACGTCCCAAAATTTTAAGCAGTTAGACAATTGTGAATTTAATCACAAAAGCATTATTTTCTAACAAATAGTACCTAGTACTACCTGATTTTAGCTTATGAATTTATGGTCTAGAATGAGTTGGCTGCAGTTCTTTTATTTTGTTATGTTGTCCATTGAAGACATTAATTAGATGTCTTATCACATGATGCATAGGAATGCCTACAATGAGTGTGACCCTATGGGTCCTGCTGGGCCTGGTGGGGGTGATTTATATGATCGTTTAGTATTTGGCTTTTTTGGTAGTATTGGTGGTGCATTAGTTATATACCTACCATGGAATGGTTGGCTATTCCTCTGTTGTACAATGACTTTTTTGGACAATTCTTCCCTATCTAGTTTACTAAAGAGTAACTCCCACAACTTCATGCCTGTGCCTGTTGCATCAAATAAACTGTCAAGTTTATTACTGTTGATTGGGAACTAAAATTGACGTCTCTATAACAAAAAGTTATACAAGCTTTCAAACTTCTAAATTTAACCCCAAATTATATACTTCTCTAAAATTCTTGGAACATGCATAGTTTTGTAACTAAGATTTGGAAATCCCACAAAATGATACTCCACCTACATTATAAATCTTATGGAGGGTACTAGTGGAGTTTGCAAGCATCCCTTCACTCTCTGTGAGTGTTCTAGCATAATGAAAATGTAAAAGGTGTTGGTCTTCGAATTCTTTTCTTGAGGTAAGGAGATTAATTAATTTCTCTTTTGTGAATAAATTTATATCAATAATGGTGATTTTATGTAAAAGTAATATTACACTAATTACTGTATACTGCCTTAGGAGTTGTAGAATTTGTTATACTTGTTTTTACAATAAATAAACTTTATTTAAATATTTGCAGGACATATTCATGACAATAAATAAGGGATGTCTAACACTTGACATTAGAAGGAACAGTTCTCTTGTTTCTCATAAAATATAAATGGAACACCTCTTATGGGCCTGGCCCGAAAGCCCCTTTTGGAGATGGCGGCGGTTGTTCTGCAACACGTCTATTCCTTGGTTTTGGCATTAGTGGGTTCTCCACTAGCGGTGGTGGTGGTTCCACTAGTGGCGGTGGCTGCTCAACTAGAGGTGGCGGCTGGTCAACTAGTTGTGGCGGTGGTTCAACTAGTGGGGTAGCTGCTGGTCTAGTCTTGCCAACTTGAAAAGTTGGCCTCTCCTATGTTCTACAGTGACAAACAATTCTTTCCCATCTCTTGCATTAGTTAACTTCTCCATCTTTCCACCTGAATCTTGCATTCAAGTAATTACCACTGTAAGTTCGTTTAGACCCCTGTAAACTAGATTGTTTAACCTAATTAATTAACTAAGTGAATACTTAAGGTTTATTATTCAGATCTAGGTTAAACACAAATAGTCATAAACAATAAAGCAGCGGAAAATAAAGAACACAAAGATCTGATGACCTAGGAAAACCAAACCGGTAAAAAACCTGGGGAGAATTTAACCTAGCTATCCTCAAGGTAAAATAGCAAATCCACTAGAAAGAATCAAAGTTTACACAATAGCGACTTAGACCACTAACATCCTATTGCTACCCAATGTAGGAAACTTACTACCACGACCACGTGACAGCTCCGAGATCATGGACTCCTTCTTTCTTTAATATTTGCAAAACACAAACACCTCCGTTTGTGACTTTGAGATCCCACTCAAAGGTTTAGCAACACAAACTCTCCTGTTTGTGACTCCAAGACCACCCTTGAAGGTTTAGATCATCAGCACCTTTGATGACTAGAGAAGGCGGCAACTTCAACAATATCGGATTTTAAGATTCTTCAAGGAACAACACCGATAGAAGTTATAAGAGAGGTTTTAGGAACAAAACCCTAAATACAAAAGAGGTACACTCTTCTCTCTCTAAAAAGCCTTATAAAAACGTGCTTAGGGTTTCCTTTATATAGTGGGAGAAGTAGATCTGAAACCCTAATCCTTAATGGGCTTGAACTGCTGTTTGGGCCAACTTAAAATTCTACAGATACGATTCTCGATCGGTCGAATCAGGCAATTTCTGAATTCTTCTTTCTGCAGCTTACTTGTTCTTGTGTGCTCACGATTTGCCAATTGCTCTAAACTTTTAGAACCTAACAATCTCCCCCTTTGGCAATTCGTGACAAAACTTTCATACAAAATGAAATGCTCAAATATAAGAACAACCTAATACAATAAAATGTCCAATTATATCACAAATCTCAATCTAAGACTCATAACCTAGAAGTTGCCAAGAAGAAGTAGAAGGTCTTGATTAGAATGCACCTGTCTTTCCTAAAACACTCAACAAACACATCACCGCATGCGTGGAAAGAAAGACATAAAAAAATAATATGAAACAGAAATATAAAAACACAAATAAATTCTAACTCTCCCCTTAAGTTAGATACATCAAAAATTTTTTATATTCTCTCCCTTTTAAAAACAATTTCATCTTCCCCTAAACAAAACAAACAGGATTGAGTCCCACATTTCATCTATTTCTCCCCCTTTTTGTCACGTATTGATAAAAACAACTCAAACAAAGAGTAACAACTCAACAGAGAATAAGAGGAAATAGAGAATTAAAGGAACACAAACAATTCAACTCTATAGAAAATAGAGACAACTCCCCCTATGAAGAGCAACGGAACAAAAAAAAACTTTTCTCCCCCTATAAAAATAGGAAAAACAAAACAAGTTTTGGGAAAAATAGTTTTGGGGAAAATTTAGGAGGTGGGGATAAATAAAAACACACAAACCTAAAAAATGAGTTGAGGATACACATGAAGAAAAATATCTCTCTTTCAATAAGTGAAAATTTGACATTATGTGACCCATAAACAGTTGCATGAATAGAGAAAATATTTGCACATTAATTATCCATCATATCTCTTAAGAAAAATATTTTCTGCAATTCACACATCAAGAAAAATAGCATATACTAAAATGTACAAAGGACTCAAAAAATAATCAATCAATTTTTAAATCAAGTTGAGTACCCAATTTAGCAAAGTGTATGCATGTTATGTGTGAAAACAATGAGAGATATAACTGTAAAACTACAAGATGGATATAGAAAAACAATGCAACTCATGTGAATCCTAAACATAAATGATGCAAGAAAAAAAATTTGGTCAAAACTCTAAAAACTGAAAATTTTTCAATTTCGATTGGTCGAGTATCGATCGAATACCAATCGAGTCAGACAGAATCAAACCAAAAAATTTTAATCGCAATTTCGATTGATCGAGAGACAGATTCGATCGATCGAAAATCTGGAAAACTCAAATTTTTGAAAAACAGAGCAATTTAATGCAGTAACTCCTCAAAGCACAATATTTCATGAATGAAATGCATGAGTATGAGACTAAAAGTTTTTCAAAAACATATGAATATAGCCCAGATCTTCCAAAATTAAGATTTTCAATCAATTTGTCTAAAACTCAAATTTTGCATCAAAATCAAGGAACATATAATCTTGGATGGCCACAACAAAATCACACACAATAACATGTACAAAGTTTAGCAAAGAGTAATTTGTGTAGTATGTGTAATTAGCAAAAACTTGAGATACATGTAAGGTGATATGTGAATAGTAATCAATCACAATTTCTACAAAATTCATCACATAAATTTGAAAGAGACTATCACCTAAAGAGTTACATCATTTAACTCTCACATCTTCTAGAATAAAAGCTTGCAATCATGTAAGTTTCTTGATTTGCCTCATAATGTACACACCAATTTTATTTAATTTGAATTCATTATAGCCCAATAATGTACACACCAATTTTAGAATTTAATCCGAGGCTACACCTTATTTTCTTTTTGTGCATGTGCTACACTTTCTCGAGCACAAAATCTTATGATATGCACTAAGGTGTTCATGATTGGCTGGTAAACAGTGGTGAGATGGTTATTTATGCCTTTCTCATTAAGGTCAAGTCCGACAGACAAAGGCATGTGACTTCAAGATCAAGACAAAGTGATCAAAAACTATAAACATTTTCCCACATAACATGCACTACAAAGTTCAAACTAGTAAAATGCAATAAAATAAACTCATCCAAGCAAAACAGAGTACATAAACATGTTATGTAAAGATAATATGGCCAACCTTGATTACAAATCCATGATATGTAATACAAAACACAAAAATCTTTTTGGTTTAAAAGAGATTTAATTACCAAAACTAAAAGCACACATTATGCTAAATGATTAAAAATACAAATACAATGTATGACAGTGCTTAACTAAGCTATAGAGGGTACACAAACAAGAAATATCAATTTCTTAATTAACTCTTGAGTACATGTACAAACTAGTACATACTAAAAAAAAATAAAAAAAGAGCTTAGTACTTATAGAACGCATGCTATTTAAGTTTCTCCACAATGTCAAGCATGTTCTAAATCAAGAGAGAGATATCATAATTCATGTAATCCTCAAGAAAAAATAAAACTAGATACAAAATAAAATATTTTTGTTTTTTTGAAAATTTTTAATGTTTTTGGATTTTTTTTAATAAAAAACAACCTAAAAAACAAAACAACCAAAAACAAAAACAAAACATGTCCACAAATAATTGAAAGAATTAAAACAGGGACAAGTAAACAACACTCACTTTAGAGAATCTTTTCTCACCCATATAGCACGAGTCTTCGGCTTTGTAGGTGAAAATCCATGTGAAGCAGAGTGTATTTGAGGGATTACACCAATCTTCTGAGAAAGACTAAAATTCTGCAAATTCCTTTCACAAGCCAACAAGCTCAAATTTTTCAAAAGAATATGAAACAATTTATATGGACTTATGGTAGGAGAAATATCATCACATGTCCTAGACTGAAGCACAAAATGCTTAAATTTCAATTTATGACAATTAGGAAGAATGTGACCGGAAACACCATAATAGTGACAAACATGAACAAATTTAGGAACATCAGTATTCCTAACAGCAATTCTAGTATCAGATTTTGGTTTTTACCCCAACGAAGAACAATTTGGTCTAATATGACCAACAATACCACAAAGGTGACAGGTAGGCACAAAAATAGATTTCTTATGCTCTCTAACAGTAGGTTTAGACTTAGGTTTAGAAACTTCAACGTTAACATCAGAACTTTTACTTTTGTCTAACCTAGCAAAATAAGCCTTTTCTTTATTATTCCTCTTGAAATGAGGGATATAAAATTTTTCAGTTTTAGGCTTAAGAAAAACAGAAACACTTCTGTTATCATCAGCAAGCTTGGTAGTAGTCAAATTTTCAATTTTAGTTTTAGATTCAGCTAACTCTTGTTCCAAGCTTTTCATCTTCTCATCTTGAGAGGAAATTTGATTTCTCAAAAATTCATTCTTTTTATTAGATTTATCTAATCTAACAATCAATTCCTCTTTTTCAATATTAGCCAATTTTAACTCTTCCTTGAATTTCTTAGCAATTTTCATAGATTTAAATAATTCTTTACGAAGAGTTTCACAGGCATCAATAAAATCAACAGAAACAACAGTGTCCTTTTTATTCAAATCATCACAATAAAAAACAGTAAGACACTTAAAATTATCCATGATAACAGGGATCAAGGATCAGCTCTTAGATCAAAAGATCTAACACAAAAGAGCTACCCGCTCTGATACCACTTGTAAGTTCGTTTAGACCCCTGTAAACTAGATTGTTTAATCTAATTAATTAACCAAGTAAATACTTAAGGTTTATTATTCAGATCTAGGTTAAACACAAATAGTCATAAATAATAAAGCAGCGAAAAATAAAGAACACAAAGATCTGATGACCCAGGAAAACCAAACCGGTAAAAAACCTGGGGAGGATTTAACCTAGTTATCCTCAAAGTAAAATAGCAAATCCACTAGAAAGAATCGAAGTTTACACAATAACGACTTAGACCACTAACATCCTATTGCTACCCAATGTAGGAAACTTACTACCACGACCACGTAATAGCTCCGAGATCACGGACTCCTTCTTTCTTTAATCTTTGCAAAACACAAACATCCCCGTTTGTGACTTTGAGATTCCACTCAAAGGTTTAGCAACACAAACTCTCCTGTTTGTGACTCCAAGACCACCCTTGAAAGCTTAGATCATCAGCACCTTTGATGACTATAGAAGGTGACAATTTCAACAATACCGGATCTTAAGATTCTTCAAGGAACAACACCGATAGAAGTTATAAGAGAGGTTTTAGGAACAAAACCCTAAATATAAAAGAGGCACACTCTTCTCTCTCTAAAAATCCTTATAAAAACGTGCTTAGGGTTTCCTTTATATAGTGGGAGAAGTAGATCTGAAACCCTAATCCTTAATGGGCTTGAACTGCTGTTTGGGCCAACTTAAAATTCTGCAAATACGATTCTTGATCGATTGAGCCTGTTTCTCGATCAGTCGAATCAGACAATTTCTGAATTCTTCTTTCTGCAGCTTACTTGTTCTTGTGTGCTCACGATTTGCCAATTGTTCTAAACTTTTAGAACCTAACAACCACAACATATATATTCACACAAAAGAAGTAGCAATTGGGTTTAAAAGATTATAAACACAATGTATAACTGGAATTAGAATTTGGCATTGGCATTCACATTTTCCATTTGTTATTTTCGGTTATAAGGCTTTTCCACCAACTTGCATAGTATCAACTTATGGAGGTGAGACTGATATCAAGAAGGGGAAGTTCGATTCTTCGCAAATATTGATAGATCTGGTTAAATGTGTTTATCGTTGATTAGATGGTTGGGAAACAAATTAGCCGATATCTATTTTGAGGCTTCAGGCTTCAATGTCAATTTGAATTAGTCACATTCGAGCAATCTATAATCATACAGGAAAACCAGGAGAACATGTTTGATACTCTCTCTCTCTCTCTCTCTTGCTGACACACACACACACACACACACAGAAATAAACAACATAAATGTGAAGCTATAGCCTCGAGATATATCATATATACACTATCAAAATACAATAAATAAATTAGAGAAAAGGGTGCTACTACCCTTACTCTTACCTGTCACAAACAAGCTCCATGCAAGAATTAAATTGGTAAGTAGAAGAAAACTAAGGAGGAGGCGACTCTTGATCACCTCAAACATCATGTTGCCTTATGGAAGAGACGAGTGAATATCACAATTCACAATATATAGGCAGCCATGCATGTTCTTTTTCCTTTACAAGGTCAAAGTTGGCCAAATTGTCTTTTTATAATTTCATTACGTTAATAATTCAAGACTCATGACCTGGAAAAATACCATAATGAAATGGACAGGAGTTACCAAGGAAATTTCGAAGGGGATATATTTACTGCTGGAATTGAAAGGGATAGATAGCTATCTTTACATCAAAAGATAATTAATTAAGTGTGTATCATCACACTTACTTGAGAAATGTGTACATATTTTTCTATATTAACCGATAAAAAAAAAAAACCAATTTTTTTCTCCATTTTTTATTGTAATTAGAGCTGGTATAAATGTATAATTTTTGATTATGAAAGATGAAAGAATATTGCTTCAAACATAAAATTTTTTGTAGCAGTTTAGTTAACAATTTTTATTTTTTTTTTATTTATATATTTGTCCTGACTACTGTTGCCATGTTTATACTTATCAATAATAATTTGTCATTTTGATAATTGTAAAAAAATATTATGAAATATTTTGTATCTATAAACTTAGAAATGTGATGTAAAATTTACTAGTCCATATAAAAACTACTCTTTTACTGATTTATTTCTTTTTAGCGTCGTTAACTAAATTATGTTTAACTCCTCATACAGCTCATGAGGTACGTGCAACTAAAGCCAAAATATCAGGTCGTACCCGTTCTGAGTCCAGAGTAGGGCCAGTGACATGACAATTTACCAACACAAGTTATGAGGACTGTCCTATCAAATAAAAAAAAAAAAAAATGAGGGCTGTATGTTATTGAAAAGAGAAAATATTAGATTTGGAGGTGGCGTAAAACCAGTATTTTATGCCACCCAATCAGACCACGCCATGTTAGCAAAAAAAACACTCCCAGCAATAATCCCTCTCCAAACAGCCAAGTTGATCTCTCACGCCAAAAAACAGAAATACCTCAAAGTTCTCGCGCCATTCCTCTGATCGTCGGAGCCTGATCGCCGGAGCAGAATGAAGAAAGAAAACCAGCTCTCACGCCATTCCTCTGCTTCCTTCACGCCTTCACCTTTGCTTCCTTCACGCCTCCACCACCGCCACTAACCAGTACAGCTCGCTTAAACCCCAAATCAGATCTAGAACGAGTTAGGCAAAAATTTCTGGTTTCCTCTGCTTCCTCCCTCTTCCATCCTCTACTTCCTCTTGCCCAAATCTCCACCACACCACCGGATTCGTTGCTAGAGCTTGTAAACATGCCAGAGCCATCGTGAGCATGGTGTTACGATGCAAAGGTTTGTTTGGTTTCGGTGTGTTTGATTTGAGGAAAATCTGCTATGTGTCTAGAAAATTTGAAGTTGAGCTCTCTCAATTAAGTGAATTTGCATGATTGCTGCTATTAGTTAATCTAAGCTTTGATGATTTGGTTTCAAAATCAGAAATCAAATTATATTTTTCTCAGCGGCGTTAGTGTTTCCCCCTACGGCCTCAGGCTATCGGATCTTGCTATCAACGCCGCCTCATGTTGGGCCGCGTGGTGGCTCTTCTTTCGCCGGAGTAAACCGGACATTATCGTGGGTGACCCGGTTCAAGCCGGGCTGTTGGCACGTGACTGGGACGGTGAGAGTCCTCGGACTACTTCTTTTAGTGCCGAGAAGAAGCTTTGCTTTCTCTCCATTGTTTAAGGAACAAAAAAAAAAATAAAAGCTTAGAATGAAAACGTTGTTGTTGTTTTTTGTGTTTGTGTTTGTGAGTGAGTGTGTTTGTGTTTGTTTGGTTTAATTTTTTTTGTTAGAGAGAAATGTGGGTTTAAGAGCGAGAAGTGTGCGAGCTCTTCATAGAGAGAGGGAAAGGTTTTGGGACTCAATTCACTGTGTCTGTGTAGGAAACTGGATTGTGAGAAAACGGCTTCAACAATAGTGCACTTTTTTGTGTTTTTTTTGCTGATGTGGCGTGGTCTGATTGGGTGGCGTAAAACACTGGTTTTATGCCACCTCTGGACCTAATTTTTTCTCTATCGAAAATAGCCTTCAATTCTGAATTTATTATAACCCTTATTTTTTGGGCTGATTTCAAAATTTTCGGGGAGAAGGACATCTCAGGTGGGTAACCAATAGGCAATATCTACGCCACATAACGCTAACATAGGCTATGTTATCATGAAAAATACTAAAGATATCACAAAATATACTACATAATTTTTAAGAATTGACGTAATAATAGATGCGTGATCAGAGATGGACCCATTAAGGGGTTGGGGCCATGGCCCCTTCCCCCCCCCCCCCCCCCCCCGCCCAATTTTTTTTTCTAATTTAAATAATATATAGGACGACTCATATTTCAGAGTTTGAGTGTGATATTGTTATAGTTGGCCCTTCTCAAATTTTTGGATTGGTCCAAATAGCTCAAAAGAAACTAATCATCTAACCTTTTCCTTAGGCCCATGGCCCCTCCATAGTCCAAATACAACACAATAAAAAAAAAAAAAAATCCCCAAATCCCCAATATCATAATTCATAACTAAAAAAATCTCATAAAAAAAAAAATTCCCTTACGGAGGTTACAACAATTTATATGACTTTTTAAATTGATTTATAAATTATGGGAAAGTCGATTACAATGTTTGAATTTTTTTCAAAAGATAAAATGCAAAATTCTTTAGAAGCCAATATTGATGATGTAGCATTGCCAACTCTTAATATTAATATCCAAATTTTTTAAAATCCTCAAACAAAGTTTTGAAAATTTTTGTTACCGTGATTTTCAGTTGCATCCAAAAGTATGGGATTATCATGTTGGTGAGTTGGTCAATGTAATAAAATCAACATATTAATTCCAATCACCCAAAATCAACATATTAAACATGAGATTAAACTCTGTAAGGATGTAGTGTAAAACCCATATTTTACCCCTCCAATCCCAACATATCACGTCATTTTATCACATATTTAAGAACAAACACAATCATACCCAATCAATTCTAATACCCATATATAAATCCAACCAAATTAAGAATTTATTGAGACGTTATTTGGTGTGGTAAGATGTATTGAATTTTAAGTAAAATGTTGATGTGGTAATCACTTATTGGATGGTGTAAAACATGAGTTTTATACCACATCCTTACCAAATTCGGAATCATTAAATATATAGGTAATAAAGTACAATTTTTCGTCTACCATGATTTTTTTTTGGTTCATGCTTTGGCCCCCTTAGTTTAAAATCCTAGTTCTGTCCCTAGATGTGATTAGTAAATTTAAGAAACAACCAAGCTTAGTATTAAAGCTTGTAACCGAGTGTGGCACTAAAGTAGTTGAATATATATTAGAAGGAAAAGACTTCTCTCCAAACTAATTTGGAAAGAAGCCTTTAAAATCCCTAATATTTTTTTTATTGGATGTGAATTTTGAAAATTCAACTGTTAAATTGTATGTTTTTTATATTCTTAATATGTATGTCAAATTTCATTCATCAATTTGAATGTTATTTACTATTTGATCTATAAACTTATTTTTTATTCATAATTTAAGACCACGGAAGCTTACAATTTAAATAATTAATTGATGACAGTTATTGTTCTTTAATTTGCATAAAATTTTGCAAGCACGGAGGGTAAAATACAGTCATTCAATCCAACAGTTAGATTTTTAAAATTGACATCCAATAAAAAGATATAGGAGGAGTTTGAAGGATTTCTCTTCAAAGCAGCCTGAAAATAGAAACTTTTTCCATATTAGAATTGCTAGGCTAGGATTTGGTTATCTCTATTTGGTTTGTCTACCTTTGTGGCTTTGTGGAGTTTATTCTTAGCACGTCCCGTGACACTTGGGTTAAAGGCTGGACACCCTCACCCACTAGGGTGGGTAGCCATTGATTTATAGATTTCACCAACGTAATAAATAAATGTTTAAATTACTTTTTTGTGATTAAAGACACACCAATTTATAAAAATCATGTAATAAAATTTCTAAAATTCTTAACATCACTCTAATATTAGCATATAAAGCATTACATGCTACAATAAGGTAGAACACACGTGTGTGTGTGTGTGTATATATATATATATTTATATATGTTAGTAAACTACTTATTTAGTCCATATCCGTTACACCATATTTCAATTTGGTCCTTAATCTTTCAATTGTGTCAATTTGGTTCCTAACATTTTAGTGTCATGTCAATTTAGTCACTATTGTTATCTTTTGAATGAAAATTGTTGACGTGGCAAATAGCCAAAAAAAAAAAAAAAAATTACAACTACATCAACATAAACTAATTTTTTAGTTTGGCCATTAGCTACGTCATTAATTTCCATTCAAGAGATAATGGCAAGGACACTATAAATTGACACGATACTAAAAGGTTAATGATCAAATTAAAATATGGTGTGTAAGGTTGAATTTTATCAACCATTTTGTTGGCTTTATTCCGTGCCAATTTGCTTGTAATTTAGCACTTAGAAACCCTGTATTTTAGGTGGGAATCATGTAAGGATAGTGTGTGAGAGAGTGTGAAGAAAAGCTCAAGATTGTGCAGCATAACAGGGACTCCCGACTGGATCTCGCTGGTGTCTCGCGACTGTCAAGCTGCTAGGAGTTGCACACGAGTGAAGCATGCAGAGCAGAACTCGCGATTGGTCTCTCTGGTAGTTCGCAACTGGTAAGCCGCCAGAAACTGAATCATCGTGCTAGCTGGTGCACTACAGGACAAAAATTTCAGTCTGGCAGGTCAGTTGGTTCGCGGCTTGATCTCGCAACTCAATCAAACCGCGAGGTCAAGCCGCCAGACAACTTTGTTTTAGAAAAACTGACTTTTCGCATTCCTCTCTCACCCCAGTATATATACCCCTTATACCCACGATATGTAGAGAGCTTCCAGAGAGAATTTTGAGAGAGAAACCCTACAGAAAAATAAGATTGACTCATCCACAATCTTTACCTTATGACTCTTCAAATTTCTCTACTCTCACCCTCTCCATTGTAGATCCTTGAGAGGTACTTTAGCCAAATCTTTTTCTCACCATACCCACATCTGTGAGAAGGTTATTTGGTGCTTTAGGAAGCAATTAGGAAAGAACCAATTCTTATTGGTTGATGCTATGGACTAGTAGCGGGATCCGGGAAGTTAAAGAAGAAATAGGTTTGGCGTAACCTCGTTGGAGTAAGAAGCTTGGAGGGCTTAGGTATACTGGGTAGATTAGACTTGGAGGGTCTATTGCTATCCTTGTATCCCAACTACATTCTTTAATGGATCATTTGACCGCTTGGAGGGCGACGGAGAGGTTTTACGCCGAGGACTTCGGTTTTCTCTTCGATAACACATCGAGTGTTGTCCTTGTGTTTGCATCTCTCTTCTCTTTATCTTTTTCATTTAATTTCTGTTATGGATGTGATTTTATTTGACTTAGATTGTTTATCAATTCTATTTTAAGCTTTAGTTCATCTTCCGCACGTTTATCGTTTGATTTAAAGCTTGAATTAGTAATTTGTAAATTGGGGGTCTAAACGTTCATAGTGTTTTATACGCTATTTAAACTTTCATGGTGTAAATGATAAAGACTGAATATATAGTTTACCTATTATATGTTTTTTCAAAACAAAGCTTTGTGTGCTAATTAGGGCATATCTCAGGTGAATTTCAAGGGCTAATATGTAGTTTGAGTTTGCTGGTCAGTGCTAGTTGTGGTTAAGGGTTTGCTCATTGTTTCGTTTTATAGGATTTTTTTTGGTCCCTTCGTTTCTAGTTCTTTTGTGTACGTTTGGCCAATAGCAGCTTGTTGTGGTGCTGCTTGCATGCGTTTGCAACTTTGCTGCTGAGGTTTAATTATAGTATTTTGGTTCTTTATTTTAATGATAATATTTTATTCATTTAAAAAAGCAGATAAGGAAAATGCCAATTTTAAGAACTTCGCAAACCCAAAAAAGGAAGACAAAAGCATTGATGTAGTTTTATATCGCCATATATACATCTAAATCAGTATAAAGGGGAAAAAAACTTTACATCTCAATTAATCTAGATTGTTAACAGATGAATTCAGATATTGATTTATTATTATTATTATTTTGGGTAATTTACACACACCCCCCTAAATTTTGACCACGTGATCTTTTTCTCTACCTAGGATTTATAAGAGAAAGAAGAGCTAATTAATATGAATCTCAATAGGGTTTATTGGAGTCAAAAAAAGAAAAAGAAAAAAATTCCATATGCTTTCTGTAGGGATAAAGGCTCAAAATCGTGTATTGGTCCTTAAGCTTTATTCGAGACGAGGTAATGTCCGAGAAGAGGTAAATGAATATGAAGAATCTCATAAAGGAATTCGATGCATTTGAAATAAGTGGGGGTGGTCCGAAGAGTGATTCTCACATAACCCTAACTATGGAAACGTGTATCATGACTGAAGGAAAGGAAATCCCCAAAAATATCTAAGGAAAAGCTGCTACCACTGTATTAAATGTGCCGCACCTACTCTTTTGTCCGTATTTATGTGGAGAAGACCCCTGAACAATGTGACCTTGGCCACCGCAACTCACAGAAGGCTAAAGAACGTGCATGATGGGACAAACATTTAAGTGAAGACTTAGATAATCGACAAGTGTAGGGTCAAGATGATCTGGAAGGAACTATATAATGTGAAGAAATCCTTCATAGTGAGGAGGAAGAAAAAAAAAAAACAAAACAAAACAAAAAGACTGAAAACATTAAGAATTGAGCTTGTATCTAAACTAAGAATAGTAAATATCAAAATTGACCTCCTCGGACTCTTGCCGATGACAGTTTCTTGAATTTAAACTTTTTATTTCTTTCTTCTTGTGATCTTAACCCATCTTGTTGATTGTCTAATTTAATTTAGCCCAGCTTTCTTTTCCCACTCTCTACAAAATTCATTGTTTTTGGGCCTTTTGGGCTGATCCATCCACTTTTGGGCTGGAATGCCAAATCTGTGTCCTTACACTTTCTTTTGCAAAGAAGCATGGCCCTTTTGCTAAAATAATTAAATGCAAGGGTATGCATTTAAACCATCAACTTTGTCCTATTTACATGACTAGGTTGGCAAACAATGATCAGATGTAATCAATTTATAGAAATCTTAGTGAATCTTGAAGATTAGTTGGTGGTAGAAGCTGAAGTTATAGCTCCTACCACAAACTTCTTGTTGTGATAAAAACCTTTAAAATGTTCTTAAAGTTGGCTAGAGGTTCCGCTCTCATGATCACGGGTGCATTATCCATGAAAGTGGTCCATATAGTTAAAGAGTTTAGAGATATTCTAGTTTAGTAAAAGGAAGCTTTCTATAGCTTGTAAAGTCTAGGAAAATGTTTTTCCTTAAATGTAAAACTTCTATAACTATAGTGGATTTGCTTCGTTGAGGAAGGTTTTCCCATAGTGATTTTTTCCTTTGGAATAGATTTTCCATTGGTTTTCCCTACAACACCATATCACCATCTCCATTATGTTTGATTTCGTGTGATTGGTGACACCATATATTATATGTCTTTCCATGATTTAATTGTGTTACTTGTGAATTGAATTTCGAGATAATTGGACTAATATAAAAACTTGGCCAAATTCACTAAGTAATCCATCAACTTGGGTCTAAAAACCCAGCAAGCTTGATGAAATCGACCCAACCTAGTGCCTCATGTTGGTTTTTTGCGGGTTGGATTGGTTTGAAATTTTATTTCAAGCCGTTTGGGTTATTGGTTTTTTCAACTGATCAAACCTAACTTAATCCATCATATATAGAAGATTATTTTATTACCCTTAATTATTTTAATTTTTTTTGTTTGATTAATTTTGGTATTTTGATAACTAGTTTTGATGAATTTGAAAATTTGGAATATGATTTACGCATATTACATGAATTGTAATAATTTATTAAAAACATTTCTTAAATAGTTAATGAAAATCTATTTATAAGGCACATAAAACATGTATTCACAATCCACCAATCTATACATATGATGAGTTTTTTTTTTTTTTTTGAAACTGGATTCAAACTTTCTTTAAATCAAAGAAGCATCAGAGTTTACAAATTCAATTGCAACTGATGGAACCTCTTCCATCCAATATAAATAAAAAATTACATGTTGGGCATATCTAGCTAGCTCATGTGCCACCCTATTACCAATTCTCTTAGTGCAACTCAAAAAAATCCATTCCATAGCTCCCATCAGATGCCTAATGTCACCAACAACGTGCCTAATAGCTGATTGGTTGTCCTTGCCTGAAGCAAAACTCCTCGTAGCATTGACACTATCACCTTCCACTATTAGCACCCTGAAGCCCGCATCTATTGCAAATTCCATCGCCTTACGACATGCTAATAGTTCAGCTTCCTCACTGCACTGGACTGCCGGACCCTTGGCTATCATCGTTGCCATGACTTTTCCACAAGAATTTCTGATCACAGCACCAAACCCAGAACTTGTATTATCCGCGAAGACTGCTGCATCGTAATTAAGCTTATACACAGACTGTGGTGGAGGTTGCCAGCTCATTCCAGCATTCTGCACACTACAAAAAATATGAGTTATGATGATGGTCTGTCTCAAAAACGCATATAATAGTGGTCTTTTTTGTAGCACTTACAAAAAATGCTACTATGATGGGTTTATTGTAGCGGATTTTCAAATGCTACTATAAATCTCTTTGTAGTAGCGGTTTTTTTTTAACCGCTATAATATACTTTTTTTTTTACAACGGTTTCCCAACTGCTACAATATACTTTATTTTTTGTGCTTCTATAGGTGATTTCTAAATACAAAACTACAGTTTTTTTTATTTTTTATTTTTTGCAACGGTTTCCCTACTGCTACGACATACTTTATTTTTTGTGCTTCTATAGGTGTTTTCTAAATACAAAACTACAAAGTTTAGTCTTTCTTTTTCCTTTCTTTTTCATACTCCAATGTAGAAACAATTGAATTTTTTTATATGCGAGAAACAATTGGTTTGAAATATGGTATTCTTGCTCAAATTAAGTTGGTTTTGCAACAACTAAAACAATGTCCAACAAAAAGGAAAAAAATAAATTTAGTTACACACAATCAAGAATGTAAAAAAAAAAAAATAATAATAATAATAATAAAATGATATTTGCATTTTCTTTATTAGGCATGAAACATGCTTGTCTATATTAGCTACTATATCATGCAATTTTCAATTTTGTAAACACACACACACACACACACACGTATATATATATATATATATATATATATATATAGTATAATCAAATCACTACAATATTCTTACTGTCTTTCTATTTTGTATATAAAATAACTAAATATTACAATTATTTTACTGGAAAAATTATTGAAATAATTTTTTTTATACATCGATTGTTGGGGTGGGGGATTTGAATCTTAGACATCTCTGTTAGAAATGTGGCAACCAGTTAAGTTACAAGATTCTTGGCTAAAATTATTGAAATATTGGAAAAAACTAATAATAAGTTTCCCCACCCATCATGCGGAAACTCAGCTAGGACTAAAGAAATGAGAAGAGCATAAATTCCAAGCCATTGGACCAGGTATAATGCTATTTATGTATTAGTCTAATAAAAATTTTGGAAAATAAAATGGCTCATACACCTTGGCAAAAAGGTTAGTCCTAGTAGCTGAGAAAATATTGTTTTAAATCCACAATTTAAAAACTCACACTAACAAAGTAAATATTGCAAGCAATATCATTATTTCAAATCCAAAATAGTCACTAGACACATTACAATAAAAACAATATAGACTGGTACTCAAGCAATGATAAACTAATTAGGCAAGCTACAATGAAAAATATTCTCCCTTGAAAGCATTAATCACCAAGAATCACTAAAACAATGAAACACGTTCCCTCTTGTGACTAGTAATCTTCTTCAGACTTAGAATCATCCATAAAATTCTCTTCATCAAGTGGAAGTGGTGCATCGACTATGGTTCCATCCACATCATTTCGAGCCCAATTTAGGTCGTCATTCACATTATTAGGTGGATTTTCAATCATTGTATCATATGGCTCATTATCACAATAAATGTCTACATCATTATCACTCAAATCGCCATTACCAACATCGAACACATCCCTTGGTTTTGTTTTGACAACAACAAGCCAACTCTTGTCTCTTTCATCTTCAACATAATATACTTGTGAAGCTTGAGATGCCAAAATAAATAGGTCATCTGTCATTCTCTTCCCAACATGTATTAAATGTGAAAAATTGACAAGGGTGAACCCAAATTCATCTATCTTATATCCCCTACTTGTATTAACGTCAACCCAATCACATTTGAATAATATGTATCTCAAATTATCATAATAATTTAATTCAATTATGTCAGACAGAACACCGTAGTAAGTCATGCCTCCTTCTGTTGTTACACTGACTCCACTGTTTTGAGTTTTCTTATTTTCCTCGTAATCTTTAGTTCAAAATTTAGTACCGTGGACAAAATATCGTTTCATTCGTCTAGCTTCAGTATTGGGTCCTTTAGCAAGCCATCTAACTTTATTAGAAAGTTTCACCTTCTCAGTATTACTCATGGCCACAACCTAAAATTATATATGATATATCAATATGAGCTAAGTAACCCTTATACTACTTCTATTGTATGCAAAAAATTATTAGTAATGAATTACTTACATAATTTCGAAACCAGTCACAAAACTCTTCTATATGGATCTTATTAATAACTCCTTCTGGTACGCGACGTGGACGTATTCTGCTCTTTATTCGTTCCTTGTGTAACCTATATAAACAAATGTAGCATGTGTTATTATTAAGAGTTATCATTTGATTAACATACTTAAATATGAATCATATCTATCAATATTACTTACTCGCGAAATGGAACAATTTCATTGCTATTGAATAGAACATAACGATGTGCTTGTACCCATTCAGTTGAATCAAGTTGAATATTTGACATTGCTCCTGTAGCATCATCAACGTTTCTAATGGATCTATTGAATACTATCTCAACGGATTCCAAATATCGCGAGCAGAATATTAAGCACTCTTCTGCAATGTATCCTTCAGCAATAGAGGCCTTTGGATGAGCTCTATTACGCACATAAGACTTAAGTCTTAAGAGATACCTATTTAGAAACAGAAGATCAATAGTGGAATAATGGGTATCATTGAAAAATTTAAATAATTATGACTTACCTCTCAATGGGATACATCCACCAATAATGGACTGGTCCAGCAATTTTTGCTTCAGTGGCCAAATGGATGACTAAATGAACCATAACAGTAAAGAAAGAAGGAGGGAATATTTTTTCCAATTCACATAATGTCATTGCAATTCGAGACTCAAGTTTCTCAAGATCTTCTACTTGTAGGACTTTGGAACATACTTCTCTGAAGTAACAAGATAAATCTTTTAAAGCCATACTGACTTTCTTTGGTAAAGCTCCTCTTATTGCTATTGGAAGAAATTGTTGCATTATAATGTGACTATCATGACTCTTCAAACCAGAAATTTTGCGTTGTTTAGGTTGGATACAACGTGAAATGTTTAAAGCATAGCCACTTGGAACTCTTATTTTCTTCAAAACTCTCAAGAAACTATCCTTTTCTTTTGGAACCATTGTAAAACAAGGTCGTGGCATATATGTCTTATCATCTCCCCTCTTTTTTGGGTGAAGTGTATGTCTTATACCCATATCTTTTAGGTCAAGACGTGCCTTTAAGTTATCTTTAGTCTTGCGTGGCAATTCTAGCACTGTGCCAAGTACATTATCTGTAACATTTTTTTTCTATATGCATCACATCAAGATTGTGCCGCAACATGTTATTCTCCCAATAAGGCAATTCAAAAAATATACTTCTCTTCTTCCATCCTTTTGGATCTTGGTCTACGTCTTCCTTTCTCTTTCTCTTTTTTTTTTTTTTTTTTTTTTTTGGACTTTGGTCTTTTTCTTCCCAAAAATATAATTAATGCCTTCAGTTTGCACCATGATGTCAATGCCAGATGATATAACAGGAGCTTTTTCCATTTCCTCGGTCCCATCAAAAAATTTTCTATCTTTACGGAAGCTGTGATCTTCTTCCAAGAATCGTCGATGACCCATATAACAATATTTCCCTCCATATTTTAACCACTGAGATCAAGTATTAAAATTACAAGAAGGACACGCAAAGGCCCCTTTAGTGCTCCAAGCAGATAAATCACCATATGCAGGTAAATCATTTATCGTCCACATTAATGCTGCATGCATCTTGAAATTCTCATTAGAAGACACGTCGTAAGTTGATATTCCATCATCCCACAATTCCTTCAATTCTTCTATTAAAGGTTGTAAATACACATTTATATCATTTAAAGGTGAACTTGGCCCAGGTATAAGCAAGGATAACTTGAAAGAAGATCTTTTCATGCACATCCAAGGAGGTAGATTGTATGGAATCAAAATGACCAGCCACGTACTATGACTAGTACTCATATTCCCAAAAGGATTAAATCGTCAGCTGCTAATCCAAGTCTAACATTGCGAGGGTCAGATGAGAAATCTGCATAATGATTGTCAAATGTTTTCCAAGCAAGAGAATCAGCGGGATGTCTTATTATTCCGTCATTTGTGCGACCCTCAGCATGCCATTTCATTGAAGAAGCTGTTTTGGGAGACATAAACAACCTTTGTAGTCTTGGCTTTAGAGGAAACCAACGCAAAACCTTAGCAGCTTTTTTCTTTCTTCTCCTGAGTGAAGCATTCATCAAATTATCCTTATCTTTCCTACTATTCTCCTTACCTTTCCCATTATTCTCCTTATCATTTCCACTATTCTTCTTATCATTCTCATTTGTTGCCCACCTGGAAGTATGACAGACTTTACACTCTTCATCATTGGCACTCTCTTTCCAAAATAACATACAATCATTTATACATGCATCAATCTTCTCATAACCAAGTCCTAAATCCTTAATAATTTTCTTAGCCTCATATGTGTCTTTCGGTAACTTTGCATCCAAAGGAAGCATATCTTTCAAAATCTCGAGCAACATTGTAAAAGACTTATTGCTCCAGCCATTAAGACACTTTAATTGATATAAATGCACAATGGCAGACAACTTGCTAAAATTCTTGCACCCTTCATACAAATGTTGATCAACATCTTTAAGTAAATTGTAAAACCTTTGCGCATCTTGATTAGGACCTTGCCTAGATTGTTGCACATTTGGGACTTCTTCTGGTGGTTTTGAAGAATTATTATTGTCTCCAGATTCATTCATTATGTGGCCACGCAATAAATCATGCATCATATTAGGTATATCACCATATTCAGTGGAAATGTCTTGTGAATTCAAGAATTCTTGTGCATTCAAGGTCTTTTGGACATGACTTGTACTAGTTTCACAAGAAGTTGTTGCAATAGTCAAGGGTTCTCCATGGAAAAACCAACATTCATAACCATTGCAAAATCCAAAAGATACTAAGTGATCCCGTACAGTGTTGATAGCAAGCATAGTTGAATTCACACAGTTTTCACAAGGACATGAAATCATCCCATCCATAGTCTTTACTTTGGATGCAAACTTCAAAAAGTCATAATCCCTTGTACATACTCTTTTGAATGCCTAGGTTTTTCATCCAACTCTTATCCATTGGTATCAACTGCTCTACAAGAAAAATTAAATCAAGCTGAAATTAAATTAATAAGGCCATAAACAAAAACATTAAATAACAAACTTGCACCATTATCAGGCCTACCTCCTTTAAATATAGGAACATGATAAATCCTTGCCCGAAAAATTACCAACTTGCACCATCAATTACTATCTAAGTTTGGTTTAGTTTAATCTGGACTGCCAAATAATTTTTCTTTGTTGACCTACCTAGTTGAATTGGAATATATTAAACTAGTCGCTAACCCATGCAACTAGAATGTATTACAATTAATGTAATATAAGTACTCTCTAAAATAAACACTTAATACAGTTTTTTCTACATATTTTATAACACTAATAGTCATGTAAATTTTCAAACATATTGATAAGTAAAAGTGTTGAGATTTTTTTTTTACTTTATAATTCAATTAATAGTTCTAACGGGTGGATATTTTAACATAAAAAGCTAACCAAAGCTGTCCTCATGAAAAAATCAATCTGTTATAAGTATACATCAAAGCACCGTCCAAAAAAAAATTGGTTTGGTTTGTTTTGATTTTTTTTTTTTTTTTTTTTTTGAGAAAAACTGCATTCAGTTTTATTGGGTTTGAATTCTAAACAATAAAAAGGAACCAAAAACAGTCACAAACACAAAATAAAATAAAATCTTTACAAAACAAATATAGAGAAAGACATTAGCTTTGTATAGAAACGTTAAACCCAAGATCCACACACACAAAAAAATAATAAATAAAAAAACACCAATAATAAAAAAAAATTGAAATAAACAACCAAGGAAGAAGCTAAAGCTGTAATCAAAATATGCCAAAACTATTTCAAAAACAAAAGCGTGAATGAGAGAATATTTACCTCGATGGAGAGGTCAGAACACCCAAAGAGAAAGAGAGATTGAGAGTGCTTAGTATATATGTATATAGAGAGGCATGCAACGTCCCAAAGAGAGAGGGATTTATATTTATATTTGGTTTTGGCTTTGACTTTGTACAAGTTTGTGGCTCTAATCTTGGATTGTTGTTGTTCGTGTACAGCAACAAAGTCACAAGCATGAACCGACCTTCTCTAATATATAAATATGTGATGTGATATGGCTTTAGTTAGTGGTAGAATTCTATTGTGTGAGAATATATATATATATATATATATATATATATATATATATATATATATATATTGGCAACATCCCGGAAAGCGTGATTGCACCACATTAAATCCTAGTCCCATTAATATTAGGATTGGGCCAAATCCAATTAGTACTTGGATTGTTGTTGTTTGTGTATAGCAAGGTCACAAGCATGAACCGACTTTCTCTAGTATAAAAATATGTGATGTTATATAGCTTTAGTTAAGTGTGAATACACTAGGGTGCTCTCTCCTTATTTTCACAATACTTAAATATTAACTTTTGGCTTCTATTTTCAAAAGAAGATTGCCAACTTTTGAAGAACAAATTAATCTTCTTGCTTATGTGGGTGTCGTTTTATCTAAAAAAATTGAGTATGTTACCAATTTTTGAATCTTTAAATTTGTACCATAATACTATTATAACTTGTAACTATTAAAAACATAGAGAAACACATGTTAATGACTTTAAAGCAACAACACATCTTGTACTAGACACATGACTCATAAATAATAAGTTTGCAGCTTTTCATTAGAGAAATTAACCTTCTTTACTCATTCTAACCATAAAGAGAGTTGTTAATCCATTGGTAATCTTTGAGCAAAAATATAGCATACGCAAAAGTCCTCTTTGAACTTGTGCTTGTTTCTTGACAAAATCAACTAATAACGTAATAAAGGAGAATAGGATAAAATCAACTATTTATGTATTAGGATCAATCAGACCCATATCTAAATTTCATTTTTTAAGAAACAATTTCACTAGGGTTGAGGCATGATGAAAGCAACTAATAACGAAAATCACAAATTCCAAGCTATTGGACCACATATATAATGCTATTTATGTATTAGTCTAATAAAAAATTTGAAAATAAAATGACATAAGCTAAGAAAATATTGTTTCAAATTCAGAATTTAAAAACTCACACGAACAAAGTAATTGCAGACAATAATATAGTTTAAAATCCAAAATAAATAGTGATCAAGACACATAACAATAAAAACAATATAGTTTGGTACCCAAGCAAACCTAAACTAATTAGGCAAGCGACAATAAAAACCAAGGCCATAATATTCTCCTTTGAAAGCATTAACACCAAGAATCACTACAACAGTGAAATATGCTTCCTCTTTTTTGCTCCAATGCTCCCTCTTTATTTCTCCAATATATTGTCATCTTTCCTGTAATATCAGAAACAATATATCTCCATTAGACAAAGTATGTTGCCATTTACAATACTTCTATTGAATAACATTTGAAAATATCAAGTGGTTTTCTTTCTGCATAGAATCCTAAATAAATAAAAAAAAGTTGATCAATTATCAATTAGAAAGAAATACAATAAAATAAAATAATATAAAATAAAATAAAACTTACTTCATGTTAGGTTCTAAGGATTAGGATCTAATGTATTTAGAACTTCAATTTGTATGTTGACAAACCATAATCAAAACAATGTTTAGTCGTGTGTTAGACTTGCTCAAAGTATGGGATTTAATGTAAAGTTGGAATCGAGTTTTTATGCAGAATTACTGTTCACTTTCTGCCAGACTCGATCGATCGAAAATTAGACTCGATCGATCGAAAATCGGGCAGATCGTTTTTCTGCAGAAAATTCCAACTCAGCCCTAGTCCATTTAATGTATAGGGTTTTATGTTTTGCCCTAAGTATATAAGGGAAAACCCTAGCCATGTTTTTAGTGTTCTGTTTTGCTGTGTTTGTGAATCTCATTGTGAAATCTAGAGGTGTTTACCTTCACATACACTTAGGGTTTACAAACTTGAGATTCATGTCTAGAGTTGTGTAAATCAATACAGTTGCAGAATCAAAAGAGCACAAAGATATACAAGCAGGTGCGCTTGTGGATTTGCTGAAGAATTCAAGAAAGAAGGAGTCCGTGGATCTCGGAACTATCATGGGGTCATGGTAGTAAGTTTCCTACACTTGGGTAGCAATAAGATGTTAGTGGTCTAAGTCTTGTTGTGTAAACTTCGATTCTTTCATAGTGGATTCAGTTTACCTTGAGGATAGCTATGTCAAATCCTCCCCAGGTTTTTACCGGTGTGGTTTCCTGGGTCATCAGATCTTTGTGTTATTTATTTTCCGCTGCTTCGTTATTTTTGCTTATTTGTGTTAACTTAGTTTTAATTAAATTACCTAAGTTAATCACTTGGTTAATTCACTAGGTTAATCTGTTGGGTTTAAGGGGTCTAAACGAACTGACAAGTGGTATCAGAGCAGGTAGCTTTTGTTTTTGATCTTTTGATCTTCTAGCTGATCCTTGACCCCTGTTGTTATGGATTTTTCTAAAATCTTCTCTTTAGTTTGCCACAGTATCTACTTTGTGTGCTTGTCCTTTACAATCTTTGTTAAAGTTTTTCTTGAGTGTCTTGCTATAATCACATATGAAAATAATCACATGTGCTATACTGCTTTAACCGCCTTAAAGGCACGTGATTCTTGTCTTTGGTATTTGGATAGTGGTTGTTCCAGGCACATGACAGGAAATAAAGCCTTGTTCAAGACACTCTTCGAAGGAAAGATTGGTACAGTTACCTTTGGAGACGGAAGTAAATCTGTGATTAGAGGCATTGGTACTGTAGACATTCCAGGACTACCATTTTTTGAAGATGTGTGGTATGTTGATGGGTTGAAGGCAAACTTACTCAGCATAAGCCAGATTTGTGACAACGGACTTAATGTCTTCTTCACCAAACAAGAATGTGAAATACTTGATGAAGGGGGTGATTGTATGTGTGTTGGTGTGAGAACAGCTGATAACTGTTATGGTATCATCCCAAGTATAAGCAACAAATGCTTCAGTGCTAAGATCAATTAAGTTGACTTATGGCATCAAAGGTTGGGACATGCCAGCCTCAAGCAATTAGAGAAGATTTCAAAATGTGATGCAGTAATTGGGTTGCCCAAGTTTGAGAAGATTGAAAAATGCATCTGTGGACCATGTCAGATGGGTAAACAAGTGAAGTCCAAACATCCGTCTGTAGCTGATGTTCAAACTACGAGACCTTTGGAGTTGTTGCACATTGATCTCATGGGTCCTGCCAGAGTTCAGAGTTTAGGTGGAAAGAAGTACATTCTAGTTGTTGTGGATGATTTTACAAGATTCACATGGGTTGTACTTTTGAAAGATAAAGCTGAGGCTCCTGAAAAAATGATTCATCTATACAAGAAATTGCAAGTAGAAAAAGGAACTGTGATAGCCAGAATAAGAAGTGATCATGGAAAAAAGTTTGAGAACACCAAACTGGCTACGTTTTGCGATAATCAAGGTACCCGTCAGGAATTCTCTTCACCCAAAACACCACAACAAAATGGAATTGTGGAAAGGAAAAATAGAGTTGTACAAGAAATGGCCTGTGTCATGCTTCATAATAAGAAGATGCCTAAATCTTTTTGGGGAGAAGCTGTTAATACTGCATGTCACACTCTCAATCGGGTATATTTCAGACCTAATTCCAAGCAAACTCCCTATGAACTCTGGAGAGGAAAGAAACTTGTAGTCAAATACTTCAGAATATTTGGTAGTGACTGTTACATTCTGCGTGATAGAGAGAACCTGGAAAAGTTTGATGCTAAGAGTGATAAAGGTTATTTTCTGGGATACTCTTCCACTAGTAGAGCATACAGAGTATACAATCTGAAAACTAAAACAGTCATGGAATCCTCAAATGTAGTGATCAATGATGAATTAAACTCAGAAGGCCATTCAGAACATGCACCTCAAGTTCAAGAAAAGATGATGGAAGTTGATGATTCTCTACCTGAAAACTATGTGGGAAAGCCTACAGAGGAAGAGTTAATGGTTTTGAATGATGCAGCATCTGTGCCATCAAGTTCAGAACCTTCAACACCAGTTCATGGAGTTTCACAAGAACAGAGAGAAGTTCAAAGTCCATCAGATCAGAAAGGTACCACTACCTCATTGGTCAAAGGTCCATCATCAAGAGTTAGGTTGAATCATCTTGCTACTAATATTTTGGGAAGTTTAAATGATAACATGAGGTTGAATCATCAAGAAAAGATGATGGAAGTTGATGATTCTCTACCTGAAAACTATGTGGGAAAGCCTACAGAGGAAGAGTTAATGGTTTTGAATGATGCAGCATCTGTGCCATCAAGTTCAGAACCTTCAACACCAGTTCATGGAGTTCCACAAGAACAGAGAGAAGTTCAAAGTCCATCAGATCAGAAAGGTACCACTACCTCATTGGTCAAAGGTCCATCATCAAGAGTTAGGTTGAATCATCTTGCTACTAATATTTTGGGAAGTTTAAATGATAACATGAGATTGAGATCCAAAGCATTAAATGTGATTACTCACTTATGCTACCTATCCCAATTCGAACCGAAAAGGGTGGATGAAGCTCTCCAAGATGCTGATTGGGTAAATTCTATGCATGAAGAACTTCATCAGTTTGTTCGAAATGATGTGTGTGAATTAGTTCTTAGACCTGAGGGAGTCAATGTTATTGGAACTAAGTAGATCTTCAAGAACAAGTCAGATGAACATGGAACTGTTATCAGAAATAAATCTAGGCTTGTTGCTCAAGGATACACACAAGTAGAAGGAATTGATTTTGATGAGACTTTTGCACCTGTAGCAAGATTGGAATCCATTCGAATTCTTTTGGCTATAGCATGTCACATGAACTTCAGGTTGTATCAAATGGATGTCAAGAGTGCTTTCTTAAATGGCATGTTACAAGAAGAGGTATATGTTGAACAACCGAAAGGTTTTATTGATCCTCACAGGCCGAATGATGTCTATAAGTTGAAGAGAGCACTCTATGGATTGAAACAAGCTCCATGGGCTTGGTATGATAGATTAACTGCATATCTCACGGATCATGGCTTCAAGAGAGGTTTTGCTGACACCACTCTGTTTATACGAAAGGATAAAAATCATTTTGTAGTTGCTCAGATTTATGTTGATGATATTGTTTTTGGTGCTACTAATGATTCTTTTGCTCAATCTTTTGCAGATGAAATGAAGGCCATGTTTGAGATGAGTATGGTTGGGGAACTAACTTATTTCTTGGGATTGCAGGTAAAGCAAACGGATGATGGAATCTACATCAACCAAGCTAAGTATGCACGAAATTTGGTCAAGCGATTTGGTCTTGACAAGGCTGCACATGCTAGGACACCAATGGCTGCTAATGCGAAACTAACAAATGATCCATCAGGTAAGTCTGTTGATGTTACCCTTTATAGAAGCATGATTGGTTGTCTTTTGTACTTAACTGCTAGCAGACCTGATATTGCGTTTCGTGTGGGTGTTTGCTCTAGATTTCAATCTAATCCTAAGGTCTCTCACTTAAATGCTGTTAAGAGGATTATAAAATATGTTGCTGGAACTTGTGATTATGGTCTATTTTACAGTAAAGAGTCAAATCTTTCTCTTGCTGGTTTTTTTGATTCTGATTGGGCTGGTAATGCTGATGATAGAAAAAGTACAACTGGTGGTTGTTTTTATGTTGGTGCTAATTTGGTTGCTTGGATGAGTAAGAAGCAAAATTCTGTTTCTTTATCTACTGCTGAGGTAGAATATATTGCTGCTGGAAGTTGTTGTTCTCAGCTTCTCTGGATGAAGAAACTTTTGAGTGATTATGGAATATCACAGGACACCATGGTTGTTTATTGTGATAACTCTAGTGCCATAGATATCTCTAAGAATCCTGTTCAACACTCTAAGACCAAACACATTGAGATTAGATATCACTTCATTAGGGATCTTGTTGAACGGAAAATTGTTGCTCTAGAGTATATTCCTACTGAACGTCAGAATGCTGATATTTTCACCAAACCACTTGATAGAGGAAAGTTTGAAACTCTTCGTCAAGTCATTGGTGTGATTCTTTGTCCCTAGTCATTCTTGACTTCATGGTCCTTGTGCTTCATTGCTCAATCTTTTGTGACCTTTTTTTTCTAGGATTTGCATTGCATTACATTCATGCATTTCATTCTAGGATGTCTGTTTCTTTGTTTATAAAATAAAAAAAAAAAAAAACATTTTTTTTGCAAATTGTGTTTTGCTATTTTTTCTTAGATTTGAAGACAAGGTTGGTCAATCAAATTTTACATGCCATATGTATGTACCTTGTTTAGCTTTGATGCACTTATTACTATTGCACTCTACTAGCTAAAGTCTTGATTGTGCATGTTGTGTGGGAAGATGCTATATTTGTTGATCACATGATCTTGATCTTGAAGTCTTATGTCTTTGATTGCTGGACTTGAACTTATTGAGAAAGGCATAAATAACCATCTCACCACTGTTTATTAGCCAATCATGAACACCTTAGTGCATATCATAAGATTTTGTGCTAAAGAAAGTGTAGCACATGCACAAAAAGAAAATAAGGTGTAGCCTCTATTAAAATTGGTGTGTACATTATTGGGCTATAATAATCTCACAAATTCATAAAATTGGTGTGTACATTATCTCAGATTTTATTAAATTTCTAATCAATTAAATTGAATTATGAGGCAAATCAAGAAACTTACATGATTGCAAGCTTTTATTCTAGGAGATGTGAGAGTTATAGGATGTAACTCTTTAAGTAAAAGTCTCTTTCAAATTCATGTGATGGATTTTGTAGAAATTGTGATTGATTAACATTATGTATATCACCTCACATGTTTCTCAAGCCTATGCTAGTTACACACACTACACAAGTTATTCTTTGCTAAAATTGTGTACATGTTATTGTGTGTGTTTTTGGTCTGACCAATCAAGTTTGAGAATTTTGGGAAATTGATGCAGAACATGTTTGCTTGTTTTTGGGGGTATATTGAAAGAAATTTTCTGCTTTGAGAAATCTGGGTTGAATACATGTGTTTTTGGAAAACATCTCATCTCATACTCATGCATTTTATTTATAAAATCTAATGCTTTGAGGAGTTTTTGATCTAAAATGTTTGGTTTTTCAAAACTGTGATTTTTCCAGAATTTCGATCGATCGAAACTGATTTTCGACCGATCGAAAATGTTTTAAAAATACTCAGTCAACTCTCTGGTTGGCTCGATCGGTCCAAGCTTGTTTTGGATCAATCGAAGGTATTTTCGATCGATCGAATGTAATTTTCGATCAATCGAAAATCGTGTTGGTTGTTTTTAAAAAGGGAGTTTTCCACGTGATCTCTTTACCTTTTCAAAAACTTTTTCAAACTTTTTCCTCCCTAACAACCGGTCAATCACTTTTTGCTGGATTTTGTCGTCTTGCTCCGTTCTTTTTGCACCAAATCACTCCTTCAAGGCCGGTAAGACCTTTTTGCCCCTCCCTTTGCATTTATTTTCAAGTTTCATGCATTATTTTCATACATTTTTGGGTATTTTCGACATTTAGGATTTTTGTCTTATTGGGAATGTTTTTGAGTGTTTCTTTCTCAAATTTTTCATGGGTTTTTGTGGGGACACCTTACCTAAGTTCTACATGTGATTTAATTTGATTATTTTGGTGTTTTGAAGAAAATTTGAATTTCTAGGGCTTGAATTTGAGAAAATTGGGGTTTTTGTTCAATTTGAGTTAAATTGATAAAATTGGCTTGTTGGATTGATAAATTTGATCATTATATTGTGTCAATTAACTATTGTGTTGATCAATTTATCAATTTGTTGTATTTTGAAAAATTAGGGTTTTCAAATTGGGTATTTTTGATAAAAATTAATTGCTCAAGCTGATTTTGTTAATTTGGATCACAATTGAACCTGTCACTGCATTAGTACATGCATCATTTGGTGTTCATGCTCATGCATCATATAGAATTGATATTTTCTATATTTTCTGCTGTGCTAACTTGCAGTCTGCTCTTGGTATTTGTTTTTGCTCTTCTCGTTCTGTGTCTATCTCTTTTCCTTAGCACTATGCCTAGGAAAACTAGAGCCCATAGGACTTCTGATCCTTCTCCTTCTTTTGACACTGAGCGGTTCCCTAGTGAGTCAAACCAAGTCACCTATGAGACTTTGAACCTTAGGCGTCCTATTTGGGCTGAGCGTAGGGTCTTATTAGATGAATTGGATCTTGAGGTGCGACGTAACTTTGAGCGTCGGGGTTGGTTACCTTTGCTCGAGTATGAGCATTCTCCTCCTCCTGCCACCTTGATTAGAGAGTTCTATTCGAACCTCTCTATTCATGTCTACGATAACGACACCTTGGTAAAGGTGTGGTTACGTGGTGTGGAGTATCGCATTACCCCTCGGGTAGTGTCTGATGCTCTTGGGGTGCCCATTGTGAACCATCCCGTTTTTCCTTACGAGGAGTCTCCACCCCTTGATGACGTCCTGTCATACATCACTAGGTCTTCTATCCAGTGGGGTTCTGATCCTCGGATCACTTCAGCTGAGCTTTCCGAGCTTCACTATCTTTTCTTTAGGATAGCGCGTCATTCTTTGTGGCCGATTTTGCATGTCCACACCATCCCTCTTGAGCGATGTGTGTTTTTGTATGCTCTTGTCACTGATGCGCCTATCAGTTTTCCGCATTTGTTCCTTCGTTCTTTGAACGAGGTTCATCGGTCTAGTTCTACGGCTCATACTTTGTTTTTTCCCGTTTTTATTCATCGGATTCTCCTTTTTCTTGGTTTTGGTGAGTATCCTGCTTCTGAGCCTGTGCATTTCATTGCTCCTATTGGTGCTACCTTTTTGAGGCAAAGGGCTGCTCAACTTTGAGCTAGCTCTAAGCGTCCTAGGGTAGAGCCTTCCGGTGTCACTCCACCCCCTTCTTCTTCTACAGATACTCATGCAGCTGGGACGTCTTCTGATCCTGCTGTTGCTGCTGCTGCTGCTGACGTTCCTCCACCGTTTGATGAGGTTTCTGACCTTCGTCGGACGCTTGATACTGTCGTGACCGTTCAGGCGGCTCATGGTCAGCTTTTGGTGGACATCCTTGATGAGCTACGTGCGTTACGAGCAGATTTGGCGAGCTCTCGTCATTCTCCTCCGCCTCCTTTTGATGATGAGTGAGTGCCCTTTGGCAATTCGTCACTGTCAGTTCGTTTAGACCCCTTAAACCCAACAGATTAACTTAGTGAATTAGCCAAGTGATTAACTTAGGTAATTTAATTAAAACTAGGTTAACACAATTAAGCAAAAATAACAAAGCAGCGGAAAATAAATAACACAAAGATATGATGACCAAGGAAAACCAAACCGGTAAAAAACCTGGGGAGGATTTGACCTAGCTATCCTCAAGGTAAAATAGCAAATCCACTAGAAAGAATCAAAGTTTACACAATAGCGACTTAGACCACTAACATCCTATTGCTACCCAAGTGTAGGAAACTTACTACCATGACCCTATGATAGCTCCGAGATCCACGGACTCCTTCTTTCTTTAATTTTTGCAAAACACAAACACCACCGTTTGTGACTTTGAGACTCCACTCAAAGGTTTAGCAACACAAACTCTCCTGTTTGTGATTCCAAGACCACCCTTGAAGGTTTAGATCATTAGCTCCTTTGATGACTAGAGAAGGCAGCAACTTCAGCAATACCGGATCATAAGATTTTTCAAGGAACAACACCGGTAGAAGTAATAAGAGAGGTTTTAGGAGCAAAACCCTAAATACAAAAGAGGCACACCCTTTTCTCTCTAAAAAGTCTTGTAAAAATGTACTTAGGGTTTCCTTTATATAGTAGGAGAAGTAAATCTGAAACCCTAATCCTTAATGGGCTAGAACTGCTGTTTGGGCCAACTTAAAATTCTGCAAATACGATTCTCGATCGGTCG
This sequence comes from Lithocarpus polystachyus, assembly GCA_033629205.1. Classification (NCBI taxonomy): domain Eukaryota; kingdom Viridiplantae; phylum Streptophyta; class Magnoliopsida; order Fagales; family Fagaceae; genus Lithocarpus; species Lithocarpus polystachyus. Next base: position 2,085,977 of record CM066171.1, on the reverse strand, counting down.
AGCCTGTTTTTTGATCGATCGAACCAGGCAGATTCTGAATTCTTCTTTCTGCAGCTTGCATGTTCTTGTGTGCTCACGATTTGCCAATTGTTCTAAACTTTTAGAACCTAACAGTCACAAAAAGGGGGAGTGCATAGTTCATTTGTATCTAGGAAATTTTGTTGTGGTGATTTACATTTTAGGGGGAGTTTTGTTTACTTGGTAGTGATACTGCGGAGCTTGTGGAGTTATTAGATTGTATCTAGGTGCTTCATTGTGTATTTTCTTTTTTAGCTCTTGTTTAGGAGATATTTTTGTTGAGATACATTTTTATGTATATGTTTCTTATTTCACTATACTTCATTGCTTATTGACTTATATTATGATGTTATTCATGATATATGTCTTTATTTTGTGTCATGTGAAATCAAGAAATTTTATTTATATATTCCTTGTTTCTTTCTTCCACACATGCATTTATGTGTTTGTTAAGTGTTACAGGAATATACAGGTTGTTTTCAGTCGAGTTGCTGTCTACTTTGCAACTGTTAGATAGTAGTCTAGGTTGAATTGTCAAGTGGCTATTTATTTTGTAATGGGCTATTTCAATTTGTAACTTTGAGCTTTTTGTTAAGTCTGTGTTTTGTCACGGATTGCCAAAGGGGGAGTTTGTTAGGTTCTAAGGATTAGGATCTAATGTATTTAGAACTTCAATTTGTATGTTGGCAAACCATGATCAAAACAATGTTTAGTCGTGTGTTAGACTTGCTCAAAGTATGAGATTTAATGTAAAGTTGGAATCGAGTTTTTACGCAGAATTACTGTTCACTTTCTGCCAGACTCGATCGATCGAAAATTAGACTCGATTAATCGAAAATCGAGCAGATCGTTTTTCTGCAGAAAATTCCAACTCAGCCCTAGTCCATTTAATGTATAGGGTTTTATGTTTTTCCCTAAGTATATAAGGGAAAACCCTAGCCACGTTTTTAGTGTTCTGTTTTGCTGTATTTGTGAATCTCATTGTGAGATCTAGAGGTGTTTACCTTCACATACACTTAGGGTTTACAAACTTGAGATTCATGTCTAGAGTTGTGTAAATCAATACAGTTGCAGAATCAAAAGAGCACAAAGATATACAAGTAGGTGCGCTTGTGGATTTGCTGAAGAATTCAAGAAAGAAGGAGTCCGTGGATCTCGGAGCTATCATGGGGTCATGGTAGTAAGTTTCCTACACTTGCGTAGCAATAAAATGTTAGTGGTCTAAGTCTTGTTGTGTAAACTTCGATTCTTTCATAGTGGATTCAGTTTACCTTGAGGATAGCTATGTCAAATCCTCCCCAGGTTTTTACCGGTGTGGTTTCCTAGGTCATCAGATCTTTGTGTTATTTATTTTCCGCTGCTTTATTATTTTTGCTTATTTGTGTTAACCTAGTTTTAATTAAATTACCTAAGTTAATCACTTGGTTCAGTCACTAGGTTAATCTGTTGGGTTTAAGGGGTCTAAACGAACTGACAGTTTTTCATTTCATCAGTTGTAGCAAAGGGATGCCATGGAGATTGTTGATGAGGAGAACCACTAGCCACATCTTTATCCTAAATTATGAAGTAAAACAATAATATAAAGATATAATATAACATAATTTAGTAATCCTAACAAAACATGTAAAGCATAAAGAATATATCACATATTTATAACCTGTAAATCAGTATTTGCAGGGAGTTGAATATGCTGCATAACCATTGCCAACTTATCTTCTAAGGTTGTTACTTTATCTGTCAAGCGACGTATCTTATCATCTTTCAACCTCTCTTCTTCACTAGCTATCCTTATCCCTCCATAACAACTATTTTTTGAGCCACTTCGGTTAGAAGGAGTTGGCCTGAATCCTAAACCACGCACACGACCATGTTTCTCTTTACTCATTACCTTAGAAAACGCATCTGTGGAAGACCATGCTATACTTCCATTTGCACCTTCAGGCAAGTCACTAGCTTCTTGACTCATTAACTCCTTCAGTTTGTCCTACGAATCGGGATAATAATTATAAATTTTGTTTTTAAAAAAAATGGAGAATGGTAGAAATAAAGTTCTTATACTAAAAAAATATGACGACACATACAATTTTCTCACTTGCATCCTCATTAACAGGCATCCCATCCTTTTTTTTGTGAAGCTTTACATATAGCTTCCCTCGATTTGGTGCAACTCCATTTTTTTGAACTGCATCACAAATATATTAATTATTTTAATGGATGCAAATGAATGTAAGCAAAATACACAAACTATTTCCAAGTACTAGCTTTGTAATTACCATATCAAAGGCATGTTGTGCATAAGATTTTGATCCTGTAGTGTGTACATCTTTTTTTTTTTTTACTGGCTTTCTTACCAGCCTTACTACGTTCCTACATTCAACATAAAAACACACTGATTAAAATTAAAGTTAATTTACTTTTCTTTTCATTTGTATTATGAATAAGTGTTCTACCAAAGCATTAGATGCCATAATGTATAAGATAATGATATTTATACCAGTCCATCTCTACTAAACCAAAAGTTTACAGGTGTAGCAAAATCTTGGCGATTCACTGTACTTAGGGCCTCGGCTACTATCCCTGCCACAATTTTTGACTCATCATAATGCTTTGCTTTCAAGGCGCACTTCCAATTCCTCCACTTTTCACCCAAACCCTTTAAAGTCAGACGTTTGATGATCTTTCTTTCTTCCTCATTTTTGGAAATGTGAAATTTTGACTGAATCACAAAAAAAGAAAAAAAGAAAAAAGAAAAAAATGTAACCACATGAAAGAAACATTTAAAATTTTAGAAATAAATATAGCTTTTGGTACTAGAATTTTAATACCTCAATAATAGTCCAACATTTCTCTTTGTAGTCATTAGGCACTTTACGCCAATTAAGATAATTAATTGGACATAAGTTAGGCTTTCTTGCAACAGTGCCCACAAATCAATTAAAAATAACACCTTCACGTTTAATTGGCTGAAAACAGCCATTAAAAGATAACTCAACCTTTTTCCCATCAGTTAAATTCCATATCTCAGCCATACGTGTTATCCCACGTGTGCTACGTACACCTGCATGATCTATTTATACAAAAAAAAAAAAAAATGTGGTCAACAACAAAAGCATACTCTTAATTAAGATTTTCTTGTGAAAAATGATTACAATAAAACATATTTATTTAATTTCATAATACCTGTAATTTGAACTTCTATTTCTGTAGATTCCTCATCTGAATTATCATCTGCTTGAGGTCGAGGCACTAATAGGGCACTTGATCGATTAGCTGATAGGCCAAGTGATTGATCAAGAGGTAGTGTGTTTTGTGACTGATTAGGCCCTAATGACCCATGTGATGGGTCTTGTGGCTGTGGCTCAATTTCAGCATTAACTATATGATTCCGTTTCTTTCCCATATCTATTTAGAAAAATATCAATATAGATAATTATCAATGCAAATCACATATTCATTATACTTCAATCCAACAAGGAATGTATAGCAATAACGCAAAACTAACAAATAATTTATCACCCTATAAGAATGCTTTTTCAGATAATTTGTATTGTGGGGTTACATAGAACTGATACTAATCATGGTTTTTGTGTACACAACAAGTTTTCATACGGGATGGTGAAAGAAACAACTTAGCAAATGCTAGCGGTAAGATTAGAGAGTGTGAAGGATTGTCCTTGTGTAGTTACAGATTTTTAAAAATTTTACTCTTTTGCATTGACCGAATCTTCTTTATTCATCAAACCCATACACAATTACATCTGTAAGCCAATTTCTCGTGATTGACATCAAGGTCAAGAGATTTCAATGAGTAGATGTAAAGCATATAAATCAAAACGGCATACAAATTAAACAATGTTTAACCGAAAACACCATACCACCTTCATTAAAATAAGTCTTTTTTTTTAAACCCGAAACGATTGAAACTTTTATTTGACTAAGCCAAGTATACAGAGTAAGGCTAGACCCTACTATCTTAATATTAGCATACTTTGACTACCTCTGTACAATCTATGACATTAGAAAGAGGAAAAAAAATAGATGAAAAAATTACAAACCTTTTGAAAAATTAGTTCCTCCTTGCGATAGAGAAGTAAAAGACAGACAGGGAAGAGAGTTAAAAGAGAAGTGAAAGCAACAGAAACAATAAAAGAGAGCCGAGGCAAAGCAATATTTGGCGCCCGCGCCAAAATATATCGCGCCAAAATATATCGTGCCAAACTATATCTAAGATTTGAGTGGGCTGGTGGTCGATGGCAGCCAGATCGGTGACGTTGAGCAAGAGGGAGAACAAGCTCGGTCTTGGGTGGATCGGTCTTGGGTGGTGACGATCTAGATGGCGGCGCCGATGAGCTTTCGGCGGCATCAATGAGCTTCCAGTGGTGACTATGGGTGTGATTTCGATGCTGAGGTGCGATCTTAGTGGTGCTACAGGCCGCGCAATCTGGGCAGTGCTTCAGGTGGCACAATCTCATCGGTGCTGGGGTGTGACGAGATCGGTGCGATCTGGGGTTAGGGGTGGTGGTGCGATCTGGGGTTGCTTCTGGTGCTCGGCCTTTCTCTTCTATTTTCCTGGGGTGGAAGTCATTTGAAGGTAAAATACAACCTGAAATTCATTTCCGGCTTGCTGGGGTTATTTTACGGTCAACGCGGAAATTGATTTCCGTTTGACCCAATTTTCTGTGCTTACCAAACATATAGGTTGGTGTAAAATGATTTCTTGAAATCCTTTTCAGCCAAAACAAATGCAGCCTAAGTCTAGAGATAGATTTTGTGATCACCCTCAGGTATTGGGTTGAGGCTAATAGGTTTAGGACATATTCGGGTTGACACGGTTAACCCGTTTAATAAATGGGTCGCGTTTGTGTTCAACATACGAACCTATCTAACCTGTTTAACCCATTTAGCTTTTAAAGTTATTAATTATTTTGATATTATTGCTTAATTTATGGTAATTTTTATATGTTTATTACTATATTTATGGTTGTAATTGTATTTTAATTTTATATATATGAGAATTGATAAAAAATTATATAGGTTAGGTATGACTTGTTAATCAAATAGATTATTAAAAACGGCTCATTTGTATTGACTTTTTCATGACTTGTTAATTAAATGAGTTAAATGTGTCGGGTCGAGTTGACTTGTTTAATAAACAGGTCATGTTCGGGTTGAGGATTCCTGACATGTTTACTAAATAGGTCGAGTTTGGGTCAACCCATATAACCTAATACTCATGGCTCGACAAAACACAAATCCGACCTGCAAACACGAATTGCCACCTTCTGTACAAATTACCAATCTTGATTAAAAATATAAAGAAATAAAATAATTTTTATAAATAATTTTATATTATAAAAATATAGAATAATAAAACATATAAAAAAATTAAAATTAAAATATTAATCCTTCAAGAATATTGGTTATATCGAGAATGGCTAAGTTTCTTTCAACTATAAAACATAATGATTAATGCTAAATATATTATTTGTAATAAAAAATTTATATATAAGCTTATGTATTTTATATTTTTATTAATTAGTAGGTGTCATAAACTATTTTAATTTTTCAAATTCTTTAAATTATAGTTAATACTAATAGATTTCCAATTTTGTAAGAAAACTAGTGTTTAGTCCATTGGTTATTATTTTGGACACTTACCTTAAGAAGGTGGGTTCTAACCCTGTCAATTGCACGCCAAAAAAAAAAAAAAAAAAAACCCTGCCAATTGGAAATTTTTTCAATTTCTTTTTTATTTTTTTGCCTCCCAAATAAACATGTGTGTTGGAAGTTTCTTTTACGTGTTTTTTTTTTCCCTCCCAAATGAACGTGTCTTTTTTATTTATTTTTTTTTTCCCTCCCAAATAAACGTGTGTTGGAAAGTGAAACTCAAGTCCCTTTTTTTTCTCCCAAATAAACGTATTTTTTAACTTTTTTTTTTTTAATCAACCCACTGAATCCTTATCTCATCTTGGTTTTTACGTATTATTATTTAACTTTTTATTTTTTAAGAGTCCTTATTCTATCTTGGTTTCTAATACTGGCATTCTTTATCTTTATCTCAAAATTGTAGTTACCCGCCATGTTAAAAAATAAAACCTGTAGCTGCCAATAATTGCTTAGAAAAAATTAAAAGAGTTTCTAGTCTCCTCAAGGGGAAAAAAAAAAAAAAAAAACTCTCGTAGAAGGAGTCGTAACAACAACTCACAGGTGAGTTTTTAATCCCTCGCTCTTTGTCTGCCACTTCATTAATTTTCTTAATCTCCAATATTTTTTTTACAATTTTCTCAGAGAATTTGCTATTTCCTCCAAATCTAAGAGAGTGGAGACTGAAGAGTGATTGAATGTATGGTTTTTAACCATTACTCCCCAGGTAAACATCAAGATTTTTAAACTACTATGCATTTTTTTATTAAATAAATAAATATATATATATATATATATTATATAGCATATAAATAAAATAAAATAATTTCAATTAGTTATTTGATTAGGATTTTTTTGTATTTCTTGATCTATTAAGATTTAGCATTTTTTTTTAATAAGATGAGTAATGATTGAATTGAGGCTTAGTTTCGACTTTGAATATGTGCATGTGATTCTTAAATTTCATGAATATATACTAATTTAATCAAATCTTAGTGAAAATTAATCTTTTTTCAGGATTAATTACTAAATTTTTTTGTAAAAAAAAAAAAAACATAACAAAATGTCTTATGAATATGATTACAGCGACCTATGAATATGATTACTTATGTTTTTAGTCCTTGTAGCACGTAACACTTAATTAAAAGTATGATTGTGGTGTTCACCACTTTTTTGTGCATAAACAAATTTAAGTTGTCTTTTGACTGTTATTTCTAGCCTACTAAACATGAAAGCCGTAGGTTTAATCAATTTATAAAGATAGTTGCAATGAAGCCTCACTTATGTCCTATTAATGTTGTTAGTTGGCGTACAATGCCAAATGACTAACTATTTGCAATTATTTTATTACTTTAATTTTTGGAATTGTGGCTTTTAATAACATTCCAAACATGTTATATTACTAATTTTCAGGGAAAAATTTAATTAAAAAAATATTTTTGTAATATTCAATAATGTTTATACCTTCGGTAACAGTTTTTATAACTGCTCCTATATGGAACCTATAGTAGCAGTTGTTTTTTGATGCAATAACTAATTTATAACAAAGTGTACGAATGGGAACTAGCGGTTTTTTATTTTATTTTATAACAGTGTTTAATAAAATTGTTGTTAAAGAATATCTAGTAGCAATTCACAAAATCGCTGTTAAAAATAATTCATGCTAGAAATAAGGGAAGGGTATACAAACATTTTTAATTTTGTTTAGTAGCGGTTTATAGAACTGCTGCTAAAGAATCTATAACAACAATTACATAACCGATGGTATAAATAATTAATTTCAAAAAGAATGGCCTTATGTACTAGCGGTTTTTTTTAATTCTCTAGCAGCAGTTCTATGAATTGCTGCTAAATAATCTATAGGAGCGATCACATAACTGTTGGCACAAATAATTAATTCCTAAAGGAAGGGCCGTGTGTATTAGCGGTTTTTAATTCTCTAGCAGCGGTTCTATGAACTGCTACTAAAAAATCTATAGCAGCAGTTACATAACCGTTGGTATAAATAATTAATTCCAAAAGGTAAAGTTGTGTGTACTAGTGGTTTTTAATTCTCTAGTAGCAGTTTATAAAACTGCTGCTATAGATGTTTTCAATACCAGCGATTCCTAAAACCGCTGCTACAACTTATAGTGACTTATAGCGACGGCAACTTAACAGCGGTTATTCAAGTTGTAGCAGTGGTTTAGAAAAGCGCTGGTATAAACCAATATGACTTTTAGCAGTATTTTTAAATAGTTTTAGTAGTGGTTACAACCGTTGTTAAAAATCAAGTTTTTTGTAGTGGCAGCACCTGCCAAGGTGGACCCAGCACATCATCAGCTTATAAATTGTCCTGTGACTGTTGGAACTCCTCAAGCAATTCAACAGCATGCTTATTCAACCAGCCTGGTTCTAGAAATTTGCCTCCATACGCCACTCTGTTCCGCTGGTGCCAAATTAACCAAGCCTGCACTAACATCAGTTCCACCTCTGATTTGTCCATCCGATCCAGCAGGTACTTCAATAAAGCTATAAAGTCAAGTTGCACCATCCCACACTTCTGCAAGGCCCTAAGACTACCATGCCAAATATCCTGAGCCGCTGTACATTCCCATAAAACATGAATAGTTGATTCTTGAAATCTAGCACAAAAAGAACACGACTCATCCAACAAAACACGTTTCTTCTTAAGATTCTTTCTGGTTGGGAGAATATCATGACACGCCCTCCACCCAAACACCTTTATCTTGTTGGGGATCCATAGCTTCCATATAGCAGCCCACACCCTACAACCTCCATTTCCTGATGATGGTTCAGCCCACTCATCCGTCTTCAAGAGAGCCCTTGCAACCTTGTAAGCCGATCTTACTGAGAAGTAGCCATCCTTGCTATGCTTCCAATAAACAGAGTCAGGTACTTGCCTTTAACTTAGGGGAATACCACATATAGCTTCCCCTTCTTCCCGATTGAAGTTTGCCATAATAAAGTCTCTTCGCTACACATGAAGATCTTGGTTAATCAAGCTTGACACCCATACTTCCTCTTCATCATCATTCACCGACAAGAAAGGCTTATTTGTAGGGTAATTTGGAATCCACCTATCACGATAGACATTAATAGAAAATCCATCCCCCACACGCCAACAGTGTCCAACTCTTACAATAGGTAGGGCCGCCACTAAACTCCTCCACACAAACGAATAGTTGGGTGACTTTCTGGCCTCAAGAATTGTAGATCTAGGGAAATACCTTGCTTTAAAACACTGATAGAGAAGAGACTTTGTATCTTTTAACAGCCTCTACCTTTGTTTAGCCAACATAGCTAAATTAAATGATCTAAGGTACTGAAATCCCATTCCACCATCCTTCTTTGCCAAAGTCAGTTTATCCCAACTTTTCCAATGAATTTTCCTTTCATTCCCAACTTGACCCCACCAAAACCTAGCACATAAAGCATCCAACTCATCACATAATTTCAATGGGAGCTGAAAAACACTCATGGTATACGTCGGTATAGACTGAGCAATCGTCTTAATGAGAACTTCTTTCTCGGCTCTAAAAAGCATCATCCCCTTCCAACCCTGTAATTTTTTCCACAACCTATCTTTAATGAAAGAAAAAGTATGGTATTTTGCCCTACCAATTAAAGTAGGCAAGCCCAAATATGATTCAAACCGAGACACTTCCTTCACTCCAAGAATCCCCAAAGCCTCCTGCTTTTGGCGATCAGTGGTGTTATTGCTGAAATACACTGAAGACTTTTCCAAATTTATGCACTGCCCAGAAGCTTTAGCATAAACTTGAAGGATCTCAATAATAGTATGAATTTCTGCTGGTGACGCTCTGCTAAAAATCAAAGAATCATCTGCAAAGAGGAGATTAGTAAGCCTTGGAGCATATCTACAAATAGCCACCCCATGCAAAAGACCCTTCTATCTCTGCCCTATCCAGTAATGAAGTAAACCCCTCTGTGCATAACAAAAACAAGTATGGTGAAAGAGGATCACCTTGACGAATTCCCCTAGAAGGCAATACATTACCATATGGTCTCCCATTCACAAGAATAGAGAAAGAAGTCGTAGTGACACAACTCAAAACCCTTTCTATCCATATTTCAAGAAAACTCAATTTAGGTATTACACGATATATGAATCCTATATATATATATATATATATATAGGTATTACACGGGATATGGCATAGATTGTGATTTCAGTTTTTTTTTTTTTTTTGGTAAGATGTTTGGTGTTGTTTTTCTATGAAAGATGCATGAGTTTTCAAATTTTTCGAGAGACGCTTTACTAAGGGTATTTTGGTCTCTTTATTTATTTTTCTTTTTTCCTGTAAAGCTGACCCACATCTGATAACAAGGCTCAAAAAACTGTGTAAAAGACTGCAAAACAGCTGGGTAGTTAACACAACCCTATATATATATATATATATATATATATATATATATATCCTCTACTGCTATTATCAAAACCTAGGATACTTATAATTATTGAAAAATGCTAACGAGTGTTCTTAAGGCACTTATTAATAATTCATTTAATAAAATTTTTGATTCTATCTTTATGAAAAATGAAAAAAGTTGTCAAAATATTAATTACTTTTTTTCATTTCTCATAAAAACTTTCTTTAAATGGATTATTAATGAGTGCCTTAAAGGCACTAGTTAGCATTATTGGAAAATGCTAACGAGTGTCCTTAGGGCACTTATTAATAATTCATATAATAAAAGATTTGATTCTACCTTTATGAAAAATGAAAAAAGCTGTCAAAATATTAATTACTTTTTTTCATTTCTCATAAAAACTTTCTTTAAATTGATTATTAATAAGTGCCTTAAGAACACTCGATAGCATTTTCCATAATTATTTAGGGTGAGAAGCACCGCCTAGAACCTCCTCTATAGTTCTACACGTGTTTTTTTTTTTTTTTTTGGGGCCACTGCTGCCCCTAGCTTTCTTTCGGCACGGGGACAAATTTCACAAATCAAGCTCTGACACAAACTTTTATTGAAACACTATTCTTCCTCTACCATAAACAAATAATAATATATTAGAAAAGAGTTGACGTTCCTTCTTTTCAGAGGCGGAACCAAGATTCGTACTTGAGAGACTAAAGCTCAAAACTAAAAATAAAAAAAAGAATTATGAAAATAAAAACTAACCTCTATTTTATATTCAACAAAATACTTCATGCAAAATAAGTATCTCTTAAACATTTCATATTATAAAACACATTAACAAAATATAATATACAAAATAAGTGTTTATTATTTTGTGCGCTATTTTTGTTTAGTCCATATTTATTATTTTTATTTTGTTTTTGTAATTAAAGGGGCATTAATTTTATTTATTTATTTACTTTTTGTAGGTTAATATCTAAATATTTTAGAGGAGGAGAGACAAATATATATGACAAAAGAAAATATTCTAATACTACATAAAGTCTAAATTTGACAAAAGAACAATATTTTTTGAGCTCTTACTTCAAAGGTGTAGTCAATCATTTTCCATTTCAATCTTTTGGATAGATTCCTCTCTTAAAATATCTTTCTATATACGTTGACTTAATAAGCTTAAATATAGTTAAGGTTTCAACCTTATTTTCTAAAAACTCTCTTATAATTATAAATTATAAAATTGAACTTACAAAAGATTTACTTAAATGCCTTTCCTTTTAATATATATATATATATATATATATATATATATATATATATTATTCGGATATTACACTTTATTGTGCAGGCCTTTTTTATTTTCTTAAAAGGCGTAGATTCAACAAAGAAGGAGAGATGCGGGGGATTGTGAGGCAAAGAGTAGGCTCCTATGTATGTTCAACATTTTGATATTAGCTTCTAAATACAATTCTAACGATATATTTGTTTCATTTTCGTTTTAATTCCTTGTTATTTTTTGGTTTTTGTGTCTAAGAATCTGATGCAGTCATTACAAAGGATACGATCTCTAGTAGTAAATTCATCAAGCTGTTACTCTCATGCAGCTAAACAGGTAGATACTATTCAACTGGGCTAGCTGAACATGTTAATTGTGGGTATTGAAAGATGCATGTTTGCATGAGTTTTGTTCTATCACCAATGTTTTTTTTTCTTCTTAATATTATTAATTTCTCTCTTTACAAGAATTATAGTAGGAAACTCAACTATAATTTATACGGTCATAACATCTATTTTGTTGTTGGTATAATGGTATGTATGTATTTTAGAGTTAGTATACGCATGCAATCGTCTGATGGTTAAGTAGCACATCAGGTGGTATTCACAAGAGTGAGTGATTGTATCAACATTGTTGGACCAACACGTTAACATTGATTTATGGGATAATCATATGAGCTGCTATTTGTTTCTACTTTTTCTATCTGATACAAGTGGCTTTCTTCTGTAACTGCAATTTTAGATTAATACAAGAATGTTTTTCAGCTGGAATTATTGGTAATTAGTGAGTGGATTTATCATTTTAGCTCTTTGCATGAGTTTAATATTCTCTTTAGCCGTATGTAATTGATATTTCTATTGTCCTCAGTAATTTTAGAGCTCATCATATCCATCTGTTCCCAATATAATGACATATATAATTGTTCTATTCTCTAGAAATTAACTACCAACATGTGCTTTTCTTTTTCATTGTCTCTGTAACTAAATTTTTTAAAATAAATTTTTGCAAATGACAGTGCAAGAAGCCCTTAATTCTGCACTAGATGAAGAAATGTCAGCAGATCCTAATGTTTTTCTGATGGGCGAAGAGGTATTGATGGAAAGACAGACATATTTTTCTATGCTTGTTGATCTGTTATTTATTTAGTTTTTTTAATCACTTTTGATTTTTTTTCCATATTTGTTTGTTTTCTCGTTTGTATTGCGGGTTGGGCAAAGTCAAGGTGCATTCGAAGTCAGAGATGCATTGTAAAATGAAAAGAATAACATCTTCCATCTTGAAAGAGTACTTATGTTCCAACCTCCATTTTTTATATCAGATTTCAATAGGGCTTTTGAAGAAGTATGGTCCTGGGAGAGTTCTTGATACTCCAATTACAGAGGTTGTTCCTTACACTTGAAAATTTTTTAGGATATATCTTTTTCCAGTACTTGTTTAATTTTCCATCTCCTCTGGACTTTGTCCATTTATGCGCTTGAAGGTATTTCTCATTCCATGCTGTATTCTTTTTTCACCCACGACTTTTTGCATAATTTGTAGGCTGGCTTCACTGGAATTGGAGTTGGTGCAGCTTACCATGGTCTTAAACCTATTGTAGAGTTTATGACATTTAACTTCTCCATGCAGGTAGAAGCTGCTTTCCTTTGAAAATCTTTTATTATTTCATTATGTTAAAGATATTTAGGTGATGCAGGATTCGAATTGTGTGCATGCTAAATGTTGATAGAATTCTTCAGGATTCTGTTGGATTTGAACATGTTTGTTTTCATTTTATTGTTAATTAGAGTTCAACATGTTCATTGTCATTTTACTGTTAGATAATTCTGTTACCATTCTATGTTATATTTGAAGACAACATCTGCAATATCTAAAATGACCAATGCACATGTCATTGAATATCTAACAGTGTTGCCCTTCTTCTAATTTTGCATATGTTATTGGGCTAAAGCTGAGGTCATAATCAATGTCGCAATGCAATTAAATGAGTGTTAAAACATACCCCTCCAAGAATATACATGAAGCATAGCTAGAAGTGTGGTTAAAGATTTTAGAATTGCACTTGTTCAAATATTTCTATTTTATTTCAATTTTCTTATTTCTGCAGGCAATTGACCATATTATTAATTCTGCTGCCAAAATGAATCATATGTCTGCCGGTCAAATATCAGTACCTATTGTTTTCAGAGGACCAAATGGTGCTATTGCTGGAGCTGGTGCGCAGCATTCTCATGTAATGCCCATATTTGCTAATTTTGATGTTTATCTTCCTGTAGTTTTGCTGTCAATCCATGATTAGTTCCTTTGAAGCCTTTATCTGAAGGCTATTGAAATTGCTCTTCATTGAATCCTAAAAGTCATGGTCAGTTCTTGTGTCTACAAGTGTATTTTGTTGTAAAATAGGTGAAGCACAAATTACCAAGATTGATTGTGGAAATATTTTAGGAATAAGAAAGATTTCCAAAAAAATTTAGGAATGATTAAAACCAACTCAAGCAAGTCACCATGCACACTACTCCAAGCAAAGACAAATTTTATTCCTATAGTGCCATGCATGGAACCAAAGGCAAAGCATGATTTGAATAAATACAAGCCATATGTCAACATATTCATTACCCTAATCCAAGGTAGCTTGATTCAGTATGTGGAGCAAGATCAATGTAAAACATTGAAAATGATATGCAGCTGAAGTATTGTCTTCTTGTCTATATGGTCAGAAAGGAAAAGACATTTATTTCTTGAAGGGAAAATAATTTATGTTATCAACATGTTTCTACACCTCTAACAACTTGTTTATCTTAACCTAAGCTTTTAAAGAACTGTCATTCCTACAGGACACTGTTAATTAAAGCTTAAGTGAGTTTCATTATAAAATTTCAGGAACTATACTGGATTTTTTTCTTTTATACTTTAATGTACTAGGATTGGGCTCCTTTTTGGGTTGGTCAACAAAGTTGAACCAGAAAAGAAAAAAAGAGTAGACAGTTCAGGGTTTGATTGACCAAGTCCTACCCATCCTCTTTATGAGGGGGCATCCAGTGGAAGGATAGGGGAGTCAGAGAGCTACCGCCTTTCTATATTGCCATTTCATATCCGTTATTGTTTGAAATTATATGCTGTACAACCACCATAGCAGTATAGCACTAATGTGATAGAAGACTAATGTGCTCACCTTCATACTATTGCTTTGAGTAGAAGGCTCAGTTTGGGATTTTGTGCAGTGCTTCGCTGCATGGTATGCTTCATGTCCTGGTTTGAAGGTGTTGGCACCATACTCATCGGAAAATGCTCGGGGCCTGCTAAAAGCTGCCATTAGGATCCTGACCCTGTTGTTTTCCTTGAAAATGAGTTTCTGTGAGTAGTTCACTGAAGAACTATAATTTTGTGAGTTGGGTTTTGTCAGTGATTCAAATGTTTTAGTCCTTGTTCTCAATTTTGAGTTGCAGTTACGAGGAGTCTTTTCCTGTTTCAGAAGAAGTTCTTGGTTCCAATTTTTTCCTGCCAATAGGAAAAGCTAAGGTTGTTTTTTCCTTAATCTGCTTATTGATATTCATTTTCATTATAAGTAATAACTGATTTTCTATCTGTTTTTTATTTTTTTGGCTTAAAAGCTGCTTTTTTTTTTACTTCATTATTAGTAAAATTGATTGTCCTCTGTTTTGTTTCTGTTGACAGATAGAGAGAGAAGGAAAGGATGTAACCGTTACTGCTTTCTCAAGGATGGTTGGTTATGCTCTCAAGGTTTGTCATCATTCTAGAAGCTTTGGTAGATTCATTGTTCTGGATGACTGGAATATGCACTTTATAGAATTTTTACATGCGGAATGTATGAAATTTACCATGGAATTTTTACATGCGGAATGGATGGAATTTCTTATCTGCCTTCTCCTTGAAAATTCCTTATTATTAGATTTCCTTCCTTAAGATATTATATTTTGACCTGGAACTAACTCTGGTGGATAGGCAGCTGAGATTCTTGAAGAGGAAGGAATCAGTGCTGAGGTAACTCAAAAGCCCTTAATGTTCAGTAATGGAATTGCACTACGGCCAATTGTTGTTTGAGATATAATTTCTGCAAATGTAATACAGGTCATAAATCTGCGCTCTATACATCCCCTTGACAGAGCCACAATCAATGCTTCTGTCAGGAAAACTAGTAGACTGGTAACTGTTGAAGACGGGTTTCCTCGACATGGTGTTGGTTCCGAGATCTGGTTACGTCCTCATCATAAAATATTTGCCATTTTTTTTTTTCAGATATCTCTCCCCTCCCCAAAGCATTTACCCATATATGTGTCTCTTTATTTCTGCAGTACATCTGTGATTGAGGAGAGCTTTTATTATCTGGATGCACCAGTTGAGAGGATTACAGGAGCTGATGTTCCAGTGTCTTATAATGAAGGTCTTGAGAGGATGTCTCTTCCACAGGTTTGTGTTACTGGATTCTCATTGTTTTGCATGATATTTTTCATCTGTACTTGCAATATAAGAATTTATGTCTTGAGTCCTCTGAATTTGAATTTGATTTCATCTTTACATGCATGTGGAGCTTTTTCAAGGATTTAGAACCACTTCTTTGGTTGTCAAATTATTTGAAATGTCTTAGACTACAATCATTTATGCAACGGATTATTTTGATTAATTAAACAAGTTACGTGTATTTCAATCAGAATCCAACAAATAATTCTAGCACAATAACAATCACCAAATCAAAAACAATAATAGTGAAAAGGTAGAAGGAGCACAGATTTTGGTAACGAATTGGAAAACAAATGCACTTTATTGGAAAAACCACTCTGAGGATCCAATCCTGTTAGAAAATCCACTTTTAAAATAACTGTTGCAAATCTTTGAGGAGTTCCTTGAAGTGCCGGAGTTCTGGATGGTCTGGACTTAGCAGCAACAGCCTTAGCCATCTCATCAATCTCATGATCCAGGCCCTCATTAGATTTAGAATCTTCTTTCCATGCATGATTCACATGTGAAGAGCTAACCTGTAGTGTCCACCATCTAATGGCAAAGGTAGTCTTGGCCCTAGCATCGGTAGCATACAAATGGAAACCTTTTGGACCTAAAGGATCCCAGTGATGACAGATGGGAAAGAGAGGACAGGATGAGATGAGGTGGACTCAAAAACATCTATTATCACCTAATAATTATGGGTACATAGGTTTAAAGGGCATAAAGCATCTGGGTCCTAGCTAGCTTAAGTGCAGACACAAGTAAGATAGGTAACAAGTTCAAGCAAATGATACTATTGAGGCACCTAAACTTAGAAGTAAACAGGTCAGAGTTGACTTTGGTACAACCATGATGAGTGGCAGGTTCTCCACAGAATAAAGTCAGTATGGCAAGCTGGGACGGTCCAATTTGAGATGTGTATGGCTAGGGAGACTCTAGGAAATGGGGAGTTGTAACACATTAGAGACCAAGTCATGTTTGACCACAAGACAGACATTTCTAACCATGACTGAGAAAGAACTATGCTCTTGGATTGAGTGTATGTTCAATTATGACTCATGGATAAGGTTAGTGGAGGTGCGGGAAAACCAATGGTCAAGTATAAACACTCACAGGACTCAAAGACATGGGGTATGCAGGTATGCCTGAGCTCTAATAGGGTACATTCCAAAAGAAGGGAATGTTTGGAAAATACTCTTAACACACAAATTGGATGCGTCAAGATCATGAAATTAAGTCTCATCATACTTAGGTGTAGCACTGCATGTGCGTAGGCATCTTGGAGCCATAATGCACTTGAGACAAGTTAATATGGAAACATGATAAATGAAGGCTAGGCCCTAAGCATGTCTATATGCACAGGATGAATTGATGCGGGATGCGGAGAAAATGTTTGTCAACAGGCTTCAAAGTTGGTTTCAATACAAGGTTCATTCCTAAATCAACTAGAAATATAAGAAAGGACCATGAAAAATGCACGTAAAAACTTTTGACATCATCATTTTGGCATTTTAGCAAACACTTGGTGTGCTTAAACAAAAAAAGGTATGAATAAGTGTTAATGTGCATGAATTTCAGTCCACATACAACCCCTAAAACCTACATATGCACAAATAGGGACAAAATATATGAATCAAAAATGAAAAACTAAGCCTAATCATGAAGGATTGAAGAAACTCTTCAATTTTTTGACCTTACCCTAGTAAAACTGAAGAAAATTGAACAGGGATTGAGGGGATTTGAGAGATTACCAATTGAAAATTTTATTTGGATCCTAAAGCAAGAAATCTATAGTGTAAGAAAATAGCGTACATATATTTAATACCTAAGACCCATCTAGGCAATAAAATTAAACTAAGATTAATATTTTTATTTTTAAAAGATCCATACAAAGATAGTTTATCCATTTATTGAGTTTATTTGTTGGGATTTTTATACATATGAATAAGATGTGTTTTATATATATATATATATATATATTTTTTTTTTTTCATAATTAAAATCCCCACTTATAATTATCATGTAATGATTTTTAGTAATTAGATAAATGTTAATTTCAACTTGTGTTAGCTTTTGTTAAATTCATAAAATGATTAAATTAAAACAACTTATTACCATATAGTAATTATTTTGGCATCTAAGAATCAATAGTTTAATTTTAAAAAAATAATACCAAGTTATGGGTACTCAATTGTTTCCAAATTTTATTACAAAACACCCTTTTTTTGTGAAAATAAGAAATTATTATGTAAAGAATTTGAGCTCTTAACACTTTTGATAGGTAATAATATATATATATATATATATATATAATTTATATATATATATATATATTTTGTATTCAGTTAAAGCATTTGCTTAATTTTTTTTATAACTTTTGAATATTAAGAAACATTAAAAAAATACAAATTTTTTTCTTTTGATTTTTTTTTTCTTTAATTCAATAACGCTTGACACATACAAGAGATGTATTAAAAAAAAGCATAAAAATGTACCAAAAGAAATTTTTTTTTTTTTTTTTTTTTTTTGTATATATAAGGAGAGGGGGGGTAATGTGCAGAGTAACAATGTGAGGAAGAGCAATATAGTAAGTTAGCAATAAAAAAATTTGATTGAGTAAAGTAGCATCTCGAGTTTTAGAAACTTGAGATCTAAATTAAAACTCGAGTCTCAAAGACTCGCTTTGCGAAACTTTGAGCTGATGACTTGGACAAAAAATGTCACATAGATCTCGAGTCTCTAAGATTCGAGATCTAAAAACCAAAACCGAGTTTCTCAGACTTGATTTTGGAAGGACTGAAACACCAGCGACGAACCTTCACCAGGAAACTGAGGACGATCTGATGACGAAGAGGCTTGTCTCTGTCGATGGATTTGCCGATCGTCAATCTACAAACTGAGGACGATCTGACGACGAAGAGGCTTATCTCCGCCGATGGGTTTACCAATCGTCGATCCACGGTGCGTTCACGATCTCCACGCCGATGGGTTTGCCAATCGTCGATCTACGGTGCGTTCACGATCTTTATGTTTTTATACAGATTATTTTCTTTCATTTCGATAGGTGAAGTGTTCAATTTTAGACATAAAGTCTACTTTTTTCTTACATATTATTTTAAATATTAAATTTACAATATAGTATAATCTCTTAGGAATGTTTAAGAAATATGGAGTTTCAATCTCATGTATCTATATTAGTAAACAAAACTCAATCAATAGTTTGAAACTAGAAAAAACAAATTAGGAAAATATAATGCACAATAACAAAATTTATCAAAATATGGATCGCCTAAAAAATGAATAATATCAATCAAATAAATCCAAATAATAAAATGATGATATATTTTTTGAGGTAGATAAATGAAAAATAATTTTAGAAATTGTTTAAGTTTTTGGAAGAACAAATTATTTTCCACAAAATATAAAGAACAAATTATACACCATACCATTACTAAAATAAAATTATTTATTCTTACGCATCTCGTGGGTTTGCGACTAATTTACTTAATTATAGGTAGAAATGGTTTTATTCAAAACACAAATTGACGTCTTTTCATATCAAGACAATACTTATTAGAACATATATATGGCCACTCACTTTAGTTGTTTGGAGGGCCAAGGACAAAGGTGGTCTGAACACTACTTTTTCGTCCACATCTACCTCTATCATGCACATGACTATTTGTTATTTTAGAAGTTGGTTGGCTTACACTTACAAAAGCCTTCAAATTTCTAGCTTAGGAGCCTTCTGCTTCATAATTTTCAACGTATTGTTTTTCATGCTACTTGTAATTAAGGATTTTCCACCTAATTTCCAAATCCTATGGGGTTCTAAAACATGAATCCAGACTTGTAACAATATGATTAGAACAGTTTGCTACTTCGCTGGACCTGTCCTGAAACATGAATCCAGACTACTGACAAGGACAACGTTTTTAGGGCATGACAAGAACTTCCATGTGCTGCAACATGCAAGGTTACATCGAAATGAATTATGGTATCTGTACTTATCTCCTCTCCTTGTCTCTCTACTTTCTATCTTTCTGATAGGTTCTTCGGTTTCTTGGGGGGAAAAAAATCGTTTAGTTTTATAGTCAGTCTTACAAACCTTTTTTGACATAGTTTGTGGCCAACATTTGTCTTTAAACTTTGGTCCCTCAACAATATATTAGATCCTTACAAACAAAAGAAAAAAAATCAAGAAAATTTGTATTTAACTAAAATTTTGAAAGAAATGTAGTTTGGTGTATTGATAATAAGATTATCATGCAAAGATTTCAAAATAATAAAATTTATAGAAAGAAATTATAAAACTTTTACGTATTTGCGGTTTTTTTTTTTTTTTTGTCAATATATGAAGTTCTATTTTTATTAGATTTTACATAATTTAAAATTTTTTATGACCACCTTAAAAAAATTTCTTAAAACCGCCATAAATAAAAGTATAAATGACATGTAAAGCATTGATCATTCTATTAACTTGGGAACAATGTACATAAATGGTTAAATTTGAACTCATTGATTTCCTTTTTTTTTTTTTTATTATTATTATAGTAAACCAAAAAAATAGTATAATTTCAAATCATATAATTCTATCAAAAAAAAAAAAACATTTTTATTACCATTCTTTTTTAAGTAATCAAATTACCGAAATATGGGTCGTGAGACCCGTCTGATTCAAAGCCCACTGTGAACCACTGATCCCTCTAGCAAGCCTGGGCCATGAGTCTGTGACAACTTTTTTTTTCCCCCATTTATTTTTGTAAAATTAACGATTTTGTTTTGTGTTTTTTAATACTTCCCCTGTCGGCCAATCCAAGTCAGAAACAGAAGTACCAAAAAAAAAGAAAAAAAAAGAAAAAAAAAAAGATCATACGAGGTAAGTTGTAATTTGAAAGTACCAAAAAAAAAAGAAAAAAAAGATCATACGAGGTAAGTTGTAATTTGATGATTCAATATGCTCTCCACTTTACTCTTCTTCTTCTTCTTAGGGTTTATTAGATTTCTTCATTCCCCATTTTATGATTATGATGATGGAAGACACAATTCACTATAAAACTGTGTAAAAGACTGCAAAATAGCTGGGTAGTTAACACAACCCTATATATATATATATATATATATATATATATATATATATCCTCTACTGCCACTGTCAAAACCTAGGATACTTATAATTATTAGAAAATGCTAACGAATGTCCTTAATTAGGGCATTCATTAATAATCTATTTAAAAAAAGTTTTGATTCTACTTTTATGGGAAATGAAAAAAACTGTCAAAATATTAATTACTTTTTTTCATTTCTCATAAAAATTTTCTTTAAATAAATTATTAATGAGTGCCTTAAAAGCTCTCGTTAGCATTTTCTATAATTATTTAGGGTGAGAAACACTGCCTAGACCCTCCTCTATAATTCTGCACATGTTTTTTGTTTTTTTTGGGCCACGGCCGCCCCTAGCTTTCTTTCGGCACGAGGACAAATTTCACAAATCAAGCTTTGACACAAGCTTTTATTGAAACACTATTCTTCCTCTGCCATAAACAAATAATAATATATTAGAAAAGAGTTGACGTTCCTTCTTTTCAGCGGCAGAATCAAGATTCGTACTTGAGAGACCAAAGCTTAAAACTAAAAAAAAAAAAAAAAAAGAATTATGAAAATAAAAACTAACCTCTATTTATATTCAATAAAATACTACATGCAAAATAAGTACTTCTTAAACATTTTATATTATAAAACACATTAACAAAATATAATATACAAAATAAGTGTTTCTTATTTTATGTGCAATTTTTGTTTAGTCCATATTTATTTTTTTATTTTGTTTTTGTAATTAAAGAGGCATTAATTTTTTTTATTTATTTTTTTTCTTATAGGTCAATATCTAAATATTTTAGAGGAGGAGAGACAAATATATATATATATATATATATATATTTATATTTGACAAAAGAAAATATTCTAATACTACATAAAGTCTAAATTTGACAAAAGTACAAGATTTTTTGAGCTCTTACTTCAAAGGTATAGTTAATCCTTCTCCATTTCAATCTTTTGGATAGTTTCCTCTCTCAAAATATCTTTCTATATACGTTAACCTAATAAGCTTATATATAGTTAAGGTTTCAACCTTATTTTCTAAAGATTCTCTTATAATTATAAATTATAAAATTGAACTTACAAAAGATTTACTTAAATACATTTCCTTTTAATATATATATATATATATATATATATATATATTATTTGAATATTACACTTTATTGTGCGGGCCTTTTTTTATTTATTTATTAAAAGGCGTAGATTCAACAAAGAAGGAGAGATGCAAGGGATTGTGAGGCAAAGAGTAGGCTCCTATGTATGTTCAACATTTTGATATTAGCTTCTAAATACAATTCTAACGATATATTTGTTTCATGTTCGTTTTAATTCCTTGTTATTTTTTGGTTTTTGTGTCTAAGAATCTGATGCAGTCATTACAAAGGATACGATCTCTAGTAGTAAATTCATCAAGATGTTACTCTCGTGCAGCTAAACAGGTAGATACTATTCAACTGGGCTAGCTGAACATGTTAATTGTGGGTTTTGAAAGATGCATGTTTGCATGAGTTTTGTTCTATCACCAATGTTTTTTTTTTCTTCTTAATATTATTAATTTCTTTTTTTACAAGAAATATAGTAGGAAACTCAAATATAATTTATACGGTCATGACATCTATTTTGTTGTTGATATAATGGTATGTATGTATGTATGTATGTATTTTAGAGTTAGTATACGCATGCAATCGTCTGACGGTTAAGTAGCACATCAGGTGGTATTCACAAGAGTGAGTGATTGTATCAACATTGTTGGACCAACACGTTAACATTGATTTATGGGATAATCATATGAGCTGCTATTTGTTTCTACTTTTTCTAGCTGATACAAGTGACTTTCTTCTGTAACTGCAATTTTAGATTAATACAAGAATGTTTTTCAGCTGGAATTATTGGTAATTAGTGAGTGGATTTATCATTTTAGCTCTTTGCATGAGTTTAATATTCTCTTTAGCAGTACGTAATTGATATTTCTATTGTCCTCAGTAATTTTAGAGCTCATCATATCCATCTGTTCCCAATATAATGACATAAATAATTGTTCTATTCTCTAGAAATTAACTACCAACATGTGCTTTTCTTTTTTTTTGTCTCAGTAACTAAATTTTTTAAAATAAATTTTTGCAGATGACAGTGCAAGAAGCCCTTAATTCTGCACTCGATGAAGAAATGTCAGCGGATCCTAATGTTTTTCTGATGGGCGAAGAGGTATTGATGGAAAGACAGACATATTTTTCTATGCTTGTTGATCTGTTATTTATTTAGTTTTTTTAATTACTTTTGATTTTTTTTCCGTATTTGTTTGTTTTCTTGTTTGTATTGCAGGTTGGGAAAAATCAAGGTGCATACGAGGTCAGAGCCGCATTGTAAAATGAAAAGAATAACATCTTCCATCTTGAAAGAGTACTTATGTTCCAACCTCCATTTTTTATATCAGATTTCAATAGGGCTTTTGAAGAAGTATGGTCCTGGGAGAGTTCTTGATACTCCAATTACAGAGGTTGTTCCTTACACTTGAAAATTTTTTAGGATATATCTTTTTCCAGTACTTGTTTAATTTCCATCTTCTCTGGACTTTGTCCATTTATGCGCTTGAAGGTATTTCTCATTCCATGCTGTATTCTTTTTTCACCCACGACTTTTTGCATAATTTGTAGGCTGGCTTCGCTGGAATTGGAGTTGGTGCAGCTTACCATGGTCTTAAACCTATTGTAGAGTTTATGACATTTAACTTCTCCATGCAGGTAGAAGCTGCTTTCCTTTGAAAATCTTTTATTATTTCATTATGTTAAAGATATTTAGGTGATGCAGGGTTCGAATTGTGTGCATGCTAAATGTTGATAGAATTCTTCAGGATTCTGTTGGATTTGAACATGTTTGTTTTCATTTTATTGTTAATTAGAGTTCAACATGTTCATTGTCATTTTACTGTTAGATAATTCTGTTTCCATTCTTTGTTATATTTGAAGACAACATCTGCAATATCTAAAATGACCAATGCACATGTCATTGAATATCTAACAGTGTTGCCCTTCTTCTAATTTTGCATATGTTATTGGGCTAAAGCTGAAGTCATAATCAATGTCGCAATGCAATTAAATGAGTGTTAAAACATACCCCTCCAAGAATATACATGAAGCATAGCTAGAAGTGTGGTTAAAGATTTTAGAATTGCACTTGTTCAAATATTTCTATTTTAATTCAATTTTCTTATTTCTGCAGGCAATTGACCATATTATTAATTCTGCTGCCAAAATGAATCATATGTCTGCCGGTCAAATATCAGTACCTATTGTTTTCAGAGGACCAAATGGTCCTATTGCTGGAGTTGGTGCGCAGCATTCTCATGTAATGCCCATAGTCGCTAATTTTGATGTTTATCTTCCTGTAGTTTTGCTGTCAATCCATGATTAGTTCCTTTGAAGCCTTTATCTGAAGGCTATTAAAATTGCTCTTCATTGAATCCTAAAAGTCATGGTCAGTTCTTGTGTCTACAAGTGTATTTTGTTATAAAATAGGTGAAGCTCAAATTACCAAGATTGATTGTGGAAATATTTTAGGAATAAGAAAGATTTCCAAACAAATTTAGGAATGATTAAAACCAACTCAAGCAAGTTACCATGCACACTACTCCAAGCAAAGACAAATTTTATTCCTATAGTGCCATGCATAGAACCAAAGGCAAAGCATGACTTGAATAAATACAAGCCATATGTCAACATATTCATTACCCTAATCCAAGGTAGCTTGATTCAGTATGTGGAGCAAGATCAATCTAAAACATTGAAAATGATATGCAGCTGAAGTATTGTCTTCTTGTCTATATGGTCAGAAAGGAAAAGACATTTATTTCTTGAAGGGAAAATAATTTATGTTATCAACACGTTTCTACACCTCTAACAACTTGTTTATCTTAACCTAAGCTATTAAAGAACTGTCATTCCTACAGGACACTGTTAATTAAAGCTTAAGTGAGTTTCATTATAAAATTTCAGGAACTATACTGGATTTTTTTTTCTTTTATACTTTAATGTACTAGGATTGTGCTCCTTTTTGGGTTGGTTAACAAAGTTGAACCAGAAAAGAAAAAAAAAGAGTAGACAGTTCAGGGTTTGATTGACCAAGTCCTACCCATCCTCTTTATGAGGGGGCATCCAGTGGAAGGATAGGGGAGTCAGAGAGCTACCACCTTTCTATATTGCCATTTCATATCCGTTATTGTTTGAAATTATATGTTGTACAACCACCATAGCAGTATAGCACTAATGTGATTAGAAGACTAATGTGCTCACCTTCATACTATTGCTTTGAGTAGAAGGCTCAGTTTGGGATTTTGTGCAGTGCTTCGCTGCATGGTATGCTTCATGTCCTGGTTTGAAGGTGTTGGCACCATACTCATCGGAAGATGCTCGGGGCCTGCTAAAAGCTGCCATTAGGGATCCTGACCCTGTTGTTTTCCTTGAAAATACGTTTCTGTTAGTAGTTCACTGAAGAACTATAATTTTGTGAGTTGGGTTTTGTTAGTGATTCAAATGTTTTAGTCCTTATTCTCAATTTTGAGTTGCAGTTATGAGGAGTCTTTTCCTGTTTCAGAAGAAGTTCTTGGTTCCAATTTTTTCCTGCCAACAGGAAAAGCTAAGGTTATTTCTTCCTTTATCGGCTTATTGATATTCATTTTCATCATAAGTAATAACTGATTTTTCTTTCTGAGGGTTTTTTTTTTGGCTTAAAAGCTGCTTTTTTTTTTCTTTTTTTTTTCATTATTAGTAAAATTGATTGTCCTCTGTTTTGTTTCTGTTGACAGATAGAGAGAGAAGGAAAGGATGTAACCATTACTGCTTTCTCAAGGATGGTTGGTTATGCTCTCAAGGTTTGTCATCATTCTAGAAGCTTTGGTAGATTCATTGTTCTGGTTGACTGGAATATGCACTCTATAGAATTTTACATGCGGAATGGATGAAATTTATCTTTGGATATTTAAAAATAAAATGCATCCATTTTTGCTGGTACTGAATAATAGGATTTGGCTTGTCAATGTAATATTGTAATTATAAAAATTATTTTGTGGGCAAAAATTGGAATGGGTTAATTAATTTACAAGCAAAACTAAATTTTTTTGTCAATACATTATGTTAGGATGTGGCTATGACAGTAGTTAGAAGTAGTCACTTGACATGACTACCTAAAATTGGTAGGCACAACTCAGAAGCCTTAACTTTTATTTGGAACAGTAGGTCATATAATTGATTAGGTCTTTTTTCTTCTTCTTGTCTGCCTTCTCTTTGAAAATTCCTTATTATTAAATTTCCTTCCTTAAGAATTAATATATTATATTTTGACCTGGAACTAACTCTGGTGGATAGGCAGCTGAGATTCTTGAGAAGGAAGGAATCAGTGCTGAGGTAACTCAAAAGCCCATAATGTTCATTAATGGAATTTCACTACGGCCAATTGTTGTTTGAGATAAAATTTCTGAAAATGTAATACAGGTCATAAATCTGCGCTCTATACGTCCCCTTGACAGAGCCACAATAAATGCTTCTGTCAGGAAAACTAGCAGACTGGTAACTGTTGAAGACGGTTTTCCTCAACATGGTGTTGGTTCCGAGATCTGGTTACCTCCTCATCATAAAATATTTGCCATTTTTGTTCAGATTTCTCTCCTCTCCCCTAAGTATTTACTACCCATATATGCGTCTCTTTATTTCTGCAGTACATCTGTGATTGAGGAGAGCTTTTCTTGTCTAGATGCACCAGTTGAGAGGATTACAGGAGCTGATGTTCCAGTGCCTTATAATGAGGATCTTGAGAGGAAGTCTCTTCCGCAGGTTTGTGTTAATGGATTCTCATTGTTTTGCATGATGATTTTCTTCTGTACTTGCAAGTTGCAATACAGGAATTTATGTCTTTAAGTCCTCTGAATTTGAATTTGATGTCATCTTTACATGGGTGGAGCTTTTTTGAAGATTTAGAGCCACTTCTCTGGTTGTCAAATTATTTGAAAGGTATTATTTAGACCCCAATCCTTTATGAAACGGATTATTTAGACCCCCGTGTGGTAGTTAAGAACTTTACGCCACTAATCCAACAACCATTCCTAAACTTAAGCATGCCTAAGCATGTTAAACGAAGGCTAGGCCCTAAAGTAAGCCTATATGCACAGGATGAATGCATGAGAAAATGTTTGTCGACAGACTTCAAAGTTGTTTTCAAGACAAGGGTCATTCCTAAATCAAATAGAAATATAAGCAAGGACCATGAAAAATACAATTAAACTTATGACATCATCATTTTGGCATTTTAGCAAACTGTTGGTGTGCTTAAACAAGAAAAGGTATGAATAAGTGTTAATATGCTCGAATTTAAGTCCACATACAACACCTAAAACCTAACTAAGGGCAAATAGGAACGAAAACTGTGAATCAAAATGAAAAACTAAGCCTAATCATTAAGGATTAAAGAAACTCTCATAATTTTGAACCTTAGACTCGTAAAACTGAAGAAAATTGAACAAGTATTAAGGGGATTCAAGAGATTATCAATTGAAAATTTTATTTAGATCCAACTTATGTGTTTATATGCCCTTAGTTTTTTTTTTTTTTCATAATTTTTTTTTCTAAAATGATTTACTAATATATGCCGCATACATTAGTAAAGCCCATAATATATAATACCTATAAGATCCATCCGGACAATGAAATGAAACTATGGTTAATATTTTTATTGTTAAATAACCCATACAAAGATAGCACAACCCTTCCAGAAAAAAAAAAAAAAAAAAAAAAAAAAAAAAAAAAAAAAAAAAAAAAAAAAAGAAGAAGAAGAAGAAGAAGAAGAAGAAGAAGAAGATAGCATATCCATTTATTGATGTTAAAGATATATTAGCCACTATTGGGCTAATATATCTTTAACAATTGAGTTTATTTTTTTTAATATATGAATAAGCTGAGTTATATATATATTTTTTTTCATAATTAAAATTTCACATATAGTTCTCATGTAATGATTTTTTAAGCATCAAATCATTAATAGTTCTCATGTAATGATTTTTTTCATAATTAAAATTTCACTTATATATATAGTTCTCATGTAATGATTTTTAGTGACAACTTGTGTCGGCTTTTGTTAAATTCATAAATGGTTAAATTAAAACAAATTTTAACCATATAGTGACCATTTGGGCATTTAAAAATCAAGAGTTTAATTTGAAAAAAATAATCCCAAGGTATGGATACTCAATTGTTTCCAAATTATATTTATTACGAACACCCATTTTTATTAAAAATAAATAAATTATTACATAAAGAATTTAAACTCTTAACAGTTTTCATAGGTAATAATATTTGAAAAAAAATATTTTTATATTTATTTTTTGCATTCGATTAAAGCACTTGTTTCTTTATTTTTTTTATCATTATTTTTCTTTTATAACTTTTGAACCTTAAAAAAACATTAAAAAAAAATACAAAATTGTTTCTTTTATTTTAAAAAAAAAATTCAACGAGGTTTGACACATACAAAAGATGATTAAAAAACCATAAAAATGTACCAAAAGAAAAAAAAAATATATATATATATATATATATATTTATATCTTCCATAAATAATTAGAGGGGCAAAGGGAGTTATGGGTGGGGCCAAGGTGGGCAATTGCACCTCTCGACCGCCACCCAGCTGGCTCTGCCTAACAATATTAATCACCCAATCAAAAGTAATAATAAAGAAAATTGTAGGAGGTACACAAATTTTAGTTACAAAGTGAAAAATAATTGAAGAACCTCGTCGATGGAAAAAACCACTCTTGGGAACCAGTTTTATTAGAAGATACACTATAAAATTAATATTTACAAATCGTCTACGTAGAAAACCTTTGTGAAAATGTTTTGTTTCCCTTCCTACCTCAATAGCGCCAAAACCTTTGTGAGATGATAAAGAACTAGGTCCTAATTGAGCCTCACATCAAGAAGGTTGAGGGAGTTACTACGCTTTATTTGTGGACCTTGGACCTTAATTGGTATGCCGTATTTGAAAGCCAAGAAGTTTTTGTAATCAAAGTGGACAATATTATACTAATAACGAGTTGGGGCTTGCTAGAATAGCTACTTGAAGCTATCTTTATCAAAACCATTTAACTCTTGAAAGTAGACATGGCAAAATGGGCGGGTCGGGTCGGGTCAAACGGGTCACGGGTCAAAAACGGATCATTTTTAGCGGGTTAAAAACGGGTTCAGGTCAATCGGGTTGCGGGTCGGGTCGGGTCGGGTCGGGTTGACCCGTATTTTTCACATGAATTTTTTTTTCCTTTTTTGTTTTTTTTTTTTTTTTATAAAGAAAACATGTATTTGCCATTTAGAAAGTTATGCAACAAATTACTTGATGTAAAATGCATTGTTTTGAATTCACCACTTATATCAAGAATGAACTCAGTTAAATTTATTAATATTTATTCAATAATTTTAAAATTATACAAATCTTAACATTGCTATCTAAAACATAATAATACAAAGATAAGTAAAACAAATGCACAAGTTTTATTTCTACACAATATCAACATTCCAAAATATAAAACAAAATTACAAATGACTTATTAGATAACTCATTTGATAAAGAATAAAAAAATATAAGATATTTACAATCTTGAAAATTAATTTTATAATTTATTATCAATTGTGGTTGACACTCTATTTCAATTTGAAATATATATTAAAGTTTGATTGCTTACTTATTTATTCATGGTTTCTTTTATGAATATCATATCATTGTTAAGTAACTCACACTTTAGGAAATATCATTATTTATATTAAAAAGCCATTTATTTTGGACATAAATTGTTAAAAAATAGGTCTAAGCATTCATAATTTATGTTAATTTGATACTTTGGCTTCACTATGTTCACACTTGTGAATGTTTCTCACACATGTTTACAATTTTAAATCTATGTTTTTAACTTTATTGTAACCAGATTATCTTTAAATCTATTTGATATCTAAAAATTTTTACTCGTTACAGAATGCTCAACCATTTATCTTTCAATTATTTGCATGCAGTTATATAAATGTATCAATTGTTTCCTTAAAGCTCACAATAAACAATTAAACTAATATTGTCTTAATTTTACTATTTTTTTTACTAAAAAAAAAAAGTTTTAAAAAAATGTTTCGGGTTCGGGTTGGGTCGGGTTGACCCGCAAAAACATGGGTCAAGTCACGGGTCAACCCGTTTTTGCTTCGGGTCAAAAAATCGGGTTCGGGTCGAGTATTTTTCGGGTCGGGTCGGGTCGGGTCAAAAAATTCTGACCCAATTTGCCATGTCTACTTGAAAGTAATAACTTTCGAACCGGAATACGAACGTGATATATAATTAAACACAAGCCTTCAATGCCATGCTTTGATGGTTTTCATCATCCTCGAAGGTAATACTGGTGATTCCTTGAAAATGCTTTAATGGCTTTCATCCTAGAAGCTAAGACACATCACTCTTAAAAGTTCAATATTTTTGTTGTCCGTTGTACAGGTTGAGGATATAGTTCGTGCTGCAAGGAGGACATGCAACCGCTTAGCTTAATCAGGCACACCAACATGGTCCACTGATAAGCTGTCACAAAATTGAATTTAGGATGGGAAAATAAATCGTGGCTGCTGTATTTAATAAATAAAACTGTGCATGAAGCTCATGCCAATTGTCTTTATTGTACTCTGGTCTACCTGTTTAACTCTGCAAAGTAAACTATTATTCTACATTCTGGCAGCCATTCTATGGGAAAAATAAGATAGTTCTACATATGCTAAATATAAAGTTCCACCCATTAGACATTTTGCATTCAAAAGTTCAAACTTGGCACTTCATAAATATCATGTAAATGGTGATAAACTATCACGTCCCAAAATTTTAAGCAGTTAGACAATTGTGAATTTAATCACAAAAGCATTATTTTCTAACAAATAGTACCTAGTACTACCTGATTTTAGCTTATGAATTTATGGTCTAGAATGAGTTGGCTGCAGTTCTTTTATTTTGTTATGTTGTCCATTGAAGACATTAATTAGATGTCTTATCACATGATGCATAGGAATGCCTACAATGAGTGTGACCCTATGGGTCCTGCTGGGCCTGGTGGGGGTGATTTATATGATCGTTTAGTATTTAGCTTTTTTGGTAGTATTGGTGGTGCATTAGTTATATACCTACCATGGAATGGTTGGCTATTCCTCTGTTGTACAATGACTTTTTTGGACAATTCTTCCCTATCTAGTGTACTAAAGAGTAACTCCCACAACTTCATGCCTGTGCCTGTTGCATCAAATAAACTGTCAAGTTTATTACTGTTGATTGGGAACTAAAATTGACGTCTCTATAACAAAAAGTTATACAAGCTTTCAAACTTCTAAATTTAACCCCAAATTATATACTTCTCTAAAATTCTTGGAACATGCATAGTTTTGTAACTAAGATATGGAAATCCCACAAAATGATACTCCACCTACATTATAAATCTTATGGAGGGTACTAGTGGAGTTTGCAAGCATCCCTTCACTCTCTGTGAGTGTTCTAGCATAATGAAAATGTAAAAGGTGTTGGTCTTCGAATTCTTTTCTTGAGGTAAGGAGATTAATTAATTTCTCTTTTGTGAATAAATTTATATCAATAATGGTGATTTTATGTAAAAGTAATATTACACTAATTACTGTATATTGCCTTAGGAGTTGTAGAATTTGTTATACTTGTTTTTACAATAAATAAACTTTATTTAAATATTTGCAGGACATATTCATGACAATAAATAAGGGATGTCTAACACATGACATTAGAAGGAGCAGTTCTCTTGTTTCTCATAAAATATAAAAAATGGAACACCTCTTATGGGCCTGGCCCAGAAGCCCCTTTTGGAGATGGCGGCGGTTGTTCTGCAACACGTCTATTCCTTGGTTTTGGCATTAGTGGGTTCTCCACTAGCGGTGGTGGTGGTTCCACTAGTGGCGGTGGCTGCTCAACTAGAGGTGGCGGCTGGTCAACTAGTTATGGCGGTGGTTCAACTAGTAGGGGTAGCTGCTGGTCTAGTCTTGCCAACTTGAAAAGTTGGCCTCTCCTATGTTCTACAGTGACAAACAATTCTTTCCCATCTCTTGCATTAGTTAACTTCTCCATCTTTCCACCTGAATCTTGCATTCAAGTAATTACTACTGTAAGTTCGTTTAGACCCCTGTAAACTAGATTGTTTAACCTAATTAATTAACTAAGTGAATACTTAAGGTTTATTATTCAGATCTAGGTTAAACACAAATAGCCATAAACAATAAAGCAGCAGAAAATAAAGAACACAAAGATCTGATGACCTAGGAAAACCAAACCGGTAAAAAACCTGGGGAGGATTTAACCTAGCTATCCTCAAGGTAAAATAGCAAATCCACTAGAAAGAATCAAAGTTTACACAATAGCGACTTAGACCACTAACATCCTATTGATACCCAATATAGGAAACTTACTACCACGACCACGTGACAGCTCCGAGACCACGGACTCCTTCTTTCTTTAATCTTTGCAAAACACAAACACCCCCATTTGTGACTTTGAGATCCCACTCAAAGGTTTAGCAACACAATCTCTCCTGTTTGTGACTCCAAGACCACCCTTGAAAGTTTAGATCATCAGCACCTTTGATGACTAGAGAAGGCGGCAACTTCAACAATATCGGATCTTAAGATTCTTCAAGGAACAACACCGATAGAAGTTATAAGAGAGGTTTTAGGAACAAAACCCTAAATACAAAAGAGGCACACTCTTCTCTCTCTAAAAAGCCTTATAAAAACGTGCTTAGGGTTTCCTTTATATAGTAGGAGAAGTAGATTTGAAACCCTAATCCTTAATGGGCTTGAACTGCTGTTTGGGCCAACTTAAAATTCTACAGATACGATTCTCGATCGGTCGAGCTTGTTTCTCGATCGGTCGAACCAGGCAATTTCTGAATTCTTCTTTCTGCAGCTTACTTGTTCTTGTGTGCTCACGATTTGTCAATTGTTCTAAACTTTTAGAACCTAACAATCTCCCCCTTTGGCAATTCGTGACAAAACTTTCATACAAAATGAAATGCTCAAATACAAGAACAACCTAATACAATAAAATGCCCAATTATATCACAAATCCCAATCTAAGACTCATAACCTAGAAGTTGCCAAGAAGAGGTAGAAGGTCTTGATTAGAATGCACCTGTCTTTCCTAAAATACTCAACAAACACATCGCCGCATGTGTAGAAAGAAAGACATAAAACAATAATATGAAACAGAAATATAAAAACACAAATAAATTCTAACTCTCCCCCTAAGTTAGATACATCAAAAATTTTTTATATTCTCCCTCCTTTAAAAACAATTTCATCTTCCCCTAAACAAAACAAACAGGATTGAGTCCCACATTTCATCTATTTCTCCCCCTTTTTGTCACGTATTGATAAAAACAACTCAAACAAAGAGTAACAACTCAACAGAGAATAAGAGGAAATAGAGAATTAAAGGAACACAAACAATTCAACTCTATAGAAAATAGAGACAACTCCCCCTATAAAGAGCAACGGCAAAAAAAAAAAAAAAATTTCTCCCCCTATAAAAATAGAAAAAACAAAATAAGTTTTGGGAAAAACAGTTTTGGGGAAAATTTAGGAGGTGGGGATAAATAAAAACACACAAACCTAAAAAATGAGTTGAGGATACACATGAAGAAAAATATCTCTCTTTCAATAAGTGCAAACTTGACATTATGTGACCCATAAACAGTTGCATGAATAGAGAAAATATTTGCAAATTAATTATCCATCATATCTCTTAAGAAAAATATTTTCTGCAATTCACACATCAAGAAAAATAGCATATACTAAAATGTACAAAGGACTCAAAAATTAATCAATCAATTTTTAAATTAAGTTGAGTACCCAATTTAGCAAAGTGTATGCATGTTATGTGTGAAAACAATGAGAGATATAACTGCAAAACTGCAAGATGGATATAGAAAAAAAATGCAACTCATGTGAATTATAAACATAAATGATGCAAGAAAAAAAATTTGGTCAAAACTCTAAAAACTGAAAATTTTTCAGTTTTGATCGGTCGAGTATCGATCGAATACCAATCGAGTCAGATAGAATCAAACCAAAAAATTTTAATCGCAATTTCGATTGATCGAGAGACAGATTCGATCGATCGAAAATCTGGAAAACTCAAATTTTTGAAAAACAGAGCAATTTAATGCAGTAACTCCTCAAAGCACAATATTTCATGAATGAAATGCATGAGTATGAGACTAAAAGTTTTTCAAAAACATATGAATATAGCCCAGATCTTCCAAAATTAAGATTTTCAATCAATTTGTCCTTAAAACTCAAATTTTGCATCAAAATCAAGGAACATATAATCTTGGATGGCCATAACAAAATCACACACAATAACATGTACAAAGTTTAGCAAAGAGTAACTTGTGTAGTGTGTGCAACTAGCAAAAACTTGAGATACATGTAAGGTGATATGTGAATAGTAATCAATCACATATGGTTGAACCTAAAAATTTTAGGAAGAATGAACCCACTAAGGTTAATAACTTTGAGAAACCTAAGGAGAAAGTAGGTCAATCTTCTAATAATTCTTTGGGACAACAATGTTATGGTTGTCAAGGGTATGGTCATTTAAAGTCTGAATGTCCTACTTATTTGAGGTCTAAGGGTAAGGCTATGGCTGTAACCTTTAGTGATGACGAAGTTTCCGACAATGAATCCGCCAGTGATGAGGATGGAAACTTCATTACTTTCACTGCTACCACTGTAGTCAATGAAAGCATATCTGTTGAAGAGAACCCTTCTGATGGGGAACTCTCTGAGGATACAGATTTACAGGAAGCCTACAATAAACTTTGCAAAGTTGCTGCAAAGGATGCCATGAATGTTGAGTTAGGCTTGAAGAAAATTGCATCTCTTGAACTTGAAAAGAAAAATTTACTTGTTAAATTGTTTGATGCAAATGAGCTTTTGAATAATGTAAAAACTGGAACATGCTCTTACTTGATAAAGTAAAATGTTTGGAACTTGATTTATCTGTTGCTAAAAAACAAACTAATAGGTCTGCAAGCTCCAAACTTGATCACATGTTGAGTATTCAAAAGTCTCCTTATGATAAAATTGGTTTAGGTTATGAGGAAAGTATTTCTGTGCTTAAACCTTCTTTCACTAAATTTGTTCCTTCTTCTGAACCTCCTAAGAGTGAGATTGTTAAACCCTCGGTGAGTGAACCTGTCAAACCTGTTAATGTTCCTCCACCTAGAAAGATTAGGGTTGATCTTCATGCTTCTCATTCTAGAGCGTCTACTTCTACTAAGGGCAAATTGCATGATAAGCCTGCATGGGTTTGTCATTTTTGTGGAAAACCTGGACACATACGTCCAAATTGTTTTAAGTTGCAAGCTGCGAAGCGAGCAAATAAAACTAAAGTACCTGTGCCTCAAGCACATGATCCTATGGTACTTATTGGTGAATTGGTAAAGGCGTTAAACCTTTATTCCAATCCTGGAGTTGCTCAGAATTCTGATGTGAATCATAACTCCAATGCAAGAGTTGCATCTAAGAAGTCTTGGATGCAAAAGGCTCAATCTAATTGAGTCTATCTGACATGGTCCTTGTGCTTCATTGCTCAATCTTTTGTGACCTTTGTTTCTAGGATTTGCATTGCATTACATTCATGCATTTCATTCTAGGATGTTTGTTTCTTTGTTTAATAAAAATAAAATAAAAAAAAAAAAATTTTTATGCAAATTGTGTTTTGCTATTTTTTCCTTGAATTTGTAGACAAAGTTGGTCAATCAAAACTACATATCATAAGTATGTACCTTGTTTAGCTTTGATGCACTTATTTTTATTGCACTTTACTAGCTAAAGTCTTGTCGTGCATGTTGTGTGGGAAGATGCTATATTTGTTGATCACATGATCTTGATCTTGAAGTCTTATGTCTTTGATTGTTGGACTTGAACTTATTGAGAAAGGCATAAATAACCATCTCACCACTGTTTATTAGCCAATCATGAACACCTTAGTGCATATCATAAGATTTTGTGCTCGAGAAAGTGTAGCACATGCACAAAAAAAAAAAATAATAATAATAAGGTGTAGCCTCTCATTAAAATTGGTGTGTACATTATTGGACTATAATAATATCACAAATTCTAAATAAAATTGGCGTGTACATTATCCCGGCTATTATTAAGTTTCTAATCAATAAATTTGAATAATGAGGCAAATCAAGAAACTTACATGATTGCAAGCTCTTATTCTAGGAGATGTGAGAGTTATAGGATGTAACTCTTTAAGGGATAGTCTCTTTCAAATTCATGTGATGGATTTTGTAGAAATTGTGATTGATCTCTATGTGTATATCACCTCACATGTTTCTCAAACTTATGCTAGTTGCACACACTACACAAGTTATTCTTTGCTAGAATTGTGTACATGATAATGTGTGTGTTTTTGGCCTGACCAACCATGTTTGAGAATT
This sequence comes from Lithocarpus polystachyus, assembly GCA_033629205.1. Taxonomy (NCBI): domain Eukaryota; kingdom Viridiplantae; phylum Streptophyta; class Magnoliopsida; order Fagales; family Fagaceae; genus Lithocarpus; species Lithocarpus polystachyus. The sequence goes on along the minus strand of CM066171.1, from coordinate 2,049,567 downwards.
TTGGGAATTTGATGCAAAACATGTTTGCTTGTTTGTTGTTTGTTTTTGGGTATATTGAGGAAAAATTATGCTTTGGAAAATCTGGAATGAATACATGTGTTTTTGGAAAACATCTCATCTCATACTCATGCATTTGATTTATCAAATCTGTTGCTTTGAGGAGTTTTTGGTCTAAGACGTTTGGTTTTTCAAAAATTTGTTTTTTCCAGAATTTCGATCGATCGAAACTGACTTTCGACCGATCGAAAATGTTTTAAATTACTCACAAATCTCTCTGGTTGGTTCGATCGATCCAAGCTGTTTTTGGATCAGTCGAATAAGTTTTCGACCGATCGAATGTAATATTCGATCGATCGAAAATCGGTCCGGCTGTTTTTTAAAAAGAAGTTTTTCAAGTGACTTTTCACTGTTTCAAAACTTTTCAAATTTTCTTTTGTTTCCTACCAACCAGTCAAAGAGTTTTTGGTGATTTTTGTCGTTTTCCTCCGAATCTTTTGCAAAATCTCTCTCTCCCAAGTGTGGTAAGTCCCTTATACCCTTCCTTTTGCATTTATTTTCTAATTTCATGCATTTTTTCATGCATATTTGGGTATTTTCGGCATTTAGGAATTTTCTATTTTTGGGGTTGTTTTTGAATGATTCTTTCTCAAAATCTTTATGGGTTTTTGTGGGGACACCTTGTCTAAACACATCATGTGGTTTAATTGGATTATTTTGGTGGTTTGAAGGAAATTTGAATTTCTAGGGCTTGAAATTGAGTAAATTTGGGGTTTTTGTTCAATTTGATTGAAATTGATGAAATTGGCTTGTTGAATTGAGTAATTTGATCATTATATTGAGTTAATTGAACATTGTGTTGATCAATTTATCAATTTGCTGTGTTTTGAAAATTAGGGTTTTTCAAATTGGGGATTTTTGATGAATATCGAATGCTCAAGCCATTTTTGTTGATTTGGATCAAAATTGAACATGTCACTGCATTAGTACATGCATCATGTTATGTTCATGCTCATGCATCATATAGAATTTTTATATTCTATTTTTTTTGCTGTGCTAACTTGCAGTCTGCCCTTGGTTTTGGTTTTTACTCTTTTCTTTTTGTGTCTGTCTTTTCCTTAGCAATATGCCTAGGAAAACTAGAGCCCATAGGACTTCTGATCCTTCTCCTTCTTTTGACACTGAGAGGTTCCCTAGTGAGTCAAACCAAGTCACTTATGAGACTTTGAACCTTAGGCGTCAGATTTGGGCTGAGCGTAGGGTTATCTTAGATGAGCTAGATCCTGAGGTGCGTCGTAATTTTGTGCGTCGGGGTTGGTTACCTTTGCTCGAGTATGAGCATTCTCCTCCTCCTGCCACCTTGATTAGAGAATTCTATTCGAATCTCTCTATTCATGTCTATGATAACGACACTTTGGTTAAGGTGTGGTTACGTGGTGTGGAGTATCGCATTACCCCTTCGGTGGTGTCTGATGCTCTTGGGGTACCCATTGTGGACCATCCCGTTTTTCCTTACGAGGAGTCGCCTCCCCTTGATGACGTCTTGTCATACATCACTGGGTCTTCTATCCAGTGGGGTTCTGATCCTCGGATCACTTCTGCTGAGCTGTCTGAGCTGCACTATCTTTTCTTTAGGATAGCATGTCATTCATTGTGGCCTATTTCGCATGTCCACACCATTCCTCTTGAGAGGTGTGTCTTTTTGTATGCTTTGGTCACTGATGCTCCTATCAGTTTTCCACATCTGTTCCTTCGTTCTTTGAACGAGGTTCATCGGTCTAGTTCTACGGCTCATGCTTTGTTTTTTCCTGTTTTTATTCATAGGATTCTCCTTTTTCTTGGTTTTGGTGAGTATCTTGCTTCTGAACCTGTTCATGTTGTCGCTCCTATCGGTGCTACCTTTTTGAGGCAAAGGACTGCTCAACTTCGAGTTAGCTCTAAGCGTGCTAGGGTAGAGCCTTCCGATGTCACTCCACCCCCTTCTTTTTCTACAGATACTCATGCAGCTGGGACTTCTTCTGATCCTGCTGTTGCTGCTGATGCTGCTGATGTTCCTCCACCGTTTGATGAGGTTTCTGACCTTCGTCGGACGCTTGACACTGTCGTGACCGTTCAGGCGGCTCATGGTCAGCTTTTGGTGGACATCCTTGATGAGCTACGTGCGTTGCGAGCGGATTTGGCGAGCTCTCGTCGATCTCCTCCTTCACCTTTTGATGATGAGTGAGTGCCCTTTGGCAATTCGTCACAAAAAGGGGGAGTACATAGTTCATTGTATCTAGGAGATTTTTTTTGTGGAGATTTATATTTTAGGGGGAGTTTTTGTTTACTTGGTAGTGATACTGCGGAGCTTGTGGAGTTATTAGATTGTATCTAGATGCTTCACTGTGTATTCTCATTTTTTAGCTCTTGTTTAGGAGATTTATTTTCGTTGAGATACATTTGTTGTATTTGTTTCTTATTTCACTATGCTACTACTCTGCTTATTGATTTATATTGATGATGTTATTCATGATATATCTCTTTATTTTGTGTCATGTGAAATTAAGAATTTTTTATTTATGTATTTCCTGTTTTTTTTTCCACACATGCGTTTATGTGTTTGTTAAGTGTTACAGGAATATACAGGTTGCTTTTAGTCGAGCTGCTGTCTACTTTGCAACTGTTAGATAGTAGTTTAGGTTGAATTGTTGAGTGGCTATTTTATTGTAATGGGCTATTTCAATTTGTAACTTTGAGCTTTTTGTTAAGTCTGTGTTTTGTCACGGATTGCCAAAGGGGGAGTTTGTTAGGTTCTAAAGATTAGGCACTAATGTATTTAGAACTTCAATTTGTATGTTGGCAAACCATGATCAAAACAATGTTGAGTCGTGTGTTAGACTTGCTCAAAGTATGGGTTTAATTGTAAAGTTGGAATCGAGTTTTTATGCAGAAGTACTGTTCACTTTCTGTATGACTCGATTGATCGAAAATTAGACTCGATCGATCGAAAATCGTGCAGAACGTTTTTCTGCAGAAAATTCCAACTCAGCCCAAGCCCGTTTTAATGTATAGGGTTTTATGTTTGCCCTAAGTATAAAAGGGAAAACCCTAGCCACGTTTTTAGAGTTCTGAATGCTGTGTTTGTGAATCTCTCTGTGAGATCTAGAGGTGTTTACCTTCACATACACTTAGGGTTTACAAACTTGAGATTTATGTCAAGAGTTGTGTAGATCGTTACAGTTGCAGAATCAAGAGAACACAAAGATATACAAGCAGGTGCGCTTGTGGATTTGCTGAAGAATTCCTGAAAGAAGGAGTCCGTGGATCTCGGAGCTATCATGGGGTCATGGTAGTAAGTTTCCTACACTCGGGTAGCAATATGACGTTAGTGGTCTAAGTCTATTGTGTAAACTTCGATTCTTTCATAGTGGATTCAGTTTACCTTGAGGATAGCTAGGTCAAATCCTTCCCAGGTTTTTACCGGTGTGGTTTCCTGGGTCATCAGATCTTTGTGTTGTTTATTTTTCGCTGCTTTGTTATTTTTGCTTATCTGTGTTAACCTAGTTTTAATTAAATTACCTAAGTTAATCACTTGGCTAATTCACTAGGTTAATCTGTTGGGTTTAAGGGGTCTAAACGAACTGACAACACCAATTTTATTTAATTTGAATTCATTATAGCCCAATAACGTATACACCAATTTTAGAATTTAATCCGAGGCTACACCTTATTTTCTTTTTGTACATGTGCTACACTTTCTCGAGTACAAAATCTTATGATATGCACTAAGGTGTTCATGATTGGCTAGTAACAGTGGTGAGATGGTTATTTATGCCTTTCTCATTAAGGTCAAGTCCGACAGACAAAAGCATGTGACTTCAAGATCAAGACAAAGTGATCAAAAACTATAAACATCTTCCCACATAACATGCACTACAAAGTTCAAACTAGTAAAGTGCAATAAAATAAACTCATCCAAGCTAAACAGAGTACATAAACATGTTATGTAAAGATAATATGGCCAACCTTGATTACAAATCTATGATATGTAATACAAAACACAAAAATCTTTTTGGTTTAAAAGAGATTTAATTACCAAAACTAAAAGCACACATTATGCTAAATGATTAAAAATACAAATGCAATGTATGACAGTGCTTAACTAAGCTATAGAGGGTACACAAATAAGAAATATCAATTTCTTAATTAACCCTTGAGTACATGTACAAACTAGTACATACTAAAAAAAAAATAAAAAAAGAGCTTAGCACTTATAGAACGCATGCTATTTAAGTTTCTCCACAATGTCAAGCATGATCTAAATCAAGAGAGAGATATCATAATTCATGTAATCCTCAAGAAAAAATAAAACTAGACACAAAATAAAATATTTTTGTCTTTTTGAAATTTTTTTAATGTTTTTGGATTTTTTTTTAATAAAAAACAACCTAAAAAACAAAACAACCAAAAACAAAAACAAAACATGTTCACAAATAATTGAAAGAATTAAAACAGGGACAAGTAAACAACACTCACTTTAGAGAATCTTTTCTCACCCATATAGCACGAGTCTTCGGCTTTGTAGGTGAAAATCCATGTGAAGCAGAGTGTATTTGAGGGATTACACCAATCTTCTGAGAAAGACTAAAATCCTGCAAATTCCTTTCACAAGCCAAAAAGCTTAAATTTTTCAAAAGAATATGAAACAATTTATATGGACTTATGGCAGGAGAAATATCATCACATGTCCTAGACTGAAGCACAGAATGCTTAAATTTCAATTTATGACAATTAGGACGAATGTGACTGAAAACACCACAATAGTGACAAACAGGAACAAATTTAGGAACATCAGTATTCCTAACAGCAATTCTAGTCTCAGATTTTGGTTTTTGCCTCAACAAAGAATAATTTGGTCTAATATGACCAACAATACCACAAAGGTGACAGGTAGGCACAAAAACAGATTTCTTATGCTCTCTAACAGTAGGTTTAGACTTAGGTTTAGAAACTTCAGCGTTAACATCAGAACTTTTACTTTTGTCTAACCTAGCAAAATAAGCCTTTTCTTTATTATTCCTCTTGAAAGGAGAGATATAAACTTTTTCAGTTTTAGGTTTAAGAGAAACAGAAACACTTCTGTTATCATCAGCAAGCTTGGTAGTAGTCAAATTTTCAATTTTAGTTTTAGATTCAGCTAACTCTTGTTCCAAGCTTTTCATCTTCTCATCTTGAAAGGAAATTTGATTTCTCAAAAATTCATTCTTTTTATTAGATTCATCTAATCTAACAATCAATTTCTCTTTTTCAAGATTAGCCAATTTTAAGTCTTCCTTGAATTTCTTAGCAATTTTCATAGATTTCAATAATTTTTTACGAAGAGTTTCACAGGCATCAATAAAATCAACAGAAACAACAGTGTCCTTTTTATTCAAATCATCACAATAAAAAACAGTAAGACACTTAAAGTTATCCATGATAACAGGGATCAAGGATCAGCTCTTAGATCAAAAGATCTAACACAAAAGAGCTACCCGCTCTGATACCACTTGTAAGTTCGTTTAGACCCCTGTAAACTAGATTGTTTAACCTAATTAATTAACCAAGTGAATACTTAAGGTTTATTATTCAGATATAGGTTAAACACAAATAGTCATAAATAATAAAGCAGCAGAAAATAAAGAACATAAAGATCTGATGACCCAGGAAAACCAAACCGGTAAAAAATCTGGGGAGGATTTAACCTAGCTATCCTTAAGGTAAAATAGCAAATCCACTAGAAAGAATCGAAGTTTACACAATTGCGATTTAACCTAGCTATTCTATTGCTACCCAATGTAGGAAACTTACTACCACGACCACGTGACAGCTCCGAGATCACGGACTCCTTCTTTCTTTAATCTTTGCAAAACACAAACACCCCCGTTTGTGACTTTGAGATTCCACTCAAAGGTTTAGCAACACAAACTCTCCTGTTTGTGACTCCAAGACCACCCTTGAAAGCTTAGATCATCAGCACCTTTGATGACTAGAGAAGGTGGCAACTTCAACAATACCGGATCTTAAGATTCTTCAAGGAACAACACCGATAGAAGTTATAAGAGAGGTTTTAGGAACAAAACCCTAAATATAAAAGAGGCACACTCTTCTCTCTCTAAAAAGTCTTATAAAAACGTGCTTATGGTTTCCTTTATATAGTGGGAGAAGTAGATCTGAAACCCTAATCCTTAATGGGCTTGAACTGCTGTTTGGGCCAACTTAAAATTCTGCAAATACGATTCTTGATCGGTCGAGCCTGTTTCTCGATCAGTCGAATCAGGCAATTTCTGAATTCTTCTTTCTGCAGCTTACTTGTTCTTGTGTGCTCACGATTTGCTAATTGTTCTAAACTTTTAGAACCTAACAACCACAACATATATATTCACACAAAAGAAGTAGCAATTGGGTCTAAAAGATTATAAACACAATGTATAACTGGAATTAGAATTTGGCATTGGCATTCACATTTTCCATTTGTTATTTTCGGTTATAAGGCTTTTCCACCAACTTGCATAGTATCAACTTATGGAGGTGAGACTGATATCAAGAAGGGGAAGTTCGATTCTTCGCAAATATTGATAGATCTGGTCAAATGTGTTTATCGTTGATTAGATGGTTGGGAAACAAATTAGCCGATATCTATTTTGAGGCTTGAGGCTTCAATGTCAATTTGAATTAGTCACATTCGAGCAATCTATAATCATACAGGAAAACCAGGAGAACATGTTTGATACTCTCTCTCTCTCTCTCTCTCTTGCTGACACACACACACACACACACACACACACACACACACACACACACAGAAATAAACAACATAAATGTGAAGCTATAGCCTCGAGATATATCATATATACACTATCAAAATACAATAAATAAATTAGAGAAAAGGGTGCTACTACCCTTACTCTTACCTGTCACAAACAAGCTCCATGCAAGAATTAAATTGGTAAGTAGAAGAAAACTAAGGAGGAGGCGACTCTTGATCACCTCAAACATCATGTTGCCTTATGGAAGAGACGAGTGAATATCACAATTCACAATATATAGGCAGCCATGCATGTTCTTTTTCCTTTACAAGGTCAAAGTTGGCGAAATTGTCTTTTTACAATTTCATTACGTTAATAATTCAAGACTCATGACCTGGAAAAATACCATAATGAAATGGACAGGAGTTACCAAGGAAATTTCGAAGGGGATATATTTACTGCTGGAATTGAAAGGGATAGATAGCTATCTTTACATCAAAAGATAATCGAGTGTGTATCATCACACTTACTTGAGAAATGTGTACATATTTTTCTATATTAAACCGATAAAAAAAAAAACCAAATTTTTTCTCCATTTTTTATTGTAATTAGAGCTGGTATAAATGTATAATTTTTGATTATGAAAGATGAAAGAATATTGCTTCAAACATAAAATTTTTTGTAGCAGTTTAGTTAACAATTTTTAATTATTTATTTATTTATATATTTGTCCTGACTACTGTTGCCATGTTTATACTTATCAATAATAATTTGTCATTTTGATAATTGTAAAAAAATATTATGAAATATTTTGTATCTATAAACTTAGAAATGTGATGTAAAATTTACTAGTCCATATAAAAACTACTCTTTTACTGATTTATTTCTTTTTAGCGTCATTAACTAAATTATGTTTAACTCCTCATACAGCTCATGAGGTACGTGCAACTAAAGCCAAAATATCAGGTCGTACCCGTTCTGAGTCCAGAGTAGGGCCAGTGACATGACAATTTACCAACACAAGTTATGAGGACTGTCCTATCAAAAAAAAAAAAAAAAAAAAAAAAAAATTATGAGGGCTGTATGTTATTGAAAAGAGAAAACATTAGATTCGGAGGTGGCGTAAAACCAGTATTTTATGCCACCCAATCAGACCACGCCATGTCAGCAAAAAAAAACACTCCCAGCAATAATCCCTCTCCAAACAGCCAAGTTGATCTCTCACGCCAAAAAACAGAAATACCTCAAAGTTCTCGCGCCATTCCTCTGATCGTCGGAGCCTGATCGCCGGAGCAGAATGAAGAAAGAAAACCAGCTCTCACGCCATTCCTCTGCTTCCTTCACGCCTTCACCTTTGCTTCCTTCACGCCTTCACCTTTGCTTCCTTCACGCCTCCACCACCGCCACTAACCAGTACAGCTCGCTTAAACCCCAAATCAGAACTAGAACGAGTTAGGCAAAAATTTCTGGTTTCCTCTGCTTCCTCCCTCTTCCATCCTCTACTTCCTCTTGCCCAAATCTCCACCACACCACCGGATTCGTTGCTAGAGCTTGTAAACATGCCAGAGCCATCGTGAGCATGGTGTTGCGATGCAAAGGTTTGTTTGGTTTCGGTGTGTTTGATTTGAGGAAAATCTACTATGTGTCTAGAAAACTTGAAGTTGAGCGCTCTCAATTAAGTGAATTTGCATGATTGCTGCTATTAGTTAATCTAAGCTTTGATGATTTGGTTTCAAAATCAGAAATCAAATTATATTTTTCTTAGCGGCGTTAGTGTTTCCCCCTACGGCCTTAGGGTATCGGATCTTGCTATCAACGCCGCCTCATGTTGGGCCGCGTGGTGGCTCTTCTTTCGCCGGAGTAAATCGGACATTATCGTGGGTGACCCGGTTCGAGCCGGGCTGTTGGCACATGACTGGGATGGTGAGAGTCCTCGGACTACTTCTTCTTTTAGTGCCGAGAAGAAGCTTTGCTTTCTCTCCATTGTTTAAGGAAAAAAAAAAAAAAAAGCTTAGAATGAAAACGTTGTTGTTGTTTTTTGTGTTTGTGTTTGTGAGTGAGTGTGTTTGTGTTTGTTTGGTTTAATTTTTTTTTGTTAGAGAGAAATGTGGGTTTAAGAGCGAGAAGTGTGCGAGCTCTTCATAGAGAGAGGGAAAGGTTTTGGGACTCAATTCACTATGTCTGTGTGGGAAACTGGATTGTGAGAAAACGGCGTCAACAATAGTTCACTTTTTTGTGTTTTTTTTGCTGATGTGGCGTGGTCTGATTGGGTGGCGTAAAACACTGGTTTTATGCCACCTCCAGACCTAATTTTTTCTCTATTGAAAATAGCCTTCAATTCTGAATTTATTATAACCCTTATTTTTTGGGCTGATTTCAAAATTTTCGGGGAGAAGGACATCTCAGGTGGGTAACCAATAGGCAATATCTACGCCACATAACGCTAACATAGGCTATGTTATCAAGAAAAATACTAAAGATATCACAAAATATACTACATAATTTTTAAGAATTGACGTAATAATAGATGCGTGATCAGAGATGGACCCACTAAGGGGTTGGGGCCATGGCCCCTCCCCCCCCCCCCCCCCCCGGCCAATTTTTTTTTTAAATTTAAATAATATATAGGACGACTCATATTTCAGAGTTTGAGTGTGATATTGTTATAGTTGGCCCTTCTCAAATTTTTGGATTGGTCCAAATAGCTCAAAAGAAACTAATCATCTAACCTTTTCCTTAGGCCCATGGCCCCTCCATAGTCCAAATACAACACAATAAAAATAAAATAAAATAAAAAATGCCCAAATCCCCAATATCATAATTCATAACTAAAAAAATCTCATAAAAAAAAATTCCCTTGCGGAGGTTACAACAATTTATATGACTTTTTAAATTGATTTATAAATTATGGGAAAGTCGATTACAATGTTTGAATTTTTTTCAAAAGATAAAATGCAAAATTCTTTAGAAGCCAATATTGATGATGTAGCATTGCCAACTCTTAATATTAATATCCAAATTTTTAAAAATCCTCAAACAAAGTTTTGAAAATTTTTGTTACCGTGATTTTCAGTTGCATCCAAAAGTATGGGATTATCATGTTGGTGAGTTGGTCAATGTAATAAAATCAACATATTAATTCCAATCACCCAAAATCAACATATTAAACATGAGATTAAATTCTGTAAGGATGTAATGTAAAACCCATATTTTACCCCTCCAATCCCAACATATCACGTCATTTTATCACATATTTAAGAACAAACACAATCATACCCAATCAATTCTAATACCCATATATAAATCCAACCAAATTAAGAATTTATTGAGACGTTATTTGGTGTGGTAAGATGTATTGAATTTTAAGTAAAATGTTGATGTGGTAATCACTTATTGGATTGTGTAAAACATGAGTTTTATACCATATCCTTACCAAATTCGGACTCATTAAATATTTAGGTAATAAAGTACAATTTTTCGTCTACCATGATTTTTTTTTTGGTTCATGCTTTGGCCCCCTTAGTTTAAAATCCTAGTTCTGTCCCTAGATGTGATTAGTAAATTTAAGAAACAACCAAGCTTAGTATTAAAGCTTGTAACCGAGTGTGGCACTAAAGTAGTTGAATATATATTAGAAGGAAAAGACTTCTCTCCAAACTAATTTGGAAAGAAGCCTTTAAAATCCCTAATATTTTTTTTATTGGATGTGAATTTTGAAAATTCAACTGTTAAATTGTATGTTTTTTATATTCTTAATATGTATGTCAAATTTCATTCATTAATTTGAATGTTATTTACTATTTGATCTATAAACTTATTTTTTATTCGTAATTTAAGACCACGGAAGCTTACAATTTAAATAATTAATTGATGACAGTTATTGTTCTTTAATTTGCATAAAATTTTGCAAGCACGGAGGGTAAAATACAGTCATTCAATCCAACAGTTAGATTTTTAAAATTGACATCCAATAAAAAGATATAGGAGGAGTTTGAAGGATTTCTCTTCAAAGCAGCCTGAAAATAGAAACTTTTTCCATATTAGAATTGCTAGGCTAGGATTTGGTTATCTCTATTTGGTTTGTCTACCTTTGTGGCTTTGTGGAGTTTATTCTTAGCACGCCCCGTGACACTTGGGTTAAAGGCTGGACACCCTCACCCACTAGGGTGGGTAGCCATTGATTTATAGATTTCACCAATGTAATAAATAAATGTTTAAATTACTTTTTTGTGATTAAAGACACACCAATTTATAAAAATCATGTAATAAAATTTCTAAAATTCTTAACATCACTCTAATATTAGCAAATAAAGCATTACATGCTACAATAAGGTAGAACACACGTGTGTGTGTGTGTATATATATATATATTTATATATGTTAGTAAACTACTTATTTAGTCCATATCCGTTACACCATATTTCAATTTGGTCCTTAATCTTTCAATTGTGTCAATTTGGTCCCTAACATTTTAATGTCATGTCAATTTAGTCACTGTTGTTATCTTTTGAATGAAAATTGTTGACGTGGCAAATAGCCAAAAAAAAAAAAAAAATTTACAACTACATCAACAGAAACTAATTTTTTAGTTTGGCCATTAGCTACGTCATTAATTTCCATTCAAGAGATAATGGCAAGGACACTATAAATTGACACGATACTAAAAGGTTAATGATCAAATTAAAATATGGTGTGTAAGGTTGAATTTTATCAACCATTTTGTTGGCTTTATTCCGTGCCAATTTGCTTGTAATTTAGCACTTAGAAACCCTGTATTTTAGGTGGGAATCATGTAAGGATAGTGTGTGAGAGAGTGTGAAGAAAAGCTCAAGATTGTGCAGCATAACAGGGACTCCCGACTAGATCTCGCTGGTGTCTCGCGACTGTCAAGCTGCTAGGAGTTGCACACGAGTGAAGCATGCAGAGCAGAACTCGCGATTGGTCTCGCTGGTAGTTCGCAACTGGTAAGCCGCTAGAAACTGAATCATCGTGCTAGCTGGTGCACTACAGGACAAAAATTTCAGTCTGGCAGGTCAGTTGGTTTGCGGCTTGATCTCGCAACTCAATCAAGCCGCGAGGTCAAGCCGCCAGACAACTCTGTTTTAGAAAAACTGACTTTTCGCATTCCTCTCTCACTCCAGTATATATACCCCTTATACCCACGATATGTAGAGAGCTTCCAGAGAGAATTTTGAGAGAGAAACCCTACAGAAAAATAAGATTGACTCATCCACAATCTTTACCTTATGACTCTTCAAATTCCTCTACTCTCACCCTCTCCATTGTAGATCCTTGAGAGGTACTTTAGCCAAATCCTTTTCTCACCATATCCACATCTGTGAGAAGGTTATTTGGTGCTTTAGGAAGCAATTAGGAAAGAACTAATTCTTATTGGTTGATGCTATGGACTAGTAGCGGGATCCGGGAAGTTAAAGAAGAAATAGGTTTGGCGTAACCTCGTTGGAGCAAGAAGCTTGGAGGGCTTAGGTACACTGGGTAGATTAGACTTGGAGAGTCTATTGCTGTCCTTGTATCCCAACTACATTCTTTAATGGATCATTTGACCGCTTGGAGGGCGACGGAGAGGTTTTACTCCGAGGGCTTCGGTTTTCTCTTCAATAACACATCGAGTGTTGTCCTTGTATTTGCATCTCTCTTCTCTTTATCTTTGTCATTTAATTTCTGTTATGGATGTGATTTTATTTGACTTAGATTGTTTATCAATTCTATTTTAAGCTTTAGTTCATCTTCCGCACGTTTATCGTTTGATTTAAAGCTTGAATTAGTAATTCGTAAATTGGGGGTCTAAACGTTCATAGTGTTTTATACGCTATTTAAACTTTCATGGTGTAAATGATAAAGACTGAATATATAGTTTACCTATTATATGTTTTTTCAAAACAAAGCTTTGTGTGCTAATTAGGGCATATCTCAGGTGAATTTCAAGGGCTAATATGTAGTTTGAGTTTGCTGGTCAGTGCTAGTTGTGGTTAAGGATTTGCTCATTGTTTCGTTTTATAGGTTTTTTTTTGGTCCCTTCGTTTCTAGTTCTTTTTTGTACGTTTGGCCAATAGCAGCTTGTTGTGGTGCTGCTTGCATGCGTTTGCAACTTTGCTGCTGAGGTTTAATTATAGTATTTTGGTTCTTTATTTTAATGATAATATTTTATTCATTTAAAAAAGCAGATAAGGAAAATGCCAATTTTAAGAACTTCACAAACCCAAAAAAGGAAGACAAAAGCATTGATGTAGTTTTATATCGCCATATATACATCTAAACCAGTATAAAGGGGGAAAAAACTTTACATCTCAATTAATCTAGATTGTTAACTGATGAATTTAGATATTGATTTATTATTATTATTATTTTGGGTAATTTACACACACCCCCCTAAATTTTGACCACGTGATCTTTTTCTCTACCTAGGATTTATAAGAGAAAGAAGAGCTAATTAATATGAATCTCAATAGGGTTTATTGGAGTCAAAAAAAGAAAAAGAAAAAAATTCCATATGCTTTCTGTAGGGATAAAGGCTCAAAATCGTGTATTGGGCCTTAAGCTTTATTCGAGACGAGGTAATGTCCGAGAAGAGGTAAATGAATATGAAGAATCCCAGAAAGGAATTCGATGCATTTGAAATAAGTGGGGGTGGTCCGAGGAGTGATTCTCACATAACCCTAACTATGGAGACGTGTATCATGACTGAAGGAAAGGAAATTCCCAAAAATATCTAAGGAAAAACTGCTACTACCGTATTAAATGTGCCGCACCTACTCTTTTGTCCGTATTTATGTGGAGAAGACCCCTGAACAATGTGACCTTGGCCACCGCAACTCACAGAAGGCTAAAGAATGTGCATGATGGGACAAACATTTAAGTGAAGACTTAGATAATCGACAAGTGTAGGGTCAAGATGATCTGGAAGGAACTATATAATGTGAAGAAATCCTTCATAGTGAGGAGGAAGAAAAAAAAAAAAAAAAAGCAAAACAAAAAGACTGAAAACATTAAGAATTGAGCTTGTATCTAAACTAAGAATAGTAAATATCAAAATTGACCTCCTCGGACTCTTGCCGATGACAGTTTCTTGAATTTAAACTCTTTATTTCTTTCTTCTTGTGATCTTAACCCATCTTGTTGATTGTCTAATTTAATTTAGCCCAGCTTTCTTTTCCCACTCTCTACAAATTCATTGTTTTTGGGCCTTTTGGGCTGATCCATCCACTTTTGGGCTGGAATGCCAAATCTGTGTCCTTACACTTTCTTTTGCAAAGAAGATTCATGGCCCTTTTGCTAAAATAATTAAATGCAAGGGTGTGCATTTAAACCATCAACTTTGTCCTATTTACATGACTAGGTTGGCAAACAATGATCAGATGTAATCAATTTATAGAAATCTTAGTGAATCTTGAAGATTAGTTGGTGGTAGAAGCTGAAGTTATAGCTCCTACCACAAACTTCTTGTTGTGATAAAAACCTTTAAAATGTTCTTAAAGTTGGCTAGAGGTTCCGCTCTCATGATCACGGGTGCATTATCCATGAAAGTAGTCCATATAGTTAAAGAGTTTAGAGATATTCTAGTTTAGTAAAAGGAAGCTTTCTATAGCTCGTAAAGTCTAGGAAAATGTTTTTCCTTAAATGTAAAACTTCTATAACTATAGTGGATTTGCTTCGTTGAGGAAGGTTTCCCCATAGTGATTTTTTCCTTTGGAATAGATTTTCCATTGGTTTTCCCTACAACACCATATCACCATCTCCATTATGTTTGATTTCGTGTGATTGGTGACACCATATATTGTATGTCTTTCCACGATTTAATTGTGTTACTTGTGAATTGAATTTCGAGATAATTGGACTAATATAAAAACTTGGCCAAATTCACTAAGTAATCCATCAACTTGGGTCTAAAAACCTAGCAAGCTTGATGAAATCGACCCAACCTAGTGCCTCATGTTGGTTTTTTGCGGGTTGGATTGGTTTGAAATTTTATTTCAAGCCGTTTGGGTTATTGGTTTTTTCAACTGATCAAACCTTACTTAATCCATCATATATAGAAGATTATTTTATTACCCTTAATTATTTTAATTTTTTTTGTTTGATTAATTTTGGTATTTTGATAACTAGTTTTGATGAATTTGAAAATTTGGAATATGATTTACGCATATTACATGAATTGTAATAATTTATTAAAAACATTTCTTAAATAGTTAATGAAAATCTATTTATAAGGCACATAAAACATGTATTCACAATCCACCAATCTATACATATGATGAGTTTTTTTTTTTTGAAACTGGATTCAAACTTTCTTTAAATCAAAAAAGCATCAGAGTTTACAAATTCAATTGCAACTGATTGAACCTCTTCCATCCAATATAAATAAAAAATTACATGTTGGGCATATCTAGCTAGTTCATGTGCCACCCTATTACCAATTCTCTTAGTGCAACTCACAAAAATCCATTCCAAAGCTCCCATCAGATGCCTAATGTCACCAACAACTTGCCTAATAGCTGATTGGTTGTCCTTGCCTGAAGCAAAACTCCTCGTAGCATTGACACTATCACCTTCCACTATTAGCACCCTGAAGCCCGCATCTATTGCAAATTTCATCGCCTTACGACATGCTAATAGTTCAGCTTCCTCACTGCACTGGACTGCTGGACCCTTGGCTATCATCGCTGCCATGACTTCTCCACAAGAATTTCTGATCACAGCACCAAACCCAGAACTTGTATTATCCGCGAAGACTGCTGCATCGTAATTAAGCTTATACACAGACTGTGGTGGAGGTTGCTAGCTCATTCCAGCATTCTGCGCACAGTACAAAAAATATGAGTTATAATAGTGGTCTTTTTTGTAGCACTTACAAAAAATGCTACTATAATGGGTTTATTGTAGCGGATTTTCAAATGCTACTATAAATCTCTTTGTAGTAGCGGTTTTTTTTTAACCGCTATAATATACTTTTTTTTTTTTACAGCGGTTTTCCAACTACTACAATATACTTTATTTTTTGTGCTTCTATAGGTGATTTCTAAATACAAAACTACAGTTTTTTTTTTTTTTTTTTTTTTTTTTTTGCAACAGTTTCCCTACTGCTACGACATACTTTATTTTTTGTGCTTCTATAGGTGTTTTCTAAATACAAAACTACAAAGTTTAGTCTTTCTTTTTCCTTTTTTTTCATACTCCAATGTAGAAACAATTGAATTTTTTTATATGTGAGAAACAATTGGTTTGAAATATGGTATTCTTGCTCAAATTAAGTTGGTTTTGCAACAACTAAAACAATGTCCAACAAAAAGGAAAAAAATAAATTTAGTTACACACAATCAAGAATGTAAAAAAAAAAAAATAATAATAAAATGATATTTGCATTTTCTTTATTAGGCATGAAACATGCTTGTCTATATTAGCTACTATATCATGCAATTTTCAATTTTGTAAACACACACACACACACACACACACACACACACACACACACACATGTATATATATATATATATATATATATAGTATAATCAAATCACTACAATATTCTTACTGTCTTTCTATTTTGTATATAAAATAACTAAATATTACAATTATTTTACTGGAAAAATTATTGAAATAATTTTTTTTATACATCGATTGTTGGGGTGGGGGATTTGAATCTTGGACATCTTTGTTAGAAATGTGGCAACCAGTTAAGTTACAAGATTCTTGGCTAAAATTATTGAAATATTGGAAAAAAACTAATAATAAGTTTCCCCACCCATCATGCGGGAACTCAGCTAGCACTAAAGAAATGAGAAGAGCATAAATTCCAAGCCATTGGACCAGGTATAATGCTATTTATGTATTAGTCTAATAAAAATTTTGGAAAATAAAATGGCTCATACACCTTGGCAAAAAGGTTAGTCCTAGTAGCTGAGAAAATATTGTTTTAAATCCACAATTTAAAAACTCACACTAACAAAGTAAATATTGCAAGCAATATCATTATTTCAAATCCAAAATAGTCACTAGACACATTACAATAAAAACAATATAGACTGGTACTCAAGCAATGATAAACTAATTAGGCAAGCTACAATGAAAAATATTCTCCCTTGAAAGCATTAATCACCAAGGATCACTAAAACAATGAAACACGTTCCCTCTTGTGACTAGTAATCTTCTTCAGACTCAGAATCATCCATAAAATTCTCTTCATCAAGTGGAAGTGGTGCATCGACTCATTTCGAGCCCAATTTAGGTCGTCATTCACATTATTAGGTGGATTTTCAATCATTGTATCATATGGCTCATTATCACAATAAATGTCTACATCATTATCACTCAAGTCACCATTACCAACATCGAACACATCCCTTGGTTTTGTTTTGACAACAACAAGCCAACCCTTGTCTCTTTCATCTTCAACATAATATACTTGTGAAGCTTGAGATGCCAAAATAAATGGGTCATCTGTCATTCTCTTCCCAACATGTATTAAATGTGAAAAATTGACAAGGGGGAACCCAAATTCATCTATCTTATATCCCCTACCTGTATTAACGTCAACCCAATCACATTTGAATAATATGTATCTCAAATTATCATAATAATTTAATTCAATTATGTCAGACAGAACACCGTAGTAAGTCATGCCTCCTTCTGTTGTTACACTGACTCCTCTGTTTTGAGTTTTCTTATTTTTCTCGTAATCTTTAGTTCGAAATTTAGTACCGTTGACAACATATCGTTTCATTTGTCTAGCTTCAGTATTGGGTCCTTTAGCAAGCCATCTAACTTTATTAGAAAGTTTCACCTTCTCAGTATTACTCATGGCCACAACCTAAAATTATATATGATATATCAATATGAGCTAAGTAACCCTTATACTACTTCTATTGTATGCAAAAAATTATTAGTAATGAATTATTTACATAATTTCGAAACCAGTCACAAAACTCTTCTATATGGATCTTATTAATAACTCCTTCTGGTACGCGACGTGGACGTATTCTGCTCTTTATTCGTTCCTTGTGTAACCTATATAAACAAATGTAGCATGTGTTATTATTAAGAGTTATCATTTGATTAACATACTTAAATATGAATCATATCTATCAATATTACTTACTCGCGAAATGGAACAATTTCATTGCTATTGAATAGAACATAACGATGTGCTTGTACCCATTCAGTTGAATCAAGTTGAATATTTGACATTGCTCCTGTAGCATCATCAACGTTTCTAATGGATCTATTGAATACTATCTCAGCGGATTCCAAATATCGTGAGCAGAATATTAAGCACTCTTCTGCAATGTATCCTTCAGCAATAGAGGCCTTTGGATGAGCTCTATTACGCACATAAGACTTAAGTCTTAAGAGATACTTATTTAGAAACAGAAGATCAATAGTGGAATAATGGGTATCATTGAAAAATTTAAATAATTATGACTTACCTCTCAATGGGATACATCCACCAATAATGGACTAGTCCAGCAATTTTTGCTTCAGTGGCCAAATGGATGACTAAATGAACCATAATAGTAAAGAAAGAAGGAAGGAATATTTTTTCCAATTCACATAATGTCATTGCAATTCGA
Source organism: Lithocarpus polystachyus (assembly GCA_033629205.1). Taxonomy (NCBI): domain Eukaryota; kingdom Viridiplantae; phylum Streptophyta; class Magnoliopsida; order Fagales; family Fagaceae; genus Lithocarpus; species Lithocarpus polystachyus. Next base: position 2,031,218 of record CM066171.1, on the reverse strand, counting down.
GACTCAAGTTTCTCAAGATCTTCTACTTGTAGGACTTTGGAACATACTTCTCTGAAGTAACAAGATAAATCTTTTAAAGCCATACTGACTTTCTTTGGTAAAGCTCCTCTTATTGCTATTGGAAGAAATTGTTGCATTATAATGTGACTATCATGACTCTTCAAACCAGAAATTTTGCGTTGTTTAGGTTGGATACAACGTGAAATGTTTAAAGCATAGCCACTTGGAACTCTTATTTTCTTCAAAACTCTCAAGAAACTATCCTTTTCTTTTGGAACCATTGTAAAACAAGGTCGTGGCATATATGTCTTATCATCTCCCCTCTTTTTTGGGTGAAGTGTATGTCTTATACCCATATCTTTTAGGTCAAGACGTGCCTTTAAGTTATCTTTAGTCTTGCGTGGCAATTCTAGCACTGTGCCAAGTACATTATCTGTAACATTTTTTTTCTATATGCATCACATCAAGATTGTGCCGCAACATGTTATTCTCCCAATAAGGCAATTCAAAAAATATACTTCTCTTCTTCCATCCTTTTGGTTCTTGGTCTCGTCTTCCTTTCTCTTTCTCTTTCTCTTTTTTTTTTTTTTTTGGACTTTGGTCTTTTTCTTCCCAAAAATATAATTAATGCCTTCAGTTTGCACCATGATGTCAATGACAGATGATATAACAGGAGCTTTTTCCATTTCCTCGGTCCCATCAAAAAATTTTCTATCTTTACGGAAGCTGTGATCTTCTTCCAAGAATCGTCGATGACCCATATAACAATATTTCCCTCCATATTTTAACCACTGAGATCAAGTATTAAAATTACAAGAAGGACACGCAAAGGCCCATTTAGTGCTCCAACCAGATAAATCATCATATGCAGGAAAATCATTTATCGTCCACATTAATGCTGCATGCATCTTGAAATTCTCATTACAAGACACGTCGTAAGTTGATATTCCATCATCCCACAATTCCTTCAATTCTTCTATTAAAGGTTGTAAATACACATTTATATCATTTAAAGGTGAACTTGGCCCAGGTATAAGCAAGGATAACTTGAAAGAAGATCTTTTCATGCACATCCAAGGAGGTAGATTGTATGGAATCAAAATGACCGGCCACGTACTATGACTAGTACTCATATTCCCAAAAGGATTAAATCCGTCAGCTGCTAATCCAAGTCTAACATTGCGAGGGTCAGATGAGAAATCTGCATAATGATTGTCAAATGTTTTCCAAGCAAGAGAATCAGCGGGATGTCTTATTATTCCGTCATTTGTGCGACCCTCAGCATGCCATTTCATTGAAGAAGCTGTTTTGGGAGACATAAACAACCTTTGTAGTCTTGGCTTTAGAGGAAACCAACGCAAAACCTTAGCAGCTTTTTTCTTTCTTCTCCTGAGTGAAGCATTCATCAAATTATCCTTATCTTTCCTACTATTCTCCTTACCTTTCCCATTATTCTCCTTATCATTTCCACTATTCTTCTTATCATTCTCACTTGTTGCCCACCTGGAAGTATGACAGACTTTACACTCTTCATCATTGGCACTCTCTTTCCAAAATAACATACAATCATTTATACATGCATCAATCTTCTCATAACCAAGTCCTAAATCCTTAATAATTTTCTTAGCCTCATATGTGTCTTTCGGTAACTTTGCATCCAAAGGAAGCATATCTTTCAAAATCTCGAGCAACATTGTAAAAGACTTATTGCTCCAGCCATTAAGACACTTTAATTGATATAAATGCACAATGGCAGACAACTTGCTAAAATTCTTGCACCCTTCATACAAATGTTGATTAGCATCTTTAAGTAAACTGTAAAACCTTTGCGCATCTTGATTAGGACCTTGCCTAGATTGTTGCACATTTGGGACTTCTTCTGGTGGTTTTGAAGAATTATTATTATCTCCAGATTCATTCATTATGTGGCCACGCAATAAATCATGCATCATATTAGGTATATCACCATATTCAGTGGAAATGTCTTGTGAATTCAAGAACTCTTGTGCATTCAAGGTCTTTTGGACATGACTTGTACTAGTTTCACAAGAAGTTGTTGCAATAGTCAAGGGTTCTCCATGGAAAAACCAACATTCATAACCATTGCAAAATTCAAAAGATACTAAGTGATCCCGTACAATGTTGATAGCAAGCATAGTTGAATTCACACAGTTTTCACAAGGACATGAAATCATCCCATCCATAGTCTTTACTTTGGATGCAAACTTCAAAAAGTCATAATCCCTTGTACATACTCTTTTGAATGCCTAGGTTTTTTCATCCAACTCTTATCCATTGGTATCAACTGCTCTACAAGAAAAATTAAATCAAGCTGAAATTAAATTAATAAGGCCATAAACAAAAACATTAAATAACAAACTTGCACCATTATCAGGCCTACCTCCTTTAAATATAGGAACATGATAAATCCTTGCCCGAAAAATTACCAACTTGCACCATCAAATACTATCTAAGTTTGGTTTAGTTTAATCTAGACTACCAAATAATTTTTCTTTGTTGACCTACCTAGGTGAATTGGAATATATTAAACTAGTCGCTAACCCATGCAACTAGAATGTATTACAATTAATGTAATATAAGTACTCTCTAAAATAAACACTTAATACACTTTTTTCTACATATTTTATAACACTAATAGTCATGTAAATTTTCAAACATATTGATAAGTAAAAGTATTGAGATTTTTTTTTTTTTTACTTTATAATTCAATTAATAGTTCTAACGGGTGGATATTTTAACATAAAAAGCTAACCAAAGCTGTCCTCATGAAAAAATCAATCTGTTATAAGTATACATCAAAGCACCGTCCAAAAAAATTGGTTTGGTTTGATTTTTTTTTTTTTTTTTTTTTTTTTTTTGAGAAAAACTGCATTCAGTTTTATTGGGTTTGAATTCTAAACAATAAAAAGGAACCATAAACAGTCACAAACACAAAATAAAATAAAATCTTTACAAAACAAATATAGAGAAAGACATTAGCTTTGTATAGAAACGTTAAACCCAAGATCCACACACACAAAAAAATAATAAATAAAAAAACACCAATAATAAAAAAAATTGAAATAAACAACCAAGGAAGAAGCTAAAGCTGTAATCAAAATATGCCAAAACTATTTCAAAAACAAAAGCGTGAATGAGAGAATATTTACCTCGATGGAGAGGTCAGAACACCCAAAGAGAGAGAGATTGAGAGTGCTTAGTATATATGTATATAGAGAGGCATGCAACGTCCCAAAGAGAGAGGGATTTATATTTATATTTGGTTTTGGCTTTGACTTTGTACAAGTTTGTGGCTCTAATCTTGGATTGTTGTTGTTCGTGTACAGCAACAAAGTCACAAGCATGAACCGACCTTCTCTAATATATAAATATGTGATGTGATATGGCTTTAGTTAGTGGTAGAATTCTATTGTGTGAGAATATATATATATATATATATATATATATATATATATATATTGGCAACATCCCGAAAAGCGTGATTGCACCACATTAAATCCTAGTCCCATTAATATTAGGATTGGGTCAAATCCAATTAGTACTTGGATTGTTGTTGTTTGTGTATAGCAAGGTCACAAGCATGAACCGACTTTCTCTAGTATAAAAATATGTGATGTTATATAGCTTTAGTTAAGTGTGAATACACTAGGGTGCTCTCTCCTTATTTTCACAATACTTAAATATTAACTTTTGGCTTCTATTTTCAAAAGAAGATTGCCAACTTTTGAAGAACAAATTAATCTTCTTGCTTATGTGGGTGTCGTTTATCTAAAAAAATTGAGTATGTTACCAATTTTTGAATCTTTAAATTAACTTGTACCATAATACTATTATAACTTGTAACTATTAAAAACATAGAGAAACACATGTTAATGACTTTAAAGCAACAACACATCTTGTACTAGACACATGACTCATAAATAATAAGTTTGCAGCCTTTCATTAGAGAAATTAACCTTCTTTACTCATTCTAACCATAAAGAGAGTTGTTAATCCATTGGTAATCTTTGAGCAAAAATATAGCATACGCAAAAGTCCTCTTTGAACTTGTGCTTGTTTCTTGACAAAATCAACTAATAACGTAATAAAGGAGAATAGGATAAAATCAATTATTTATGTATTAGGATCAATCAGACCCATATCTAAATTTCATTTTTTAAGAAACAATTTCACTAGGGTTGAGGCATGATGAAAGCAATTAATAACGAAAATCACAAATTCCAAGCTATTGGACCACATATAATGCTATTTATGTATTAGTCTAATAAAAAATTTGAAAATAAAATGACATAAGCTAAGAAAATATTGTTTCAAATTCAGAATTTAAAAACTCACACGAACAAAGTAATTGCAGACAATAATATAGTTTAAAATCCAAAATAAATAGTGATCTAGACACATAACAATAAAAACAATATAGTTTGGTACCCAAGCAAACCTAAACTAATTAGGCAAGCGACAATAAAAACCAAGGCCATAATATTCTCCTTTGAAAGCATTAACACCAAGAATCACTACAACAGTGAAATATGCTTCCTCTTTTTTGCTCCAATGCTCCCTCTTTATTTCTCCAATATATTGTCATCTTTCCTGTAATATCAGAAACAATATATCTCCATTAGACAAAGTAAGTTGCCATTTACAATACTTCTATTGAATAACATTTGAAAATATCAAGTGGTTTTCTTTCTGCATAGAATCCTAAATCAAAAATTTAAAAATTAAAAATTAAAAAGTTGATCAATTATCAATTAGAAAGAAATACAATAAAATAAAATAATATAAAATAAAATAAAACTTACTTCAGTTTTCCATGTCATCAGTTGCAGCAAAGGGATGCCATGGAGATTGTTGATGAGGAGAACCACTAGCCACATCTTTATCCTAAATTATGAAGTAAAACAATAATATAAAGATATAATATAACATAATTTAGTAATCCTAACAAAACATGTAAAGCATAAAGAATATATCACATATTTATAACCTGTAAATCAGTATTAGCAGGGAGTTGAATATGCTGCATAACCATTGCCAACTTATCTTCTAAGGTTGATACTTTATCTGTCAAGCGACGTATCTTATCATCTTTCAACCTCTCTTCTTCACTAGCTATCCTTATCCCTCCATAACAACTATTTTTTGAGCCACTTCGGTTAGAAGGAGTTGGCCTGAATCCTAAACCACGCACACGACCATGTTTCTCTTTACCCATTACCTTAGAAAACGCATCTGTGGAAGACCATGCTATACTTCCATTTGCACCTTCAGGCAAGTCACTAGCTTCTTGACTCATTAACTCCTTCAGTTTGTCCTACGAATCGGGATAATAATTATAAATTTTGTTTTTAAAAAAAATGGAGAATGGTAGAAATAAAGTTCTTATACTAAAAAAATATGACGACACATACAATTTTCTCACTTGCATCCTCGTTAACAGGCATCCCATCCTTTTTTTTTTGTGAAGCTTTACATATAGCTTCCCTCGATTTGGTGCAACTCCATCTTTTTTGAACTGCATCACAAATATATTAATTATTTTAATGGATGCAAATGAATGTAAGCAAAATACACAAACTATTTCCAAGTACTAGCTTTGTAATTACCATATCAAAGGCATGTTGTGCATAAGATTTTGATCCTGTAGTGTGTACATCTTTTTTTTTTTCACTGGATTTCTTACCAGCCTTACTACGTTCCTACATTCAACATAAAAACACACTGATTAAAATTAAAGTTAATTCACTTTTCTTTTCATTTGTATTATGAATAAGTGTTCTACCAAAGCATTAGATGCCATAATGTATAAGATAATGATATTTATACCAGTCCATCTCTACTAAACCAAAAGTTTACAAGTGTAGCAAAATCTTGGCGATTCACTGTACTTAGGGCCTCGGCTACTATCCCTGCCACAATTTTTGACTCATCATAATGCTTTGCTTTCAAGGCGCACTTCCAATTCCTCCACTTTTCACCCAAACCCTTTAAAGTCAGACGTTTGATGATCTTTCTTTCTTCCTCATTTTTAAAAATGTGAAATTTTGACTGAATCACAAAAAAAAAAAAAAAAAAAAAAATGTAACCACATGAAAGAAACATTTAAAATTTTAGAAATAAATATAGCTTTTGAAACTAGAATTTTAATACCTCAATAATAGTCCAACATTTCTCTTTGTAGTCATTAGGCACTTTACGCCAATTAAGAGAATTAATTGGACATAAGTTAGGTTTTCTTGCAACAGTGCCCACAAATCGATTAAAAATAACACATTCACATTCAATTGGCTGAAAACAGCCATTAAAAAATAACTCAACCTTTTTCCCATCAGTTAAATTCCATATCTCAGCCATACGTGTTATCCCACGTGTGCTACGTACACCTGCATGATCTATTTATACCAAAAAAAAAAAAAATGTGGTCAACAACAAAAGCATACTCTTAATTAAGATTTTCTTGTGAAAAATGATTACAATAAAACATATTTATTTAATTTCATAATACCTGTAATTTGAACTTCTATTTCTGTAGATTCCTCATCTGAATTATCATCTGCTTGAGGTCGAGGCACTAATAGGGCACTTGATCGATTAGCTGATAGGCCAAGTGATTGATCAAGAGGTAGTGTGTTTTGTGACTGATTAGGCCCTAATGACCCATGTGATGGGTCTTGTGGCTGTGGCTCAATTTCAGCATTAACTATATGAATCCGTTTCTTTCCCATATCTATTTAGAAAAATATCAATATAGATAATTATCAATGCAAATCACATATTCATTATACTTCAATCCAACAAGGAATGTATAGCAATAACGCAAACCTAACAAATAATTTATCACCCTATAAGAATGCTTTTTCAGATAATTTGTATTGTGGGGTTACATAGAACTGATACTAATCATGGTTTTTGTGTACACAACAAGTTTTCATGCGGGATGGTGAAAGAAACAACTTAGCAAATGCTAGCGGTAAGATTAGAGAGTGTGAAGGATTGTCCTTGTGTAGTTACAGATTTTTAAAAATTTTACTCTTTTGCGTTGACCGAATCTTCTTTATTCATCAAACCCATACACAATTACATCTGTAAGCCAATTTCTCGTGATTGACATCAAGGTCAAGAGATTTCAATGAGTAGATGTAAAGCATATAAATCAAAACGGCATACAAATTAAACAATGTTTAACCGAAAACACCATACCACCTTCATTAAAATAAGTCTTTTTTTTTAAACCCGAAACGATTGAAACTTTTATTTGACTAAGCCAAGTATACAGAGTAAGGCTAGACCCTACTATCTTAATATTAGCATACTTTGACTACCTCTGTACAATCTATGACATTAGAAAGAGGAAAAAAAAAAAAGATGAAAAAATTACAAACCTTTTGAAAAATTAGTTCCTCCTTGCGATAGAGAAGTGAAAGACAGATAGGGAAGAGAGATAAAAGAGAAGTGAAAGCAACAGAAACAATAAAAGAGAGCCGAGGCAAAGCAATATTTGGCACCCGCGCCAAAATATATCGCGCCAAAATATATCGTGCCAAACTATATCTAAGATTTGAGTGGGCTGGTGGTCGATGGAAGCCAGATCGGTGACGTTGAGCAAGAGGGAGAACAAGCTCGATCTTGGGTGGTGACGATCTAGATGGCGGCGCCGATGAACTTTCGGCGGCATCAATGAGCTTCCAGTGGTGACTATGGGTGTGATTTCGATGCTGAGGTGCGATCTTAGTGGTGCTACAGGCCGCGCAATCTGGGCAGTGCTTCAGGTGGCACAATCTCATCGGTGCTGGGGTGCGACGAGATCGGTGCGATCTGGGGTTAGGGGTGGTGGTGCGATCTGGGGTTGCTTCTGGTGCTCGGTCTTTCTCTTCTATTTTCCTGGGGTGGAAGTCATTTGAAGGTAAAATAAAACTTGAAATTCATTTCCAGCTTGTTGGGGTTATTTTACGATCAACGCGGAAATTGATTTCCGTTTGACCCAATTTTCTGTGCTTACCAAACATATAGGTTGGTGTAAAATGATTTCTTGAAATCCTTTTCAGCCAAAACAAATGCAGCCTAAGTCTAGAGATAGATTTTGTGATCACCCTCGGGTATTGGGTTGAGGCTAATAGGTTTGGAACATATTCGGGTTGACACGGTTAACCCGTTTAATAAATGGGTCGCGTTTGTGTTCAACATACGAACCTATCTAACATGTTTAACCCATTTAGCTTTTAAAGTTATTAATTATTTTGATATTATTGCTTAATTTATGGTAATTTTTATATGTTTATTACTATATTTATGGTTGTAATTGTATTTTAATTTTATATATATGAGAATTGATAAAAATTATATAGGTTAGGTATGACTTGTTAATCAAATAGATTATTAAAAACGGCTCATTTGTATTGACTTTTTCATGACTTGTTAATTAAACGAGTTAAATGTGTCGGGTTGAGTTGACTTGTTTAATAAACAGGTCATGTTCGGGTTGAGGATTCCTAACATGTTTACTAAACAGGTCGAGTTTGGGTCAACCCATATAACCTAATACTCATGGCTCGACAAAACACAAATCCGACCCGCAAACACGAATTGCCACCTTCTGTACAAATTACCAATTTTGATTAAAAATATAAAGAAATAAAATAATTTTTAAAAATAATTTTGTATTATAAAAATATAGAATAATAAAACATATAAAAAAAATTAAAATATTAATCCTTCAAGAATATTGGTTATATCGAGAATGGCTAAGTTTCTTTCAACTATAAAACATAATGATTAATGCTAAATATATTATTTGTAATAAAAAATTTATATATAAGTTTATGGATTTTATATTTTTATTAATTAGTAGGTGTCATAAACTATTTTAATTTTTCAAATTCTTTAAATTATAGTTAATACTAATAGATTTCCAATTTTGTAAGAAAGCTAGTGTTTAGTCCATTGGCTATTGTTTTGGACACTTACCTTAAGAAGGTGGGTTCTAACCCTGTCAATTGCACGCCAAAGAAAAAAAAACCCTGCCAATTGGAAAGTTTTTCAATTTCTTTTTTATTTTTTTGCCTCCCAAATAAACATGTGTGTTGGAAGTTTCTTTTACGTGTGTTTTTTTTTCCCTCCCAAATGAACGTGTCTTTTTTATTTCTTTTTTTTTTTTTTCCCTCCCAAATAAACGTGTGTTGGAAAGTGAAACTCAAGTCCCTTTTTTTTTCTCCCAAATAAACGTATTTTTTAACTTTTTTTTTTTTAATCAACCCACTGAATCCTTATCTCATCTTGGTTTTTACGTATTATTATTTAACTTTTTATTTTTTAAGAGTCCTTATTCTATCTTGGTTTCTAATACTGGCATTCTTTATCTTTATCTCAAAATTGTAGTTACCCGCCATGTTAAAAAATAAAACCTGTAGTTGCCAATAATTGCTTAGAAAAAATTAAAAGAGTTTCTAGTCTCCTCAAGGGGAAAAAAAAAAAAAAAAAAAAAAAAAAAAAAAAAAAACTCTCGTAGAAGGAGTCGTAACAACAACTCACAAGTGAGTTTTTAATCCCTCGCTCTTTGTCTGCCACTTCATTAATTTTCTTAATCTCCAATATTTTTTTTACAATTTTCTCAGAGAATTTGCTATTTCCTCCAAATCTAAGAGAGTGGAGACTGAAGAGTGATTGAATGTATGGTTTTTAACCATTACTCCCCAGGTAAACATCAAGATTTTTAAACTACTATGCATTTTTTTATTAAATAAATATATATATATATATATTATATAGCATATAAATAAAATAAAATAATTTCAATTAGTTATTTGATTAGGATTTTTTTTTTGTATTTCTTGATCTATTAAGATTTAGCATTTTTTTTTAATAAGATGAGTAATGATTGAATTGAGGCTTAGTTTCGACTTTGAATATGTGCATGTGATTCTTAAATTTCATGAATATATACTAATTTAATCAAATCTTAGTGAAAATTAATATTTTTTCAGGATTAATTACTAAATTTTTTTGTAAAAAAAAAAAAAACAAAACAAAATGTCTTATGAATATGATTACAGCTACCTATGAATATGATTACTTATGTTTTTAGTCCTTGTAGCACGTAACACTTAATTAAAAGTATGATTGTGGTGTTCACCACTTTTTTGTGCATAAACAAATTTAAGTTGTCTTTTGACTGTTATTTCTAGCCTACTAAACATGAAAGCCGTAGGTTTAATCAATTTATAAAGATAGTTGCAATGAAGCCTCACTTATGTCCTATTAATGTTGTTAGTTGGCGTACAATGCCAAATGACTAACTATTTGCAATTATTTTATTACTTTAATTTTTGGAATTGTGGCTTTTAATAACATTCCAAACATGTTATATTACTAATTTTCAGGGAAAAATTTAATTAAAAAAATATTTTTGTAATATTCAATAATGTTTATACCTTCGGTAACAGTTTTTATAACTGCTCCTATATGGAACCTATAGTAGCAGTTGTTTTTTGATGCAATAACTAATTTATAACAAAGTGTACGAATGGGAACTAGCGGTTTTTATTTTATTTTATAACAGTGTTTAATAAAATTGTTGTTAAAGAATATCTAGTAGCAATTCACAAAATCGCTGTTAAAAATAATTCATGCTAGAAATAAGGGAAGGGTATACAAACATTTTTAATTTTGTTTAGTAGCGGTTTATAGAACTGCTGCTAAAGAATCTATAACAACAATTACATAACTGATGGTATAAATAATTAATTTCAAAAAGAATGGCCTTATGTACTAGCGGTTTTTTTTAATTCTCTAGCAGCAGTTCTATGAATTGCTGCTAAATAATCTATAGGAGCGATCACATAACTGTTGGCACAAATAATTAATTCCGAAAGGAAGGGCCGTGTGTATTAGCGGTTTTTAATTCTCTAGCAGCGGTTCTATGAACTGCTACTAAAAAATCTATAGCAGCAGTTACATAACCGTTGGTATAAATAATTAATTCCAAAAGGTAAAGTTGTGTGTACTAGTGGTTTTTAATTCTCTAGTAGCAGTTTATAAAACTGCTGCTATAGATGTTTTCAATACCAGCGATTCCTAAAACCGCTGCTACAACTTATAGTGACTTATAGCGACGGCAACTTAACAGCGGTTATTCAAGTTGTAGCAGTGGTTTAGAAAAGCGCTGGTATAAACCAATATGACTTTTAGCAGCATTTTTAAATAGTTTTAGTAGTGGTTACAACCGTTGTTAAAAATCAAGTTTTTTGTAGTGGCAGCACCTGCCAAGGTGGACCCAGCACATCATCAGCTTATAAATTGTCCTGTGACTGTTGGAACTCCTCAAGCAATTCAACAGCATGCTTATTCAACCAGCCTGGTTCCAGAAATTTGCCTCCATACGCCACTCTGTTCCGCTGGTGCCAAATTAACCAAGCCTGCACTAACATCAGTTCCACCTCTGATTTGTCCATCCGATCCAGCAGGTACTTCAATAAAGCTATAAAGTCAAGTTGCACCATCCCACACTTCTGCAAGGCCCTAAGACTACCATGCCAAATATCCTGAGCCGCTGTACATTCCCATAAAACATGAATAGTTGATTCTTGAAATCTAGCACAAAAAGAACACGACTCATCCAACAAAACACGTTTCTTCTTAAGATTCTTTCTGGTTGGGAGAATATCATGACACGCCCTCCACCCAAACACCTTTATCTTGTTGGGGATCCATAGCTTCCATATAGCAGCCCACACCCTACAACCTCCATTTCCTGATGATGGTTCAGCCCACTCATCCGTCTTCAAGAGAGCCCTTGCAACCTTGTAAGCCGATCTTACTGAGAATTAGCCATCCTTGCTATGCTTCCAATAAACAGAGTCAGGTACTTGCCTTTAACTTAGGGGAATACCACATATAGCTTCCCCTTCTTCCCGATTGAAGTTTGCCATAATAAAGTCTCTTCGCTACACATGAAGATCTTGGTTAATCAAGCTTGACACCCATACTTCCTCTTCATCATCATTCACCGACAAGAAAGGCTTATTTGTAGGGTAATTTGGAATCCACCTATCACGATAGACATTAATAGAAAATCCATCCCCCACACGCCAACAGTGTCCAACTCTTACAATAGGTAGGGCCGCCACTAAACTCCTCCACACAAACGAACAGTTGGGTGACTTTCTGGCCTCAAGAATTGTAGATCTGGGGAAATACCTTGCTTTAAAACACTGATAGAGAAGAGACTTTGTATCTTTTAACAGCCTCTACCTTTGTTTAGCCAACATAGCTAAATTAAATGATCTAAGGTACTGAAATCCCATTCCACCATCCTTCTTTGCCAAAGTCAGTTTATCCCAACTTTTCCAATGAATTTTCCTTTCATTCCCAACTTGACCCCACCAAAACCTAGCACATAAAGCATCCAACTCATCACATAATTTCGATGGGAGCTGAAAAACACTCATGGTATACGTCGGTATAGACTGAGCAATCGTCTTAATGAGAACTTCTTTCCCGGCTCTAAAAAGCATCATCCCCTTCCAACCCTGTAATTTTTTCCACAACCTATCTTTAATGAAAGAAAAAGTATGGTATTTTGCCCTACCAATTAAAGTAGGCAAGCCCAAATATGATTCAAACCGAGACACTTCCTTCACTCCAAGAATCCCCAAAGCCTCCTGCTTTTGGCGATCAGTGGTGTTATTGCTGAAATACACTGAAGACTTTTCCAAATTTATGCACTGCCCAGAAGCTTTAGCATAAACTTGAACGATCTCAATAATAGTATGAATTTCTGCTGGTGACACTCTGCTAAAAATCAAAGAATCATCTGCAAAGAGGAGATTAGGAAGCCTTGGAGCATATCTACAAATAGCCACCCCATGCAAAAGACCCTTCTATCTCTGCCCTATCCAGTAATGAAGTAAACCCCTCTATGCATAACAAAAACAAGTATGGTGAAAGAGGATCACCTTGACGAATTCCCCTAGAAGGCAATACATTACCATATGGTCTCCCATTCACAAGAATAGAGAAAGAAGTCGTAGTGACACAACTCAAAACCCTTTCTATCCATATTTCAAGAAAACTCAATTTAGGTATTACACGATATATGAATCCTATATATATATATATATATATATATATATATATAGGTATTACACGGGATATGGCATAGATTGTGATTTCAGTTTTTTTTTTTTTTGGTAAGATGTTTGGTGTTGTTTTTCTATGAAAGATGCATGAGTTTTCAAATTTTTCGAGAGACGCTTTACTAAGGGTATTTTGGTCTCTTTATTTATTTTTCTTTTTTCCTGTAAAGCTGACCCACATCTGATAACAAGGCTCAAAAAACTGTGTAAAAGACTGCAAAACAGCTGGGTAGTTAACACAACCCTATATATATATATATATATATATATCCTCTACTGCTATTATCAAAACCTAGGATACTTATAATTATTGAAAAATGCTAACGAGTGTTCTTAAGGCACTTATTAATAATTCATTTAATAAAATTTTTGATTCTATCTTTATGAAAAATGAAAAAAGTTGTCAAAATATTAATTACTTTTTTTCATTTCTCATAAAAACTTTCTTTAAATGGATTATTAATGAGTGCCTTAAAGGCACTAGTTAGCATTATTGGAAAATGCTAACGAGTGTCTTTAGGGCACTTATTAATAATTCATATAATAAAAGATTTGATTCTACCTTTATGAAAAATGAAAAAAGCTGTCAAAATATTAATTACTTTTTTTCATTTCTCATAAAAACTTTCTTTAAATTGATTATTAATAAGTGCCTTAAGAACACTCGATAGCATTTTCCATAATTATTTAGGGTGAGAAGCACCGCCTAGAACCTCCTCTATAGTTCTACACGTGTTTTTTTTTTTTTTTTTTGGGGCCACTGCTGCCCCTAGCTTTCTTTCGGCATGGGGACAAATTTCACAAATCAAGCTCTGACACAAACTTTTATTGAAACACTATTCTTCCTCTACCATAAACAAATAATAATATATTAGAAAAGAGTTGACGTTCCTTCTTTTCAGAGGCGGAACCAAGATTCGTACTTGAGAGACTAAAGCTCAAAACTAAAAATAAAAAAAAGAATTATGAAAATAAAAACTAACCTCTATTTTATATTCAACAAAATACTTCATGCAAAATAAGTATCTCTTAAACATTTCATATTATAAAACACATTAACAAAATATAATATACAAAATAAGTGTTTATTATTTGTGCGCTATTTTTGTTTAGTCCATATTTATTATTTTTATTTTGTTTTTGTAATTAAAGGGGCATTAATTTTATTTATTTATTTACTTTTTGTAGGTTAATATCTAAATATTTTAGAGGAGGAGAGACAAATATATATGACAAAAGAAAATATTCTAATACTACATAAAGTCTAAATTTGACAAAAGAACAATATTTTTTGAGCTCTTACTTCAAAGGTGTAGTCAATCATTTTCCATTTCAATCTTTTGGATAGATTCCTCTCTTAAAATATCTTTCTATATACGTTGACTTAATAAGCTTAAATATAGTTAAGGTTTCAACCTTATTTTCTAAAAACTCTCTTATAATTATAAATTATAAAATTGAACTTACAAAAGATTTACTTAAATGCCTTTCCTTTTAATATATATATATATATATATATATATATATTATTCGGATATTACACTTTATTGTGCAGGCCTTTTTTATTTTCTTAAAAGGCGTAGATTCAACAAAGAAGGAGAGATGCGGGGGATTGTGAGGCAAAGAGTAGGCTCCTATGTATGTTCAACATTTTGATATTAGCTTCTAAATACAATTCTAACGATATATTTGTTTCATTTTCGTTTTAATTCCTTGTTATTTTTTGGTTTTTGTGTCTAAGAATCTGATGCAGTCATTACAAAGGATACGATCTCTAGTAGTAAATTCATCAAGCTGTTACTCTCATGCAGCTAAACAGGTAGATACTATTCAACTGGGCTAGCTGAACATGTTTGATGATGTCAAGAATCAAACCAGTGAGCTGCAAGGTTTGCGCGCGTTCCGGACGGTCCTGCACAAGTAGGAAAAACCTCAAAGGGAAGTACCGGTGTGGTACCGGCCAGCGACCCTCCGATGGTTAAGTTAGAATTTTACACAACTCCAGAGTGCCAGAGTCGGGTCTTAGTATATGTACCCTGATTTTTGGAGGATGTGGCGGTATTTATAGTAGTGGTAATGGCCTTTGGACAAGGCGTGCTGGAGAAGATATCGTTGTACCGAAATTGCCCTCGAGTAGCGTAGGACGCAAGGCTCTTCTGGGGTAGCCAAACGTGTTGGACACGATTCCCTTCTTGGGCGTGGGAGTCGTGCCTCGCAAGATACCTGGCTGAGCAGCGTACCCGACAAGATTCGCTCTTTCCAGCGAAGCGCACGTGGCAAGACTGGTCTCCGTGCCTGATACAAACAACCGTCCGCCTTCTCCCGTCGC
The DNA here is from genome assembly GCA_033629205.1 of Lithocarpus polystachyus. Taxonomy (NCBI): domain Eukaryota; kingdom Viridiplantae; phylum Streptophyta; class Magnoliopsida; order Fagales; family Fagaceae; genus Lithocarpus; species Lithocarpus polystachyus. Next base: position 2,015,738 of record CM066171.1, on the reverse strand, counting down.
CCCCCTAGGATTGGGGTCGTCGAGCTTTAACGTCCGTCGGGTATTTCAGCCGTCACGGATCTAACCGTCGGCGAGTGTGGCCTGCTGTCGTCTGGTGGGAGATTTTATCCCTATCAGGTGCCCCCTCAGCCCATCAGTCCGTGAGCCCACAGAGGACGGGCTAATGGGGTGACGGTTCAATCCGCAGCGAGGGTCGAATAGACAGGCTTGCATCAGTAATAAATGCCTGGTAATAAATGCAGGACACGTGTCGTCAACTCGCGGACCGTGTGCTCAGACCGAGGCGTCCCTTCGTCTCCCGCTATTTCTCTCATATAAAAGCCTTCCACCTTTCCTTTCATTTTTCACTCTTAACTGAAAACAAAACACCAGAGCGCACCCATTCACCTAGCAGAGAAGCACTCTATCCGTCATCGCTCGTGCATCCGTCACATTCCAGCAACCGTCGACCTCATCTCTCTTAGCGCACATAACCGGTAAGTAATTTTTGCTTGTTCATTCTTTTTCCACCGTCAGTGTCTTTAGGTCGGTTGAACTTAGGGTTTTCCGTCACATGTAGGTGACATGTCTAGCGCGTCCAGTAACCAGTCGTTTGTCCGCGACGGAGCGGGTTATGATGAAGTCAACCCGTTGGGTCCAAAGGATCCTGCCGCCACAACATCCTCGAGTGAAGAGAGTTCGTCTACCACCTCTTCTTCGTCCAGTAGTGATAGGGCAGAGAGCAATCTTAGTGACGGTGTAGAGGGGGATGAGACTCAAGTCCAATCCGTCGTGGGCAGTGACGGGATGAGGAAGTTTGTCTCGCTTTCTCTGTGGACGGTTAATGACTTTTTCTCTACAATTAAAGAGTCACACTTCAACACACTTAGAAGCAAATACCAAATTCCTGCCAACATACCAATCCGTCTACCCCACCCAGGAGAGAAGTGTTATTACCGGGGCGTCAAGGGTGTTGGGGTCTACGAGCAAATGCTCAAGGCAGGGTTGAGGTTTCCCTTAACCCAACTACACCGTCACCTACTTCACTACCTGGGGTTGTCCGTCAGCCAGGTTTCCCCAAATGCCTGGAGGGTCTTTATTGGGGTAGAGGTCCTGTACGGATCATATTCAAAGGGGAAGAAGAGGTTGACGGTGGAGGAGTTTTTCCACTGCTACCGTCCCGTAGAGATAGCAAAATCAAGGGGAATGTACAGCTTCGTGGCAAGGAGCCCGTTGCTAAGGTTGGTGAGTGATACTCCAGATTCCAATAGGGACTGGAAGTTTAGGTATTTCTTCATGGAAGGGGACGAGTGGATGGGGAGTCCCGGTGAGACCGAATTTATGCCCGTCGACACCACTTGGGGCGTTTTACCCCCGTCTGGTATGCCTTTTTTCACATTCTTTTCTCTATTGCAAGCTTTATAGGTTTCTGACCGTCCTCTCTTGCAGCCCAGAACCGTCCACAAGTTTGTCTCGAGGATTGGAGCTTTTTAGAGAAGATCTTCCAGAAAAGCGAGTTGACGGAGAGGTCTTGGGCCAGACTAGTAACGCTAGAGACAATTTGTCGGCACTGTGACGGGCCTGAACCGTCCAAGGAAGCCCTAAAGTACGAAACTCAAGTTCGAGCACGTAAGTCCGTTCACCTGAGCCTTGTACTTAGCCATTTTCCCTCTCCTTTCCGTCGATTCATGTACCGTCTTGTTTTGCAGAAATGGACGAGGCGAGAAGGAGAGCCATAATCAAGCAGCAAGCCGCTGCAAGGAAGAGAGAATCCCAAGCTGCAGGGACGGGCGTGCCCAAGGTGCCCGTCACAAAAAGGAAACAGGACCCGGAAGGGGACCGTCTCCCCAAGAAACCCAAAACCGCCCACGAGACTGTCATCGGGCTAGAGGCAGACGGACAGAAGGTCCCTGTCAAACATGGCAAGGGGAAGGGCCTCATGACGGGTGGCCCCTCGCCTGCCGCCGATACTCCACCCGTCCTCCTCCGCGAGGACTCTAAGTATGCGATCGGGAAGCTGTCCTCCATACTGACGGCGGACGACTATGAAGATATCGGGAATCACTCAACGGAGGCCATGGGGGAGACGGGCCTTTTCAACTTGGCCCAGGTAAGCTTTTTTTTTTTTTTTTTTTTTTTTTTTACTGTCCATCTCTCGAATAGATATATATATATATTCATCCTCGCCGTCATGCTATCTTGGTGTCTTTGACCTCCAGGCTATCGTCATGATGAAGGGCCTGATGGACCGTTGTGTCCGGGAGGAGACGGCTATGTGCCGTCTACAGGAGAAGACAACGGAGGTGGAGGACGAGCTTTCGCAATACAAGGCTTGGAAGGTGAAGGTGGACAAGAAGCTCTCCCTCCTCAAGGAGGATAGGTTAGAGTATAAGAAGCAGACGGAGAATCTGCAGACGGTCCTCGAGGACAAGGAGCAGGAGATCCAGTCTATGAAGGATCAGCTCCGTCAGGCCAAGGACGACGCGATCAGGGAATACCGAGACTCTGAAGATTACCTGACGGAGCTCGGTGGCATAATGGCGGACGGTTTTGATGAGGCCGTCCGTCAGGTGAAAGCCCTTTATCCTGAGATGGATCTCCAGCAGGTGTCCCTTGACGGAGGCCAGGCTCATACGTCCGTCATCCAAGTCATTTCCGAGACCGCAGGCCGCCCCCTTGATGAAGGCCAGAACAATAGAGGTGACGGGACCCTTGAAGACGACGCCGAGACAACCGTCAAGGTCCAAACTGAAGAAGAAGTGAATGTAGTTGACTCACCCGTTCATTAGAGTTGTAATTTCTATGGAGAATTTTTGTAATGATTTTCTTTGGAAGACGGTCAATTTATGGGCCGTCGAGAACAATGTTGACTTGCAAAACATTTGTTTCAGTTTATATCTCATTTCAATTCATATGCTGTTTTTAAATCTTTCTTGTGTGTGTTGCTTCATATAATAAGCCGTCAATACACTGAGCCGTCAATATAACAGGCCGTCATAAGTAATAATGTAGGTGGATTTGAACCGTCACCCTTCTCGAGATTTTAGCTTCCAACTTGTTATAGTAACGTAGTTAGCTTTGGGCCGTCACTATTTATGCCGTCGTCCTTATACTCGGGCTCTGGCATTTAATGTTTTTAGGGTTACGTGGTTGGCTTCGAGCCGTCGCCATTTATGCCGTCATCCTTAGACTTGGGCTTTGGCTTTTAGCCTTATAAGACGATGTAGTTGGCTTTAAGCCGTCAATGTTTGTGCCGTCATCCTTAGACTTAGGCTTTGGCTTTTAGCCTTATAAGACGATGTAGTTGGCTTTGAGCCGTCAATGTTTATGCCGTCATCCTTAGACTTAGGCTTTTTGTGTTTTCCACTTGGGAAATCGCAGTGGCTTTTAAGCCGTCAGCTGGGTGCCTGACGCTTTTATGCCGTCGTCGAATTTGGGCCGTCGTCTTCTAGACTTAGGCTTTTTACGTTTCCACTTGGGAAATCGTAGTGGCTTTTAAGCCGTCAGTTGGGTGCCTGACGCTTTTATGCCGTCGTCGAATTTGGGCCGTCGTCTTTTAGACTTAGGCTTTTTTACGTTTCCACTTGGGAAATCGCAGTGGCTTTTAAGCCGTCAGCTGGGTGCCTGACGCTTTTATGCCGTCGTCGAATTTGGGCCGTCGTCTTTTAGACTTAGGCTTTTTTACGTTTCCACTTGGGAAATCGTAGTGGCTTTTAAGCCGTCAGCTGGGTGCCTGACGCTTTTATGCCGTCGTCGAATTTGGCGAGGCTATACTTTGCATGTTCAACACTTTGTAATAGTAGGAGAGACTTTGGATAAACTTCTGTGTCTTGCATAATTTTTAGTGAGGGGAAAGCATGCCCTTTTAAAACCAGGAATACATTGAGGTACATCAATTATAGACCAATTACAAGTTGGGGGCTGCTATTCTCTCTTACTGGTAGTACTTTCGTAGGTGCTCGGCATTCCACGGGTGGTGCAGCTTCTGCCCCTCCAGTGTTTCCAGATGGTAGGTGCCCTTCCTTTGCCATGCTGTGACTCGATAGGGCCCTTCCCAATTGGGGCCGAGCTTTCCTTGGGTTGGGTCCCTGGTAGTGCCCATGATCTTTCTCAGGACGAGGTCACCGACCCGGAATTCCCTATGTCTGACTCGGGAGTTGTAGTGCTTTGCCATGCGATCCTGATACCGGGCTAACCTTTGCTCTGCTGCTGCTCTGTCTTCGTCGATCAAGTCAAGCTGTAGACGCAAGGCTTCGTTGTTCCGGTCTTCATCATGGGTGTTCACCCTGTAGGTTGTGAGTCCTACTTCGGCTGGAATGACTGCCTCGCTTCCGTAGGCCAGCCTGAACGGTGTTTCTCCTGTGGGGATCCTTGCTGTCGTCCTGTATGCCTACAATACACTTGGCAGTTCCTCGGGCCATAACCCCTTTACCCCCTCGAGCCGAGTCTTGATAATTTTGAGCAAGGATCGGTTCGTCACCTCGACTTGCCCGTTGGCTTGGGGGTGGGCCGGGGAAGAGTATTGATTCTTTATCCCCAGCTGTGCACAGAATTCCCGGAAGGGAACATTATCGAACTGTTTGCCGTTGTCGGAGACTAATACCCTGGGTATCCCGAACCTGCATATGATAGACTTCCAGACGAAGCTTCGTATGTTCTTCTCTGTGATGGTTGCCAATGCCTCAGCTTCCACCCACTTTGTGAAGTAGTCTATGCCTACCACAAGGAACTTAAGCTGTCGTACCGCTGTTGGGAATGGACCCATGATATCTAGTCCCCATTGAGCGAATGGCCACGGGGCCGTCATGGGAGTCAACTCCTCGGGGGGTTGCCTGACGATGTTGCTGAACCTCTGGCACTTGTCGCAAGCATTGACATAGGCCTGCGTGTCTTTTCTCATGGTTGGCCAGTAGTATCTTGCACGGATCAGCTTATGCACCAGTGACCGCGACCCTGAATGGTTTCCGCATATCCCTTCGTGCACTTCCCTCATGACATAATCGGCTTCTTCGGAACCAAGGCACCTTAGGTATGGGCGAGAGAAGCCCCTTTTGTATAAGACTCTTTCTATCAGGACGAACCTTGATGCTTGGACCTTCAGTTTTCTGGCGGCTTCTCTTCCGTCGGGCAAGACGCCATCTTTCAGGTATGAGACCAATGGCGTGGTCCAGTTGCTTTCCGAGCCGACTTCGTGCATTTCAATGTAGTCTACCAGTGGTGAAACCTGCACAAAGTATAGCACACCGTCAATGCTGCTCCCCTGCCCTGACGAAGCAGTCTTGGCGAGGCGGTCGGTCGGCTCATTTTCTTCCCTGGGGACTTGGACTATCCTTGCTCCGAGCTCATTCACCCTTGACTTTGCCTGATGGAGGTACCTCTTCATCCTGTCGCCTCTACACTCATAGTTCCCGTTGACTTGGTTGACGACTACCTAGGAGTCGCAGGAGACGACCACTCGGGCCGCGCCTGCTGCTTTGGCAAGATCAAGTCCGGCTATCAAGGCTTCGTACTCTGCCTCATTGTTGGTGATGGGAAAGTCCAGCCGGATCATACAATCAATTTGGTCTCCCTTAGGAGAACGGAGCACGACTCCAATGCCACCGGCTCGTCTGGTTGACGACCCATCTGTATGTACATTCCATGCTGGGCTTGCATCTGCCCCCTCGTCTTCTGTGCTGGTGAGCTCGGCTATGAAATCAGCTACTGCCTGTCCCTTGAGGGCGGTACGTGGGCTGTAGCGAATGTCAAACTCAGTCAGTTCTATTGCCCATAGGGCCAGGCGACCTGCGGCTTCTGGATTATGCATTGCTCGCCGCAAAGGCTTGTCGGTTAGGACGACGATTGTGTGAGCTTGGAAGTAGGGCTTGAGCTTTCTGGCTGCGGTGACGAGGGCGAAGGCGAGTTTCTCCATGGGCGGGTACCTTCCTTCCGCCCCCTGGAACGCCCGGCTGGCGTAGTATACGGGCTTCTGCACCCCGTCCTCTTCTCTAATCAAGGCCGCGCTGACGGCAGCCGGGGAGACGGCCAGGTAGAGGAAGAGTTCTTCCCCGGGCTGTGAAGGACTCAGCAATGGTGGGGAAGAGAGATAGGCTTTTAACTCTTCGAATGCCCTTTGACACTCGTCCGTCCACTCGAACGACTTCTTCAACGTGCGGAAGAAGGGAAGGCATTTGTCTGTGGCCCTTGACACAAATCTGTTCAGTGCGGCAACCTTCCCGTTCAGACTCTGAACCTCTTTTACATTCTTCGGAGGGGCCATCTCCATTATTGCCCTGATCTTATCCGGGTTGGCCTCGATGCCTCTCTGGGAGACCATGAAGCCGAGGAATTTCCCCGCGGTCACCCCGAAGGCGCATTTCGAGGGGTTGAGCTTCATATTGTAGGAACGGAGGGTCCCGAACGTTTCTTTAAGGTCGCTCAGATGATCCTCCTCTTTCTGGCTTTTTACCAGCATATCGTCGACGTACACCTGAACATTCCTTCCTATCTGGTTGGCGAACATTTTGTTCATCAGCCTCTGATATGTGGCACCTGCATTCTTCAATCCGAATGGCATCACCTTATAGCAGAACAGTCCTTGGCTGGTGACAAATGAGGTTTTCTCCTGATCTGCCTCATCCATCCGGATCTGGTTGTATCCCGAGAAGGCATCCATGAAGCTCAGCAGCTGGTGCCGGGCCGTAGAGTCTACTAGAGCGTCGACTCGAGGGAGGGGGTAGCTGTCCTTCGGGCATGCCTTATTCAGGTCCGTGAAGTCCACACACATCCGCCACTTTCCGCTGGCCTTCTTGACCATTACAACATTAGCCAACCAGTCGGGGTAGTAGACTTCCCGGATGAACCCTGCCTCTCGGAGCTTACCAACCTCCTCTGCGACTGCACGATCTCTCTCTGGAGCAAATACTCGCTTTTTTTGTCTGACAGGCCGGAAGGAGGTTTCCACATTCAGCCTATGTACCATGACCGACGGATCGATCCCCGGCATGTCCTCATGGCTCCAGGCGAATACATCCTGATTTTCCTTGAGGAAGGTCGTGAGTGCCTGGCGGGTTGCCGGACCGTTGAGGGCACCGATTCTGGTGGTTCTTTCAGGCTTGGACTCGTCGAGAATTATCTCTTCGAGTTCCTCCACAGGCTCTGCCCCCGTCCTCTGCTCTATGTTCATCGTTTGTAGCTGGCCATTCATCTCTACCATCGCCACATAGCATTCTCGTGCGGCCACTTGATCTCCCCATAGTTCTCCTACCCCGTCCTCTGTAGGGAACTTGACCTTTAAGGCATAGGTCAAGGTGGCGGCCTTCCAGGCGTTGAGGGTTGGTCGCCCTATGATTGCGTTGTATGCTGAGGAGCAGTCGACAACTAGGAAGGTGACGTCCCTTGTAAGCTGCCGAGGGTATTCCCCGACAGTGACGGGCAATGTGATCGAGCCGAGGGGATATACTCTCGTTCCCCCGAAACCTGTGAGTGGTGCCTTGGTAGGGACCAGGCGTTCTTTGTCAATCCGCATCTGCTGGAACGCGGGATAGTAGAGAATATCTGCGGAGCTCCCGTTGTCAATCAGGACCCGGTAGGTGTTATAGTCCCCTATCCGGATACTGACGACAAGGGCGTCGTCGTGCGGGTGGTGGAGGTGTTGGGCATCCTCTTCTGCGAACTCCATAGTGGGGCTGCTTGTTCTCGGCTTCTTCTGGACGGGGCTCGCAGCCTGAACATTTTGTACCGCCCTGAGGTGGGACTTCAGAGCCTTCTTTGTAAAACCAGCGACCGGCGTGCCGCCCACAATCACCCTTATATCGCCTATAGGTGGTCGGGGGCGCTCATTGTCCCGGTGGGGGGTCTGTGCCTGTCGGGACGTTTCGGCCTTTTCCCTGTTGACGAACCTCTGTAGCTTCCCTTGCCTAATCAGGGTTTCGATCTGTTGCTTCAAATCGTAGCAGTCAGCGGTATCACGCCCGTGGTCCCGGTGGAAGCGGCAATACTTGTCTTTCGGTCGTTTGTCCGGGTCTGATTTCATCTTTCCCGGAAACGTCAAGGACCCGTCGTCTTTGATTTGCATCAGAACCTGATCAACCGGGGCCGTCAATGGGGTATAGCTCGTGAATTTCCCGGCATTGTGCTTCGGGCGCCTGCTGTCTCGGATCTCCCCTGTCCGAGGTGCCTTCCGCCCTTTGTCTTGTCGGGTGTCTTCTTGCCTTTCTCTCTTCTTGGGGGGCTTCTCTTCTCTTGCCAGTAACGCATCTTCCGCGTTCATGTACTTCGTTGCCCTGTAAAACACATCTGACATTGTCTTCGGGTCATTCTTGTACAAAGAGAATAGGAATTTACCCTTCCGCAGCCCGTTCGTGAACGCGGCCACTTGTATCCGGTCGTCCGCTTCGTCAATTGTCAACGCTTCTCTATTGAAGCGGGCTATGTAGGATCTCAGCGTTTCATCCTCCCGTTGCTTAATGTTCATCAGGCACGCGGTAGATCTCTTGTGACGGTGTCCTCCGATAAATTGGGAAGCAAATAAAGCGCTTAGCTCCCTGAAGGTGCCGACGGAACCGGGCGTCAGCCTGCCAAACCAGGTCCTTGCAGAGCCTTTCAGTGTTGCGGGGAAGGCCTTGCACATGATTTCGTCTGGCGCGCCGTGTAGGTGCATCAACGTCTTGAAAGTTTCCAAGTGGTCCAACGGATCCTTGGACCCGTCGTAGCTTTCCACCTGGGGCATGCGGAACTTCGGTGGTGTAGGGAACATGATGACGGGTGTTGTAAATGGAGAGTCCGTGCGGTGAACGAGGTCGTCGAGGTCGCTAGATACTCGCCCTTTGAGGGCGTTCATCATGAAGTCCATGCGTTCCTTCATCATTCGCATTTCTACGGCCATGCCAGACTGGGCGTGGCCATCTCCCGACGGATGGTTTGGTTGTTGTCCTTCGGGCCGGCTCAATGCATGGCTTCCCTCAGGACCTTCACGGTCCCTCTCCTCGGCACTGCTCTCCTCCTGATTCTCTCCCTGATTGTCACCCGTCGCATTCCTTCGCAATAGCTGCTCTTCCAAGTCATTGTTGCGCTTCGTGAGACGTTCCACCGCGGCCGCCAGAGTCTGGACTTGCCTTTCGAGGGCCGTGGTGCGTTGTTCGTTGCCTTGGTCGTTCATGGTGGTCGTCCTTGAACGCGTGAGTACCATGCAACCCTTAGTCCGGGAAACACGTGACAGAAACTAGTGCGCTTCCCCACAGACGGCGCCAACTGATGATGTCAAGAATCAAACCAGTGAGCTGCAAGGTTTGCGCGCGTTCCGGACGGTCCTGCACAAGTAGGAAAAACCTCAAAGGGAAGTACCGGTGTGGTACCGGCCAGCGACCCTCCGATGGTTAAGTTAGAATTTTACACAACTCCAGAGTGCCAGAGTCGGGTCTTAGTATACGTACCCTGATTTTTGGAGGATGTGGCGGTATTTATAGTAGTGGTAATGGCCTTTGGACAAGGCGTGCTGGAGAAGATATCGTTGTACCGAAATTGCCCTCGAGTAGCGTAGGACGCAAGGCTCTTCTGGGGTAGCCAAGCGTGTTGGACACGATTCCCTTCTTGGGGGTGGGAGTCGTGCCTCGCAAGATACCTGGCTGAGCAGCGTACGCGACAAGATTCGCTCTTTCCAGCGAAGCGCACGTGGCAAGACTGGTCTCCGTGCCTGATACAAACAACCGTCCGCCTTCTCCCGTCGCCCCCCTAGGATTGGGGTCGTCGAGCTTTAACGTCCGTCGGGTATTTCAGCCGTCACGGATCTAACCGTCGGCGAGTGTGGCCTGCTGTCGTCTGGTGGGAGATTTTATCCCTATCAATGTTAATTGTGGGTATTGAAAGATGCATGTTTGCATGAGTTTTGTTCTATCACCAATGTTTTTTTTTCTTCTTAATATTATTAATTTCTCTCTTTACAAGAATTATAGTAGGAAACTCAACTATAATTTATACGGTCATAACATCTATTTTGTTGTTGGTATAATGGTATGTATGTATTTTAGAGTTAGTATACGCATGCAATCGTCTGATGGTTAAGTAGCACATCAGGTGGTATTCACAAGAGTGAGTGATTGTATCAACATTGTTGGACCAACACGTTAACATTGATTTATGGGATAATCATATGAGCTGCTATTTGTTTCTACTTTTTCTATCTGATACAAGTGGCTTTCTTCTGTAACTGCAATTTTAGATTAATACAAGAATGTTTTTCAGCTGGAATTATTGGTAATTAGTGAGTGGATTTATCATTTTAGCTCTTTGCATGAGTTTAATATTCTCTTTAGCAGTATGTAATTGATATTTCTATTGTCCTCAGTAATTTTAGAGCTCATCATATCCATCTGTTCCCAATATAATGACATATATAATTGTTCTATTCTCTAGAAATTAACTACCAACATGTGCTTTTCTTTTTCATTGTCTCTGTAACTAAATTTTTTAAAATAAATTTTTGCAAATGACAGTGCAAGAAGCCCTTAATACTGCACTAGATGAAGAAATGTCAGCAGATCCTAATGTTTTTCTGATGGGCGAAGAGGTATTGATGGAAAGACAGACATATTTTTCTATGCTTGTTGATCTGTTATTTATTTAGTTTTTTTAATCACTTTTGATTTTTTTTCCATATTTGTTTGTTTTCTCGTTTGTATTGCGGGTTGGGCAAAGTCAAGGTGCATTCGAAGTCAGAGATGCATTGTAAAATGAAAAGAATAACATCTTCCATCTTGAAAGAGTACTTATGTTCCAACCTCCATTTTTTATATCAGATTTCAATAGGGCTTTTGGAGAAGTATGGTCCTGGGAGAGTTCTTGATACTCCAATTACAGAGGTTGTTCCTTACACTTGAAAATTTTTTAGGATATATCTTTTTCCAGTACTTGTTTAATTTTCCATCTCCTCTGGACTTTGTCCATTTATGCGCTTGAAGGTATTTCTCATTCCATGCTGTATTCTTTTTTCACCCACGACTTTTTGCATAATTTGTAGGCTGGCTTCACTGGAATTGGAGTTGGTGCAGCTTACCATGGTCTTAAACCTATTGTAGAGTTTATGACATTTAACTTCTCCATGCAGGTAGAAGCTGCTTTCCTTTGAAAATCTTTTATTATTTCATTATGTTAAAGATATTTAGGTGATGCAGGATTCGAATTGTGTGCATGCTAAATGTTGATAGAATTCTTCAGGATTCTGTTGGATTTGAACATGTTTGTTTTCATTTTATTGTTAATTAGAGTTCAACATGTTCATTGTCATTTTACTGTTAGATAATTCTGTTACCATTCTATGTTATATTTGAAGACAACATCTGCAATATCTAAAATGACCAATGCACATGTCATTGAATATCTAACAGTGTTGCCCTTCTTCTAATTTTGCATATGTTATTGGGCTAAAGCTGAGGTCATAATCAATGTCGCAATGCAATTAAATGAGTGTTAAAACATACCCCTCCAAGAATATACATGAAGCATAGCTAGAAGTGTGGTTAAAGATTTTAGAATTGCACTTGTTCAAATATTTCTATTTTATTTCAATTTTCTTATTTCTGCAGGCAATTGACCATATTATTAATTCTGCTGCCAAAATGAATCATATGTCTGCCGGTCAAATATCAGTACCTATTGTTTTCAGAGGACCAAATGGTGCTATTGCTGGAGCTGGTGCGCAGCATTCTCATGTAATGCCCATATTTGCTAATTTTGATGTTTATCTTCCTGTAGTTTTGCTGTCAATCCATGATTAGTTCCTTTGAAGCCTTTATCTGAAGGCTATTGAAATTGCTCTTCATTGAATCCTAAAAGTCATGGTCAGTTCTTGTGTCTACAAGTGTATTTTGTTGTAAAATAGGTGAAGCACAAATTACCAAGATTGATTGTGGAAATATTTTAGGAATAAGAAAGATTTCCAAAAAAATTTAGGAATGATTAAAACCAACTCAAGCAAGTCACCATGCACACTACTCCAAGCAAAGACAAATTTTATTCCTATAGTGCCATGCATGGAACCAAAGGCAAAGCATGACTTGAATAAGTACAAGCCATATGTCAACATATTCATTACCCTAATCCAAGGTAGCTTGATTCAGTATGTGGAGCAAGATCAATGTAAAACATTGAAAATGATATGCAGCTGAAGTATTGTCTTCTTGTCTATATGGTCAGAAAGGAAAAGACATTTATTTCTTGAAGGGAAAATAATTTATGTTATCAACATGTTTCTACACCTCTAACAACTTGTTTATCTTAACCTAAGCTTTTAAAGAACTGTCATTCCTACAGGACACTGTTAATTAAAGCTTAAGTGAGTTTCATTATAAAATTTCAGGAACTATACTGGATTTTTTTCTTTTATACTTTAATGTACTAGGATTGGGCTCCTTTTTGGGTTGGTCAACAAAGTTGAACCAGAAAAGAAAAAAAGAGTAGACAGTTCAGGGTTTGATTGACCAAGTCCTACCCATCCTCTTTATGAGGGGGCATCCAGTGGAAGGATAGGGGAGTCAGAGAGCTACCGCCTTTCTATATTGCCATTTCATATCCGTTATTGTTTGAAATTATATGCTGTACAACCACCATAGCAGTATAGCACTAATGTGATAGAAGACTAATGTGCTCACCTTCATACTATTGCTTTGAGTAGAAGGCTCAGTTTGGGATTTTGTGCAGTGCTTCGCTGCATGGTATGCTTCATGTCCTGGTTTGAAGGTGTTGGCACCATACTCATCGGAAAATGCTCGGGGCCTGCTAAAAGCTGCCATTAGGATCCTGACCCTGTTGTTTTCCTTGAAAATGAGTTTCTGTGAGTAGTTCACTGAAGAACTATAATTTTGTGAGTTGGGTTTTGTCAGTGATTCAAATGTTTTAGTCCTTGTTCTCAATTTTGAGTTGCAGTTACGAGGAGTCTTTTCCTGTTTCAGAAGAAGTTCTTGGTTCCAATTTTTTCCTGCCAATAGGAAAAGCTAAGGTTGTTTTTTCCTTAATCTGCTTATTGATATTCATTTTCATTATAAGTAATAACTGATTTTCTATCTGTTTTTTATTTTTTTGGCTTAAAAGCTGCTTTTTTTTTTTACTTCATTATTAGTAAAATTGATTGTCCTCTGTTTTGTTTCTGTTGACAGATAGAGAGAGAAGGAAAGGATGTAACCGTTACTGCTTTCTCAAGGATGGTTGGTTATGCTCTCAAGGTTTGTCATCATTCTAGAAGCTTTGGTAGATTCATTGTTCTGGATGACTGGAATATGCACTTTATAGAATTTTTACATGCGGAATGTATGAAATTTACCTTGGAATTTTTACATGCGGAATGGATGGAATTTCTTATCTGCCTTCTCCTTGAAAATTCCTTATTATTAGATTTCCTTCCTTAAGATATTATATTTTGACCTGGAACTAACTCTGGTGGATAGGCAGCTGAGATTCTTGAAGAGGAAGGAATCAGTGCTGAGGTAACTCAAAAGCCCTTAATGTTCAGTAATGGAATTGCACTACGGCCAATTGTTGTTTGAGATATAATTTCTGCAAATGTAATACAGGTCATAAATCTGCGCTCTATACATCCCCTTGACAGAGCCACAATCAATGCTTCTGTCAGGAAAACTAGTAGACTGGTAACTGTTGAAGACGGGTTTCCTCGACATGGTGTTGGTTCCGAGATCTGGTTACGTCCTCATCATAAAATATTTGCCATTTTTTTTTTTTCAGATATCTCTCCCCTCCCCAAAGCATTTACCCATATATGTGTCTCTTTATTTCTGCAGTACATCTGTGATTGAGGAGAGCTTTTATTATCTGGATGCACCAGTTGAGAGGATTACAGGAGCTGATGTTCCAGTGTCTTATAATGAAGGTCTTGAGAGGATGTCTCTTCCACAGGTTTGTGTTACTGGATTCTCATTGTTTTGCATGATATTTTTCATCTGTACTTGCAATATAAGAATTTATGTCTTGAGTCCTCTGAATTTGAATTTGATTTCATCTTTACATGCATGTGGAGCTTTTTCAAGGATTTAGAACCACTTCTTTGGTTGTCAAATTATTTGAAATGTCTTAGACTACAATCATTTATGCAACGGATTATTTTGATTAATTAAACAAGTTACGTGTATTTCAATCAGAATCCAACAAATAATTCTAGCACAATAACAATCACCAAATCAAAAACAATAATAGTGAAAAGGTAGAAGGAGCACAGATTTTGGTAACGAATTGGAAAACAAATGCACTTTATTGGAAAAACCACTCTGAGGATCCAATCCTGTTAGAAAATCCACTTTTAAAATAACTGTTGCAAATCTTTGAGGAGTTCCTTGAAGTGCCGGAGTTCTGGATGGTCTGGACTTAGCAGCAACAGCCTTAGCCATCTCATCAATCTCATGATCCAGGCCCTCATTAGATTTAGAATCTTCTTTCCATGCATGATTCACATGTGAAGAGCTAACCTGTAGTGTCCACCATCTAATGGCAAAGGTAGTCTTGGCCCTAGCATCGGTAGCATACAAATGGAAACCTTTTGGACCTAAAGGATCCCAGTGATGACAGATGGGAAAGAGAGGACAGGATGAGATGAGGTGGACTCAAAAACATCTATTATCACCTAATAATTATGGGTACATAGGTTTAAAGGGCATAAAGCATCTGGGTCCTAGCTAGCTTAAGTGCAGACACAAGTAAGATAGGTAACAAGTTCAAGCAAATGATACTATTGAGGCACCTAAACTTAGAAGTAAACAGGTCAGAGTTGACTTTGGTACAACCATGATGAGTGGCAGGTTCTCCACAGAATAAAGTCAGTATGGCAAGCTGGGACGGTCCAATTTGAGATGTGTATGGCTAGGGAGACTCTAGGAAATGGGGAGTTGTAACACATTAGAGACCAAGTCATGTTTGACCACAAGACAGACATTTCTAACCATGACTGAGAAAGAACTATGCTCTTGGATTGAGTGTATGTTCAATTATGACTCATGGATAAGGTTAGTGGAGGTGCGGGAAAACCAATGGTCAAGTATAAACACTCACAGGACTCAAAGACATGGGGTATGCAGGTATGCCTGAGCTCTAATAGGGTACATTCCAAAAGAAGGGAATGTTTGGAAAATACTCTTAACACACAAATTGGATGCGTCAAGATCATGAAATTAAGTCTCATCATACTTAGGTGTAGCACTGCATGTGCGTAGGCATCTTGGAGCCATAATGCACTTGAGACAAGTTAATATGGAAACATGATAAATGAAGGCTAGGCCCTAAGCATGTCTATATGCACAGGATGAATTGATGCGGGATGCGGAGAAAATGTTTGTCAACAGGCTTCAAAGTTGGTTTCAATACAAGGTTCATTCCTAAATCAACTAGAAATATAAGAAAGGACCATGAAAAATGCACGTAAAAACTTTTGACATCATCATTTTGGCATTTTAGCAAACACTTGGTGTGCTTAAACAAAAAAAGGTATGAATAAGTGTTAATGTGCATGAATTTCAGTCCACATACAACCCCTAAAACCTACATATGCACAAATAGGGACAAAATATATGAATCAAAAATGAAAAACTAAGCCTAATCATGAAGGATTGAAGAAACTCTTCAATTTTTTGACCTTACCCTAGTAAAACTGAAGAAAATTGAACAGGGATTGAGGGGATTTGAGAGATTACCAATTGAAAATTTTATTTGGATCCTAAAGCAAGAAATCTATAGTGTAAGAAAATAGCGTACATATATTTAATACCTAAGACCCATCTAGGCAATAAAATTAAACTAAGATTAATATTTTTATTTTTAAAAGATCCATACAAAGATAGTTTATCCATTTATTGAGTTTATTTGTTGGGATTTTTATACATATGAATAAGATGTGTTTTATATATATATATATATATATATATATATATATATATATATTTTTTTTTTTTTCATAATTAAAATCCCCACTTATAATTATCATGTAATGACTTTTAGTAATTAGATAAATGTTAATTTCAACTTGTGTTAGCTTTTGTTAAATTCATAAAATGATTAAATTAAAACAACTTATTACCATATAGTAATTATTTTGGCATCTAAGAATCAATAGTTTAATTTTAAAAAAATAATACCAAGTTATGGGTACTCAATTGTTTCCAAATTTTATTACAAAACACCCTTTTTTTGTGAAAATAAGAAATTATTATGTAAAGAATTTGAGCTCTTAACACTTTTGATAGGTAATAATATATATATATATATATATATAATATATATATATAATATATATATATATATATATATATTGTATTCAGTTAAAGCATTTGCTTAATTTTTTTTATAACTTTTGAATATTAAGAAACATTAAAAAAATACAAATTTTTTTCTTTTGATTTTTTTTTTCTTTAATTCAATAACGCTTGACACATACAAGAGATGTATTAAAAAAAAAGCATAAAAATGTACCAAAAGAAATTTTTTTTTTTTTTTTTGTATATATAAGGAGAGGGGGGGTAATGTGCAGAGTAGCAATGTGAGGAAGAGCAATATAGTAAGTTAGCAATAAAAAAATTTGATTGAGTAAAGTAGCATCTCGAGTTTTAGAAACTCGAGATCTAAATTAAAACTCGAGTCTCAAAGACTCGCTTTGCGAAACTTTGAGCTGATGACTTGGACAAAAAATGTCACATAGATCTCGAGTCTCTAAGATTCGAGTTCTAAAAACCAAAACCGAGTTTCTCAGACTTGATTTTGGAAGGACTGAAACACCAGCGGCGAACCTTCACCAGGAAACTGAGGACGATCTGATGACGAAGAGGCTTGTCTCTGTCGATGGGTTTGCCGATCGTCAATCTACAAACTGAGGACGATCTGACGACGAAGAGGCTTGTCTCCGCCGATGGGTTTACCAATCGTCGATCCACGGTGCGTTCACGATCTCCACGCCGATGGGTTTGCCAATCGTCGATCTACGGTGCGTTCACGATCTTTATGTTTTTATACAGATTATTTTCTTTCATTTCGATAGGTGAAGTGTTCAATTTTAGACATAAAGTCTACTTTTTTCTTACATATTATTTTAAATATTAAATTTACAATATAGTATAATCTCTTAGGAATGTTTAAGAAATATGGAGTTTCAATCTCATGTATCTATATTAGTAAACAAAACTCAATCAATAGTTTGAAACTAGAAAAAACAAATTAGGAAAATATAATGCACAATAACAAAATTTATCAAAATATGGATCGCCTAAAAAATGAATAATATCAATCAAATAAATCCAAATAATAAAATGATGATATATTTTTTGAGGTAGATAAATGAAAAATAATTTTAGAAATTGTTTAAGTTTTTGGAAGAACAAATTATTTTCCACAAAATATAAAGAACAAATTATACACCATACCATTACTAAAATAAAATTATTTATTCTTACGCATCTCGTGGGTTTGCGACTAATTTACTTAATTATAGGTAGAAATGGTTTTATTCAAAACACAAATTGACGTCTTTTCATATCAAGACAATACTTATTAGAACATATATATGGCCACTCACTTTAGTTGTTTGGAGGGCCAAGGACAAAGGTGGTCTGAACACTACTTTTTCGTCCACATCTACCTCTATCATGCACATGACTATTTGTTATTTTAGAAGTTGGTTGGCTTACACTTACAAAAGCCTTCAAATTTCTAGCTTAGGAGCCTTCTGCTTCATAATTTTCAACGTATTGTTTTTCATGCTACTTGTAATTAAGGATTTTCCACCTAATTTCCAAATCCTATGGGGTTCTAAAACATGAATCCAGACTTGTAACAATATGATTAGAACAGTTTGCTACTTCGCTGGACCTGTCCTGAAACATGAATCCAGACTACTGACAAGGACAACGTTTTTAGGGCATGACAAGAACTTCCATGTGCTGCAACATGCAAGGTTACATCGAAATGAATTATGGTATCTGTACTTATCTCCTCTCCTTGTCTCTCTACTTTCTATCTTTCTGATAGGTTCTTCGGTTTCTTGGGGGGAAAAAAATCGTTTAGTTTTATAGTCAGTCTTACAAACCTTTTTTGACATAGTTTGTGGCCAACATTTGTCTTTAAACTTTGGTCCCTCAACAATATATTAGATCCTTACAAACAAAAGAAAAAAAATCAAGAAAATTTGTATTTAACTAAAATTTTGAAAGAAATGTAGTTTGGTGTATTGATAATAAGATTATCATGCAAAGATTTCAAAATAATAAAATTTATAGAAAGAAATTATAAAACTTTTACGTATTTGCGGTTTTTTTTTTTTTTTTTTTTTTTTTTGTCAATATATGAAGTTCTATTTTTATTAGATTTTACATAATTTAAAATTTTTTATGACCACCTTAAAAAAATTTCTTAAAACCGCCATAAATAAAAGTATAAATGACATGTAAAGCATTGATCATTCTATTAACTTGGGAACAATGTACATAAATGGTTAAATTTGAACTCATTGATTTCCTTTTTTTTTTTTTTTTATTATTATAGTAAACCAAAAAAATAGTATAATTTCAAATCATATAATTCTATCAAAAAAAAAAAAAAACATTTTTATTACCATTCTTTTTTAAGTAATCAAATTACCGAAATATGGGTCGTGAGACCCGTCTGATTCAAAGCCCACTGTGAACCACTGATCCCTCTAGCAAGCCTGGGCCATGAGTCTGTGACAACTTTTTTTTTCCCCCATTTATTTTTGTAAAATTAACGATTTTGTTTTGTGTTTTTTAATACTTCCCCTGTCGGCCAATCCAAGTCAGAAACAGAAGTACCAAAAAAAAAGAAAAAAAGGAAAAAAAAAAAAGATCATACGAGGTAAGTTGTAATTTGAAAGTACCAAAAAAAAAGAAAAAAAAGATCATACGAGGTAAGTTGTAATTTGATGATTCAATATGCTCTCCACTTTACTCTTCTTCTTCTTCTTCTTAGGGTTTATTAGATTTCTTCATTCCCCATTTTATGATTATGATGATGGAAGACAATTCACTATAAAACTGTGTAAAAGACTGCAAAATAGCTGGGTAGTTAACACAACCCTATATATATATATATATATATATATATATATATATATCCTCTACTGCCACTGTCAAAACCTAGGATACTTATAATTATTAGAAAATGCT
The DNA here is from genome assembly GCA_033629205.1 of Lithocarpus polystachyus. NCBI lineage: Eukaryota > Viridiplantae > Streptophyta > Magnoliopsida > Fagales > Fagaceae > Lithocarpus > Lithocarpus polystachyus. Next base: position 1,996,617 of record CM066171.1, on the reverse strand, counting down.
AACGAATGTCCTTAATTAGGGCATTCATTAATAATCTATTTAAAAAAAGTTTTGATTCTACTTTTATGAGAAATGAAAAAAACTGTCAAAATATTAATTACTTTTTTTCATTTCTCATAAAAACTTTCTTTAAATAAATTATTAATGAGTGCCTTAAAAGCTCTCGTTAGCATTTTCTATAATTATTTAGGGTGAGAAACACTGCCTAGACCCTCCTCTATAATTCTGCACATGTTTTTTTTTTTTTTTGGGCCACGGCCGCCCCTAGCTTTCTTTCGGCACAAGGACAAATTTCACAAATCAAGCTTTGACACAAGCTTTTATTGAAACACTATTCTTCCTCTGCCATAAACAAATAATAATATATTAGAAAAGAGTTGATGTTCCTTCTTTTCAACGGCAGAATCAAGATTCGTACTTGAGAGACCAAAGCTTAAAACTAAAAAAAAAAAAAAAAGAATTATGAAAATAAAAACTAACCTCTATTTATATTCAATAAAATACTACATGCAAAATAAGTATTTCTTAAACATTTTATATTATAAAACACATTAACAAAATATAATATACAAAATAAGTGTTTCTTATTTTATGTGCAATTTTTGTTTAGTCTATATTTATTTTTTTATTTTGTTTTTGTAATTAAAGAGGCATTAATTTTTTTTATTTATTTTTTTTCTTATAGGTCAATATCTAAATATTTTAGAGGAGGAGAGACAAATATATATATATTTATATTTGACAAAAGAAAATATTCTAATACTACATAAAGTCTAAATTTGACAAAAGTACAAGATTTTTTGAGCTCTTACTTCAAAGGTATAGTTAATCCTTCTTCATTTCAATCTTTTGGATAGTTTCCTCTCTCAAAATATCTTTCTATATACGTTAACCTAATAAGCTTATATATAGTTAAGGTTTCAACCTTATTTTCTAAAGATTCTCTTATAATTATAAATTATAAAATTGAACTTACAAAAGATTTACTTAAATACCTTTCCTTTTAATATATATATATATATATATATATATATATATATATATATTATTCGAATAATACACTTTATTGTGCGGGCCTTTTTTTATTTATTTATTAAAAGGCGTAGATTCAACAAAGAAGGAGAGATGCAAGGGATTGTGAGGCAAAGAGTAGGCTCCTATGTATGTTCAACATTTTGATATTAGCTTCTAAATACAATTCTAACGATATATTTGTTTCATGTTCGTTTTAATTCCTTGTTATTTTTTGGTTTTTGTGTCTAAGAATCTGATGCAGTCATTACAAAGGATACGATCTCTAGTAGTAAATTCATCAAGATGTTACTCTCGTGCAGCTAAACAGGTAGATACTATTCAACTGGGCTAGCTGAACATGTTAATTGTGGGTTTTGAAAGATGCATGTTTGCATGAGTTTTGTTCTATCACCAATGTTTTTTTTTTCTTCTTAATATTATTAATTTCTTTTTTTACAAGAAATATAGTAGGAAACTCAAATATAATTTATACGGTCATGACATCTATTTTGTTGTTGATATAATGGTATGTATGTATGTATGTATGTATTTTAGAGTTAGTATACGCATGCAATCGTCTGACGGTTAAGTAGCACATCAGGTGGTATTCACAAGAGTGAGTGATTGTATCAACATTGTTGGACCAACACGTTAACATTGATTTATGGGATAATCATATGAGCTGCTATTTGTTTCTACTTTTTCTAGCTGATACAAGTGACTTTCTTCTGTAACTGCAATTTTAGATTAATACAAGAATGTTTTTCAGCTGGAATTATTGGTAATTAGTGAGTGGATTTATCATTTTAGCTCTTTGCATGAGTTTAATATTCTCTTTAGCAGTATGTAATTGATATTTCTATTGTCCTCAGTAATTTTAGAGCTCATCATATCCATCTGTTCCCAATATAATGACATAAATAATTGTTCTATTCTCTAGAAATTAACTACCAACATGTGCTTTTCTTTTTTTTGTCTCAGTAACTAAATTTTTTAAAATAAATTTTTGCAGATGACAGTGCAAGAAGCCCTTAATTCTGCACTCGATGAAGAAATGTCAGCGGATCCTAATGTTTTTCTGATGGGCGAAGAGGTATTGATGAAAAGACAGACATATTTTTCTATGCTTGTTGATCTGTTATTTATTTAGTTTTTTTAATCACTTTTGATTTTTTTTCCGTATTTGTTTGTTTTCTTGTTTGTATTGCAGGTTGGGAAAAATCAAGGTGCATACGAGGTCAGAGCCGCATTGTAAAATGAAAAGAATAACATCTTCCATCTTGAAAGAGTACTTATGTTCCAACCTCCATTTTTTATATCAGATTTCAATAGGGCTTTTGAAGAAGTATGGTCCTGGGAGAGTTCTTGATACTCCAATTACAGAGGTTGTTCCTTACACTTGAAAATTTTTTAGGATATATCTTTTTCCAGTACTTGTTTAATTTCCATCTTCTCTGGACTTTGTCCATTTATGCGCTTGAAGGTATTTCTCATTCCATGCTGTATTCTTTTTTCACCCACGACTTTTTGCATAATTTGTAGGCTGGCTTCGCTGGAATTGGAGTTGGTGCAGCTTACCATGGTCTTAAACCTATTGTAGAGTTTATGACATTTAACTTCTCCATGCAGGTAGAAGCTGCTTTCCTTTGAAAATCTTTTATTATTTCATTATGTTAAAGATATTTAGGTGATGCAGGGTTCGAATTGTGTGCATGCTAAATGTTGATAGAATTCTTCAGGATTCTGTTGGATTTGAACATGTTTGTTTTCATTTTATTGTTAATTAGAGTTCAACATGTTCATTGTCATTTTACTGTTAGATAATTCTGTTTCCATTCTTTGTTATATTTGAAGACAACATCTGCAATATCTAAAATGACCAATGCACATGTCATTGAATATCTAACAGTGTTGCCCTTCTTCTAATTTTGCATATGTTATTGGGCTAAAGCTGAGGTCATAATCAATGTCGCAATGCAATTAAATGAGTGTTAAAACATACCCCTCCAAGAATATACATGAAGCATAGCTAGAAGTGTGGTTAAAGATTTTAGAATTGCACTTGTTCAAATATTTCTATTTTAATTCAATTTTCTTATTTCTGCAGGCAATTGACTATATTATTAATTCTGCTGCCAAAATGAATCATATGTCTGCCGGTCAAATATCAGTACCTATTGTTTTCAGAGGACCAAATGGTCCTATTGCTGGAGTTGGTGCGCAGCATTCTCATGTAATGCCCATAGTCGCTAATTTTGATGTTTATCTTCCTGTAGTTTTGCTGTCAATCCATGATTAGTTCCTTTGAAGCCTTTATCTGAAGGCTATTAAAATTGCTCTTCATTGAATCCTAAAAGTCATGGTCAGTTCTTGTGTCTACAAGTGTATTTTGTTATAAAATAGGTGAAGCTCAAATTACCAAGATTGATTGTGGAAATATTTTAGGAATAAGAAAGATTTCCAAACAAATTTAGGAATGATTAAAACCAACTCAAGCAAGTTACCATGCACACTACTCCAAGCAAAGACAAATTTTATTCCTATAGTGCCATGCATAGAACCAAAGGCAAAGCATGACTTGAATAAATACAAGCCATATGTCAACATATTCATTACCCTAATCCAAGGTAGCTTGATTCAGTATGTGGAGCAAGATCAATCTAAAACATTGAAAATGATATGCAGCTGAAGTATTGTCTTCTTGTCTATATGGTCAGAAAGGAAAAGACATTTATTTCTTGAAGGGAAAATAATTTATGTTATCAACACGTTTCTACACCTCTAACAACTTGTTTATCTTAACCTAAGCTATTAAAGAACTGTCATTCCTACAGGACACTGTTAATTAAAGCTTAAGTGAGTTTCATTATAAAATTTCAGGAACTATACTGGATTTTTTTTTCTTTTATACTTTAATGTACTAGGATTGTGCTCCTTTTTGGGTTGGTTAACAAAGTTGAACCAGAAAAGAAAAAAAAAGAGTAGACAGTTCAGGGTTTGATTGACCAAGTCCTACCCATCCTCTTTATGAGGGGGCATCCAGTGGAAGGATAGGGGAGTCAGAGAGCTACCACCTTTCTATATTGCCATTTCATATCCGTTATTGTTTGAAATTATATGTTGTACAACCACCATAGCAGTATAGCACTAATGTGATTAGAAGACTAATGTGCTCACCTTCATACTATTGCTTTGAGTAGAAGGCTCAGTTTGGGATTTTGTGCAGTGCTTCGCTGCATGGTATGCTTCATGTCCTGGTTTGAAGGTGTTGGCACCATACTCATCGGAAGATGCTCGGGGCCTGCTAAAAACTGCCATTAGGGATCCTGACCCTGTTGTTTTCCTTGAAAATACGTTTCTGTTAGTAGTTCACTGAAGAACTATAATTTTGTGAGTTGGGTTTTGTTAGTGATTCAAATGTTTTAGTCCTTATTCTCAATTTTGAGTTGCAGTTATGAGGAGTCTTTTCCTGTTTCAGAAGAAGTTCTTGGTTCCAATTTTTTCCTGCCAATAGGAAAAGCTAAGGTTATTTCTTCCTTTATCGGCTTATTGATATTCATTTTCATCATAAGTAATAACTGATTTTTCTTTCTGAGGGTTTTTTTTTTTGGCTTAAAAGCTGCTTTTTTTTTTTTTTTTTTTTTTTTTCATTATTAGTAAAATTGATTGTCCTCTGTTTTGTTTCTGTTGACAGATAGAGAGAGAAGGAAAGGATGTAACCATTACTGCTTTCTCAAGGATGGTTGGTTATGCTCTCAAGGTTTGTCATCATTCTAGAAGCTTTGGTAGATTCATTGTTCTGGTTGACTGGAATATGCACTCTATAGAATTTTACATGCGGAATGGATGAAATTTATCTTTGGATATTTAAAAAGAAAATGCATCCATTTTTGCTGGTACTGAATAATAGGATTTGGCTTGTCAATGTAATATTGTAATTATAAAAATTATTTTGTGGGCAAAAATTGGAATGGGTTAATTAATTTACAAGCAAAACTAAATTTTTTTGTCAATACATTATGTTAGGATGTGGCTATGACAGTAGTTAGAAGTAGTCACTTGACATGACTACCTAAAATTGGTAGGCACAACTCAGAAGCCTTAACTTTTATTTGGAACAGTAGGTCATATAATTGATTAGGTCTTTTTTCTTCTTCTTGTCTGCCTTCTCTTTGAAAATTCCTTATTATTAAATTTCCTTCCTTAAGAATTAATATATCATATTTTGACCTGGAACTAACTCTGGTGGATAGGCAGCTGAGATTCTTGAGAAGGAAGGAATCAGTGCTGAGGTAACTCAAAAGCCCTTAATGTTCATTAATGGAATTTCACTACGGCCAATTGTTGTTTGAGATAAAATTTCTGAAAATGTAATACAGGTCATAAATCTGCGCTCTATACGTCCCCTTGACAGAGCCACAATAAATGCTTCTGTCAGGAAAACTAGCAGACTGGTAACTGTTGAAGACGGTTTTCCTCAACATGGTGTTGGTTCCGAGATCTGGTTACCTCCTCATCATAAAATATTTGCCATTTTTGTTCAGATTTCTCTCCTCTCCCCTAAGTATTTACTACCCATATATGCGTCTCTTTATTTCTGCAGTACATCTGTGATTGAGGAGAGCTTTTCTTGTCTAGATGCACCAGTTGAGAGGATTACAGGAGCTGATGTTCCAGTGCCTTATAATGAGGATCTTGAGAGGAAGTCTCTTCCGCAGGTTTGTGTTAATGGATTCTCATTGTTTTGCATGATGATTTTCTTCTGTGCTTGCAAGTTGCAATACAGGAATTTATGTCTTTAAGTCCTCTGAATTTGAATTTGATGTCATCTTTACATGGGTGGAGCTTTTTTGAAGATTTAGAGCCACTTCTCTGGTTGTCAAATTATTTGAAAGGTATTATTTAGACCCCAATCATTTATGAAACGGATTATTTAGACCCCCGTGTGGTAGTTAAGAACTTTACGCCACTAATCCAACAACCATTCCTAAACTTAAGCATGCCTAAACATGTTAAACGAAGGCTAGGCCCTAAAGCAAGCCTATATGCACAGGATGAATGCATGAGAAAATGTTTGTCGACAGACTTCAAAGTTGTTTTCAAGACAAGGTTCATTCCTAAATCAAATAGAAATATAAGCAAGGACCATGAAAAATACAATTAAACTTATGACATCATCATTTTGGCATTTTAGCAAACTGTTGGTGTGCTTAAACAAGAAAAGGTATGAATAAGTGTTAATATGCACGAATTTAAGTCCACATACAACACCTAAAACCTAAATAAGGACAAATAGGAACAAAAACCGTGAATCAAAATGAAAAACTAAGCCTAATCATTAAGGATTGAAGAAACTCTCATAATTTTGAACCTTAGCTAGACTCGTAAAACTGAAGAAAATTGAACAAAAATTAAGGGGATTCAAGAGATTATCAATTGAAAAATTTATTTAGATCCAACTTACGTGTTTATATGCCCTTAGTTTTTTTTTTTTTTCATAATTTTCCTTTTCTAAAATGGTTTACTAATATATGACGCATACATTAGTAAAGCCCATAATATATAATACCTATAAGATCCGGACAATGAAATGAAACGATGGTTAATATTTTTATTGTTAAATAACCCATACAAAAATAGCACATCCCTTCCAGAAAAAAAGAAAAAAAAAAAAGATAGCATTTCCATTTATTGAGTTTATTTTTTTTAATATATGAATAAGCTGAGTTATATTTTTTTTTTCATAATTAAAACTTCACTTATAGTTCTCATGTAATGATTTTTTAACCATCAAATCATTAATAGTTCTCATGTAATGATTTTTTCATAATTAAAATTTCACTTATATATAGTTCTCATGTAATGATTTTTAGTGACAACTTGTGTCGGCTTTTGTTAAATTCATAAATGGTTAAATTAAAACAATTTTTAACCATATAGTAACCATTTGGGCATTTAAAAATCAAGAGTTTAATTTGAAAAAAATAATCCCAAGGTATGGATACTCAATTGTTTCCAAATTATATATATTACGAACACCCATTTTTATTAAAAATAAATAAATTATTACATAAAGAATTTGAACTCCTAACAGTTTTGATCGGTAATAATATTTGAAAAAAAATATTTTTATATTTATTTTTTGTATTCGATTAAAGCACTTGTTTCTTTATTTTTTTTTTATCATTATTTTTCTTATATAACTTTTGAACCTTAAAAAACATTAAAAAAAAATACAAAATTGTTTCTTTTAATTTAAAAAAAAAATCAACGAGGTTTGACACATACAAAAGATGATTAAAAAAACATAAAAATGTACCAATAAAAGAAAAAAAAAAAATATATATATATATATATATATATCTTCCATATATAACTAGAGGGGCAAAGGGAGTTATGGGTGAGGCCAAGGTGGGCAATTGCACCTCTCGACCGCCACCCTGGCTCTGCCTAACAATATTAATCACCCAATCAAAAGTTATAAAGAAAATTGTAGAAGGTACACAAATTTTAGTTACAAAGTGAAAAATAATTGAAGAACCTCATCGATGGAAAAAACCACTCTTGGGAACCAGTTTTTATTAGAAGATACACTATAAAATAAATATTTACAAATAGTCTACTTAGAAAACCTTTGTGAAAATGTTTTGTTTCCCTTCCTACCTCAATAGCGCCAAAACATTTGTGAGATGATAAAGAACCAGGTCCTAATTGAGCCTCACATCATCAAGGTTGAGGGAGTTACTGCGCTTTATTTGTGGACCTTGGACCTTAATTGGTATGCCGTATTTGAAAGCCAAGAAGTTTTTGTAATCGAAGTGGACAATATTATACTAATAACGAGTTGGGGCTTGCTAGAATAGCTACTTGAAGCTATCTTTATCAAAACTATTTAACTCTTGAAAGTAATAACTTCCGAACCGGAATACGAACGTGATATATAATTAAACACAAGCCTTCAATGCCATGCTTTGATGGTTTTCATCATCCTCGAAGGTAATACTGGTGATTCCTTGAAAATGCTTTAATGGCTTTCATCCTAGAAGCTAAGACACATCACTCTTAAAAGTTCAATATTTTTGTTGTCCGTTGTACAGGTTGAGGATATTGTTCGTGCTGCAAGGAGGACATGCAACCGCTTAGCTTAATCAGGCACACCAACATGGTCCACTGATAAGCTGTCACAAAATTGAATTTAGGATGGGAAAATAAATCGTGGCTGCTGTATTTAATAAATAAAACTGTGCATGAAGCTCATGCCAATTGTCTTTATTGTACTCTGGTCTACCTGTTTAACCCTGCAAAGTAAACTATTATTCTACATTCTGGCAGCCATTCTATGGGAAAAATAAGATAGTTCTACATATGCTAAATATAAAGTTCCACCCATTAGACATTTTGCATTCAAAAGTTCAAACTTGGCACTTCATAAATATCATGTAAATGGTGATAAACTATCACGTCCCAAAATTTTAAGCAGTTAGACAATTGTGAATTTAATCACAAAAGCATTATTTTCTAACAAATAGTACCTAGTACTACCTGATTTTAGCTTATGAATTTATGGTCTAGAATGAGTTGGCTGCAGTTCTTTTATTTTGTTATGTTGTCCATTGAAGACATTAATTAGATGTCTTATCACATGATGCATAGGAATGCCTACAATGAGTGTGACCCTATGGGTCCTGCTGGGCCTGGTGGGGGTGATTTATATGATCGTTTAGTATTTGGCTTTTTTGGTAGTATTGGTGGTGCATTAGTTATATACCTACCATGGAATGGTTGGCTATTCCTCTGTTGTACAATGACTTTTTTGGACAATTCTTCCCTATCTAGTTTACTAAAGAGTAACTCCCACAACTTCATGCCTGTGCCTGTTGCATCAAATAAACTGTCAAGTTTATTACTGTTGATTGGGAACTAAAATTGACGTCTCTATAACAAAAAGTTATACAAGCTTTCAAACTTCTAAATTTAACCCCAAATTATATACTTCTCTAAAATTCTTGGAACATGCATAGTTTTGTAACTAAGATTTGGAAATCCCACAAAATGATACTCCACCTACATTATAAATCTTATGGAGGGTACTAGTGGAGTTTGCAAGCATCCCTTCACTCTCTGTGAGTGTTCTAGCATAATAAAAATGTAAAAGGTATTGGTCTTCGAGTTCTTTTCCTGAGGTAAGGAGATTAATTAATTTTTCTCTTGTGAATAAATTCATATCAATAATAGCGATTTTATGTAAAAGTAATATTACACTAATTACAATATACCACCTTAGGAGTTGTAGAATTTGTTATACTTGTTTTTACAATAAATAAACTTTATTTAAATATTTGCAGTACATATTCATGACAATAAATAAGGGATGTCTAACACATGACATTAGAAGGAACAGTTCTCTTGTTTCTCATCTATATATATATATATATATATATATATATATATATATCTAAAAGTTGAGATGTAGAATTTAATGTTGCTATACTCCTATTGAGCCACCTCATCAGCCACGTCATACTTAAAAAAAATTCTTTATGATTTTTCTATTTTATTTTATATAAAATAATCACATATAATTCATGGAAAAATTTGTTAATGCACTCCATTACTATTCAACATGTTATTATTCATTTGTTTTAAATGCAAATATTTGACTATTCAGTTATCCAAATTGATTTCAATTTTTTATTTTCTTTTTTCTAATTTCAAGTAATTGTTAAAATTAAATAATTTATTATTTTTTTAGTGGATATATGCACATGTTTGACTATTCATTACAAATGTTACTATTCATTAGATGCAAATGTCTGATTATATTCAACTACCCAAATTAATTTCAAATTTTGGTTTTATTCTTTCTAATTTCAAATAATTGTTAAAATTGAATATTTAAACTTTTCATCTTCCTATTCTAAAATAAAAAAATAAATAATTCTTCTTCTCTTCCTCCAACCTTTTCCCTTCCTCTTTACCTCTTTATCTTCCTACTATTCTTTGTTTTAACGTTAAACTTCATTCATCATTTTCTCTTTCTTATATTTTGACTCTTCTTCTCTCTATTTTATTTTGTATAAATTTGAAATCACTTATTTAATTCAATCCATATTTTTTTCTACACAAAAATTGCGAGTACTGTCTCTCTCTCTCTCTCTCTCTTGATTTTTGTTCTTTCTTATAACTCTATAGGTTGATGGTTTTTTTATTATTTAATTTTTTTGTGTTGTATTTTTCAAATTTCCCATCACAAATCACTCTTATAGCTTTGGTTGAATTTTTGTTTGGGTTAATATGTAGTTTTTTTAAAATAAAAATTTGAGTTTATACATGGCTACAAATTTGAATATGCCTACTAATAGACTTTTATTGAACAGAAATGTATTCACAATGTTTTTAACTTCATAAACTTCTATGGTAATGTAAATTTGAGAAAGAGAAGATGGTAGGCAAATGATATATGGTCTTTTATAATCTCTTATGTCTTGAAGAAAGTGGAGGGTCTATTAGTCTCTCTTTTACTAGAATTTAGTATAGAGAACATTTTGCTATAAGTTCCTAGAATTTTTTATTTATTTTTATTTTGGTCATTTTATTACAAATAATTAGCATCTCCACCATCAAATTTTTAGTTAATTTAAACTTTCTTGGTAAACTTTTACTTTGCTTAGTTGATCATATTTACTGAAAAGGCCAAAAAGAGAATAAGATAAAATATAATTTACTCTAGAGCATCATTAAGTTATTAATGTTTTTATGTATAGATACTTAAGGAATTTTTTCTTTTCGCATTTTTTTTATTTTATATTTCCACTTTATGATATATGATTTATAGATAATGATCTATTGTATAGTTATCTTTATTTACTTTTTTACTTAGTTTCAATTGTGAGGAAGAAAGAGATGTGGATTTATGTTTTGGTAAAAAATATACCTATAAAAGTTGAATTGCATACATCTGTATAGTCATAAACGAAGTATATTTAGTTACAACTTGGTCTAATAGTTCTCACATTATCAATTTAAAAAAAAAAAATTTATTGCATTGTGTTTTCATACATATCTCACTATATATAATACCTGACTATAAAAAACTTCTAATTTCAAACATAATTTCAAAAAACACATATTGAACTTTTAAAAATGTACAATCTAATATATTAATTCAATAATTATCTAATAAAAAAATAATCATATTAAATTTTCCCACGCATCTTGTGGGTTTGCGACTAGTAAAATATAAAAAATGGAACACCTCTTATGGGCCTGGCCCGGATGCCCCTTTTGGAGATGGCGGCGGTTGTTTTGCAACACGTCTATTCCTTGGTTCTGGCATTAGTGGGTTCTCCACTAGCGGTGGCGGTGGTTCCACTAGTGGTGGTGGCTGCTCAACTAGAGGTGGCGGCTGGTCAACTAGTTGTGGCGGTGGTTCAACTAGTGGGGGTAGCTGCTGGTCTAGTCTTGCCAACTTGAGAAGTTGGCCTCTCCTATGTTCTACAGTGACAAACAATTCTTTCCCATCTCTTGCATTAGTTAACTTCTCCATCTTTTCACCTGAATATTGCATTCAAGTAATTACCACAACATATATATTCACACAAAAGAAGTAGCAATTGGGTTTAAAAGATTATAAACACAATGTATAACTGGAATTAGAATTTGGCATTGGCATTCACATTTTCCATATGTTATTTTTGGTTATAAGGCTTTTCCACCAGCTTCCATAGTATCAACTTATGGAGGTGAGACTGATATCAAGAAGGGGAAGTTCAATTCTTCGCAAATATTGATAGATCTGGTTAAAAGTGTTTATCGTTGATTAGATGGTTGGGAAACAAATTAGCCGATATCTATTTTGAGGCTTCAGGCTTCAATGTCAATTTGAATTAGTCACATTCGAGCAATCTATAATCATACAGGAAAACCAGGAGAACATGTTTGATACTCTCTCTCTCTCCCTTGCTGACACACATACACACAGAAATAAACAACATAAATGTGAAGCTATAGCCTCGAGATATATCTTATATACACTGTCAAATACAATAAATAAATTAGAGAAAAGGGTGCTACTACTCTTACACTTACCTGTCACAAACAAGCTCCATGCAAGAATTAAATTGGTAAGTAAAAGAAAACTAAGGAGGAGGCGACTCTTGATCACCTCAAACATCATGTTGCCTTATGGAAGAGACGAGTGAATATCACAATTCAAAATATATAGGCAGCCATGCATGTTCTTTTTCCTTTACCAGGTCAAAGTTGGTGAAATTGTCTTTTTACAATCCCATTACATTTATAATTCAAGACTCATGACCTGGGAAAATACCATAACGAAATGGACAGGAGTTACCAAGGAAATTTCGAAGGGGATATATTTACTGCTGGAATTGAAAGGGATAGATAGCTATCTTTACATCAAAAGATAATCGAGTGTGTATCATCACACTTACTTGACAAATGTATACATATTTTTCTATATTAACAATAAAAAAAAACCAGTTTTTTTTCTCGATTTTTTATTGTAATTAGAGCTGGTATAAATGTATAATTTTTTATTATGAAAGAGGAAAGAATATTGTTTCAACCATAAAATTTTTTATAGCAGTTTAGTTAACAATTTTTATTTTATTTTATATATTTGTCCTGACTACCATTGCCATGTTTATACTTATCAATTATAATTTGTCATTTCGACAATTGTAAAAAAATATTATGAAATATTTTGTATCTATAAACTTAGAAATGTGATGTAAAATTTACTAGTCCATATAAAAACTACTCTTTTACTGATTTATTTCTTTTGAGCGTCATTAACTAAATTATGTTTAACTCCTCATACAGCTCATGAGGTACATGCAACTAACCCCAAAAAAATCAGGTGGCACCCTTTCTTAGTCCAGAGTAGGGCCAATGACATGACAATTTACCAACCCAAGTTATGAGGACTGTCCTATAAAAAAAAAAAAAAAAGTTATGAGGGCTTAATGTTAGAGCATTAACATCCCACAATTTCAATTCTACTCTATTTTACCATCTCAAAAAGTCACTTTATCATTATACCATACCATTTTACAATATCTTTAGCATCCCAACTTTTATTTTCTTATTCTACTCATTAAAATAATATTTCACATAATAAAATAATATATCTCCTAATTACTATCATTTACAATACAATACATTACTTATTCTTTCTCTTTCATTTCTACACAATAAAATAATATATCCCCCATGAGCATCACCCACGGCCACCAAAAATTACCACCACCATGGCAACCCTCACCACCACCACCACCACATCAGTCACAAATCCACCACCACCAGGGAAAAAAAAAAAAAAAAAAAAAAAAAAAAACCAACACCATACCCATACCACGGCCAAACCCATCACTGAGAGAGTCACCAACCTCTCTTTCTCCCTCAACCTCTAGCATCGGCCAAAACCCATACCCACTAGCCAAACCCACGGCCAGAAACCCATCACTGAGAGAGCCACCAACCTCTCTTTCTCCCTCAACCTCTAGCACCGACCAAAACCCATACCCATCGGCCAAACCCATGGCCAAAACCCACACTGGTCGCCGATCCACCTCAACCGCCACCAACCCACAAAAATCACAATCACCGAACCAAGGAATGATGAAACCTAGCCACCCACACCACCAAAATTGAAACCCATCCATTGATCCATGAAACCCATACCACCAAAAATGGAACTTAGCCACCGAAAATGAAACCCACTCCATGGAAGATGAAACCCAGCCACCGATCCATGAGTCCCATGCCACATCTCCACCATGGAGGCTTGATTCAAGGGAAGATAGAGAGGAAAAAAAGAAAAAAAAAAAAAAAGATGATCACGGTGGATGATTCGTGGAGCTCTGTTGGTGCTTACCCGTAGGTTGATGATCACGATGGAGCTTCGCTGATTGTAGAGAAGAGGGAGAAAGAGAGGAAAGTGAGTGAGAGACAGAAGAAAGACAGAGAGAGATGGGAGACCAGGTGATGAGAGAGAAAACCAAGAATAAAATATTAGTTTTTTTTTAGAATTATGCTACAGTGCAATTCTATCTTTGGAATTGCACTGTAGCACTATTGCAAATTTTTTTTTACAATAGTTGGTGTTTACAATTCTTGATGCTGGATGATTTTTGTGCAAAAATGCTAAAGGGTGCCAAGATATGGCATATGAAAGTGCCAATGCTAATGCTCTATTGAAAATAGCCTTCAATTCTGAATTTATTATAACCCTTATTTTTTGGGCTGATTTCAAAATTTTCGGGGAGAAGGACATCTCAGGTGGGTAACCAATAGGCAATATCTACGCCACATAACGCTAACATAGACTATGTTATCATGAAAAATAATAAAGATATCACAAAATATACTACATATTTTTTAAGAATTGACGTAATAATAGATGTGATCAGAGATGGACCCACTAAGGGGTTGGGGCCATGGACCCTTCCCCCCCCCCCCCCCCCCCTCCCCCCCAACCCTTTTTTTTTTTGAAAAATTTAAATAATATATAGGATGACTCATATTTTAGAGTTTGAGTGTGATATTGTTATAGATAGCCCTCCTCTAAATTTTGGATTGGTCCAAATAGCTCAAAAGAAACTAATCACCTAACCTTTTCCTTAGGCCCATGGCCCTCCATAGTCCAAATACAACACAATAAAAAAATAAAAATAAAAATAAAAATCCCCAAATCCCCAATATCATAATTCATAACCAAAAAAATCTCACAAAAAAAATTCCCTTGCGGAGGTTACAACAATTTATATGATTTTTTAAATTGATTTATAAATTATGGGAAACTCGGTTACAATGTTTGAATTTTTTCCAAAAGATAAATGCAAAATTCTTTAGAAGCCAATATTGATGATGTAGCATTGCCAATTCTTAATATTAATATCCAAATTTTTTAAAATCCTCAAAAAAAGTTTTGAAAATTTTTGTTACCGTGATATTCAGTTGCATCCAAAAGTATGGGATTATCATGTTGGTGAGTTGGTCAACGTAATAAAATCAACATATTAATTTCAATTACCCAAAATCAACATATTAATTATGAGATTAAACTCTGTAAGGACGTGGTGTAAAACCCATATTTTACCCCTTTAATCCCAACATGTCACATCATTTTATCACATATTTAACAACAAGCACAACCATGCCCAATCAATTCTAATACCTATATATAAATCAAACCAAATTAAGAATTTATTGAGATGTTATTTGGTGTGGTAGGATGTACTGAATTTTAAGTAAAATGCTGATATGGTAATCACTTATTGGATGGTGTAAAATATGAGTTTTATACCACATTCTTACCAAATTCGGACTCAATAAATATTTAGGTAATAAAGTACAATTTTTCATCTACCATGATTTTTTTTTTTTTGTTCATGCTTTGGCCCTCTTAGGTTAAAATCCTAACTCTGTCCCTAGATGTGATTAGTAGATTAAAGAAACAACCAAACTTAGTATTAACACAAGCTTGTAACTGAGTGTGGCACTAAAGTAGTTGAATATATATATTAGAAGGAAAAGACTTCTCTCCAATCTAATTTGGAAAGAAGCCTTTAAAATCCCTAATATTTTTTTTATTGAATGTGAATTTTGAAAATTCAACTGTTAAATTGCATGTTTTTTATATTCTTAATATGCATGTCAAATTTCATTCATCAATTTGAATGTTATTTACTATTTGATCTATAAACTTATTTTTTATTCATAATTTAAGACCACAGAAGCTTACATTTTAAATAATTGATTGATGATAGTTATTGTTCTTTGATTTGCATAAAATTTTGCAAGCACGGAGGGTAAAATACAGTCATGCAATCTAACAGTTAGATTTTTAAAATTCACACCCAATAAAAAGATATAGGAGGAGTTTGAAGGCTTTCTCTTCAAAGAGGTCTAAAAAGAGAAACTTTTTCCATATTAGAATTGCTAGGTTAGGATTTGGTTATCTCTATTTGGTTTGTCTACCTTTGTGGCTTTGTGAAGTTTATTCTTAGCACGCCCCATGACGCTTGGGTTAAAGGCCGGACACCCTCACCCACTAGGGTGGGTAGCCATTGATTTATAGATTTCATGAACATAATAAATAAATGTTTAATTTACTTTTTTGTGATTAAAAACACACCAATTTGTAAAAATCATGTAATAAATTTATAAAATTCTTAACATCACTCTAATATTAGCATATAAAACATTACATGCTACAATAAGGTAGAACACACGCGCATGCGCGTGTGTGTGTGTGTATATATATATATTGTAAGAAGTTTAGACCCTTTAAACCCAAACAAATTAACTTAGATATTTAGTCAAGTGATTAACTTAGGTAAATTAACAATTCTAGGTTAACACAACAACAATCATATCATGCAAAAGTGCGAAAAATAAATAACACATGATATGATAACCCAGGAAACCAAACCGTTAAAAACCTAAGGAGGATTTAACCTAGCTATCCTCAAGGTAAAAGGATAGCTCGAGTAGGAAACTTACTACCACGACTACGTGACAACTCCGAGTCTACAGACTACTTCTTTCCTTGAATTCTCAGCAAAGCACAAGCACACCTGCTTATATATCTTGAAGCTCTTGATTCTGCAACCGAATGATTACCAAGCTCTTGACATCAATCTTGAGTTTGAAAACCCTAAGTGTATGTGAAGGTAAACACCTCTAGATCTCACAAATAAGATTCACAAACACAATATTCAGAACACTAAAAACGTGGCTAGGGTTTTCCCTTTTATACTTAGGGCAAAACATAAAACCCTACACATTAAACGGGCTTGGGCTGCGTTGGAAATTCTGCAGAAAAAACAATCTGCACGACTTGCGATCGGTCGAGTCTAATTCTCGATCGATCGAGCCAGGCAGAATTGTACAGTAACTTCTGTAGTAACTCAATTCCAACTTTACATAAAAACCTCACACTTTGAGCAAGTCTAAACAAGACTAAAAACGTTTTGATCATGGTTTGCCAATATTATAAAATGAAGTTCTAATACATTAGTTCCTAATTCCTTAGAACCTAACAAACTCCCCCTTTGGCAATTTGTGACAAAACATAAACTTAACAAAAAGCTTAAAGTTTACAAAACAAACAGCCCATTACAAAACAATAGCCCTACTAAACAAATTCAACCTAACTACTATCTATCAGTTGCAAAAGTAGACAGTAGCACAACTGAATCAACCTGTATATTCCTGTAACACTTAACAAACACATAAATGCATGTGTGGAAAATACAAGTAATATAGATAATAACTTCTTGATTTCACATAACACAAAATAAAGATATATATCATAAATAACATCATAAATATAAATCAATAAGTAATATAGCATAGTGAAACAAGAAACATATACAAAAGATGTATCCCAAAAATATCTCCCCCTATCATGAGCCAAAAAATGTAAATACATAACGAAGCACCTAGATACAATCTAAAAACTCCACAAGTTCCACAATATCACAAAAAGAAACAAAAACTCCCCCTAAAACAAAAGAAACTCCCCTACAAAGTACACCACAATGTACTCCCCCTTTTTGTGACGAATTGCCAAAGGGCATTCACTCATCATCAAAAGGAGGCAGCAGAGGAGGACGTCGAAGACACGCCAAATCTGCTCTCAATGCTCGAAGCTCATCAAGCACATCCACCAAAAGCTGACCATGAGCCGCCTGAACGGTCATGACAGTGTCCAAAGTTCGACGAATGTCCGAAACATCCGAAGGAGAAGATGAAGGAACATTAGCAGCAGCAGCAGGATCAGTAGATGTCTCTGCCAAAGGAGTACCTGCAGAAGAAGTAGGAGGAGGAGTGACACCGGAAGGCTCTACCCTAGGACGCTTAGAGCTAGCTCAAAGCTGAGCAACCCTTTGCCTAAGAAAGGTGGCACCTATGGGAGTAATGATATGAATAGGCTCAGAAGCAGGGAAATCACCTAAACCTAAGTGAAGAAAAATCCTATGAATAAAAACAAGAAAGAACAAAGCATGAGCAGTAGAACTGTTCCGATGCACTTCGTTCAAAGAACAAAGAAACAAATAAGGAAAACTGATAGGAGCATTAGTGACAAGAGCGTATAGAAACATACATCGCTCAAGAAGGATAGTGTGGAGATGATAAATGGGCCATAAGGAATGACAAGCAATCCTAAAGAAAAGATAATGAAGCTCAGAAAGCTCAGCAGAGTTGATTCGAGGATCGAAACCCCACTGGATAGAAAACCCAGTGATGTATGACATCACGTCATCAAGAGAAGGAGACTCATCATAGGGAAAGACAGGATGAGAAACCACAGGTACCCCAAGAACATCAGACACCACCGAAGGAGTAATGCGATACTTTACACCTCGTATCCAACTCTTAACCAAAGTGTTGGAATCATAGATGTGGATAGAGAGGTTCGAGTAGAACTCTCTAATTAGGGTAGACGGAGGCGGATGATCTATGTCTAACAAGGGTAGCCAGCCCCTGCGCTCAAAATTACGCCTCACCTCATCATCAATCTTATCTAGAATAACCCTACGCTCACCCTAAATGTTACGCCTAAGGTTAAGGGTCTCGTATGTCTCCTAATGCTTCTCACTCAGAAACCTATCACTATCAAAGGAAGGTAAAGAGGCAGAAGTCCCATGTGCTCTAGTTTTCATAGGCATGATGCTAAGGACAAGATTGAGAGACACAAAAAGAAAGAAAACAAGAGAAAAAACCAAGGGCAGACTGCAAGTTAGAACAACACAAATATAGAAAGAACAATTCTATATGATGCATGAGCAGAATAACCAAATGATGCATGGTCTAATGCAATGACACACAGTTCAAATATGATTCAATATCACAAAATTGGCTTGAGCAAGAATTTTATATCAAAAATCTCAAATTTTGAAAAACCCAATTTCACAAAACCCAACAAGTTGAGAAATTGATCATTACACAAGTTAGAAAACACAATATAATGATCAAATTAATTAATCTAACAAGCCAATTTCATCAAATTGCATCAATTTGAACAAAAGTCCTAAATTCGGCAGTATCAAGCCCTAGAATTTTCAATTGTTCACAAAACCTCAAATTTATCAAATTAAGCCTCATAGATCACTTGTATATGGTGTCCCCACAAAAACCCATCAAATTATTGTGAAAGAAAACAACCAAATAAACAAAAATAGCAAAAAGAATGAAGTCCGAAAATACCTATCAAATGCATGAATTTATGCATGAAAAAATGAAAATAAAAGCAAAAAGAAGGATAAAATAGACATACTGGCCTTGAGAGAGAGAATCCTTGCAAAATATCCAGAGGAAAACGACAAAAAATCCAAAAAAGGGCTTGACCAGTTGGTGAGAGAGAAAAGGAGTTTGAAAAGTTTCTTGAAAAGTGAAGAACACTTGAAGAAAAGTTCTTTTTAAAAACTCTCAACCCGATTTTCGATTGATCGAAAATAAGGTTCGATCAGTTGAAAATACTTCGATTGATCCAGTATCAATCGAATATCGATCAAAACACATAGAAACTTTCCAGGGATTTTAAAAACAATTTCGATCGGTCAAAAAACAGATTCGATCGATCGAAATTCTGGAAAAAATAAATTTTTGAAAAACGAAACAATTTCAGTGCTAAAACTCCTCAAAGCATTAGATTTTATGAATAAAATGCATGAGTATGAGATGAAATATTTTTCAAAAACACATGTATTTATCCCAGTTTCCCAAAAATAAGATTTTCACATAACTTTCCTCAAAATCTCAAATAGCAAACATGTTTTGCATCAATTTTCAAGAGATTTTCAAATTTGGTTGGTCAGACCAAAAACACATACAATTGCATGTACATAGTTTAACAAAGAATAACTTGTGTAGCGTGTGCAACTAGCAAAAGCTTGAGAAACATGTGAGGTGATATGCAAATAGTGATCAATCACAATTTCTACAAAACTCATCACATACAATTGAAAGAGACAATCACTTAAACTCTCACATCTCCTAGAATAAAAGTTTGCAATCACGTAAGTTTCTTGATTTGCCTCATAATATATACCAATTTTAATTGATTAGAAACTTATTAAAAATAGCCGGGATAATGTACACACCAATTTTATTTGAATTGTGAAATTATTATAGCCCAATAATGTACACACCAATTTTAACATTTTAACCGAGGCTACACCTTATGTTCTTTTTGTGCATGTGCTACACTTTCTCGAGCATAAAATCTTACGATGTGCACTAAGGTGTTCATGATTGACTAATAAACAGTGGTGAGATAGTTATTTATGCCTTTCTCAAAAAATTCAAGTCCGTCAATAAAAAACATGTGACTTCAAGATTAAGATCATGTGATCAAAAACCATAAACATCTTCCCACACAACATGCACTACAAAACTTCAGCTAGTAAAGTGCAATAAAAATAAGTGCATCCAAGCTAAACAATGTACATAAACATGTTATGTAAAAATAGATTAACCAATCTTGTCTTCAAATTCAAGAAAAATACAGCAAAACACATATTGCCAAACCCATTCTTGTTACCTTTTTTTTTTTAAATAAAATAAAAAAAACAACCTAGAATAAAATGCATGAATGTTATGCAATGCAAATCCTAAAAAAAAATGGTCACAAGAGATAGATCAATGAAGAACAAGGACCATGAAAGTCAAGAATGACTAGAGACAAAGAATCACACCAACAACTTGACGAAGAGTCTTAAACTTACTTCTATCAAGTGGTTTGGTGAAAATGTCAGCATTCTAACGTTCAGTAGGAATATACTCAAGAGCAACAATCTTCCTTTCGACAAGATCCCTAATGAAATGATATCTAATCTTAATGTGCTTAATCTTAGAATGTTGAACAGGATTCTTAGAGATATCAATAGCACTAGAATTATCACAATAAACAACTATGGTGTCTTGTGATATGTCATAATCACTCAAAAGCTTTTTTATCTAAAGAAGCTGTGAGCAACAACTTCCAGCAGCAATATATTCTGCCTCTGCAGTGGACAAAGAAACAGAATTTTGTTTCTTAGAGCATCCACATCGTTTCTTTCATTTTACACATCCATTTTTACACTAACAACCTACTTTTTTTATTTTACACATCTACTTTTACAAAACACCCACATCAGATCATCTATTCTATCACCTCTTTTAATTAAATAATCAATTTTCTCAAATTTTTTATTATTTCTCTCTCTCATATACGCACACACCTCTCTTTCTCCACCCATTTTTGATTTCTTGCTCTCTCTCTCCCATCTCTACACGATCAGCACATCTTCGATTAAGACCCGATCTACTCCGATCCATAAGCACCGATCAAATCCGAGACTCCCTAGCTCCGATCCACTCCAATGAAGCACTGATCCACTCCGATCCACATCTCCCTAGCTCTGATCTGCTCTGGTCAAGCACTGATCCACATCTCCCTAGCTCCGATTCGCTCTGATCCACCTGATCAAGCACCGATCCACATCTTCCTAGCTCCGATTCGCTCCGATCCACTCCGATCCACTCTATCTCTGTGTGTTTTTTTTTTTTTTTTTTGAGAAAGTGAGTTTGTTGAGTAGTTACTGAGTTTGTTGAGCACGGAGAAAAAAAACGAGCGAACAGAAATGATTAAAATAATCAATACACGAGCTACAGTGACCGTGGATATATGCACGGTCACTGTAGCATTTGTATATTTTTGCACAATTTTACACAACTTTACAAACACTGATGTGGGTGATTTTTTGGCCAAAATGTGTAAAATGAAGGTATTTTTGTATTACAGAAGATTATCCACTACTTGATGTGGATGCTCTTACTTATCCAAGCAACAAGATTGGCTCCTACATAAAAACACCCACCAGTGGTGCTTTTTCTTTCATCAGCATTACCAGCCCAATCAGAATCAGAAAATCTAGCAAGAGAGAGATTAGACTCTTTGCTATAAAACAATCCATAATCACAAGTTCCACCAACATATTTGATAATTCTTTTAACAACATTTAAATGAGAAACCTTAAGATTAGATTGAAATCTAGAGCAAACACCCACACTAAAAGCAATATCAGGTCGACTAGCAGTTAAATATAAAAGACAACCAATCATGCTTCTGTATAATGTAATATCAACAGACTCACCTGATGGATCATTTGTCAATTTTACATTGGCAGCCATTGGTGTCCTAGCATGTGCAGCCTTGTCTAGTCTAAATCTTTTGATCAAGTTTCGTACATACTTAACTTGGTTAATGTAAATTCCAGAATCCGTTTGCTTCACCTGCAATCCCAAGAAATAAGTTAGTTCACCAACCATACTCATTTCAAACATGGCTTTCATTTCATCTGCAAAAGATTGAGCAAGAGAATCATTAGTAGTACCAAAAACAATATCATCAACATAAATTTGAGCAACAATAAAATGATTCTTATCCTTTCGTATGAAAAGGGTGGTGTCAGCAAATCCCCTTTTAAAACCATGGTCTGTGAGACATGCAGTTAACTTATCATACCAAGCCCGTAGAGCTTGTTTCAAACCATAGAGAGCTCTCTTCAATTTGTAAACATCATTTGGCCTGTGAGGATCAACAAAACCTTTTGGCTGTTCAACATATACCACTTCTTGCAACATGCCTTTTAAGAAGGCACTCTTAACATCCATTTGATACAGCTTGAAATTCATATGACTTGCTATGGCCAAAAGTATCTGAATAGATTCCAATCTTGCGACTGGTGCAAAGGTCTCATCAAAATCAATTCCTTCCACTTGTGTGTACCCTTGAGCAACAAGTCTTGATTTATTTCTGATAACAGTTCCATGCTCATTTGACTTGTTCTTGAATATCCATTTAGTTTCGATAACATTGACTCCCTTTGGTCTAGGAACTAATTCCCACACATCATTCCGAACAAACTGATGAAGTTTTTCATGCATAGAATTAACCCAATCAGCATCTTGTAGAGCTTCATCCACCTTTTTCGGTTCAAATTGGGATAAATAGCACGAGTGAGTAATCACATTTAATGCTTTGGATCTCAACCTCATGTTATCATTCAAACTCCCCAATATATTAGTAGCAGGATGATTTAACTTAACTCTAGAGGACGGACCTTTAAGCAATGATGTAGAGGTACCTTTCTGTTCTAATCTTCCATAATCTTTTCCTGAACTAGAGATGCATTTTCTGAATGTCCTTCTGAATTTAATTCATCATTGATCACAACATTGGAAGACTCCATGACTGTTTTAGTTCTCAGATTGTATACTCTATATGCTCTACTGGTGGAAGAGTATCCCAGAAAATAACCCTTTGTCACTTTTAGCATCAAACTTTTTCAGGTTCTCTCTATCATGTAGAATGTAACAGTCACTATCAAATATTTTGAAGTATTTGATAACATGCTTCTTTCCTCTCCAAAGTTCATAAGGAGTTTGTTTGGAGTTAGGTCTAAAATATACCCGATTGAGTGTGTGACATGCAGTGTTAACTGCTTCTCCCCAGAAGGATTTAGGCATCTTCTTGTTATGGAGCATGACACGATCCATTTCTTGTACAACCCTATTCTTCTTTTCCATTATTCCATTTTGTTGTGGTATTTTGGGTGAAGAGAATTTCTAATGTGTGCCTTGATTATTGCAAAATGTAGCCAGTTTTGTGTTCTCAAACTTTCTTCTATGGTCACTTCTAATTCTGGCTATCACAGTTCCTTTTTTACTTGCAATTTTTTGCACAAATGAATCATCTTTTCAAGAGCCTCAGCTTTATCTTTCAAAAGTACAACCATGTGAATCTGGTAAAATCATCCACAACAACTAGAATATACTTCTTTCCACCTAAACTCTGAACTCTGTCAGGACCCATGAGATCAATGTGTAGCAACTCCAGAGGTCTTATAGTTTGAACATCAGCTACAGACGGATGCTTAGACTTCACTTGTTTACCCATCTGACATGGTCCATAGATGCATTTTTCTATCTTCTCAAACTTGGGCAACCCAATCACTGCATCACATTTAAAAATCTTCTCTAATTGCTTGAGACTAGCATGTCCCAACCTTTGATGCCATAAGTCAACTTGATTGATCTTAGTACTGAAGCATTTATTACTTATACTTGGAGTGATACCATAACAGTTGTCAGCTGTCCTTACACCAATACACATGCAGTCACCTCCTTCATCAAGTATCTCACATTCTTGCTTAGTGAAGAGAACATTCAGTCCATTGTCACAAATCTGACTTATGTTGAGTAAGTTTGCCTTCAGTCCATCCACATACCAAACATCTTCAAAGACTGGTAATCCTGGAATATCTACAGTGCCAATGCCTCTGATCACAGATTTTCTTCCATCTCCAAATGTGACTGTCCCAATCTTTCCTTCGAAGAGTGTCTTGAACGAAACTTTATTTCCTGTCATGTGCCTGGAACAACCACTATCCAAATACCAAAGACAAGAATCACGTGCCTTTAAGGCGGTTAAAGCAGTATAGCACAAGTAATTTTCATCATAAGTAATTATACCAAGATACTCAAGAAAATATTTAACAAAAATGGCAATATGCAAGCATACTAAGTAGACAAAGTGGCAAACTAAAGAGAAGATTTTAAGAAAATCCATGACAACAGGAGTCAAGGATCAGCTTTAAGATCAAAAGATCTAAAACAAAAAGCTACCCGCTCTGATACCACTTGTAAGAAGTTTAGACCCCTTAAACTCAAACAGATTAACCTAGATATTTAGCCAAGTGATTAACTTAGGTAAATTAAACAATTCTAGGTTAACACAACAATCATATCATGCAAAAGTGCGGAAAATAAATAACACATGATATGATAACCCAGGAAACCAAACCGGTAAAAGCCTGGGGAGGATTTAATCTAGCTATCCTCAAGGTTAAAAGGAATTCACTATAAAAGAATTGAAGTTTACACAATAGCGACTTAAACCACTAACATCCTAGTGCTACCTCGAGTAGGAAACTTACTACTACGACCACGTGACAGCTCCGAGTCTACGAACTACTTCTTTCCTTGAATTCTCAGCAAAGCACAAGCACACCTGCTTGTATATCTTGAAACTCTTGATTCTGCAACTGAATGATTACCAAGCTCTTGACATCAATCTTGAGTTTGGAAACCCTAAGTGTATGTGAAGGTAAACACCTCTAGATCTCACAAATAAGATTCACAAACACAATATTCAGAACACTAAAAACGTGGTTAGGGTTTTCCCTTTTATACTTAGGGCAAAACATAAAATCCTACACATTAAACGGGCTTGGGCTGCGTTGGAAATTCTGCAGAAAAAACAATCTGCACGACTTTCGATCGGTCGAGTCTAATTTTCGATCGATCGAGCCAGGCAGAATTGTACAATAACTTCTGCAGTAACTCGATTCTAACTTTACATAAAAACCTCATACTTTGAGCAAGTCTAAACAAGACTAAAAACGTTTTGATCATGGTTTGCCAACATTACAAAATGAAGTTCTAATACATTAGTTCCTAATTCCTTAGAACCTAACATATATGTTAGTAAACTACTTATTTAGTCCATATCCATTACTCCATATTTCAATTTGGTCCTCAATTTTTCAATTGTGTCAATTTGGTCCCTAACATTTTAGTGTCATGTCAATTTAGTCACTGTTGTTATCTTTTAAATGAAACTTGCTGACGTGGCAAATAGCAAAAAAAAAAAAAAAAAAATACTACTACATCAACAGAAACTAATTTTTTATTTTGGCCATTAGCTACGTCATCAATTTTCATTCAAGAAATAATGGCAAGGATACTATAAATTGACACAATACTAAAAGGTTAATGATCAAATTAAAATATGGCGTAAATGATAAAGACTGAATATATAGTTTACCTATTATATGTTTTTTCAAAACAAAGCTTTGTGTGCTAATTAGGGCATATCTCAGGTGAGTTTCTAGGGCTAATACATAGTTTGAGTTTGCTGGTCAGTGCTAGTTGTGGTTAAGGGTTTGCTCATTGTTTCGTTTTATAGGTGTTTTTTTGGTCCCTTCGTTTCTAGTTCTTTTGTGTACGTTTGGTCAATAGCAGCTTGTTCTGGTGCTGCTTGCATGCGTTCGCAACTTTGCTGCTGAGGTTTAATTATTGTATTTTGGTTCTTTATTTTAATGATAATATTTTATTCATTTAAAAAAGCAGATAAGGAAAATGTCAAATTTAAGAGCTTCACAAACCCAAAAAAGGGAGACAAAAGCATTGATGTAGTTTTATATCGCCACATATACATCTAAACCAATATAAAGGGGAAAAAAACTTTACATCTCAATTAATCTAGATTGTTAACTGATGAATTCAGATATTGACTTATTATTATTATTATTATTATTATTATTATTATTATTATTATTATTATTATTATTTTGGGTAATTTACACACACCCCCCTAAATTTTGATCACATGATCTTTCTCTCTACCTAGGATTTATAAGAGAAAGAAGAGCTAATTAATATGAATCTCAATAGGGTTTATTGGAGTTAAAAAAAGAAAAAGGAAAAAAATTCCATATGCTTTCTTTTGCAAAGAAGATTCATGGCCCTTTTGCTAAAATAATTAAATGCAAGGGTGTGCATTTAAACCATCAACTTTGTTGAGTTTATAGGACTAGGTTGGCAAACAATGATGTAATCAATTTATAGAAATCTTAGTGAATCTTGAAGATTAGTTGGTGGTAGAAGCTGAAGTTATAGATCCTGCCACAGACTTCTTGTTGTGATAAAAACCTTTAAAATGTTCTTAAAGTTGGCTAGAGGTTCCGCTCTCGTGATCACAGGTGCATTATCCATGGAAGTAGTCCATATAGTTAAAGAGTTTAGAGATATTCTAGTTTAGTAAAAGGCTTTTGTTATAAGTTTTCTATAGCTTGTAGGGTCTAGGAAAATGTTTTTCCTTAAATGTAAAACTTCTATCACTATAATGGATTTGCTTCATTGGGGAAGGTTTCCCCGTAGTGATTTTTTCCTTTGAAATAGATTTTCCATTGGTTTTCCCTACAACACCATATCACCATCTCCATTATGTTTGATTTCGTGTGATTGGTGACACCATATATTATATGTCTTTCCATGATTTAATTGTGTTACTTGTGAATTGAATTTCGAGATAATTGGACTAATATAAAAACTTGGCCAAATTCACTAAGTAATCCATCAACTAGGGTCTAAAAACCCAACAAGCTTGACGAAATTGACCCAAAAACCTAGTGTCTCATGTTGGTTTTTCGAGGGTTGGATTGGTTTGAAATTTTATTTCAAGCCGTTTGGGTTATTGGTTTTTTAAATTGATCAAACCTAACTTAATCCATCATATATAGAAGATTATTTTATTACCCTTAATTATTTTAATTTTTTTAGTTTGATTAATTTTGGTATTTTGATAATTAGTTTTGATGAATTTGAAAATTTGGAATATGATTTACGCGTATTACATGAATTGTAATAATTTATTAAAAACATTTCTTAAATAGTTAATGAAAATCTATTTACAAGGCACATAAAACATGTATTCACAATCCACCAATCTATACATATGATGGGTTGAGTTGGGTTAAAATTTATCAATACAACAATGTCAGGTTGGGTTGAAAAAGACCCTTCAATCCAATCCATATACACACCCGGAAATGACATTTACATTAAGTAAGTTTTATTTATTCTAGTATTGGGCTTTTTTTTTTTTTTTTTGTTGAATTGGTATATGTTGGCCTTAAAGATGACATTAAAAGTGTCTAACACACGAAATAACAGTGAACACCTATTACTGTTTTGGCCCTGAAGGTCCTCTAGGAGATGGTGGCGGTGGTTCAGAGGGTCGTCGCCTTGTTAGTCTCGGTGGTGGTAGTTGCTCCTCTATTGGTGGTGGCTCCTCCACTAATGGAGTTGGCTGCTCCTCTAGTTTCGCAAAGTTGAAAGGTTGGCCTTTCCTATGTTTTGCAGTGACAGCTATATATATATATTTTTCCCATCGCTTGTAAAAGTTAACTTCTCCGTCTTTTCACCTGAGCATTGCATTGATGTAATTACCACAACATATTTAAAAAAAAAAAAACAAAAAACAAAAAACAAAAAACAAAAAACAAAAGAAAAAGAAAAGGCAAATGGTTTTAAAAGGTCATAAACACAGTACAACCGGAAGTAGAAATATTTTGAAGGTAAAGCAAACAATATATTTTTGGTTGCAAAGGTTTTTCCACCCAATTGCCAAGTATCAACTTATAATGGAGGTGAAACTAAAAAATCTAGAAGGGGAGTTCAAACCTTAACAGATATTGATGGAGTGGTGTCGCTAAAAGTGTTTGATTCATTATATGTTACTATTGATTGGATCGTTAGGAAACAAATTAGTCCATGCCATTTTCACGCCAGAGGCTTCAAAGTTAATCTGAATGAGTCACATTGAGTACCCACACAGGAATACTGGGAGAACATGTTATACTCTCTCTCTCTCTCTCTCAGAGTACACAGAAATAAACAACATAAATGTAAAGCTACAGCCTCTAGATATATACATGTCAATTACAATGTAAAATTAGAGAAAAGGGTGATACTTTTACCGTTGACAAACAAGCTCCATGCAAGAAATAGGGTCGAAAGTATAAGAAAACCGAGGAGGCCTCTCTTTTTCAACTCAAACGCCATGTTTCCTTGTAGAAAAGATTTATGAATACCACAATATATAGGCAGCTATATGTTCCTATAGCTCTGTTTTCCTGCAATTTCATACCAACATCTTTAGTCCTTTTCCATTACCGGGTCAAAGTTGACAAATTTGCCATTTACAATCCGATTACATTTATAGCTAATGATCATGACTTGGAAAAATCCTCCAACGAAATGTACAGTAACACATTCTTCAGAATTAAGGAAGCTACCTATATGCAACAGATAAATATATGCCTTCTTTCTAGACGTCCTATATTTTAATTAGTTTAGCGATGTTTGATTTTAATTACAGTTATTTTGCACAATTTTTCATTCGTAATGTTGTAATGAACGTGGACTAGTGGAAGCGCATTCATACTGTAATAAGCTCCATCCAAGTCGAGGTCCACACCCATTTCGACTTGTTGTGCAAGCGAAGTATTCTACTTGTAAAAATAGGCCGCTAAGGTAAGTCATTAGACCAAACCATCATAATCAAGCCTCCCTTTCTCAAGCCTACGAGCACATGGCAGTGCATGAGCCACCATTGGAAAGATCTTCCTCCAATGTAGCTACTCAATAGAGAAATAATCGTGTCAATCAAAGCTTCCAAACGCCCATATGTGTCGTTAGAACTTTCTTTCAGAAATCCTACACACTTCAAACACCGCCACATACTATTGGGCCTTTTCAGGCACTGACAACATATTTCACCCGCCCCGTGCATGATACACATCTCACAGGCCTACCATATGAATCTGTCGCCACATGTCAATACTGAGACATGACAGTTTAGCCCTAGGACTACATTAGTAGTAGACATTAGCTAGACGTGCAAGTCACCTTTGCTCTACCATATCATAACCTTGTGCGACACATCGGCCTACCTGCTGCCACATTAATCACACATATCATTGGGTTTTTATTTTTCTATTATTATTTTTTTAAAAATTTGTTTAGTTATATATATAATAAATATTAATTCATCAAGTAATTTTTTTAATGTTATAAACGCAAAACTATGTTGTTATAAGAAAGTTGACAAAGTTTTTTTGACAGCAATGGAGAGAGATTAAATAAACTTATTGTGTGAAAGTTAATGAACTAAAATGACAATTTTTAAGTTTAGTGGACTAAAATGATAATTTATCAAAGTTTTATGTGTAAATTGTATTTTAGCCAATTTAATTTGAAGTATCTCATTGAGTGCCCAAGAGATATTGTTTAATCTTAGGAGATAAGTTTGATATTTACTATTTGTGTCTAAGTTAAAGTAAGAACTGAACCACATAAGGGTCCGTTTGGTAGTAGTATTTAAGTATTATTGTTCAGTTTTGAGTGTTGTGAAAATACATGTTTGAGTATTATAGAAATATGTGTCAGAAGTATTATTGTTGTTTAAACACTAAAAACTGTTGTTTAAACAACAGTGCCAAACACCCCCTTACCCTTGGCAAAAATGGAAATTATTATTTCACGTTTCTCGATGTATACATAATGTCCATACTTTCACACCAAATGTTTCATTTTTTTTTTTAAAGAATTTCAATAAATAATTTATACAAACAATTTACAAAGTGATTGTGAGATAATGAAACATACTATTACCACTGAAATGACATTGATTCTCCATGCAAGCGGGGTAAAAATTAACGAAGAGGAGGTGTTGCTTGACTTTAAGGGTTTGTTTGGTTGGGATGAAAGAGAGAGGATAGAAAATAGTGGAGAGAAAATTGATTATGGGTGTTTGGTTGGAGAGAAGGGAAAAATGGAAAATTAGTAGGTCCTATATATGTGTTTTCTTCCTTTACCCACCAAAATTATATCTCTCCAATTTTGGGAAGAAAATAAAGGGGAGAGGAATAGTTGCAGGCAATGGCTGAACTACCCCCTCTCCCCCATACATGAACTTGTTGGTTTTTTTTTTTTTTTCTTCAGAACGTGATACTGGGTCTGCTCTTCTTATTTATTTATTTAAAATTTTTTTTGGGTGAAATTTTTTTAGACATGATTTTTCTTTTTTACTAAATTTGGGTGATTTTTTTTTTGGGTGGATGTTTGCCACGTTTTTTGTTTTAATTGGATAAATGAGTAAATTTATACAGACTTAATTTTTTTCATTTCTCAACTTTTTCACCCCAACCAAACACAAATGAAAGAAACAAAAATCTTTTCTATCTTCCCACTTTTCTATCCCTTCTCTATTTTCTATCCTTCAACTTTTCCACCTCTTCAATCAAACAGACCTAAGCCTCATGCATATTGACTTGCAGGGCAGCGGGGAGATGTATATATGATTAATACAACGTATGCAACAATTTGTAATTTGCAAATGTAGATGTGACTTGTTGTGACGCTTGTGAGTAATAAATCTTACGTCAAGGGGAAAAAGAATGAGAATAATGAATTGATATTAAAGCTTTGCGGTTGAGCTCCACATCGAGTACTAGTCCAGAGACGTGTTAATTTGTTGCATTTTGTTTGAACGACTTGTCTTAATCTTTACCAGTTTAATACAATACAACTCATGGAAAACTTGATCAAAACCCTCCTCAGTCCTCAACCAGAGCTGTATTCCTTTTACTTTTTCCGGGTCAAGGTTGGAATAGTTTAACTATATATTAATTACAATGTTGTGGCATTTCTAGGTAATGACCCAATATACCAACTACCAGTTATTGCTTATGGGGGGTGGTATGTTATTGGAAGCAACCTTCAGTTTTCACTTCCCGTGGGATCCATATCCTTCTTTCTTTTGTCACTTGAAATAGAGAAATCTAAGTATGATATGTGCTTTCCTCCAAAGAGAAACTAGCTAGTTAAACAAAACTAATGTTTGGTTAATCAAAATGAAAAATTGTTATTTATATAAGAGTGTGATGTGCTTTCTCACCTGTGCAACTTGCATTGATCATAGAGGATTAAGTATTAACTGTGATAGATTTAAGTTTTTTAACTTTCGTAGAAGGAAGATTCAACTTACTTGGTATGATATGTTATTAGAAACATCAAATGTGGCAGGAAATATTTTCCAAGGAGATCAACCAAATTTAACTGGCCCATAGCCCCCAAGCTCAAAACTGTAATTGATTTTGTGGAGTATAGCACATTTTGCATAGATCATAAACAAAGTTAATTGTTGAAAAGTTAGATGTTCTTGATTAGGAAGATGTTGGAGGCCAATTTTTGAGGCCCACTACAATAAAGCCCAACAAGTGAGGCAACACTCCTTTTGGGCCCGAAGTTATTGAAGGCCTAATCCTCAAAAGTTTATTTTATTAACCTTATAATAAATTTTTAGTTTGGTTGATTTTGGTATTTTGAAAATTAGTTGATGAATTTGAAATTTTGGAATATAATTTATGCATGTTAATTGAATTGTAATAATTTATTAAATAAAGTTCTTAAATATTTAATGAAAATCTATTTGCAAGGTATGAACACATATGTATGCACAAGTCATTGATCCAACTTGATTTATGCAAGTTTGGGTTAATTTTTACATATATGATGTGTTGGATTACATTGAAATTTCTAAACTCAACAAAGTTGGGTTGGGTTGAAAAAGACCTTGCAATATGACCCACATACACACCCTAAAATGACATTTACATTGTATAAGTTTTATTCTAGTATTGGTCTTATCGTTGATATTAAGAGTGTCTAACACATGAAATAACATGGCATGTCTATTATGGTCTTTGCCCTGGACCTGATGTAGGAGGTGGGGGCGGTGGTGCAGGATCTCGTCGCTTTTCTAGTGCTAGTGGTCGCCTTGCTAGTCTTAGTGGTGGTGGTGGCTGCTCCACTACTGGTGGCGGTTGCTCCTCTAGTTGCCGCAGTTGCTCTTCTAGTGGTGGTGGCTGCTCAACCAGTGGCGGTGGTGGTTCAACTAGTGGTGGCAGTTGCTCCTCTAGCTGTGGTGGTGGTTCAGCTACTGGTGGTTGCTGGACTAGTCTTGCAAACTTGAAAGGTTGGCCTCTCCTATGTTCTGCAGACAATTCTTTCTCATCACCTGCATAAGTTAACTTCTCCATCTTTTCACCTGAGTATTGCATTCAGTTAATTACCACATCATATTCACACAAAAGAAGTAGCATTTGGGTTTAAAAGAATATAACCACAATGTAATTAATTGGAAGTAGAATTGGCCTTGACATAGTATTTTTGGTTGGATCGAAGCATTCACATTTTCCATTTATTATTTTTGGCTGTAAGGCTTTTCCACCAACTTGCAAAGTATCAACTTATGGAGGTGAGACTGATATATCAAGACCGATATGTTGCATTCAGTCAAATGTGTTTGCTTTATTATATCTATGTTATCGTTGATTAGATGGTTGGGAAACAAATTAGCCGATATCTATTTTGAGGCTTCAGGCTACAAAGTCAATTTGAATTAGACACATATGAGCAATCTGTAATCACACAGGAAAACCACGAGAACATGTTTGATACTCTCTCTCTCTCTCTCTCTCTCTCTAGCTGACACACATACACAGAAATAAACAACATAAATCATAAATGTGAAGCTACAGCCTCGAGATATATCGTATGTACAATGTCAAATACAATAAATAAATTAAAGACAAGGGTGCGACTACTCTTACCCGTCACAAACAAGCTCCATGCAAGAGGTAAAGTGGTAAGTAGAAGAAAACTAAGGAGAAGGCGTCTCTTGATCACCTCAAACATCATGTTGCCTTATGGAAGAGACGAGTGAATATCACAATTCACAATATATAGGCAGCCATGTTCTTTTTCCTTTACCAGGTCAACGTTGGCGAAATTGTACGTCTTTTTACAATCCCATTGCATTTATAATTCAAGACTTATGACTGGAAAAATACCATAATGAAATGGACAGGACTTACCAAGGAAATTTCGAAGGGGATATATTTTCTGCTGGAATTGAAAGGGATAGATAGCTATCTTTACATCAAAAGATAATCGTGTGTGTATCGTCACACATGACAATGGTATACACATTTTTCTATATTAAACAGATTATAAAAAAAACACCAATTTTTTTATTGTAATTAGAGCTGGTAAATGTATAATTGTTGATTATGAAAGATGAAAGACTAATGCTTTGAACATAAAAAATTTTACTAACAGTTTAGTTAACAAGTTTTTTTTTTTTTTTTTTAATTTTTTTTTATTTGTCCTTACTACTGTTGTCATGTTTATACGTATCAATAATAATTTGTCATCTTGACAATTGTAGTAAAAAAATTATGAAATTTTTTGTATCTCTTGACTTAGAAATGTGATGTAAAATTTACTATTCAAGATAAAAACTACTATTTTACTGATTTATTTCTTCATTAACTAAATTAAGTTTAACTCTTCATACAGTTCATGAGGTACGTGCAACTAACCCCAAAAAATTAGGTGGTTCCTGTTCTGAGTCAAGAGTAGGGCCAATGACAGCCAATTTACCAACCCAAGTTATGAGGGCTGTCCTATAAAAAAAAAAAAAAAAAGTTATATATGAAGGCTGTATATATGTAATATGTTATTGAAAATAGCCTTCAATTCTGAATTTATTCTAACCCTAATTTTTGGGCTGATCTCAAAATTTTCGGGGAGAAGGATATCTCATGTGGGTGACCAATCGGCAATATATACTCCACATAACGCTAACATAGGCTATACTATATATCATGAAAAATACTAAAAATATCACAAACTATACTATATAACTTTTACAAATTGACGTAACAATGGATGTAATTAGTAGATTTAAAAACAACCAAGCTTAGTATTAACAATAACTTGTATTTGAGTGTAGCATTGAAGTGGTTGAATATACATTATTAGAAGGAAAAAGCTTCTCTTTAAACTAATTTGGAAAGAAATCTTTCAAACTCTGAATATATTTTTTATTAAATGTGAATTTTGAAAATTTAACATTTGATTTGCATGTTTTTATGTTCTTAATATGCATGTCAAATTTCATTCAAATTAAATGTTAGTTATTATTCGATCCATAAACTTATTTTTTTATTCATAATTTAAGACTGCAAAAACTTAAAATTTAAACATTTAATTGATAATATAATTATTGTTTTTTAATCTTCATGAAATTTTGCAACCATGAAAGGTAAAATAAGGACATGTAATACAGTGGTTAGATTTTTAAAATTCACATCCAATAAAAAAATATAGGAGGAGTTTGAAGGATTTCTCTTTAAACTAGTTTAAAAAGAGAAACTTTTTCTATATTAGAATTGCTAGGGTAGGATTTGGTTATCTCTATTTGGTTTGTCCACCTTTGTGGCTTTGTGGAGTTTATTTTTAGCACGCCTCATGATGCTTGGGTTAAAGGCCGAACACCCCCACCCACTATCTAGGGTGGGTAGCCATTGATTTATTGATTTCATAAACATAATAAATAAATGTTTAAATTACTTTTTTGTAATTAAAGACACATTAATTTGTAAAAATCATGTAATAAAATTTATAAAATTCTTAACATCACTTTAATATTAGTATATAAAACATTACATGCTACAATAAGGTACAACTCACATATGGACCTCTCTCTCTCTCTCTCTCTCTCTCTCTCTCTCTATATATATATATATATATATATATACACGTGCGTAAATTACGTAGTTAGTTAATATCCTTTATACCATAGTGTTAATTTGGTTCCTAACTTTTCAGTATCATGTCAATTTAATCCCTGTCATTATTTCTTGAATGAAAATTATTGGTGTGGCAAAACAAAAACAAAAAAAAGTTTGTTGCCACATCAACGGAAACTTTTTTTTTTATTTTTTATTTTTTGCCATTAGCAACGTTAGCAACATCTTTAGTCCTTTTCCATGATTCCCTGTGAAAAATATGCATGAATATCACAATATATAGGAAGCTATGTTCCTTTGTTTTCCTTCAGTTTCGTACCAACTTCTTTAGTCCTTTTCCATTACCGGGTCAAAGTTAACAAATTTGTCATTTACAATCCGATTACATTTATAGGTAATGACTTTGACTTAGAAAAATCATACAATGGAATCAATGGGAGTTATTAGTTCAATTTGAAAAGGGATATCACCACCGCGCACCTTTTGGTGCGGTGGACACTCCATAAGTATAAATGTTTATAGGGTGTGGGAAGCAAGGGCTGGGGTTCAAGTCTCGAGAAGTGAGCTTCACACATATACACTTAGATTAGGCTAAAGTAGAAATTTTATTTTGTATTAAAAAAATTTTTTTTGAAAAGGGATATCTTTTGTGTTCAAACCGGAAAGGGATACTTTTTTTGAGAATTAATTAAGGAAGTTACGTATATATACTTTTCTATATGCAACAGATAAATATATACCTTTGATCTCTAAATAATTTCCCAATATAAAGAACTATAGTACCCTCCAACATCAATACCCCGACCCTTTGCTAGCTTCTAATAAAGTTTCACTTCTTCCAATGAAGTTTATCTTTCTCGTTCTCCTTCACAGAAGTAGAAGAAATAAGATCCATAAAACCGACAAGGCTCCAACTCCCAATCCTGCACCAATAGTGAGAAATGAGGATCCCAGTGAACAACATCATTACAGAATTGCATAAGATCTGCAGTGGAGGAGTCCCTGTCACGACAAATTCCAAATAATTCAAGAAAGGCCTCCTTTAGTGGACAATCACCACACTACAAAATCATGCCAAAATTTCACTTTAGTTCTAGTTCCCACCTCATACTAAGGATACCAGGAAAAAGTTGCCACTCCAGTTTTATAGACTTCCAAATACTCAAACCAAAGATCTAGAACCACTTCAAACCCATTTACCCTTTCAAGTAATCATTCCCAAACTGGAATTTGAACATGATGTCTAAATAAGCTTTGGTATTTCTTAAAAATTGAGAGATTGGGATATAAATCATAAGATAAAACATGGAGGATAAAGTAAATAAGTGCATCAAGAGAAATGTGGGATTGTAAAATACCTATTAAGTTAAAAGGTTAAATTTTATAAGATTTTTATAAGACAACTAGGTTTTATGGAATTGGATCTTAAGCTGTTAAGAAGAAACATGTTCATAGAATGAGTGTAGCTGAAATGAAAATGTCAAGTAGATGAGTGGAAATACAAGGAAAAATATGATTCAAAATGAGAAAATTCACTTAAAGGTAGGAGTTGCCCTAATTGATGAAAAGATGAGAGAGTTGTTTGAGATGGTTTATTCATGTTTAGAAGAGAGCAATCAATGGACTCGTGGGAAAACTTGAGTTGATTTAAGTTGCGGGAAAGGAAAAAGGTCGAGTAAGACCAAAAATAATATTAATATAAGTAATGAGAAATGATATGTTAATTAAGGAAGTATCATAGAGTATGATTTCAGATAGAATAAGATAACAGGGGAAAAAAATTATGTGGCTGACTTTGACTAGTCTATTGAGGATCCATGGTCAATTCCAAATTTTCGGGACATAGACTTGGTTGTTGTTGTTGTATGTATAAATCAACTTTGAGCCTTTGATGCAGTGCTTTGATGGATTTTATCTTTGAAGGTAATACTAGTGATTCCTTGAAATTGTTTAATGGCTTTTAACCTAGAAGTTTAGAGAAGTTAAACACTCTTGTTGTCTATTGTATAGGTTGAGGATGTAGTTCGAGCTGCAAAAAGAACATGCTATAGATCAGTTTGAATGGCTTCAACTGCTAGAATGAAGTTAGAGATAATTTTTGTAGAGGGGTGATAGTTACATATTGTGTTTTCAAAACACGATTTCACAATTTCATAGGCCTTGTACGGCAATGTGTAACAAGCTGTGTGCAATAATAATTAGTGCTTTTTGTATTTCTCTTTTTGGGTACATACAACTGAGAAGACGATATATTAAGAAGGTAGAACTTTCAAGACATTGCCTTGTGTTGATAATAATTTGTGGGTTTCTTAATGATTTGAGTCACACTTACTAAAAATTATGTAGTACTCTCGGAATATAACAGTATGGTACTCTCTCTTCTCATGTGAATGGTGGTAGGTCTTACCATGAATTTAATTAGTGGAATCCATCATTCATATGATAAGAGAGTGTACCACTAAGTATTATTTTGTTATACTCTTCAAGCATGCAAAATTTCAATGCTATCAAATATCAATAATTATCTCATATGTAAAATTTTTAAATTTCGAGTTTTTTGTATTTTAAAGTGTAAGTTGCAAAGTATACACCTAAAGTTTGGGGTTACTTAGATTTAGCATCCTGAAGTTTGAAAATTTTGATTTTACACGTTGAAGTTTACTTCTGTTAGCAAAAGCAACCCTACCTATGTGGCAAAAAAAATTATATATTAGACTTTAGCGTGTCACTTAATGGCCATGTACGCGAGTCTACTAATGGAGTGATTGCTTTTGCTAACAGAGGTAAATTTCAAGGTGTAAAATTCAAGTAACTCCAAACTTTATGAGTATACTTTACAATTTAGCCTTAACTTTTTTTTGAAGTTGTTCGATGTCATTTTTGGCATTTGTAAATCAAACACAAAGGTGGTCAAGAAGAATTTTAAATGCGTGCAAATGATAGAAAGAATCCGATAATTTCATACACAGTTAATTTACACTGATATATTTAGAAATTCAGTTTTTACTTATTGCACCTTATATCTTTCTCGTCTATGTAGTACGAAGTGCGAAGTTTTCATGATGCAATACTTTAAATTATTTAAATTAATGAAAATTTTTAATTAAAATTTATCGATTAATCCATCATAACTTAACCCTAAACTTGAAGTGTGTTTGCTCAATTGGTGTTAGGAAATGGATGGTTTTTAGGTTAATTTTTTAGTGGATTTTTTTTATTTTTCTTTCATTTTTACTTTAGGTTGATAAATTTTTATATTATTTGGAATTCTACTTTGGGTTAATGTGATTAAATTGTTATCTTTTTTATTCTCTTTGATTTCATAGATGTTATACTATTGAATTATAAAAATAGTATATTAAAATATAGGCGTAAACCCTATTTTCGTTCCTACATTTTCACGCGATTTTCATTTTGGTTCCTAACTTTTTGTTCCACCACTTTTAGTTCCTATTCTGGAAAATGCGTCTCGTTTTTGTCCCTGCCGTTAGTGCCCTAACAGCCCCGTCCTACGTG
Source organism: Lithocarpus polystachyus (assembly GCA_033629205.1). NCBI lineage: Eukaryota > Viridiplantae > Streptophyta > Magnoliopsida > Fagales > Fagaceae > Lithocarpus > Lithocarpus polystachyus. The sequence goes on along the minus strand of CM066171.1, from coordinate 1,957,786 downwards.
GCAGACGAAACTATTAAAATAATAATAAAAAATTTTATTTTGGCATTAAAAATTCTATGTCAACATCTCAATTAAAGAAAATTAATTTATTAATTTTAACTAAATAAAAAAATCAAAAACAGAATTAAAAATCAAAAATCATATCAATTGAGATCTAAGTATGTCTTGAACAAGAACAACAAGAACACAAACTCAGATTTAAGAACACAAAAACAAACACAAACCCAGATCTTCCTTGTCAACCAAACATAAAAGCAACAAACACAAACCCAGTAACTGATTTTTCTTGTCAACCAAACACAAAAACAACAAAAACATACCCAGCAACTGATTTTTCTTGCCAACCAAACACTAACCCAAACAATCAGTTGCTGTAAATAATAGTGTATGTGTTTGTTGCTGAAAAACGGCGGTACATTAGCTCTCGGAATCCATGGATTCCGTCTCCCCCAACCAGAGCAGCGTGCTAACCAAAACGCGCTTCTCTGATCTCAACCCCTCATTCTCCGAACCGGTTCTCAAAGCCCTAACCCAATCTGGCTTTGAGTTCTGCACGCCGGTCCAAGCCGCCACAATCCCTTTACTCTGTAGCTACAAGGACGTCGCCATTGCCGTCTACGCCGCCACCGGCTCTAGCAAAACCCTAGCCTTCGTGGTCCCACTCGTCAAGATCCTCTGCCGCAACAAAACTCCTCCTAAACTAATCGCCTTCGTATGGCGTCGAGCTCAAAATCATATCGAGACCACAAATCGAAGACATCAAGGAAGTTGTGGTCGATCTGTGTTGAATTTAGGTTTTGGAGAAGTTGGGCCTAGTAAATCTGGATTTCGAGTTTTGTATGAATATGGGATTTGGCTTCTTTAGATCCGATCTTGAATACGAGGTTTGGAATTTGAGCCTTACCGGGTTTTTTTTTTGAATTTTTTTTACAATATTTTCACATACAATCATATGAGTGGATACCAACATCTAACCCCTGCTAGTGAGGGATCAACACATATTCTCACATACAATCCTGTGAGTGGATTTACACATATATCTAATCAATTCTACAAAAAACACTTATTTTGAGTCACATATCACAAAACAAAATATATACAAAATAGAATAATTTTTTTAATATTAACAATTATTCCAAGTATAGAGACATATTGAATATCATAATATTGAATTGAAACAGAATCAAAAGATGCTTGACTCTCTTAGGGAACAAATAGGAACTGAGGAGTTTATATAAATATTTTACAATTCTTGAGTAAATCTAAGAATTCAATTTGCTAAAAGAAATATTTTAAATACCATTTGGAGAATAGGAATATGACTTTGAAATCACTTGATTTTACACAAATTTAAAGAACAAGAACCTTTTTAGAAAACTTACATTGAAACTCAATTCTTTTCTGAAAATAGTTTATTTTATAAATCATCTTTAAAATGAGATTTGGATGTTCAAAAGGTTATTTAAAATTCAAAGTTTCTCTTTAAAACATCATTTAAAAGTTGAAATTTCTCTTTCAATAGTGTGAAAATTCTTTTTGGATAAACTTTTAAAATGTAAGCTTAAAAATATAACTTTTGAATACCTTTAACTTCTAAGAACCTAAAAAACAAAACTTGTGCATATTGTGCATAATTACTTACAGCACTTAAATCACTCTGATAGTGCAGCCGAAACAACTTCTAAAAAGCCTCAAAATACTCTTAAATAGGACCTATCATCAATCATAAAATATAGTTAATATCCTCTACAAAATATAAAGCTTATAGAACTATACAAATGGACTCACTAGGATTATATTTTGCTAAACTAATAACACTTTCAGCACTAAATTAACATTTTTTCCTAACCAATGACATTCTAACCAATAATATTCCCTTGTATTAATCGAAACTCATATTGCCATGAGGAAGGCAGTAGCCAAAATATCATTGACCTAGGATTTAATATAAAACCTCAATGAAAATGTAAGAGTTATATACTTGAATAGAGATTTGTAATCCATGGCTTGTTCTAGAGACACACAGTGGCCAACTTAGGATTTAATTATATAACTCCGGTGAAAAACGTGAAGGCGATATTCATTAATAATATTTTGATCCATGACTTTGTTCATGGGTACACACGGTGGCAAAATCATTGACTTCAAATATATTATATATGTACATATCCGAAGGAAGACATATGCCATAACAATAGATCCTTGAAATTCCATGGCTCAAATCTAGGATTATATATATATATATATATATATATATATATATATGTATGTATGTATATTTATATCCCAACAAAACAACGTTAAACGCTTAAAGCCATCCTAATGTTAAAGCCATCCTATAATATATATATATATATATATATATACACACACATATATATATATATATATTGTCAGTTCGTTTAGACCCCTTAAACCCAACAAATTAACCTAGAGAATTAGCCAAGTGATTAACTTAGGTAATTTAATTAAAACTAGGTTAACACAAAATAAACAAAAACAACAAAGTAGCGGAAAATAAATAACACAAAGATATGATGACCCAGGAAACCACACCGGTAAAAACCTGGGGATGATTTGACCTAGCTATCCTCAAGGTAAACTGAATCCACTATGAAAGAATCGAAGTTTACACAACAAGACTTAGACCACTAACATCTTATTGCTACCCAAGTGTAGGAAACTTACTACCATGACCCCATGATAGCTCCGAGATCCACGGACTCCTTCTTTCCGAAATTCTTCAGCAAATCCACAAGCGCACCTGCTTGTATATCTTTGTGCTCTATTGATTCTGCAACTGTATTGGTCTACACAACTCTTGACATAAATCTCAAGTTTGTAAACCCTAAGTGTATGTGAAGGTAAACACCTCTAGATCTCACAAAGAGATTCACAAACACAGCATTCAGAACACTAAAAACGTGGCTAGGGTTTTCCCTTATATACTTAGGGCAAAACATAAAACCCTATACATTAAAAGGACTAGGGCTGAGTTGGAATTTTCTGCAGAAAAACGATCTGCTCGATTTTCGATCGATCGAGCCTAATTTTCGATCAATCGAGTTATACAGAAAGTGAACAGTAATTCTGCATAAAAACTCGATTCCAACTTTACATTAAGACCCATACTTTGAGCAAGTCTAACACACGACTAAACATTATTTTGATCATGGTTTGCAAACATACAAATTGAAGTTCTAAATACATTAGATCATAATCCTTAGAACCTAACAAACTCCTCCTTTGGCAATCCGTGACAAAACACAGACTTAACAAAAAGCTCAAAGTTACAAATTGAAATAGCCCATTACAATAAAAAGCCACTTGACCATTCAACCTAGACTACTATCTAACAGTTGCAAAGTAGACAGCAGCTCGACTGAAAGCAACCTGTATATTCCTGTAACACTTAACAAACACATAAACGCATGTGTGGAAAAAAAACAAGGAATATATAAAAAACTTCTTGATTTCACATAACACAAAATAAAGACATATATCATGAATAACATCATCAATATAAATCAATAAGCAATGAAGTATAGTGAAATAAGAAACATATACATAAAAATGTATCTCAACAAAAATATCTCCTAAACAAGAGCTAAAAAAGAGAATACACAGTGAAGCACCTAGATACAATCTAATAACTCCACAAGCTCCGCAGTATCACTACCAAGTAAACAAAAACTCCCCCTAAAATGTAAATCTCCAAAAAAAACTCCTAGATACAAATGAACTATGCACTCCCCCTTTTTGTGACGAATTGCCAAAAGGCACTCACTCATCATCAAAAGGAGGTGGAGGAGATTGACGAGAGCTCGCCAAATCCGCTCGTAACGCACGTAGCTCATCAAGGATGTCCACCAAAAGCTGACCATGAGCCGCCTGAACGGTCACGACAATATCAAGTGTCCGACGAAGGTCAGAAACCTCATCAAACGGTGGAGGAACATCAGCAGCAACAGCAGGATCAGAAGACGTCCCAGCTGCATGAGTATTTGTAGAAGAAGATGGGGGTGGAGTGACATCAGAAGGCTCTACCCTAGGACACTTAGAGCTAGCTCGAAGTTGAGCAGCCATTTGCCTCAAAAAGGTAGCACCAATAGGAGTAATGACATGTAGAGGTTCAAAAGCAAGATACTCACCAAAACCAAGAAAAAGGAGAATCCTATGAATAAAAACAGGAAAAAACAAAGCATGAGCCGTAGAACTAGACCGATGAACCTCGTTTAAAGAACGAAGGAACAAATGTGAAAAACTGATAGGCGCATCAATGACAAGAGCATACAAAAACACACATCGCTCAAGAGGGATGGTGTGGACATGCGAAATCGGCCACAACGAATGACACGCTATCCTAAAGAAAAGATAGTGAAGCTCAGAAAGCTCAGCAGAAGTGATCCGAGGATCAGAACCCCACTGGATAGAAGACCCAGTGATGTATGACAGGACGTCATCAAGAGGTGGAGACTCCTCATAAGGAAAAACGGGATGATCAACTATGGGCACCCCAAGAGCATCAGACACTACCCGAGGGGTAATGCGATACTCCACACCACGTAACCACACCTTTACCAAGGTGTCGTTATCATAGACGTGGATAGAGAGGTTCGAATAGAACTCTCTGATTAAGGTGGCAGGAGGAGGAGAATGCTCATACTTGAGCAAAGGTAACCAACCCCGACGTGTAAAATTACGTCGCACCTCAGGATCTACCTCATCTAGGACGACCCTACGTTCAGCCCAAATATGACGCCTAAGGTTCAGAGTCTCATAGGTGACTTGGTTTGACTCACTAGGGAACCGCTCAGTGTCAAAAGAAGGAGAAGGAGCAGAAGTCCTATGGGCTCTAGTTTTCCTAGGCATAGTGCTAAGGAAAAGAGATAGACACAGAAAGATAAGAGCAAAAACAAATACCAAGGGCAGACTGCAAGTTAGCACAGCATAAAATATAGAAAAAAAAACAAATCTATATGATGCATGAGCATGAACATAAAATGATGCATGTACTAATGCAGTGACAAGTTCAATTGTGATCCAAATTAACAAAATTGGCTTGAGCAAGCAGTATTTATCAAAAATACCCAATTTGAAAAAACCAAGTTTTCAAAACACAACAAATTGATAAATTGATCAACACAATTGTTAATTAATACAATATAATGATCAAATTAGTCAATCTAACAAGCCAATTTCATCAATTTCAATCAAATTGAACAAAACCCCCAATTTTCTCAATTTCAAGTCCTAGAATTTCAAATTTTCCTCAAAACACCAAAATAATCAAATTAAACCACATGTAGAGCTTAGGTAAGGTGTCCCCACAAAAACCCATGAAAAATTTGAGAGAGAAACAGCCAAAAACACTTCCAAATTTGCCACAACAATAATTCCAAAATTAACAAAAAAAATGCATGAAAAATGCATGATTTTCGAAAATAAACGCAAAGGGAGGGGCAAAAAGGTCTTACTGGCCTTGAAGGAGAGATTAGGTGCAAAAAGAACGGAGCAAAACGACAAAATCTAGCAAAAAATGATTGACCGGTTGGTAGGAAAGAAAAAGTTTTGAAAAGAGTTTGAAAAAGTGAAAAGACACTTGAAAAACTTCCCTTTTTAAAACATCCAGCACGATTTTCGATTGATCGAAAATTACATTCGATCGATCGAAAATACCTTCGATTGATCCAAATTCAGATTGGATCGATCGAGTCAACCAGAAACTTTAACATTGGATTTGAAACATTTTTGATCGGTCGAAAATCAGTTTCGATCGATCAAAATTCTGGAAAAATTACTTTTTTTTGAAAAACACACCAAATTCAGTGTAGTCACTTCTCAAAGCATCAGATTTTATGAGAAAAATGCATGAGTATGAGATGAGATGTTTTCCAAAAACATATGAATTCAACCCAGATTTCTTCAAATCAAAAAAAAAAAAATAAAAATGTCTTTCAATACCTCAAAAAAAACAAGCAAACATGTTCTGCATAAATTTCCATAAATTCTCAAACTTGGTTGGTCAGGCCAAAAACACACACAATATCATGGACACAGCTTAGCAAAGAATAACTTGTGTAGTGTGTGCAACTAGCATAAGCTTGAGAAACATGTGAGGTGATATACACATAGAGATCAATCACAATTTCTACAAAATCCATCACATGAATTTGAAAGAGACTATTACTTAAAGAGTTACATCCTATAACTCCCACATCTCCTAGAATAAAAGCTTGCAATCATGTAAGTTTCTTGATTTGCCTCATTATTAATATTCAAATTATTAGAAACTTAATAAAAGCCGGGATAATGTACACACTAATTTTATTTGAATTTGTGAGATTATTATAGCCCAATAATGTACACACCAGTTTTAATAGAGGCTACACCGTATGTTCTTTTTTTGCATGTGCTACACTTTCTCGAGCACAAAATCTTACGATATGCACTAAAGTGTTCATGATTGGCTAATAAACAGTGGTGAGATGGTTATTTATGCCTTTCTCAATAAGTTCAAGTCCAACAATTAAAGACATAAGACTTCAAGATCAAGATCATGTGATCAACAAATATAGCATTTTCCCACACAACATGCACACCAAGACTTTAGCTAGTAAAGTGCAATAGAAATAAGTGCATCAAAGCTAAACAAGGTACATTCATATGACATGTAAAATTTGATTGACCAACCTTGTCTTCAAATTCAAGAAAAAATAGCAAAAACACAATTTGCAAAAATTTTTTATTTTTTTTATTTTTGTATTTTTTTTATTTATCAAAAAAATCCTAGAATGAAATGCATGAATGTAATGCAATGCAAATCCTAGAAACAGAGGTCACAAAAGATTGAGCAATGAAGCACAAGGACCATGTCAGACAGACTCAATTAGATTGAGCCTTTTGCATCCAAGACTTCTTAGATGCAACTTTTGCATTGGAGTTATGATTCACATTAGAATTCTGAGCAACTCCAGGATTGGAATAAAGGTTTAACGCCTTTACCAATCCACCAATAAGTACCATAGGATCATGTGCTTGAGGCACAGGTACTTTAGTTTTATTTGCTCGCTTCGCAGCTTGCAACTTAAAACAATTTGGACGAATGTGTCCAGGTTTTCCACAAAAATGACAAACCCATGCAGGCTTATCATACAATTTGCCCTTAGTAGAAGTAGAAGCTCTAGAATGAGAAGCTTGAAGATCAACCCTAATCTTTCTAGGTGGAGTAACATCTATAGGCTTGACAGGTTCACTCACCAAGGGTTTGACAATCTCACTCTTAGAAGGTTCAGAAGAAGGAACAAATTTAGTGGAAGAAGGTTCAAGCACAGAAATACTTTCCTCATAACCTAAACCAGTTTTATCAGACGGAGACTTTTGAATACTTAGCATGTGATCAAGTTTGGAGCTTGCAGACCTATTAGTTTGTTCTCTAGCAACAGATAAATCAAGTTTCAAACATTTAACTTTATCAAGTAAGAGCATGTTCTCAGTTTTCACATTATTCAAAAGCTCATTTGCATCAAACAATTTAACAAGTAAATTTTTCTTTTCAAGTTCCAAAGATGCAATTTTCTTCAAGCCTAACTCAACATTCATGGCATCCTTTGCAGCAACTTTGCAAAGTTTATTGTAGGCTTCCTGTAAATCTGCATCCTCAGAGAGTTCCCCATCAGAAGGGTTCTCTTCAACAGACATGCTTTCATTAACTACAATGGTAGCAGTGAAAGCAATGAAGTTTCCATCCTCATCACTAGCGAATTCATTGTCGGAGACTTCATCATCACTAAGGGTTACAGCCATAGCTTTACCCTTAGACCTCAAGTATGTAGGACATTCAGATTTTAAATGACCATACCCTTGACAACCATAACATTGTTGTCCCAAAGAATTATTAGAAGGCTGTCCCACTTTCTCCTTAGGTTTTTCATTGTTATTGACTTTAATGGGATCATTCTTCCTAAAATTTCTAGGTTCAACAGTGTTCTTGCCTCTTGCCCTTCTGTTATTGTTCCTAAGAAAGTTTCTAAAGTTCTTGGCAAGATAGGCAATCTCTGTAGCAGAGAGTTCATCATCAAATCCACCATCATCAACATCATCAACAGACTTAAGAGCCATTGATTTGGATTTGTTAGTCTTAGGGAGGTCTAACTCATAGGACTGAAGAGATCCTACAAGTTCATCCACAGGGATGGAGTCCACATCCTTGCTCTCAGTGATGGCAGTCACTTTGGGTCTAAAGTCCTCAGTCAAAGATTTAAGAATCTTCCTAACAATTTTAGGTAGATCATAGATTTCACCCAAATTATAAGCAGAATTAACAATATCATTCAATTTAGCATAGAATTCATCAAAGGATTCATCATCATTCATTCTAATGCTTTCAAATCTAGAGGTTAATTACTGCAACTTATTAATTTTAACTGCCTTCGTGCCTTCATGCACAGTCTAGAGGATTTTCCAAGCAGTATGAGCAACCTCAACATTAGAGATTCTCTTAAATTCCTCCATGGAAACAGCATTAAAAATAGCATTCATAGTTTTGCTATTAAAAGCGGCTACCTCCTTTTGAGAAGTTTGCCACTCACTCACAGGAGTAGTGGGCTTCTCCCATCCGTATTCAACGGAATTCCAAACTCTCTCATCTATGGATTTCAGGAAAGCTTTCATCCTTACTTTCCAATAAGCATAGTTGTTTCCATCAAAGTGAGGTGGAACAACAAGAGAGTGTCCGTGTTCCATGACAACAGGGGTCAAGGATCAGCTAAAAGATCAAAGGATCAAAACAAAAGCTACCCGCTCTGATACCACTTGTCAGTTCGTTTAGACCCCTTAAACCCAACAGATTAACCTAGAGAATTAGCCAAGTGATTAACTTAGGTAATTTAATTAAAACTAGGTTAACACAAAATAAACAAAAACAACAAAGCAGCGGAAAATAAATAACACAAAGATATGATGACCCAGGAAACCACACCGGTAAAAACCTGGGGAGGATTTGACCTAGCTATCCTCAAGGTAAACTGAATCCACTATGAAAGAATCGAAGTTTACACAACAAGACTTAGACCACTAACATCTTATTGCTACCCAAGTGTAGGAAACTTACTACCATGACCCCATGATAGCTCCGAGATCCACGGACTCCTTCTTTCCGGAATTCTTCAGCAAATCCACAAGCGCACCTGCTTGTATATCTTTGTGCTCTATTGATTCTGCAACTGTATTGATCTACACAACTCTTGACATAAATCTCAAGTTTGTAAACCCTAAGTGTATGTGAAGGTAAACACCTCTAGATCTCACAAAGAGATTCACAAACACAGCATTCAGAACACTAAAAACGTGGCTAAGGTTTTCCCTTATATACTTAGGGCAAAACATAAAACCCTATACATTAAATGGACTAGGGCTGAGTTGGAATTTTCTGCAGAAAAACGATCTGCTCGATTTTCGATCGATCGAGCCTAATTTTCGATCGATCGAGTTATACAGAAAGTGAACAGTAATTCTGCATAAAAACTCGATTCCAACTTTACATTAAGACCCATACTTTGAGCAAGTCTAACACACGACTAAACATTATTTTGATCATGGTTTGCCAACATACAAATTGAAGTTCTAAATACATTAGATCCTAATCCTTAGAACCTAACATATATATATGTATATGTTAACCACAATTGAAGTTTTACAGCCTTTTTCTTGAATTAGGAATTGAAATTCCATGAATCTTTCAAGAAACCGTATCATGGGTAGCGGGCAATCTAAGAGTTAATAGTGTAAATAACAATTCTAGGAAAATACCCTTTTTTAACAATCTACACATTACTAACTCCTTTAATTCTTTGATTCTAACAAATGAAAGATCATACTTGGAACAATTGGTTGCCTCTTCAATTAACTCCAAGGAAAAATACACCCCTTAGCCTTCTTAGTGATGAAACTCTTCTTATGAAAACTCTAATTTATCTTTTTCTCCACCTTATATTTTAACACATCAGAGATGTGGACTTGGTGGGGTAGTGGGCTGGAGTTTAAAATCCACTTGAGCTTATCTCTTTAGTCTCCAAGAAGTCCATAAAACATCTTCATCTTTTATTTATTTATTTATTATTTTAATTGCCGCATAAAATTATATGCACTAAAACTTTAATTTTCTCACCTATTTGTAGCACCACAAAATTGTCTACTCTCATCTTACTGTGTACACATATATAGTACATCAACTCTATACTAAAATGACAAGGTACGATAATAATCATAAAACAAAATTGGGGTATTGCAGGGTACTAGTGGGGTTTGCATGCATCCATTCAATCTCTGTGTGTGTTCTAGCACAATGAAAATGTAAAAGGCATTGATCTTTGAATTCTTTTCCTAAGGTAAGGAGATTAATTAATTTCTCTTTTGTGAATAAATTCATAACAGTAATGGTGATTTTATATAAAAGTAATATTGCACAAATTACAATGTACTACCTTAGTAGTTGTAAAATTTGTTGCACTTGTTTTTACAATAAATATAATAAACTTTATTTAGATATTTGTGGAATATATTCATGACAATAAATAAGAGATGTCTAACACATGACATTAGAAGGAACACTTCTCTTGTTTCTCAGAAGAAAAAAAAAATGGAACTCCTCTTATGGCTTTTGCCCGGAAGCCCCTTCTGGAGGTGGCGGCGGTGGTTCAGCAACACGTCTATTCCTTGGTTTTGGCCTTAGTTGGTTCTCCAATTGCGGTGGCGGTGGTTCCACTAGTGGCGGTGGCTGCTCAACTAGTGGTGGCGGCTGGTCAACTAGTTGTGGTGGTGGTTCAACTAGTGGGGGTAGCTGCTGGTCTAGTCTTGCCAACTGGAAAAGTTGGCCTCTCCTATGTTCTACAGTGACAAACAATTCTTTCCCATCTCTTGCATTAGTTAGCTTCTCCATCTTTTCACCTGAATATTGCATTCAAGTAATTACCACAACATATATATTCACACAAAAGAAGTAGCAATTGGGTTTAAAAGATTATAAACACAATGTATAACTGGAATTAGAATTTGGCATTGGCATTCACATTTTCCATTTGTTATTTTTGGTTATAAGGCTTTGCAAAGTATCAACTTATGGAGGTGAGACTGATATCAAGAAGAGGGGAAGTTCAATTCTTCGCAAATATTGATAGATCTGGTTAAAAGTGCTTGCTTTATTATATGTACGTTATCGTTGATTAGATGGTTGGGAAACAAATTACATTAGCCGATATCTATTTTGAGGCTTCAGGCTTCAATCTCAATTTGAATTAGTCACATACGAGCAATCTATAATCATACAGGAAAAACAGGAGAACATGTTTGATACTCTCTCTCTCTTGCTGACGCACATACACGCAGAAATAAACAACATAAATGTGAAGCTATAGCCTCGAGATATATATATACATTGTCAAATACTATAAATAAATTAGAGAAAAGGGTGCTACTACTCTTACCTGTCACAAACAAGCTCCATGCAAGAATTAAACTGGTAAGTAGAAGAAAACTGAGGAGGCGTCTCTTGATCACCTCAAACATCATGTTGCCTTATGGAAGAGACGAGTGAATATCACAATTCACAATATATTGGCAGCCATGTTCTTTTTCCTTTACCAGGTCAAAGTTGGCGAAATTGTCTTTTTACAATCCCATTGCATTTATGATTCAAGACTTATGACCTGGAAAAATACCATAATGAAATGGACAGGACTTACCTAGGAAATTTCGAAGGGGATACGTTTACTGCTGGAATTGAAAGGGATAGATAGCTATCTTTACATCAAAAGATAATCGAGTGTGTATCATCACACTTACATGACAAATGTATACATATTTTTCTATATTAAACCGATAAAAAAAAAAACCAATTTTTTTTCTCGATTTTTTAATGTAATTAGAGCTGGTATAAATGTATAATTGTTGATTATGAAAGATGAAAGAATAATGCTTCAAACATATTTTTTAAAGCAGTTTAGTTAACAATTTTCTTTTATTTAAATTTTATATATTTTTCCTGACTACTATTGCCATGTTTGTACTTATCGATAATAATTTGTCATTTCGACAATTATAAAAAAAATTATGAAATATTTTGTATCTATAAACTTAGAAATGTGATGTAAAATTTACTAGTCCATATAAAAACTACTCTTTTACTGATTTATTTCTGAATATCTAACCCTAATTTTTTGGGCTGATTTCAAAATTTTCAGGGAGAAGGATATCTCATGTGGGTGACCAATAGGCAATATATACTCCACATACCGCTAACATAGGCTATACTATATATCATGAAAATACTAAAAATATCACAAACTATACTATATAGCTTTTACAAATTGACATAACAATGGATGTGATTAATAGATTTAAAAAACAACCAAGCTTAGTATTAACACAAACTTGTAACTGAGTGTAGCATTGAAGTGGTTAAATATACATTATTAGAAGGAAAAAACTTCTCTTTAAACTAATTTGGAAAGAAATCTTTCAAACTCTGAATATATTTTTTATTAAATGTGAATTTTGAAAATTTAACATTTGATTTGCATGTTTTTTATGTTCTTAATATGCATGTCAAATTTCATTTAAATTAAATGTGTAAGTTCGTTTAGACCCCTTAAACTCAACAGATTAACCTAGAGAATTAGCCAAGTGATTAACTTAGGTAATTTAAACAGATCTAGGTTAACACAAATATATTAAAAACAATAAAGTAGCGGAAAATAAAGAACACAAAGATCTGATGACCTAGGAAAACCAAACTGGTAAAAAACCTGGGGAGGATTTAACCTAGCTATCCTCAAGGTAAAACTGAATTCACTATGAAAGAATTGAAGTTTACACAATAAGACTTAGACCACTAACATCCTATTGCTACCCAGTGTAGGAAACTTACTACCACGACCCCATGATAGTTTCGAGATCCACGGACTCCTTCTTTCTTTGAATTCTTCAGCAATTCACAAGCGCACCTGCTTGTATATCTTGAAGCTCTTTGATTCTGCAACTGTATGATTTACCAAGCTCTTGACATGAATCTTGAGTTTGGAAACCCTAAGTGTATGTGAAGGTAAACACCTCTAGATCTAACAAATAGATTCACAAACACAACAAAACAGAACTCTAAAAACGTGGCTAGGGTTTTCCCTTATATACTTAGGGCAAAACATAAAACCCTATACATTAAATGGGCTAGGGCTGAGTTGGAAAAATTCTGCATAAAAACGTTCTGCACGATTTTCGATCGATCGAGTCTAATTCTCGATCGATCGAGTGAGGCAGAAAATGCACAGTAATTCTGCATAAAACTCGATTCCAACTTTACATAAAAAGCCATACTTTGAGCAAGTCTAACACACAACTTAAAGAATGTTTTGATCATGGTTTGCCAACATTACAAATTGAAGTTCTAATACATTAGTTCCTAATTTTTAGAACCTAACAAAATGTTATTTACTATTTGATACATAAAATTATTTTTTTATTCATAATTTAAGACCGCAAAAAAACTTAAAATTTAAACATTTAATTGATAATATAGTTATTGTTCTTTAATCTTCATGAAATTTTGCAACCATGAAAGGTAAAATAAGGACATGTAATCCAGTGGTTAGATTTTTAAAATTCATATCCAATAAAAATATATAGGAGGAGTTTGAAAGATTTCTCTTCTAGTTTAAAAAGAGAAACTTTTTCTATATTAGAATTGCTAGGGTAGGATTTGGTTATCTCTATTTGGTTTGTTCACCTTTGTGGCTTTGTGGAGTTTATTTTTAGCACGCCCCATGATGCTTGGCTTAAAGGCCGGACACCCCCACCCACTAGCTAGGGTGGGTAGCCATTGATTTATAGATTTCACAAACATAATAAATAAATGTTTAAATTACTTTTTTGTAATTAAAGACACATCAATTTGTAAAAATCATGTAACAAAATTTATAAAATTGTTAACATCATGATATTAGTATATAAAACATTACATGCTACAATAAGGTACAACACACATATGTACCCCTCTCTCTCTCTCTCTCTCTCTCTCTCTCTCTCTCTATATATATATATATATATATACACGCGCGTAAATTATGTATTTAGTTAATATCCTTTATACTATTGTGTTAATTTGGTCCCTAACTTTTCAGTATCATGTCAATTTAGTCCTTGCCATTATCTTTTGAATGAAAATTATTGGTGTGACAAAAAAAAAAAAAAAGTTTGTTGCCACATCAACGGAAACTTTTTTTTTTTTTTTTTTGCTATTAGCAACGTTAGCAACATCTTTAGTCCTTTTCCATGATTCCCTGTGAAAAAGATGCATGAATATCACAATACATAGGAAGCTATGTTCCTTTGTTTTCCTTCAGTTTCATTCCAACTTCTTTAGTCCATTTCCATTACCGGGTCAAAGTCAACAAATTTGTCATTTACAATCCGACTACATTTATAGGTAATGACTATGCCTTAGAAAAATCCTACAATGGAATCTATAGGAGTTACTACTTCAATTTGAAAAGGGATATCACCATCGCGCACCTTTAATGCGATGGTCACTCCATAAATATAAATGTTTATGGAGTGAGGAAGATAAAGGTTAGGGTTCAAGTCTCCAGAAAGGAGTTTTACACACATATACACTTAGATTATGCTAAAGTAGAAATTCTATCTTGTAAAAAAAAAAAAAAAAAAAAAATTTGAAAAGGGATATCTTTTGTGTTCAAACCGGAAGAGGGATACTTTTTTTGAGAATTAATTAAGGAAGTTACGTATATATACTTTTCTATATGCAACAGATAAATATATACCTTCTTTCTAGAAGTCCTATGCTTTAATTTAGTGATGTTTGATTTTAATAACAGATATTTTGCAGAATTTTTCATTCATAATCAATGTTCTAACGTGGACTAGCGGAAGCGAATTCACACTGTAATAAGCTCCTTTCAACTGTTCAAGTCAAGGTCAAGCATGCTCATTCTGACTTGTCGTGCATGCGAAGTATTCTACTTGTACAACAAATCTTGTAACCACGGTTTGATGTATTGTCTGTCTAAAATTGTTCTCTTAAAAATACCTCACATTGGGTTTATTATAATTAAATATTTAGTATGGTGAAAATGGACGACCAAGAGTAATTCATTAGGTTGAACCACTTAATCATCTCTCTTTCTCTCTCTTATTCTAACATGGTATCAAAGTTACGACTCTAATATTTAAGTGTGTTCTAAGAGAATTCTTTGTCTTACTCGGCATTCCACCACTATCTTCATCTTCCTCGACCTAACACTACTGTTATTAAAACTCTCTTATTGCCCCCAAGAAGTTTATGTTGTGGCCCAGCCATCACCAAAAAGCCACACAACCGTAAGATCAACACCTTCCTTAAATTTTTTTTATAAAAAGAAAAAAAGAAAAAAACTGTTTAATCAAATATATAAATATGAATTCATTAAATTATTTTTTAATGTTACAAATGCAAAGCTATGTTGTTATAAGAAACTTAACAAAGTTTTTTTAACGGTAACGGAGAGAAAGATTAAATGAACTCATTGTGAAAATTAATAAACTAAAATGAAAATTTTTAAACCTAATGGACAAAAATGATAATTCATTAAAGTTTTATGATGTAAATTATATTTTTGCCAAATTAATTTGAGGTATCTCATTCAGTTATTGTTGCACAAGAGATTTCGTATTTATGTCTAAGTTAAAGGAAGAATGGAACCACATTTATATTTACGCTTGTCAGAAAGGGAAATTGTTGTTTTATAGTTCTTGTTGCGTATACACAATGTCCACACTTCACACCAAGTGTCTCATTTTATTTATTTATTTATTTTTATAATGAATTTCACATTTAACTCATCACAATATATGCTGTGCACAGACCATTTACAAAGTGAGTGTGAGAAAATGAAACGTAGTGTTAACACTGAAATGACATTCTCCAATGCATATTGACTTGGGGGGCAGCGGGAAGATGTAACATTTTGCAATTTATAAACGTAGATGTGACTTGTGTGAGTAATAAATCCAAATCCTAAGTCAAAAAAAAAAAAAAAAAAATGAGAATAATGTGTTTGAATACCGCGTATTTTGTTGAAACTGAAAAATTATTACTGAAAGTACTGTAGATAAAAGTAAAAGTTAATTGAAATAGCATAGTGGCTTGGGGGGCAGCGGGAAGATGTAACAATTTGCAATTTATAAATGTTGATGTGACTTGTGTGAGTAATAAATCCAAAATCCTAAATCAAGGAAAAAAAAAAAAGAAAAAAAATGAGAATGTACAGGGTGTGTTTGGATATCGATTATTTTGTTAAAACTGAAAAATTATTGTTGAAAGTACTGTAAATAAAAGTAAAAGTTAATTGAAATAGCATAGTGAGGCATATAAATAATGTCAAAAAATACAATAAAATCTATAAATAATAGTAAAAATAAACTAAACAGTGAAATAATTTTAAGTTTTCATTCTTCTCCGAACACACGTTGAGTTGATATTAAAGCTTTGAGTCCCACATGGAGTACTAGTCTAGAGTCCAGACGTGTCAATTGGTTGCCGTTCGTTTGAACGCGTTGTCTTAGCCTTCGTTTGGATAGCACGTTGGCGTTGGCGTTAGCGTTCCGCGTCTTCCTCTTTTTTTTTTTTTTTTTTTTTTTTTTTTTTTTTTTTCCACCCCCTGAAGCGCGTTTTAGCCCCAAATTGGTACTGTGCGGGTACTGTACGGCTACTGTTCATGAACAGTAGTCGCAACTTTTGGCTTTTTCATCTCTTTTTTACTATTCACAAACCCGCAAATACCACTTTTCAGCCACTTTTTCATTAAAAATGGGTCCCACTACACTATTTACACATTTAAAAATTATTCTGCTACACTATTTTTCAGTTTTCAGTTTCAACAGTATCCAAACGGACCTTTAGTCTTTACCAGTTTAGTACAGCTCATATGAAAAACTTGGTCAAACCCTCCTCAGTCCTCAATCAGCGCTGTATTTCTTTTACTTTTCTCGGGTCAAGGTTGGAATAGTTTAACTTTACAATGTTGATACATTAATTTCTCGGTAATGAACCAATACCTGCAACTACCAGTTATAGCTTATGGGGCGTGGTATGTTATTGGAAAGCAACCTTAATCAGTTCTCACTTCTCGATGTTTATTGGAATCCATATGCTTCTTTCTTTTGTCACTTGAAGTAGAGAAATCAAGTGTGATATACATGTGCTTTCCTCCAATTAGAAACTGGCTAGCTAGTTGAACAAAACTAATGTTTGGTTAATCAAGTGTGATATACATGTGCTTTCCTCTCACTTCATTCTCTCCCTTGTAGATGTCTATAGGGATACGGCGACCCGTGATAAGCTCATGTTTCCTTTGGCTATCACGCGAATTCTCTGCCATTTTTCTGTCTCCTATCCAGAGTTTACACACTTCTCTCCTATGTGTTCCATAGATGCTGCAAACGTTAGACAGAGTGAGGCCTAGCTTCGATCGAAGCCGCCACAGGCTGAGATGGCGACTCCTTCGGCTTCTTCCACTCCTTCTTCATCCTCTCCTTCTTCATTGGCGAGTGGTATGACTCTTAAGGCGATCATGGTGCAACTTCAGCACATGGATGCTCGCCTTGACACACTCAGTGATGAGTTATGTCAGTTGAATACCTGCGTCGGCCGTATTGCTTAACGGCAGGCTCGCCTTGGTGGCTTCATAGAGTCTCCTTCTCCAGAGGCATCTGAGGATGGGGATGATGATGGTGACTTCGATGACGATGATGATGATAAGGATGAGGATGCTAGCTCTTTTGGTGACGACACGATAACTGCTTGAGTTACTTACCCTTTGTCATTCATGACAAAAATGGGGAGTAGTTTTGGGATGACAGTAGTCATGTATTTAAGGGAAGAGTTAGAATAGGACATTTTTATGATAGGGGGAGTGTTTATATTTTGAGGGATGTAGTGAGGTTATTATGTATTTTCTTTTCTTTCTTTTACTTTTACCTTATGTATACCGGTACCATTTGACATACATTGTACTTATCTTTTGTTAGGATTTATGTGATTTAATATTAGGAACATATGTCAATATAGAATTGACTAATCTTTTGACAAAACACACTTATAATTAGATAGATCTAGGATGTGTTTAATGCTTCATGGAACAAGGTTTCAAATTCAAGTGTTAAAGCCATGTTAGTCTGTCCAAGAAATAAGTGAAGATGTGCTGGATTTTAAATCTCGACAGCTAGCTCGATAGCTAGTTTCTATCAAGGTTTAAAAGGCTGTTGAAGCCCGATGCTCAATAGCTAGCTCGACAGATAAGCTATATATTGAGGTTTATGAAATTCAGTTTTCAAAGTTGATTCAATCCAATCCGTGATAGATATTTGGGTTTTCTTTTCTCACAACCCTAAACATATATAAGGATTGTTTTAAGGGCCGTCATAGATGATGCAACTCAATGCAAAAGTTTTTCACAAGCATATTGTGAACTGAAGACATATGTTCTAGTTCATCTTCCTATTCAAGAAACTGCTGTGTTTGTACACCGTAGGGTTTTGTAACCAAAGAGCTTCGTGATCTTCATCGTGTGATGAATTGAAGAACTTTGCAGCCAACATCTTTCTCAAGTTGATGAGTAAGCCACATACTAGGATCCACGCATTGAATTGGTTAGTTATGTACTAAGAGCTGTGCATTAAAATGAGAGATTGTCATTACAAAACAAGTCCAATCGGGTATTGGGGTAAGGTTTCAACTGTAGGTTAGTATAAGGTACTGAGATTCCTTTACTTGTAACCACTTGTTGTGATAATAGTGAATTCTCGGGAGTAGTGACCTTAAAATCATCCGATGGAGTTTTTGCCGTGTAGATTTTCCCCATTCATATACAAATTACCATGTCAATTTAATTTTCACTGCATTTAGTTATTTGGTAATTTGTTTGTGCTACCACGTGTATTGCATGCAAATTGAATTAATTAATTAACTTAGCTAATTAATTTGTTAATTCATCACAAGAGGTCAATATATTCTTGGCCTATCAAGTGGTATCAGAGTGGACATACTTTGATTAGGTTTTAATCTTTGCTATGTGATCCATCGACCCCTGTTTGTCATGGATAGAGGACAATCTCTTATTATACCTCCTTTATTTGATGGCACTAACTATGCATACTAGAAAGTACGTACAAGAGCTTTCTTGCGGTCATTAAATGAAAACATGTGGCAAGCTATGGAGATAGGCTGGACCAAGCCCAAAGAAGCGCTGGCAGATTGGGATGATGCTAAGATCAAGGTGGTAAATTTCAATAACAGGGCATTGAATGCGTTATTTAGTGCGGTCATGAATGAGGAGTTCAAAAAGATATCCTTTACTGAAACTATGAAGGAAGTGTCGGGGGCGGAAAAGTTTTCCTTCCGAAAAATGAGATTTATGATAGGTCGGGGGCTTAAACCGAAACTCGACGATGGGCTTTATGCATGGCCTAAAGGCTATCGACGAAGATCCAAAGAATTCATTGTATTTTTATGCCTTGGGCCTAGATTAGGACTGACAAGAATGGCCTATAAACAATCCCTACAGCAAACACATCAGCATCATAAAAAAGTATATTGCAAGAAATGGTCCAACAGTATAACATTTTTGCAGAAAACAGCCCCGCGGGAAAATGTTTTTGTAGAAAATAGTCCAGCGGTAAAATGTGATAGAACAGAATAATCTTCCAGTTGTCAAATATTTCACAAACTAAAGAAAATATCTACATTTCAAACTCATCATCCGTTAGCTCTGGAGAAGATTCTTCTAATACAATAATATAAAGGAAAAATTCAATAGTAACAGTTACATCATAGCCATCAATAATAAATGAATAAGTAAATATCATAGGTTCCATTATGACAAATAATGAGGAAGACTTGGTGTGAGATGGAGGGAGAGAGAGAGATTCTAGCTAGCGCAGTAAAATCATTATGGTGCCAAGGCATGCTCTTGGATATAATATAAGTAGTGAGTAGTGAGAGATATTTCCAGTAGTATGAGTAGTGTAAGATAGTGTTCAGTGAGGTTGCTGGGACTTTCTGCTGGGGTAAATAAGTATTTATGAGTAGAGTTATAAGGAGTGTTTTAAGCTAAGAGCTAGTGGAACTTAGTTTCTTAGCTTGAAACTAAGAACTCAGTGACTTTTTCAAAACGTAGAGAAGGCTTAAACAGAAAGGTTAAGAGGGAGTTCTTTCTTGGTGTGTATCTTAGTGTACCTTCTTGTGTTTGTGAAGCATTAATGGAGAATTCCATTTATAGTTGGATTTTAGGGGGTGATCAGCAAATAATCTTTGCTAAATCTTTCTCAATCTTTGGAAAATCCTTAGAGAATCGTTCCTGGGATTTTAGCTAATAGTGGTAAGAAGATTCTTGCTGTTTTGGGTAAAATCAGTTGGGATTCTACCTTAGCATTGAATGCTGATTAGCCTTGGCTGATGGGATTAGAGCATGTATTAGGCTAATGATCTTAGTTATGCTGCTGCTGCTAGAATCAGAGCTCCCTAGGGCAGGTTGCATCACCATAAGCCAGGTGTCAACCTTGGAGCCCTTGTTGGGAACTCTCCTGGGATCCCCTTAGTGTCCTCCAAACCACATTTTCCTAAGTTTCCCCATTTGGAGTTCATGTGCTTGGTCCATGAACCAGAGAGTATACGTTTTTGGTATGAAAATGAATTGATTCCAAGTTGTTTCAAGAGCTTTAATGGTCTGATCATGGCTGCTTGATGGTTTTTGACCAGATGGTTTGGAGAAGAAAGAAGGGACAGCTGGCTGAAACTTCCCAGCTTTCTGTCACATCAGTTTCAGCTTTATGTCACATGGGAAATGATGGGATTTCAGCTTGTGGAGGAAGGGTTTAACCCCTGATGGACACGTATCCTTCTAATTTGATTGGACAAGTTGGAACTTGGTGGTAGTGGGCTCCAGCTGTTTAAGTTGTATTGAAATTTGGCTGATTAGCTCACATGAGCTTCAGCTGCTAGAATTTGTGCACGTGTTAGGCTGGCTTAGCTGGGCTTTGTAGTTGAGCTTCTTTGAGCATGGTTAACCCTAAAAAATGAAGAGTTTTTCCATGGGTAATATACATGGGCTTTCATAAATTTTGTAAGAAAAGTATTTCTTGAGGAATGAGTAATTATATTTCCCATGAGTAAGGGATTTCATATATGTGTAATAGGTGCTAAAATAATACTTGATTTTGTAAATATGTTCCAAAATAGCATTTGAGTTTTATGGAATAGTTGCCAAATTAATATTTGAGCTTTGCAAAATAAGTGTCAAATATTAATGTTTGGGCTTTGCAAAATCAGTGTCAAATATTAATGTTTGGGCTTTGTAAAATAAGTGTCAAATTATTATTTGGGCTTTATTAAAATAGTGTCAAATTATTATTTGGACTTTATAAAATAAGTGTCAAATTATTATTTGGGTTTTATTAAAGTAGTGTCAAATTAGTATTTGGCCTTTGTAAAAATAGTGCCAAAGTAGTATTTGAGCTTTGTAAAATAAGTGCCAAATTATTATTTGGGCTTTATTAAAGTAGTGCCAAATTAGTATTTGGGCTTTGTTAAAATAAGTACCAAATTATTATTTGGGCTTTATTAAAGTAGTGTCAAATTAGTATTTGAGCTTTATTAAAATAGTGTCAAATTAGTATTTGGGCTTTGTAAAAATAGTGTCAAAGTAGTATTTGGGCTTTGTAAAAATAGTGCCAAATTAGTATTTGGGCTTTATAGAAATATTGCCGTGTAGCAATGGACTTTGTAATGGTGCCGTGTATCAACGGGCTTTTAAGAGGTGCTGTGTAGCAATGGGATTTAGAGGTGCCGTGTAACAACGAGCTTTGTAAAGGTGTCATGTAACAACGGGCTTTTAAGAGGTGCCGTGTAGCAACGGGCTTTTAAGTAATGCCATGTAGCAACGGACTTTAGAGGTGTCATGTAACAACGGGCTTTAGGGATGCCGTGTAGCAACGGGCTCTTAAGTGATGCCGTGTAGCAAGGGCTTTAGAGGATATTGTTGGGCTTTTTGAGTCTTGCCCACAAGTTAAGTGGTTTTGGGCTTTTGTTGTGAAGATAGTGTAATTTTGGGGCTTAATATTGGTAGTAATATGATGGGCATTTTGTGAAAGCCTAAATGTTCAAATAGCGTATAAAACACTATGAATGCTCAGACTCCCAAACACCAAATTATCAATTCAAGTTTAATATCAAACAAATTATGTGCGAAAAATGAACATAAGCTTATAACAGAATTGATAAACAATTTAAACCAAATAAAATCACATCCATAGCAGAAATTAAATGGCAAAGATTGAGGGAAGAGAGATGCAAATACAAGGACAACACAAAGATATGTTATCGAAGAGGAAACCGAAATCCTCAGCGTAAAACCTCTCCGTTGCCCTCCAAGCGGTCAATAATCCACTAAAGAATGTAGTTGGGATATATGAATAGCAGAAGACCCTCCAAGCCTAATCTATCCAGTGTATCTAAACCCTCCAAGCTCCTACTCCAACGAGGTTATGCCGAACCTATTTCTTCTTTAGCTTATCGGATTCCACTATAGCCCATAGCATCCACCAATATGAAATTGGTCCCTTCCTAACTGCTTCCCAAAGCACCAAAAAGCCTTCTCACAGATATGGGTATGGTGAGAAAAGAATTTGGCTAAAGAACCTCTCAAGGATCTAATAATGGAGAGAGTGAGAGTAGAGGAATTTGAAGAGTCACTATGTAAAGATTGTGGATGAGTCAATCTTGTTTTCTCTAGGGTTTCTCTATTAAAATTCTCTCTGGAAGCTCTCAACATTTCGTGGGTATAAGGGGTATTTATATTGGAGTGAGAATGGAATGCGAAGAGTCAGTTTTTTCAAAACAGAGCTGGCTGGCGGCTTGGCCTCGCGACTTAACTAAGTCGCGAGTTTAAGCTGCGAACTAACTAAATGGCCAGGCTGGACTTTTTGTTATGTAGTGCAACAGCTGGTAGATGGTTCAGCTTCTCTGCATACTTCACTCGTGTGCATCTTTTGGCGGCTTACCAGTCGTGAGCTACCCGCGAGATCCAGTCGCGAGTCCCTACTTCACTGTACAGTCTTGAGCATTTCTTTACACTCTCTTACACACTACCCTTACATGATTCCCACTTAAATACAGAGTTTCTAAGTATTGAATTACAAGCAAATTGGCAAGGAATAAAGCTAACAAAATGGTTGATAAATTTCAACTTTACAAAGCCCAAGTTGGATAATACGTGGGTAATATGTGTGAGAGTTCCCAAGGTAATTTATGGGGATTATATAGGGATATTTGTGAAGGCCCAATTACGTGGAGAATACTTGGGTAATATATATATATATATATATATATATATATGAAAAATATTTATGTGGGTTTAAAATAATGTGTGGGCTCATGTGGGTATTTTGTGAGTGGACTAATGAAATTAGGGATCGAAAATTTGTATCTCAACAGGAAGCATGGGCCATCCTCTAGACAACCTATGAAGGAACCAAGGCTGTCAAGGATTCAAAGCTTCAGAGGCTTACCACGAGCTTTGAAGATATTAAGATGGAGGAGGATGATTCATTTAATGAGTTCTATGCCAAGCTTAAAGACATAGTGAACTTAGCCTTTAATATTGGGAAAACCATTTTTAAATCCAAAAATTGTTAGAAAGGTGCTTAGATCTTTACCTAAGAGATTTCATGCCAAGATCACCACGATTGAGGAATCAAAAGATATTGATAAAATTCCTTTGATAGAGCTAGTTGGCAATCTGCAGACCCATGAGTTGGGTTTGACAAGGATAGGAAAATCTAGTAAGGGAAAGAGCATGGCATTGAAGGTCAAAAGCAGTGACACTAATGAGTCTTCAGACGATGAGGATTCTAAGATGAAATCCTATATCACTCGGCTATTCAAAAATTTTCTGAAGAATGTCAGTGCTAAAGGATTTGACAAAGACCGCAAGCAGTCCAGCTCATCTCAGTTTAAGAACCAGTACAAAGGAAAGAAGGATCCCAGGGATGACAATCAGCACACTGTTCCTTCATGACCAAAATTCTTTGGATGTCAAGGCTTCGGACATTTGAAACAAGAGTGCCCTACATATCTCAAGAACATTGGGAAGAGCCAGGCACTGGCTGTTACTTTGAGTGACACCAAGCCTGAAGATGACTCCGATAATGAGGATGATGGAATCCTAAATGCCTTCATTACCACTGTAAATCCTACTGAAGGGATTGTTGAAGATGTGGATGAAGAAGAAGACTTGGTGGAGTCTAAATTTAAGAAGGTGGATGAACAAGATGTCATCCACACAGCCTATGCAAAATTATACAAGGTCTCTGAAAAACATGAGAAGTTATATAAGTTGGCCACCAAGAAGCTCAGTGATGTAGAGCTTGAACGGAAAGAAATTTTCACGAAGTTTGATGAAGCCAATCAGACCATTGGAGCACTGAGATTTAAGAACGATTTCTAGGCCGAGAGAACCAAAAAGCTTGAAATGAAACTATTTCAAGTCAGAGCTCAGTTGGAGAGAACTTCAAGTGCAAAGCTTGATGAGATGCTCAATCTTCAGAAATCTGCTTTCGATCGAACCGGTCTAGGGTATGATTTCTCCTCTTCTAGTATTGCTACTTCTAGTACTATTGTCTTTGTTCCTTCTACTAATAATGTTGAAATTGAGAAAAATGATGTTAAAAGTGAATTAGCTAGTGAGAACATAGACAAGAGTAAATCTATCTAAGGAGCACCCCCTAAGCTTGATAAGAAAGAGATACAAAAAAAAAAAAAAAAAAAAAAAAAAACCCTAGGGCTAAGAAGGGAAATACTTAAAAGCCTAAACAGAAGAAGCAACATCTCTGTTATCACTATGGAGCAGCTGGACATACTCGACCTAATTGCTACAACCACTTAACAGAGCAAAAATATGATCTCATCGGAAAACCAGAATCAGTTTCCATCCTCCTTTGCTCCTCTTGGAGATCTTCTTAAAGCCCTCATGTTCCTTTCGAACTTGAATAGTTTCAATTCTTCCCCTTCACCACCAGATCAAGGGTTTGCTAAACGGAAAGGTTCTTCCAAGGTGTGGAAGGAAAAAGGCTCCAAGTGATTTAGTCACTTTTTTTTTTCTCTCTCTCTCTCTCCTTCTTGTTTTTGTTTGTGCATTACTTGTGTGTTTTACTTTCTTGTTTTGAGTCAGTCTAGTTTTATGCATTGCTTTGTTTAACATGTTTTTGTTTGTTTATTTTTCAGTTTTGTTTTATTTTTCTTTTCATAAAAAAAATAAAAATTTTGAAAAATCATAAAAATACAAAAACTGTATGTAAACGTGCACATTGGTACTTGGATACCTTGGATGGCTATTGAAACAAAGTTTTCTAAACTTTGTATCTCTTGTAGCTTAGATGAGAAACTCTATGCACAACTAAGCAAGTGAGCTTTGGGGCTCGTGTTGGTGATGAGTAATATTAAGTAATCTTTTGTACTTAATACTTGTATCACTCTTTTTGACGAGAAGGACTAGAAAATCCTAAGAAAAAGGTATAAATAACCATCTCACCACTGTTACCCACCAATCATGAAATAACATTTGTATGCTTCGGCATAGCAAAAGTAGAATGTCAAATGCTTAACATCATTGGGTATTTCTTTTTTATCTCTTATATTCCCATTCATGGTTTGCGTAAAAGAAAAATATGGAAAGAAAAATAAAAAGCAAAAAGAATCAAAATACTTTATATATGATTGTAAGCGTGTATTCTAAGAGATGTGGGAGTTATAGGATGTTCCTTGAAGGTGATAGTCCCCATCAAACAGTTATGATTGTGTGTGAGTTAAAATAATTTTCTCATATATCAAATCGTCATAACATGTAGACACTTATGCAATCTTGCGATGTTTTCACACACAACATGCAATATTCTTTGCTACTTTTGATACATGTGCAGGTACAACGTGATTTTGCCATTACAAGGAATACATGTGTTAATGTGTGCTCACTAAATTGTCTGAATTTGTTTTTCAAATATAAAATTGGTTAGACTTGTTTAGTGTGTGTTTTTTGGATCTATGTGCTTGACATTTTTCTTGCCAAGAGATGATTTTGAGAGCTTAAAATGTTGTTTGGATCTTTGGTTGTGTAGCAAGCTTGATTGTATTCATGTCTATGTTTTTCTCTTCTTTGAAAAACTATTTTTAAGCAATCTCGACAGCTTCTGGACTCCCCTCGACAGCTAGGCTATCTATCGAGCCCTTTCAGCTTCTTTTTATCGCATTCTCGATAGCTTCTCGATAGCTACTCAATCCATCGAGGAACTTTCTGGATGCTCGATAGATGCTCGATAGCTTCTCGATCCATTGAGCCCCTTTTGCTGTAGACACCTCTTGACAGATCCTCAATAGCCTTTCGACGGCTGATTCATGCATTTTAAATCTCGACACCTCTCAATCTGTCGAGCTTTATGGTTTTCTATATATAGGGTCTGCATGAAAATTCTCTCATTTTCTCCGATCTCTTTCGATAGATTCTCTCTTCTCTCTCTCCCACACTCCTCAAACTCAAACCCTTCACATTCCTTACTTGATCTTCGACCTAAATCAAGTGTTCTTCATCTGGTATGATCTTATTTCTCTCTTGTATCATGCATTTCATTCTCTTTGACCTTAGATTTGGATTTTTGGAAAGTTTTTGGGGTTTTTTTTCCAAATTGATGAGGATTCTGCAAAATTTTTGGGTTGGTTTTGGCTTAAATGAGTTTTAAAATATCATGCATTGCATTACATTTTCATTATAACAATGTATCAAGCATTTGAGATGTGTGTTTACTTTATTGCAATGATGTGTGCTAGTAGGTTTGGATTGGGCTTAGCCCATGATATTTTTAAGTTTGCATGAACTTTCTTGAGTTTAAATGCATGGCTCAGCCCAATCATGTGACATGACTCTTTTGCTAAAATAATTAATGCAGGGGTGTGCATTTAAACCATCAACTTTGTTGAGTTTATAGGACTAGGTTGGCAAACAATGATAAGATGTAATCAATTTATAGAAATCTTAGTGAGTCTTGAAGATTAGTTGGTGGTAGAAGCTGAAGTTATAGCTCCTACCACAGATTTCTTGTTGTGATAAAAACCTTTAAAATGTTCTTAAAGTTGGCTAGAGGTTCCGCTCTTGTGATCACGGGTGCATTATCCATGGAAGTAGTCCATATAGTTGAAGATTTAGAGATATTCTAGTTCAGTAAAGGGCTTTTGCTATAAGTTTTCTATAGCTCGTAGAGTCTAGGAAAATGTTTTTCCTCTAAATGTAAAACTTCTGTCACTATAGTGGTTTTGCTTCATTGGGGAAGGTTTCCCCATAGTGATTTTTTTTCCTTTGGAATAGTTTCTCCATTGGTTTTCCCTACAACACTATATCACCCTCTCCATTATGTTTGATTTCGTGTGATTGACGACACCATACATTATATGTCTTTCCATGATTTATTCCTTTTCTCCCTCTACTTGGATCAAGCCGCATTGGTTTTTGGTGGACTTAGGAAGAATTTTGCTGGGGCAGGTCATTTAAATTAAGCATATAATACAAACTTCAATTTATTATCTATGTTTTCTTTTTCGTTTTTTTTTTTTTTTTTGGGTATCTTTTGATGTTTGATAAATTGTGCTGAAAAGCTTTAAAAAACCATGCTAATATTGAGTTCTAGAATGTGGACCCAAATCAGTACCAAGATGATTAGAACACGTTGAGAAATTTTCTCAAAAAAAAGAGAACACGTTGAGAAATAGCTTGGCGAACTTATCTCACTGCCGATCTCTAGCATATTATATATCAGCCACACTTGGATAACCAGGGCGGTGCTTTTGTCAAGGCAAGAACTTTTATGTAGGGCCATAAATGAGCGATCCAAGATTATAATTATTAAAAATTTAGGATTGTTTATTTAAATTTATCTTGAACATCAATTGAGCATGCTTATCAAACAAGCTTAAGCTTGTTTATAAACTACTTGATTAACTTTTTTTTTTTTACTTCCAAATACAATAAACATCATTGCTAATTTTTTTTTATTCCTTCAAAAATCTATACTAATAATACTAATTGTAGGGGTCAAAGGCCCAATTTCAGATGATGGGCTGTGGGCCTTTCCGAGGAGACCTGTCTATCCGAGGACAGTAAATCATGAGGAAGGTACATAGTTTAACTCTTCGCTGAAGTATAACTTGTATGAAGACGGAAAGGAGTGGTCCGAGGAGCACTACCTGTTCGGATGATCAAAGGGACGATCAAGATGAATGCCCTAACATCGATCCTAATGTTTCCGGAGATTCCCCTGATATATATATATATATATATATATATATATATATATATATAGGCAAAGAGGACAGGTGGCAGCAATAAGATATTATGTAAAAGGCTGCTACCACCGCATTTATTATCCTGCAGCTAACCATATGGCCGCATTAATGGGAAAAGATGTCTGAACAGTGATCCTCACCCTTTACAGTTGCCATATAAAGACTTTGAGGGAAGGTTGATGGGACAAGTATGAAGAGAAAATCACCTAACCGGCACGTGAGGGAAACTGGCCTATAAATAGAGAGGAAAACAGAGGAAGAAGGTATTGAAGAATCTGGAGAAAAAGAGAAGAAGAAATCAACAAAGAGAAAAAGAGAGAGAGAGAGGGAGATAGGCACTCAGATAATTGTAAAAATATTACTCCTCGGACCAAGCCGAGAAGAAATCTATATAACTTCAGTACTTCGTTTTTGTTAATTTGCTTATAACTACACTTGGGTCATCAACAATCTTGCTTTCAACTCAGTTTACTTAGCCCACTCTTTATAAATTCATTGCAAGGATATTGTTCACGTTTTGGGCCTAAGTCCATCTCATTTGTAGGCCCATCCTGCAAAATTGTGTCCTTACAATTGGCACTGTCTATGGGAAGTTAACTGTTGCGTTGGTGAGTTGAGGTTTGAACTATGGTTAGATCAAGTCTTAACAGGGCGAAGTCAGATAGTTCACAACATCTTGATCATTTTTCACATCTCGAGCGAGAGAGGGACCGTGAAGGGAGCGTGCACTCCAACCATATCGGGAGGAGTCAACGTCGAGGGAAGGAAAATATGTCCCATCAAGATACCACCAGGAAGATGCAACATAAGATTGATCATTTGAAGGAGAAGCTGCGCTGTACGAGAAGGAGGCGTAGTCCATCCAGCAATCCGTCCATCACTGATAATTCTTCTGGTGATGACGAAGATGATGATTATAGACGCCGGTCACGAACGCCCCCTAGTGAATCTTTCTCCCATGAGGAAGAGCATCACCATGACCATAGGGGCAGAAACACGTCCTCAAAGGGTGTGGGTAACGATGCAATGAATAGGGCACTCAACCAGATTTTCAAGTCGCCCTTCACACGCAAAATTGAAGGAGGAAGACTTCCTCGGCATTTTACTCAGCCAACTTTCACTGCGTACAATGGGCGGATTGATCCTGTGGAGCACGTGAGTCATTTCAATCAGAGGATGGCTATCCACTCTTGGAATAAGACTCTTATGTGCAAGGTGTTCCCCTCCAGTTTGGAGCTTGTGGCCATGGGATGGTTTGATGGCCTCGCGGCCAATTCTATTGTATCCTTCCGGGAGCTCACTAAGGCCTTTTGCTCTCGGTTTGTTACGAACACTAGGGTCCCTCGGCCATTAGATTCTTTGCTGTCCATGTCTATGCGAGAGGGGGAGATGTTAAAAACATACTCAGATAAGTACTGGAAGATGTTTAATGAGATTGAAAGGAGTTTTGATGATGTGACTGTGAGAACCTTCAAGGTCGGCTTACCAGCCGAGCATGATCTGAGGGAATTGCTGACTAAGAAGCCAATAAGGAGCGTGCATCAGCTAATGGACCGTATCGATGAGTACAAGCGAGTCGAAGAGGATCAGCTGCTTGGGAAAGGAAAAGCCAAGGTTATCCCTCAAGAGAGGAGGGATTTCAAGTTGGACTGGTATAGCAACAGCAAGCCGCGGAGGGACTATAGTGTGCATTCCGGGTCTGTCGCATTGCAGGCAGTCCATGCCGTGTTTCGAGAACCAATCCACCAGATTCTGGAGAAAATTCAGAACGAGCCATATTTCAGGTGGCTAAACAAGATGGGGGGAGATCTCACGAAGCACAATCAGAGCCTTCACTGCCAATACCATCAGGAACGGGGGCACACTACAGAGGATTGCAGGACGTTAAAGAGCCATTTAGAGCAACTAGTGAGAGAAGGAAAGCTACAGCAGTTTGTACATCGACCCAATGGTCAAGGAGACCTCGGCAGGCCAAGGGCTTCGGGGACCGCCTCTTCAAGGGCCCCGTTGGGCACGATTAACGTTATCTTTACAACACCAGGAAGGACTGGATCCTGCCCTTCCAGAGTGATGTCCGTTTTTAGGGCAGCCTCCGAAGACACAAACCGGGAGTCAAAACGAGCCAGAATAGAGGTCCGGCCAGCCTTGAGCTTCTCGGACGAAGATAAGCAGGGGACTATACAGCCCCATGATGACGCTCTGGTCGTCACCTTTAGAATATGGGGGTACGACGTGAAGAGCGTGATTGTTGATCAAGGGAGTGGGGCTGAGATCATGTATCCGGACCTATACAAAGGACTGGGTTTATGACCTGAAGACCTAACAGCGTATGATTCGCCTTTAGTCAACTTTGATGGGAAAATAGTCGTCCCTAAGGGTCAGATCAGGCTGCCCGTACAAGCAGGGTCTGAGGTAGTCGAGGTGGACTTCATCGTGGTAGATGCATACTCTCCCTACACGGCCATCGTGGCCAGACTCTAGCTTCACGCCCTGGGGGCTGTTTTGTCAACCTTACACCTAAAGGTTAAATTTTCGTCTGGAGGATGAGTTGAGGAAATTGTAGGAAGCCAGTTTATGGCAAGGCAATTCCTTATAGCCGCCATTATGCATTGGCCTACTTCCGAGCCTATAACCTCCATGGGTAGAGATTTGTAGTAGTCAAGAATGCCGGTTCCACCCATTGTTGTGGAATTGGACGAGGAGAAATGTGAGAAGTTGGAGAACGTTGTCATCGATGGGAACCCAGAAAGGTTTTATCAGATCGGGGCTCAGTTGCCTCCTCGGGATAAGGAAGAACTGTTGGCACTCCTTAGAAGAAACATTGACGTGTTTGCCTGGAACTCTTATGAGGCCCTAGAGATAGATCCGGAGTTCATCTGCCATCACCTAAACGTAAGTCCAGCCGCCTTTCCTAAGAAGTAGCCACCTCGGCATTCATCCAAAGAGCTTTCTGTCGCTGTTAAGGAGGTGGTGAACAAGTTCAAGCAAGCAGGGGCTATTAAGGAGGTTTTCTATCCAGAATGGCTGGCCAATACAGTGGTGGTAAAGAAGAAGAACGGGAAATGGCATGTATGTGTAGATTTCATAGACTTGAATAGGGCCTGACTAAAGGATCCCTTCCCCATGCCTCGGATCGATCAGCTAGTGGATGCAACTGTGGGGCATCTGCGAATGAGTTTCTTGGACGCCTTTCAAGGGTACTACCAAATTCCCTTAGCTTTGGATGATCAAGAAAAGACAGCCTTCGTTACCCCCATTGGGAACTACCACTACAAGGTGATGCCATTTAGTCTGAAGAATGCAGGCTCCACCTATCAGAGGATGATGACAAAGATGTTCGAGCCGCAACTGGAGAAATGCATTGAGGTTTACATTGACGACATGGTGGTCAAGAGTAATGGAATCTGAGCATGTCAGCGACCTCAGAAGCATCTTTGAAATCCTAAGGAAACACAGGCTGCGACTCAATGCTTCGAAGTGCTCTTTCGGCGTTGGATCAAGAAGATTTTTGGGCTATATGGTTACCCACCACAGAATTGAGGTCAACCCCGACCAGATAAAGGCGATCAACAACCTACAGCCTCCTCGGAACCCTAAAGAAGTTCAGAAGTTGACTGGGATGACTGCTGCTCTCAACCGATTCATCTCCAAGTCGGCAGAAAGATGTCGGCCTTTTTTCCAGTTGCTGAAAAAATGGAAGAGGTTTGAATGGACTGAAGAATATTCTCTGGCTTTCCAACAGCTAAAAGAATATCTATCTCGACCTCCCATCATGTCCAACCCCACGACGGACGAGGTTCCGTTCGCCTATATCGCTGTAGCCACCCATGTAGTGAGTCTGGTACTTGTACGGGTCGATAATGGCGTTCAAAAACCTGTTTACTATGTGAGTAAATCCCTTCACGAGGCTGAAGTCCGTTACTTGCCACTGGAGAATGCCATCTTTGTAGTGGTTCACGCCACTCACAAACTTCCTCACTACTTCCAATCGCATACGGTCGTGGTCCTTACCTAGCTCCCACTCAGATCACTACTTCGGAGTGCAGATTATACGGGAAAAATTGCAAAATAAGGCACAATCCTAGGGGCTTTTGATATAAAGTACATGTCTCGCACCTCGGTTAAGGGGCAAATACTGGCCGATCTGGTGGCCGAGTTCACTGAGCCTGTGTTAGAAGAAAATGCTGAGAAGATGCACATGGATGAAAATTCAGTTGGCCTAGTATCCGTGCAAGGATTCCCATCCTGGAAGTTGTATGCGGACGGTGCGGCCAATCAGAGAGGCTCAGGAGTGGGATTAGTTTTGATATCTCCAGAGAATGTTGTTATTGAAAAATCCCTCAGACTAAACTTCTCGGCTACTAATAATGAAGCTGAGTATGAAGCGTTGTTGGTCGGAATGGCCATGGTTAGAAGAATGGGTGGAAACACAGTGGAAGTGTTCTCGGACTCAGCATTGGTCGTCGGCCAGGTCAGAGGAGAGCTGAAAGCGCGTGATGAAAGAATGTAGAAGTATTTAAGACATGTCAAGCAGCTGCAGTCACAGTTCAAGTCATTTAGTTTACAACATATCCTTCAAAGTGGGAACACATATGCGGACTCCTTAGCCACTCTTGTAACCTCCTCGGCTCAAGGACTGCCTCGGCTTATCTTGGTTGAAGATGTATGGAAGCATGTCGAAGAGGAAGAAGGGCCCAGCATCTATCAAATTAGAGTGGGACCAAGCTGAATGGACCCTATGGTAACCTACCTCAAGGATGATGTCCTACCACCAGACAAGGCCGAAGCAGACAAGGTGCGGAGGAAGGCTCCTCGGTTCTGGCTGTCAAGAAACAATAAGCTATACAAACGCTCTTTCTCTAGGCCCTACTTATTGTGTGTACACCCTGAGGCCATAGAGTTGCTCCTTGAAGAACTGCACGAAGGAATTTGTGGGAGCTACACAGGAGGCAAGTCTTTAGCTCACAGAGCCCTAACTTAGGGATATTAGTGGCCAAACATGCAAAGGGAATCACAGGAGTACGTGAGGAAGTGTGATCAATGCCAAAGGTTTGCACCGAATATCCATCAACCAGGGGGAGTTCTTAATCCTCTATCCAGCCCATGGCCTTTCGCTCAATGGGGCTTGGACATTGTAGGTCCATTCCCTAAGGCAGTCGGGAGTAAAAAATACCTAATCGTTGACACAGACTATTTCACTAAATAGGTTGAAGCTGAGCCATTGGCAAATATCAGGGATATAGATGTCCAAAAGTTTATATGGAAGAATATTGTCACCCGGTTCGGAGTACCACACACTCTCATCTCGGACAACGGGCTTCAATTTGATAGTAAAGCATTTAGGAGATATTGCTGTGGGCTAGGCATTATGAACAGATACTCCACCCCCGCATATCCACAGGGGAACGGCCAGGCTGAAGCCATTGACAAGGTCATAGTGAGCGGTTTAAAGAAGAGGTTGGACGATGCTAAGGGAAAGTGGGTAGAAGAGCTGCCGCATGTTCTTTGGACATATCGGACAACTCTACGTCGGTCTATGGGAGAGACCCCATTTTCAATGACATACGGGGCAGAGGCTATTATTCCCCCAGAAACAGGATTCCCAATGATGAGAACGAGCTCTTTTACCCCGGCCGACAACGATAGAATGTTAGGAAGAAGCTTGGATCTGTTTGCCGAACGGAGGGAAAATGCCATGGTCCAACTGGCCTACTATCAGCATAAGCTCAAGTAGAGATATGATGCCAATGTCAAGCTAAGACCACTTGTGCCAGGAGACTTGATTTTGCGAAAAGTAATGGGTGCTACAAAGAACCCAGTTTGGGGAAAATTTGGGCCCAACTGGGAAGGGCCATATCGCATCCTTTCAATAGTTGGAATAGATGCATTTTATTTGGAGGACTTAGACAAATGAGCTATGCCTCATCCCTGGAATGTAAATAACCTAAGAAGGTATTACTATTAATAAAAATTTCCATTATTGCAAAGTTTATTATATTGCTTGCATACTAAGTGTTAAACAGAACATTGGTCATGCCTGGTCCCTCGGACCACATACCTTGGGTAAATTAATACTTTAGTCCATTTTACTAAGTGTTAAACAGAACCTTAGTCATGCCTGGTCCCTCGGACCACATACCTTAGGTAAATTAATACTCTAGTCCATTCACTAAGTATTAAACAGAACCTCGGTCCTGTCTGATCTCTCGGACCACATACCTTGGATAAATTAATACTCTAGTTCATTTTACTAAGTGTTAAACAGAACTTTGGTCATGCCTGGTCTCTCAGACCACATACCTTGGGTAAATTAATACTCTAGTCCATTTTACTAAGTGTTAAACAGAACCTTGGTCATGCCTGGTCCCTCGAACCACATACCTTGGGTAAATTAATACTCTAGTCCATTCATTAAGTATTAAACAGAATCTCAGTCATGCCTGGTCTCTCGGACCACATACCTTGGGTAAATTAATACTCTAGTCCATTTTACTAAGTGTTAAACAGAACCTTGGTCATGCCTGGTCTCTCGGACCACGTACCTTGGGTAAATTAATACTCTAGTCCATTT
Source organism: Lithocarpus polystachyus (assembly GCA_033629205.1). NCBI lineage: Eukaryota > Viridiplantae > Streptophyta > Magnoliopsida > Fagales > Fagaceae > Lithocarpus > Lithocarpus polystachyus. Next base: position 1,922,786 of record CM066171.1, on the reverse strand, counting down.
TACTAAGTGTTAAACGGAACCTTAGTCATGCCTGATCCCTCGAACCACATACCTTGGATAAATTAATACTCTAGTCCATTCACTAAGTATTAAATAGAACCTCAGTCATGCCTAGTCCCTCGGACCACATACTTTGGGTAAATTAATACTTTAGTCCATTTTACTAAGTGTTAAACAGAACCTTGGTCATGCCTGGTTTCTCGGACTACATACCTTGGGTAAATTAATGCTCTAGTCCACACTACAAAGTGTTAAATAAAACATCGGTCACATCTGACCTCTCAGATCATATGCCTTGAGCAATTTAACACTCTCATACCTATTACTAAGTATTGAGCAGAAACTTGGTCTTGCATGTTCTCTCAGACCGCACACATTGAGCTAATGTATTTCCATTTAATTTTAGCGTTTCAAGTATTGAAAGATTCGATTGTGTTCACGTGAGTTCATTGCCTTTTGTTCTCTTGGGATAATCGTTCAGGCTCTCACAGATTTAAGAACTACAAAGCAAAAGAAACAAATGAATGGAATTGGGAGTAATTAAAGGCAAATGCAAATATTCTCATTAATCAAAAGTTGAAGTACATTATCCCAGCATGCAAAATATGGCTACAAGAAAAAAAAAAAAAAAAAAAAAAAAAAAAAAAAAAACAACAACAACAACAACAACAACAACAAAAAACAAAACACTAATCCTAAGTCTTGGCCATTGGAGGAGGAAGGCTGTCTGGTACGCTCGGCTCGGCCTCTGAGGATCCAGCTCCGGTTTCTGTGGGGGCAACCTCCTTGGCCTTAGCAGCATCCGTGGCTTTGAGAGAAGTCTCGATCTCCAGACCCATGCTTTCCTGCGATGTCACTTCTTCCTCCTGACCCTCATGTTTGGCCTTAGGAGGAACAAGTGTCTGTTCAGAGGGCATCGGAGCTTGGGATGATGGAGGCACGGGATCAGCCGGGACTACACATATGTGCGGATGAAAGTATATCTTCCCGGGTTGCCTGAGTTCCGAGCTAGCAGGGACTCCTGCAAGGTTCAAGGCTTCCTCTCATGTGAACTTGCAGTAATCCCTGCATACTTCAGAAACTTCTTCAACGAGCCTTATTTCCGTCTCTGCAATGCCACGGATGTACTCTGCATTCTTCTCGGCCTCGGTTGCCACCACAGTTTCCCGAGCTGCCTCCTCTGCCTTCTCTACCTTTTCCACTCGGGCTTCAAGCTCCAAGACCAGCTGTTTCTAAGTTGCCAGCTCTATCTCTGTCATGTGCATCTTTTTCCGCTGGTCCTCAGCTTGGTCTTAGGCGCTTTTCAGCCCAGCCTCGACACTCCGCCGATCCCTCTCCTTGATGACCAACTTCTTGGCCAATTCCTGCTTCTCGCGTTTGATGGCCCCCAGATTCTTCTCAACGGAAGCACGAGCCTGAACCTTAGCCCTGGCCTAGTTACGGGTGTCCTTGACCTAGTCCTCAGCTACATAAATCTGCTAGGTCACCTACACAAGAAGAACGAGAGGAGTACATTAGCACAAAAACATATTCTTTGGGAAGCTAACTTTAATGTAAGAAACTCACCATAGCTAAGTCTCTTTTCAGAGACATAAATAAGTCCAATTGCCTCCAGGACTTCACTGCCTCCATATCTCGAGGCAAGAGTAGAGGGCGCTCCAATGCCTCGGCAATGTAGGCCGAGTGACCCTTTTGGAACTCCCTGATTGAAGCGTCCGCAGGGATTAGGACACCTTCCAGATCCAACCATGGGGCCCAGACTGGTGGTTGGTTGACGTCCCGGACGTTGACGTCTCCTCTGTTCTCAGATGGGGAGACTCGTTTGTCCTTCCCATCTTTCTGCTGTTTTGGCCCTTTCTGTTGTTGCTGGGGCATTTCACCCTCTTCGGTGTCCAGGTCCATGACCTTCCTCTTCTTCTTTAGATCCGGCATTGGAAGAAGGCCGGTCTCGGTTGCCGGAAGAGGCGGAGGTGGAGGGAGGTTGTCAGTGACTTTGGCCTTAGATGCATCCTTTGAAGGAGCACCCTTGCTCCTCCCAGTTAGGAGGTCTCCCAGCTAGGAGGTCTCTCAGCCCCGCCCTGGGTTTCAGAGACATCTCCTCTTCTTCTTCCTCTAAACTCTCGGGATTTGGTGTGCTTCAAGGCTTTTTTTGCACTTTCTCTTCTCCCTCGAAGTGGACCTGGTCTATCTCTGTCTCCAGGGACAGCCGAGAAGAAGCAGTTTCTTCCCTTTGGATGATGGGTGGAAGAAGAGCTTGTTGAAGCGGCCACTCAACCAAAGGAAGGTCCTTCTTAGACAAGAAACCTGGCCGAGAGACGTTGATCTTGTGGATCCTCTTGTCTCCCGCTCGGATTGTGTTCCCAACGTCCTGGAAGCTGTCCGACAGGGGAACAAAGTCCAGTATCAGATGAACGGCGCGCAACTGGCCGTCTGTATGCACAAACACCTCAGATCTGAGTAACTTGTTCAAGCTTGGTACGTTCACAAGGCTGAGTCTAGGAGCAACAAACTTCCTATCTGCAATCACAGCTGAGAAATACGGGATCAATTATACTATATCAAAATCAAAGGATTGAGCAACAAAATAAGATGAAACCTAGAGTGTAAATTCTATGTTAACTCAATCTAGTCCTAAGGCATCCCACTTGGCTCCCCCTCCTTGGTCGGACAGTGGTGACCGTCATGCCACGCCTCGGAGACGATGACGTAGTCATCCTTCATGCCCTTATTGGACTTCGGAAGGCACGATACCATTTTAACGATGGGGGATTGGGATTTTAAATAATACACCCCATCGGCCATAGAGTGACATTCGTACATGTGTACGACGTCGTGCCAAGTGAGTTGTAGGCCCATCATTTGATTAAGGGCATCGATGCAACCCAAAATCCTAAACAGGTTGGAGGCACATTGGTGCGGGCATAACCTATGGTTTCTAAGGTATTCCTTGGTCACTGTGCCCATGGGGATGGTCATTCCTCCTTCCAAAAAGGCGATCAATGGAATGACCACTTCGCCAGCTTTCCTATCGGTCAGGCTGTCTTCCGATGGGCAATACCAGAGGCGTACTCTTTCAGGTATATTATATTTATCCTTAAAAAGTTCTACGGCAACAGACGAGTCAGCGAGGTTCTTAAATCTACCCATCTAGATAAGTAAGGGGTACTAAGAGGATCTCCTAATATGAGGCAAGACAGGGACAAGAAGGCCGAGGTGCTCGACCGAGGAGAAAAGAACTAAGAAGTCAAGCACTTACAAGAGTGACTGGGATTTCTGTCTCAGTAACTTTTCAGAAATCTAGACTTTTCACCGAAAAAGGCTCTAAGGACCATTAAGGGAAGGGAAGTTTTGAAGGCTAGAGCGCTAAAGATCTTTTGGTAGTTTGAGCAGATGTAGGGTGGGAAAGGTAAACCCCTCACGACCTTTTATACGAGGAGTGGAAGTGAGTGGGAGTTATCCTGCTCAAAATTTTGTGAAGAAATCTCAGCCACAGGATCTGCATCTCACCGTTGATAAGGGAGACAGGGCGCCACCTAAAGCAATAAATGATGCGTTGCAATTTCTGAAGTGTCGGCAATGTTTGCGACACACGCAGATTGGCGCCTCCACGTGGGTAGGTTGAAAAATTTGGTGAATTTAACCCTTGGAGAAGTCAAAATCCCGCCCTTCTCCTCGGATAAGAGAGAAAGCTGGAATTTTGAGGGGCTATTATAGAGGTCAAAGGCCCAATTCTAGATGATGGGCCGTGGGCTTGTCCGAGGAGATCTGTCCGTCCGAGGACAGTAAATCATGAGGAAGGTACATAGTTTAACTCTTCGCTGAAGTATAACTTGTATGAAGACGGAAAGGAGTGGTTCGAGGAGCACTACCTGTTCGGATGATCAAAAGGACGATCAGGATGAATGCCCCAACATCGATCCTAATGTTTCCGGATATTCCCCTTATATATATAGGCAAAGAGGACAGGTGGCAGCAATGAGATATTATGTAAAAGGCTGCTACCACCGCATTTATTATCCTGCAGCTAACCCTATGGCCGCATTAATGGAAAAAGATGTCTGAACAGTGACCCTCACCCTTTACAGCTGCCGTATAAAGACTTTAAGGGAAGGTTGATGGAACAAGTATCAAGAGAAAATCACCTAACCGGCACGTGAGGGAAACTCGCCTATAAATAGAGTGGGAAACAGAGAAAGAAGGTATTGAAGAATCTGGAGAAAAAGAGAAGAGGCAACCAACAAAGAGAAAAAGAGAGAGAGAGAGAGAGATAGACACTCAGATAATTGTAAAAATATTACTCCTCGGACCAAGCCGAGAAGAACTCTATACAACTTCAGTACTTTGTTTTTGTTAATTTGCTTATAACTACACTTGGGTCATCAACAATCTTGCTTTCAACCCAGTTTACTTAGCCCACTCTCTATAAATTCATTGCAAGAATATTGTTCGCGTTTTGGGCCTAAGTCCATCTCATTTGTAGGCCCATCCTGCAAAATTGTGTCCTTACACTAATAATTAATAAATAAATTATAGTTGGAATAAATACAAATGATTTCGCTTATAAACTTATAGAAAATTAGATTTAGCACTCTTGTATTATTAAAAATTATATATTATTTTTTACTACAAAATGAACTATTTATATTATCAATATAAAATTACAATACTAATTTGATATCTTAGGAACTTATTTAGAATCTTACACAAGCAAATATCAATTATCTATAACTATATTCTTACATGTACTATACACACACACACATAAATTGAGCCTCATACTCACACACTTGTTCATAAACACATTAATATGTTTGAGCTTGGTTTATTTAATAGTCGAGTCCAAACTTACTTGAGCTTGACTTGTTTGCTAAATTAAAGAATATAAACAATTTTTTTCTTGAGGTGAGTGTAAACTGTTCAATGGCTCTAGTCCTATAAAGCCCTATTTCCATGTTCTGCTACGTCCTTAACACTTCTCCTTTCATTTTATAGCGCAGACCTTTTTTTTTTTTTTTTCTTAAAAGCCGTAGATTCAACAAAGGAGAGATGTGGGGGATTGTGAGGCAAAGAGTAGGCTCTATGTATGTTCAACATTTTGATATTAGCTTCTAAATACAATTCTAACGATATATTTGTTTCATTTTCGTTTTAATTCCTTGTTATTTTTTGGTTTTTGTGTCTAAGAATCTGATGCAGTCATTACAAAGGATACGATCTCTAGTAGTAAATTCATCAAGATATTACTCTCATGCAGCTAAACAGGTAGGGCTAGCTGAACATGTTAATTGTGGGTTTTGAAAGATGCATGTTTGCATGAGTTTTGTTCTATCACCAATGTTTTTTTTTTTTCTTCTTAATATTATTAATTTCTCTTTTTACAAGAATTATAGTAGGAAACTCAACTATAATTTATACGGTCATAACATCTATTTTGCTGTCTGTTAGAGTTACTATAGATATGTGATGGTCATAACATCTATTTTGTTGCCGGTATAATGGTATGTATGTATGTATATATGTTAGAGTTAGTATATGCATGCAATCGTCTGATGGTTGAGTAGCACATCAGGTGGTAGTCACAAGAGTGAGTGATTGTATCAACATTGTTGGACCAACACATTAACATTGATTTATGGGATAATCATATGAGCTGCTATTTGTTTCTACTTTTTCTATCTGATACAAGTGACTTTCTTCTGTAACTGCAATTTTAGATTAATACAAAAATGTTTTTCAGCTGGAATTATTGGTAGTTAGTGAGTGGATTTATCATTTTAGCTCTTTGCATGAGAGTTTAATTCTCTCTTTAGCAGTATGTAATTGATATTTCTATTGTCCTCAGTAATTTTAGAGCTCATCATATCCATCTGTTCCCAATATTATGACATAAATAATTGTTCTATTCTCTAGACATTAACTACCAACATGTGCTTTTCTTTTTCAACTAAATTTTTGAAAATAAATTTTTGCAGATGACAGTGCAAGAAGCCCTTAATTCTGCACTCAATGAAGAAATGTCAGCAGATCCTAATGTTTTTCTGATGGGCGAAGAGGTATTGATGGAAAGACAGACATATTTTTCTATGCTTGTTGATCTGTTATTTATTTAGTTTTTTTAATCACTTTTGATTTTTTGCCATATTTGTTTGTTTTCTCGTTTGTATTGCAGGTTGGGCAATATCAAGGTGCATTCAAGGTTAGAGACGCATAGTAAAATGAAAAGAATAACATCTTCCATCTTGAAAGAGTGCTTATGTTCCAACTTCCATTTTTTATATCAGATTTCAATAGGGCTTTTGAAGAAGTATGGTCCTGGGAGAGTTCTTGATACTCCAATTACAGAGTTTGTTCCTTGAAAAAATTTTAGGATATATCTTTTTCCAGTACTTATTTAATTTTCCATCTTCTCAGGACTTTGCCCATTTATGCACTTGAAGGTATTTCTCATTCCATGCTGTATTCATTTTTCACCCACGACTTTTTGCATAATTTGTAGGCTGGCTTCACTGGAATTGGAGTTGGTGCAGCTTACCATGGTCTTAAACCTATTGTAGAGTTTATGACATTTAACTTCTCCATGCAGGTAGAAGCTGCTTTCCTTAGAAAATCTTTTATTATTTCATTATGTTAAAGATATTTAGGTGATGCAGGATTCAAATTGTGTGCATGCTCAATGTTGATAGAATTCTTCAGGATTCTGTTGGATTTGAACATGTTCGTTTTCATTTTATTGTTAATTAGAGTTCAACATTTTCATTGTCATTTTACTGTTAGATAATTCTGTTACCATTCTATGTTATATTTGAAGACAACATTTGCAATATCTAAAATGACCAATGCATATGTCATTGAATATCTAACAGTGTTGCCCTTGTTCTAATTTTGCATATGTTATTGGGCTAAAGCTGAGGTCATAATCAATGTCGCATTGCAATTAAATGAGTGTTAAAACATACTCCTCCAAGAATATACATGAAGCATAGCTAGAAGTGTGGTTAAAGATTTTAGTATTGCACTTGTTCAAATATTTCTATTTTAATTCAATTTTCTTATTTCTGCAGGCAATTGACCATATTATTAATTCTGCTGCCAAAATGAATCATATGTCTGCCGGTCAAATATCATTACCTATTGTTTTCAGAGGACCAATGGTGCTGCTGCTGGAGTTGGTGCGCAGCATTCTCATGTAATGCCCATATTCGCTAATTTTGATGTTTATCTTCCTGTAGTTTTGCTGTCAATCCATGATTAGTTCCTTTGAAGTCTTTATCTGAAGGCTATTAAAATTGCTCTTCACTGAATCCTAAAAGACATGGTCAATTCTTGTGTCTACAAGTGTCTTTTGTTGTAAAATAGGTGAAGCTCAAATTACCAAGATTGATTGTAGAAATATTTTAGGAATGAGAAAGATTTCCAAAAAAATTTAGGAATGATTAAAACCAACTCAAGCAAAACGAGTCTGCTATACACACAATTTCCTTGGGAAGCAAGTCACCATGCACACCACTCCAAGCAAAGACAAATTTTATTCCTATAGTGCCATGCATGGAACCAAAGGCAAAGCATGACTTGAATAAATACAAGCCATATGTCAACATATTCATTACCCTAATCCAAGGTAGCTTGATTCAGTATGTGGAGCAAGATCAATGTAAAACATTGAAAAATATGCAGTTGAAGTATTGTCTTCTTGTCTATATGGTCAGAAAGGAAAAGACATTTATTTCTTGAAGGGAAATTAATTTATGTTATCAACACGTTTCTACACCTCTAACAACTTGTTTATCTTAACCTAAGCTTTTAAAGAACTGTCATTCCTACAAGACACTGTTTTTTTTTTTTTTTTGAAAACCCAATCAAACTTCATTCATTTATACCAGAAGAATCAAAAAACAAAGCCTCACGAGCTGGTGGTGGCGAATCTTCCAACCACACAACTTCCTCATCTAATACATTGGCATACCGAGCTAATGAATGGGCCACAGAATTGGCACTACGTCTAATACAATTAAAAACCACATAGTGCAGGCCTGCTGCTAGGCACCCAATGTCATCATAAATCACACCCAGACGAGACCAGTTTGGAGACGAGGAAGACACAGCCTAGATTACCATTGCATTATCTCCTTCGACAATTAGTTCCGAGAACCCCGCATCTATAGCAAACTCTAGTGCTTTCCGACATGCAAGTGCTTCTGCCTCCTCACTGTCAACCACCACTGCTCCCCTAGCAGATAAAGCTGCCATTACCTCCCCTGCTTCATTACGAATTACTGCTCCTATTCCCGATCCATTCTCAAACATAGCCGCATCAAAATTTAGTTTGTACAGTTGACCTGTTGGAGGCTTCCAAATCTGCAAAAGTTCAGGTGTTACCGAACCTGCTTCAAGTGAACTCTGAGCATCCCTATACTCCTTCAAAAAGTCTGTGGCTCTCCGAGTTAGTTGCTCAGGATGTTGCATTACTCCACCGTGTAACAGAACATTTCGACAGTGCCAAATAAGCCAACATTGGACCAAAAAAGTCTCAAATTCCTCCAGCGACAGCTTGGACATCATAAACTGAAACAGTTGCATAAAATCATCCATCTCACCGCCACACTTTTGTATCCGAGCACAAGTCCCAGCCCAAATATCTTGAGCAGCGCTGCATTCCCATATTGCATGTATAACAGTTTCCGGACAACGTTGACACACTCCACACCTATCCTCAGTCAGATTTTGTCTTCGGGCTAAGTTCACCTTTGATGGCAAAATATTGAGACAAGCCCGCCACCCAAAAATTTTAATTTTGTTAGGAACCCGGAGCTTCCAAAGCTGAGTCCAGACCTGATGATCTTCCCTTTGTTCCAAACTCTCTTCTCTGCCACTAGCATCTTCAGCTAACATACGAGCAACCAAATACCCAGATTTGACTGCATACATTCCATTGCGGCAATACATCCACAACACTCTATCTTGCACTTGCCTTCTACTCAACGGAATTTTAAGAATTGCCTCCGCATCAAATGGATTGAATGTTGTATAAATTCTTTCCCTATCCCATTGACGCACCCTCCAATCAATTAAATCCGAGACTCTCCATTCCCATTCCTCATATTCAGTATGAAATAGAATTTTATTACCGGGATGATTTGGAATCCATTTATCTTTCATTACTCGGATTGAAGAACCTGTTCCCACCCTCCAGTAACACCCCTTTTTCAGTATTTGTTGAGCAACAAGCACACTCTTCCAAACATAAGAGCTGTTAGGACAATCAGCTGCCTCCAAAAAGCTACATCTCGGAAAGTATTTGGCCTTAAAGCATCTGGATAATAATGAATTTTGGTCTTGTAACATCCGCCAACCTTGTTTAGCCAACATAGCTAAATTAAAGCTCCTAAGATCCCGAAATCCTATACCACCCTCCTTCTTTGGTTTCGTCAAAAAACTCCAACTCTTCCAATGAATTTTCCGTTCATCACCAGTCTGCCCCCACCAAAATCTTGCACAGAGAGCATCTAATTCAATACAAAGCTTTACAGGCAATAAGAACACTCCCATAGTATATGTTGGAATTGATTGGGCCACTGCTTTGATTAGAATTTCTTTTCCTGCACGAGAAAGCATTCTACCCTTCCAACCCTGAAGTTTTTTCCAAACCCGCTCCTTAAGATATGCAAATGTTTGGTACTTTGCTCTGCCAACCAAAGTCGGTAAACCCAAATAAGTATCAAACCTATCCACTTCCTTCACTCCCAAAGCTTGTTTAATCCATTGCTTCTGACTGTCAGATGTATTTCCACTAAAATAAACCGATGACTTCTCAAAATTAATACATTGACCAGAAGCTTCAGAGTACAACTGCAGTGTATCAGAAATCACCTGCACTTCTTCCTGGTTTGCTTGACAAAAAATCAAAGAATCATCTGCAAAAAGCAAGTTAGAAATACTAGGCGCCCTTCTGCAAATCTGAACACCATGGATCTACCCCTCATATTCAGCTTTGGCAAGCAAAGAGGTGAACCCTTCTGCACATAAAAGAAACAGATAAGGTGATAAAGGGTCCCCTTGACGGAGCCCTCTTGATGGAGTAATATTTCCATATGTTACCATTAATACGAACCGAGAAGGAAGATGTGGTAACACAGTTCATCACCCTATTGATCCAATCCTCAGGAAATCCCAGCCTAACCATCACACCCCTCAAAAAGGCCCATTCTACTCGGTCATAAGCCTTACTCACATCTAATTTCAAAGCTAGAACTCCTTTTTTCCCTTTTTTCCTCCTATGCATGGCATGTAAAGTTTCATAGGCTATCATTACATTATCAGTAATGAGACGGCCAAGCACAAAAGCACTCTGAGTGGGAGAAATCAACTGGGGTAATAAGATCTTCAATCTATTAGCTAGCACTTTAGAAATAATTTTGTAAATAACATTGCACAAACTAATAGGTCTGAAATCAGACATCTTCTTCGGAGACTTAATTTTAGGAATAAGAACAAGATGTGTATAATTAATCTCAAGTATCATAATTCCAGAATTCAAAAATTCTAACACAGCAGAGCTAATATCATTACCAACAATGTGCCAAAACTTTTGATAGAAGAGAGCATTCATACCATCGGGTCCCGGTGCTTTAGTAGGTCCCATTTGAAATAATGCTGCTTTTACTTCCTCCATAGTAAACGGCCTAGACAACTCATCCCTCATATCAGTAGTCACCCTTTGAGGAGCAGAATTGAGACATTCCACCATCCTTTCACATGTGCCTGAATGAAAAATAGTCTTAAAATAATTGACAGCCACCTCCGCCACATCTGTAATGTCCTCCACCCAATTACCATTTTGATTCACAATGCCATGAATGAAATTTTGTTTACGCCTTTGGGAAGCTTTTGAGTGGAAAAATTTTGTATTCCTATCTCCATATTTTAGCCAGGATACCCGCGATCTTTGTGCCCAAAAAATTTCCTGCTTAAGTAGAAGATCATCTAGTCTTTTGCTTGCTGTCAAAATTTCCTCTCTGCTCTCCTCCGTTAACTCTTCTCCATTCATTCTCTCAATCTTCTTAGATAATTGTTTAATCTCATCCGTATTAGGGGCTGTTTTGGGGGACCCCCAGGCAAGTAAATCTACTCCACATCTCTTAATCTTGTCCACCGTTGCACCTAACCTAGCTGCCTCACCGTCCAAATTAACCCAAGACTCCGTGACCACCTTCTCACACTCATCCCACATCAGCCAAGATTCTTCAAATCTGAATCCACGTGGTCCTCCTCCCCTAAAAGCACGGTTTGTTCTAATATGAAGGAAGAGTGGGACATGATCAGAGGCATGGCTGTATCTGTGGATTAAAGTGCTAGCAGAAAATTTTTCCTTCCATTCCCTGTTTACAACAACCCGATCTAAACGTTCTCTAGTATTTGCTGCACCAGGTCTTTTATTGTTTCATGTGAACTTATACCCTTGAAATCCCAAATCAAATAAATTACACCCCTCCAACGCTGCTTGAAAATCTTCCATTTGCTTTTACTGAGGTGGATGTCTGCTTTGCTTTTCTGACTGATGAAGAATTGCATTGAAATCTCCTACACAACACCAAGGCCCCTCTATCAACGACGAAATATGAGACAATAGTGCCCAAGACTTCTTTTTTTCACTCGCTTCTGGCCACCCATAGAAACATGTAAGAAACCAAGTAAAACCATCCTCTTCTACCACCTTCGCCAAAATGTGGTTGTCAGTAAAATTAACAACATCTAATTTAATTTCAGACTTCCATAGCAATGCTAAACCTCCCCCAGAATAAGGCTTTTTAATGATGAAACTATTCGGAAAAGGCAACTCTCGGCCATGTTTTTTAAACCCTTTTTTATCCAGTCTAGTCTCCATTAAGAAACAAACTGTGGGAACTTGATCCCTCACTAATTTGTGAAGGCTTTGAACTGTCCAAGGGTTCCCAAGCTCTTGGCAGTTCCAACTTAGGAGTTTCATTGTGTTCGGCAAGGGTGCATGGACACCCCCACCGTTTCCTCTGAGTTAGAAAAACTACTACTCTTTACCCGTTTCCCACCTGCGTGCTGTTTCTCTCCAACTAGTTTGCTATCCTCTCTGCTTGTAATTCTTTTTCCCAATACAGACTCAACTCCCTCTTTGAAAAATTCCACAGGCCCAATCTCCATACGTCTAAGCCTGGTCCAAGTGGCTTTTTGTTTTGGGTTTTGAAGCCCACAATCCGAGTCCATAGTCATCACGTGCATGGAATCATCCACTTCAGCCACATCTCTTACAAATTACAATTGAATCTGGCGCCGGGTTTATAGCTTCAGGTACATCAGATCCCATATCTTCCTTATTTATCTCCACGATTCCCTTAATTTCAGTTGCCACGTGTATTCCTTCCAAATCTGTTCCCTGATTTTCGTATTTTCCTCCATTACGTTTCTCATCCTGATCCTTCGGAGTCTGAACTGTTTCTCCGCCATCTCCAGTGGTTGCTTCGCGGTTAACCTGCCCAAACCGGTCCATTCTCCATCCAAACTCCCCTCCGACCGTCTCCTTATCATACCTTCTACGAGTAGGTGATCGAGTCCGGCCTCCCGTAGCCTTCAACCAGTCCCCATATTAACAAACAACCTCCCCCTCATTCTTGGTTACAGCAAAATATGGAGCACAATGCTTTAAATCATGACCTAGCAAACCACAATAATAGCAAAACAAGGGAAGTCGCTCGTATTTAAAAGAAACCCAGTGACTTTTGCCATCTAAACCAGCCAAAAAAGCCCCTCTCCTAATCGATTTTGCAATTGGAATATCAATCTTTACCCTCATAAAGTAGCTCTGTCCCTCAAGCTTCTGTTTTTTCTCAACGTCAACCACTGAACCTAGTCTATTGCCCACTGTCTCTGCAATTGTAGGCGACACCAAATCAAAAGGAGTGCCCCAGATTTGCACCCAAAGAGGAACCGTCTCAAACTTAACGTTATCCGCTGTCATCCCTGCTTTCCAACGAACCAACATCAAAACCTGATTATCAAAGAACCACGACCCACCCTTAAACACTCGATTCATCTCAAACTCAGATTGGAATTTGAGTTGAAATAAATTTGTTCCCACCTCTATCATCTGAACACCGTCCTCCAAACCCCAAGCTCTTTTCAGCGTAGTTATAGCTGCCTTCCTATTGAACGGCCGACATGTGAGAAACTTTCCAATCAGACTAAGTGCACAACTCTCCATCCCTTCTCTACGTCCTTCATTCGGAATCTCAATAACCTCTTCCTCCTCTGGCGTCAACTTCATCTTCTCCAGAACACTAGTAACCTCTTCCGCCATGCTATCCAGGTTTAGAAAACAAAAGAAAAAAACAAACCCTTAGGAAACCCTAGGGGAGGAATATCTCGTAATAACGAGAGAGACAGCTCCCACAAGCGAGGAGAGACAAAGAGCCACTGTTAATTAAAGTTTAAGTGAGTTTTATTATAAAATTTCAGGAACTATACTAGCTTTTTTTTTTTTTTTTCTTTTATACTTTAATGTACTAGGATTGTGCTCCTTTTTGGGTTGGTCAACAAAGTTGAACCAGAAAAGAAAAAAAGAGTAGACAGTTCAGGGTTTGATTGACCAAGTCCTACCCATCCTCTTTATGAGGGGGCATCTAGTGGAAGGATAGGGGAGTCAGAGGGCTACCACCTTTCTATATTGCCATTTCATATCCTGGTTTGAAGGTGTTGGCACCATACTCATCGGAAGATGCTCGGGGCCTGCTAAAAGCTGCCATTAGGGATCCTGACCCTGTTGTTTTCCTTGAAAATGAGTTGCTGTGAGTAGTTCACTGAAGAACTATAATTTTGTGAGTTGGGTTTTGTCAGTGACTCAAATGTTTTAGTCCTTGTTCTCAATTTTGATTTGCAGTTACGAGGAGTCTTTTCCTGTTTCAGAAGAAGTTCTTGATTCCAATTTTTTCCTGCCAATAGGAAAAGCTAAGGTTATTTTTTCCTTAATCTGCTTGTTGATATTCATTTTCATTATAAGTAATAACTGATTTTCTATCTGTTTTTTATTTTTTTGGCTTAAAAGCTGCTTTTTTTTTTCCTTCATTATTAGTAAAATTGATTGTCCTCTGTTTTGTTTCTGTTGACAGATAGAGAGAGAAGGAAAGGATGTAACCATTACTGCTTTCTCAAGGATGGTTGGTTATGCTCTCAAGGTTTGTCATCATTCTAGAAGCTTTGGTAGATTCATTGTTCTGGATGACTGGAATATGCACTTTATAGAATTTTTACATGCGGAATGGATGAAATTTACCATGGGATATTTAAAAATAAAATGCATCCATTTTTTTCTGGCACTGAATAATAGGATTTGGCTTGTCAATGTAATATTGTAATTATAAAAATTATTTTGTGGGCAAAAATTGGAATGGGTTTTTGCAATATAGCCAAAGTTTTTCCTAGTATTTGTTAACTAATTTACAAGCAAATCTAAATTTTTTTGTCAATACATTATGTTAGGCTGTGGTTATGATAGTAGTTTGAAGTAGTCACTTGACATGACTACCTAAGATTGGTAGGCACAACTCAGAAGCCTTAACTTGTATTTGGAACAGTAGGTCATATAATTGATTAGGTCTTTTTTTTCTTCTTCTTATCTGCCTTCTCCTTGAAAATTCCTTATTATTAGATTTCCTTAAGATATTATATTTTGACCTGGAACTAACTCTGGTGGATAGGCAGCTGAGATTCTTGAAGAGGAAGGAATCAGTGCTGAGGTAACTCAAAAGCCCTTAATGTTCAGTAATGGAATTGCACTACGGCCAATTGTTGTTTGAGATATAATTTCTGCAAATGAAATACAGGTCATAAATCTGCGCTCTATACGTCCCCTTGACAGAGCCACAATCAATGCTTCTGTCAGGAAAACTAGTAGACTGGTAACTGTTTAAGACGGGTTTCCTCAACATGGTGTTGGTTCCGAGATCTGGTTACGTCCTCATCATAAAACTAGACATGTACCCGTGCGATGCGAGCTTTATATATTCATTTTCATTTACCACTTTAACCTCTTAAAAAAATCAAATTTAAATTCAGAAATATTTTTTTTTAGAGAGAAGATAAATTCAGAAATATAAATCTGAATTTTCACTAAGGTCTATAGTGAAAATTTTGCTAAGGTCTATGGTACTTTAATAAATTATAGCAGTGGGTAGCCACTCAGGTTCACAGTTCACATACCAAGGACCTAAGTCAAGTAAATGAAAGATGCGTGCAAATCACTTCTTATTTTTTTTATTTTTGGATAAGTAGCTCTGTACAAATAAGTGGATAACTTGATCTTTAATCTAATATTTCTTAGCACATAACATAAAACACAATGATAATCGACAGTAAACAGTACATTGATTTTTTATTTATTTATTTTTTACATAGATTCATTGAGTTGATAGTGTTTAGGGAATTGACAACTGAAAAATTGAAAACTGAAAACTGAAAAACAGTGTAGTAAAATAATTTTTTAATGTGTAAATAATGCAGTGAGACCTATTTTTAATAAAAAAGTTATTGAAAAGTGGTATTTATGGGTTTCACAAACAGTAAAAATGAGTTGAAAAGTCAAAAGTTGCGACTACTGTTCATGAACAGTAGCCTTACAATACATTTTATGGACGCAGGCAGAAAAAAAAAAAAAGAAAAGAAAAGAAAAGAAACGCAGCCGTGGACACGCAACGCGCAATCCAAACGAACATATCAATATTGAAATGAACTTTAAAAAATTAATTAAAAATAATAATATTTCAAGCAGGGATGTAACATTTGGCGAAATTTTAGATTACACACGATGAGGTCTCTACTCTACTTTTACAAATTGCATAAAAAAAGAACAAATAAATTGAATAGGGACTTCATAATTCAATAAAAATTACCTTAGTGTACAAAATTAATAACTCCAAAAATTCCAAAAGAAAAAACCGATAGTACATCACATTCACAACAATCACTAAAGATAATAAATGTAAAAGAAATATATATATATATATATATATATATATATATATATATATATATATAGAAAGTACCTAAAACAAAAGGAGAGAAATTCTGGATCATGTTATTTTTTATGTTGATTTTGAGTAATTCAGCAACATGCATGGTGATTAACTCTTCCCACTCTACCTAATTCTTGATAATTGGACATTCTAATGTGAATGACAAATCACTGAACTTTTATGATAGGGATTTATAGTTACATATCTTTTAAGTAAATCAAACACAAAAACAACTTTGTTGTAAGCATATAGTACTGCTATCAAATGTTGAAACACATATAAAGAATTTAAATAATGTTCAATATTCACCTAGTGTGAGTAGCAACACCTAGAGCTTTGGTGTGATTCCTAATTGACCAAGTTATCTATTAAATCTAATTACTTAATTTTTTTTTAGTTTGATTGATTTTAGTATTTTGATAATTAATTTTGATGACATTTAAAATTTGGAATATGATTTACACATATTATATGAATTATAATAATTTTTTAAACAATTCTTAAATAATTAATGAAAATCTTTTTTCAAGGCATATAAAACATGTATGCACAATCTATCAATCTACACATGTGATGGTTTAGGTTGGGTTAAATTCATCAACTTGACCAAGGTCAAGTTGGGTTGAAAAAGATCCTTCAATCCAATCCATATACATATCCTGAAATGACATTTACATTAAACAAGTTTTATTAATTCTGAGTTTCAAAAAAAAAAGTTCTATTAATTCTGGTATTGGCCTTATTGACGACATTAAGAGTGTTGAACACATGAAATAACAGTGAAGGCCTACGGGATTTGCCCTGGAGACCCAACAGGAGATGGCGGTGGTGGAGCAGGTACTCGCCTTGCCAGTCTTGATGTTAGCAGTTGCTCCACTATTGGTGGTGGCTGCTCCTCTAGTTTTGCAAAGTTGAAAGGTTGGCCTTTCCTATGTTTTGCACTGATGGCTCCATATAATTTTTTCTCGTCTCTTCCAAAAGTTAACTTCTCCGTCTTTTCACCTGAGCGTTGCATCAATGTAATTACCAAATGAATTTAAAAGGTTATAAACACAGTGCAACCGGAAGTAGAAATGATTTGAAAGTAAAGCAAACAACATATTTTTGGTTGCAAGGCTTTTCCACCCAATTGCCAAGTATCAACTTGTAATGGAGGTAAAACTGAAAAATCAAGAAGGGAAATTCATTTCTTAACAGATATTAATGGAGTGGTATGGCTAAAAGTGTTTGCTTCATTATATGTTATCATTGATTGGATGGTTAGGAAACCAATTAGTCCATGTCCATTTTCAGGCCTGAGGCTTCAAAGTTAATCTGAATCAGTCACATTGAGTACCCACACAGGAATACCGGGAGAACATGTTATACTCTCTCTCTCTCTCTCTCTCTCTGAGTACACACAGAAATAAACAACATAAATGTAAAGCTACAGCCTCTAGATATGTATATGTCAATTACAACGTAAAATTAGAGAAAAGGGTGATACTCTTACCGGTGACAAACAAACTCCATGCAAGAAATAGGGTCGAAAGTATAAGAAAACTGAGGAGGCGTCTCTTTTTCAACTCAAACGCCATGTTTCCTTGTAGAAAAGATGCATGAATATCACTATATATAGGGAGCTACATGTTCCTAGCACTGTTTTCCTGCAATTTCATACCAACATCTTTAGTCCTTTTCCATTACCGGGTCAAAGTTGACAAATTTACCATTTACAATCCGATTACATTTATAGCCAATGACCATGACTTGGAAAAATCCTCCAACGAAATCTACAGTAACACGTACTTCAGAATTAAGGAAGCTACCTATGTATACTTTTCTATATGCAACAGATAAATATATACCTTCTTTCTAGAAGTCCTATGCTTTAGTTTAGCGATGTTTGATTTTAATTACAGTTATTTTGCACAATTGTTCATTCATAATGTTGTAATGAATGTGGACTAGTGGAAACGCATTCATACTGTAATAAGCTCCATCCAAGTCAAGGTCCACGCCCATTCCGACTTGTTGTGCAAGCAGAGTATTCTACTTGTCAAAATAGGCCACTAAGGTAAGTCATTAGACCGAACCACCAGCACCTGGGGCCACTTTAGCCGTTAGCTAGACGTGCATGTCACCTTTGCTCTGCCATATCATCACCTTGTATGACACATCAGCCTACCTGCTGCCACATTAATCGCACATCATGTTTGCCTAATTGCCACGTCATTGGGTTTTTTTTTTTTAATTTGTTTAATTAAATATATAAATATTAATTCATTAAATTATTTTTTTAATGTTATAAACGCAAAACTATGTTGTTATAAGAAAGTTGACGAAGTTTTTTAATGGCAATGGTGAGAGATTAAATAAACTTATTGTGTGAAAGTTAATGAATTAAAATGACAATTTTTAAGCTTAGTGGACTAAAATGATAATTTATCGAAGTTTTATAGTGTAAATTGTATTTTTGCCAATATAATTTGAAGAATCTCATTAAGTACTTTTTTTTTTTTTTTTTTTTGAGAATGAACTTGTGTAATTTTATTAAAGTGAATGACTTACATCCAAAAGTAAAAATGGAACAATATGAGATGGAACATCCTCCATCCATACTTGAAAATCTGGTATGCATATAGCATGTTTCGCCAGATTATGTGCTACACTATTGCCATTTCTCTTGACATGAGAATACAATAATCTTCTAAACTTTTTTCCATACACTTTCACATCTTCTATCAGCAGCCCCCACGGTGATAGATTCTGCTCTTGTGACTTCAACGCCTGAATCAAGCCCAAAGCATCACCTTCAAGCACAACATTTTGGAAACCCAGATCATGTGCTAATGTCAGAGCCTTCAGTGTAGCCAAGGCTTCAGTCTCTTCTGCCTTATAGGCTTGACCGATTTTTTTTGCACAAGAAGCTAAAACGGCACCATTGGAGTCCCTTATCACAACTCCAACACCTGACAGTCTTGACTCCCTGAAATTTGCTCCGTCAAAATTTACTTTCACATATTCAGTTTGCGGAGCTGTCCAGTTACTTCCCCCACTGCCGTTATTCACCACCAGCAGCTCTGGATCGTGTATATCAGCCCGGTATTGGTTCAGCTTTTCCCGAGCCTGTGCAACAACCTGATGTAGCGGAATGGCTTGCAAGTTCAACCGTGCTTTATTCCTTTGATTCCAAACACTACAGGTTGTAAACGCAAACAGCTCAAGGGACTTACCTTCCTCTAACATCCATAGCAGCAGCTCCTTAATACTTGTGAATCCCACTTCACACCTAAATCCCCATAATCCTTGATCAAACCACACCTCCACCAGTTTAGGACACGACCATAATGCGTGAATTGGATCTTCCACTTCCTGCTTACACCTCTCACACATTGGATCCTCTACGATTGTTCTTCGCATCAACGCTTGTTTGGTAGGCAGAGCATTACGGCAAGCTCTCCAAAGAAAATTTTTTATCTTTGGAGGAACACGCGTCTGCCATACTTCCTTCCAAACTCGCTTCTCACAGATTGGAGGGGCTTGTGAATGTGATTGCAACTCCGCCTCCTCCTTAAGGAATCTATAACCAGATTTGCACGAGTAGTTTCCAGATGGAGTATAGGGCCAGTACAAGCTGTCCTCTGTTGCATAACGGCTAAGTGGAATTGTCTTGATTAAATTCGCATCCTCGGTCACAAATAATCCATCCACCAACTCTTCATTCCATCTTCTTGTGCTAGGATCAAAGAGGGTGGCTACAGTATGATTTTCAAAGCTCTCCAAAGGACAAGTTGGCAGCGGAGTTGGATGTTTTCTTGGCAGCCAACGTTGTTGCCAAATATTTATGTTTTCACCATTCCCTATCCTCCATAATGCCCCTCTTTGAATGATGTCCCTACCTCTAAGGATACTCTTCCAAGCATAGGACCCCATTCTTGAATCAGCTGCTTCCATAATTGATGAATTTGGGAAGAAACGAGCTTTAAAAACTTTGTAGAAGAGTGAGGTTTTATCATGCAAAAGGCGCCAAGCTTGCTTAACTAAGAGAGAATCATTGAACATAGCAAGATCACGAAAGCCCATACCTCCAATAGTCTTAGATTTTGTCATTTCCTCCCATTTAACCCAATGGATTTTCCTTCTGTCACCTCTCTGACCCCACCAAAATTTCTTGATAAGAGTCTCAATCTCATTGCACAGACCCAACGGCAATTTGAAACACCCCATAGTGTAAGTAGGGATGGCTTGTATGACTGCCTTTAGGAGCACTTCTCTTCCAGCTTGCGAAAGCAATTTGGCTTCCCACCCTTGAAGTTTCCGCCATACCTTTTCTTTGATGTAGTTAAAACTTTCTTTTTTACCTTTGCCAACTAGGGAGGGCAGCCCAAGGTATTTTTCATAGTGCAAGATTTCGGGAACTCCAATGGCCACCTTGATTTCGTGCTTCTCCACCTCCGGTACCGATTTACTGAAGAACAATGAGGTTTTACTTCTATTCATTTTTTGACCCGAGGCTTCCTCATACTCCTTTAAAATATTCAAAACCTTTCCACACTCCTCCATTGTTGCCTTGCAAAAAATCAGACTATCATCTGCAAAAAGCAGATGCGTTAGTTTTGGACCCCTCCTGCAAAGGGAGAATCCATGGATATCACCTTGTAATTCAGCCTTTTTAATTAAACCATTCAATCCTTCCGTACAAAGAAGGAATAGGAAAGGAGAAAGTGGGTCTCCTTGCCTAATTCCCCTTGTAGGAAAAATCATTCCACATGGGTCACCATTCACCAAAACAGAGTAGGAAACTGTTTTCACACAACCCATTACTAGATTTATCCATCTCTCCCGAAAACCCATCTTCCTCATTATCCCCTCCAAATAAGACCACTCCACCCGATCATAAGCTTTACTCATATCCAGTTTAAGTGCCATATAACCATAGTTACCCCCCTTAAAGTTTTGTAGGCTATGTAATGTCTCAAAGGCCACCAAGATATTGTCTGAAATAAGCCTACCCTTAGTGAAAGCTGATTGGTGTTCTGTGATAATGGATGGGAGTAATTTTTTAAGGCGATTTGCAAGAACTTTGGAATAGATTTTGTAGAGGACATTACATAGGCTAATAGGCCGGAATTGATGCGCAAATTCAGGAGAGTTAATTTTTGGAACAAGAGTAATAAAAGTAAGATTTAGGGTGGTTGGTATGGTACCTGAATTTAACCATGACAAAATGGAAGAGGTGACATCCTGATTTACCGTACTCCAAAAATGCTGGTAAAAGAGCGGGGGCAAGCCATCAGGACCAGGTGCTTTGAGAGGTGTCATTTGTTTGAGGGCTGTGACAACTTCTCTAGCCTCAAACTCACGACAAAGACTTTCATTCATCTCCTCATCTATCATAGTGGGTACACCATCAAAAATATTAGTGGATGCAGATACCTCTGATTCAGTAAAAAGGGACTTGAAATAGTTAACCATAATTTCACCAATCTCCTCTTGTCTGGTTCTCCATACTCCTCCCTCATCTCTAATACGTTCCAAAGAATTTTTCCGGAATCTCTTTGTAGCACAACAATGGAAGTATTTTGAGTTTTTGTCCCCTTGGTTAGCCCATAATACTCTTGACCGTTGAGCCCACATCGTTGCTTCCCTGTCTTGCAGCACCTCAATCTCTTTTTTAAGCTGTCTCACCCTACAATTGTTTCCACTGACCATGGCTACCCTCTCTGCTTTAGCTAGGGATTTTTTCAACCGGTTCAATTCCCACCTAACATTACCAAAAACATTTTTCTCCCATTGCCCCAATTCCTTCCCACACTTATCAATTTTACTCAAAATATTACTCGCCACCCCGACTTCACTCTCACTACCCCAGGCCGAAACCACCACTTCTTCACAGCTCGAATTTGAAAGCCACATTTGTTCGAATCGAAAAATTTTTCTCCGAATTTGAGGGTTCAAACCTGATAGGGAAACGAGTATTGGGATATGATCCGATGACGTGCATGACAAGTGGTATACTCTTGAACCTCCAAATTTCATAAACCAACTATTATTAACCAAGCATCTATTAAGCCTCTCCCAAATTGAACTCCCACTTTCGAAGTGCTTGCTCCACGTAAATTTAGGGCCTTCAAATCCCAAGTCCATGAATCCACATTCATCAATCACTTCCCTAAACTGCTGCATCTGGTAATAGGGCCTTCTTGCACCCCCAAGTTTCTCCTCTTGTCTGATAATTTCATTAAAGTCCCCGTAACAAAGCCATGGCATTTTTGGTTGTGAATTTAAAGCCCTTAGCTTGGTCCAAGCTTCATGTCTTCTTGCTATATCCGGTTCTCCATAAAACCCCGTTATTCTCCATTTGTTCTCCGTATTTTTATCAATTACAGCATCAATATAGTATCTATCCGAACCTTCCACCGTCAGATTGATCGATGCTTTCCAATAAAGAACTAATCCACCACCCCTTCCCACTCTTGGTACAACCCATCTATGATCAAAACCAATACTTCTTTGAACAAACTCTAGCCTTGCATCATCTGTAAGTGTTTCGGCTAAAAACACCACAGAGGGATCTTTTGCCCGAATGATATCAACGAGCTCCCTCCCTGTACGTAGGTTCCCAAGCCCACGACAGTTCCATGCTAAACAACTCATTGTCGTTGGCGGGGCTGATCATCAGCTCCCGCCACTACAAAAGATTTTTCCCCTTCACTGTGAGACACTTGGAACCGTTTTGTTGAGCCTGCCACGTGGTGTGCCTCGGGTGCAACCATTCTTTTCTTCCCTTTTGTCTAGAGACTAGCTGCCATGGAGTCACTTGGTTTAATTCTTTTTCTGCGTGTCCAGGTACGTGAAACACGTTCAGGTTGATGCTTGTGAACCCTACTGCCATCAGTATCACGTGACAAAATAAGTGATGGCTTACCACTTAAGAAGGCACGTGCAATATAGCTGGCTTTGTCATTTGGAATAGGGTTTTTACTAACATTCCTACTCGATCCCAACAGCTTAGCAGCCCCAAATTCTTCTGCCAAACTTAACTCCTCATTACACACTTCCACCTCAATTTCAGTTTCCTTAGGAGTCTTTAATTCCTCAGTAATTTCCGCATTAAATCTCTTTTGAAAAACCGTATCTCCTCTAATAACTCCCTTTCCTTCATTACACATTAATGATACGATTTCATCAGCTTCAATGCTATCATTAGTGCTAACCGTTACTCCTTGTGACTGCGCCGGTGAGCTTTCTCTGCTTGAAACAGAATTTCGGCTTGTGCTGCTGTCTTCCGATATCCCTGCGCTCTTCTTCTTCTTCTCCGCATAGAACCCAGGGACCATAATAGTACTACTTCTTGCAGTAACAAAAGGAGGTGCTCTCAGATATGATCCAAACTCACGTTGCTCTGTTTTGAGGGTGCCCTCGCTCTCAATCCACAAGTCACAATCTCTATCGCCATGAGTAAGTCTTCCACACCAGTAACACATGTTAGGTAACCTTTCGTATTTAAACGAAATCCATATCTGCTTCCTTCCTTCACCAACAGACACCAATCTACCTCGGCACAATGGCAGTGACAAATCAATGGCCACCTGTAAACGAATAAAATGACCTCCATCAAATAATTTTGGGTTCGTTGGTGCTAAAACCTCTCCCAAAACACTACCAATTTTCTTAGCCGCCTCAACTGTCATATACTTAATTGGAATCCCATGAAGTTGAACCCACAACTTCGTCTTCTCAAATTTTATATCTTGAAGCGAGGACTCGTTCTCGTAGCGACGCATGACCACCAGATGTTTATCAAACATCCATGGTTCACCTTCTAAAATTCTATCCACATCCTCCTTATTGTCAAAGGTAAAGAGAATTTTGTGGTCTTCGAAACTCTGAATCTTGAAACCATTCTTAGCTCTCCATAGCGGGTCAAGAGATTTCAGACGTTATGCCTAAATGAATATTGTTTAATCTTAGGAGATAAGTTTGATACTTGCTATTTATTTCTAAGTTAAAGGAAGAACTGAACCACATTAATACTTACGCTTGGCAAAAATGGAAATTATTGTTTCATGTTTCTCGATGTATGCATAATGTCCACATTTTCACACCAAATGTCTCATTTTTTTAAAAGAATTTCAATAAATGATTTATATAGATAATTTACAAAGTGATTGTGAGACAATGAAACATACTATTACCACTGAAATGACATTGATTCTCCATACAATGGGGGGTAAAAATTAACGAAGAGGAGGTGTTGTTTGACCTTAGAGTCCGTTTGGTTAGGGGTGAAACAGAAAGAATAGAAAATAGATTTTATGGGTGTTTGGTTGGAGAGAAGGGAAAAATGGAAATTAGAGGGGCCAATGTGTTTTCTCCCCTTCCCACCAAAATTATATCTCTCCAATTTTGGGAAGAAAATAAAGGGGAGATGAATAGTTGCAAGCAATGACTGAACTACCCCCCTCCCCCACTTACATGGACTTTTTTTTTCTTCTCTTCTTGGGTGTGATATTGGTTTTGCTCTTATTTATTTATTTAAAAAAAAAAATTGGGTTTAACTAGACTTGAGATTTTTTTTTTAGACATGATTTTTCTTTTCTAATAAATTTGGGCAATTTTGTTTTTGTGTGCGGATGTTTGCCACTTTTTTTTTTTTTAATTGGGCAAATGAGTTAATTTATATAGACTTTTTTTTCCCCACTTTTTTACCTCAACCAAACACAAATGAGAGAAATTAAAATCTCTTCTATTCTTCAACTTTTCTATTTCTTCCCTATTTTTTATTCTTCAACTTTTTCACCTCTTCAACCAAACAAACCTAAGCCTCATACATATCGACCTACAGGGCAGTGGGGAGATGTATATATGATTAATACAACGTATGCAACAATTTGTAATTTGCAAATGTAGATGTGACTTGTTGGGACGCTTGTGAGTGATAAATCCTACGCCAAGGGGAAAAAATGAGAATAATTGATATTAAAGCTTTGAGCCCCACATCAAGTACTGGTCCAGAGGTGTTAATTTGTGTTAGGACATATATGATTCATGTTAGGAACATATGTCAATATTTATGTAGTTGGCTAATCTTTTGACAAAACGCACTTTACTTGTATTTGGATAAATCTAGGATGTGTTTAATACTTTAAAGAACATGTTGTTCAAGTCTAGTATTAAAGCCATGAAGATTGGACCAAGAAACAAGAGAAGAAAGGCTATTTATCAAAGCTGGACAGATAGCTCGACACCTGCGGACAAATAGCTTGACAGCTGCTCGACAGATAGCTATCTATCGAGATTTAATAAATAAAGCTTGACAGATCCTCGATCGATCAAGGTATCTATTGAGGTTACGGGAATTCAGATTTTTAGATCTGATTTTCGGTCCAAGTTTATGTATTTGTGTAGGGTTTCTTTTCTCACAACCCTAGACATATATAAGGCTTATTTTAGAGGCCATCACATAAGAGAATACAAGGAGAACATATGTAAAAAGTGACCGAAGCCTTATTCTCTCTAAAAGAAGCTACTGCGTCTTTGCGCCTTAGGGTTTTGTAACCAAGTGGCTTTTGATCTTCATTGTTCATGAAATGAAGAACTTCACAGCCAACAATCTTCTTTTAGTTGGTGATTGAAGTCGCACACTAGGATCCGCGCAATTGGTTAGTCACGTATTGGGATTCGTGCATCAAAGGGTGGCGTTCATATATTAAAGAGTTCAGAAGTTCTGAAGCGGTAGAAGGTTTCTGCTGTAAGTTTATCTACGGGGATTGTAGAATCTAGGGACAAAAGTTTTGTACTAGATCTGAAACTTCTTTTTACTGTAGTGGATTGCTTTTTGGGAAGGTTTCCCTCCAGGTTTTTTACTGCGAAACTAATTTGTTTCATTGGTTTTCCTAGGTCATCATATCTTGTCTTATTTATTTTTCCGCTGCATTTATTTTTTGACATAATATTGATGTTTATTTGTTTTAATAAGTTTTATTCATAATAAATCTAATTAACAACTTGGATTTAAAACTTGTTAATTTTATCAACTGGGGTCTATATTTCCCAACAAGTGGTGTCAGAGCGGGTTCACTCTGATTGGATTAATTTTCTGAGTGTGATTCTTGATCCTTGTTGTCATGGATCGTGGACAATTTCTTTTGATTCCTCCTTTATTTGATGGAACTAATTATGCGTACTGGAAAGTTCATATGAAAGTTTTTTTGCAGGCTCTAGGTGAACAGGTTTGGCAAGTTGTTGAATTTGGCTGGATTAAGCTAAAGGAAGTGTCGGTGGATTGGAATGATGCAATAATCATAGCGGCAAATCTCAATAGTAGGGCTTTGAATGCCTTGTTTTGTAGAGTGACCAATGAGAAATTCAAGAGAATATCATCCGCGGAAGTTGCCAAGGAAGCATAGACCATTCTTGAGACCACTTATGAAGGTACCCAGGCAGTAAAGACTGTGAAGTTTCAAAGATTCACTAGTAGTTTTGAAGAAATAAGGATGGAGGAAGATGAGACCTTTGATGAGTTCTATGCTAAACTCAAGGATATTGTGAATTCTACTTTCAACCTTGGAGAATTTATAGCAGAATTCAAAATTGTTATGAAAATCCTTAGGTCCTTACCTGAAAGATTCCATACCAAGATCACTGCCATTGAAGAAGCAAAGGACATTGATCAAATTCCTTTGACTGAGCTTGTAAGGAACTTTCAAACCTATGAGATAGGATTGGGCTCAATGGGAAAAGGTGAAAAAAATAAAAACTTGGCTCTTAAGGGTATAGAGAAAGAGATTGAGGACTCTGAAGATGAAGATGATGATGAGGATGAGGATCTAACCTTCATAATAGATGAGATTATCAAGCTTCTTCAATTTAGGAAAAAGGATAAGGGCAAACCTCCTAGGAAATCTAAATCCTCAAGGAAGGGTAAGATTGAGAAACCCCCCATCAAATGCCATAAGTGCAAAGGTTTTGGTCATATGAGGATAGAGTGCCCAAACTACCTCATGAAGGAAAAGATCAAGGAGTTAAAAGATAAAGGGTTGGTTGCTACTTGGAGTGATACTGAGAATGACTCTTCTAATGAGTACATGGATGAATGTAGTCATGTTATGACATTTGCTGCCTCAACTGATAAGGTGATTGTGGAGAGTGCTAGTGACAGTGAGGATTCTTCTGATGATGAAGTACTCAAGAAGTTGACCCTTCAAGAAGCCTATGATAAGCTGTGCACTGAATTTATAAAATCTGAAAAGACTTCTCATCTTTGTAAAAAAGAGCTTAATAAGGTAAAAACTGAAAAAGCTGATTTGCTAGTCAAACTAGATGAGACTACAAGGTTAGTTGAGACTCTTGTTGTGGAGAACACCTCATTAGAAGAGAAGGTTAAAAATCTTGAGGTTGAGCTTAGTCAAGCTAGAACTCAAATAGAGAGGATGTCTAGTGCAAAGCTTGATGAGGTATTGAGTGCCCAAAAGCCTAATTCTGATAAGACTGGCTTAGGATATGCTGTCTCCTTCGGCCCCTCCTCTTCCACGGCTTCTGGATCAAGGACTGTCTTTGTGCCCCAATTTGAGAAAGGTAATAAAGGTATGAAATCCAAAATTGATTTGGCTAATTCTAAATCCTTTGTTAAACCTTATGTTTGTCACCATTGTGGTGTTCCTGGACACATTCGTCCTAATTGCTTTAAGTTGTATCCTCATAAGCAATTGTCCAAACAGTCACAGGTTTCCTCTCAAGGACCTATATCTTTGTTTGGAGAGTTAGTAAAAGTTTTGAGCTTTTTAACTCAATTTCAGGAGAATTTTAATTCTTCTTTGTCCTTTAGTAGACATACTAGGACACGTGTCTTTTCATCTTCATGGCCAAAGACTCGTGCTGTGTGAGTGAGAAAGGAGCCTAAGACTTAATTATCTTTTCTATTTGTCCTCTACTTTAATTCTTTCTATCTAAAGTAGGACTCTCTTTACTTGATTTCTTATCTACTTTTAGAATCATGTTTTCATACATCTGCATTTTTCTAACATGCCTTCATGCATATGCATTTTTCTTTCATACTTTCATGTTATTTGTCTGTTTTTGTTTGGTTGTTTAGTCTTTATTTTGTTTGTTTTTCAAAATAAAAAGACAAAAATCAGAAAAATACAAAAACAGTGTGTGTTTGTGTACATTGGTACTTATATACCTTGGATGGCCATTGAAACAAAGTTTTCTAAACTTTGTATCTTTTGTACTTTAGATGAGCATCTCTATGCACAACTAAGCAAGTAAGCTTTGTGGCTCGTGTTTGTGATGAGTAAGGTTAAGTAATCTCTTGTACTTAACACTCATATCACTCTTTTTGACAGGTAGGACTAAAAAATCTTAAGAGAAAGACATAAATAACCATTTCACCACTGTTACTCGCCAATCATAAAATGACATCTGTATACTACGACATAGCAAAAGTGCAATGTTAATGACATCTGTATGCTTCGACATAGCAAAAGTGCAATATCAAAAGCTTAACATTATTGAGTATTTCTTTTCTTTCTTATATATGCCCATGCATGGTTTGCTTAAAAGAAAAATATACAAAGAAAATCAAAAAGCTAAAAGATCAAAAATGCTTTTAAATATGATTGCAAGCGTGTTTTCTAGGAGATGTAAGAGTTATAGGATGTACCTCAAAGGTGATAGTCTCCATCAAACAGTTATGATTGTGTGTGAGTTAAAGTGACTTTCTCATATCTTAAATCGTCATAACATGCATACACATTTGTAATCTTGCGATGTTTTTCATACACAACACGCAATATTCTTTGCTACTCTTGATACATGTGCAGGTACAATATGATTTGGCCATCACAAGTTTTACATGTGTTAATGTATGCTCACTAAACTGTCTTAACTTTTTTTTAAAATATAAAATTGGTTAGATTTTTTTAGCGTGTGTGTGTGTGTGTGTGTGTGTGTGTGTGTGTTTTAGGATCAAAATGCTTATCATTCTTTTGACGAGAGATGATTTTGAGAGCTTAAAATGTTGTTTGGATCCTTGGTTGAGTTGGATACTTGATTGCATTTATGTCTATATTTTTCTCTTCTTTGAAAAACTGTTTTTAAGCTAGCTCGACACCTCCTCGACACCTCTCGACACCTGGCTTATCTGTCAAACTTTTCAGTTGCTTTTTATCGCAATCTTGACACCTCTCGATAGCTAGGTCAATCGATTGAGAAACTTTCTGTCTCCTCGATAGCTTCTTGATAGCTGTTCGATCCATCGAGGTTGGCTCGATAGCTTCTCAACACCTCTCGATTTGTCGAAATCCTCTTGCATGCATTGTTTTTCATATGTTTTGCATGTTTTTTTTTTTTTATCTTATCATCCATAGAATCTTGTTTCATTACATTTATGCATTTTTATGGATTCTTTTTGCCCCCTTGATCATCCTTGATCATCTTTATGTCTCTCGGGTGAAGCTTTCTAGCTTCTTGTACTCTTTGTCAATCATGACAAAAAGGGAGAGAAATTGTAGAGAATATGTAGTTTCTTTTTAAGATTTTACATGTTAGGGGGAGAAATACATGCATTTGTAAGGGAGAGATGTGTTTCATCTTGTTAGGAGGAGTGCTTACTTCCTTCTTCTTGTACATCGGTCTTATGACCATGTTTACATATATTGTGCTTATCTTTGATATATATATATATGATGATGTATGTCTTCTTTCACCTACCTTTACATGTGTTGTTTTTTTTTTTTTCTCTCTTTATGCACATGCTTTTTATATAGTGTATGCAATCTATTATTTCTGTTTCACATTAAGATACCTTGATGAGTTTTGTTTAAATGTTTCAGAAATACAAGTTGTCAAAGTTTACTTCCCATAAACTCTCTTCTTGCAAAGTTTTTCAAAAGTTTGTGTTAGGATAGATTTTATTGTATTCAACAAGTGAGTATGAGTTGAGTGATTTATGACGTTTCTCATATGTTCATTTGTTTGTTGTGGTTTTGTCACGGATTGCCAAAGGGAGAGATCGTTAGGACATATGTGATTCATGTTAGGAACATATGTCACTATTTATGTAGTTGGCTAATCCTTTGACAAAATACACTTTACTTGTATTTAAGTAGATCTAGGATGTGTTTAATACTTTAAAGAACATGTTTAAGTTTAGTATTAAAGTCATGAAGATTGGACTAAAAAAACAAGTGAAGAAGGGTTATTCATAAAAGCTGGACAGATAGCTCGATACCTGCGTACAGATAGCTGGACAGCTGCTCGACAGATAGCTATCTATTGAGATTTAATGAATAAAGCTCGACAGATTCTCGATCGATCAAGGTATCTATCGAGGTTACGGGAATTCAGATTTTCAGATCTAATTTTCGGCCCAAGCTTATGTATTTGTGTAGGGTTTCTTTTCTCACAACCCTAGACATATGTAAGGCTTATTTTAGAGGCTGTCACATAAGAGAATACAAGGAGAACATATGCAAAAGGTGACTGAAACCTTATTCTCTCTGAAAGAAGATACTACGTCTTTGCGCCTTGGGGTTTTGTAACCAAGTGCTTCTTAATCTTCATTGTTTATAAAGTGAAGAACTTTGTAGCCAACAATCTTCTTCTAGTTGGTGATTGAAGTCGCGTACTAAGATCCGCGCAATTGGTTAGTCACGTACTAGGATACGTGCATCAAAGGGTGGCATTCATATATTGAAAAGTTCCGAGGTTCTGAAGCGGTAAAAGGTTTCTGCTATAAGTTCATCTACTAAGATTGTAGAGTCTAGGGACAAAAGTTTTGTACTAGATCTGAAACTTCTTTTTGTTATAGTGGATTGCTTTTCAGGAAAGTTTCCTTCCAGGTTTTTTACTGTGAAACTAATTTATTTCATTGGTTTTTCTGGGTCATCATATCTTGTATTATTTATTTTTCCACTGCATTTATTTTTTGACATGATATTGATGTTTATTTGTTTTAATAAGTTTTATTTATAATAAATCTAATTAACAACTTGGATTTAAAACTTGTTAATTTTATCAACCGGGGTCTATATTTCCCAACAATTTGTTGCATTTCATTTGAACGACTTGTCTTAATCTTTACCAGTTTAATACAGCTCATAGAAAACTTGATCAAACCCTCAGTCCTCAACCAGAGCTGTATTCCTTTTACTTTTTCTAGGTCAAGGTTGGAATAGTTTAACTATATATTGATTACAATGTTGTGGCATTTCTAGTTAATGACCCAATATACCAACTGCCAGTTATTGCTTATGGGGGGTGGTAAGTTATTGGAAGCAACCTTCAGTTTTCACTTCCCGTGGAATCCATATCCTTCTTTCTTTTCTCACTTGAAATAGAGAAATCAAAACGTGATATGTGCTTTCCTCCAAAGAGAAACTAGCTAGTTAAACAAAACTAATGTTTGGTTAATCAAAATGAAAAATTGTTATTTATATAAGAGTGTGATGAGCTTTCTCACCTGTGCAACTTGCATTGATCATAGAGGATTAAGTATTAACCGTGATAGAATTAAGTTTTTTAACTTTCATGCAAAGAAGATTCAACTTATTTGGTATGACAAGTTATTAGAAGCATTAGATGGGGCAGGAAATATTTTCCAAGGAGATCAACCAAATTTAACTTCCTCATAGCCCACAAGCCCAAAACTGTAATTGATTTTGTGGAGTATAGCACATTTTACATAGATCATAAACAAAGCTAGTTGTTGAAAAGTTAGATGTTCTTGATTAAGGCCCACTACAATAAAGCCCAACAATGCAAACATCGCTCCTCTTGGGCCCAATGAACGAGACTTTGATGAGCAAGTAGCCCAATCCAAACACATGCAAGTGTGGTCCAACCAAATAGGTTGGGCTGCAATTCTTACCAATTTTAAATTCAATGGGAAATTTTGGAAGTGAGCTTGGTTTATTTGCAAAGCCCATGAGCTCATAGAATAGGGTATTGTGCAAACTGCCAAATACAATGTGTGAGGTTGGAATGCTTACATCTGTTGAATGTGTTTAGATCCATAAACCTCAAATCCACATTAAATGCAAGTCCATTTTACAATTGATGCTGTCTTCTGTTGGAGGATTTTTTTTTTTTTTTTTTTTTCACTTCCAAATTGCCATAAGAATTAGAAAACCTTAGCATTAGCGCACACTAACCCATCTCTCAATAATTTTCAACATGTCAAATTTTCCTTACATTTGGGAGTCACTTTCAGGGCTGGCCCTAGGCCTAGGCCATTTAGGCCATGGCCTAAGGCCCCCTAACATAGAAGGCCCCCAAATATGGGGTGGTAAGGTTTTTATTTATTTATTTGGGAATTAAGGAAAAAATAAGAAGATGTGAGTTACGTGTACTTTTTTTTCCCCTACTCTTAAGAAGTCTTAAAATAATAGAATTATGCTAGTATATTACTAGTTTGATTACATATATCTTATATATTAATGTATGAGTAATTCAATACTCAATTGATTTTGTTGTTGAAATGTCACCTCATTGTCACATTAGTTTGTAAAATTTTTGTTGTCAAATTTGTAATAAGTTTAGCATTTTTTTAACAAAAAAAATTAATAGAAATACAACCCAATCACCATTAAGTGAATGAAAATGCTAAAGCTAATACAAATTTTATGACAAAAAACTTACAAATTGATGTGACATGAATATGATTGGTGTCATTTAAACAATATAATAAATGAATGTTTAAATAACTTTTTTTTATTAGTGATATGTCAGTTTGTAAAACCTATATAATAAGTAAAAATTAATAATAAATTGAAATAAAAATATCTAATAAAAAAATAAACTAAATATTATTTAAGTGAAATATAAAAAGGTCCCTTTAAAATTTTGTCTTAGGCCTCAAACTATCTTGGGCCGGCCTTGGTCACTTTTATGTGTGTTTAGTAGTACATATAGAATGACTTCTTTCTCTCTCCTCACATATTCCTAATTTTCTCTCATTTGCTGCCATTAATGTAAATTATCATCATTTACCATTGGTTTACTCTTACATTTGTTCATTTTGGCTTTTGCTAATTTCTTGTTTAGATGTAATTTTTGGGATGCACTAATTGCCTTCATCACGTAGAATATCAACTTATTCAGTGTACGTAATTGCCTCAGCACTGATGTTGGTATCCGATTTGACTTTTCCAACTTGAACTTGAACATGGGTTTGAAAGACAAGTCAATCAAATCTCTGCACGTGGTAAGGTTGCAAAGACTCAATCTAGAATAATATAAATTAACTTACGTGTTCCTTAAAGATATATATATATATACATATATATATATATATATATACATATATATATATATATACATATATATATATATATATATATATATATATATATATATATGAAAGCCTTCAAATTTCTAAATGGAATTGCAAAACATATAAGCCTTGGGAATGCACTTCGCATGGTTGACCAATAAAGATATAGCAATTCATTTTTCCTGTTCACCTTATAATGCGAAACAAAAATGCAAGAGGCAAAATATCTTTCTAACATAATGAAATCTTTGATGAATCAAGGAAAAAAAAAAACCTCGAATTCACCAAAAATTAAAAGACTAGTAAGTTACCTGTGCGATGCACGGATAATATTGTAATGTTTTATGTAAGATAATTTTAGAGAGTGTTGTACATGTATTATAGCATAATTGTTATAAAACTTTATTAGTGATGTTGGGTTATAGATTAACCCCCCGATTAATTAACTCAATTACTCAAGTTGATTAATTAGGTTAAATTACATGTAAATCGTGGAGGCACCAACAAATCACCAAATAAACTGAGTGCAGTGGAAACTAATTGAACATAGTGATTTGTTGATAAATGGGGAAAACCTCTTGCAAGGCAAAAACCCCACTAGATGAATTTCAAGTCACTACTCTTAAGAATCCATTAATCAAGAACAAGCGGTTACAAGTATAAGAAATCTTACTACTATTTTGGACTATTCTAAAATACCAACCTAGAGTTGAACCATTTTTCCAATCCCCAATTAGACTTGATCTTGTAGAAGACTTCTTTGCATGCACGGATCCTAGTATTGGACTAACTCCAACCAACTGATTGATTGTTGTTGGTTGCAAAGTTCTTCACTTCAAAATACATTGAAGATCAGAAAGCGCTTAGCTACAAAGTTCTAAGGCGCACAAACGCAGTAACTTCTCACAGAGTATACGAGTTCTCTAATTGAGTCTCTATATCTTTGAAGACTTTAAAATAGGTCTTTTATATGGTCTAGGTTTGTAAAGAGAGACACCCTAATCATCCAAGTCATCATGAGCCAAATTTCAGATCTAAGATTTCTAAAATCGTAAATCTTAATAGATCGAGCTTATGTCAAACTTGTGTTGAGTTTATTCATTAAACCTCGATAGATGCTAATGTCGAGACTAGTGTCGAGCTTCAATAAAATTCTCAAACGAACATTATTTAAATCAGATTCTCAACTTTATAAAAGTAAATGACGAAAGCATAATAACATTATTCAAATCAGATTCCCCATCAACTTAACCTACTATTACCATAATTTTTTTTGAACAGTAGTACTATTACCATGATAATGAATACAAAATTGAATAGTTCACAATTAATATCAACTATTAACAAGAATGCAGTTCAGTTCATTTTCTTCATGAAAAGTTGAAACTTGAAACTACCCATGTTGTGTTACAATTGAAAGAACAAGAATAAACCAACGTTAATTCAAGTTTTCCCTATTGGAATCAGAATCAGAGCAACTACTTACCCTTAAGAACTAGGTTCCCTGCGAAGTATAGACACTTGTAATCGGCTCTGTGCATAATAATTTCAAAAGTTGAGACAATGTCAACCTTTCCTTCCTCATGTACCTCAAAACCGAACACAAAAACCTCGCTACAAGCCCATCATCATCATCGCTCCCACTACCCACAACAGCAACAGAAAGCTTGGGACACAAAATCACCCACTCCTCGCTACCATCATCAGCCTTCCTCTGTTGCCTACGGGCGAATCGAATCCTATACATCTTATCACTATCCAAATTTCTCCTTCGATTTCTGTTGTACACAACCTTAAACATCTTATACACACTCTCCTCAAGTTTCACCACCTTTCTACCCCTCTTCTTCGACTTTTCAATTTCATAATCAAGGGCGGCGCTTGCTGCTGCTGCATCAACAACATTTAGGGCGGCGACTACTCTATTGATGTCGCCGCCGTGGGACTAGGAGGAGGTTTGCTTGAAGGCGAGGGCGGTGCTATTGTTTAGGGAGTTCTTGATGATTTTGAACCATTTGTCACCATTGTCACCGCTGCCTCCTCCGCCACCACCATTGCCTTTCCTGACCTTGGAGGAGTCGCTCAATTCGAGCCAAAGGCGGAGGCCCGACCAAAGAACCCTGCTGCCGTCTTTCACCAAATTCACAACATTAAACACCTCATAGTCCTCTGCATCCCTACCGACGGCATTGTCATTCGGTTCCCTATCGAATCGACACGAATCGTGACTTAATTACAAATCCGATTCTCTAGACTCGTTGAGTCTCCCTTTGAGTTGACTTGTTAAAAACAAACACACAAAAACAAACTCGACTCGGAGTGGGACTCCTCTTAGACGAACTCCTCTGCACATTTGCATTCTAAGACAGTCTAGTTTCTTCTTTGTTATACTAAGACCTTTTTCAATAATCCTCAAGATAGCTTTCAAATAACTTTTAGACTTGCATTTTTTGAAACACTCAATCAAATAGAGATTAGAAAAGCAAGATGTATTTGAAATAAAAGATCTTTTCATGTTGTTTGCAGCCATGACAACAGGGGTCAATGGATCATACAGCAAAGATTAACCTTAATCAAAGTGTGCCTGCTTTGATACCACTTGATAGGATAAGAATGTATTGACTACTTTGGTAACCTAATCAATTAATTTAGCTAAGTGAAATTAATTAGATTCAATTACATGAAATAATCATGGTAGCACAAACAAATCGCCAACTAAGTTAAATGCAACGGAAAATAAATTCGACATAGGTGATTTGTTTACAAATGGAGAAAACCACCAAGGCAAAACCCTACTGGATGAATTTAAGGTCACCACTCCCGAGAATTTACTATTATCAAAACAAGTGGTTACAAGTAAAAGGAATCTCAGTACCTAATACCAACCTACAGTTGAACCCTTACCCCAATACCCAATTGGACTTTTGATGTAGTGACAATCTCTCCTTTCAATGCACGACTCCCAGTACATGACTAACCAATTGATCCACGACTAACCAATTGATCCACGAATCCAAGTACGTGACTAACACACCAACTTGAGGATCCTTGGTTACAAAACCCTTGGCGCAAAGACGTAACAACTTCTACAAGGAATATGATAAACTAGGGAAAATTATGTCTCCGATCACAATTTGCATGCACAATCAATTTGTATTGAGTTGCATCACTTTGCATCACCTTTGACAGCGCTTAAAATAATCCTTATATTTGTCTAAGATTGTGAGAAAGGAAACCCTAAACAAATACACATGGATATGCGTGAAATCAAATTTGGAAATCTGAATTTCGTAATTCTCGATAGATATAGCTTCTATCGAGCTGCTGTCGAGCATAAGCATTAAACCTCGATGGATATGGATCTGTTAAGCTATCTGTCAAGCTTTAATGAGCAGTACTTCTTCACTTGTTTCTTAGACAGATTTGCATGGCTTCAATACCAAACTTGAACTCTTGTTCCTTGAAGTACTAAACCTATTCTAGATCTACCTTGTAAGTTCGTTTAGACCCCTGTAAACTAGATTGTTTAACCTAATTAATTAACCAAGTGAATACTTAGGTTTATTATTCAAATCTAGGTTAAAACAATAACAATCATGTCAAGTAAAGCAGCAGAAAAATAAAGAACACAAAGATCTGATGACCCAGGAAAACCAAACCGGTAAAAAATCTGGGGAGGATTTAACCTAGCTATCCTCAAGGTAAAATAGCAAATCCACTAGAAAGAATTGAAGTTTACATAATAGCGACTTAGACCACTAACATCTATTGCTACCCAATGTAGGAAACTTACTACCACAACCACGTGACAGCTTCGAGACCACGGACTCCTTCTTTCTTTGGCCTTTGCAACAACACAAGCTCACCTGTTTGTGACTTTGAGACTCCACTCAAAGGTTTTGGATCTTCTTAAATGTTGATCTTGTATGCAACAACTTCTACAACACCGGATCTTGAGATTCTTCAAGGAATAACACCGGTGGAAGACTTTAGAGAGCTTTTGGGTATAAAACCCTAGATCTACAAAAGAGGCACAAGATGCACTCTAATCTCTCTAAAAAACTCTGAAAAACCTCCCTAGGGTTAGCTTATGATGTCCTTTAAGTACTGGAAAAAACAGCTCGCGATTTGGGCTTCAAACGAATAAGTTATGGCCTTTTTACGTTTGCTGGTTTTGCTGATTCGCGAATTTCGATCAATCGAGCATCAATCGAGTACCAATCGAACAGACCAGATTGTAACTCATTTTTCTTCATCCCGAACTTGAGTTTTTTGCCTTGGGCTTCAATGTAGACCATTATAAACTAATAAGACTGAGTTTTTGTCATGGTTTGCCAACATTACAAACACAAAACCTAACAATCTCCCCCTTTGGCAATCCGTGACAAAACACACATACAACATAATGCCCAAATACAATAAAATGCTCAAATACATCACAAATCCCAATCTAAGACTCTTAACCTAGAAGTTGCCAAGAAGAGGTAGAAGGTCTTGATTAGAATGCACCTGTCTTTCCTAAAACACTCAACAAACACATCACCGCATGTGTGGAAAGAAAGACATATAAACAAAATGAAGCACAATAAAAAACAAAAGTAAACTAACTCTCCCCCTAAGTTAGATACATCAAAAAGTTTTTATATTCTCCCCTTTTCAAAAATAATTTTCTCCCCCTAAACAAGACAATCAGGATTTATTTCTCCCCCTTTTTGTCACGTATTGACAAATACAACTCAAACAAAGAGTAAAGTGATAGTAAACATGAGAGAAAAAGAGAACTAAGGGAACATAAAACAGTTTAGCTCTATAGAAAATAGAGAGAACTCCCCCTATGAAGAACAACAACTCCCCCTAATAACAACAAAGGCAAAAAAAAAATCTTTTCTCCCCCTATAAAAATAGGAAAAACAAAACAAGTTTTGGGAAAAACAGTTTTGGAAAAAATTAAGAGGTGGGGATAAATAAAAACACACAAACCTAAAAAAAATTGAGTTGAGGATACACATAAAGAAAAATACTCTCTCTTTCAATAAATGCAAACTTGACACTGTGTGACCCATAAACAGTTGCATAAGTAGAGAAAATATTTGCACATTGATTATCCATCATATCTCTTAAGAAAAATATTTTCTGCAATTCACACATCAAGAAAAATAGCATATACTAAAATGTACAAAGGACTCAAAAATTAATCAATCAATTTTTAATTCAAGTTGAGTACCCAATTTAGCAAAGTGTATGCATGTTATGTGTGAAAACAATGAGAGATATGACTGCAAAACTGCAAGATGGATACAAAAAAACAATGCAACTCATGTGAATCCTAAACATAAATGATGCAAGAAAAAATTTGGTCAAAAACTCTAAAAACTGAAAATTTTTCAGTTTCGATCGATCGAGTATCGATCGAATACCAATCGAGTCAGACAGAATCAAACCAAAAATTTTAATCGCAATTTTGATCGGTCGAGAAACAGCTTCGATCGGTCGAAATTCTGGAAAACTCAAATTTTTGAAAAACCGAGCAATTTAATGCAATAACTCCTCAAAGCACAATATTTCATGAATGAAATGCATGAGTATGAGACTCAAAGTTTTTCAAAAACACATGAATATAGCCCAGATCTTCCAAAATTAAGATTTTCAATCAATTTGTCCTTAAAACACAAATTTTGCATCAAAATCAAGGAACATATAATCTTGGATGGCCACAACAAAATCATGCACAATAACATGTACAAAGTTTAGCAAAGAGTAACTTTGTATAGTGTGTGCAACTAGCAAAAGCTTGAGAGACATGTGAGGTGATATGTGAATAGTAATCAATCACAAAGTCTACAAAATTCATCACATAAATTTGAAAGAGACTATCACCTAAAGAGTTACATCATATAACTCTCACATCTCCTAGAATAAAAGCTTGCAATCATGTAAGTTTCTTGATTTGCCTCATAATGTACACACCAATTTTAATTGAGTTTGAATTCATTATAGCCCAATAATATACACACCAATTTTAGAATTTAATCCGAGGCTACACCTTATTTTCTTTTTGTGCATGTGCTACACTTT
The DNA here is from genome assembly GCA_033629205.1 of Lithocarpus polystachyus. Classification (NCBI taxonomy): domain Eukaryota; kingdom Viridiplantae; phylum Streptophyta; class Magnoliopsida; order Fagales; family Fagaceae; genus Lithocarpus; species Lithocarpus polystachyus. The sequence goes on along the minus strand of CM066171.1, from coordinate 1,883,417 downwards.
CTCGAGCACAAAATCTTATGATATGCACTAAGATGTTCATGATTGGCTAGTAAACATTGGTGAGATGGTTATTTATGCCTTTCCCATTAAGTTTAAGTCTGACAATCAAAGGCATGTGACTTCAAGATCAAGATCATGTGATCAAAAACTATAAACATCTTTCCCACACAACATGCATTACAAAGCTCAAACTAGTAAAGTGCAAAAAAATAAGCTCATCTAAGCTAAACAAAGTACATAAACATGTTATGTAAAGATAATATGGCCAACCTTGAATATAAATCCAAGATATATAATACAAAATACATAAAAATCTTTTTGGTTTAAAAAAATTTATAACCAAAACTAAAAGCACACATTATGCTAAATGATTAAAATGCAAATGCAATGCATGACAATGCTTAACTAAGCTATAGAGGGTACACAAACAAGAAATATCAATTTCTTAATTAACCCTTGAGTACATGTACAAACTAGTACATACTCACTCAAAATAAAAAATAGCTTAGCACTTATAGAAGACATGCTATTCAAGTTTCTCCACAATGTCAAGCATGTTCTAAATCAAGAGAGAGATGTCATAATTCATGTAATCCTCAAGAAAAATAAAAACTAGACACAAAATAAAATATTTTTGTCTTTTTGAAATTTTTCAATGTTTTTGGATTTTTTTTTAAAATAAAAAACAACCAAAAACAAAACATGTCCACAAACAATTAAAAGAATTAAATTAGGGACAAGTCAGCAACACTCACCTTAGAGAATCTTTTCTCACCCATATAGCACGAGTCTTCGGCTTTGTAGGTGAAAATCCATGTGAAGTAGAGTGTGTTTGAGGGATTACACCAATCTTCTGAGAAAGACTGAAATCCTGCAAATTCCTTTCACAAGCCAACAAGCTTAAATTTTTCAAAAGCATATGAAACAATTTATTTGAACTCATGGCAGGAAAAATATCATCACATATCCTAGATTGAAATTCAGAATGTTTAAATTTCAATTTATGAAAATTAGGACGAATGTGATCGGAGACACCATAAAAGTGACAAACAGGAACAAATTTAGGAACATCAGTATTCCTAACAGCAAATCTAGTCTCAGATTTTGGTTTTTGCCTCAGCAAAGAACAGTTTGGTCTAATATGACCAACAACACCACAAAGGTGACAAGTAGGCACAAAAACAGATTTATTATGCTCTCTAACAGTAGGTTTAGACTTAGGTGTAGAAACTTCAGCGTCTACATCAGAACTTTTACCTTTGTCTAACCTAGCAAAATAAGTCTTGTCTTTATTATTCCTCTTGAAAGGAGGGATATAAACTTTTTCAGCTTTAGGCTTAAGAGAACCAAAAACACTTTTGTTAACATCAGCAAGCTTGGTAGTAGTCAAATTTTCAATTTTAACTTTAGATTCAACTAACTCTTGTTCCAAGCTTTTCATCTTCTCATCTTGAGAGGAAATTTGATTTCTCAAAAATTCATTCTTTTTATTATAATCATCTAATCTAACAATCAATTTCTCTTTTTCAAGATTAGCCAATTTTAACTCTTCCTTGAATTTCTTAGCAATTTTCATTGATTTCAATAATTCCTTACGAAGAGTTTCACAGGCATCAATAAAATCAACAGAAACAACAGTGTCCTTTTTATTCAAATCATCACAATCAAAAACAGTAAGACACTTAAAATTATCCATGATAACAGGGATCAAGGATCAACTCTTAGATCAAAGGATCTACAACAGAAGAGCTACCCGCTCTGATACCACTTGTAAGTTCGTTTAGACCCCTGTAAACTAGATTGTTTAACATAATTAATTAACCAAGTGAATACTTAGGTTTATTATTCAGATCTAGGTTAAAACAATAACAATCATATCAAGTAAAGCAGCGGAAAAATAAAGAACACAAAGATCTGATGACCCAGGAAAACCAAACTGGTAAAAAACCTAGGGAGGATTTAATCTAACTATCCTCAAGGTAAAATAGCAAATCCACTAGAAAGAATTGAAGTTTACACAATAGCGACTTAGACCACTAACATCTATTGCTACCCAATGTTGGAAACTTACTACCACGACCACGTGACAGCTTCGAGACCACGGACTCCTTCTTTCTTTGGCCTTTGCAACAACACAAGCTCACCTGCTTGTGACTTTGAGACTCCACTCAAAGGTTTTGGATCTTCTTAAATGTTGATCTTGTATGCAACAACTTCTACAATACCGGATCTTGAGATTCTTCAAGGAATAACACCTAGAGCTTTTGGGTAGAAAACCCTAGATCTACAAAAGAGGCACAAGATGCACTCTAATCTCTCTAAAAATTTCTGAAAAGCCTCATTAGGGTTAGCTTATGATGTCCTTTAAGTACTGGAAAAAACGGCTCGCGATTTGGGCTTCAAACAAATAAGTTATGGCCTTTTTACGTTTGCTGGTTTTGCTGATTCGCGAATTTCGATCAATCGAGCATCAATCGAGTACCAATCGAATAGACCAGATTGTAACTCATTTTTCTTCATCCCGAACTTGAGTTTTTTGCCTTGGGCTTCAATGTAGACCATTATAAACTAATAAGACTGAATTTTTGTCATGGTTTGCCAACATTACAAACACAAAACCTAACATACCTAATTACAAGTAAAGTGCGTTTTGTCAAAAGATTAGCTAATTTACATAACATATGTCTCTAACAATATCCACATGTCCTAATAACCAAAATAACATAGTTTTCCTCTAATTTGACCCGATGAAATGGTTAGTAAGTTTGCAAGGCATAAAAAGAGGCTGAGGTAAGAATGCCATCATCAAAGGTTTTATTGTTTAATCCTTTGTGCAAATAGTGTATGAACGATTTCATCTTTGTCCTTTGAACTTGTTTTAATTATATTTGTTTTCAAAATGTAAAGAAAGTTCGTGGATCATAAAATAATTCATATACATTATATACTAAATGGTTGAAGCGGATATGACATTTGCACTAATATAATTTTAAGGTTGATAGTTTCCTTTTGATGATGACAGACGTCTAATACATGAAATACAGGAATTGCCTATTAGGGGTGGTGCTTTCTGAGCCCTTTGAGAGCTGGTGCGGTATACATGGTCATCAAGAGACAAGAGTGATATATTTTGTTCAATGATCTTTAAGGACATTGTACAAAATATTTGTTACTATAATTAAGAAGTAAAAAACAGAAATCTCCGACAGAAACCTTCAATTTGTTATAGAAGACTTTTGCTTCAGAATTTTCCTCTATTCTGATTTTTGGTTGTAAAGCTACTCTCTCTGCATAGTGGTCCAATTAAATTTTGGCAATTGCAGAAAATAATAATGTCACGTCATACCATCATGTGGAGGAGAGATTGATGGTATAATGAATGGAATTATTTAGCAAAGGAGAAAAAAAAAAGAAAAGAAAAGAGAAAAATGGAAATTCTTACCGATGTAATGAGTGCTTTATTAGCGATGGAAAGATCTTATTCATTTGTATTTATTGCTTCAAAAGCAATGTGCATTATACTTGTGGTCATTCCACAAGTATAAAGCTCTTTTAGGATGGAGAGAAAGAGTCGGAGAACAAGTTTTCAAAAAGGATAATCAATTTTATTTTATTTCATTAGATACTTTTTTTAAATTTGTAATTTTGATATGAATTATCATAAATTATTTTTTTAATAGAAAGGATCCTAATAATACGACAAATGCATTGAGTCATTCTCTTTGAACCAAATGTTTTATTTTAACATTTAAAAGGCCTTATAAAAAAAACATTTAAAAGAAAAAAATAAAAAGTTGACTGCCTAATATTTTTAGGGTTATGTTATCTTGGAACATGATTAATATGCTATTATTGGTACAGAAGTTTAGATGCAATGTGCATGTTAGAGATAGGTTTAGGACCTAGGTCTATTATAAGGGCTAGAGTTGATATAGGGTTATTATATCTGTTGGGATGTTTAGATCTCAGTTGATAGAATTAACAAGTTTTAAACCCAAGTTGTTAATTAGATTTATTATGAATAAACCTTGTTAAAACAAACAAACATCAATATCATATCAATATCATGCACAGTGGAAAAGTAAATAAGAAAAGATATGATAACCTAGAAAAACCAATGAAACAAATTAGTTTCACATTAAAAAAATTAGGGGGAAACCTTCCTGGAAAGCAATTCACTATAGTAAAGAAAAGTTTCAGATCTAGTACAAAACATTTGTCCCTAGACTCTACAATCCCCGTAGATGAACTTACAGCAAAAACCTTCTACCGCTTTAGAACCTTTGAACTCTTCAATATATGAACGCCACCCTTTTGCATGGATCTCAGTACGTGACTAACTCCTACAACTTGAAGATTTTAGTAGCTACAAAGTTCTTCACTTCATCAACAATGAAGATCAAGAAATATTGGTTACAAAACTCTAAGGCGCAAAATATGCAGTAAATTCTTGCAAAGAGAATAAGGCACTAGGTCACTTTCTGCATGTGTTCTCTCATGTATAACAACCTTTAAAATAATCCTTATATATATCTAGGGTTATGAGAGAAGTCATAAATCACTCAACTCATATTCACTTATTGAATACAATAAAATCTATCCTAACACAAACTCTTGAAAAACTTTGCAAGAAGAGAGTTTATGACAATTAGACTTTGACAACCTGTTTTTCTGAAATACTTTAAACAAAACTCATCAAGGCATCTTTATGTGAAATAGAAATAATAGATTGCGTACAAGTAATAAGAAGCATGTGCATAAAGAGAGAAAAGAACCAACACATGTAAGGGTAGGTGAAAGAAACATACATCAACATATAAAGAGAATAAGTACAATGTATGTCAAAAATGGTCACAAGACCCATGTACAAGAATAAATGTATCTCTAAAAGAAAGAAAAGAAAAAGATACAAGTAATCCTCATTACATCCCTCAAGATATCAACACTCCTCCTAACAAAATAGTCCTACACTAACTCTCCCCCTAAGTATGATTACTCTCATATACTAAAACTACTCTCCCTTTTTGTCACAAGTGACAAAGGGTAAGAGTGTCAAGTAGACATCTCATCTAAGCTAGAAGAGCTAGCATCTCCATCATCATCATCATCATCGTCGTCGAAGTTATTGTCCTCAGATGCCTCTAGAGAAGGAGAGGGAGACTCATCGTAGCCACCAGGGCGAGCTTGCCGTCTAGCAACACGACCGACATAGGTGTTCCCCTAACATAACTCATCAGTGAGTGCATCAAGGCGAGTATCCATGTGCTGAAGCTACGCCATGATCGCGTCAAGAGTCACACCTCCTGCTAAAGTAGAAGGAGCATAGATGGATGGAGCTGAAGGAGCGGGAGGAGTTGCCACACTAGACCGCCTTGATCGAAATTGCGCCTAGCTATGTTTAACGGTAGCAGCATCAATGGCACACATGACGGTGAAGTGGTCGGAAGAGGGAAAAGGAACAGAAAAATGGCTCAAAATCCGCGTGATAGCTGAAGGGAAAATGAGTTTATCATGAGTAGTCGTATCCCTATAGACATTTATAATAGAAAGAATAAAATGTGAAGGAAAATCTATAGTGAGGTGCCCTAGAAGGGACAACAAAAATCGAGCACGAGACTCGGTGATAGAGTTATAGTAAGAGAGATGGTGCAGAACAAAAGTCATCACCATGTTCATAAATCTAGGACCTTTAGCAAAGGTCGAACATGGTGTAAACTGACGATCACCCCAAGTAGAAGGGTGCTTGCAGAAAAGAGAAATCATCTTATCTTTGGACACAGTTCGTAGACGCTCACAACCGTGGTAATTAGGATGCTCTAGGGACATGGAGCACATCGGATACCAACTCCGGTGTAACCACAATGCGCGTACCTTGAACGCGAGTATGAAAGAGAGGTACTAAATAATCAAATTCATGCATGTTGAAGTAAAACTCCTGAATCAGGACGGATGGACATATGACCGGGACGTCACACAGTGACTCCCAACCTCAACTATGAATGACATCTGGTAGGTCAGTGTCAGCGAAGTCCGCCAAAATGACTCGGCGTTCCAAATGAACACATCGTCGAGAAAAGTTCTTCGAAAAGTCCTTTCGGGCTTGCTCATCACGGAACCGAATAGTAGGAGTAAGATCGGAGGAAGTGGATGTCCCAAAACAAAGAGGGTTCCGGGACGGAGCAGACTTACATTTTAGTGCCATTGACGCACTAACATAAGCAGAAGAGAAAGGGAGAAGGAGAGAGACAATCAGAAAAGTCCCAAAAACAATTCAAATATATCAAGATATATTGAAGAGTAAGAACGTATGCATGGGAATGCATGAACATGTGACATGCAATAAAAAAAACATCATAGGCTCAATCCAATGCAATCCTACCAGCACACAATCAATTGCACACATTTAAAATGCATGATAATACTGTTATAATGCAAATGTGATGCAATGTATGAGATTTTAAACTCATTTAAGCAAAAACCCATCCAAAATTTTAACAATAATTCATCAATTTTGAAAAACTCAAAAAATTCCAAAAACCCCAAAACCTAGGTTTAATGCATGATATGCATGAAAAATGAGTGATTTAGACACTTACCAAGTGTAGAAATACTTTATTAAGGCCGAAAATCATCTTAGGATGAAGTTTGGAGTGTGAGAAACAGGTTTGGGATGAGGGACAACATGGATATATTGAGAGAGATCAAGAAAATGAGAACCGGATCTCACAGAACCTATATATAGGTGTTCAGAAAATCTCGACAGATAGAAGTGTCGAGACAAGTGTTGAGGGAGGTGTCGAGAAAATATGCTTTGACAAATGCAGCTGTCGTGAAGGTGTCGAGGAACAATTCATCAGAATGATTAAGAATCTCGATCGATCCACCTAGCTGTTGAGAAGCTATCAAGAGGCCAGATGAAATCTCGATCAATCCACCTAACTGTCGAGAAGCTATCGAGAGGCTAGAAGAAATCTCGATTGATCCACCTAGTTGTCGAGATGTGTCGAGATTACGATAAAAAACAGCTTAAGAGCTCGACAGATTGCTAGGTATCGAGGAGGTACCAAGAAGCTGTCGAGATTGCTTAAAAGAAAAATACAGACATGAATGCAATCAAGCATGCAACCCAACCAAGGATCCAAGTAACATTTTAACTTCTCAAAATCATCTCTCAACAACAATTTCAAGCAAATTGATCCCAAAAACACACACACACACACACACACACACACACACACACACAACAAATCTAACTAATTTTATATTTCAAAAATAAGTCAAGACAGTTTAGTGAGCATACATTAACATATGTAAATCTTGTGATGGTTAAATCACATTGTACCTGCACATGTATCATGAGTAGCAAAGAATATTGCGTGTTGTGTGTAAAAACATCGCAAGATCACAAAAGTGTCAACATGTTTTGATGATTTGAGATATGAGAAAATCACTTTAACTCACACACAATCATAACTGTTTGATGGAGACTATAACCATTAAGGTATATCCTATAACTCTCACATCTCTTAGAATACACGCTTGCAATCATATTTAACAACATTTTTGATCTTTTTGCTTTTGATTTTTCTTTGCATTTTTTTCTTTCATTAAGCAAATCATGTATGGGCATGTACGAGAAAGAAAATAAATACCCAAGGATGATAAGCATTTAACATTGCACTTTTACTATGTCAAAACATACAAATGTCATTGACATTGCACTTTTGCTATGCCAAAGTATACATATGTCATATCATGATTGGCAGGTAACAATGGTAAGATGGTTATTTATACCTTTCTCTTAGGATTTTCTAGTCCTACCCGTCAAAAAGAGTGATACGAGTGTTAAGTACAATAAACTACTTAATCTTACTCATCACAAACATGAGCCACAAAACTTACTTGCTTAGTTGTGCATGGAGATGCCCATCTAAGCTACAAAAGATACAAAGTTTAGAAAACTTTGTTTCAATGGCCATCCAAGGTACACAAGTACCAATGTATACAAACACACACTGTTTTTGTATTTTTCTGATTTTTCAATTTTTTTATATGAAAACAAAACAAAGCAAAACTGAAAAATAACCAAACAAAAACATGTTAAACAAAACAAAATAATGCATAAAACTAGATGCAAATGCATCAAGAAGAAGAAGAAGAAGAAGAGAAGTAGATCAATCCATGGAGATAACACCAATGTTTTGACAAAGGGATTCAAAATGTTTGCTGTTAAGAGGTTTGGTGAACAGGTCAACCTTCTGATCATCGGTGTGAATAAACTCAAGAGTAAGTGTACCATCTTCGACAAGCTCCCTAATGAAGTGATGTCGAACCTCTATGTGTTTGGTTCGAGAATGTTGAACCGGATTCTTAGAGATGTTAATGGCACTGGTATTGTAACAATAGATGGTGAGATGCTCTTGACAAATACCATAATCATGGAGGAGTTTTTGCATCCATAAGAGTTGGGTGCAACAGCTACCGGCAGCAATGTACTCAGCTTCTGCGGTGGATAATGAGGTGGAATTCTGCTTTTTGCTCATCCAGGAGACAAGATTATTACCCACATAAAAACAACCCCCCGATTTACTCTTTCTATCATCAGCATTCTCAGCCCAATCAGTGTCAGAGTACCTAGCTAAGACATCATTAGTGTCCTTGTTGTACCACACACCAAAATCAATAGTGGTTTTGACATACTTTATGATTCTTTTTAAAGCAGTCATATGAGACTCTTTGGGATTAGCCTGATATCTAGCATAAACTCCAACACTGTAACTAATGTCAAGTCTACTAGCAGTAAGGTACAGAAGATTACCTATCATACTTCTATATAGAGATGAGTCTACACTTTTACCTAACAAGTTAATAGTAAGTTTAACATTTGGGCACATAGGGGTTCTGACAGAACTAGCAGATTCTAAACCAAACTTTTTCACAAAATTCTTAACATATTTAAATTGAGATAGGAATATACCTGAATCTTGTTGACGAATCTGCAATCCAAGGAAGTGAGTCAGCTTTCCAATCATGCTCATCTCGAACTCAGCTTTCGTGAGTTTTGAGAAGCCATAAGCAAGTTCATCCTTAGTTGATCCAAAGATGATGTCATCAACATAGACTTGAGCAACTATCAGCTCGCCATCTTCCCTCTTGATGAAGAGAGTCTGATCAGCCTCTTCTCTTGTGAACCCATGTGACACCAAGTATTATGTGAGTTGATCATACCAAGCTCTAGGTGCTTGCTTCAACCCATAAAGTGTCTTCTTGAGGTACAACACATGATCCGAAAAGTGTGGATCAATGAATCCTTTTGGTTGAGCCATATAAACATCTTCTTTAAGTAGCCCATTTAAGAAAACAGTCTTTACATTCATTTGGTAAAGCTTGAACTTTAAGTGGCAAGCTAAGGCAAGGAGAATTCTGATGGACTCCATACAGGAAACTAGGGGAAATGTTTCATCATAGTCTACTCCTTCCATTTGTGAGTATCCTTGAACTCCAAGCCGAGCCTTGTTACGGATCACATTGCCCTCCTCATCAGTCTTATTGCGGAATATCCATTTTGTGCCGATGATGTGCTCACCCTCCGGTCTAGGTACTAAAGTCTATACATTATTCCTCTAAAACTGAAGCAGTTCGTCATGCATTGCTTCAACCCAACTTTCATCCTGAAGAGCTTCCTCAACTTTAGTGAGTTCAACCTGTGACAAATAACAAGAATAAGACACAAAGTTAGCAACACATTTATCAACTGTGCGTTTCCTTAATATGAGTTCATTCATGTTTCCTACAATAACTTTTGGAGGATGGTTTAGCTTAATCCTAGAGGAAGGTCCTTTCTCTTCGAGGGATTCAGAATCTGGTGAAATGGGTATTTTGTAGAATCTTCCACAACTCTGGGAGTAACTAGAGGACTTGGAGATGCAGGTTCTTGTTTAATAATTTCTTGAACTTCCTTAGACTCAAGAGAAAGAATCTCTTTGGGGAATTCCTCAATACCTTTCTCAGAACCAGAATTTGAAGACTCATCAATAACAACATTCACCGTCTCTATTACCTTTATAGTTCTTTTGTTGTATACCCGATAAGCCTTGCTTGTAGAGGAGTAGCCCAGAAATATTCCTTCATCGCTTCGAGAGTCAAACTTTCCCACATTCTCTCTATCCTTGAGGATGAAACAAATACTTCCAAAGATTCTGAAATACTTCACATTTAGCTTCCTTCCTTTCCATAACTCATATGGAGTCTTCTTGGTATTGGGTCTGAAATACACCCTATTAATCGTATGACACGCGGTGTTAACGGCTTCCCCACAAGTTTCTAGCCACATCCTTATTGTGCAACATGGCGCTGGCCATCTCCTGAATAACCCTGTTCTTTCTTTCTACTACACCATTCTGCTAAGGAGTAATAGGAACAGAGAATTCTTGAGATATACTTGATCTTGTACAAAAGGACTCCATATACGAGTTCTCGAATTCTTTACCATGGTCACTTCAAATTCGATCATTTTTTAGGCTTTTTTCATTCTGTAGTCTTGTGCATTAAGCTTCAATGTCCTCAGGAGCATCAGACTTGGATCGTACAAGAGTGACCCAAGTGTACCTAGTGAAGTCGTCTATCACAACCATGATATATCTCTTACCACCAAGAGACTCGGTTCTAGTTGTACCCATAAGATCCAAATGTAGAAGCTCCAATGGTCTAGATGTGGCTGATGTCTGAGTGCTCGGATGCTTGGCTTTCGTCTGTTTCCCAAGCTGACATGGTCCACACACCACATTGCTCATTCTATGAAGCTTTGGTATTCCTAAAACTGATTTTTGCTTAAATACAATAGAGAGATGTTTGTAACTAGCATGTCCCATCCGTTGATGCCATAGATCTTCATTTGGCAAACCAATGCTATTGCACATAATATCAATATCAGGAACCAATCCATAACAGTTGTCTAAAGTGCGAACACCACTTATGAGTTTCTTTCCAAACTCATTCATGACAAGACACTTTCCCTTAGAGAATAGCACCATGAAGTCTTGATCACATATTTGACTTATACTCAACATGTTCACCCTCAGACCTTCTACATATAGAACATTTACAATGTCCGGCAGTCCAGGTAGAGAGATAATTTCCTTCCCTTTAATCTGTGATTTGCTCCCATCACCAAATATGACATTGCCACCTTTCTTAGACTCGAAAACCTTGAAGAGGGATTGATCTCTAGTCATGTGTCTTGAGCAACTGCTGTCTAGGTACCACAGACAGGTGTCCATAACTTTAAATGCGGACTTCATCATAGACACACTTCGTGCTTAGATGACAGATCAGTGGGGATGATGCTTTCTCTCATCTGCCTTTTATGAGCTAAGCCATTAATTTTCACTTTTCTCAGACGAACTCCTTTACACATTTTCATTCTGAGACAGTCTAGTTTCTTCTTAGTCAAACTGAAATATTTTCCAGTAGTCATCATAAGAGAATTCAAATAATTTTTAGATTTGTATTTTCTGAAACACTCAAACAAATAGAGATTAGAAAAATAAGATGTATTTGAAAACAAAGATCTCTTCAAGCCAATTACAGCCATGACAACAGGGGTCAATGGATCAACACAGCAAGGATTAAACTAAATCAGAGTGTGCCTGCTCTGATACCACTTGATAGGCCAAAAATGTATTGACCCCTTGTGATGAATTAACCAATTAATTAGCTAAGTGAATTAATAATTTTCAATTACATGCAATAAGCGTGGTAGCACAAAAAAAATCACCAATTAACTAAAGTATGCAGTGGAAAATAAATGACACGGTGATTTGTTTACGAATGGGGAAAACCAACACGGCAAATACCCCACCGTGTGATTTTAAGGTCACCACTCCCGAGAATCCACTATTATCACAACAAGTGGTTACAAGTAAAGGAATCCCAGTACCTTATACCAACCTACAGTTGAACCCTTACCCCAATACCCAATTGGACTTGTTCTATAGTGACAATCTCTCCAGAAGATGCTTGGTCACAAAACCCTACAGTGTACAAACACAGCAACTTTTTCACAAGAAAGATGAACTAGGGCAAAACTTTGTCTTCGGTCACAATTTGCTTGAACAGACTTTACTCAATACTTGTGTAACTTGTGTCCTCTTTGACGGCCCTTAAAATAATCTTTTTATATGTCTGGAGTTATGAGAAAAGAAAGTCCAAACACATAATCACGGATTGGATGAAAAATAGTCCTGGAAAAGTGAAATTCATAAACCTCAACAGATACCCTATCTGTCGAGCTGCTGTCGAGCCACAGGGCTGGAACAGCTCTACAAGCTCGATAGATGGCTAGCTGTCGAGCTTTAATGATAGACACTTTTCAGACTTGAATCTTGGACAGACTTGTATGGCTTCAACACTTGATCTTGAAACAAAGTTTCTTGAAGTATTAAACACATCCTAGATCAAAGGCCACAAAGACATGCCACCAAACCTAGGGAAAAAAAAAAGATCTTCTTGTTTTGTGTGTTATAATAAGCAGTGTTGTTAAGATCAAAAGTCTCAAACACTTCCTTTTTTTTCCGTTGTTAATTAAGTAAATAATTAATAAAAAGACCATGATGTCCATTCAAACGTAAAAGCCACGCCAGTGTTTATAATATGCTTGAGTCATGATATTGACCATGTATTAGTTAACAGGTTCAAAGTAAGATAGATTTCTTGGTCTTTTCCTTTTTAACAAGTTGACAAATTATCATTGAAAATCCATTAATATATTTGTAAGTATAGACGTTTCAGTTTTCACACAGATTTCATATAATCTATCCCCCATGCACACAGGTGGACCAGATGGTCCAATTAGAGATTTCAGATCAATTTTGAAGGCTTCTAACATTGTACATACAGCCTGACAATAACCTGTGTTGTAAGCAGGTATATGAGTGTATATGCTATCAAAAACTAAAACAAAACTTAAAAGGAAGGCAAGGATTTTAATATGGTTCGACCATCAAGGCTTAAATCCATGGAGCCTTTTTATTTCTCCGTGTTGAGTGTTCTCTGTGTTTATATAACTTTGTTTATAACTTTATATACACAATTTTTAGGGACAGAATTCCTACACATTCAATATGTATTAATGGGCTTATCAAAAAAAAAAAAAAAAATGTATTAATGGGTGTAGCCGTATAGCTGTTTTTTTCTTGTGTTTTTTATTTGATTGAACATTTAGAGGTATTTTGAAGGTTGTTGTAGTATTTTGATCATTTTAGAGATTGAGGATATTTTAATCAAGTTATACATACGTAGTAGAAGCATTTTGGGTCTTTTGGTTATAATAAATAAATAAATGTAGTTACAATATTATGATAAGGGTTTGAAATTAGATAATTACAAAAACATGAGGGAAATTTTGAAATTATAGGTTATTGGATAATTTCGTAACTTAATTAACATAAAATCTCATATTAGCATGAATAATAATCAAATTACCACCAATTCATGGAGTAATCATATTACTATAAATTAATGTAACATTCTTCTCTTATTATTTTACATTCCCTATCATATATATATTGCACAGATAACGTACCAAACATCATAATATGTCACATTTCTCATAGATGGTTGTAATCTCCCAAGTGAACTAATACCAAGTGCTTATACTACTTGACATTGACATTTGCTTACTAGGAAAATGATTATCTCTATTTAAAATAGTTTCATTTCTTGATTTAGATTAAAATTTACAAATATAAAGATGTACAAACTATCATATCATTTAAAATTTTAAATGACATGAAAAGTTCTATACATTATTAAGTTCAAAAAAATAAAATCATGATAGTGAAATAGACAAAATTGAGAGGACTTGAAATGAAAAGATCATGTTCTTACCTACTAGGGGTGTGGCCCAGGGTTCGCTCCTGGACGTCGTCGTGGTGGTGGTAGAGATGCTCGCCTTCCAGGTGGTCTAATACTTTGTTTTATAATGACAGCTCTAGATAATTCTTCCTCATCTTTGGCATAAGTTAGCTTCTCCATATTCTCACCTGATTATTGTGTCTGATTGGGATAAAACTCCCACGAGACGCTGGCACCCTGCGCGGGATGACGGTGCGAGGGATGACGATGAACACTAAACCCTGATGACACAACCCTTGAATGGGGTGACGGGAGAGACCATCGACGGGGAAGGCTTGGGGCACCCAAAGCCTATCTTGCCACGCACGCTTCCCTGAGAAAACGAGTCTTGTCGCATACACCACTATTTAGACAGGTGTCACGCGCGACACGACCGCTCCCAGAGGGATGGCTTGCCCAACACACTTGCTTGCCCAAGAAGTATCTTACACTCCACGTTACTCGGGGGCAATTCCGGTAAGAGTAATATCTTCTCCAGCACGCCTTGGCCAAGGGCCCTTGCTACTACTATAAATACTTCCACGCCCTCCAAAATTGAGGTACGCATACTTTTACCCCGACTCTGGCACTTTAGAGTTGTGAGCAACACTGACTTAACCGTCGGAGGGTCGTTGGCTAGTACCACGCCAGTACCTCCCTTCAAGTTTCTTTCTACCTGTGCAGGTTCGTCCAAAATACGTGAAGGCCTTGCAGCTTACTGAGTTAATTCTTGGCATCATCAGTGTCAAAATACACAACATATTAAAAAAAATACATATATAGTCAAATTTTTAAAAGTTCATAAATACAGTTGGTTGGGAAGAAAAATGGAAATTAATCTATAACTAGTAGCCTTGTAAATATACTTCATAATTTCTACTACAATTTTTTGTTGTAACTTGTAAGGTTATTCAGCTTTAATTATTGTACAATAATTAAAGCAATAATTAAAGCTGAATGTAGAATCTACATGTGAAAGGAAGGATACTAATCTCTGATTGCTGAGATTCATTCTTGTCACTGTAGGACGCAAGAGTATTTAGCCAGAAAGACTTAAAAAAATAATAATACATGTAGCTCTTGTATTTTTTGGAGACATTTCTAATTATTAATTGCACCTAATATTAGGGAGGTGGTTCTCGAAAAAAAAAATGGAGTTCTACACACAACAGGGGAGTGAAAAATAGAAAAGGCTCTCCATCTCTCTCTCTCTCTCTTTATCGTTCCCACACACAAAATTTTCGAACTTTGAAGCTATGTTTTAAAAACCGGACCGGACTAGACCGGCTGGTTCAAGCGGTTTAACCGGGACTGGATACTAATCCAGTCCGGTTATGACTAAAAACCAGAAACTAATAAAAAACCGGAATTAACCGGGAACCGGACAGGTAACCATAAAAATCGAAAAACCGGTATGGTTGAACCGGTTTTGTAGTATACACTGAAACTGATGCATTTTGTAGCAAAAAGACAAAATAAATAAATAAATAAATAAATAAAGCATTTTTTTCTCAAATACACCGTGAAAAACTATAAGAAAGATGATCCAAGATTGGAAATACAAAAACTTCAAGAAGAGAGAGAGAGAGAGAGAGAGAGAAAGATAAAATGAGGTAAAGAACTAAAAATTGAAATGTGATATTTGATTATTTTTTAGTTGGATCATGGATTACCTTAGCAGCTTCAACTTATTAAAAAAATTTATTTTGAAATTTGCAGCAAACTTGAGAAACATGAGAGACCCTGAGAGCTTGAGAGAGTGGCACCGTTTAAAACCAAAAGAGATAACAAAGGAGAATTCATGAGAGTTTGAAAAAAGTGGGGTAGGTGGAGTATTAACAAGAGTGTTTCTTTTTTCTTTTTCAATGTCTTGTCTTCACTACCTTTTTGATAATCTTTTTTTTTTTTTTTTTTGATAATCTCCTGTCTTCACGACCTAGAGCCATGTAATATCTCCATGTGTGTGTGGCTATGAGAATGTGAAAAGCATGTGGCTATGAGAAACGTGTGGTACATATATTGATGAGATAGTAAAAGAAGTAAAGTGACTTGACAATTACTTCACGTTTGGATAGGAATTATTTGACGTTTTAAGTTTTGCATTTTTTTTTTTAACACGTACTCTAGGAGACAAATTTTACTGTTAATATACTATTTATAAACAGTAATTATAATATTTGACTTTTTAGTTACTTTTTAGCACCTTAGTAGGTCCTGTACATTATTTACAAAATCTACAAATATTACTTTTCAATAATTTTTTCATTAAAAATGAGTTTCACGGTATTGTTTACATATTTAAAAATTATTTTATTACAGTGTTTTTCAATTTTTAGTTTTCAATGGTATCTAAATAGACCTTTAAGAAGGGTAAAAAAAAAGAAAAAGAAAAAAAAGATAGCCATGTCAATTGACATACTCAGTAAATATATAAGTATTAAATATATAATAATATATATATTATATTTTTAATTTGATTCTTAACCGTCATAAACTTTTATATAGAGGTAGTGGGTTTTGTTATTTTTATTTTCTAAATTTAATACATGAAAACTAAACTCACATTATTTTTTTTAAATTTATATATATGTTGAACTTGAAAATTCTTAGTTAAAAACTTAAAATATATATTTTTTATTTTAAATTAATAATTAAATTATTTATGACATCACTGGTTCAATCACCGGTCAGACCTCGGTCTGGCCAGAAAACTGATAACCAATCCCTTTTCTGGTTCTTTCACTGTACCGATTTTTAAAACCATGCTTTGAAGCCATAGCTACACATACATGCCAAACAATATAAATTTTAATTAAAAAGGTGCTGCATTAATTAGTCTTACAAATGAAAAACAAACTCCATGAAAGAAATAGGGCAATAAGTACAAGAAAACCTAGGAGGAGGCCTCTCTTCAGCTTAAGCATCATGTTGCCTTGTGGAAGAGAACTGATCACAAGAATATCATTATATATACCCAGCCATGTTTCATGTTTCATGTTTCTCAATAGTTTCTTTAGTCCTTTTCCTTTATTAGAACGTCAAAGGTCGGAAGGCCATAGGGCTGTAAACGAGCCGAGTTTTGTCAAGTAATACATGTTCAAGTTTGACTCGTCAAGAAAAATCAAAAGCTCAAGCTTGTGACAAGCCTAAAAATAGTGTTTGAGCTTGAGCTCATGGGAAAGCCAAAAAGCTTATACTTGGCTTGGCTTGATTAATTAGTCAAGCCAAACTCAAGCTTAATACCCAGCTCAAACTTGAGCTCAGGTCAAGTTTTTGAACTTGAGATTTAAAAAATTTATATTATTAAATGCTTAAAAGTACATAATTAAATTCATTCATTCATTCATCATTCCTTGTCTACAGCTTTAGCAATTGTTCAAAATACACGTTTTACATTCATGTTAGATGGTGAAAGACTAGAAAAATACCTGTTTGTAACTATTATGAATGAGAAAATACTAACATGTTTCATAAATTTACTTTAGATGATTGATAGGAAATTATCATATGTGGCCTACTTAATTATTTATATATTTTTAAATGTAACTATAGTCTAAAGTGGTTATTGATCAGTTTAAAGGTTAGGAAAAAAATTAAGATAATATATGTAATGGTCTTATGTTGGTCATGTCATTATTAAGATATGTGTAATGAGTATATTTAGCTAACACATATAAACTTATAAATGAATCTATGCTTGAATTGTTGTGTATCAAGCCTAATAACTCACGAGCTTGTTCGTGAACAATTTTTTTTGCTTGGGCTCGACTTGTTTATTAAACGAGCCTAAAACTAAGACTCAAGCTTAGCTTAAATATAAACAAACAAACATGAACAAGTTTTTTATCGAGCCAAGCCCGAATTGTTTTTGATCGGCTTGATTCATTTACAGCCCTAGAAGGTCACAAGCATATGCCACACTATACCCAAGAATAAAAATTTCTTCCATCAATCATGAACTTTGCCTTTTTGTATCTCACACAGCTAAAAATTTTGTATATATCCCTTTCAAATGTCACAATATATATATATATATACACACACACCCAGCCATGTTTGTTTTGTGTTTTTCTCTACAGTTTCTTTAGTACTTTCCCATGTTAAGTCTTGGTCGTCCATTATGATTACTAGGGCTGTAACCAATTTGGTTCGATAGGTTTTTTTTTTTTAATCTAGCCAATCAAAACCGAAATTTTCGGTTTGCAAAGTTCTCAACCGAAACTTACCGAAATAGTTGAATCTCAATCGATTTCAGTTTGTTTTGATTTCGGTCGGTGTTCAATTTTTGCGCCTGGAGTTTGGGCCAGTTAGGCCTTTAGTTTTGTTTTTTTTTCCAAAATTTTTCTGTTTGGGCTTTTAAAAAAAAAAAAATGCAGTATTCTAGCCACTTGTTTTATGGCCCTTTTATGCTCTTTGAGTCTTTGTAATTAAGCCTTTTTTAAAAACCTGTTTTAGGCCTTTTTTAGGAACCAGTTGTGGCCCAGATTCGGGCCTTCTCTATTTTGGCCAATGGCCATCTTTGGGCCTTTTTTAGCTTTCTGTTTTGGCCCTTTTGGCCCAGATTTGGGCCTTTCCTATTTTGGCCATTTTTAGGCTTTTTACACATCCATAAAGCATTTTACAAACAAGAAAAAATCACAACCTGCTTTGCATTTTACATTTTTCACAACTTGCTTTTGCTCAACATAAATCCAGAAATACACATTATAGCAAATTCATAAAAAAAAAAAAAAAAATCACAACCTATTACAGATTCATAAATCCAAAAATACAACACATATAGTAAATTCATAAATCACAACCTATCATAGATTCATAACCTGCTTTAGAGCTTCTATTATACTCATTAAAATACACATATCACTTATTCATAAATTCAAAAATAACCTGTCAACATGATATAACCTGTCAACAATACATTTGCACAAGCACAACCTGTCAACACAAATTCATAAATCCAGAAATAATCTAGAGCAAAAAATTGCTCTAGTGCTCAGAGCCTCAAATTAATCTGTAACTTGTTACAGGCTCCCATCAAATACAAACAAGATTTAAAAAATAAATTGTACAAGTCAAAATAAAATAACTAGTGCAGATTTCATTACTTCATTAGTAATATGTCAATATCCACATATTGTCCATGTCAATACCTACATAATAGCATTATAGCCAAAGACTCAAAATAAATTGGCCATATGTCATTGCCTATCCTAATATCATATATTGTCTATGTATAGGCCACTGTCAAAACTCAAAATAAAAGTTCATATCTATACGTAGGCCACTGTCTACTAGTGTCTAATAGCAAAAAGTGCACATATCAATATGTCAAGTTGTTGTCAAAATAGAAACTAACAAAACCCTATGTCATCATCAATACCACCCGTCCAAAGAGCAAAGAGCAATCTTCAACCATCAACTTCAATAGGTGTTGGTGCGGACATGTCTAGTTCTGATGTTAATGCAGCATCACTCACGAGTTCTACAAACAAAAAATGAAAAAAACATAAAAGTCACTTGTACAATAAAACAATAAATATGCCAAGAATCCAAGACATTCAGTTTTTTTTTTTTTTTAATTTTTTACAACAAAGAAAAAAATAGACATGCAGAATGTACAATAAAACAATAAATATGCCAAGAATCCAAGACATTCTCTTTTTTTTTTTTTTAATAATAGACATGCAGAATTTTTTTCAATAAATAAAGAAATAGAAATTCATATTTTTTTAATATAACAAATAATAGTTATACCTCCATCAAGCTTTTCAAACTCCTCAACATCATCCATGGCAGCACGAAGGCTGATTGGAGCTGATGAATGACGAAGCCAATTTTGACCACAAATGAGGGCTTCCACCATAAGTGGAGACAATGAACTCCAGAAGGGATCAAGGACACGACCAGCTGTACTAAAGGCAGATTCTAAGGCCACAGTCGATTTCGGAATTGCAAGAACATGTCGTGCAACTCTTGAAAGCACACGGTATCGTGGAGAATTAACCTTCCACCAATCCAAAATATCAAAACTCTCATCTACATCTTCACAGCTCTCTAACAAGTATTTATCAACCTCTGATTTAGTATTTGAAGAATCAATACCCTTTAAGTGCTTCTTAAATCTTATCACCCTCATTGCCTTCGCATCAACCACACTAGAATCATCTCCCTCCATTGATCCACTTGGTTTTTGGCCTTGGGCTTGTGCAGCAGTACTAGCACTACTACTCCCCACTTGAATTTGAGTATAAGCATTATACAAATCCAACAAAACAGTCTTTACTCTTTTTGCCATATCAGTAGCCTTTTGGTTCTCATACAAAGTACCAAAACAGTACTCAAGATACCTCATCTTGTATCAAGAATCAAGAACTAACCCTACATACAACAAGTGATTCATATTATCAAAGTTCCCCCAAATACTTTTCAAATTTGTTCTTCATGTTATCAGTCATTTTTCTCAATAAATAACTATCTTTTTCATACTCCAAGTCAATTGTGTCATGAATTGACATGAGCTCCAAAAAGAAAGAATTGCTAGTGACATAATTAGCACCCGAAAACCGCAAGGTTGCATCATAAAAAATTTTAAGAAATTTCGAAAAAAATCCTAATCTTTTCCCAATCCACATCATCCATTTCCCAAGCAACCTCATGTCTATCATTTCCTTCTTCCTTTGCCTTCTCTCTAATTGTCCAAAGATAATTTGGATCTTCTTCCTCTAATCTCTCAAAAGCCTTTTGATACTTCTTGGCCTTCTCCAACATAATATAGGTGTAGTTCCACCTAGTGGGCACATCTAAGCACAACTAACTTTTAAACTCAACTTTCTCCTTCTCCGCACATAACTTAAATGTGCTTTGTCTTTGTGGAGATGATCTCACATATCGCACAGATTTCCTAACATTCACTGTTGTCTCATCCATTTCAACTAACCCTTCACGAACAATTAAGTTCAAGATATGAGCACTACACCTCACATGCATGTATTTATGCCTTAAAATTGTTGCCTTCCTATGCTTAGTCATTTTTTGAATAAAAGAAATTAGCCCACTATTAGAGGCAGCATTATCAACTGTAATAGTTAGAATCTTGTCTAACCCCCAATCAAGTAAACATCTCAACTGCCTTCCCAAGTGTTTCATGCTTGCTCACTCCAAAGTGCAAGAGATCGTAACAATATAATTCTCGGAGTACTGAGGTCGAACCACGAGGATCAGGGTGAATTCAAAGACAATATAATTAAATAACAATTTGGGTGAAGAAGAAAAATACTTTTTCTTGGTGAATGTTAACAAGAATAACAATAAAAACTGATTTAAATCAATAATGTAAATATCAGGGAATCGAAGTGTTTTCCTATATCGATATGAAATTCTTTGTGATCTAAGAAAATATATATTTCATAATTAATTGTTCTTATACAATTAAAAACTTATGATTCGGTTGAACTAAGACAATTCAAGAATGTGTGATAACCTCGATTAATAATGCGGTTAGAAAAGTTTTTAGAAAAACCCATTCACTTTAAAACCTGATTTCTATTTGAAACTATTAGAAATTCATCTAAACAATAAGAAAAACATGATTGAACTTATTGAAAGCATGGAATAACTAATACATTAAAAGAAATCTAATTGAACAATCAAATACGCCGTTGATAAAACCCTAGAAAGAATCACATTGAATATTCATACCGTATAGAAGAAACATAACCCCTAGCCTTAGCAAAGAGTTTAGGCTGCAATTAGAGAAATGAAAATACAAGTTTTTCTCTGCCAAAATTCGTTCTCACAGCCTCCCTTCAAAATCCCAATGTCCAAGTGTCCAAAGAAAATAAAACCTTTTCTATTTTAATTTTCGTCCAAGTTTATAGCAGTAACTTATGAGTTAATTTCAGCCTTCAAAAATTGAGAATTTCGAAAAACTCAAAATTGAAAAGTTGTAGATATTTAGGTCATGGTTCCAACCCATCTAGCCTTGTGTCAATTGGATTTAAAGGAGAGAGATACGCCCAAAATATTGATCAGTGCTCAAATCAGATTTTTCCTTTTTCAGATTCTGTCTCTTTGATTTATTTCCTTATTTGAAGCTTCCAATCATGGTAGACGATCCAAGTACTCCAGTTGCACCTCCTTAGACATTTAAGCATGGTCATTTAATTCCACTTTAATTCTAGTTTGGCCTCCATTCTCTCACAAATTCTTGTAAACTCATCTTTCTCACACGATTTCTTGAAAGTAGAAAATTACACACAATGAATGGCATCTTATTCAAGAAATTATGTAAAGATAAATAATAGGGACTAATGCAAATTATGGCTTAATTATAAAAATTAAGCATAGTAATAAGGAGATAATGCCCACATAAATATATAACAAGATACATTTTAAGGCGTTATCATTTCACCCTCGTGATTTTCCACTAAACAAAAACTAAGAATCCTCTTGTGTATTTTCCAATCACTATCTATAAAATGGGCAGTAAGACACATGTAGTTCAAATTTTGAATGGATGTCCATGTATCTGTGGTAAGGCAGACCCGCTGCTCTTTTAGGGCTTCTTTCAACTTTTGTTTCTCATCTAAAAACACCCTAAAGCAGGTTTTGGCAATTGTTGTGCGGCAAGGAATTTGATTGAACCTAGGTTGGGTAACAGATATAAACTTCCTAAAACCAAAACCCTCCACAAACCTAAAAACATCTAGAATAATCATCTCTACCAATGTTTTCTTACATTCCTCAAAATTAAACACCCAAGGCACAAGTTTGCCACTACTTTCTCCTTCTTCTTTAGGTTTGAATGCTAGGGTTGATTGGTTTTTTTTGTCTTCCTATAAGGATATTTCAAACATTGTGATTGTATGTGAGTTCTCATGGTTGTAGTGTCATTCAACTTAGTATCACAAGCATAGGTTGTGCCACAGTAGTTACAAGTTGCCCTAGGTTCCCCCCCCCCCCCCTTCAATAACAGTAAAATGACCCCAAACAATAGATCGTTTTTTACCAATATTACCGTTACCTGCATTTGGTGGGAGTGGGGGTTTGCCTTTGTCTTCATGCACATTGGTTGCCCCTTGACCCGCTTCATTGTTATGATCCTCTAGGATTTCTCTTGTCTCATTCATCTACAATATAAAATAAAACAACAATAAACACAATAAGTCAACAACTATAAAAAGTAAAAAAATAAAAAATTAACACCAAAATGAGTCTAGTCTACAATAAAATAAAATAAAAATATAGTTACAATAACACAATAAGTCAGCAACAAAAAAGAAAAAAAAATGAAAAGGACTCCTTACTCTATGCTAGTATACAATAACACAACAAGTCAACAAGAAAGAAACAAAAAAAAAAAAAAAAAAAGGAATGAGAAGGACTCTAGTATACAACAACAAGCCGACAATAAACACATCAATAAGATAATAATAAACACATCAACATCAAGACAATAATAAACAAATACTCCAGCATCACAGTCAACTATTAACAGATACACCAACATTACATTTAAGCACATGGGGTTATTGATTTTTTCAAATCTGTAACATCAATAAGAAAATAACAACTCAACATCACAGTCACAAATTCACAGCATGTCAACAACAATAAACAAAAATATATCAACAATAAATAAACAAAAAAGCAGCTAACTTTATATATCAGAGCTCAAAGGCAATCAACTAACTTTAATAAAGAAACCAACAAGCACAAGTAGCCAAGCACATGGGTTATCGATTTTTTCAAAACCTTAACTTTATTCGCATATAAAACTTGAAAAAATAAACATCTTGATCTTATGTTGTTACTACAAAACAGAGATTTAGTATTTTAAAAACCCTAACTTTATTGATTCAGTATTAAACAAAACCCATAATACAAAACGAAGAGAGGGTTATCGAGATTTTCAATGAGCACATGAGCAAAGGCAATCAGCTGAGCTAATTTTAATAAAGAAACCAACTAGCATAAGCAGCCAAACACATAGGTTATCCATTTTTTTCAAAACCCTAACTTTATTTGCATATAAAACATTAAAACTTGAAAAAATAAACATCTTGATCTTAAGTTGTTACTAAAAAACATGAGATTCACTATTTTCAAAACCCAAAACACAAAACAGAGAGAGGGTATCGAGATTTTCAAAACAGAGACTCACTGTGAGATGAGAAGCCGATGATCAAATTGACATGGGGGGTGCGGCGTGTGGAGGCGGCGGCAAATGCAGACTCGGCGTGAGAGGTAGGGACTGTGGAGTGGAGGCTGTCTAAAGTTTGAACGTGAGAGAGTGTGGAAAGTGTGGGGTATATTGGTAGGGTTTTCTAACTTATGATTTTAAAATCTAATTAGTTTTAGTTTAATTAGATATTTACTCAGTTTAATAATAGGTAATTAATCTAATGGGTTTTAAAATGCTATGTTTAAAAAGATAAAATGAAAACATTGAAATGCTATTAAGGTAGGTCAGATCATTTGATGACTGTACAAAAAAAAGGCCCAATTGTGAATTGTTTTAAAATAAATGATGGATGCCCAACGCTCTTTAATATTTACAAACTTTATATTATATATTTAATATAATAATACAATATAATAATATATTTTGATTCGGTTTGGTCGGTTCGGTACATTAAAATTTGCCACCAAAAATCAAACCGAAAGTTTCAATTTTTTATATAAGAAAATCAAAACCGAACCGAACCAAAATTTTTGCATCAATTCGGTCGATTTGCAGCGATTTTTTGGGTTCCTTAATTTTTTGCACACCCCTAATGATTACACAGTCTCTAGTCTCCTTTGGAAGAATGAAACAGCGACGAAAGCTCTAAAGGGGTCGAATCAGTCTCTCTCAACTTTCTTCTACTTCCTCGAGAAGTACGCTTAGTCAACACACTACGACCCCTTTTGGCTCAGCGATTTTAGTCTACCCGGAGCCATGTTTGTTTTGTCTTTTTCTCTGCAGTTTCTTTAGTACTTTCCCATGTTAAGTCTTGGTCGTCCACTATGATTACACACTCTCTAGTCTCCTTTGGGAGAATGAAATAGCGACGAAAGCTCTAAAGCAGTCGAATCAATCTCTCACAGCTTTCTTCTACTTCCTCGAGAAGTAAGCTTAGTCAACACGCTATGACCTTTTTGGTTCAACGATTTTAGGAAGAAGTCATAGTACAGTTTTCAAACCGGGGTTTTAGCTAGGGGAAAAGTGCACCTTCTTTCATCAGCCTCTGTTCTCAAACTGCATGCTTGACTAAGTCAAATCCCACACTGCCAATCAAGGTCAAATATATCATCTCATTATTTATAATTGGGTCCTGTTAACGGGTGCTGTACAGCACCCGTTAACAGGGTTAAAATTTAAATAAAATATTTATATTTTTTTTGGGAACATGAAAAAACTGAAGTTGTATTAGGCGTGTGTCAGTGTGGTTGGTAAAAGTCAAATTATTTTGTATTCTGGCCAAAATGCCCTTGAATCCAAAACTGAGAAAGCGTGTATTTTATCTCTAAAAGTCTAAATTACCCTCAGCCTTATTATGAACTCTCAAATAACCACAAAATACACATAGAAAAGCATATAGAGAAATTCATGGCAATATCTGGGTATGTACAAGAAGCTCCATCCGATGCATCCATGTAACTTCAGTTCCAATTTGGTTTTGGGGCTATAGAGTGAGAGAGAAGTTGGTCTTGGGTGAAATTTAGAAAAAATAACTCTCAATGCTTTTCGATTGGCAGGTAAGAGGTTGGATGAGAAATTTGAGAGAGTGGGTTCTTTGAAGATGTGAAGGAAATTTGAGAGAGCGGATGAGAAAAAAGAGAGAGTGGGTTCTTTGAAGATGTGTGTGCGTGAAGGAAAATGGAGAAAAATGTAGAAGAAGAAAGAAGACAAAAGCGTGGAGGAAAGCAGATAAAAGGAGAAGGAGAAAGTGGATATTTGTGAAGAAATGGGTGGATGAGAAAAAAAGAGGAAAAAAAAAAAAGAAAAAAGAAAAGAAAACCAAGGGACATACGTGGGTGGGTGTTAGGTAAGGGTATAAAAAAAAACTTTTTATTTAATAAAAAAATATAATTAAAAATAATGATGGATGGGCCATGACAGATATATATTTCATAGTGTTTGAGCATTAGAGGAGCTAAATACTTATATTGCTATTTTAATTCTATCAAAATATAAAAATTAATTATACAGTAGTAGAGCTAAAGGTTTTTTTTTTTAGCTTCATTGCTACAGGTAAAAAATATATATATATATATATATATTTTATTTGTAGTTGTGTGTGCATTTTATTATAGTAAATATCTTATTTTATTGTGATGTTTATATTATTTTATTGTGTTGAAAGCTAAAATATATCCACTGCTACAGCATGTGTGTAGGTAAAATAGATAAAGTAACTTTTTGTGTTGTCAAATAGCTAAATTTTTAGCTCCACTGCTGTGGATGCTCTTAGCTATTTTTTTAGTTATTAGGCATTACAAAAAGTTACTTTATCTATTTTACATATTCATTTTACAAAACATCCACCAGCACAATGGATTTATTTTGGTTTTTAACACAATAAAATAATATATCTACTACAATAAAAAAAAAACATTCCACTACCAAAAAAAACACCACAAATCGATCAATGGCACAATCCACCTGAACACCCGAATCCGACATGTTTAGTAAACGTGTCAGAAATTCTCAACTCAAATACAACCCATTTATTAAACAGGCTAACCCTATCTGACATGTTTAATTCGTTTAATTAACATGTTATGTAAATGTCAATACAAATAACCCATTTAATAAATTATTTGATTAATAGGTCATACCTAATATATATAATTTTTATCAATTCTTATATATATCTAAAATTAAAATACAATTATAACTACAAATATAGTAATAAACATATAAAAGCAAACCATTAATGACACCACTAGTACTGCTTAGTGCTTATATGCTCAGATGTAACAAGTTCCGTAACAATCAAATATGCTTGACGTTTGTGTATTATAAAAAACAGTATGTTATAAAATTCCATTAGACTAATATTATATTAATATTAGACATATATATATATATATATATATACACACATGTATATCATATAATTCATATTTGATTACAATCCAAATTCTTAAGTGCCATAACACATATTATTTCTTAATTTAATTACAATGCAAATTCTTTATCTAATTCATCTAATTCTTAATTTTTAAGTGTCGTGTATTATAATCCAAATTCTAGTTGGTCATATTTGATTAAATTTAGTTGGTTTTCATCTTTGAGAAGTAAATTTAGTTGGTTGGTGTCATACAACTACAACCTACAATTGTATCTATCTAAATATTATCAACAAAGCCTAAAATAATAGGTAGCATTAAATTGGATATGGCTGGTAATATATAGGTAAACTTTTACATCTACATTACAGTTTAGATACTTATATATTTGTAATTTATAGAATTTGTTTTAGTTGTATACGCAAGAAATTTATATATGGTTAACACTTCTACTACTCTCTATGTTAGCAAGTATAAAGAAAAGATTTTTTGTTTTGCTGCTCATTTTTCAAAAATATTTAACCAATATATAATTTAATATCATGATCACAACTAGTCAAAATCAATAAAAGTACTTAGCTAACCCAAAAATTTAAGTATAGTGCCATAATATTCTCAATATGAAAATATAACACCCAAAAAAGAAAAATAAAAATAAAAATAAAAAACACAAGAGAAGCATCAATTAACAATGTCATAAGATTGTCCAAAATAACAAAATATTGGATTCAATCCCAATTCAAAAATTCAAGTTCAAGAGCTTCTACCTAATATTTCAAACAAAATATTGGATTCAATCCCAATTCAAAAATACAAGTTCAAGAGATTCTACCTAATATTTCAAACAAAATATTGGATTCAATCCCAATTCAAAAATACAAGTTCAAGAGCTTCTACCTAATATTTCAAACAAAATATTGGATTCAATCCCATTTCACTTGAAGTACATGTTTTCCTTTTTTTTGCACCATTTGAGGAAGTACAAGTCTCTTTCTCCGGACACGTAGAGATGTTATGACCTACATGCTTGCAAAGCCCACAAGTCTTCTTTTGCTTTCCTAATTCTCTTCCGCCTTTCATTCGTTTTTGCTTTGGACGACCTTTTGTCTTTGATAGCGGAGGACAATTAATGAAACAATCTCCTTCAATCACACCATTAACATTGGCATCAACCACATTATCATCATCCAACACTAGCAATTCTTTTTCACTTAATGAGGCTTCACAACACCAACGTGATGGTAGATACAATGGTGGAATATGGTAACAATCTTTGTGAATGAATACACTAAGAATGTGACGACAAAGTATACCCCAAAATTCAAAATGTTTGCAACTACAATTAGTGACCTCACCATCCCATAAGACCTTGTGCTTTTGACTAGTTTCATCTTTATAATATTGTAGCACAAATTCAATACAGTTTTCTTGATGAACTGAATATTGTGTTGCTCTCTCAAACTCCTTTTGAAAAATTTTGAAAGCATAAGGTGTCAAAACGTTGTGTGCTTGGTCTTCTAATGGTGACAATGTTCTTAAAGAAGAACCTCTAAATGTCTCTAACATTGTATCATGTGATTGTGTTTGCTCAATATCTTCAATGGCAAGATCAACCTAAGATTATAAATAATAAAATAAATTAAAAACTTTTATATGACATATAAAGACTACAAATATTAACAAAAGAAATCAATGATAAGTATTGACTTACTTGTTTAATGAGTTGGATCAAGTTTATGTGAGAACTAACAAACCGTTTAATAAAGGCATTTATACTTTCCGATCTTCCGGTTGTTGTCATTCCACCAAAAAAATGTCCACGAAGGTAACATGGTACCCAAAAGTGCTTGATTTGATATAAACCAATTACATGGTTGTTAGTAAGCATGTCATACTTTTCCATAACTTGAGTCCATTGACCCTCAAATTCTTCACAGGAGTCTAACTTGTATAACTTGTAGAACTCTGTACACCAATTTGAATATTGATTACGAAGAATAGATGTAAACCAACCACTAAACTTAGCGGTAATATGCCATATACAAAAGGCATGTTTTGTGAGTGGTAATTCTTTTGATATTGCCTCCGTAATCCATGGATCTTGATCTGTCAAAATTGCTGTGGGTTGTTTCTTCATTAAACATGCAAAATTCTGCTAAAAATTTTTTTTTTTATTAGAACATGTAAACATTTCAAATTATATGTATTAATATTATTCCACTAATTAATTAAATAAAATGGAAAAACGATTGTACAAAGTTATAAGATAAATAGAGTACCTTCATTAGCCATCGAAAAGTACTAGTTGTTTCATTTCGAAGAAGTGCACAACCAAAGAGAATCGTCTTTCCATGATTATTGACACCAACAAAAATACCAAAAGGCATATCATAAGCATTTACCTTGTAAGTAGTATAAAAAACAACCACATCTCCATATTTTTGGTACCAATCAAAACTATGAGGGTGCGACCAAAAAATATGCTCTAACCTTTTCTCTTCATCAGTTGTGAATGCATATTGAAACTTAGAATTCCTTTCTTTAGCAACTTTACAAAATTGTAAAAGATCCATAGCATCATTCACAGCATGCATCTTTCTCATTTTCACATAAAGATTACGAATGTCCCGTTGAAAAAATGGAAGATGTCCATGTTTCACATTTTTCTTAAGTTCCATAACACGTATTATTTCTCTAATTGAAAGTCCAGCTTCTTTGTATAAGAGAATGCAATTTTTATCATCTTCAGTGATAACTCGATTGGCCGGAAGAAATCGTACACTTGAAGGGGACAACAATTCATGATTGTGATCTACAACAAAAATAGTGACATGCCATTCTTTCGAAAAAATGTCTATTGACTTTCGCAATACAATAGTTAGACGAGCTTTGCATCCACATTTTAAAGACATTCTATTTCGTTGTTCTTTAGATGGATCCACCATTTTTAGTGGTTGCCTACCTTCCCGATGACAAAAGAAATTACGTCTTCCTATTTCCCCATTTTTTTTCTCCGAATGACCTTTTCGAATTGTAAAACCATTTCGATTTGCATAATTTTTATAGAAAATGAAAGCTTCCTCTTCACTAAGAAAACATTGACCAACAAAAGGCTCAAATTCATTTTCTATTGAATTTATATCCTCATATTCTTCAATAACCCCTCTCTCATCTATTGGACATTCATTCCAATCAACCATTTCCCCTCCACATGTGTTATTATTTTTTCCATCATTCGGAAACTCATTTAACTCAACACAATTCCTTGAAACACTTCCATGAATCTCACTTGCAATTAAATCATCATCAATTTGTGCTATATTAAAACAAGAATTAAAAAAACAATCAATATCATATTATACGTTAAATGAAATATGGATTACAAATAAAAAAATAATAATAGTACCTTCTTGAGGTAGTTCATTTAAGTCAAAGTAATTCAATGGAACAAGTTGATGAGTCTCACTTGCAACTAAATTGTCATCCATTTGTGCTACATTAAAACAAGATTTAAAAAATCAATATTCAATATCATATATTAGGATAAATAAAAATAATGATACAAATAAAATAAAATTATAGTTCATTCTTGAAGTAATTCATTTAAGTTAAAACAATTCCTTTTAACAACTTGATGAGTCTCACTTATAACTAAATCTCATTCATTTGTGATATATTAAAACAAGATTAAAACAATCCACATCATTTTTTAGGATAAATGAAAAAAAAAAATATATGACACAAAATTACAAATAGAGTTGCACTCAATTACAACGTTATTAGATAAGTCAATGGGAGCAACTTTAACAGAGATTCATAAATAGTTTTGAATGACACTATGAAGTGAGCTTATCAGGCTTTGGTTCACAACAAAAATAAAAAATATTGACCACCATATATTTTACCTGCCGTCTTTGTTTGCTGAATTTTTTTTTTTTTTTTTTTTTTGCTGAACTATTTTACCTGCCGTGTGTCTACTAAAACATCAGATTTTTTATGTCTCTAAAATTGTCATCCATTATTGTTACATTAAAACAAGATTAAAACAATCAATATTCAACATCATATTTTAGGCACTACAAAAAAAATGATATAAAAAAAATAAAATAATAGATCATCAATGATGCTATATTAAAACAAGATTAAAACAAACCACATCATATTTTAAGATAACTGAAAAAAAAAACATGATACAAATAAAAAAAAGATTAATCTCATATTCAAATATATTTAAAAAAAATATGAATTTAATAAAATAAAATTATTGTACCTTGCTAAATAATTGTTTAATCCTTCATTGAACATTTGAACTTTTCTTCATCTTTTTTTTTTTGGTTGAAGTGGGTTTGATAATGGTAAAGTAATTGAAAGTGAGTTTGATATTGGTAAAGTGAAAAAAGATGAAGAGTAAAATATTGATAAAGTAAAATTGGGTGGGAAATAAAAAGTGAAATGGAGGGAAATGTGTTAAAGTAGTGTTAAGGGGCATTTTTGTCTTATATTTGCTGAAGAAATCAAGATGCACGTACAACACAAACCAAAGCTGAAAAGTTATTTTTTTGCATCTTTCCTATGCAGTGGGACCCGGGATAGTTTCATTAACAGGTGCCTGCTGGCACCTGTTAACAAAACCGTTTATAATTACCTTATTTATAATATACAATATTGTGCAATATTCTATTTCATATAATCTTTAATTGTTGCGCGCATTATGGACTATTTGGCCACACAATCCAACATGTTCTGCACACTATACACTGACTCCCAGATTCATATCCCGTGCAATAGCTCAAATCCTCACCTTCCATTCAATCTATTGGCTCTAAAATAACTCCACGTCATCAATCCGCGTCACTTAGAAAAAAAAAATCTAATTCACTCTCATTCCTTCTTTTTCGAGTCTTTTGGCTAAAAATTGCCAAAAACGGAATTTATTAATGTTATAGATACTGTTCAAAGTTATTTGGCAAAATGAGGAGAGAGGCTGAATTTCGGCAACAGTATTGCCGAAATTGCAAGAAAAAGTAGAATGTGTCAAGGTAGAAAGAAAATTGAATTTCGGTAATCAGATTACCGAAATTCTTGTTCTGCCCGTACTGCCAAGCCTGCCCGTGAAGTGCCCAAAATGCATGCTAGGAGAGTGCCGAAATGGAAACCAATTGTGGCAATGGTATTGCCGAAAATGGGAGGAAATAAGAAATTGTGGCAACCAAGTTGACGAAAATGGAGAAGGAAAAAAAAAAAAAAGATGCTACGTCCACAACATTTTTCACAACAAATTACATGTGATTAGTTGTTATTGGTTCAAATTTGAACCTAACACTAAGATTACTTTTTTGCTCTAATAATAACAATCAGTAACAACCTGCCACTAAATATTTGTTGTAAAAATGTTGCAGACGTATCATTTCTTAAAAAAAATCATGGTGCCGAAATAGAAGGGAAAAAAAGTGGCAAATTGTTTCCCTCTATTTCGGCAAAGGTATTGACGAAATAGAGGGAAACAATTTGCACAATTTGCCACTCAATCCATCTTTAAATATGTCTTAGCATTCATGAAAATTCTTCTTCAGTGTCTTCTGTCGATTTTTCACCTTATCCTTGTTAATCTCAATGTCAACTTTTTCAACCAACTCTTTCACTATGTCATCATATGCCTTAGAGGTAAAAGTTCCATTAATTCTACCACCTATGATCACTTGATGTAAAAAAGCATCCACTAAAGCATCATCCATAACACTACTCCATTGTACTTCTTTACTTGGATTTCCGCCATTCTTCTTTGATATCTTACCCATGCTATAATTAATAGGACAAAAAACACATATAAAATATATCTTACCCATGCTATAATTAATAGGACAAAAAAAACATATAAAATATTGTGTAAATATTAATTTTAATTATCAAAAGATAGAGAGCAATATCAAAATGAAAAGAGAATTTGCATAACATTTAGGTCTAAGTAATTAAAACATAGCATAGTCTTAAACGACATGACAACCATAAACCCAAAAGCTATCACATTTGGACATAGTTTTGCCACATGGCTGATGCTATAAAATCTCTTATAATATCTCTTTACCTAGCATCCTCATCATCTTCTCTTGGAGTAGGGGCCACACGATCACGATAAGAATGCAAAACCTCTTCATCAACTTCAGCAATAAGACTTTCATCAAGATTGACACCCATTAAATAATTGTGAAGTATGCAACATGCTAAAATGATTTCATTTTGTGTGTCAATACAATAATGAGGCTCTGTAGTACTTGCTATGATAGGAAATCTCTTTTTAAGTATACCAAATGCTCTTTCAATAGTAGTGCGCAATGACACATGTCGCAAATTAAACAATTCTTTAGCATTTTTAGGGGGACGAACAGAGTACTCTTTTAAATGATAACACACTCCCCTATAAGGTGCAATCATACGACTTCTATTCATGTATCCTGCATCAACAAGATAATATTTACCTAATAAACAATAACAACCATTAATTATATACCACAAATTTTTTAATTATAAAGAATACACCCTAATACGTATTTGAATTAAATTTACCTTGTGGGATTTTCAAGTTATCGTTTTTAGTTAAAGCACTCTTTATTATTCTTGAATCTGAAGTAGTTCCTTCCCAACCTGGTAATACGTATGTGAATTTTAAATCAAATGAGCATTCCGCCAACACATTTTGTGTTGTGTAACCCTTCCTACCCCGATATCTTGGTGCATCCTCATTAGACACTTTGACACGAACATGTGTTCCATCAAGTGCCCCAATACAATCCTGAGATTAACATTATTTCTCAAAAACATTTACCTTAAAATATATTTGTACTAAACTACTATCAAATATAAATTATATGCATCATATATTTACCTTAAAATATGGGTTGAACCTATTACTTTGTAGTATTTCAAGTGGCACTTGGGTTCCATTAGGTTGTCAAAGGAATTGATCCTCTAATATAATTATTGATCTTAACACGTTATGAAAATGGTGACTAATGGTCTCACCGGAACGACAAAAAAAGAAGGACATTGTATGAGTCGTCTGATTATGTGCTAGCACGTGAAGAAACTTGCCAACTTGCTCTTGGCACGCTATGTGTCTTGAAGATCACCATCTCTCCGCAAAATGTCACACAAACCTTGAAAAACTTGTGGGCTCATGCATATTACATCATAGCATTTTTCACTATTCCTAAGTCGAGACATTAGTTCATCACGAACTTTATGTCTTTCTATGGTTGATTGTGTAGGAATGTGGAGAACACATCTTCTTTTTAGTCGTTGCCTTTGATGGATAATGTAACACAAATAACGGCATGCAGCATGAACCAAGGCTAGTTTCCGCATAAAGTCCGAAAAAATTATGGTCTTAAGTACCTCATCATTCAAATCCATCTAAGTAAAAAAATAGTTATGTTATTAGTCCAACTTAGAAAATTATGGGCACATGTTCTAAAAAAATAGTTACGTTATTAGTCTAATTAATTATGAATGTGTTACAACTAATTTAAAACTAAAACTATTAAATTATAAACATTAATTTTGTTTGGGATTCAAAGTGTTAAATTATAACATTATCTCTCAAAGTACACATACATTACTGCCTTTGAGAGATAAACTGTAACACTATCCCACAATAATTTCATAATATGCATTACCATGAATAACCAATATAATTATGAAATTATCCATAAGAACAAAGGGTTGCTTCAATTTAGTGTGATTTTTGCAACCTTTTTTTTTTTTTTTTTTTGAGAATCGGCCTATGTTTATACCATAGAAAGTGATATACTATATATAAAATATATATATATATTGGTTAAGGGGAAATACAATACAGAAAACTATCCCACACTAGTAGTAAGACCAGATTTAGTTATTCTATCAATATACATGCCAGTGATGTCCATATTAACAAAACACAAAATCTCAGGGCTTGGCGGGGAATCAAACACAGCTATTGATATACTATATTTTGCTACACAACAAAGAAAGATGTAAGTAAACCATCTTTTTTCAAACGACTATCATTTTTATGACAAAACATTATTAAAGAAAGATGTAAGCAAACCAAAGAATCTAACCGTACAGCAACAACTATCTTTCATCCGTGGACCCCATAGCTTTTATTTATAAGACTTGAGGAGACAAAGAAAAAGAAAGACTTACTTGTGAGCAGTAACCAATGGCTGATATTAAAGGGGTATTTAAGGGGTTTTAATAAAAATTTCATTAAATCTAAATTCATTCTTTCCTATTTCTCCCAATTTTGAGGAGAACAAAAATTTGAGGTTTTGAGAGAAAAGGGAGGAATGAGCATTCCCTCCTAACCATTTTATTCCCTCCACTTCTATTCCCTCTGTTAAAACTCCCAAACAAAGGGAGGGAAGAATATTTTAAAAATATTCCTTTTATTCCATTTCATTTCATTCCATTCCATTCTCCCCTCCTAAACGAAGCCTTAGAGCCATTAGATTGATGATGTGGAGTTATTTTAGAGCCATTAGATTGAATGGAAGGTTAGGATTTGAGCTATTACACCCCGTGCAATATCCTAGGTATTGCACTGGAATCCACTGACTCTTATCAAAACCAACCCATGGCTTCATATATGCCTAAGTTAAGAAATCGATGGTCTAAGGTGTCTAAGTTTTGGTACAGCTCGAGGATGTAAATTGAGAAGTAGAAAGTACCAAAACAAAACTTCCTGATCAATGGTCTTGTCAACGAGTATCCAACACGGTTGCTTCTCTGTATTTTCTAGCATCTCTCATTTTCTTTCTTTTTATCCTTTACTCTATCAAGTAAAATCATCTAAATTACAACCGTAGAAAACATATTTGGCGTAAATACATTTTTAGTCCCTACATTTTATTTTTACCACTTTTAGTCCCTAAACCAATTAACGCGGGACATTTAAGTTCTTGAAGCATTATTCCGTCACCAAACTAACGAGGCAACTAACGGATCAAATAAAATAATAATAAAAAATTTACTGTAGCATGCCACGTCAGTTTATAATTTAAAATATTTATTTTTCAATTTTAATAAAAGAAAAAATATGAGTTGCCCAGATCTATGTTCTTCTTCAACAATTCAACAAGAACACCAAAGAACGAAAACCCAGATTTTAAACACAATAAATTTACCCAAATAAAAAAGTTGAAGCTTGTGCCATTTGCAACTTCATCACGGTCAATTTCGAAGTAAAAACAAATAAGAACCTTGATCTATAGTAGCATTGTATTGTACTTTGTATCCAATTAAAAAATACAAAAAAAAAAAAAAAAAAACTCAAACACAGTTTATCTCTCTCAAACCTCAAGTCCACTACTCTACCTCCTCCTCCTTCCCTCACAACCTCTCCAAGCTCCACCGCTCCGTTGCTGACATCATCTTCCTCACTGGCGAGTTCCAAGGAGTTGGAGAAGATCTTGAGAGAGAGAGAGAGAGAGAGAGAGAGAGAGAGAGAGAGAAAGAGAGAGAGAGACATCATCCTACAAGATCTTGAGATTACCATCCGCCACAGTCCACACTGACGCTGGAGTTGGAGATGATGTTTTCGGCCAGCCTCCTCCTTTCACTGTTGCAAACCTTGGCTTTGGTCCTCCCATGGCGCGGAGGCAACACCGACCCACCACTTGCTAGCATGGATCATTCTTCTCTCTCCTTCATCACTCACCAACACCACCCCTCCTCTTACTGTGTCAAGATACTTCACTTCTAGGTTTTGCTTTTTATGTTGGATCTCAGTGGATTGATTCATTTATCGGTTTTGCCTTGAATATGTATATATATTTTATTGGATTTAAAATATATATACCTTTTTGGCAAGGTAAAGGATGTTAGTGGTGGTATGGTGGAGCTTGGAGATTGTTAGAGATATATAAGCTCATTAGCATAGGCCCAAGCCTAATTCTACTTTGTGTGCAAACCAAATCTCCTACTTGTACTAGAAGTCTATTAGTCTAGGGTTTAATCTACTATATATACACATGTTCTGATTCATTGTAACACAGGATTTGTACTACACTCTAATATATTATTGATGTAGCCCTTTAGGGTTTCCTTTATGGATGTAGGCCGTTACGCTAAACCACGTAACCCTCATGTGTTATTATATTTTATACTTTATGCTTGCGCTTCCACATCCATACTATCATATTCAACATGGTGTATCAATGCTAATATTTAACAGAGATATTGTAAGGGGAAGAGGACAAGGAATGAAGGTCAAGGTTTGAGAGAGACGGCAATGGCTGATCGGTTTTTTGTTTAATATAAGACTGGAACTTTGTTAGTGTTAAAAGTGAGGTTAAAGCATTAATGCTTACATGGATAAGAATTTAAAGAATTGCAACTACAATATTGTACTTAAGTTTGAAGATTATCATTCATATCATAATTAGCATTCAATGTACCAAATATGTCCTTAATTATAATTAATCTTACACTCCCATATTGTGTTCTTAAATAACAAACGAAACATAGTAATACCTCACATTCCTTAGAGTAGGTTGTAATCTTCCAAGTGAACCATAATAACAAATACACATACTATTTTGACGTTGGCATTTGCCCACTAGGGGACTGGAACGTGGGGTTTGCTTTTTTGAGGAGACGGTGGTGGTGGTTGAGGTACTACAGCTGATTTTGCATCGATCTTGAATGAAAACTGTTTTACCCAAGGTAAAGGTGGGCTGTTAATTTGATTTATAAAGAGAACTCCAGACAATTCTTTCCCATCTCTTGCTTCAGTTAATTTCTTCATGTTCTCATCTGGAGAATATAGATACAAAGTTAAAAAGATCATAAATATAGTTATTTGGGAAGTGAAAAAGACGTAATCTTATCATACTTCATAATATTCCACTACAATTTTTTGTTGTAAGAACTTTTTATACTTCAATCCTAGCTCAATCCTAGCGTTGCTACTTATAGTAGAACTTACTCACATGAACGTATGCATCTCCAACAGACTGTTCTACTTGTGAATTTCTTCAATGCTTAAATACAACAATTCATGTCTAACCCTAAAGTAACAACTTGATTAAAGTGGTCTGGGTAGCAGCTTCACTTGGAGCACCCCTAAATCTTCAATACAGTTATAGAGATAATGACCTAAGATCGCTTTAATATGTTCTGGAAATTTATGGCACGAAACCCAAGGCTTGGGTCATCATGCATGGGCCCAAATTTGAGAATTCAGTAATCTCATGGTTTGATCGGCAGGGCCGACTCTAATATGAAAGCAAGTGAGGCGGTCACCTAAGGCCCCCAAGTAGAAAAAGGCCCCCAAATTTTGGCCAATAAAGTAATTTTATATTATAAACTTATTTATTAAGCCTGAAAATATTAGCCAATAAATAAAATAACATTTTTTTATCAAATAAAAAACAAGAAAAAAGAGAGAAAAATGCTACGTCCACAACTTAATATTATTTTTCACAACAAATTCTAAGTGATAGGTTGTTACTGACTATTATTGGTGAGGAAAAAAGTAATTTCAGTGGTGGGTTTAAATTAGAACGAGTAACAACTTAATATTTAGGATTTGTTGTGAAAATATTGTGAATAAAACACTTTTCACAAAAAAAAAAAGAAAAAAAGAAAAGAAAAGAAAAGAGAGCAATACACAAAGAATTTCACAACATTTTTTACAACAGTTGAGCTGACAAACTTTTACCATTTTTTATCTAGGTCTACTACTAATATCACATTTTTACTTACAATTAATTTGCCATATCAACAACTATAAAAAGTGGTCAATTTTTTATCCATAAATTTTCTAAAGAAAAAAAGATTCTGCATGGTTAATTAATAATTTTGCGTCTAAAACAATATAATAGAATTTAAGTAATATTAATTCTTTTATAAAAAAATTCATATTTAAATATAAAGAAAGTCTTAAGTCAATTTTCGCCTAAGGCTCCTAAATGTTTCGAGCCACCCCTGTTGATCGGTCAAATTAATAGAGTCAAAGTAGGAATTAAGCATGCTCAATTGATTAAGCTGCAGTCAAGCTTGCAGTTGAGGCAGCAAACTGAGCAATTCATGAGCTTGTGTCTTTCAATGTAGATTGTAAATCACATAATTAGATACTAAAAACTTAGAACTCAAGTCACATTTAGACCACATTATGAAAATGACTTGCCAATACTAATAGAGTTTAACCCTAACAACACATAGGAATTAATAAAGAACACAAAATTTGAAGCTATAGCACTATATACATGCCAATCAATATGAAATTTTTTTTTTTTTAAAAAGTGCTATTCTTAGTTGAAAGTTCAATTAGTGTGAAAAACACTAATGAATGTTTAGACCCCCAATTTCAAATTTAACCAATACAAGCTTATACCCAAACAATAGATGTGTGGAATAATAGGTACAAGCACCATAATTAATCACAACACAGCAGCAATTAAAAGGCAAGAGTAAGGGTTAGAGAGATGCAAACACAAAGA
Organism: Lithocarpus polystachyus; assembly: GCA_033629205.1. NCBI lineage: Eukaryota > Viridiplantae > Streptophyta > Magnoliopsida > Fagales > Fagaceae > Lithocarpus > Lithocarpus polystachyus. The sequence continues at coordinate 1,843,986 of CM066171.1, read as the reverse complement.
TAACATAGGCACGTATTATCGAAGATGAAACCAAAGAATTTGGCGAAAAACCTCTTCGCCGCCGTCCAAACGATGAAATGATCCACTAAAGAATAAAGTTGGGATACACAAATAGCAATAGACCCTCCAAGCCTAATCTACCCAATGCATGCACCTAAGCCCTCCAAGCTTCTTGCTCCAACAAAGTTAAGCTTAATCGTGTCTTCTTTAACTTTCTGGATCTTGTAATAAGCTCATTGCATCAATCAAGTGAATTGGTCATCTCTGAACTACTTTCCAAGCACCAAAATACCTCCTCATTGATATGGGTATAGTGAGATAAGGATTTGGCAAATGAACCTCTCAAAGATATATCAATGGAGAGGGTGAGATGGGTTTGCGAGATGGGTCTTTCTCGAGTGGTGGTGGCGTCACAGCGTGAGCGGCGGCAAGATGAGTCTCTCTCGCCTCTCAGTTTCTCTCTGTACTACTCTCTACTCTCTAAGTCTGTCTCGCCTCTCACTCTCTATTTCGCCTCTGACTTTCTCTTATTCTTTTTTCATTCGTTTTTTCATTTGGTTTTGGACTACTAGGTTTACTCTTTTTTTTTTTTTTTTTTTTAAGATTTACATGCGCTCTGGGCTGGCCGGTTGGGATCAATGGGATGGTTCATGATTTTTGGAGGGGGGGCTGAGCTACAAAGTAAGTGGGCCCAAGTCTTTTTTTTTTTTTTTTTGGAAAATTTACTTAATAAAATATTTTATTTTTGGGCCAGGGGGGCACGGGCCCCACCTGGGTCTGTCCGAAGGCCACAAACACATACCAGTATACCACCATAGGCCAGGAGAACAAATTTTAAAAACTTTCATTTTATGATCCAATAATATTTTTATGAATCGACTACGCAAAACATATCCCATTGATACGCTCATCATTACTCTGGAGAGAGAGCGCATCATGCATGATGAATATAGATTGAGAGTTTGAGACAGAAATTCAATATTATGATAAAGAAGAAGAATTTTCCTTCTTTACCACTCTTGATTAGTTTATTATGGCACTACTCCAGCATAGTGCACTGGCACCGGCTCCGTTGCAATTTTTAATGATGAGTATGACAAATAGATAGGTGGGGTTGTTTGTGAATAAAATATTTGTTAGCATAAGAAGCTATTGGAAAATTTTATGGCAATCGCACAGTAGAGTTGTCTCCACTTCATGCCTTCTGCTGCTGCAATGGTCGTTTGAAATGTGAGAAATGGTTGGTCAACCTCACCTCATAACACTGAAGACCAGAGATGGTCTTTTTTTCCACCAGCACTGCAACAAAGCTGACTTTTTTTCAAGGTCAAAATCCTTGAAAAAGGTATTAAAAAACTTCGAGATTTGAAGAGAGAGTCTAATCGATCTGAATAACCTTTGATACTTGTACCGTCGAAAAGAAAATTTTGAAGGTATTCGTGACCCTCAAAACAAGTGCTATCTTATTTTAAGGGTCAAGAGACTTTTAAATAACCTAATTTACTAAGAGTTAAAAGATTTACATATACAATCCTTAATAAATAAATTTATTTAAGGATCTCTTGACCCTCAAAATAAAATTTTCATTTATATATCAAAAAAAAAAAAAAAAAAAAACCACAATCACTATGAAGAAAATCACTATAGAAGAATTCTAGAGTTTCTAGGATTACTGCGTTAGAAATATAATTGGGTCGCTTGCAAAGGTTGCATAGTAAGTTCTGACTATTTATAATTGTTTCTTTCAAAGTAGATTTTTTATAGGACTGCTTTTGTCGCCTTAGTAGTTTTTCCTTCGAAGAGTAATTTTATCAATTTTCGAATTCATCACCAAATTCTGTGTTATTACTTCTATATTATGGATTACATTTAGATAAGTTGATAATTAAATAAAAAAAACTAGTGCATACTTAACAAGACTATTCTAAACTAGATTTTTCAATTGGCATCAGAATATTTAGAACATATGAGTCAAAATAAAATTTTCGTTTTGCAGTCATCTAATACGTAAGTATTTACCCCTAAAAAATGACTTTTGTTTAATATTCATCTGCATCTAATATGTCGGTGTACACAGAGCAGTAGAATGAAAGGCTCACCATACCATACCTTTCTCTTTATCGTATACCCAAATAAAGAACACACAATTTGAAGCAACATATACATGCCAAAAAATATAAAATTTAAAGAAAAAAGTACTACTCTGAGTCTGAGACAGTCTTACTCTTACCTGTGAAAAACAAGCTCCATGTAAGAGATAGGGCGGTAAGTAGAAGAAGACCAAGGAGTAGACCTCTCTTGACCTCAGAATTCATGATACCTTGCAGAAGAGATGCGTGAGTGAATATCACAATATAATATTATATATATACCCAGCCATGTTTGTTTTGTGTTTTTCTCTGCAGTTTCTTTAGTACTTTCCCATATTAAAGTCTTGGTCGTCCACTATGATTACACACTCTCTAGTCTCCTTTGGAAAAATGAAACAGCGACGAAAGCTCTAAAGCGGTCGAATCAGTCTCTCTCAGCTTTCTTCTACTTCCTCGAGAAGTAAGCTTCGTCAACACATTACGTCCCCTTTTGGTTCAGCGATTTTAGGCAAAAAGTCATAGTAGAGTTTTCAAACCGGGTTTTAGCTAGGGGAAAAGTGCACCTTCCATTCATCATCCTCTGTTCTCATCTTCATGTTTGACTAAGTCAAACCTCACACAGCCAATCATGGCCAAACATGCCATCCTCATTATTCATAATTATCTTATTTTATAATATACAATATTGCGCGAATTGTGGACTCCTTGGCCACACAATCCAACATGTTCTGCACACTATACACCGACTCCCATCAAAACCAAGCCATGGCTTCATATATGCGAAGTTAAGAAATCGATCGTCTAAGGCGTCTAAGTTTTGGTAGAGCTCGAGGATGTAAATTGAAAAGTTGGAAGTACCAAAACAAAACTTCCTGATCGATGGTCTTGTCAACGAGTATCCAACGTGGTTGCTTCTCTGTATTTTCTAACATCTCTCATTTTCTTTCTTTTTGTCCTTTACTCTATCAAGTAAAATCATCTAAATTCCAACCGTAGAAAAACATACTTATATTGGACACCAAATATGACCTATAGATTGTAATTATCTTGTTGAACCTAATTGATTGTGATTGACATTAATTGATTGATGCAGTTAGACCTAGAGAGAGATTTGATTGCTATTTGAATTCTATTTCAAAATAGGATCTGCTTAATGTATGTCCTGCATTCACTAATTATCTATTGTTAGAAACATTTTATAGGAAATTGAAAAAATTATCAAAAAGGTTAATAACTTTTTCATTTTATAATAAAAAGTTTCCTAAAATGGTTTAATAATGTATATCCTAAGAGTATACGTTAATACTAATATATGCACTAAGGGCATACGTTAGTAAAATCCTTCAAAATAAAATATAATTATAATCCCATTATGAGTTTATTTTCTTTACATGATGTAACTTGAGGACAATTTTTAGAGGACTCCATTGAAAAGAAACCAAAGCTCAATTGATCATGACCAAGTGCAGTTTCCTAGTTCATATATCCCTTTCTTTTATTCTTCCTTAGTTTCCCAAACACAACCCTCACCCCTCTAGAATTTATTGTCCGATATTAGTTTTGGTATCAATGTTGATTGCTTAAAATTACACTATTATCTTAGTTTTGGTAGGCAATATCACATTAATTTCATTTTTAATTACATGTAAATATATGGGTTTGAAATATTTAATATACTTATTACGTATATTTTTCTCTTTTATAAGATTAAAACCAGTCAGTTAATGATTCAAACATACAGCAAAGAGAATCCAATGGTCAATATCAATTGGAGCATGCTTTTTGAAGTATTGAATAAGTCAAAAGCGGAATCTGCTCATCTACTTTGGGAATGTCCTTTTGCAAGAAATGTTTGGGCCCTTTGTCGAGGGAAGCTTCAGAAATGTCATAATAATGCTCAAGATATTTTCATGCTCTTTCGATGTCTATTGGATAAACTTCCACAGCAGGAGTTATAAAGATGGGCATAGACTGTTTGGGCAATTTGGAATGCTTGAAATAAATTTTATTTTGAGCATATCCAAACCCATCCAAAGGTTATTCTTGATGGAGCAATCTGTTTTCTGCAGGAGTATCAGAGGTTGGTAGCTGCTCATTGATTTATTCTATATATTTATGTTGCTGTTTTAGTATTGTATGTCCACGGGTTCTAATTTTTCTGCATATCTGTTGTTTTTCTACACAGCGGTGTTTTCTGCATAGTGTTGTTTTTTGTACAGTGTTGTTGTTCTGCACAAAGTTTGTTTCTGTACAGTGTTGTTTTCTGCATAATTGGTTGTTTTCTGCAGAATAGGTCTGATTTCCCCTGTATTGACGTTACAGGATTCTTATGTAATATTTCTCATACCTTATCTAATAAAATTTCTATCGTTTATCTAAAACAAATAAGTCAAAAACTTGTGAGAATAAAAAAATGGAAGAAAGAAATTTGTTCAAGTCAAAATTGGAAAAATCCTAATATGGAAACATCCTGCACTGTTTTAATATTTTTGCATAGCTTCTTGCACAGATATCCAATTGACCTGATTCTTGAAATCATAGAAAAAAAACTCGAATATCTAAAACCTTATAGTTTACCACAAATTCAGAAAAAATCGTTTTTGAGGTCAAAAGTGGGATAGAAGCTGACAGTAAAAATAATTCCAAAAATTTAGGGATTCCCATCCTAAATTTGAGGGATTTTCTTTTTTTTCTTTTGGAGGAGGTTGAGGTTATAGAGAAGGAAAAATCCTATAACTTTTTTCATCTTTTGTTTTATTTTTTTAAACATTTAGCACTTTTTTTATGGATTTTTTTTTTTTTTTGGCATAATTATGTGTGGCTAAATCTCTAGCTAGGGTTAGATGTGCAAGGATAGAACTAGGTGGGGGCCTGAGGCCCCCTAGTCTTGAGAAATATATATATATATATATATATAGAGAGAGAGAGAGAGAGAGAGAGAGAGAGAGAGAGAGGGTATAATTTTTACAATTTTATATTTGGGTCCCCTTTTAAAAAAAATTTGGGCCCCTTCCCCATAATTTTACATCAATTTCATTATAATAGTATTTGCATCAATTGTAAAATATTGTAAGCTCCCAAATTTGTCTAATCAATCCCAAAATGCACTCACATCAGTCTATGTATAACTATGCAAAAAAGCATTTGTGTTAATATAGTTGTATAAATTTACACAATAACTGTAGTACAAATGTATTTTTGTGCAATGATACATAAACTGAAATGTGTGTATTTTGGGATTGATTAATTGGGAAAATTTACATAATTACTCTAGCTATGCAAATGAATGTTTTAGAAATTATTTAGATTGAGGATGATGGTTTTTTGTTGAGGAAGAGAGAGATGATTTGAGATGATAATAAAAAAAATTGATAAGAAAATAGTATTATAAGGGAATGTAGCATAAATTGATATTTTTTAACGTATGGTATTTTGAAAATTGAGTATATATAAAAAAAAAAAAGTAAGTTATTATGCTAAAATAGGAAAAAAAAAATTACACAAGCTGATGCAAATGTTTTAACTTAGTAAGAAACAATGGCGTTTTATAACATTGTTTTTTTTTTTAATAGATGATTGCGTTAATAATGTAATACGAAATAATAATTTTGTGTATATGTCTTTGCTAATGGTTTATTAATACAAAGTAAATATTTGTTTAGAATTTTTTTGATTTTTTTCTTAAATACTCCGACCCCTAACTCAAAATCTTGAATCCATGCCTAATAAAGAAGATCATAAATCCCAGCTCGGGTTTCGGGTCTGGTTTCTCAAAAAATAAAAGAAAAGAAGATCATAAATATAGATGGTTTGGTTAATTGAGAAGTAAAAAAAGACTTCTAGCTTATTTAAAATTCTATTCTTTCAGCTCATTTGCTTATATATAACTTTTTTTTTTAATCCCACTTCTTTTTAAACATAATAATTTACCCAAATAAAAAAGCTGAAGCTTGTGTCATTTGCAACTTCATCACAGTCAATTTCGAAGTAAAAACAAAAAAGAACCTCGATCTGTAGCAGCTTGTATTGTACTTTGTAATATTAGTCAACCGTACTGTTAACCTTAGTTTTAAGTTTTCTATCCGATTAAAAAAAAAAAAAAAAACAAACAAAACATAGCCACAATTTGTCTCTCTCAAACCTCAACGTCCACTACTACTCCTCCTCCTCCTCCTCTTTCCTCACAACCTCTCCAAACTCCACCACTCTGCCGTCGACATCATCTTCCTCACTGGTGAGTTCCCAGGAGTTGGAGAAGATCTTGAGAGAGAAAGAGACATCATCCACTACAAGATCTTGAGATTAGCATCCGCCACAGTCCATGTTGGGAAAAATTCTAAATAACTGTGAATATATTTTAGCAAGCATAGCGGAAGTACAACCACACAAGAAAACAACGATTTACCTGAAAATTCTTTCTCTTTGAAGGGAAAAACTACAAGACAAACTCCGAATAATTTCACTATATTAAATAGAAATTACAACACTTAGAGATACAACTTGAGCAAAAAAAAACTCTCATTTTCTTTTCACTCACTGCTCTCTTCCTCATTGTGTATCTCTCACAATTTTCTCTCAGCTCTCTCTATTTTTCTCCTCTTTTACTTGCTTTCACTCGTGGAGTTCTTCAAGACTGCACCAATCCTCACACTCTGGGACTTCACTTCTCCTCTTCTCCAAATGGCCGAATGGCCTTACTTTATTTTTCTTCATCCTTTTCTTCTTTTCTTGCTTCAACGTGTCTCACAAGTTTAACATCACATTTTCATTTATGTGGCTTGACTTTTGTACATCCCTTCATAAATTTTGCTAGATTTTTGTACATAATTATAGAGAAAAAAGATGAACCCAACTCCTCTCTTCCAGTCAAGCTCCTTTAGCAAACCATTTCACTTTGCTGTCTTCTCAGCAATTTTTCAACAAGCTCATTTAATGAGCTAAGACAGTGTGGGCTGGACCCACGTGGTGCAATGCACACCCAACAGTCCACACCGACGCTGGAGTTGGAGACGATGTTTCTGGCCAGCCTCCTCCTCTCACAGTTGCAAACCTTGGCTTTGGTCCTCCCATGGCGCGGAGGCATCACCGACCCACCACCCGTTGGAATGGATCATTCTTCTCTCTCCTCCATCACTCGCCAACACCACTCCTCCTCTTACTGTGTCAAAATACTTCACTTCTGGGTTTTGCTTTTTATGTTAGATCTCAGAGGATTGATTTATTTATCGGTTTTGCCTTGAATATTTATATATATTTTATTGGATTTAAAATATATATACATTTCTGGTGAGATAAAGGATGTATGTGGTGGTGTGGTGGAACTCGAAGAGAGTGTGAGGGGAGGAGGATGAGGAATTGAGGTCAAGGTTTAAGAGAGACGGCAATGGCTGATTGGTTTTTTTTTGTTTATTATAAGACTGAAACTTTGTTAGTGTTAAAAGTGAGGTTAAAGCGTTAATGCTTACATGGATAAGAATTTAAGAATTGTAAGCCTGTCTGGTGTTTATATTTTTTAGAAATATGTGTGGGTGAAAAAGTATGTGAAAATACATGTAATATTGTTTAAACACTAAAAACTGTTGTTTAAACAATAGTAGCAACGAGCCCTAAAATACTGCACTTAAATTTGAAAATTATCTTTTCTCAAAAAAAAAAAAAAAAGTTTGAAGATTATCATTCATATAATAATTAGCATTTAATATACCAAATATGTCCTCAATTGTAATCTTACATTCCCTTATTGTGCTGCATAAATAACAAACCTAACATAGTAATACCTCACATTCCCTAGAGCAGGTTGTAATCTTCCAAGTGAACCATAATAACAAATACACATACTATTTTGACGTTGGCATTTGCCCACTAGGTGAGTGGATGGGGGGATGGGTTTCTTTGAGGAGGCGGTGATGGTGATTGAGGTACTACATACGTACTCAGATTGCGCTTGAATGGGTCTTTTACCCAAGGTAAAGGTCGGCTGTTGATTTGATTTATAAAGACAACTCCAGACAATTCTTTCCCATCTCTTGCTTCAGCTAGCTTCTTCATGTTCTCATCTGGAGAAAATAAATACCAAGTTATAAAGATCATAAAAACAGTTATTTAGGAAGTGAAAAATACATAATCTTATTATACTTCATAATATTCCACTACAATTTTTGGTTGTAAGAACTTACTATACTTCAATCCTAGCACAATCCTAGTGTTGCCATCTATAGTAGAACTTACTCACGTGACCGTATGCGTCTCTAATAGACTGTTCTATTTGTGAATTTCTTCAATGCTTAAATACAACAATTCATTTCTAACCCTAAAGTAACAACTTGATTAAAGTAGGTCTTGGTAGCAGCTTCACTGGGAACACCCTTGAATCTTCAATAAAGTTACAGAGATAATGACCTAAAAATGCTTTAATATATTTTGGAACTTTATGGCACGAAACCCAATGCTTGGGTCATCATGCATGGGCCCAAATTTGAGAATTCAGTAATCTAATGGTTTGATCGGTCAAATTAATAGAGTCAAAGTAAGAGTCAAGCATGCTTGATTAAGTTAAGCTACAGTCAAGCTTGCAGTTGAGGTTGCAAATTAAGAAAGTCAATCTCGTATTGGAGATTGTATTAGTTTAACCAGTAGAACGATATATTTTGGTACTGGTCAATATCAGTATACCATTTCGAATTTCCCGCTATTATATATATTAATAAATATAAAAGTTTACCATAAAATATTACCTCAATTTAAAATAAATTATTCATGGTTTTAGACTTTAGCATAAAAAAAAAATACAATATATTGCATACTAAGAAAACAAATAATACTTATAAGTTAATACAAATAAGTTACCATTTTGCCCTTGCAAAAATTCAAAAATTACAAAACTAAAAACCGGTTCATGTACCAGTACGGTATCAACCACCTTGCAACAAACTGAGCAATTCATGAGCTTGGGTCTTTCAATGTAGATCATAAATCACATAATTAGATACTAAAAACTTAAAACTCAAGTCACATTTAGACCACATTATGAAAACGACTTGCCAATACTAATAGAATTTAACCCTAACAACACACAGGAATTAGTAGAACACAAAATTTGAAGCTATAGCACTATATACATGCCAATCAATATAAAATTTATTAAAAAAATAAAAAAGTGCTACTCTTAGTCTTACTAGTGAAAAACAAGCTCCATGCAATAAATAGGGCGGTAAGTACAAGAAAACCAAGGAGTTTACCTCTCTTCTGCTCAAACCTCATGTTGCCTTATGGAAGAGAATTGGTCATCACAAGAATATCATGATACATGCACAGATACGTTTGTATGTTTCTCTGCAGTTTCTTCGGTCATTTTCCATTACTGTGGGGTCAAAGTTCGAAAGGCCACAAAGCCTTTAGTGGGTATTTCGAAGGCCACGAACACATGCCACCAAAGGCCTGTAGAACAAATTTGACAAACTTTCATTTTAAGATCCAATAATATTTTTAAATATCGACTACGCAAAACATATCCCACTAATACTGTCATCATTACCCTGGAGAGAGCGCGCATCATGAATGAATAAAGATTGAGACAGAAATTCAATATTATGATAAAGAAATATCCTTCTTTGCCACTCTTGATTAGTTTATTATAGCACTACTCCAGCATAGTGCACTGGCACTGGCTCCGTTGCAATTTTTTATGATGAGTGAGACAAACACATGCCACCAAACCCAGGCACCCAGCACAGGAATATTAAAGTGCTTACATTTCTGTGTTAGGAGCATCTTTAGTCCTATACTTTGCCTTTTAGCTGGCGAAGTTGACACATTTCATTTAAAATTCAATAATATTATTTCTAAGTATTGACTTTTGACACTAAATTGTCACATAGCATATATACCCCACTACGATATGGTCAGTCCAAGAGATTTCCATTCAGTTTGATGGTGGCCAAACTTGTGGTATTTGATCATGAATGCGTGCTTAATTAAAAATTGGAGAAGGTAATTAAGACTTCTTAAAGTCGATACAAAGAAACCACCAACAGGATTATGAAACTAAAATTTTTAGTTACACAATCCAAAACTAGTTTATTTGTCAATTTCAGAAAACAAAACTAGTTTGTTTTGTTCTGCACTATACACTCAGTCCATCAAAACCAAACCATATATGGCTGCATATATGCATTAGTAAAGAAATCTATCGTCTATGTTTCGATGGTGTTCGATAATGTAAATTGAGAAGTAGAAAATCGCAACACACATCTAAGATGGTCGTTTCTTTGTATTTTCATAACATCCCTCATTTTCTTCCTTTCCTTGTCCTTTACTCTATCACCTAAAATCATCTAAAATCCAACTGCAGAAGGCATACTTTTAGCTTGGACACCAAATTTGACCTATTAATGTTAATTAATTTTGTTGAACCTAATTGATCATAATTGATGTTGATTGACATGCATTGATGCTATTACACTTAGAGAGGGGTGGCTCTACATTGAGTCCATGGCCACTCTGGCCTAGAAGAAAAAACAATTATTATATATAAATTTTAAAAATTTATGATTTTTTTATTCTTAAAAAAGCTTTGTGACCATCCTAAATCTTTTTTCGACTCAACATAATTAAACTTTGAACAAAATTTGGCATCAAGCTTGGTTGTAGGCTAAGGCTACAACTCCATTTAATATTTTTTTTAATTCGATATAAATTTTAACAAATCTACCATTTAATTACTGCGTTAATCAAATATTTAAATATTGAGTTTTTGTAGTATAAAATTATACATAAAAAATTAGTTTATGGATCAAATAGTAAATAACATCTGATTGGCATGAACTATTGAAGTGTTTTAAGAAGATAAAGAACTTGCAATTCATTGGTTTAATTTTCAAAATATGTAGCAATGTTAATATGTTTAGTGAGAGTTGTCGCCTTAGGCTACAACTAAGTTTGTAAACAAACTTTGTTCATAAACTTTAGTCTCCTTAACAATATATTAGGTCCATGCAAATAAAAAAGAAAAAGTCCAATAAAATTTTTATTTAACTAAACTTTTGAAGAGATGTAGCTTGCAGATAATAAGACCATTATGTAACGATTTGAAAATAAGAAAATTTGTAGAAGGAAATTGTAAGTTTTTATGTGTTTGCGTGTGTGTGTGTGTGTGTGTGTGTGTTTTGTCAATAAATGAAATCATCTTTTTATTAGATTTTGTATAATTTAAGTTTCTTAATGACCACCCTCAAAAAAATTCTTGGAGCCGCCACTTAGAGAGATTTAATTGCCATTCGAATTCCATTTCAAAATATAATATAATCTCATTATAAGTTTATTTTCTTTAAATGATATAATTTGAGGACTCTAGTTTGAGGACTCAATTTAAAAGGAAGCAGAGTTCAATTGATCATGGTTTAGTTGGAACTTTTTTTCTAGTGCTTCTTCCACAATCCCATAGTCACTTTACGACTCCAAAGAGTTCAAAGCCTCACTGCCAACCATAGAATTAGTAATGGTATGAAGGGCCAATCCAATATTCCTACACATCTGATCTCATATACGAAAAAATTTATATATATAAAATTGTATGGAATAAGTAAACAAATAAAATCAAACTAGATGTGTATCCATTTTGTCGCCAAAAGAACAAGTTAAAGAGAATTAGCATGTTTGTTCCTTATTGGCGACACCAATAATGGAAACATTTTTAAACATGCATTTAGATCCAGTATGTTATGATAGATATAAAATTGAGAAATATGCAATCAAACAATAAATATTTCATAACATCTCTCATTTTCTTCCTTCCCTTGTCCTTTACTCTCGCTATCAAGTAAAATCATCTAAATCTAATTGCAGAAAACATACTTAGCTTGGACACCAAATTTGACCTATTAATGTTAATTAACTTATTTTATTGAACCTGCATATTGGTTGTGATTGATGTTGACTGACATTGATTAATGCTATTAGACTTAGGATCCATTTGGATACCGCTTATTTTGCTGAAAATTGAAAACTAAAAATACTGTAGCAAAATAATTTTTAAATATGTGAATAGTACCGTGAGACCCATTTTTAATGAACGTTTTGTTGAAAAAGGAGGTTTGTGAGTCCCGTGAACAGTACACGAGACTTATTGACAGACACATTTCAGTAAAAATGTTGTTGGTCAAAAAGGTAGTGGGTCCCGTGCACCGTGCACGGGACCCACTGACAAACACATTCTCACGTGAAATGCGCTTCTCAATAAAAAAAAAAAAAAAAAAAGGAAAATGCAAACCCAGCATGCCAGAAACGCAATCCAAACGCATACTTAGAGAGACTTTGATTGCTCTTCGAATTCTATTTCAAAATATAATATATAATCCCATTATGAATTTATTTTGGCAAATATTTCTTCACAATCCCAATTTATTGGCTTAGGCTAAAAAGGTCTATCATACACAAAATTCTTATATTTATAGGTTTGGTCTCAAGAACATTTTACTAGATTCATAAATAATATTTTTCTCAAAAACAGATTCATAAATTATATAATCTTAACCTAATTTAAATTGGCTAAAAAAAATGGAATTTACTCCAATTATTGATGAGGTACCTTAAACTATCTTAGCAACAAACTGCTAAGAGAAATCACTTTGTATTATTATTAGAAGGGTACTTCAATCTATTTGTAATATTAATTCTATCCTAATCACATACGCTATACCTATGTTAAGAGGGTTTCTCTTTTTCTTTATTTTGGTTTAATGTCAAAAATTTTCATTCATCCCAATTTAAAGTTTACACATTTGTCTACGTTATACATCTGCAAATAGTAATATAACCAAAATAATGATGAGACTAGCACCAAAAAATGAGAAACCAATTTTCTTTATTTCTCTCTCTCTCTCTCTCTCTCTCTCTCTCTCTCTCTCTCTATATATATATATATATATATATATATATTACCACTATTTACTTTTCTAATTAAAAAGAAAAACCAAAGTTCCTTTTCAGATTTTCATTCCCAAAAGTATTATGCTTTTAATAAATTACACATAAAACTATAGTTGCAAGTTGCATGCATAGATACATTTATTTTGAATCCCATCACTCGTCCCTTTTTTGTGATCAAAATATATAAAATATTGACTTGTAGCTCAACCAGCATAATGTATGGTTCAAATCTCTCCACCCTCAGTTATTGGATAATAAGAAAATTATATATATATATATATATATATTTGGAGGAAATGTTAGCAAAATTACTAATTATTTTTTTGTTAACCCACTAAATCTTTTTGGTGGCATGCATATCTTACTTAGTGTGCGTTTGGCAAAATTAAAAAACAAGTTTATTTTACTATTTTGCTTATTTTTGCTACTATTCATGGGCCCCACTACACTTTTTGGTACTGTTCATGGGTCTCACTGTACTATTTTAGCTAATTTTTACCTTTATCTACAGTATTTTCAACAAAAAGTTTTCAATTTCAGCAAAATAAGCGGATCTCAAATAAACCATTAGTATATATTCAATTTTAATTTTGAAATACTGTAGACACGATTATAACAAATATTGTTAATAATATTTTTTAAATGATACATTCATTTGGAAAAGAATGTAGCCTTTTATATAATTCAATATGTTAATTAAATTATTTTCTTCTATTTGTAAAAATTCTAGTTCTAAAAATAAATCTAAATCATTAATATTAGAATAAATATAATGTTTAAAACACTCCATGTCTCTCTAGGCAAGGTTAAATTTTAGGTAATGAATATTGAATTTCAATAATAAATTTTCCTAGAAAAGTATTAAAGATTTTAATTTTGATTGAGAGAAAGGAAAAGTCTATTCACCTTCTATGTGTTCGAGAGATTCAGAATTTTTACATTCTTAAACTGCTGCAAATAAATGAAACTTATGAACAAGTACACAACATTAGAAGAAATATAAAATTTAATCATTAAAAAATTATAAATTATAAGTCAAATAGAAAATGCATTGTATCGGCAAATTGAGGAGTCTTTATTATTATTATTATTATTATTATTATTATTATTATTATTATTATAGGTGAGGAACGTTTCATTTTTACTATTATTTTTTGGCCATACTATAAGACAAATCAATATAATATTTTTTATTGTATTGAGAACCTTCTTGCACTTGGGATCTTATGCCATTGACTAAGTGGCCTAAGAATGAGCCAACCTTGATCTTTATTCTCATATTGTGCTACACAAATAAGAAGTCAAACAGGATAATATCATGCATTTTCTAGAGATGGTTGCAATACCAATGTGCATGCATTCGCTTTTCACATTGGTATTAGCATACTAGCTAGGGGCTTGGGCCTGGGTTCCCTGGACGACGTGGTGGCGGTGGTTGAGGATCTCTCTTCGTGAATCCCCCTCTTAGCCCTCGCTAACGTGGGTCTTTTGCCCAAGGTGAAGGTGGGCTGTTGCTTGGTTTTCTAATGACAGCTTCAGATAATTTTTCCCCATCTCTTAAGTAAGTTAACTTCATATTTTCACCTGATTGTTACATCAAAGAACTTATCACATCACATTCAGAAAATGGAAAAGAAATTGATACCAAAATTAAAAGATCATACATATAGTTAGTTGAGAAGTAAAAAAGACATCAATCTTATTGTACTTCCTAATATTCCACTACAATTTGTGGTTGTAAGGTTGTTCTCTACCTAGCTAGTTGATCAGTTAAGATTTAGGAATTCCATAATATTACTATACATCAATTGCAATAAATTATGGAGGTTAAATTGATATATGAAAAAGGAATAGAAATCTTTTGTTCCATTTTAGGTATTTTATTTTATACTCCATCGATTACAAGCTGTCACGCCCATGGTCCCCTCCTAGATGTGGTGGTGGTGATAGAGGTACTCGCCTCTCATGTGGGTCTTTTGCCCAAGGTATAGGTGGTCTATAAATTTGTTTTATAACGACAGCTCTAGATAATTCTTCCTCATCTTTGGCATAAGTTTCTTCATATTCTCACCTGATTATTGTGTCAAAGTACATAACATATTAAAATATATATATAATCAAAATTTTAAAAGTTCATAAATACAGTTGGTTCGGAAGAAAAATGGAAATCAATCTATAACTATTAGCCTTGTAATATATTATTCATAATTTCTCTACAATTTTTGGTTGTAACTTGTAAGGTTATTCAGTTTTAATTATTGTACCATAATTAAAGCAGAATGTAGAATCTACATGTGAAAGGAAGGATACTAATCTCCTTCCTATATATATATAATTTGACAAACAAGATAAAATTTAAATACATGCAGTTTTGGTGTTGGCGTGTGAGTATATTTCCTTATCTCATCCCCATTCCCCAATATATATATATATGTGTGTGTGTGTGTGTGTGTGTGTGTGTGTGTGTGTTTCTCAAAAAAGATACTCAGTGTTGTTGAATCGACCAACATCGGTAAGGTGTAATATTGAAAAAGAGCTTATCACTTGCTTCGCGACACTAACTGCCGCATGCAGTTTTGGTGTTGGTATGTGAGTGTATTCCCTTATCTTATCCCCCTTCCCCTATACATATATGTGTGTGTGTGTGTGTTTCTCAAAAAAAAAAAAGAAGATAAAATTTAAATAAAAAAAAAAGTATTTTTCTTACCGGTGCAAAACACGCACGATGCAACAAATAGAGTGGTACTAAGTATAAGAAAACCAAGGAGAAGGTATGTCTTGACCTCAAACCTCATCTTTCCAGAGTTGCCTTGTCTTGTGGAGGAGATGTGTGGGTGAATATATATATCACAATATATACGCAGCCATGTTTGTCTCTTAATTTCTCTGCAGTTTCTTTAGTCCTTTTCCTTTGTTAGCGCTTCGAAGTTCGAAAGGCAACAAACACAATCCACCAAATCGAGGCCTAGAAAATCAAGTGCTTCCTTATGTGTTAGGAGCATCTAGGGGTGTCAATGTTCGACCTAACCCGCGAACACGACACGAACCTGACACGGGTTTTTTCGGGTTTGGGTCATAAACGGGTCGACCCGAAAGCGACACGATAAGAAATGTGTCATAAACGGGTCAACCCGCATAACCCGCAATAGACACGTTTGACATGCCAATTTATTTGTGTCAATCCGAAATGACCAACTTAACGCAACTCGTTTAACTCGTATAACAAATAAATATTTATTTTATTTTAGATTTGTCAAATACCTTTAATATCCAACATATATTTTAAATTTAAAAAGAAAAGTGAGTAATTACAAAAATTTACAAGGGATATAATTGAAAATTGAAACTTTACAGACTCTAGAACTACTAATATATATATATATATATGTGTGTGTGTATGAATATATTGGCATAGAACTTACATAAATAAAATTGGATGAGCTTGTGGAAAATGTTATGAATTTGGACATTAACAAAGAGCCTATGGATGATAATCGTGGTCATAGTCAGGATTAGTCTACTGTTTGCTCAAATTCTTTCAATACTGATACTTAGCATTTGATGAGTTCTAAGGATATTATATTTTTGTTGAACTATGTTATTTTATTTTTGTTAAACTTTGTTATTTTGAATTTGGGTTGAAGTGTATGCACTTGTTTTGAAGTGTAAAGAACTTATTTCTAGATGAATGTTATATTGTTGTTGAACTATATTATTTTGAATGTGGGTTAAAAACTTGAAGTGTATGCATTGCTTTTTGGGATGTAAACAAAATTATTTCTAGATAGATGTTATATTTAATATTATGCAAGTTGAAAGGGGTTGTGTTACATTCGTGTCAACTCAACACGACTCGTTTATTAAGCGTGTCAAACGGGTTAGGTCAGGTCAACCCGCCTTATTAACAGGTTGGGTTAGGGTTGAAGGATCATGACACGATTATTAAATGGGTCGGGTTAGGGTTAAGCCATTTAGTCGAATACTCCTATCTCGACACGACACGAACCCGACACGCTAACCCGAATTGACACCCCTAGGAGCATCTTTACTACTGGATTTTACCTTTTAGCTGGCCATGCAAGTTGACAAAATTTCATTTATAAATCGATAATATTTCTACTTATTGACTTTTGACTCTAAAATGACACATATTAAATCTCACTAAGAGATATTTCTATTCAATTTAATGGGGGCCAATCTTGTGGTATTTGGCGACTTCTTAAGGCCAATACAAAGAAGACCACCGACAAGATTATGTAGCTAAAGTTTTAGTAACATAATCAAAAACTAGTTTATTTGTCAATGAGTTTCTCCAAAGGCAAAAGAAGTTCATATGTCAATTTGTTCTACACTAGTTTGTTTTGTTCTACACTATACACTGACTCCATCAAAACCAAGCTATGGCTTCATATATATATATATATATATGCCCAAGTTAAAAAATCGAGTTGAAAATCACCTAAAAGTCCAACTGCTGAAAATATATCTAGTGTGGAAGCCAAATTTGACCTATTAATGTTTATTAATTTTGTTGAACCTAATCGGTTGTGATTGATGGTGATTGACAATGTTGATTGATACAACTAGACATAGAGGGATTTAATTGTTACCTTAATTCTATTTTTAGATATGATATAATCTCATTATGAGTTTATTTTCTTTCCATGTTTGTTGTAATTTGGGGAATCTCTTTGAAAGGAACCAAAGTTAATTATTGTATGCTATTTGTGGTGGATTATTTTATCCACAAGAATTTAAAAATATGAAAAAGAAATGCTGGAAAAGCAACTTTTTTTTTTTTTTTTTTTGAGAAACAAGACAATCCATTTTATTAAGGCAGGTTATTCAAATCCGCCTGAAGAATTGGAACAAGATCTGGTGGTACATCTTCCATCCAGACGGTCATAGAGGGTAAAGATTTCGCCCTATGAGCTAAAGAGTGGGCCAGCTTATTACATTGTCTACATACAAAGGATACATTAAAAGCTGAGAAGTACGAACTGCGAAATAGGATATCCTTTATAAGGTGACCATGTTGTGCCAATCTCGTGCCTCTGCTCTTCAAAGCTTTGAACAGGGGCTCATTGTCGCCTTTTAAAACAATATTATCAAGACCAATTTCCAGTGCAAGCTCAGTCGCTCTACATGCGGCAAGTGTCTCAACCTCGATCACAGTGGCTGGCAATGGGATTTGTTGCGTCAGCAAGACCATTACATGACCCTCACTATTTCGGATTACAACTCCCAGTCCGGCTTACTGTCTTCAGCGAAGGTTGCCGCGTTGTAATTTATTTTGTACCGTGGGGCTTCTGGTGGAGACCAGCCTATCTGTTGTTGACTTCGGTGCAGAGAGGGAGTTGCTGAAGGTGCGAGTGCTTCAAGTTGCCTGACTCGAGCATGCTCTGTTATTTTATCTAATGGCAGAGCAGCTTTGCCGAGTCGGAGATTGTTACGCTGATTCCATAGATTCCAGATGACAAGAGAGAACAGCTCCGGTTCCTTATTACCTGCAAAAACAAAATCCATAGCGTCAGTGAAAGTCCTGCTGCCCTTGAGTGCTTCATGATTCCATATTGGAGTTTGACTCCATAATGGTTTTAGCACAGGGCAGCAATAAAGGGCATGGTGTGTGTCTTCTTGGTGCAATTTGCATAAATCACACAAGTTGTCAGAGATGATTTTGCGGCAGACCAAGTTCACTTTGGTGGGTAAGGAGTTTGTGCATGCGCGCCAAATCAGGTTTTTAACCTTGTTTGGCACTTCCAATCCCCATATCTTCTTCCATAGAGGTTTCATGGCTTCTGTGTCTGAGGGTCCTGGCTGTTGGAGTGTGTTTGCTTCTTGTAAAAACCTATAACCCGATTTAACAGAGTACTCCCCATCTAGATTAAAAGGCCAAAACAAAACATCCTCTTGAATGGAGCTACATAGAGGCATATTCTTAATAGTAGTTGCCTTAAAATCATAGAAGATCCGGTCAAGCACATCCTCTTTCCACGTTCTATTCATTGGATCAATCAAGTCACACACCCAGATCGTATCATTCCCATTCGGCTTTGGTGATAACACCCTTGGTTTTTTTTTTCACAGGGAGCCAATTGTCATCCCACACCCGGATAGAATTCCTCATTCCTATTCTCCAGACCGCTCCACGCTTAATTACCTCCCTTCCTTTAATTATGCTTTTCCAAGCATATGATGCATTAGCCAGGATTTTGCTTCCATCACAGAGGTAGTTGGAAAAAATTTGGCTTTGAAAACCTTGTAGAAAAGTGAGTGAGTGTCATGTAGAAGTCTCCACATTTGTTTTGCCAAGAGTGCATCATTAAACATGGCTAGGTCTTTGAAACCCATACCTCCTTGTGATTTAGGCTTACATAAGTCCGACCATTTCATCCAATGAATCTTTCGATTATCACCTCTTTGACCCCAAAAAAATTTGCGGATTGGCGCCTCAATCTCATTGCACAAGGTGAGTGGTAATTTGAAACAAGACATGGTGTAAATGGGAAGAGCTTGTGCAACAGCTTTAATAAGAATTTCTCTACCTGCTTGGGATAAGAGTTTTGACTCCTAACCTTGTAGTTTCTTTCAAATTTGCTGCTTTATGTGAGTGAAGCTCTCAATCTTGTTTCTACCAACTAGGGAGGGGAGACCTAAGTACTTCTCATATTGTTGAACCACCGTTACACCAAGCATATCTTTGATCCTATCTTGGGTATCAGCATTAGTGTACTTGCTAAAAAAGAGTGTGGTTTTAGCTCGGTTTATTTGTTGACCCGAGGTGTGCTCATATTTAGCAAGAATGTTCAACAAAGCTTGGCATTCATTCTCCGCAGCTCTACAAAAAATTAAGCTATCATCTGCAAAAAGTAAATGGGTTAGTTTAGGGCCATTGCGGCAAAATTGACACACCACAGATATCACCATTGTTTGCTGCTTTACTTATCAATCCATGCAGCCCCTCTGTGCACATGAGGAAAAGGTATGGGGATAAGGGATCTCCTTGTCGAAGTCCCCTTGATGGTGTGATGTGACCATGAGGTTCTCCATTTATCAAAACTGAGTATGAAGCTGTGGTAATGCATGCCTTCATTAGTTTCACCCATTTATCTTGAAAACCCATCTTCACCAAGACTTTCTCCATAAAAGTCCATTCCACCCTATCATATGCCTTACTGATGTCCAGCTTCAAGGCCATAAAACCTGTCTTCCCTGAATTATGATTTCTCATGTAGTGCAATGTTTCGAAAGCCACCAAGATATTATCTGAAATCAAACGATCAGACATAAAAGCACTTTGGTGTTCCGAAATGAGTTGAGGCATAATAGTTTTCAATCTAATTGCCAAAACTTTTGAGAAAATTCTATAAAGCACATTACTCAAATTTATTGGCCGAAATTGAGGCACATATTCCGGGTTCTTAACCTTTGGTATTAAAGTGATAAAAGAGTGGCAGAGTGATTGTGGGAGCACACCACTATTAAGATAATGCAATATGAAGTGAGTAACATCAGACCCAATCAGGGACTAGTAGTTATGGTAAAACAAAGGGGGCATACCGTCTGGGCCAGGAGATTTTAGGGGGGCCATCTGTTTTATTGCCACCTCCACCTCTTCATATGTAAACTCTCTACCAAGCTGCACGTTCATGTCAGGCATAATCACTTGTGGGATAACATCGATAACTTCAGTCAGGCCACTCAGTTTGGCAGATGAGAACAAAGTCTGGTAGAAATCTAGGATAGTATCATTCACGTGTTCTTGCCCAACACACCAGTTACCCATGGCATCCCGTAATTTGGTGATATAGTTTCATCAGCGTTGTTGTGAGGCTTTACTGTGGAAGAATTTTGTATTACAGTCACCATCTCTAAGCCACATTATTCTTGATTGTTGGACCCACATCTTGGATTCCTTATCCAGCAACTGATTTACTTCCCTTTCTAACAACTTCATACTGGTCGAGTTCCCAGACCGAGCTGCCTCTTTTTCTGCATGTTTGAGTTGCTTAAGCTTATTTTCAAGTTCTCTTCTAACGCTTCCAAAACATTTTCTACTCCACCGTGTCAGCTACTTTCCACATTTGTCTATTTTATTGAGAACTCTAGTGTCCCACGGGTCTACAACTCTCTCCTTCCACACAACTTCAACTGTATTCGTACACCCCTCATCCGTTAGCCACATTTGCTCGAATCTAAATGGTTTATGGAAACTTGAGTCCATCCCTTCCGGGGTTATCCACAAAGGTTTATGGTCAGAGGTTGTTACGTCTAGATGGTGGATTTTGGTACCTGGGAACCTTGTGAACCAATTAGCTGTGGCTAAACCTCTGTCAAGTCTCTCAAAGATTGTGTAATCGGCAAAGTGCTTATGCCAAGTGTAAGGAAAACCCACATATCCCAGGTCGATGAAACTACAATCATCCAGAGCATCCCGAAAGAGTTGCATCTGTGAATGAGGCCTGGTTCTTCCCCCAATTTTTTCGGATTGGCGAGTGATCTCATTGAAGTCACCTGAACATAACCACGGTGAAGTTCTCCTTCTCTTCAAGTCTCTCAATTTATCCCACGATTCATGTCTTTTTTGAGTATCCGGTTCACCGTAAAAACCGGTGAATCTCCATTCATCAGGTTTATTTTTATTAATTGTGGTGTCTATATGATTCGGGGAGAAAGTTTCAATATCTAAGTTGAAATCTTCCTTCCAAAATAGTGTCAGACCACCTGCTTTATTTCTTCTCGAAACCTCAAACAGATTCTTGAATTGAATTCGTCTTTTCACTTGTTCTAGCCTAGCTTTATCTGCTCATGTTTCGGCCACAAACACAACAGAGGGATATTTTGCCCACACCAAATCTGTAAGCTGATCAACTATCAATGGGTTCCCAAGCCCACGACAGTTCCACACTAAAAGACTCATTGCTCCTGGCAAGGCTGTTGAACAGCCTCTACCAATATCAAAACATTTTCCTTACCACTCTGAGAAACCATTATTTTCTTGTTTGGTAACCCAATATGGTTTGCATGGTTGCTAGCTGACCTTTTTTGACCCAGGATTTCAATCGTATCTGAGGTTGGTTCTCCTCCATTTCTAAGTATACGTTTCTAGGTTGTGAGGTTGGCTTTGTTTTGTGGGGACACTTTTAAATTGGAAATATCAGAGAGGGGGTTGGGTGGTGTTGGTGTCATGGTAGAATTTTTGGAGGGAATATTGTGGTATTGTGTTGGCATGGTAGTATGGGTTAATATGGGATTGGCTTTTTTTTTGTAGGGGCACTGTCAAGTTGGGAATATCAGAGAAAGGGGTAGGTGGTGTTGGTGTCATGGTAGAATTTTTGGAGGGAATGTTGTGGGATTGTGTTGGTATGGTATTATGGATCAAAGTGTGGTTGGCTTTCTTTTGTGGGGACTCTGACACGTTGGAAATATCAGAGAAAGGGGTGGGTGGTATTGGTGACATGGTAGGATACTTGGGGTGAAAAGTGGGGTAATGTGTTTCTGGAGTATTATGGGATGACGTGGGCGGATGGTTATTATGGGGTAGGATGCTATGGGAGTTGTTATCTGTCAGAGGTAATTCGAACCTGTTTAAATCTCGATCAATATCCTCAATAATCTTCTGTAAATCATCCTTGTGAGTAAATTGAGGCATAAAATCCGAGTGTGATTGAGACAAGTCAACAGTAAACTTACCATCAAGGAAAGTATCCTTTACCTGCGGATTCAACGCCTTTCCCGAGTTTGTACTTTCCATCGCGGGCTGTGTTGTCGTTTCAGATCAAATTGACTTAATTGTCACCGATGGGTGGTGGATGGGTCCCTAGGTTTGTTCTCTGGTTGGCGTATCTACCATCCTCGTGTAAAACCCTGGGACTGAGACCACTGATTTGTTCTTACCGTTAAACGGCGATGCTTTAATCCAAGACCCGTATTGCTTCTCCGTTTCAACTAACGTTCCTTCACTCGCAATCCACAGATCGCAGTCTTTATCGCTATGCGTCAAGCAACCACACCAGTAGCACAGGTTAGGAAGCCGTTCGTATTTGAAAGAGACCCATTGCTCCTTGTCATCATCAAAAGCATCACACATCCCCTGCATAGGGGTTGGGAAATATCCACTAGAACACGGACCCTCATAAAATTGCCCCCGTCCACCGTAGGTGCATTTTGTAGGTGGCATACCTGACCCACTGTCTCACATAATCCTTCCGCCACTCTCTTGTTCATGAACCTAACCGAAATGCCATGCACCTGAACCTAAAAGTGGGTGAGGTTAAATGTCAGGTCTTCAACTTCAGAGTCTGCTTCATACCGTTGCAACACCATAAGATTTTTATCATAACTTCATGGTTCGTTTGCAAGGATATTATCAACATCTGCCTTACTATCGAAAATGAATAGTACTATATGATTTCCAAGATTTTTCAACCTGAAACCATTTCTGGATCGCCACAAAGGTTAGAAGGTCGCTGCAATGGCGTCCATATTCAAAGCTCTCTTCATTAGGAATTTTGCTGCGATAATATATTCAGTCGTAGCCAAATCTGGTCTCATACGAAACTTAGGACCTTCCCTTTGAGAAAGAGAGAGTCCTTTCCACTGCTTCGTGAGTTCATCCATGGAGGTGAAGTACAGTGTTTCCCAAAAACCTAAGAAGAATAGCCCAACAAAACCTTAGTGTAAACTTGTTACCCTAAGGGACAGAGACACCTCCGGCGAGGGATGACACTTCTACAACCTAGGAGAAGTTAGGGTTTCTAACTTTCACTAGCGACTGAGAAACCTTTCATAATAGGCATTTATGATTTGATGCTAGAAAAGCAACTTTATTGTGAGCATAATGTAATTATTCGGCATCCAGACTTCAAAAAATAAGTATTTCTAAATTGTGCTAATGGTTTGGGCAGTCGAAAACCAAGAGTCTAGTTCTCAAAAATAATAATAATAATAATAATAATAATAATAATAATAATAATAATAATAATAATAATAATAATAATAATAAAAAACCCAAGAGCCTAGCTACAAAGCTTGTTTATATAATAGTTATACTTATGCTTACTCCTTTAGTTTCTCTGCAACTATAACAAGCATCAAAACTAAGCTTCACAACAAAACAGAATATCAAATCAACAACAAAACAGAATATAAATTTTTGGTAAACTCTTTGATTTTTTATTTTGAAAGGGAAATTGTTGTGACATTTATTTGCAATCAATCATAGATAATTTTAGAGATTTAAATTAGAGTCTTTTGATGGATAATTTCATTGCAATATTTTAAGATACAATTCTTATGTATTTTTTTCATTTATTGATAGTTTGCTAATATTAAATGGATGCTAGTTTGGATTTTCATTATAAAAAAAATAAAAAATAAAAATAAAAATCAATCTTTGACCCCCCCTCAATTAAAATCCTGGCTCCATTCATAGCTTATAAATGATAATGCTATTCTCTTGAGAAATGCTATATTTACACATTTTCACAACACTTTCATAACAAATCATAGGTGATAAGTTCTTACTCTAGTTTTAATTTAAATTCATTACTTAATTTTTTTTTATGATAAGTTCTTACTCTAGTTTTAATTTAAATTCATTACTTAATTTTTTTTTACCCACCTATAACAGCCAATAACAATGTGCCACTTAGAATTTATTGTGAAAATATTGTGGACATAACATTTTTCTATTCTCTTTGGGCATGTTCAATATGTTGTAATAAATCCTATAGTGGAATGGTTATTAATGTGGAATAGCTATTTGATCATTTGATTCCATCTTCATTATAGAGAATAGTTATTTCTAAAGATTTTTTTTTTTTTTTGTTGAGAAACCAGTCCCAAGGGTCAAATTTATTAAAAATGAAATACGCAATTACAGAGTCACATGTAACTAGTGGAACTATATCATCAGGAGTGGATTTAATCCATACCTAAAGCTCATTACAAAAATAGAATTTGAAGCTAAAAAATGGTGAACTGAATTGCCTGTGCGTTTAACATGAGAAAATATTAGCTAAAATTATCTTGTTTTCTTCCATAAACTTTCGAATATACCAATTAACTTCCTACATATCTTCCTTGATAGCTCCCATCACATTCAAGGCATATTTCCCTCTAAAATAATATAGTTGAGGTCACTTTCTTGACGTTTATCTTTTTCTAATTAACATTAATGCGTGAGATTAATAGGGATATATTAGTTAATTATTTATTTATTTTATATATATATATATATATATGAAGATATATTTTAGTACATCTTACCGGCATTAACCTATTGGTAATACACACCTGTTTTTTCCAAGCACATACCTGGACTGTACAAGTGCAGTTGCAAGTCTCATTCAGAGCACCTAGTTATAGACTTATAGCCAATGCCTCATGAAAATAATCTTAACCCCACCTTCAAGTGGAAGTACACAATTCAATTTTCGCCAAGTTCAAATTTCAATTTTCACCTTGATCAAGAGACACGCAAGTCTCACCTAGCAAAACTGTTCCTCATCAACTGGCAAAATGTTTTTCCAAGGAGAATATGACATTTATTTTTTTAAGAACTTATAGTTGTGGCTAGCCGGCAGATGGGGCAGGTTTTGCACTTAACCCTGAAGTACATTATCTCTAGTCTCTTTGAAGTATTTTAATGCAGTTTAAGAAGAAGAAATGCTTTCTGATTTAAAAGTTAAAACTGAAGGCACTACTTCTAATGTTGCTGCTGTCATTTCAAGAAATGGTAAAGAAACTGTTTTTGAAGAAAATACAGATTCTGAATCATCTTCTTCTATTGACATAAAAAATATTTTTAAAGACTCCCTTATTAATTCTTACTGTTTTGAAACTATTAATGTTCTCACCAAGACTGATGAAAAATCTAACAAAAAGAAATCTGAAACATTAACTGTTAATGATCTCCAACAAGAAATTGCTATTGTTAACTGTGTAAGTTCGTTTAGACTCCTTAAACCCAAACAGATTAACCTAGAGAATTAGCCAAGTGATTAACTTAGGTAATTTAAATAGAACTAGGTTAACACAAATAATCAAAAACAATAAAGCAGCGAAAATTAAAGAACACAAAGATCTGATGACCCAGGAAAACCAAACCGGTAAAAAACCTGGGGAGGATTTAACCTAGCTATCCTCAAGGTAAAACTGAATCCACTATGAAAGAATCGAAGTTTACACAATAAGACTTAGACCACTAACATCCTATTGCTACCCAAGTGTAGGAAACTTACTACCATGACCACATGATAGCTCCGAGATCCACGGACTCCTTCTTTCTTAAATTCTTCAGCAATCCACAAGCGCACCTGCTTGTATTTCTAAAAGATCTTTGATTCTGCAACTGTTTGATTTACCAAGCTCTTGACATGAGTCTTGAGTTTGGAAACCCTAAGTGTATGTGAAGGCAAACACCTCTAGATCTCACAATGAGATTCACAAACACAGCAAAACAGAACTCTGAAAACGTGGCTAGAGTTTTCCCTTATATACTTAGGGCAAAACATAAAACCCTATACATTAAGTGGACTAAGGTTGAGTTGGAAAATTCCGCAGAAAAACAATCTGCACGACTTTCGATCGATCGAGTCTAATTTTCGATCAATCGAGTCAGACAGAAAGTGAATAGTAAATTCTGCATAAAACTCGATTCCAACTTTACATGAAGATCCATACTTTGAGCAAGTCTAACACAAGACTAAACATTGTTTTGATCCTGGTTTGCCAACATTACAAATTGAAGTTCTAATACATTAGTTCCTAATTCTTAGAACCTAACAAACTCCCCCTTTGGCAATCCGTGACAAAACACATACTTAACAAAAAGCTCAAAGTTTACAAAATGAAACAGCCCATTACAAAAATAAAACGCTACTTAAACAATTTATCCTAACTACTATCTAACAGTTGCAAAATAGACAGCAGCACGACTGAATCAACCTGTATATTCCTGTAACACTTAACAAACACATAAACGCATGTGTGGAAAAAAAACAGGAAATATATAAAAATATCTTCTTGATTTCACATGACACAAAATAAAGACATATATCCTGAATAACATCATAAATATAAATCAATAAGCAGAGTAGCATAGTGAAACAAGAAACATAATACATAACAATGTATCTCAACAAAAATATCTCCTAATCAAGAGCTAAAAAGGTAAATACACAGTGAAGTGCCTAGATACAATCTAATAACTCCGCAAGCTCCGCAGTATCACTACTAAGTACAAAACTCCCCCTAAAATGAAAATCTCCACACAAAAAAAAATCTCCTAGATACATAAGAACTACACAATGCACTCCCCCTTTTTGTGACGAATTGCCAAAGGGCACTCACTCATCATCAAAAGGTGATGGAGGAGAATGACGAGAACTCGCCAAGTCCGCTCGCAATGCACGTAGCTCATCAAGGATGTCCACCAATAACTGACCATGAGCCGCCTGAACGGTCACGACAGTATCCAGAGTCCGACGAAGGTCAGAAACCTCATCAAACGGTGGAGGAACATCAGTAGCAGCAGCAACAGCAGGATCAGAAGACGTCCCAGCTGCAGGAGTATCTGTAGAAGAAAAAGGGGGTGGAGTGACATCGGAAGGCTCTACCCTAGGACGCTTAGAGCTAGCTCGAAGTTGAGCAGCCCTTTGCCTCAAAAAGGTAGCACCTATAGGAGCAATAACTCGAACAGGCTCAGACGCAGGAAAATCACCTAAACCAAGAAAAAGGAGAATCCTATGAATAAAAACGGGAAAGAATAACGCATGAGCCGTAGAACTAGACTGATGAATCTCGTTCAAAGAACGAAGAAACAAATGAGGAAAACTGATAGGAGCATCAGTAACCAGGGCATACAAAAACACACATCGCTCAAGAGGGATGGTGTGGACATGAGAAATAGGCCACAAAGAATGACACGCTATCCTAAAGAAAAGATAGTGAAGCTCGGAAAGCTCAGCTGAAGTGATCCGAGGATCAGAACCCCACTGGATAAAAGACCCAGTGATGTATGACAGCACGTCATCAAGAGGCGGAGACTCCTCATAAGGAAAAACGGGATGGTCAACAATGGGCACCCTAAGAGCATCAGACACAACCGTAGGGGTAATGCGATACTCTACACCTCGTAACCAAACCTTAACTAAGGTGTTGGTATCATAGATGTGGATAGAGAGGTTCGAATAAAACTCTATAATCAAGGTGGCAGGAGGAGGAGGATGCTCATATTCGAGCAAAGATAACCAACCCCGACGCTCAAAGTTATGTCTCACCTCAGGATCTACCTCATCTAGTATGACTCTACGCTCAGCCCAGATATGACGCCTAAGATTAAGGGTCTCATAGGTCTTTTGGTTTTTCTCACTAGGGAACCGCTCAGTATCAAAAGAAGGTGAAGGGTCTGAAGTCCTATGGGCTCTAGTTTTCCTAGGCATAGTGCTAAGAAAAGAAAAGAGAGACACAGAAAAAGAAGAGCAAAAACAAAAACCAAGGGCAGACTGCAAGTTAGCACAACACAAAATATAGAAATATCAATTCTATATGATGCATGAACAAAATATGCAAATGATGCATGAACTAATGCAGTGACAAGTTCAAATATAATCCAAATTAACAAAATTGGCTTGAGCATTAGGTTTAAATGAAAAATACCCAATTTTGAAAAACACAATTTTTCAAAACACAATTAATTGATAAATTGATCAACACAGCAGTCATACAACCCAATATAATGATCAAATTAATCAATCTAACAAGCCAATTTTATCAATTTAAATCAAATTGAACAAAAACCCCAAAATCTCCAATTTCAAGCCCTAGAAATTCAAAAATTCTACAAATCACCAAATTAATCAAATTAAATCACATATAGTGCTTAAATAAGGTGTCCCCACAAAAACCCATGATGCTTTTGAAAAAGAAAGAACCAAAAATCACTCCAAAAATACCAAAAACTAAAATGGCGAAAATACCCCAAAAATGCATGAATTAATGCATGAAACATGAAAATAAAAGCAAAAGAAAGGGTAAAAATGACTTACCGGTTTTGGGAGAGAGAGATTATGCAAAAAGATTGAAGAAAACGACAAAATCTCCAAGAAAAAAGGCTTGACCGGTTGATAGGGAGAGAAAAGTTTTGAAAAAGATTTGAAAAGTGAAAAGTCACGTGAGAGAAAAACCTTTTAAAAAACATTCAGCCCGATTTTCGATCGATCGAAAAACAGATTCGATCGGTCGAAAATCCTTCGATTGATCCAAAACCAATCGAGAACCGATCGAAACACACAGAGAGTTTATTGAGGTTTTAAAAACATTTTCGATCGATCGAAAAACATACTCGATCGATCGAAAATCTGGAAAAATTGAATTTTTGAAAAGGGAATCAAATTAGCTCAAAAACTCCTCAAAGCATTAACTTTTATGAAAAAGATGCATAAGTATGAGATGAAATGTTTTCCAAAATCCCATATTTTCAACCCAGATCTCTCAGATTAAGCTTTTCTCATAATCTTCCTCAATCAATCAAGCAAGCAAACATGTTTTGCAACAATTTCCAGAAAATTTCAAACTTGGTTGGTCAGGCCAAAAACACACACAATATCATGTACACAGTTTAGCAAAGAATAACCTGTGCAGTGTGTGCAACTAGCATAAGCAAGAGAAACATGTGAGGTGATATGCACATATTAATCAATCACAATTTCTACAAAATCAATCACATGAATTTGAAAGAGACTATTACTTAAAGAGTTACATCATATAACTCTCACATCTCCTAAAATAAAAGCTTGCAACCATGTAAGTTTTTTGATTTGCCTCATTATTCAATTTAATTGATTAGAAACTTAATAAAAGCCGGGATAATGTACACACCAATTTTATGAATTGTGAAATTATTTTAGCCCAATAATGTACACACCAATTTTAATAGAGGCTACACCTTATGTTCTTTTTGTGCATGTGCTACACTTTCTCGAGCACAAAATCTTACGATATGCACTAAGGTGTTCATGATTGGCTAGTAAATAATGGTGAGATGGTTATTTATGCCTTTCTCAATAAGACCAAGTCTGACAATCAAAGACATAAGACTTCAAGATCAAGATAATGTGATCAACAAATATAGCATCTTCCCACACAACATGCACAACAAAACTTTAGCTAATAAAGTGTAATAGAAATAAGTGCATCAAAGCTAAACAAGGTACATACACATGATATGCAAAATTTGATTGACCAACCTTGTCTTCAGATTCAAGAAAAAAATTGTAAAAACACAATTTGCAAAAATTTTTTTTTTTTTTATATATATATCAAAGAAACAAACATCCTAAAATGAAATGCGTGAATGTAATGCAATGCAAATCCTAGAAACAAAGGTCACCAAAGATAGAGCAATGAAGCACAAGGACCAAAGAGTCAAGAATGACTAGAGACAAAGAATCACACCAATGACTTGACGAAGAGTCTCAAACTTTCCTCTATCAAGCGGTTTGGTGAAAATATCAGCATTCTGACGTTCAGTTGGAATATACTCAAGAGCAACAATTTTCCGTTCAACAAGATCCCTAATGAAATGATATCTAATCTCAATGTGTTTGGTCTTAGAGTGTTGAACAGGATTCTTAGAGATATCTATAGCACTAGAGTTATCACAGTAAACTATCATGGTGTCTTGTAATATTCCATAATCACTCAAAAGTTTCTTCATCCAAAGAAGCTGAGAACAACAACTTCCAGCAACAATGTATTCTACCTCAGCAGTAGATAAAGAAACAGAATTTTGTTTCTTACTCATCCAAGCAACCAGATTAGCACCAACATAAAAACAACCACCAGTTGTACTTTTTCTATCATCAGCATTACCAGCCCAATCAGAATCAGAAAAACCAGCAAGAGAAAGATTTGACTATTTGCTATAAAACAGACCATAATCACAAGTTCCAGCAACATACTTTATAATTCTTTTGACAGCATTTAAGTGAGAAACCTTTGGATTAAATTGAAATCTAGAACAAACACCCACACTAAATGCAATATCAGGTCGGCTAGCAGTTAAATACAAAAGACAACCAATCATGCTTCTGTATAGGGTAACATCAACAGACTCACCTGATGGATCGTTTGTTAGTTTTGCATTAGCAGCCATTAGAGTGTTGAACAGGATTCTTAGAGATATCTATAGCACTAGAGTTATCACAATAAACTATCATGGTGTCTTGTGATATTCCATAATCACTCAAAAGTTTCTTCATCCAAAGAAGCTGAGAACAACAACTTCTAGCAGCAATGTATTCTGCCTCAGCAGTAGATAAAGAAACAGAATTTTGTTTCTTACTCATCCAAGCAACCAGATTAG
The DNA here is from genome assembly GCA_033629205.1 of Lithocarpus polystachyus. Lineage (NCBI taxonomy): Eukaryota > Viridiplantae > Streptophyta > Magnoliopsida > Fagales > Fagaceae > Lithocarpus > Lithocarpus polystachyus. The sequence goes on along the minus strand of CM066171.1, from coordinate 1,812,597 downwards.
CACCAACATAAAAACAACCACCAGTTGTACTTTTTCTATCATCAGTATTACCAGCCCAATCAGAATCAAAAAAACCAGCAAGAGAAAGATTTGACTCTTTGCTATAAAACAGACCATAATCACAAGTTCCAGCAACATACTTTATAATTCTTTTGACAGCATTTAAGTGAGAAACCTTGGGATTAGATTGAAATCTAGAACAAACACCCACACTAAATGCAATATCAGGTTGGCCAGCAGTTAAATACAAAAGACAACCAATCATGCTTCTGTATAGGGTAACATCAACAGACTCACCTGATGGATCGTTTGTTAGTTTTGCATTAGCAGCCATTGGTGTCCTAGCATGTGCAGCCTTATCAAGACCAAACCTCTTGACCAAATTTCGTGCATACTTAGCTTGGTTGATGTAGATTCCAGCATCCGTTTGCTTCACCTGCAATCCCAAGAAATAAGTTAGTTCCCCAACCATACTCATCTCAAACATGGCCTTCATTTCATCTGCAAAAGATTGAGCAAGAGAATCATTAGTAGCACTAAAAACAATATCATCAACATAAATTTGAGCAACTACAAAATGATTCTTATCATTTCGTATAAACAGAGTGGTGTCAGCAAAACCTCTCTTAAAGCCATGGTCCGTGAGATATGCAGTTTATCTATCATACCAAGCCCGTGGAGCTTGTTTCAATCCATAGAGAGCTCTCTTCAGCTTGTAGACATCATTCGGCCTGTGAGGATCAACAAAACCTTTCGGTTGTTCAACATATACCTCTTCTTGTAACATGCCATTTAAGAAAGCACTCTTGACATCCATTTGATACAACTTGAAGTTCATATGACTTGCTATAGCCAAAAGAATTCGAATGGATTCCAATCTTGCTACAGGTGCAAAAGTCTCATCAAAATCAATTCCTTCTACTTGTGTGTATCCTTGAGCAACAAGCCTAGATTTATTTCTGATAACAGTTCCATGTTCATCTGACTTGTTCTTAAAGATCCACTTAGTTCCAATAACATTGACTCCCTCTGGTCTAGGAACTAATTCCCACACATCATTTCAAACGAACTGATGAAGTTCTTCATGCATAGAATTTACCCAATCAGCATCTTGTAGAATTTCATCCACCTTTTTCGGTTTGAATTGGGATAGATAGCATGAGTGAGTAATCACATTTAATGCTTTGGATCTCAATCTCATGTTATCATTCAAACTTCCCAAAATATTAGTAGCAGGATGATTCAACCTAACTCTTGATAATGGACCTTTGACCAATGAAGTAGTGGTACCTTTCTGATCTGATGGACTCTGAGACTCTCTCTGTTCTTGTTGAGTTCCATGAACTGGTGTTGAAGGTTCTGAACTTGATGGCACAGAAGCTGTATCATTCAATACCATTAACTCTTCCTCTGTATGCTTTCCCACACAGTTTTCAGGTAGAGAATCATCAACTTCCATAATCTTTTCTTGAACTTGAGGTGCAGATTCTGAATGGCCTTCTGAGTTTAATTCATCATTGATCACTACATTCGAAGATTCCATGACTGTTTTAGTTCTCAGATTGTATACTCTGTATGCTCTACTGGTGGAAGAGTATCCCAGAAAATAACCTTTGTCACTCTTAGCATCAAACTTTTCTAGGTTCTCTCTATTACGTAGAATGTAACAGTCACTGCCAAATATTCTGAAGTATTTGACTACAGGCTTCTTTCCTCTCCAGAGTTCATAGGGAGTTTGCTTAGAATTTGGTCTGAAATATACCCGATTGAGAGTGTGACATGCAGTATTAACAGCTTCTCCCCAAAAAGATTTAGGCATCTTCTTATTATGGAGCATGACACGGGCCATTTCTTGTACAACTCTATTTTTTTTTCCACAATTCCATTTTGTTGTGGTGTTTTGGGTGAAGAGAATTCCTGATGGGTGCCTTGATTATTGCAAAACGTAGCCAGTTTTGTGTTCTCAAACTCTTTTCCATGGTCACTTCTTATTCTGGCTATCACAGTTCCTTTTTCTACTTGCAATTTCTTGCACAGATGAATCACTTTTTCAGGAGCCTCAGCTTTATCTTTCAACAGTACAACCCATGTGAATCTGGTAAAGTCATCCACAACAACTAGAATGTACTTCTTTCCACCTAAACTCTGAACTCTGGCAGGACCCATGAGATCAATGTGCAGCAACTCCAAAGGTCTTGTAGTTTGAACATCAGCTACAGACGGATGTTTGGACTTCACTTGTTTACCCATCTGACATGGTCCACTGATGCATTTTTCAATCTTCTCAAACTTGGGCAAACCAATTACTGCATCACATTTTGAAATCTTCTCTAATTGCTTGAGGCTAGCATGTCCCAACCTTTGATGCCATAAGTCAACTTGATTGATCTTAGCACTGAAGCATTTGTTGCTTACACTTGGGGTGATACCATAACAGTTATCAGATGTCCTCACACCAACACACATACAGTCACCTCCTTCATCAAGTATTTCACATTCTTGTTTGGTGAAGAACACATTCAGTCCATTGTCACAAATCTGGCTTATGCTGAGTAAGTTTGCCTTCAAGCCATCAACATACCACACATCTTCAAAAACTGGTAGTCCTGGAATATCCACAGTACCAATGCCTCTGATCACAGATTTACTTCCATCTCCAAAGGTAACTGTTCCAATCTTTCCTTCGAAGAGTGTCTTGAACAAGGCTTTATTTCCTGTCATGTGCCTGGAACAACCACTATCCAAATACCAAAGACAAGAATCACGTGCCTTTAAGGCGGTTAAAGCAGTATAGCACATGTAATTATTATCATATGTGATTATATCAAGACACTCAAGAAAAATTTTAATAAAGATGGTAAAGGACAAGCACACCAAGTAGATAATGTGACAAACTAAAGAGAAGATTTTAGAGAAATCCATAACAACAGGGGTCAAGGATCAGCTAAAAGATCAAAGGATCAAAAACAAAAGCTACCTGCTCTGATACCACTTGTAAGTTCGTTTAGACCCCTTAAACCCAAACAGATTAACCTAGAGAATTAGCCAAGTGATTAACTTAGGTAATTTAAACAGAACTAGGTTAACACAAATAATCAAAAACAATAAAGCAGCAAAAATTAAAGAACACAAAGATCTGATGACCCAGGAAAACCAAACCGGTAAAAAACCTCGGGAGGATTTAACCTAGCTATCCTCAAGGTAAAACTGAATCCACTATGAAAGAATCGAAGTTTACACGATAAGACTTAGACCACTAACATCCTATTGCTACCCAAGTGTAGGAAACTTACTACCACGACCACATGATAGCTCCGAGATCCACGGACTCCTTCTTTCTTGAATTTTTCAGCAATCCACAAGCGCACCTGCTTGTATTTCTTTAAGATCTTTGATTCTGCAACTGTTTGATTTACCAAGCTCTTGACATGAGTCTTGAGTTTGGAAACCCTAAGTGTATGTGAAGGCAAACACCTCTAGATCTCACAATGAGATTCACAAACACAACAAAACAGATTTCTGAAAACGTGGCTAGGGTTTTCCCTTATATACTTAGGGCAAAACATAAAACCCTATACATTAAGTGGACTAGGGCTGAGTTGGAAAATTCTGCAGAAAAACAATCTGCACGACTTTCGATCGATCGAGTCTAATTTTCGATCGATTGAGTCAGACAGAAAGTAAACAGTAAATTCTGCATAAAACTCGATTCCAACTTTACATGAAGATCCATACTTTGAGCAAGTTTAACACAAGACTAAACACTGTTTTGATCATAGTTTGCCAACATTACAAATTGAAGTTCTAATACATTAGTTCCTAATTCTTAGAACCTAACAAACTGTGAAATAACTGAATTAAAAAATAAATGTAAAAATGATAATGTTAACCAAAACCAAAGTATTGCTAATATTGTTAATTTTCATATCACTCTTGTTAACAAAATACTTCCTCCAAAATGGTTTACTAAAGTAAAAATTGTTGTTTCCCATGATTATCATTTTGATGTTATTGCCATGATTGATTCAGGTGCTGATTTAAATTGTATTCAAGAAGGATTGATTCCTTCTAAATATTTTGAAAAGTCTACTGAAAAACTTGCTTCTGCAAATGGTTCTCAAATGAGAATCAAATACGAATTGAACAATGCTCATGTTTGTCATGATAATGTTTGTTTCAAGATTCCTTTTGTGCTTGTTAAAAATATGCATGATAAAGTGATTCTTGGTCTACCATTTATTAATGCTTTGTATCCCTTTCTTGTTGAACATGATGGTATTACTACTGATCCTTTTGGACAGAAAGTAAAATTCAAATTTGCTTCAAAATCTGAAGTTGATATTGATCATGCTTTGAAATTAATTCATGCTAAAACCAATCATCTTAACTTCCTTAAACAAGAAGTTAGACATAAGAAAATTGCTGAACATCTTTTTGATAAATTATTACAATCAAAAATAAATAATTTTCAGAAAACCTTGACTAATATTATTTGTTCTGATTTTCCCAATGCTTTTTGGCATAGGAAGAATCACATTGTTAACCTCCCCTACATTAAAGATTTTAATGAAAAAAACATTCCTACTAAAGCTCGCCCCATACAAATGTATGCTGATATGGTAGAGTTTTGTAAAAGAGAAATCCAGGATTTACTTGATAAAAAGCTGATTAGAAAGAGCAAGTCTCCTTGGTCATGTGCTGCTTTCTATGTTCAAAAAAATGCTGAAATTAAGAGAGGAACCCCTCGCCTAGTGATCAACTACAAACCTTTGAACAAAGTTTTAGAATGGATTAGGTATCCTATTCCGAACAAAAATGACTTAGTTCATAGATTGAGTGATGCAGTGGTATTCTCTAAGTTTGATATGAAATCTGGGTTTTGGCAAATCCAAATAAGTGAAGATGATAGATACAAGACTGCTTTTACCACTCCCTTTGGTCATTATGAGTGGAATGTTATGCCTTTTGGTCTCAAGAATGCTCCCAGTGAGTTCCAAAACATTGTGAATGACATTTTCATTTCATTCAGCCATTTTACCATTGTTTATATTAATGATGTCCTTGTTTACTCTAATTCTATTGATGAACACTAGAAACATTTGAATTCGTTTCTAGATACTATCAAAAGAAATGGTCTTGTTGTCTCTGCTAAGAAAATTAAACTGTTCCAAACAAAAGTTCGTTTTCTTGGTTTTGATATTTCTGAAGGACAAATTCGTCCTATTGACAGAGCTATTCAATTTGCTGATAAATTTCCTGATATTATCACTGATAAAACTCAGCTTCAGAGATTTCTTGGTTCTCTAAATTATGTCGCTGATTTTTATAAAGATCTGAGAAAGCAATGTAAGCCTCTTTTTGATAGGCTACAAAGTAATCCTCCACCTTGGTCAAATGCCCACACTACTCTTGTTAAACAAATTAAATCTTATGTCAAGACTTTGCCTTGTCTTGGTATTCCTACTGTCAATGCCTTTAAAATTGTTGAAATTGATGCCTCTGACATAGGTTATGGAGGTATTCTGAAACAAAGAGTTTCACCAGATTCTTCTGAACAAATTGTTCGCTTCTATTCTGGAATCTGAAATTCTGCACAGCTAAATTATAATACTATTAAAAAAGAAATTTTATCTATAGTGCTATGCATTTCAAAGTTTCAAAGTGATTTGTTAAACCAAAAGTTTTTACTTCGTATTGACTGTAAAAGTGCTAAATATGTTATTGAAAAGGATGTTGAAAATATTGCTTCTAAACATATTTTTGCTAGATGGCAAGCTATTTTAAGTGTTTTTGATTTTGATTTTGATTATATTAAAGGTTCTCAAAACACTATCCCTGATTTTCTCACTCGTGAATTTTTGCAGAATTCACCAATAGCAAGTAGGCGATTGAAAGACAAAGGCCCTGCCAATGAAAACCAAATTGTTAAACGAGAACCTACCTCCTCCTTACAGACTGTTAACCGTTTTACTACTTTAGGAACCATTCCTAAACCCAATTACTCCTCTATTCTGACCTCCTCTTATGATCCTTATGCCTTAACCCCTGTTCACCAACTTGTTAGGACATCTTTTTCCAAAAATACTTCCCAGTATGTTAGGAAACAATATTTCCAAAACCTATTTTCTATTGAACCTAATAGGTCTCCCATTATTGATCCCCTTCAGCTTGCTAAAAGCTATTTCCCTCCGGAATTCCATTGGATCCCTGAACATGGAAAAAAGAATTTACAATATTATTCTGATCTCCTACGTCATGAGAAATCCATCACTATTAACACCATTGCCAATAAATTTGATACTTCCAAGATTATTTACCACAGTGTCTACATTGCTAATGTCATTTCTGAGAAAAAATGGGGTTCTTCCCCAAATGAAACCAAAATGATGCCAAACTGCCTCATTCCCTATTCTTATCATGATTACATCACTGCCTGGTTCAGATTTATGCTCCACCAAAATGATACTATGACTCATTCTTGGTTTGTTAACTTTAATAAGCATTACACTGGCTATTTGCCTTTTTGGTTTTCCCGTTGGTGGTCTCAATTTGGTCTTATTCCTGATTTATTGTCTGCACCATTAATGGATGCCTTCAAGCTATTTTCAGGAGGATACAGAGTTGATCCTCAAAATGTCAAAGCAAAGTTCCCTGCTTTGCTCCATTTTGTTAAATGTCACAAGGTTCCCTGGATTCTCAAATGGCAATATGAGATTAATAATGATGAGAATGCTCTTGCACGACATTGGTATGTTAAATGGTGGGATAGATTTCCTCACACCTAAAGTATTATTGCCACTATCAACAAAGAATTCTCAAGCTTTGCTACTCATCCTATTGACAAGAATTATTCACCAATTCAAACCCCTGCTCAAGTGGATTTACCCTCCCCTTCATCCACTAAAAATATTAAACCCAAACCACCTGCTAAGAAGAAGAGCTCCCCTCTTGATGATCTCCGAAGATATTTGATGCTCTTTTTGCTCTCCTCAAGTATGCTGAAGATCTAGTTGCCAACAGAACCACAGAAGAAGAAAAGTCAAGTGCTTCCTCTGAAGAATCTGTTGCCAATAATCCTTATTGCCCTTATGACCAAAAACTGTTTGGACATGATGAGGATTCTCCTGACCAAGGAGATATTTAATTATTTACCCCTGGACAAAGTTCCACATATTGCTTTGGCTGTCCCCCATGGGAATCTGTTGATTACTTTGTTGACTACTTTCGGCACAAGACGCCAAAATCTTATCTTCTGGCTTTTGATAAAGCTTCTGCTGTCCCTCACGGGTCCTGATATGAATAGTAAAAAAGTCAGTGTTCATTTTACTATTCACTGTTAAACTTTTACTTTTTCTACCTATATAAGGGGGGATGTCCCTTATTGTTAAACTCAGAACTTTCTTTGATAAGTTTTCTTCCTTGAGCTAGTTTAGAGATATTAGAGAATTTCTCTCCCTCTCCTAAACTCCCTCAGGAATTATCCCTATTTGTAATCCGGTAACCACTACTGTAAGTGTGCTACCCCTATTAAATCTTGTTTATCTACAATCTTGTATACGTTTAACTACTTTCAGCAATAATCAAGTACTTTCATATTCACTTATTGTTTTAATGTTATACTACTTGGTTGGTTCTACCATCTTATTATTGTTTTAAATTACTTTGATTATTAACTGTGCTACCGCCTCCTTGGCTGATTTTACTTTGTTATTATACTATCTCTGTGCTTCCGGTGCTTCCGCCCCTTTGCGCTTGTTCCCCTCCCTTTTTGGTATCAGAGGCATTCCTTCCTTGGCCGCTGATAGTGTTGTTGAGTCTTTTCTCCCTTGTTCGTGTCTACCTGAACCTTTGGTGCTCTGTTACTGTGTTCCTTCTTACCGTCGTTGGCGCCACCCTAGGCGTAAAGTGAATTTCCAGAATCAGATCTCTGTAAGGCCCGTTGAGCCGGTGAGGGCGTGTAGGGCAAGAGAAGAGGTATAGGGTTGTTTAGGGTCTGTGTTATGAAATGCAACGGTTGTGCGAAAAACATGATAATTGAGTGTTAAAACTAGGATAGTATGGATAAGATATGGAGATCCAACTCCTCTGTCAGCTCCAGGACTGATTGTCCTCCTGACATCATTAATGAAGAAGATCAAGTTGTTGAAGAGAAAGAAATTCCAGATTTCCGAAGATGGAATATCCCCAAGGTTAACATTAAAACTATTTACAATACTACTTGGCGAGAGAATACTGGATTTTCTCAGTATCGAGTAAGAACTGTTAAAATAAGTTTTCATGATGATACACCTTTTAAGATCAATGAAGGAAGACACTCCTTTGCTGGATCTGAAAGTATTTCAAAACGAGATCAAGATCTCACTGATTATTTACATAAAAGTTTTGTTAAACCTGATTTAAAGCTAAAGGGTGTTTCAAGTAATAACTCCCAAATTAGCACTGCTTTTTATTCAACTAAACCTGAAACTTCCTCGCCATATAGCAAAGTTACTGATGATGAAGAAGAAGAGACCAAGTCTGTGTCTCCATCTGGTTCCGATTTTCAAACTGTTGAACCTCCTGCTTTTCAAAACCAACTAAGAGTTTTAACTTCTCTTAATCAACATTTTGAAATTGATATGGTTGGCTTGTACAATGAATTTATTCTTGCAAAAAACAGGGATAAAAGGAGATATTACCAAAGTACTTTTTCCCAATCTAAAAAAGATCATGTTAAAAGGAAATGGAAAGAAAAGATGAATTTTTAAAAAAGACATATTCTTTTTTTTTGATTATCTTGAAATTCATTATGTTTCAAAAGCTCCTGTTCAACAAAATTATTTGAATGTAATCAAAAAATCAAATTTTGTTAAACAAGACAAAACTGTTGTAAGGTCTAGCCATCCTCCCCTTGAGACAGTTCTTGTGACCTGTCAAAAGACGAAAGTAAAGGCTTCTCCTTTCATAATTGCTGATGCTGACACTCCTGTTTCTGGAATTATTGAACAAAAAAATTTTACAAATGAGTCTTTGCATATTATTGGTCAACAGCTTGACCGTATTATTGTTGAACAAACTATTTCTACAAAAGCTGAGAAACCTTTGATTGATTTGCCCAGTCAAAGAGAAAACTTCTCAGTCAAAAACCCTTGACATTGTTGAAAAAATGCTTTCTGATTAAAAAGTTAAAACTGAGGGCACTACTTCATGCCAAAACTAAAATTTGAATTCATCACTTTTTCTCCGCCGATAGTGTTGCTAAGTACTTGATTATTGCTGAAAGTAGTTAAACATATACAAGATTGTAGATAAACAAGATTTAATAGTGGTAACACACTTACAGTAGTGGTTACCGGATTATAAACAGGGATAATTCCTGAGGGAGTTTAGGAGGGGGAGAGAAAAACTAGGATAAGAAGGAACACAGTAACTGAGCACCAAAGGTTCGGGTAGACACGAACAAGGGAGCAAAGACTCAACAACACTATCAGCGGCCAAGGAAGGAATGGCTCTGATACCAAAAAGGGAGGGGAACAAGCGCAAAGGGGCGAAAGCACTAGAAGCACAGAGATAGTATAATAACAAAGTAAAACTAGCCAAGAAGGCAGTAGCACAATTAATAATCAAAGTAATTTAAAACAATAATAAGGCGGTAGAACCAGCCGAGCAGTATAACATTAAAACAATAAGTGAATATGAAAGTACTTGATTATTGCTGAAAGTAGTTAAACATATACAAGATTGTAGATAAACAAGATTTAATAATGGTAGCACACTTACAGTAGTGGTTACTGGATTATAAACAGGGATAATTCACAGAAGAGAAATAAAAATTTTTATAGAGAACTCCAAGCTTTTCAAACTAAATTGCAATCATCAAAGAAATAGATACAGACACATTGATAAGAAGATCTACATTAACTCCTTTATAACATCAATAATCCTTTGACAACATGCCAAGTATAGTTCACTGGAAATCCTAAATATCTAGAATCTGAGCTTTTGGAAATTGGAACTATAATTGAAACAGTTAACATGTTACACAATTACCCATGTAAACTTATAGATGGGGTAGGTTACAATGCCATTGCAACCCTATTTTTGTCAAATGAAAGTTATATTGTCTGTGCCTCAAGGATGCAACTCTACATATATAGTGGATTACATAAGTGAAAGTTATCAATATCATTAGTGACAGTTCAATCCTCAACTTAAAATAAATATAACAATCTCAAATATATAGCATAACAAATATATCTGTAGCAAAAGGATTGATAATATAATTGCAATGCACAGGGTTATGCTTTAAGACAATGACTCATCACAGGGCATATAAATTGTGTCAAAGTTCATGTGGAGCATTTAGTATTGAAGAGTTGGAGATATTCAGTTGAATTAGTCCTTAGGGATGAGGGAGGTACAACCGAACTCTACCCAGCTGTAGGCAAGAACCGAATTGACTGTAGTGAAGCGAAGCGATAGACACCTAATCTGAATAAATGAGTTAAATGAGTTAATGCAGCTTCTTGTATGCAAGGTATCCCGATGGAGCTATTGCAGTTTAGAAGCTAGCAGCCCACTATTCCTGACGATAGGAAGGAGTGGAACAAAGGGCTAACCATATAAAAAGTTTTTGCTTTCGCATCGCATTTTTCGCTAATTTCATCTTTTGAACATTTCACCTCCATCATTGTTTGCTAGTTAATGATTTAATAAATATGGAGATGCCATTTTAGTTAATCCAAGGTTTGTACTTGTATATAAAAAAAAAAAAAAAAATGTCATCTTAGGGTTGGCATGATGTTACACAAGTTATTGATACCTTTACTGCCAACGATCTGGACATGTACCTTGATGTGGTAAACAAGGGTTTCTCAGCACTAGAAGATTTTAATTCTGATAACCCCAATGAAGGTTCCACTTAGGCCATAAGCATAGGCCTTGACCTCCTGAATCAAATTTTGGAGAGACAATACTACTACAACATAGGGGTACAAATCAGATTTGTCATAAAGCAATTGAAAAAATGCTTAGAAATAAATCACTTGATAAAGGAAAAAGTAGAACACACCAATAGAAGAATTTGAGATATTGCAGAAAAGATATGGGCACTTTGATATGCGAACATATTCAAATTGTACAAAAATGAAAATCAATAAAATATTTATTTGTCACATGAAAAAGACTTAAGACAACACAGTACTGATTAATGATGTAAAAATGCTTACCAAACTGCACATAAGCAAAAACTTTACTATCTGGTTACACATTAAAAAAAAAAAAAAAAAAACTTTCACACAATGCAAAAGGGGAAGACACTGAACAAGACTATTGCAATGTCTTCAATTTTTATTTATTTATTATTGAAGTAGTCTAATCTCTAGTGAGTCATGAAGCACTATATAAAAGCTCTTGAAATGAATTTTTTTTGAGAGAATACAACAACAACACAGGGGTCTAAATCAGATTTGCCATAAAACAATTAAAAAAAGGTTTAGAAATACGAGAATCACATAATAAAGGAAAAGGTAGAAAATACAAGAACCAGCATTTGAGATAATGCAGAAAAAATAATGGAACTCTGAGATGCAAACCTATTCAAATTGTACTAAATGAACAATCAATAAAATAATTATTTGTCAAATAAAAAAGACTTAAAACAACACATAGAGTACCTATTAATGATGTAAAAAAGCTTACCAAACTGCACATAAGCAAAAAATTTATGATATCATTACATGTAAGAAAATAAGCCTCCACACAATGCACGCATTGGAGGAAGAGACACTGAACAAGCTTAATGAATATCTTCAGAATTTTTTTTTTGGTTAAAGCAGCCTAATGGGTCATCAAGCACTAGATGAAAGCTCTTTAAAAGAAAAAAAAAATTTTGGAGAGACAATATTATACTAAATTGAAAGGCTTTGCATTTATAAAGGAGCAAATGGTCTCCATATCCAAAGAACTTTCTGATTAACATGAAAAAAGAACTACATGGTAGCTATTATAGCAAATACAATAGCCTCTATATTTATCATACCCTAGACTTCCCAGATTATTGATGTAATGTTTTGGGACAGATATGAATAGGCTTATAACAGTAGCATTTTCTTATTTACACTGTTAGACATCTAAAAGAAAATTCCTTGCTCATGATAGTAAAAGACGTCCTTTTTATATGAATGCACCATGACATCTTAATTTTTTTAAATTGCCAAAGTTAGACATTATGTCCCCAATGATATAGTCAAGGTTCATATTAGTGCCTACAAATCTTAGCCTAGAAGACTTGATGCCTTTTCATAAGTTGTTTCTAATTTATTCAAAAAAATTAAGAAATCTCAAGTTTATATGTCAGCTATTAAATTTGCTGGATCCTACTTCTATCCACACTTTGAGAAGCTGAAGGACCGTTATAATTACACATAAAACAGTAAAGAAATAGCAACAAGGTGCATCATCATGTACCCAAAAAGTAGATGCATAAATTATTTATAAGTAGATGGCATCAATTACTTGCATACTGGAGACACTCCCTAATAGCCAACTTTGTAATAGCTGCAATATCCTGTTGCCATTAGTGCTCAAGCTACCAGCAGCTAACGTAACATATCAGATTAGCTGGCCCTTGAGGCCATTAAACTAAATAAGAATCTGCAACAATGTATATACAAATGGCACACAAGACACAAACAAGCAGGGAAAAGAGAATAAACATGAAGTGATAATTACAAGTATCTCTTTTAATTCAATGTACAATAAATTACAAGTATATACTAAATGGGAATCTAAAATTTACCCATATGATGAAAAAATTAGACACCATTACAACAAAGAAAAGATAAATTACTGAATCTATTGCAAAATAAGACATGCTTCTTATCATGTCTAAGTTCGCTATGGCATATATTATAAAAAGTAATGATTATAGAATATTAAGCACCCAAAATCAAGACCTTTATTTGTTTATAATTCATTATCCTACAGATTACTTGGCTACACTAAATAAACTGCACCACAAATCCATATTAGGCAAACTATAGAGACACCCAAAGGTCTATCTTCAAAATTCAATTTTAAGCCTAATAAAAATATCTACAACTCTTATAAAAAAATATATATATATCTACAACTTTTTCTTCTATTCATACAGCTTTAACAGAAGCATTACACCTCCTCTCACCTTGAAATTCCACTCCTATTTAACCGAGTATTATTAGCTTTCCCCAATTGGAAAAATTTAAGTCATACTAAAACCAATTGACACAACGAAACTATACTGAACGATATTAACTGAAGGAGCTCAATGAAAGAGTATTCAAATCCCATAACATTTGGTTTGCCTACCTCATTAAGGTATAACACTCAACCAATTAAAAAAGAATGTACATTAAAAAAAAAATCAACTAATCTAAAGAAACTAATTTCATTCATTCATTCAGATTTTGTTTACATAAATGTCCTTTAAAATTGGATTTGTACCCAATCACACATGAATGAACCAATTAATTTAGAGGGAGAAGGATCTTAAATGTAATAATAGTACCTTGACATGTTACTTTGTAGTTGATTCCAGAATCTTCCATAGCATAGCTGACATGTTTCTTTGTTTTGGCCCATTTTACAAGGCTATGACCTACATTATTACACGTAAATGCACTTTTAGTCCTTACATTTTAAAATCATTTCTATTTTGGTCCCGACATTTCTATTTTACTACTTTTAGTCCCTAAAACTAAAAACGCGTTCCATTTTGATCCTTACCATCACTCACTTAATAGAATTATCCTACGTGGTAAATAGAGTGCCATGTTGGCACCGTAAATACTAACGTGGCGAATAAAATAATAATAATAAATTTTATTTGTTATTTAATAAATGCAAGTCAGCTTAGAATTTTAAAAATTAATTTATCAATTTTAACAAAAAAAAAATGAATTAAAAATTAAAAAAAAAAACATGAATTTAGGTCTGCCATCCTCTTCATCTAAAAGACAAAAGAGCACAAACCCAAAAAAAATCATTCAAGCTCAGAAAATCAAACATAAGAACACAAGAAAATCAAAACCAGAAAAATCATAAATGAATATTGTACAAACAAAATCAATCCACATATATACATAAACCAAATTATCCAAAACAAAATCAATCCACATATACCAACACAAACCCAGCTCAACCATACCAACACAAAGCAAAATTAAAATTAAAAAAAAAAAAAAAAAAACTTGAATTTAGATCTGGTATTATCTTCAACAAGAACAATAAAGAACACAAACCCAGATTAAACATAAGAACACAAATTCAGATTTCTTAGGATTTTCTTACCCTTTCTTGTCAACCAAACACAAACAGAAACTAATCTCCAACAAGAACACCAAAACATCTCAAACCTAGCAATCAACAATCAACAAACCCACCCCACGACCCACTCCAACAACAAACCCACCCTTCGACCCACCACCGGACCCAACCGACCACTGCTTCACAACCATCGATCACCACCACCGATTTTTGTTTCATAACTACCACCACCGGACCTAACCGACCACTACTTCATAACCATCGACCCACCACCGGATCTCAGCCTCTCTCTCTAAACCCAAATCAAAGCTATGGAAGGTTGTGGAGAGAGGAGGAAACAAGGAGGGGCGAGCAGAAAGGGAAATCGGGGAGGGAGAGACACCGTCTGAGACAAAGGGACCCACCGAGAGAAAAAGACATCGATCTTTTTTGATGAACTAAAAAAAAAGAAAAAAAAAAGACATCGATCTGAGCCACAGAGAGAGAATAAAGCACCGATCTGAGCGAGGAGCTTCAGGAATTTGGGTTTGAGCAAAATCAAGAGATAAAGAGAATGGTTCAATCAGAGAAAGAAAAAAAAAGCACCACAACTAGTTGTGGTGGTGGCGGTGGCAACGAGCAAGGAGGTAGAGCTCGAAGCTTTCGGCCATGAACATGTTTTGCAAGAGAGAGATCTCCGTTTTTTGGAAGAGAGAGAGACAGAGGAAGCTTTTAGTTTTGGAAGAGAGAGGAAGCTTGGAGAATGTTTTAGAAGGGCTGGGGGAACCGGT
The DNA here is from genome assembly GCA_033629205.1 of Lithocarpus polystachyus. Lineage (NCBI taxonomy): Eukaryota > Viridiplantae > Streptophyta > Magnoliopsida > Fagales > Fagaceae > Lithocarpus > Lithocarpus polystachyus. The sequence goes on along the minus strand of CM066171.1, from coordinate 1,797,544 downwards.
TTTTCATAAGGAAGTTTTAGGTTCAAGTTTTTATCTTGATTGTGTGAATTTTTTCTGGGTTTGTAATAAATGAAAATTTGTTGCGTTTGATTGCCAAGAAAATGCTTAATCAAATGTAACTTTTTTTTTTTTTTTTTGAGAAGGTAATCAAATGTAACTTTGTCTAACTTTTATTGATCAAAGAATATGATTTATGTTTTGGGACAAAGAACATGAATTTCAGAAAAAATAATGAAAGGAATAAATTATTTTAATTTAATTATCTTATTTTATTTTAAAAGAATTTAGAAAAAACATAAAAATGTCTTCTTTTTTTTTATTATTTTATGCTGACTTGATATTTATTAAATAATAAATAAATTTTTTTATTATTATTTTATTTATCATGTCAGTATTTACTGTGCTAATCAGGCACTCCTTTTGCCACGTAAAATATTTCCGTTACGTGAGTGACGATAAAGACCAAAATAAAACACGTTTTTAGTTTAAGGACTGAAATGGTAAAATAAAAATGCAAGAACTAAAACAGAAATAACCCTAAAATATAGGGACTAAAAGTGTATTTACACCCCAGCATCTTGCTACATAGGCAAAACTAAGGTTTATCCATTGATTAGGTGGCCTGGTCCAAACACTCCCCCAGCTATGGTCTTTAGTTACCCACGAAATATATGGAAGAAAATCTCAAATAAGCGCAATTAAGCGCAAGGACCAGACAAAACATATGGAACAAAAATCTCCAACCAAACACAACGAATTCCAATGAACACAAATTTTGAATAAGCCCAAAACACATAAGCCCTTAAGATATTTTCTAACTATAAATCATAAGTTTTATTCTAATATTACAACTAATAATAATAATAATAATAATAATAATTACAGTAAACCCACCTATGTTATGGCCCGTTTTCACTTTGCCTACCCGTGATTTAAAACTTTACCCTTTGCCCACCTGAACTTTAATCCGTTACCCATCTGTTACCCACCTTAGCCTTAGACGTTAGAAAACCACCCTTTTGTTAAAATCAAAACATAACACGGATCAAAAACCCGAGCCATCAGTTCTCTTCCTCACGAGCCCTAGAAACACAAAAATCCCTTGTTTAAGCTGGGGTTTTGATTTTTCTGATCATGCTTTCTCTGATCGTGCTTTCATGTGAGGGTGAGGTTTTGACTGTGAGTTGTCTTGAGGCATTGAATATTTGAAGATAGATCATTGTTAGGTTCTAAGAAATTAGGAACTAATGTATTAGAACTTCAATTTGTAATGTTGGCAAACCATGATCAAAACAATCTTTAGTCTTGTTTTAGACTTGCTCAAAGTATGGCTTTTTTTGTAAAGTTGGAATCGAGTTACTGCAGAATTTACTGTGCACTTCTACCCGGCTCGATCGATCGAGAATTAGACTCGACTGATCGAAAGTCGTGCAGATCGTTTTTCTGCAGAATTTTCCAACTCAACCCTAGCTCATTTAATGTGTAGGGTTTTGTGTTTTGCCCTAAGTATATAAGGGAAAACCCTAGCCACGTTTTTAGAATTCTGAATGCTGTGTTTGTGAATCTAATTGTTAGATCTAGAGATGTTTACCTTCACATACACTTAGAGTTTCCAAACTCTAGATTCATGTCAAGAGATTGGTAAATCATATAGTTGCAGAATCAAAGAGCTTCAAGATATACAAGCAGGTGTGCTTGTGCTTTGCTGAGAATTCAAGGAAAGAAGGAGTCCGTGGTCTCAGAGCTGTCACGTGGTCATGGTAGTAAGTTTCTTACAGGCAGGTAGCAATAGGATGTTAGTGGTCTAAGTCTCTATTATGTAAACTTCGATTCTTTCATAGTGAATTTGTTTTACCTTGAGGATAGCTAGGTTAAATCCTCCCCAAGTTTTTTACCGGTTTGGTTTTCCTGGTTCATCATATCATGTGTTCTTTATTATTCCGCACTTTTGCATGATTTGATATATTTGTGATAACCTAGATTTGTTTAATTTACCTAAGTTAATCACTTGGCTAATTATCTAGGTTAATTTGTTTGGGTTTAAGGGGTCTAAACAAACTTACAATCATCACTAGGTACGACATTTCTGCTTTATATGGGTTGGGGTTTCAAGTTTTGACGGTAGCTTTGATTCACAGGAAGTTGATAAGCGATGTCTTCTTCGAGTGGAATTTATTCAGGTTCAAATGGGCATATGTGTACATATGAGACTTGTATGCTGAGAACAAGTCTGACAGTGGATAATTTTGGGAGAAGGTTTCTGGGTTGTAGCTGATATAAGGTTGGTCCCAAGTGCCCTTTCTTTAAATGGATTGATAATCCCACTTGTATGCGTGGGAATGAAGTTGCCCATTTCGTGCAATAAAAGCTAGATTTACTGCAGAGTGAGCTGCAACTTGCACATGAAAGGGAAAGAGCAGCTACCCAGGTAGCAGCAGAAGCTACCCAAATGACAGAAATTGCTCAAGACAGGATAGCAAAAGCCACTGAGAGTGAGAGAAAGTTTCGAGCTTCCTCTGTTCAAGCCAAGGAAATAGCAGTGAGAGCTTTAGAGCAAGAAAGAAAGTGCAGAATTGCACTAATGCTGCCATGGTTTTTTTTTTTTTTTTTTTTGGTTATGTTGTTTTCGTGTTTTAGCTCAAGTGAGAATGTTGGAATGATGAAATTGAGTCTACTTGGTGGGTTGTAACATAAGCTGGTCCTCAATTGTATTGTAATAGAACTATGTAAAATGTAGATGATATTGGCTTGAAGCCAGTTAATAATATAAACTTTTTTAAGATAAAGTGTTATTTATGTTAGATGCTGTTGGTATTTTTGTTTAAAGTAAGTTGGCTACATGTGAGCTGTGAGCTGTTGGTGTTTTGTTGGATGTTATGAGCTGTGTTGGTTTGTGTATAAAGTGCATTGTGTGCAGATAATTGTGTCGAAAGTGAATTGTTTAAAGTGTGAAGTACATGACAACTATCTGTCAACTTGCAAGAAAAGACAACAAATGCACACACAAACCTGCTATTCAACACATATATCTGCCATTCAATACATGCACCTGCTATTCAAAAGTGACTGCTATATTCAATACATACACACATAAACAAACTCATATATGTTCAACTGCAATAACCAAAATAATAATTCTAAATACCTACCATTAAGTTGATAAGTTGTATACATATTTAAGGTGGCATTGAATAGTCTTTCATCAAGCACCAGTAAATATAGGGCATTTGGTACAACAACAACCAAAATAGTTGCACTTACCCCTATTTACAAAACTTACAAAAATACAAAAAGTGTTTGAACAACATATATAAAAAAGTGTCTTGCCATTGTCTGCCCTGCCATTATCTACAAATTACATATAACCCTAACATTACATAACCATAATACATAGCAACAAAAGTGTCTTGACATAGTCTTCATTTATTGCCCTTACCCCTGCGTCTCCCACCACAGCTGACCTTTCCACCTCTTGCTCTACATTTCTGAGTCCTAGCTGCATTATCTCTTCCTCTCAAAGCAGCTCCTGTAGTAGCAGGTGGTCTAGTGTCCCATGTTTCTGCAAGGGTGTGTGGTGCTGGCTGGCTTGAAGCGAACCAAGGAGCTCCTCTAACTGTGTACCTGAAGTCTGAAGAGTACCACTGACTTGGTTGTTGTGACCATGGAGTCTGAGTTGGTGGCTGTGGAGCTGGTGGTTGTGTAGCTGGTGACTGTGGAGCTAGTGGTTGTGACCCTATTGCCTGGTTGGATGAGGATAAGGCCATAGTGTAAGGCTGATGTATTGGTGGGGGTTGAGATGAAGATGGGGCTTGTTTGCATGTAGATGGCCGTCCACTTCCCTGCAACCAAAAATAAGCATGTTTACAATGTCAGTAATTGGCATTTTGCATTTAATAAAGAAAGTTTGTAAAAACTTACAGATTTTTCTTTCTGCAATCTCTTCCTCCTCTTCCATGGTGTCTCACCAGTAACATTGGCCTTGCATCCCCTTGCATTGTGCCCTTCCTTTTGACACCTTCCACAACTCACTAGCTTGTTTGCTCTAGACACCTTATAAAGGTTCCTTGGCTCATCAACATCTCTCTTCCTCTTCATGGGTGGCCTGCCTAGTGGCTTATAGATAACAGGTGCAACAGGCTTGGGTTGGCCACTTGACACCCACTCAGACTGGCTAGGCATGAGAGGTAGGGGTGTCTTGTATGTCTGCATATAAGCATCCTTGTAGTAGCATGGATGGGTGTAGTCTTCTGGCATCTCATGATTCACAAAAATTGCTGCAACTCCATGCTTGCAGGGGATTCCTATCAAGTCCAATGCTCTACAACTACATGTCCTCCCTACCAAGTCCATCACATGCCTTTCCCTCTCATTGTCAACCTCATACACAAACCTCCCAGATGGCATTGCACAGAAGCTCTTAGACTCTAATTTTAACTTCTCCAACTTACCCTGTATGCTTGGACACAACCTGCCACCATACTTTTCTATGCCAATCTTCTTCACATACAGCCTACTCATAAGCCTAACCTTGATCCACTCCAGCATTGATAAGATTGGCTTGTCTCTAGCCTTCACAATCATAGAGTTGAAACTCTCACTCAGATTGTTTACCAGACAATTTGTCAAAGCTCTTGGAGAAAAGTGGGATCTGGTCCACTATGCAGGCTCTATATCAACGAGGTACTTCCAAGCTTCTTCATCCAAACTTTTAAGATTCTCCATCCCCCTCTCAAATTCCCTTACTGATGTTGTACCAGTACACCTCCACAGTACACTCTTCAACTCCATGCCCTTGTGATTAACCTTGAAGTTGTTGTATATGTGCTTCACACAATACCTATACTTCACAGTTGGGAATAGAGTCTCCATTGCAGATAGAAGGCCCTTCAATCCCTTCAATCATGTAAGCATGTAAGCATTCAAGTAAGCAACTATGCAAGTAAGCAAGTAATAAATACCAGATTGAGCTAGATGATAATACCTTCTGCCTGTCACTGATAAATACCAGATTGAGCTCTTCTGGCCTGCCAATGTCATCTGCAAACTGCTCCAAGAACCAGATCCAGCTGTCCTTGTTCTCTTGCTCAACCACAGCCATTGCCACTGGGATTATATTGTCATTTCCATCCTTGGTAGTGGCAGACAATAATTGCCCACCAAACCTACCCTTCAAGTGGCATCCATCCAGCCCAACAAAGGGTTTACAATCACCTAGAAAGCCAACTTTCTGAGCATTATACCTAATGTACATCCTTTTAAACCTGGGTTCTACATTCTCATTTTCCATCTCTGTTTGTCAAATCACCTTGCTTCCTACATCTGTCCTCCTTATCATTTCTGTATAATCTTTAAGTAGGCCATACTGAGTCTCTTCATTCCCAGTAATCAAACCCCTAGTTGCCTTGATCTATACACTTGACTAATACTTAAATCAACTGAAATCTGCTGCATCACATGTTGCTTAACACCTGAGACCTCCCAATTAGGATTCTTACCAAAATCCTTCAAAAACTTGTTTGCCATATAGGCTAATGTAACTTACCCATTTTGAAATGTCAGGGGGCAGGTACACTCAAGATTAAGTGTCTTGATCTCAAATGTGCACTCTCTAGTCACCATTGAGGTATATCACCTCCATCCACAATTATTCTTACAATGTACAGAAATCTTCTTCTTCTCATTCAACTTCCACTTGATATCAATGTGATGCTGAATCACATACTCCCTCAAAGCCTTCCTAAACACCTTGGAGTTTGGAAACTTCATCCTTACCACCAACCTAACATTTTCCATATCAATCCTCTCATTGAATTCTAGGTTTCTAGGCCTCTGCTCATCATCAGAATCATCCACACTTGCAATATCATCCTCTAAAGCTGGTTCAGCCTACTCTTCATCTAAATCTATGTTTGGAGGAGGAACATTGCTTGGGCCAGGTGTATCTATGTTTGGTTGAGGTGTATTAGTGTTTGGATGAGGTGTATTAGTGGTTGGTTGAGGTGTATCAGTGGTTGGAACAGTGTTAAGGTCAAATGGAACTGTGTGAGGTGGAGAAGACTCACCAAAAATGTCATCAACAAAGCCTTCTCCTTCCAGACCTTCATTCAACTAATCAAACTCCTCTACCCCCATACTAGCAACATCCCCTGTAGCAGCTCCTGCACCACCCCTGCACCTTCTGCACCGCCCCCTGCACTAACCCCTGCACCATTAGCGACTTCAACTGCAAGTGGAGCATGACCACTCTCTACATACAGTATGATGGTGTCTCTTGGCCCCCCCATATTACGCTTGCACATAGGCACCACATCTTTATCATCTTATATGAGCCTCAAGTCTTGCTTCAAGTTGCCCCCAGGACCTAAATAATGAACCCTACATGGTTCATCAATCCCCAATTCCTCACATATACCTTTTATTTCAAAATAACTAAGCCTATCAGGATCCCTATACACTATTTCAACTTTCCCACCAAAGTATTCTAAACTAGGGTTCCAAAGAAAAGTACCCCCATAATGTATCTCCAATTTCACTTCCTCATCAGTCATCTGCAATAACAAATTACCATTTGACATGTACACAATTAACAATTAAAGAATTGTAAATAATATACATAAAAGAGTTAACACTTGCATGTTTCTATTTTGCTTTTGGGATGCAACACACACATCAGAGGGACCACATTTTCTACTTTGCTTTTGTTTCTGTTTTGCTAATAAGCACATGGCAAACACTAAAATTTAAACCCAACAGAAATTTGAGAGCACTGTGAGACACAATGACCCCGACAGACAAAATGCCCATAAACAAACACAAATCCAAACAACAGGTAACATTACATCAACAAGCACAACCAATATTCTCATTACATTACATGTAACATTGACCATTGACTGATTACTCAAAAAACTATAAAACAACCACAAGCCCAAATTAAAACCCAAACAGTGACTGATTTCTTACCAAGATTTGAGTCCCTCGAACAACCTGTTGCTCATCTAGGTTTATACTTGCAGAGCTATTTCAATATCAGATGCAGAATGGGGTTTCTACAAGGATTTTTTATGTGATGGCTAGTCACAATATGGGTCGTATAACAATCTGCACTGATGAAACAGACACCTTTACATTAAATAAGACCAAGGTAACATGGTTTTGCCTTTAAATAAGCAATGAGGGAAGCCAAGTAATATTTAAAATATAGATTCTCAATCGCTTGTGAAGATTTCTGGGAGCCCTTGCTATTTTTGATATGAATATCAATGAAATCTACAATTCATGTTGAAGACTTTAAGTTAGAGAATTCATAGAAAAACGAAAGTGGAGTTTTGGTGAAGAGGAAGAGTGAGAAGGCTATTCACACCTACTACATGGGAGCTCCTGAGACTAAGGGATATAAATTCAAGAAACTAATTTGAGCTAGCCCTTAACATGACATGATGGTAGAAGAAAAGCTATCCCCCGCTCAATTCAATAAATAAGACCAACCCTATGACAAATTAATTACCTATTCCGAAGAAATTATTTGTTTTACCAAGTATGAGAAAGTGATACTAAAGTTCAAAGGTAAAGTCATTCTTTCTTGAACTTTCTTAGGCATACAATTGGAGAAATAAAAGACAAACACAATCGAGTATAAATTCATAGATTCAACTAGACAAGAAGTAATAAATATCATTAGTTTGAGAAGTTCATTACAAAACTCAAACTTTAGAAAATCAGAGAACTTCCTTCACCTTGAGTAACCAAAATACTAGTCAACATTTGATCATACTTATGTGTTGTCATATGTAACAAATTAGCAATATGGAAAGCCTTAAATCATACTAACTAAAATCACAATGAAGAAAATGTAAACCAAACTCGGAGCAAAGTGACCACGTGATTACTCCCATATTGATCGAAACCAAATTACAATACCAACAATTACCAAAATTTAGGGAAAAAACACACTAAACAGTTACATGCAAAAGTTACAAGAAACACATTATTTTATTGCATGGGAAATTGTTTGGCATCTTTTCATCAATTGCATAATTGGTATAGAAAGATGATGGATTGTCAATAAACCAAACTGTAAATTTAATTTGCTTCAACAAGGAGAAATTACCAAAGTTCTCAATTCCCAAGGTTTTGTAACAATGCCTAGGTCATATTACGTCTAGGTAGAATAGTATTTGGCAAGAGAACAACAGTACCCCAAAAGGAAGATGAAGATTTATTTCTTCCTAAGTAGGATATTAAAAAAAAATTGAAATTACACGTGTCCCATCCTAAACACCTTATTTGAGGCAGCAAGGGCAATACAAGTTAAGCAAAGGGAGGCCAAGGTAGCTGTTGCCTCCCATAGGATTGAAGTTTTTCATATTTCTTTTATGTATATAGATAAGCCTTTGTGTTGTACACCCTAATTCTTCTAATTTAATACAATGGTCCCCTTAGTTTTTGCAGATATCACAAACACTTTTTTTTTTTTTTGGATAACATCACAAACACTTAATTCCATTTAAAAGTCACAGGTTTTGATAGTATTAACATAAAATCAATAATACAATAGAAAAATTATTGGTCTTTATTATAGAATTTTTACTTTCCTTATAAAATATATTTATAGACATATCTTATTTAAAATATGCATATATTTTCCTTCAAATAAAGAAGTTATTGTCCCCCCTAAAAAAAGAACCCAGGTTATATTATAAACAAAAAGAAGAAAAAAAAAGTTTATTCATTAGAAAGGTAGGCAATATGCATAAAATTGGCCTCAATAAGCTAGCTAACCGAGAAGAGGGTAATTTAAGAATGTATCATCAACCTTTTATAAAAATATTCCATTGTAGACATAAAGAAGTTAATGTCTTAAATTTTGGGTGCCCTGGCTTCTGCTAAGATATACCTACCCTGGCCCAAGCACTAACAATCTTATGACTAGGCTGCATATAGTTCCATCCAAGCCACTTACAAGCCAACTTGTTGAAAAGGACAAAGTTTAGTTATAAAATTGGTTGTAGCCTTACTCAATATCTTTTTATTGGAGGCAAATTTTGACAAATTCACCATTGGATGACATCTTATTCTTATATCCTCTAGGCTTGCAAAATTTCTAGAAAATTAAAGATCAACAGCTCTGTCACCAACAAATTATTTAAATTACAAGTTTTTGTAATTTAAAATTATGCATAAAATATAAGCTTATAGATCCTACAGTAAATAATATTCGATTGACCAAAAATTTGACATGTGTATTAAGAGCATAAAGAACATGCAATTCAAAGGTTAGATTTTCAAAATATGCAGTAATGTTTATTTTATTGAGTAAGATTGTAGTCTTAGTCTACAACCAATTTTGTAGTTAAATTTTGTTCGTAGACAAATCACCTTTGACAGGACTTGTGTAAGGTGACTACTTTACAACCTAAAGCTCAAAATAGGTTTTAGTTCAAATTGCAAGAAGGAAAATTATAATTGTAGAGTTTCATTTGTTTAATTCAAGAATATCCCAAGCAGAGTAACATACTATACTAATGAGCATACCTCAATTGTCTAAGCCAATACTAAGAAGTTGGAGTGAGGGGAATCAAATACTTGAATTGAAATTGCAGCTTTGTCTTTGCCTTTTCACTCACTGGTTAAGTTTTCTGCAAACAAGTTTGCATGTTTCTTAAGCATAAAGTTGCTTCACACAAATAAAAACGTCAAGATATAAAGTTAACAGTTTACCTTATTAGCTTTTGTCCTTGACTTCTTGTTAAATATTTTCTATCAAGATTGGTAATTTTCAATTATTCAAAGCACTGAATCAGATTTTCAAAACCCAAGTTAGCTTCTTGAAATATAATCTTTCTATTTGGTTATTAAATATATTTCACAACATATAAGCATTTTCTATGTGATTTTGAATATTAGATAATGGGGTTAATGGGGGTCCATTTCTACGATTGCAACATAAGAATGCCCTAAAAATTAAATACATTCTACAGTGATGTATTTCATTACAAGAAAATAAAAGCATTTAAAATTCAATGTATTTCCCATTTACTCATTGTAACTCATAAAGATGATAACACAGTCCACATATAGGTAAAGAATGTTGAAAATGGCATATGCAACTAAGCAGAAAGTAAATGATAACAAATTGACTCAACTACATGGGTTGCATGTAGGAACTTAGGAACCTTTCTAGTGACACTAAAAGCCAATCTTCTAAGGGGTCTCCACAAAAGGCAAAGCCAAAGAATAATTGATGCTGATGTTGTAACAAAAGAGGAAAAGAATTAAAGAAATCAATATGTAACTCAATAATTTATGAATGCTAAATTTCACACATGTATGCATTTACGATGAAAAAGAATTGAATATTGAAACATCATCATGAAAATTATAAATTTGACCAATCACCTCTCCTCTACCACCAACAAGGTGCGGCCCCTTACTTTGAGGGTAATATCATAAGACAAGCAGCTTGGTTATACTTAAGTATGACTTAAAGCAACAATATTTTATTAAGCTAACCACTATCCATTGAGGTTGGTTAAAATCATAGACATTATGTAAAAAGAAATTAATAGAAAATTAAATTGAAAAAACCATAGCATGCAATTTTTAATAGATGAAATGAGAGAACATTTGTTGCTCTAATACTCTAAATCTTCTTACTTAGACATATTTTTAACTCAAAGTATTAGAGATGAAGTGCAGGATGGCTGATCATGCATGTCACTGAAGCAATCACAATCGGTAGTGGCAATTCCAGAAGGTCTGCCTCTAGTTGTTAGTCTGACATTTGGCATATTTTAGAAAGTGCTAGATGGCTGATCACACAGTTCATGAATCTTCTGCTCATGACACAATGGACTCAGCTACAAAAAAATCTGCACTCACAAAACAGGCACCTAACAACACATGAGATGAAGCTAACAGAATTTGGCTTGGTGAAGAAGCAATGAAAGAATATACTTCCTAAGAAAAAGCATCAAATGTTCTTGATCTTACCAAATTTCCAAATGAAGAAGAAGCCAAAGCCAACGTAGAATTTGGCTTGCAAGCTGGATTTACAATGAAGTTTTCTGCAATTCAAAACAATCTAAAAGATAAATACCTAATAACAAGCTAACAAAATAAAGAGTATCTCTAGAGGAGATTCATCTGACTACAAAAAATAAAGAGAAATAGCAATCCAATTGTTTAATCTTTACCATATTTTACCATTATACACACACACACACACAATAAAACTCCTCTCTAGAAAAGAAAGAGCTGAGTTCATTCATTCAACCCATAGAAACATTTTATCAAATACACGGAATGCTTACCTTTGTACCCTTTACCATAATTTATGCTTCTCTTTGGCGAATGGCATTCCCATCTTGTTGTTGATGTTTATGCCACGTCCGATTGCTCTCCCATTCCCGTCTTGATCTTTGAGAACCACAGCCAAGCCTACATTTTTTTGATCACATGATGTATCGAAATTAAGCTTTACCAATTGATCAAGAGGTTTGGTCCAAGCACTTCCCCTGTTTTGCTCTTTGGTGAGTGGTCTCAAGTAAAAGTCATACTGTTTGTTCAGACGATGGACTAATTGGTTTATGGTGGGTTTAGTGCTTGAAACCAAAGCTTCCTCTCGTGCCATCCAAAGGATTTTCATTGCCACTACTGCAAATAGCATGAACTCATCTTTGGTGATTCTTTCTGCGAGTAACTCACTTGGGGGGTCAATTATATGTTCAACAAATTCCATTACAGTTTGAGCTCGGATCATTTCGACTCGAAAACCCCATCTACCACTGTACCACACTCCTTTGGCATAGGGACAACATTGAAATAGATGTAAAATGGAATCTTCTTCTATTTCACAGAGTGGGCAATGGGTTTTTGAGAATCTGATGAGGTTTTGAGCAGTGACTCTACATAAAAACACTTTTAACTTTTCATCAAAGGACACTCTTAAACTTTCATGAATTCTTATGCAGGCCATCTTATCTACAACAGGATTCTGAGGAGGACAGATGCATGCTACATGGGCTCCACACCTTTCTATTGTAATTTTTGCCTTTTTTGGATCATAATTAGAAACTTCAAGTAGAAGCTTAATGTTGTTGCAGTCCTCTAAAACTATGCCGTCAAATGAGCTATTGCTTCTATAGTGAAACCACATAAAAGATGATGAATCTAAATAAATTTTACTGGAAAAGAACCTTTTTTTATAACCATTGCAGAAAATGTAGACAGAAAAACGAAAAAATTCATATCGATTTGCCGCAATATCCTTCGATTCTACTTTTAAAGCAACACAGAAAGCAAATGCTTGAGACTCCCAACCGACCGAGAATGATATGGAGCTTCCAACACTTTGATGGTTGAACCACTTTGGAATCTTAGTTCCTGGAAGGATAAGGTTAAACTGAAATCCATCATCACCAAGTTTAGGTGCAGAACACATTTTAGATGTATCACAGCACTTTTCAGAAACAGAGTCCTGATGCAATGATCCCCTTGAGCATGCCATATTTTGTGGAAGCCCAAACATTTCTCCAAGCTGATGCAAATTTAAGAGACTTCAGTTTAGCTAATTTAGTCATACATTATATTTGGGAAACTTAAACAAAATTGTTTCTTTCTATGAGAAAGGGAGATACCTGACTCAATAATCTTCTTCTTGATTGTGGATCCAAGGAACCGCACCCTTCTATATATAAATCTTCTAGATGTGGTGGAGGCATTGGAATTTCCCGAAGGTTCCAGCAGTGTTGAATGTAAAGAATTTTTAATTTTTGAAATCTGATATTGATTTCAGGGAGGGAAGTAATGTTGCTGTAACGGATACCTAAAAATTCTAATTTGGGGAAACAATCAGGAGTATCCATGGCTTTTGGAAAATTGTCACAATAATCCATACAGAGTACGGTAAGATTTTTTAAATTAGAAATGCTACTTGGAACCTCTTTCACATTTTTTAAATTTATACATAACTTATGAAGGCCAATGAGATATCCTATTGATGAAAACAATGCGTCCGTTCCTTGCTCAAGACTTTCACAGCCCCAAAAATAAAAATCTTTTAGAGATTTCAACTTGAGGTTTCTTGGTATAATTCTAAGATTTTGGCATCCAGTGAGATTCCAAAATTTAAGCTCTTCAAGAAGTCCAACAGACTGATGAACCTCAACTAAATTTATGCATGCTCGAAGGTTCAATTCCTTTATGTTTGGGGCAATCAGTGTTAAGTCGGGTACCTTCGTAATATTTTTACAATATGACAAATCCATATATATCAATGTTTTGAATCGACACCTCTGTAGATAGAAGAAATATTTTTTTGAAATTTATTAGTAAAAAGAAAAAAAATTTAATATGATAGGCTAAGAGGATAGATTAAGAAATACTACATGTTCAATTATGAATTATTTTAAACATTTTTTTTCTTTCAAAATGCTAAAGATACTACAAGTATTACAATATAAAATTTAAAAATTAAGGTGATAATGAATGTAAATGTTGAGCTTCAACTAACACATAAATAAATATTTGAATTGTCTCTTTATGATTGGTAACACATCAATTTGATCAATTTTTACACTCAATCTAGTAAAACTTGTAGTGCATGTAACATTACTCTTAATTTAAGTGCACAAAATTGATTTTGTTCATTGGAAATATATAGAAATATTATTTAATTTAGTATTAAATGCTTGGTTTAGTTTTAACCACAAAAAATGCACCTTAACTTGTTCTCTCAGAGCACTCATTAACAAAAGCCAAATAAGAATTTATAAATGCTAATGATCATACCTCGAAATGCTTGTCCAATTTTATGTAGCTTCGTCGCATCTTGAGCACAACGAGGTTTTTAGGTTCAAAGGCAGATGGTAAGGAAGATAAAGGAAATTCATTCCATTCAAGTAACCTCAACCTATTGGGAAGAGATTTAAGGTCTTCACAAATTACATTGCAAACTATCAAATATTTGAGATTCTTCATCTTTCCAAGATTCAACTTCATGATTTTTGGTTTAGGCAAGCACAGTGTTATTCCTCGAATTTCATTTGACCCCTAATTGAACAAAGAATTAAGTAAACCACAATGTAGAAAATAATTCACCAAAAAATAATAGATTGTTAAACTTTAAACAAAAGCCACGCTAATAAAATTATATTTTCTTAAACATTAAAAAAAATAAAGGAATAAAAATGACTAAATCCCCTTGTGAAAAAATAGAAAAAAGTAAATCAAAACAACTCATACCGTATTTTCAATTAGTATTTCAGGAGCATCCTCATAGCACAATAGCCTACTACGCTTCTCGATCACTTCTGGTGATTCTTGTCGAACAATTTCCCAACCCATTTGTTGAATCAAGTCATGCATCGATAATTTGTTATCTTCAGTAACAATTATAAGACACTTATCAATAAGTCTTTCAATATCATAATATGGATCATGGTTATTGATGCTTCTTAGTATATCTACAACCTTATCTTTGCAGAATCCTTTAAGAAAATAAGCAATATCAAGAAAAATTTCCTGTTGAGTTTGGTCCAATCCATCATAGCTTATTTTGAGTATTTTTTGAATGTCTCCCTTGGGAATTCTTTTGTATTTGTCTAATGCACTTTTCCATTCATGTTTAGTTCTTCCATACAAATCTGTGCCAATTATTTTTAGAACTAATGGAAGACCTTTGGCATAATCTATAAATTGATTGACCAATTCTGAATAATCTTCCTTAAAATTGTTTCTTCCAAAGGCTTCTTGGCAAAAGAGTTTATGAGCTTCATGTTTAGTTAACTCCTTCACCTCGTAGTACATTACAGTATTATTTTTTGTAAGAGTATCAAGCAAGTGTTTGTCTCTTGTGGTTATAATGATTCTACTTCCAGAAGTAAACCGATCATAATTTTCACAAAAAAATTCTATCTCATCCAGTTTTTCAACATTATCAAGAACTATGAGAATCCTTTTACAATGAAGCCTTTCAATTGTCACATTGATCCCTTTAGATATACTCCCCACCTTCAAATTTTGATACCCTAAGATGTCATTACAAAGGCTCTCTTGTAATTTAATTAAGCCATCAATTGTCCTTGATTTTTCACTAACATTATCTAGAAAGCTACTTCCATCAAAACAATAATGAATTTTGTTAAAAATAACTTTTGCAATTGTTGTCTTACCCACTCCGGGAAGACCAAAGATCCCTACAATGCGGACATCATTTGATTTAATATCTAAACACCGATTTATGACGTCATTTACACGAGTGTCTATTCCAACAAGATATTTTGCAACAGATAATTTCATGTGATTTAATTGAGCACTTGAGATCTCTTTAAAAATTTCTTCAATAAATTCAAATTGAGAGCAGCTGCAACTGTCATTTACACAACAAAAAAAAGTATGTAATAAGTTAGAATAGAAAATAGAAATACATGAACAAGGACTAACTTCAAGATGTTTCGTTTGTGCACTACAACTAAAATATCATATAATCTATATCTATATCTATATAATAATCTATATCTATATATTACTAAAAGCTGAAGCGTAGCATTTATTGTTGCTACGCTCCAGTTAAGTCACATCAGCGTCCACGTCATTATCATTTTTCTTTCCAATTTTCCTATATTTTTTTTTACATTTACTAATTTTTTAAATATTTACACTTTCTTCAACCTTTTTCTATCCCTTATCTTTTCATCTCCTCACTACCCTCTACCTTAATATCACTTTTCATCTCCCCACTATCCTCTACCTTATCTTTTCATCTCCCCACTACTCTTTACCTTAATATCACTCTTCATCTTTCCCTTCATCTTCCTTTTTTTTTTTTTTTCTCCTTTCTTATTCACAACCTCTTACTATAAATTGTTCATTCTTTCTTCCATTCTTTACATACTTTTCCCTCACAAAAAAAAAAAAAAAAAAAAAAAGGCTCTCTCTCTCTCACAATTTTTTGGTGGATTTTATTTTTCTTGCATCTCTGCTTTAGGTTGATAAATTGTTGTGTTCTTTAGAACTCTATATTGAGCTAATGTGATTTAGTTTTGTGATTTAAGTTTTTTTTTTTTTTCTCTCTTTAATTGTTAATTTTATTACATGTGTTTTTCTTTAAATTCTTAGTTAAGCTTTGGATTCATCTATTTAGTTGTTCTATATATGTTATTTCTGTACAACATGACATTTGTTCTATAAAGTTCCTTTTAGACTTGATACGCTATCTTTTCATTTTATTTTCATTTTTCTCTCCTTATGTCCAGTATTGTTATTTAATTTATCACTACTACATATTTTTTCCTGAAAACTACATACCATCGATCGTAACACCAAATAGATATTTCAAAGTTCATTTGCATGATTACTTTGTTGTGTGGTGAGTTAAACATTGTTCAGTAATGATGTATGTTAGATTGTATGTGTAGCCTCTTAACTTGCAAAGGGTAAATACTGATATATGCTAACTTTTTATTATTGGTATTCTTTAGAGTTATAATGGTTAATAGGTCTAATGAGGCTTCATTAAATTATGCGAGGCTTCATTCTCACCCAAATGACAAGCAATAAAACAAGACAATTCATGTTTACCTTTCTAGTTTATTCTTTTCATAAATAAAAAAATGCTTAGCTTATTGGTAACCACAAATTCGTTTTGTTAACTCAACATCATAAAGTAATTTTAATTTAGTTATAAGGATAGGGTTTATCATTTTTCATGTTGCAAAAAAAAAAAAAGATATATATATATATATATATATATATTTATATTCAAGCTAACATCAATAGCACCACTACAATTGACCATTTAAATTCAGCCATATCCTCTATATCATTAATTTATTAATATTTTCTTTCATTTTTATATTTTTAAAAATTAAACATATAATATTTTAATTAAATACAAATAAATAAAAATTTCCTTATAAAATCGTACTCATTTTTTTAACATTTACACTTTCTCCAACATTTCTCATTCCTTTCACATTTCATCTCCTCACTACCCTCTACTTTAATATTATTTTTTATCTTTTCCTTTATCTTCATTTATTTTGTTTCTTCTTCTTCTTATCCTTCTATTATAAATTTTTCATTATCTTCTTTATCCTATATTTCTATGCATAATTTTCCCTCACAAAAAAGGTTATTTCTCTCTCTCAATTTTTGGTGGATTTTTTTATTTTTCTTTCATCTCTACTCTAGGTTATTAATTTTTTGTATTTTTAAGAACTCTACTTTGAGTTGATGCAATTTAATTTTGTGTTTTAAGTTTTTTTCTTTTTTCTTTTATATTCTCTTTGATTGTTAAATGTTATCTTATTGCATTATAAAGAATATAATATTATTTTATTACATAGCATGATTTGGATAATTTTATCATATTAGAATTTTACATAAGTTACATAGATAATAATAATAATAATAATAATAATAATAATAATAATAATAATAATATATTTATGAGATAACTCTAAAACAATTATCACGCGCAATGCAAGGGTCTGCGACTAGTAATATATAAAAGTAAAAGTATAGAATTTAATTTTACTACACTCATATTAAACCACATCATCAGTCACACCATGATTTTATATATGTGTGTGTGTGTGTGTGTGTGTGTGTGTGTGTGTGTGTGTGTATTTACGATATTAATATATTCAATAGTACACCATGACTTTACACATTCTCTAACCTCATTGTAACTTATCAATCATAATAAAACCATATATCTTTTGGCAATATATGACTTCTCAACTTATATCTCTATATTCCCTAAATAAATAAAAAAACAAAAAAAAAACTTATATCTATATAATTTTTTAATCAATTTTTCCTGCATGATCTCTTAAATTCTAGCATTACATTATTTTTTAACCTTTCCTCTTCTCATTGTAAACGCTGCTTCTCCCTCCATTATATCCCACTCTAACCTTATTCTGCCTACAACCATTCCTCTTTTGTTTTAAATTTTCATTTAAATTTCTTTTTGCCCCTTTTGTATCTCTCCCCTCTATTCATTCTATGTTTTGCTTACAAATTATTTGTTATTGTTGATTTGATTGTCACATCTCATTTATGTTAGCAATGTTATGCTTATGGCCAAAAAAGTTTCCAAGTTAAGTGTTAGCGATATAATGTTACCCAGCTATCATATTCAAATTAATTTATGTTTATTTACTACTAATATTATTTGATTCAAATTTGGTTTTGGTAAAATTAAAACAAGAGACTAAGGTGGTAACTAAAAGTAGAGAGAATAAAATTCTTTAAATACTTACAAATTACAATACATACACACTCAAAATGGCCTCAATTACTATAGCCTTTGTTAGCTTTAATTATTAACTAGTGTGTAGCTTATACATATGCATGGGTATAATTTTAAAAAATCACAATTATATGATTTAGATTATACACTGTTTTTAGAAGAGATTATATTGTATTACCTTTATATATATGATTTAGAATTTAATTACTTTTAGACTTTTCTGTTTTTGAATCTAATAATTTTCTTGTCACAAAAATTAAAAACTTAGATGGATACATAGTGAAAAATTGAATTCCAATTTAGAATTTAATTAGATTTAAACTCTTCAATTTTTACACTCAATAATTTACTTGACACAAAATTAAAAATTAAATAAAACACGTAGCGCAAAATTTAAAATTCAATTAAAATCTAATTGAATTTTTTCTAAATTTTAGCTCCATGTGTGTGTGTGTATATGATATATTAATGCCATTTTCTAGATAATAGTTGCGCAAGAAAGTACAGTTTTCAGCTGTTTGATGTGTTACGTACTTATTTGACAGGCTGATAATTTTTTTTTTTTTTTTGTGCAATTAATGCTACACTTTTTACTTTTGGATTGTTTCTACGTAACAACATCAACGTACTCTTTTTTTTTTTTGGTTACTAAGTGCATACTGGTTTACTTGAATAATTTGTAACTTAATATTTTTCATGCATGTTTTAAAGTTTATTCATTAAGTAGAGCCATGTTATAATATTTAGGAATTAGCAAGATCAATCATAATCCACTGTTGCAGCCTATCACACTTTGATATTGCCGGAGGTATGTCTTGAATATTTTAAAAAAAAAAATTTAGATGCATTTTTCTTTTTGGATATTACAAATTAAAAGTTATGACTTTGTTGTGGGTTTTTTTTTTTTTTTTTTATCAAGATTTTGTTGGGTTTTGGGTCTTGGAAGTCTTTCTTTATTTCTTTTTATACACTTTTTTTTTGGTTTGACAGGAGGTAGAAACAATATGTGTATATATATATATATATATATATATATATATTGTTCCTTTTTGGTTTTGAATCATGTTTTTGTAAGGGTTTGGTTTTGGAAAATTTTAAATGCTATTTACATTATTTTATTTATAAAATTTTGAGATAATTTTTCTACATTTTAGGTATTAGAGGTGACTTTTTTTCCCCTTAATCAAGGTTTTGATGTATTTTAGGTCCTGGAAGTAGTTGTTTCATTTTTTTTTTTTTAACTTATAAATCTTTTAGATACATTTTCCGTGGATTTGATATTAGGGAGATAAAGTTTGGATATTGAGAAAATTTGTCAAATTTCTAACATAGCTAACTTTATTGTAAATATTATATGGGAACGGTTATTTTTATGCTTTACCTTTTAAATTCTTGATTAAATTTTTTTTTTTCATTTGATAATAGATAAATTTTTATGGATTATAATAGGTATATTCGTATTACCTTTTTATAAAAACGCATTATGCAAATCAACGACTTGTATATAACAAAAGTTGGACCCTAAAAGTTGTGGTTACAACATGTGACATACTCTCTTCGAGCCAAGTTCCTATGCCTTTAAAAGTTTTGGTTAATTTCCGATTGGTTAATTATAAATTAAATATTAAATTGTATAATTTATGTTGTTAGTGAAATTATAAAACCTTTGGTACACTATATAAATTTTTTAAAATGATAAAATAATCAATCAAGTCATTATTGTCTCCAAAAAATTTGCAATAAAGTTAATTTTATATGAACTCATGTCCAAATTATATCATACCATATACTATATAATAAAAGTTATATCCTACTATGTAATTGTGCTAAGTGGATGCCCTCCTCTTTATTTATTTGGTTTATATTTTTCATTTTTTTTCTCTTTAGGTCATTTGGTGTACTCTAAGTAAATTATAACAATTTCATAGTTGCTCTAAGTTGAAGTCCATCGTCAATATTTCAAAAAAAATTTAAATAAAAGTTACTCAATTAAAATTCTACGCTAAACAGTTTTTCAAATTTTGAGGGAAATTTCATTATTTATTTTATATTATGTTAATGACCTACCACAAATTTTTGGTTTAATAATAAAAGGCTAATTATACAAGTCATGTCTGCACTATGAAGCGTAATATAAGTATTGAAATTTGTATGATATAATTCCACCTTTTCGCTTATTATAAATAGATTAAAATTATTAATATAGTTTACTTTTAAGTAAAATTGTATTACAAAATATTTAAAAATATAAAATAATATTTTGATAAAAAGTCAATTATAAATTTCAAGAAATTTAGAACGCGTTTCATTATTTATTTTAAATGATTTTATAATCTATGTTAAACTTGGTTTTACTTTTACATGGTGTGTATTCACCATGTAACTTAAGTAAATTTTTATTATCTAATTTATAATTCACCGTTAACAATATTATTGAAGTATATTCTTTAGTTTAAATATGATTTTTGATTATACCTTGCATCACACATGCATAACACTAGTTGTTAATAAAAGTAAATTACATAAATTTTATAGATGTGAGGAAACAAGTTATTAGGGACCTACTTTTGATGTTTTTACAAAATCATTAAGTAATTTTTCGAAAACTTTCTAAATATTGCAGAAGAAAGTCCTAATTAATTGGTAATATTATCTTGATTGTATATTCTTATGTTGCTGTCATTTGATCTTTGTAGTAACTAGATTAGCTATTCAGAATTAATAATTTCATAATTTGATCCCAAAAAAAATTAAAGCCATCAATGAAAAAAATTAGTGGTAACTGGTGTTAATTTACTTAAAATTTAGTGACTAGACACACAATTGAGAATTATAAAAAGAAAAAGAAAAAAAAGTGAAAGGGTAGTAATTAAATACCTTTCCTTGTAAGTCAAACCAGATATGCTACCAGCTTTGTTTAGAGTTTCCTTCCATTTTTGCACCTTCTTTATATTATTTACTTCATGTTTGGCTAAAGCTTCTCCAAATTTTCCCTTTTGGTTACGTACTTCCGAAGGATCTACCTTATAAAACACCGGTAGGACCATTTGTCCATTCTTTTTACACTCAAGAATTTCAACAAGTTCATCCAAGCACCAAGTAGAAGACGCATAGTTCTCAGAGAATACAATTATGAAACTCCTTGAACATTTAATGGCTTCAAGAAGTTCAGTAGAAATTTCTTCTCCCTTTGGGAGTTCATCATCGATAAAGGTGTGAATACCCTTCAGCTTCAAAAAGCCATTCAAATAGCTCGTAAAATCCATGCGGGTATCATCTCCTCTAAAACTCAAAAACACATCATATTCGTATTGGTGATTGAAGGAAGAAGAGGAGGCTCGTTTGTTTGTTAGAAAAGCCATAGTGAAATGGTACGTTTGAGAAGATGTAAAACGAAGAGGAGAAAGAAAGCTTGAAGAAATTAGGCAAAGGAAAGTGAATGAAAATTAAAATAAGAGGTTTTTCTGAATGGATTTTTGAGAGAGAATGGAAATGGCAGGGTGAAGAAATTGAATGTTATTTGTTGTTTCAAGGCCAAGAAGACTATATATGATAGTCTACTGTGAAAATACTATTTGTAGTCTGATTAACTTTTTTAGAGAAAACAATTTCATAGCTGGTCGTCCAAGCTGAGAAGACTTGTTCACACTTTCATAGGTATACGCTTATAATGTCCAACTTTTTCTCCAACATCAGCTGTCTCCATTACTCCAATTGAAGCGAAGTTTCTATCGTCTACCTCCTATTCTACACTCTCTTGACCCGCTGGGCGTATTTGGTCAACTCTGCACTGTTTGACCTGCTGGGCGTATTTGGTCAATTCTGCACTCTTTGACCGTATTCTGCACTCTTTGACCTGCTGGGCTTATTTGGTCAATTCTGCACTCTTTGACCTGCTGGGTGTATTTGGTCAGCATGCACCAAGACTTGACCACAGGTCAAAAATCAAAATGCCATGTTCATCGGTCTTTACCCTATAGATTCAACATTTACTTTCATTATCTCTTCAATTTTTATCGTACGAGCTACGATTCTTATTAGAGCCTCTAATGAGAATTTCATTCTTTTCAAGGCTTTTGCGATATACCCTTATATTCACTTTTCCTCCACTTCCATATCTTTGTAGTGTTTCATGTCTGTTAATGACCTGGCAAAATGCAATCCTATTTGCTTGAATTGAGCAACAGCCTCAAATTACACCTTTGGGCCCGGTGGATTATATTTTTGGGTCCAATTACAAATATTTGTTATAAAATTTTCAATTTGATAATGATTTACAAAAAAAAAGAAATTATTTTTTTAAGGAGTAACAAATTAAATCTACTGTTTTCAAAAAGTCACAAATTAAATCTTTAAGTTTAAAAAGTAACGAATCAAACTCTAGTTTCAAAGGCAACAAATTATAGTCTATAGTTTCAAAAAGTAGTTTAAAAAACAAACAACCTATAAGCTTATACTAAACCCCAAATACAATATAGTTTTAGTTAAATAGAATGAAGTTTAATTTATTACCTTTTGAAACCTTGAGGTTTATCAACGTGCATCATTAGCACGATGGTCACTCCGCAAGTACTAAATTCTTATGAGATGGTGGGTGGGTAAAGACCGGAATTCAAGTCTGTAGAAAAGAGCTTCACATACATATATACTTAGATTAGACTAATCTCATCTAAAATAGATATTAATTTGTTCGTTTAGCACATGTATAAATCATCCCAAGTCTTGGTTAACAAATTGCTACGTTAAACAGTAGCAATGACAACACCAATGTCTATATTAGAGCCATTGTGTTGAGGATGAAGTTTGCATGAAATAAATGAAGAAATTACAACTAACAACTTTAACGGCTCCCTGCAATCTACTGCATTAAAATTGGCTTCTAGTAAACTGAAAACATTTCCTCATTTCTTGAGAAACCAATCAAAATTAACCTAGTCTTATTTTCTTGTCAATCCTAAACCTTTCATTTAATCACTTGGTTGGGTTGATTCCATATATCAAGCAATTTGGTACATTTTTGGAAGCTTCCTCTGAAAGGAACAAAGGATTATGTGGGTGCCTTTTGAAGACAAATGTGCCTTTTGAAGATCACCACCTTTGAAGATATTCCCTCATACTCCGGGCCTTCGATTGACTGGAATTGCCTAAGTGCAGAGTTGGGATTTGTATTTGGCTTTGGGATGATCTTTGCGCTGCTTATGTTTTGGAAGAGGTGGAGACTGGAGAATACAATATTTCTAACACGTTTGTCAGTTCGTTTAGACCCCTGTAAACTAGATTGTTTAACCTAATTAATTAACCAAGTGAATACTTAGGTTTATTATTCAGATCTAGGTTAAAACAATAACAATCATATCAAGTAAAGCAGCGGAAAAATAAAGAACACAACGATATGATGACCCAGGAAAACCAAACCGGTAAAAAACCTGGGGAGGATTTGACCTAGTTATCCTCAAGGTAAAATAGCAAATCCACTAGAAAGAATTGAAGTTTACACAATAGCGACTTAGACCACTAACATCCTATTGCTACCCAAGTGTAGGAAACTTACTACCATGACCCCATGATAGCTCCGAGATCCACGGACTCCTTCTTTCTCTAATCTTTGCAAAACACAAACACCACCGTTTGTGACTTTGAGACTCCACTCAAAGGTTTAGCAACACAAACTCACCTGTTTGTGACTCCAAGACCACCCTTGAAGGTTTAGATCATCAGCTCCTTTGATGATTAGAGAAGGCAGCAACTTCAGCAATACCGGATCTTGAGATTCTTCAAGGAACAACACCGATAGAAGTAAATAAGAGAGGTTTTAGGAACAAAACCCTAAATACAAAAGAGGCACACTCTTTTCTCTCTAAAAAGCCTTATAAAAAACGTGCTTAGGGTTTCCTTTATATAGTGGGAGAAGTAGATCTGAAACCCTAATCCTTAATGGGCTAGAACTGCTGTTTGGGCCAACTTAAAATTCTGCAGACACGACTTTCGATCGATCGAGCCTGATTTTCGATCGATCGAACCAGGCAGATTATGAATTCTTCTTTCAGCAGCTTACATGTTCTTGTGTGCTCACGATTTGCCAATTGTTCTAAGCTTTTAGAACCTAACAATTTCCCCCTTTGGCAATTCGTGACAAAACTTTCATACAAAATGAAATGTTAAAATACAAGAACAACCCAATACAATAAAATGCCCAAATACATCACAAATCCCAATCTAAGACTCTTAACCTAGAAGTTGCCAAGAAGAGGTAGAAGGTCTTGATCAGAATGCACTTGTCTTTCCTGAAACACTCAACAAACACATCACCGCATGTGTGGAAAGAAAGACATATAAATAATAATATGAAACAGAAATATAAAAACACAAATAAATTCTAACTCTCCCCCTAAGTTAGATACAACAAAAAGTTTTTATATTCTCCCCATAAACAAAACAAATTTATCTCCCCCTAAATAACACAAACATGATTCCCACATTTCATCTATTTCTCCCCCTTTTTGTCACGTATTGACAAATACAACTCAAACAAAGAGTAAACATGAGAGAAAAAAAAGAGAACCAAGGGAACATAAAACAGATTAGCTCTATAGAAAAAAGAGATAACTCCCCCTATAAAGAGCAACAACTCCCCCTATGAACAACAAAGGTTAAAAAAAATTTCTCCCCCTATAAAAATAGGAAAAACAAAACAAGTTTTGGGAAAAACAGTTTGGGAAAAATTTAGGAGGCGGGGATAAAAAAAAAACACACAAACCCAAAAAAAATGAGTTGAGGATACACATGAAGAAAAATATTCTCTCTTTCAATAAATGCAAACTTGACACTATGTGACCCATAAACAGTTGCATGAGAAGAGAAAATATTTGCACATTGATTATCCATCACATCTCTTAAGAAAAATATTTTCTGTAGTTCACACATAAAAATAGCATATACTAGAAAAGTACATAACTCAAAAATTAATCAATCAATTTCTAATTCAAGTTGAGTACCCAATTTAGCAAAGTGTATGCATGTTATGTGTGAAAACAATGAGAGATATGACTGCAAAACTGCAAGATGGATACAAAAACAATGCAACTCATGTGAATCCTAACCATAAATGATGCATAAAAAAAATTTGGTCAAAACTCTAAAAACGGAAAATTTTTCAGTTTCGATCGATCGAGCATCGATCGAATACCAATCGAGTCAGACAGAATCAAACCAAAATTTTTAATCGCAATTTCGATCGGTCGAGAGACAGATTCGATCGGTTGAAATTCTGGAAAACTCAAATTTTTGAAAAACAGAGCAATTTTATGCAGAAACTCCTCAAAGCATAGTATTTCTTGAATGAAATGCATGAGTATGAGACTAAAAGTTTTTCAAAAACATATGAATACAACCCAGATCTTCCAAAATTAAGATTTTCAATCAATTTGTCCTTAAAACTCAAATTTTGCATCAAAATCAAGGAATTTTTAATCTTGGATGGCCACAACAAAATCACACACAATAACATGTACAAAGTTTAGCAAAGAGTAACTTTGTGTAGTGTGTGCAACTAGCAAAAGCTTAAGAAACATGTGAGGTGATATGTGAATAGTAATCAATCACAAAGTCTACAAAATTCATCACATAAATTTGAAAGAGACTATCACCTAAAGAGTTACATCATATAACTCTCACATCTCCTAGAATAAAAGCTTGCAATCATGTAAGTTTCTTGTTTTGCCTCATTATTCAATGTAAATGATTAGAAACTTAATAATAAGCCGGGATAATGTACACACCAATTTTATGAATTGTGAAATTATTATAGCCCAATAATGTACACACCAATTTTAATTAGAGGCTAGACCTTATGTTCTTTTTGTGCATGTGCTACACTTTCTCGAGCACAAAATCTTACGATATGCACTAAGGTGTTCATGATTGGCTAGTAAACAGTGGTGAGATGGTTATTTATGCCTTTCTCAATAAGTTCAAGTCCAACAATCAAAGGCATGTGATTTCAAGATCAAGACAAAGTGATCAAAAACTATAAACATCTTCCCACACAACATGCACTACAAAGACTTCAGCCAGTAAAGTGCAATAAATAAGCTCATCCAAGCTAAACAAAGTACATAAACATGTTATGTAAAGATAATATGGCCAACCTTAATTATAAATCCAAGATATATAATATAAAACACATAAAAATATTTTTGGTTTTAAAAGAAATTTTATGACCAAAAACAAAAAAGCACACTTTATGCTAAATAATTAAAAAAAATGCAAATGCAATGCATGACAGTGCTTAACTAAGCTATAGAGGGTACACAAACAAGAAATATCAATTTCTTAATTAACCCATGAGTACATGTACAAACTAGTACATACTCAAACAGAATAAAATAGCTTATCACTTATAGAACACATGCTATTTAAGTTTCTCCACAATGTCAAGCATGTTCTAAATCAAGAGAGATATCATAATTCATGTAATCCTCAAGAAAAAATAAACTAGACACAAAATAAAATATTTTTGTCTTTTTGAAATTTTTCAATGTTTTTGGATTTTTTTTTTTTTAAAAAACAACCTAAAAAACAAAACAACCAAAAACAAAAACAAAACATGTCCACAAATAATTGAAAGAATTAAAACAGGGACAAGTCAGCAACACTTCACCTTAAAGAATCTTTTCTCACCCATATAGCACGAGTCTTCGGCTTTGTAGGTGAAAATCCATGTGAAGCAGAGTGTATTTGAGGAATTACACCAATCTTCTGAGAAAGACTAAAATCCTGCAAATTCCTTTCACAAGCCAACAAGCTCAAATTTTTCAAAAGCATATGAAACAATTTATTTGGACTTATGGCAGGAGAAATATCATCACATGTCCTAGATTGAAATACAGAATGCTTAAATTTCAATTTATGACAATTAGGACGAATGTGACCGGAGACACCACAAAAGTGACAAACAGGAACAAATTTAGGAACATCAGTATTCCTAACAGCAAATCTAGTCTCAGATTTTAGTTTTTGCCTCAACAAAGAACAGTTTGGTCTAATATGACCAATAACACCACAAAGGTGACAAGTAGGCACAAAAACAGATTTCTTATGCTCTCTAACAGTAGGTTTAGACTTAGGTTTAGAAACTTCAGCGTCAACATCAGAACTTTTACCTTTGTCTAACCTAGCAAAATAAGCCTTTTCTTTATTATTCCTCTTGAAAGGAGGGATATAAACTTTTTCAGTTTTAGGCTTAAAAGAAACAGAAACACTTCTGTTATCATCAGCAGGCTTGGTACTAGTCAAATTTTTAATTTTAGCTTTAGATTCAACTAACTCTTGTTCCAAGCTTTTCATCTTCTCATCTTGAGAGGAAATTTGATTTCTCAAAAATTCATTCCTTTTATTAGATTCATCTAATCTAACAATCAATTCATCTTTTTCAAGATTAGCCAATTTTAACTCTTCCTTAAATTTCTTAGCAATTTTCAAAGACTTAGATAATTCTTTACGAAGAGTTTCAAAGGCATCAATAAAATCAACAGAAACAACAGTGTCCTTTTTATTCAAATCATCACAAACATGAGCAGAAAGACACTTCAAATTTTCCATGATAACAGGGATCAAGGATCAACTCTTAGATCAAAAGATCTACAACTGAAGAGCTACCCGCTCTGATACCACTTGTCAGTTCGTTTAGACCCCTGTAAACTAGATTGTTTAACCTAATTAATTAACCAAGTGAATACTTAGGTTTATTATTCAGATCTAGGTTAAAACAATAACAATCATATCAAGTAAAGCAGCGGAAAAATAAAGAACACAACGATATGATGACCCAGGAAAACCAAACCGGTAAAAAACCTGGGGAGGATTTGACCTAGCTATCCTCAAGGTAAAATAGCAAATCCACTAGAAAGAATTGAAGTTTACACAATAGCGACTTAGACCACTAACATCCTATTGCTACCCAAGTGTAGGAAACTTACTACCATGACCCCATGATAGCTCCGAGATCCACGGACTCCTTCTTTCTCTAATCTTTGCAAAACACAAACACCACCGTTTGTGACTTTGAGACTCCACTCAAAGGTTTAGCAACACAAACTCACCTGTTTGTGACTCCAAGACCACCCTTGAAGGTTTAGATCATCAGCTCCTTTGATGATTAGAGAAGGCAGCAACTTCAGCAATACCGGATCTTGAGATTCTTCAAGGAACAACACCGATAGAAGTAAATAAGAGAGGTTTTAGGAACAAAACCCTAAATACAAAAGAGGCACACTCTTTTCTCTCTAAAAAGCCTTATAAAAAACGTGCTTAGGGTTTCCTTTATATAGTGGGAGAAGTAGATCTGAAACCCTAATCCTTAATGGGCTAGAACTGCTGTTTGGGCCAACTTAAAATTCTGCAAACACGACTTTCGATCGATCGAGCCTGATTTTCGATCGATCGAACCAGGCAGATTATGAATTCTTCTTTCAGCAGCTTACATGTTCTTGTGTGCTCACGATTTGCCAATTGTTCTAAGCTTTTAGAACCTAACAACGTTGATGATATTTTTCTTCAAAATCTTCTCTCAGCTATACCTTGAAAATATAAGTTCATAGTTATGACTTATGAACTTATGAGAAGCAATACAGGTTGTAATTGGAATAAATTTCCCCTTTTTTATTTTTTTTTTTTTTTATAAGAGAAAAACGTATCCATGCAATTTGAAGCGAGCTCTATCAAGCAAGATTATTGTAAGATCATCTTAATTCAGTATTAAATCAAGTTGTTTTCATATACAAATAGCTTTAAAGTTTATTCAGCATAGCTTTAGAACTTTTCTATCCTTTTTCATTCTTCCGAACATTACAATTGATGGAATTGGATCATATATATATATATAGCTTTCATTATTTATAAAGACATGAGATTGGATCCAATCTATATTAGAAAATAGGGATTATTTTAAAGAGATAGATAGAACTATCTTTATCCGCAAAAATAATTTTTTCATCTTAAAAATTTGCCAAATTTAAGTTTTTCTAAATTTAAAAAAGTTCGTTCTTTATTCCTAAATTTTTGAAAGCTATCCAGTTTATGTCCTTCAAGTTCCATCCATGTACACCAGTAAACTTTTATTCTATATGGCCTAATGAAAAGATAAGATGACATAATTTTGGCATTCAATAATCTGAATTTTGTGGACTCAACATGTGACACTAAAAATCTGAAATGGTCCAATTTTCTTTCTTTCGTATTATAATAAATCGGCCGTGTAGGGACTCAGTGTTTAATTTTTGAACCTAGTTTGTGGTCTCAACATGCGACACTAAATTCAATATAAAAAAAAATAATTAAAAAAAATGGGACACTTGTTTTTATTATTATTATTATTATTGTGAAGCACTTTTTTTTACGATTCATTTATTCTAGACTCTTTGATTTTTGTACTTAATAACTCACTTGGATAAATATTCATAATATTGTCCCACATTTGATTATAAAATTAAGAAAAATAAAACTCTTTGAGATAGGAAACCGGGTTGTACATGGAGGGAAGTTCCATGATCTGGGATGGTTGATCAATCGTGAAAGGCAGTTGTTAGAGGAGTTTCGGACTGCACAAGAACAGATGGGAGCTGAACAAGTGATGCAGCCTGCTCGAGATACCTGGCAACCTCCTCCACTATCGATCTTCAAGCTTAATTTTGATGCAGCAGTATTCTCAGGACTTAACAGATCCGAATATGGTGCAATTATACGAAATGAGAAAGGTGAGGTTATGGCAGCCATGGCAGCTAAGAGATCGGAAGTGTTTTGCAGCGAGGAAGCTGAACTACTTGCATGTAGAAAAGCTATTGAGTTTGCGGTGGATATGGGCTTCTCTAAATTAGTCATTGAAGGAGATAACAGTTCTGCTGTGAAAGCTATTTCAACTCTAATAGGGGATATTCAACACTTGATTAGAAATTTACATTGGGTAAGGATTGCTTGTATTAGGAGAGGGGGGAATCGGGTAGCTCATGTATTAGCTCAATTTGCTAGGAAAATTATTGAAGATATGTATTGGATGGAAGACGTTCCTCCAATAGCTAGAGAAGCTTTGTACCAATATGCTAATTTTTCTGATTAATTGAATGATATGCTTCTGTTTCAAAAAAAAAAAAAAAAAAACTTTTTGAGAATAAATAATTAAGGACACATGGCATAAAATTGGAACTTTAATTTGGAATTCTAATTTGAGTTTCTCTCAGCTTTACCTATTATTATATATATAGGTATATAGATTCTTCTCAAAAAAAAAAAAAAAAAAGATATATAGATTAGATTCATCAACCTTGTACTATTTAAGCAGTTTTTTTTTTTTTTTTTGGGTGAAATATTTAACAGTATATTGATCAATGACAATCTTGCACATTTCATATTGTTTTGCCTTTATTAGTAGAATATAATTGCTAAATAATTAAATTAACAATTTTTAATGGTTTAAAGTTTAAACTTTTAGACAAACTAGTCACGGATCTCACGCATTGAGCGTAATAATATTTTTAGGGTGGTCTGATTAAGTTTTTTCTTTTTTCTTTTTCTTTTTTTTTTTTTTTTTTTTGCAATTTGGACTAATTTAATAAATAGTAATTTATTTAATAATCATATTTTCATTTGTTACAGTAACAATCACAAATGTAATATATACAATTTTTTTCATACCAAAATGAAAATAATAAAATTTTTCTCAAGAATTCAAAAGGTTGAAAAAAAGATAATTTTTTTAATAAAAATTATTTATAACATTTTTTATCATTAAAAAGTAACTAAAATTTGGAAATTATTTTTTAGTTTTAAAATTACTTTTCAAACCCAATTTTTACTACCTTACAATCAAAAACACCGAGAAACATATCAAAAAAATTTATAAAATTCAATAAAACTACAATTCAAATAAAAAAGAAAGGGAAGAATAAAACTCACATCAAAGTCAAATTCTCCCAAATATGTAAAACATTTCAAATGTGATGTTATCAAACTAAATATTCAATGCATAATCAAATTCAAAAAATTTATCCTATTATACATAATGATTGTAATTAGGCCAAATATTGTGTTAATATTGTCATAATCTAATCTAACATCTAATCCAACATGTGAAAATAAATAGATAAAAAAATAATTTTAAACTCGAAATTGAATTTGTTTTCTTAAAAATCTCAAAAAATACATTAATGAGACAGGAAGATGAGCAATACAAAATATTTTTAAATGCTTAAAAACAATTACTCACGCATCTAAAAAATCATATAATAAAGATATAACAATTTGGTGCTAATTTGTTAAACAATTTATTTACAAACAATGAAAGAAAATTGCACAAAGACCATCTTCTTCAAATGTACTAACTATTCTTCACCATATTATCTAAACTATCCTGTTATTTTCCAAATAAACTAAAACCTAAGTAAAGATTGCCCCGTCATAACCTTGCCTACATAGTCTCGATAAACTCAAATTAGGTTCACAAAGTAAAGATTCAACAATATATTTGAGTGACAAAGCGATGGTACTCGCTATATGTATAATACCAAGGAACCGCTCTCTAATAATTCATTTTTTATTCACATAACGAAGAACGAGGGCCATTTGCTGTTTCACTGAGATATCATGCGACTCATCAACTAATATTGAAAAGAAGCCATTGTCAAGATCCTTGATGAAGGCTTTGGATGTTTCATGTGCAACTACATTCACAATGTCTTTTTGAATTTCAAGGTGGGTAAGCTTGCAATTTTCCAGAGCTTTTTGCAATAGTTCATTGATAGATTCATTGTGATCTGCCAAAAATTGTTGAAGCTCAAGGAAATTTCCTTTGTCACTTGAATCTTGAGATTCATCATGACCACGAAAAGCTAACCCCCAACATAAAAGGAATCTTATGTAATCAATTATTGCATTTAATTGAACCCGATATTCAATTTTTTCTTGATTTGATTGCTTAACCAAAACACTTTGAATGTGTTGCTTTTCCTTCATTGGATCTTCACTCTTCTTGACAACTTGGTTATGAGTAGTATTAATTCCTCCAACATGGGATAATAACTTCTCTTTCTTTCTAAAGTTTGAATCCCTATGTTACAAAAGTCTCTCCTTCTCCTTGCTTACCAACATCTTGCCCAAATAGGTAGCAATATAAACCAAATACAGCATCCTTGCTTATACTATATTCCAACCAGTTTCTATTTACATACCAATCGGAACTAAATCGACGAGGCTTTCCAAAAGAAATCTGTTGGAGGGTATTTATGGAGAACAGGTTGACAAGGACCCTTTTGTAAATAAAATCTACTTATTTCATCATGATTATTAGGATGATAAGATGATATCTTTTCTTGTAGCCCAGGATCTGAACAAAGATTTTCTAAGTTAAAGTCAACACGAATTCGCTTAGAAGATGAAGATGAATCTTGCACAAGAGATGAATCTTGGGTACGATATTTTCTTATCAAATATTTGTCTATAATTCTAGCAAAAGAATAAACAATAAACTATAAGTTCATTTTGAAATATTAATAAAATTATTAATTATTGTTGTTTAGTTGTTTCATTATTTTTCTTTATTGACCACTAGCAATCTAGCACACACCCCACTGTGCATCATCACCTCGGCTCAACCCATTGCCTAACATAATTTAATTTGTTTATCTTTTATAATGTCTTGCTCAATTACTTTTAATGCCTCCACTACCCTAATCCAAACATCCAATGCCAAGGCCCAGCCCCATCCACCCCACACTCAAGAGACAAAGCCAATCAACAATATTACATACTCTTGCAGAGTTACACAAAACATTAATGAAATATAAAACATTCACAATACACAAAACGACAATCTCACAAACTTATAAAGTCAAGTACAGGCAATTAGGCATTAGGCAAAGCTATTCAATTCCAAAGACAAAGAAAATCTCATTTTTTAGTACCAAAGAGAAATAGAGAGAGCTCCACTCTCACTTTCAGAGCACAGCAGATAAGGATGGCCATACCCATTAGGTAATGGATATCCAACCCTACCCGATCCAAATGTTTCAGGTAATACCCGGTTTTTCATGAGTAGAGCTTAATCGGGTAGGGTATGGATATTACCTGAATTGTTCGGGTAGGGTATGGATATTATCCAAACCCGACCCGTAAAAAAAAAAAAAAAAAAAAAAAAAAAAAAAAAAAAAAAAAAAACCTCTCTCACCGTTACTCACACATTCTTTGCCTCTCTAGACCAAAGCTATTGAACTTCTCTTCTCTTTCCAACCCATCCAAGCAAGTCTCTTGGTCAGTCATAGTAGCACTGATCCACCACGTCAGTGAATCGCTGATCTTGGCCGCCGCCAACAACTCATCGATCTCGTTGTTACGGAATGCCAAATCGGTTTCTTCTACTTCTATCTCCACACAACACTCGTCGTCTTTTCGGATTTGACCCAGACCCGTCTCGATCGGTAATCCTGTTCTCGTCTGCCTCCACGACCATCAGATCCTGGTCCGATTCAGGATCCGGATCTGTCGTTTCAAACAACGACCCCTTCGCCGTCGAGTGGTTGACCCCATGGAGAGTCGAGAACGTTGTTTGCGACACACGATTGACTTCCACGACAGTCCTGTAGGGTTTCGACGAAATACTGAATGAAGGAGCCAGCTCCGGCGGTTTCAACAGCTGCGATAACGGCGTCAAATCGTCGATGCACGGTAGCTCGGTTGATCTCCAACTCCGTCACTCTGTTTTTTCTCGTCTAGATCTAGTTTGGTGTCTTTAGAGTTGGTCAGATAATAATGTTTTTCTTCGAGAGCATAGGAATGTTTGCCAGATTGTATTAAGTGTCTTGGAGATCAAAAGAATGTTTGCTAGATCATGTGGATTTTTCTCAACAGATTTTGGAATGATTTTGGTTTTGATTTTTCTTTGAGAGTCTAGTCTCTCCCAACATATACTCTTGTATTTTTATTTGTTTTTCAGAGCTTTGTTTTTTCTTTTTTAAGATTGGTTAGTTTTTATGTTAAAATATTTTGGATTAAAAAAAAATTAAATGGGTTTCGGGTAGGGTATGGATATCCATGGATAATATATTCGGGTAAGATTCGGGTATGGATACTAATGGGTATTGATAATTGGATATCCATGGGCAAACTTTTCGGGTAGGGTATGGGTATACCCGATCCATACCCTACCCATGGCCATCCCTAACAGCAAAGATGAGAAAGAGAAAAAGAGAGAGAACTGAAATTTGATCAATTGGTGAGGATTGATTGAGTATTTAGTTTATAAAAAATTAATTATTATTATTTTTGTTGATTTAAAAATCTGTCTAAGTAGTGAGTGAGGATTGATCTTGGGCTTTTTCCCTTGAGTAGTTCAAAATTTGTCTAAGCAGTTTAAAATTTTTTTTTTTTGGGTTTTTTCTTTTTGCTTGAAAGGTCCCAATATATTATTAACTGGACCAAATTATGAACCAAAATTTAATTTTATTGGCATAAAAAAAACTGAGGGTGGACACAATTTTTTTTTTTTTAAGGGTAGGCAAATATAAAATTTTAAACTATTATATATAATTTTTTTTTTCAAGTCAATGTGATCCTGTGATCACCCTAGCCTTAACATGCCACTGCCCCTGACAGCAAGACCTGGGAGCAGAAGAATGAATTAGAGCTTTCTTCTCTCTTTGTCGACAGATTTCTGAGGGAATCTCTCCACAAACGGTATGAAATTCCCAATCTTTTCATTTTAATTTGATACCAAACATCCAAACCCATGTCTTCATTTTTGTTTTTTTTCAAGTCACTCATGAAGATACGAATAAAGTCCCACTGGACTTTTACTTGTAAGGATAAATATTACCGATTTGGCTCATCTCTATGGCTCTTTTCTCATTGGATGATTTAAAAATATGTATCTGCTTTTCAAAAAAAATCTCTTAAATTTTTTCATGTGGAATTTTATAATTAGGCTCTCATTCAAATGGGGAAATTGACTTTGTTAGGTTTGTTTTAATTAAATGGTGAATGATTGTGATTTGATGTATATGCTTGCTATTATTTTCTGATTCTCCTGTACTCCCTTTTTTTTAAGGGGTACGGTACCTAATAGTAGGCAACCTACTATACCAACTTATCAAAACATCACATTTGACGGTTCTATTCTCACATTGTGTAGTTCCAACATTATATGTGACAATTCTTTTGTCACATTTGGTGGTTCCTTTATTTTTTTGACGGTTCCATCATCACATTGTGTAGTTCTAACATCACATTTTACAGTACTTTTATCACATTTGGTAGTTTTTTTTTTTCTCTCACATTTGACGATTTCATCCTCACATTGTGCATTTTTAATATCACATTTTACAATACTTTTGTCACATTTGGTGGTTTCCTTTTTTTCTTTTTTCTTTTTTCTCATATTTGATGGTTTCATTTTCACATTATGCAGTACCAACATCACACGTGATTGTACTTTTGTTACATTCGGTGGTTTTTTTATTTTTTTTTTTTCTCACATTTGACAATTTCATCCACACATTGTGCATTTCTAATATCACATGTAACTATTCTTTTGTCACATTTAATGGTTTCTTTATTTTTTTTTTCTCACA
Source organism: Lithocarpus polystachyus (assembly GCA_033629205.1). Taxonomy (NCBI): domain Eukaryota; kingdom Viridiplantae; phylum Streptophyta; class Magnoliopsida; order Fagales; family Fagaceae; genus Lithocarpus; species Lithocarpus polystachyus. Next base: position 1,761,673 of record CM066171.1, on the reverse strand, counting down.
TTTGATGGTTTTATTGTTACATTTGACAGTACCAACATCACATTTGACAGTACTTTTGTCACAATTGATGGTTCCCTTATTTTTTTTTCTCACATTTGATAGTTCTATCCTCACATTGTGCAGTACCAACATCACATGTAACTTTACTTTTATCACATTCGATGGATTTTTTTATTTTTTTTTCCTCACATTTAATGGTTCTATTGTCACATTAGGCAGTACCAATATTACATCTTACTGTACTTTTGTCACATTCAGTAGTACCTTATTTTTTTTCTCATATTTGACAGTTCCATTATCACATTGGCCAGTACCAACATCACTTTTGATCGTAATTTTGTCATATTCGATGGTACCCTTTTTTTTTCTCACATTTGACAGTTTTATCATCATATTGGACAGTACGAATATCACATCTAACCATATTTTTACATTTAGGCTCATCACTGACATCGCTTTTTTACTTAATAATAACCGCTCATCACAATAGCAATTTGTAAAAAAATTTGTAACTCTAGCATTTTCCTCATTTTAAAAGCTATTAAAAAAAATTTAGATCTAAAATCTAAAACAAAATGAACATCCCAAAAAATTAGCCCAACAACAAAAATTACTAATAGTAAAGTTAAAAACAATTAAGCTCAATTAACCAATTTTACCAAAAACGAACAACCTGACCCTTTTAAAAATTTTAAACAAAATAATTTGTCCTTCATAATTTATCATTTTGACCATAATGATAAGTGTCAGTCTCGTTTGAGTCACCTGAGTCTCCATCAACTAAGTCTGATGCAATGAAAAGTTTTCTTTGTTGAAGACATATCAATGCCACAAAAAGCACTGGTCTCTCTCTCTCTCTCTCTCTCTCTCTCTCTTCATAGTTTATCATTTCGACCATAATGTCTTTGCATCAAGTCTTACCTCTTGTTATTCCATTTTTAATTCTTGTGTTATTCCATTTGTTTTCCAAGAACATATTGGTAAGTCCAAATTAGTTTAATCAAGGTGTTGGGTGCAAGTTGCAAACTGACCTACTACTATATACATACAATGCCACAACAAAAACTTTTTTAGGTTCCTTTTAGTTTCTACAAACTCTTCATTCTCAAGCCTTAAGGTATTTGTTCCTAGAACTTATTGGAAAGTCCAATTTTAACATAATTGGCTATTAAAAGGTCAATTTTCATCTCTCTCTACTTTGTTCATTCACATGGGCGGCTGAAAGTAGCCCACACTAACTCCTTAGTGTACCTATCAAAAAAAAAACACCTTAGTGTAAGCAAGACCTATTTATTAGGAGTTAAAACTAAGCCATATAATTTATGGCCTTGTCTTCTATTAGTTGCTCTCTCTCTCTCTCTCTCTCTCTCTCTCTCTCTCTCTCTCTCTCTCTCTCTCTCTCTCTCTATATATATATATATATATTATATATATATATATATATTGGAATGGACTCTGAGAAATAGAGAAACATTGATAATAAAGAGAAAGAAATATGTATTAGTATCATAAATAATACGATGCGGTGGATGATCACTTGAGAAGATGCAATTCAGATATAATCTATCTCTTGTATTTCTTGATGAAGTTGTGTTATAAACTCTAAGGATTCTTATATATGATAATGTGATAGCCTTGAAAGACTCAAAATGGTGGTTTTGGTCAAACTTTGACTCTTTTAATGTTTTTTACCCTTGAATATTCACTTCATTAACAAGAATCAAACAAAAGCTAGCAAGGTCCACACCATCTCATTCTTTCGGTAGAGGAATTTGTTTCCCACAAAGTGGCATATGTGGCTTCCACCATAACTTAATGGCTCTTCTAAGATCACAACTTTTACCATAATTTGATGAAGTAGTCAACTGTGAGTAATGTACAATTACTTTCATATGAATTCATCATTTTTTCTCCGCTAATCACAAGTGACCACTTCAAAGTTGTGTTCAAATGCTTTCTAAAAACATGAGTGCATTGTTCGTGTCTACCCGAACCTTTGGTGGTCACTTGTGATTCATCAAATTTTACTATCGTGTCTACCCGATAGTAATAATCTTGGAAGTACCAATTTGTTCAAATTGGTGTCTTTTTTGATGCTCCATATATCTACTTTCGATCATAGCAAATTTCACTTAAAAATTCATTATGGTAAGAACAACCACCCCTCAACTTTAAGCATATCAAAACTTTATCATTTTTAGCACCTTCTGACTTGAATTTAGGCCTAATACAAATTAATGAATACCACCAATTTTGACATGTTTTTGTACTATGTTTTTCCAACACATCTATGAATACTGTAAGACAAACTAACTCTGAAGTCTAAAAGCCTCCATGCACACAATTAGATTTCGATAAATGAATAGTGTATAATGAAGCAATCACTTAAAGAAGTAATTATAGAGTACACCGAGAGTATAATAAATGTATACTCCCTCCTTTCCTATGACAATAGATTCTACTAATTAATTAAATTCATGGTGGACCCATTATTCAAGTACACATTTATTTTACTCCTAAAGTATTTTATAAATTTTCTACTTATAAACCACACCACTCCAATATTCATTTAGAAGTTAACCTCCATAAGTTGATACATTCAATGTGTGCTGATATTTTGTGTGATTCCTAAATCTTAACTGAACAATTAGGCTTCAAGCAAGAAAGAAAAAGAATTAAAAAAAAAACCAACCTGAGCAACCATGTGGGATAGCCTTACAACCAAAAATTGTAGTGGAATATTATAAAATATAATAACATCAATGTTTTTTTCACTTCCCAAATAACTGTATTTATGATCTTTTTAACTTAGTATCTATATTCTCTAGATGAAAACATGAAGAAGTTAACTGAATCAAGAGATGGGAAAGAATTTTTTGTAGGAGTCATTATAAAACAAATTAATAGCCCAACTTTACCTTGGGCAAAAGACCCATCCAAGCGCAGGCTAATAGTGATGAAACAACTCGAGCACCATCACCACCACCACCGCGTCCTCTTGGAAACCCAAGCCACACTCCACTCCCCTAGTAGGCAAATACCAATGTCAAAATAGTATGTGCAATTGATATTTTGGTTCACTTGGAAGATTACAACCACCTCTAGGGAATGTGAGGTATTACCATGTTTGGTTTGTTATTTATGCAGCACAATATGGGAATGTAAGATTATAAGGCAGATTATGATAGAAATGGTAATCTTTAATTTTAGTGGGAATATAAATTTTTGTAATGGAATAATTATTTATAGTCACACACGTGGTTGTAAAATATGAATAAAACTCAAGATTTGTATTTATGAAATATCTTTTTTATACAAGTATTTTCTAAAATGGAATGTTTTTAAATTTGACTTCATTGCTCATTAAGGAATAGCTATGGAAAGAGTCCAAATCTTCTGTCTCACTTTTTCTGCTCCACTCTGTACTCCACCAATAAAAACTTGTCACTTGTTCACCTAATTAATTAAATACTATAATTATTGACTTATTAATACTACCATTATTAATTAATAGTAGTATTTAATTAATTAGGTGAACACGTGGCAAGTTTTTATTGGTAGAGTATAGAGTGGAGCAGGAAAAGTGGGACAGAAGATTTGGACTCCTATGGAAAGAGTATTTTTTCATGATTTTTTAAAAATTTTATTTGTATAATTGTATGTACATATGGAAAGTTTATATTTTTGGAAATATATTAAATTTCAAAGTTATTGCATATACTAAGGAATAACTATTACACTAAGAATTGTAAGGGCACAAAAGTTAGGGCCCAAACCCACTTAAAATTGTGAGGCCTGTACCTTCCAATTAGGCCCAAACAGATAATATTTGTTAAAAGAGTGGAAAAAACAAGTTGGGTTCGGGTCCAAAGATTCGAACAAGAAGGAAATGAATGGAAGTGTAAATCAAATAGTATTGATGGCTTTTCTCAGGTCCGCTTAAGGACAATTTTCTTAAGAAATTTACATTACATTTAAGGGATGACTAAGAATCTAAGATCAAGAGCCTTGTTATTCAACTATATAACAACTCTTGATGTTCTTAATGAAAACATTTAGGATTCAAACCCTCTCTCCCCTTTGACTATTGAATTATTATGAGAGAGAGAGAGATGACAAAAACATAAAATCCCATATATCATGGGTAATAATATTAGTTACCACCGTTTCATGGAGTAGTTTTACATTCTTAATGTGTTGCACAAATAACGAATTAAACATCTTCTCAAAAAAAAAAATAACGATAATAATAAATCAATCATAATAATATCTCACATTTTTTTTATACTAGTTGTATTCTTTTAAATGAACCAAAATACCAAAATACTGGGTGTTTGGCAAACTCTGAATACTCGTGTTAACAAAAAGAAAAGGAAAAAAAAAGTGAGTGAAGTATATACCGATGCCCCTACTACTTTGACTACAGTATTTTTTGCCTACTAGCTAGGGGTGTGGCCCTGGGTTCCCTGTAGGAAATGGTGACGGTGATTGAGGTTGTCGTGAGGTTGCCTTTTCTTGTAAAACTCTTGCCCACGGTAAAGGTGGGTTGTTGCTTTGTTTTATAATGATAGCTTTGAATAATTGTTCTCCATCTCTTGCAGGAGTTAAATTTTCCATTTTCTCACCTGATTTGCATCGAAGAAATTATCGCCACAATTCAGACAATAAAAAAGAGAGATATACGAAGTTTAAAAGATCAAATATACAATTGGTTGGGAGCTAAAACAGAAATCTATTTCTAGTGTAATTATAATTTATGTTACACCTCTCAATATTTTTTATTAGATACGAATTTTTACAAATCTGCCATTGGATTAGATTTTCTTTTTATATTCTATATGCTTGCAAAATTTCAAGATAATTTGAAATCAATAAGAGAATAACTATGTCATCCCCATCAAAAAAAAAAAAAAAGAGAATAACTTGTCATCTCCCATGATAATAAATAAATAACTATGTCATCAATTAGATATTTAATTTCCAAGTTTTAGTATTTAAAATTGTGCATAAAAGATGAGTATTTAAATCAAATAGTAAATAACATTCGATTGACACGAAACTTGGTATGTGTGTTAAGATTATAGAGAACATCTAATTCAACGGTAGGATTTTTTTATAATATTAATCAAATACTAAGTTATTGGGCGGTCTAACATTACTTAAAGTTACACAAGGTATAATTATATATATATATATATATATATATATATATATACACCTTTCATCATTTGTAGTATGCATGAATTTAATTATCTAATAAAACTAAAAAATTATAAGCTCTAGTATTTTTTTGGAGATACGTATCATGGAGTTGTTCACAGAGAAGCTGAATGAAAAGGCTCTTATCCCTCTCTCTTCATTGTTCACACATGTTAGAAAATTTAGACCCCAATTGATTATTCTTAATCTAAATTACCAGTTTAATTAATTAAATCAGTAATGCAATGGATAATGCAATGGAAAAAATTAAATGCAATGGAAAATAAATTTTGACACAACAATATAATTACGAAGGGACAACCCTAACGGAAAACTCCTATGGAAGTTTATTGATCACCCTCAAAGAAAATAATTTACTATTTAGAATAGAAGTTTACAATATAAGAATATAACGAAGTTTATTGATCACCCTCAAAGAAAATAATTTACTAATTAGAATAGAAGTTTACAATATAAGAATATAACTTCAATCCTAGTATTGCTACCTATTGTAGAACTTACTTATGTGGCTACACGCATCTTCAACCGACTGTTCTACTTGTGAATCTCTTCGATGCATAAATAGAATAAATCATATCTAACCCTAAAGTGACAACTTAATTAAAGCAGGTCTTGGTTGCAGCTTCACTTGGAACACCTCTGGATCTGCAATAGAGTGACAGAGATAATGATGCATTAGCATTTTCTAGAACTCTATGGCACGAAACCCAAGGCTTGGGTCATCATATATGGGCCTAAATTTGAGAATTCAGTAATCTCATGGTTCGATCGGGCAAATTAATGGAGTCAAAGTAAGAGTTAAGCATGCTCGATTGATTAAGCTATAGTCAAGCTTGCAGTTGAGGCAGCAAACTGTTCAATTCATGAGCTTGTGTCTTTCGATGTAGATCGTAAATCACATAATTAGACACTAAAAACTTAAGACTCATGACTTAGACCACATTATGAAAACGACTTGCCAACACTAATAGAATTTAACCCTAACAACACACGAATTAATAAAGAACACAAAACTTGAAGCTATAGCACTATATACATGCCAATCAATATAAAAATTTATTTTTTTAAAAAAAGTGCTACTCTTAGTCTTACTAGTGAAAAACAAGCTGTGTGCAATAAATAGGGCGGTAAGTACAAGAAAACCAAGGAGGAGGCCTCTCTTCAGCTCAAACCAGCTCATGTGCTTGTGGAAGAGAACTGGTCACAAAAAATGTCATGATATATACCCAGACATGTTTGTATATATGTTTCTCTACAGTTTCTTCGGTCATGTTCCATTACTGCAGGGTCAAATTTCAAAAGGCACAAAACCTTTAGTGGGTAGTTCGAAGGCCACAAATACATGCCACCAAAGACAAGGAGAACGGAATGCTTCCTGTGCTGTGAGTTAGAACCATCTTTAGCAGAACAAATTTGACAAACGTTCATTTTAAGATCCAATAATATTTTTACGTATCGACTACGCAAAACATATCCCACTAATACGGTCATGATGACTCTGGAGAGAGTGCGCATCACGCTTGAATATAGAATGAAACAGAAATTCAATATTATGATAAAGAAATGAGAAAACCTTCAGTCAGGTTCTGGCATAAAGAAGGCATTTTACGCCACCAATGATGTGTCGGCATGTTATATTTCAATTGATCTTACAATACACTCTTGCACACACGAATATCACGCAATTAAAGCAATTGCCGAAACATATTTAGACAATACAATTTGAAAGATCATATACAAAGTACGATTGAAAATAAATATGGCTTAAATGACAACAAAAAATCTCTGGTAGTCTCTTCATAATTTTCCATATTTCATAAATATATTTATGAAATTAAATTATTGTAAGGATAATCTGCGTAGCAAGTTGTTCAATTGAAGATAGTGAAGTTTACGAAATATTGATACTAGCAAGTGAAAATATCATATTAATGCTTTTCATTTGTGTATAATATATATGAAGTTGTAAACGGTGCTATTGAATTTTGAAAGTAAAGATCTCCCTCTTTATTTTCAGAAAGTAAGCTCTCCCTCCCCTCCCTATATGCCTTTCAGTCGTTCACAAGGAATCCTTGTCAAGGACGGAGTAAAGTAAGATCTCCTTTCACTGCCTTCACTCACAACTATATATCTCTGAGATATCTCAACTACATGTTTGACTGAGTCAAACCCCACACAGTTATTCAAGGCCAAACATGCAATCCTCAATATTCGTAATTATCTTATTTATAATATACAATTTTGTGCAATGTTTTTTTTTTTTTTCATATAATCTTTAACCATTGCACAAATTGTGGACTATTTGGCCACACAATCTAACATGTTCTGCAGACTATACACTGACTCCCATCAAAACCAAGCCATGGCTTCATATATGCCTAAGTTAAGAAATCGATGGTCTAAAACTTGGTAGAGCTCGGGGATGTAAATTGAAAAGTAGAAAGTAGCAAAATAAAACTTCCCAATCGATGGTCTTGTCAACAAGTATCCAACGTCGTTGCTTCTTTGTATTTTCTAACATCTCTCATTTTCTTACTTTCTTTGTCCTTTACTCTATCAAATAAAATCATCTAAATTCCAACCGTAAAAAACATACTTAGATCGGACACCAAATTTGACTTATTGATTGTAATTATCTTGTTGAACCTAATTGATTGTGATTGATGTTGATTGACATTAATTGATTGATGCTATTAGACTTAGAGAGATTTGATTGCTATCAAGTAATTCTTAGGTACTCCTAGAGTATAAAGAATGGTGCTCCCTCCTCTCACATTCATGGTGGACCTCACCATGACTTTAATGAGCGGACCCCACCATGAATGTGAGAGAAGGAAGCACCATTCTCTATTCTCCGGGAATACCTAAAAATTTTCTCTTGAATTCTACTTCAAAATATGTCCGGTTAGTGTATGACCGACGTACATTAATCATTTATTTTTAAAAATATTTTATGAAAAATTGAAAAAACTATCAAAAAATTAGTAATTTTTTTATTTTTTCATAAAAAATTTTCTAAAATAGTTTACTAATGTATGCCCTAAGAGCATACGTTAGTAAAACCCTTTAAAATATAATATAATCCCATTATGAGTTTATTTTCTTTACATGATGTAATTTGGGGACTATTTTTAGAGGACTATATTCAAAAGGAACCAAAGTTCAATTGATCATGTCCAAGTGTGGTTTCCTAATTTGTATATCCCTTTCTTTTATTGTTTCCCAAACACAACCCCCCCCCCCCCCCCCCACCTCCAAGAATTTATTGTCAAACATTAGTTTTGGTATTAATATTGATTGCTTAAAATAACACTATTATCTTAGTTTTGGTAGAAGATATCTCATTAATTTCATGTTTAATTACAAAAAAATATGTAAGTTTGAAATATTTAATATACTCATTAGGTATGAGATTAAAACAAGTCAGTTAATGATTCAAACATGCAGCAAAGAGAATCCAATGGTCAATATCAATTGGAACATGATTTTTGAAGTATTAAATAAGTCAAAAACGTGTGAGAATAAAAAAATGGAAGATAGAAATTTCTTCAAGCCAAAACTGGAAAAGTCCTAATATGGAAACATCCTGTACTGTTTCAGTATTTTGCCATAACTTTTTGTACAGATGTCCAATTGATATGATTCTTGAAACCACAGAAAGAAAACTTGAATATCTAAAACCTTTTAGTTTACCACAAATTCAAAAAAAAAAATGGTTTTAGAGGTCAAAAGTGGGTTGGAATCTGACAGTAAAAATATTTTCGAAAATCAAGGGATTCTCATCTTAAATTCAAGGGATTTTCTTTTTTTCTTTTGAAGGAGGTTGAGGTTATAGAGAATGAAAAATCATAGAACTTTTTTCATCTTTTCTTTTATTTTTTTAACATTTAGCATTTTTTTAATGGATTTCTTTTTCTTTTGCATAACTATGTGTGGCTAAATTACTATCTAGTGTTAGAGGTGCAGGGATGGGACTAGGTGGAGGCCCGGGACCCCCTAGTCTTGAGAATATATATATATATATATATATAGAGAGAGAGAGAGAGAGAGAGAGAGAGAGAGAGAGAGAGAGAGAGAGAGAGAGAGAGAGAGAGAGAGAGAGAGAGAGAGAGAGAGAGAGAGAGAGAGAGAGAGGTATTTTTTTACAATTTTATATTTAGGCCCCCTTTTTAAAAAAAAAAAATTGGGCCCCTTCCCCTATAATTTTACATCGATTTCATTGTAATAGCATTTGCATCAATTGTGAAATAGCATAAGCTCCCAAATTTTTCTAGTGAATCTCAAAATACACTCACATCAATCTATGTATCACTATACGAAAATACATTTGTGTTACAATAATTGTGTAAATTTACACAATTACTGTAGCACAAATATATTTTTGCAAATTTACACAATTATTATAGCACGAATGTATTTTTGTACAATGATATATAGACTGATATGCATGTATTATGGGGTTGATTAATTGGGAAAATTTACACAATTACTCTAGCTATGCAAATGAATGTTTTAGAAATTATTTAGATTGAGGGCAATGGTTTTTTGTTGAGGAACAGAGAGATTAGTTGAGATAATAATAAAAAAAATTGATAAGGAAATAGTATTATGATGAAATGTAGCGTAAATCAATATTTTCTAATGTAGGGTATTTTGAAAATTGAGTATATAAAAAAATTAGGTTATTATGCTAAAATAGACAAAAAAAATTTGCATAAGCTAATGCGAATGTTCTAACTTAGTAAGAAACAATGGTATTTTGTGTCTTTATTTTTATTAGTAGATGATTGCATTGTAATGTTATATGAAATAATGATTTTTTGTATTTGTCTTTGTTAATGATTAGTTAATGCTAAATAAATGCTTATTTAAAATTTTATGATTTTTTTTCTTATACTCCGGCCCGCTAACTCAAAATCTTGAGTCCATCCCTAATTAAGAAGATCATAAATAACACAGATGGTTTGGCTAATTGGGAAGTAAAAAAGGACTTCTAGCTTATTTAAAATTCTATTCTTTTAGCTCATTTGCATGTATAACTTTTTTTTAAATCTTATTTCTTTTTAAACATAATAAATTTACCCCAATAAAAAAAAATGAAGCTTGTGTCAATTGCAAGTGCAACTTCATCATGGTCAACTTCATCATGATCTGTAGTAGCCTTGTATTGTACTTTGTAACGTTAGTCAATAGTGTTAGCCTCACTATAATAATAATAATTTTAAAAAAAACAAAACAAATCAAAACTCAACCACAATTTGTCTCTCTCAAACCTCAACATCCACTACTCCTCCCCTCCTTCCCTCACAACCTCTCCAAGCTCCACCACTCCACCGCCGACATCATCTTCCTCACCGGCAAGTTCCTAGGAGTTGGAGAAGATCTTAAGAGAGAGAGACATCAACCTACAAGATCTTGAGATTACCATTTGCCACACCGACGCTAGAGTTGGAGACAATCGCAAACCTTGGCTTTCGTCCTCCCATGGCGTAGAGGCATCACCGACCCATCACCCACTGTCATGAATCATTCTTCTTTCTCCTCCATCACTCACCAACACCACTCCTCCTCTTATTGTGTCAAAATTGTTAGAGATATATTAGGCATATTACATTGGGTTAATATGCCTAATGTATCTCTAACACCCTCCCTCAAACTCAAGGTGGAAGTTCAATAAAGGCTTGAGGTTGGATAAGCATGAGAAAATACCTTGGAGATGCCTTGAAGCATGCCTTGGAAGAAACCACAATGAAGAATGTGCCAATTGACCAATTTTGGAGCTTCAAATGAAGAAACAGAGTCCAAAATTGGAATCTGCGTAGAAAACTAAGCAAAATAGGGCCTATTAGAAATTTTATCTTTTGGTCAAAGGTCAACACAAAAGTCAATGTCAACGAGTCAGATCCGGGTGGTCCGAGTCGAGTCAATCCAGGTCAACGGTCAACTAAGTGACATGGTGCTAACAAGGTGACACTGCTGACAAGGCGAGCTACATGGCTAGGGACGTAGCTAGTGCTAACGTGACTCTTGCAGATGTGGCTAGATGATGTCATCAAATGATGTCATAAAAACATCAGCAGCAGTCTTCCAGCATGTGTGGCGCGTGCGAGACCCAAGAGGCACGTGTAACCAACATTTAGTGCGTGAAGGCACATGCCACATTGGATGACCTCCAGAATTCACAGCTTGGCAGATCAGTGGGCTATAAGGTCGTCAGGGCAACGCATGTAACAATAGGAGGATTTGAACCTAAGAAATCCACAGCGGCGGGTGGAAAAGTTGGCTGAAACGGCGACAGCACGTGGAGGCACATGCAGCATTCAGTGGAGGTTGGACTTCTGGGTTTTTCTTGTGGGAGGCCATGGGGCATGTCTGTGTGGTTGGTTTTGTTAGGCGAAGGCTTGATGTGCACAAATTTGAGAAGTTAAGTCACAGTTTGCTTGGTTGTTGGATTTTGACACAACATTGAGCCACGATGGCTGCGAGATGCCATGGAGTCTAGATCTAACAAACAAGCATATGTGACTTCAAATGGTGGTGTGCACGTGAGAATCTTCTTTGCTTGCTGTAGAGATGTTTGTTTAATGCCAAGAACGAAATATGACTCTAATACTATGTTAAATTACCAATTGTCCCAAAAGCTTAAATTAATGGATATGGTAAATTTAATTATTTAACTACATACTTCTAACACTACCCTCGCGTGTAGACCAAAACTACCTTCTAATAGGTGGGGCCCAACATGTGGAAATTTAAATAGGAGGTAGAGTGGAGGAGACAATGATCGAACTCAGGATCTCATGTTCTAATATCCTATTAAATTATCGATTGTCCCAAAAGTTTAAGCTAATGGGATATGGTTAATTAAATCATTTAACCACATACTTCTAACAAAAATATTTCACTTCTAGGTTTTGCTTTTTATGTTGGATCTTAGTGGATTGATTTTATATATATATATATATATATATATATATATATTATTGGATTTTTCTAATGTTGGAAATTTTGGGGTTAATACAGTTTTGGTCTTCAAAGGGATGCTAGAGACATTTTTGGCGAGGTAAAGGATCGATGTTAGTGGTGGTGTGGTGGAGCCTGGAGAGATTGTGAGGAGAGGAGGAACGAGTAATGGAGGTTGAAATTTGAGAGAGACGGCAATGGCTGATTGGTTTTTTGTTTAATATAAGACTAAAACTTTGTTAGCGCTAAAAGTGAGGTTAAGACATTAATGCTTACATGGATAAATTCACCAAAGGCAGTGATGTAATTGGAGAATTTAAAGAACGCAATTAAAATACTGTACTTAAGTTTGAAGATTATCATTCATATCATAATTAGCATTAAATGTACCAAATATGTCCTTAATTATAATCTTATATTCCCATATTGTGTTGCATAGTAATACCTCACATTCCCTAGAGTAGGTTGTAATCTTCCAAGTGAACCATAATAACAAATACACATACTATTTTGACGTTTGCATTTGCCCACTAGGTGAGTGGATGGGGGGCAGGGTGTCTTTGAGGAGGCGGAGGTGGTGATTGAGGTACTACATACATACTTAGACTGCGCTTGAATGAGCCTTTTAACCAAGGTAAAGGTGGGCTTTTAATTTGATTTATAAAGACAACTCCAGACAATTATTTCCCATCTCTTGCTTCAGTTAACTTCTTCATGTTCTCATCTGGAGAATATAGATACCAAGTTAAAAAGATCATAAATACAATTATTTGGGATGTGAAAAAGACATAATCTTATTATACTTCATAATATTCCACTACAATTTTTGGTTGTAAGAACTTATTATACTTCAGTCCTAGCTCAATCCTAGTGTAGCTATCTATAGTAGAACTTACTCACGTGACCGTACGCATCTCCAATAGACTGCTCTACTTGTGAATTTCTTCAATGCTTAAATATAACAATTCATGCCTAACCCTAAAGTAACAACATGATTAAAGTAGGTCTTGGTAGCAGCTTCACTTGGAACACCCCTGAATCTTCAATACAGTTACAGAGATAATGACCTAAGAATGCTTTAATATGTTCTGGAACTTTATGGCACGAAACCCAAGGCTTAGGTCATCATGCATGGGCCTAAATTTGAGAATTCTCAGTAATCTCATGGTTTGATCGGTCAAATTAATAGAGTCAAAGTATGAGTTAAGCATGCTCGATTGATTAAACTACAATCAAGCTTGCAGTTGAGGCAGCAAACTCCCCATTCATGAGCTTGTGTCTTTCAATGTAGATCGTAAATCACATAATTAAATACTAAAAACTTAAAACTCAAGTCACATTTAGACCACATTATGAAAACGACTTGCCAATACTAATAGAATTTAACCCTAACAACACTCAGGAATTAATAAAGAACACAAAATTTGAAGCTATAGCAGTACTATATACATGCCAATCAATATAAAATTTATTAAAAAATAAAAAAGTGCTACTCCTAGTCATACTAGTGAAAAACAAGCTCCATGCAATAAATATGGCGGTAAGTACAAGAAAACCAAGGAGTTTGCCTCTCTTCAGCTCAAACTACATGTTGCCTTGTGGAAGAGAACTGGTCATCAAAAGAATATCATGATATATACACAGATATGTTTGTATGTTTCTCTGCAGTTTCTTCGGTCATTTCCATTACCGTAGGGTCAAAGTTCAAAAGGCCACAAAGCCTTCAGTGGGTAGTTCGAAGGCCACAAACACATGCCACCAAAGGCCAGTAGAACAAATTTGACAAACTTTCATGTTAAGATCCAATAATATTTTTACGTATCGACTACGCAAAACATATCCCACTAATACGCTCATCATTACTCTGGAGAGAGAGCGCATCATGCATGAATATAGATTGAGAGATTGAGACAGAAATTCAATATTATGATAAAGAAATTTCCTTCTTTACTACTCTTGATTAGTTTATTATGGCACTCTTCCAGCATAGTGCACTGGCACTATCTCCGTTGCAATTTTTTATGATGAGTGAGACAAATAGGTGGGGTTGTTTGTGAATAATACATGATGAGAAGTGGTAGGTCACACTCACTTTATAATACTGAAGACTAGAGATGGTCTTTTTCCACCAGTATCCAATTAAGGTGTTTGTTTCTTTGCTTTTTCCTAATTAACATCCCTCATTTTTCATCCTTTTCCTTTTTCCAATCAATTTGAAAATCATCATCCAACTGCAGAATACTAGTGTGATTTGAGACCATCAATCGCATTCATTTAATCTTATTATGAGTTTATTTTCTTTCTATATGTTTGATGTAATTTGGGGACTCTTAAAAGGTATTGTATGCTTCTTCTTTTTTGAACACTACTGTATGCAACTGATTAATAATAAATTTGGGCCTAAACCAGATTCCTAGATCGTATCATTAATTATGTGATGAAGATAAATTCCCACAATTTGCATCATTCTCACAATTTAATAACATAAATTTACTATAAAGTTTGGCTTCAAATATGTTTGGAGTAGTTTTGGGTTCCAACCACCAACAGGAAAATGACAGGTATTCTTATCATGTGCAATGCACAACTCACTTAACTCAACCAACTAAGTGAGTCATGTACAATGCACATGATGATGAGACACGTGCTACTTGCTATTGGTGGTTGGACCAGGGACGGACCCAGGTGGGGGCCAAAGGGGGCCCGGGCCCCCCCTGGGCCCAAAAAAAAAAAAATTTAGCAGCTAAAATTTTCCAAAAAAAAGGGCTTGGCCCCCTTGGTTTTTAGCTCGGGCCCCCCCTTAGTTTTAGCTCCGGCCCCCCTAGCCCATCATTCGGCCAGCCCAAAAGCCCATGACCATGACCCATGTAAATCTAAAAAAAAAAAAAAAAACTCAGCTCTCAGCCAGTCCAAAACCAAACGGAGAGAAAGCAAAAAACGAAGGAAAAAAAAAAAAAAAAAAAAAAAAAAAAAAAAAAAAAAAAAAAGAAAGAAAGAAAGGAAAGTGAGAGCACTGAGTCTGAGAGGCGAGACCAAAGAGATAGAGAGGCGAGACAGAGAGTGCTCATGAGAGACCCACTCACTGACCCACCCCGTGACGCCGCCGGCCACGCCGTGTCACTACGGTGCTACCCATCTTTGATCTTGCTACGGTGCTACCCATCTTTGATCTTGCTACGGTGCTACCCAATACCCACGCCGGCCACACGAGACCCACTTGTCGCCGTCGCTGCTCGAGGCCCACTTGCCGCCGCCCACACGAGACCCATTTGCCGCCGTCGCCGGTTGCTCGAGACCCACTTGCCGCCATCGCTCACAGGTATTTTCTCTTATCTTTTCCTTCAAAACCTAATAAATATAAAATGTTTGTGATCTGATCTGAGAATCTGAGATTCACAGAAACTGTGCTTGTGCCTTGTGGATTTGTGGTTGTGGTGTTTCATGTTTATGTTTTTACTGATGAGTGATGAACTGAAAACTGATTGTGAATTGAATATGTGTTGCCTGTGGTGTTTTTTTTTTTTTTTTTTGGCTTTGTGACTCTGTCACTTTGTGTTTGTGACTCTCTCATAGATAAGAGAGAGAGAGAGAGAGAGAGAGAGAGAGAGAGTAGAGTTTGTAGCTATAAAGATTAGTTTTTTCTTTGTTGGCTCATTGACTGGTTGTTGGGCATACTAGGGACAAAGTTGGGCAACGGACAAGTGTCAGAAAAAAAAAAAAAAAAAAAAAAAAAAAGGTAAAGTTAAAAGAAAAGTTTTTAGTGTCGGTAGTGGAATTCATTGGGTTAGTGGGTTAGTGTTAGAAAGATGGAGAACACAATAGATTCTCCAATAGATTCTACTCAACTACAAGAACTAAATTATGGTTTAATGAAGATGCAATGAACTAAATTTTTTACGGACTCTTTGATGTTATACATTGAAAAGGATATAGCCTATGACATTTAGTTTGGATTCAATTGTAGATGATTTTGAAGATTTGAAAGAACGTCGAGTTCCTTTTTCATAGATGATTGAATAAAGAAACAATTGTGTTTTGTGTCTTTTATTTTTGTTTGTAGATGATTGTATCTTAATATCTTAAGAAATAATGATTTTTGGGTATTTGTCTTGGTTGATAGTTTATTAATACTATATGGATACATATTTGAAAATTTTTTTTTTCGCTTATCTCCGCCCCCCCCCCCCCCCAGCTTAAAATCCTGGGTCCGTCCCTGGGTTGGACCATTGGGCTCCAAACATGTATATAGCCAAAAAAATTTTCTTCATTAAATATATGTGAAACAAATTAAAAATTAAATTGCTAAAATTTAACAGAATTTAGAATGAATTTGAGATCTATATTTGTTAATAAATTCGGATTTAGAATAAATACTTTCTACCCAAACTTATCTTTTTCAATTCTTAAGCGCATTGAAATTGACAAGATGGATCGACGTGGACTAAATTGGACCAAATGGACAGAAATGGGCTAAAGTAGATCGAACTAGCCCAAATGGACAGAATGAGTTGAAGTGGACCGAACGGACTAAAATGAACCGATTGGACCAAAGTGGACCAGAATTGACCAAACTGGACCAAGGTGGACTAAATTAACCGAATTGAACCAAATGGACGGAAATGGGCTGAAGTGGATCAAACTAGCCCAAATGGACGAGATGGCTTGAAGTGGACCGATTGGATCAAAGTGGACCAGAATAGACTAAATTGGACCTAACAAACCAAACTGGACAGAAATGGGCCAAAGTGGAATGAACTGGCCTGAATGGACTGAACTGGACCAAAATAGACCTAATAGATTGAACTGGACTGAAACGCTACGCTAATGTGGCTAAATAGAAGTGTAACAATAATTAATACTATTCTTTTGCTTTTAAATATTGTATATCATGAAGGAGAGAATTGAATAAATTATTAAAGGAAACAAAATTGAGAATTAAGTCATTCATTGTCAATAAAGAAAAAAAAAATGTGGAAAATTGCTAAGAGCAGATGATGCCGTGATGTAACAAGAACTTTGCAAAAGTAAATGGAAAGATTCCATATTATCATATATAGTATAGATTGTTCATGTCAAAATTAAATTTACAATATTTTGATGTTAGTATTTGCATATATCGCAAAAAAAGATGTTGGTGAAATTTACATTACATTTAAGGGATGACTAAGATCAAGAGCCTTGTTATTCAACTATATAACAACGCTTGATGTTAATTCTTAATGGAAACATTTAGGATTCAAATCCTCTCGCTCCTCCAACTATTGAATTATTAAGAGGGAGAAATAACTAAAACATGAAGTACAAGGAATACATATAGGGGTGTGAGTCTCTGTTCCCGCTTGGGGGTGGTGGCGGTGATTCAAAAATTCGTCCTTTCGCTAGTTTTGCAAAGCGGATAGGTGGCCTGTTCCTTTGTTTTACAATGACAACTCGAGACAATTTTTGGCTCTCTCTTGCGTAAGTTAACTTCTCCATATTGTCATCTGAGTGTTGCATCAAATAAATTACCACAACATATTTAGAAAATAAACAAGAAATTGAAACAAAGTTTAAAATATAATAAACAGTTTGAAATTGGATATAAAATAACGGTGTCAAGTTCAACACAGTTGATTTGGAAGTAAAAAAAAAGACATCGATCCCTAGTACCCTTGTATTGTACTTAAAAGTGCTTGCTTGTTAAAAATTTTTAATGCCTATTAAGATTGCTTCATTTTAATACCTATTGAGGTTGCTTCATTTATCTCCTCTCATGTGAGGATTTTGCGCAAGGTAATTTAGGTAAATTGTCACATAACATATATATCCCACTAAGATATTTCTAAGTATTGACTTTCGACACTAAATTGTCACATAACATATATATCCCACTAAGATATGGTCAGTCCAAGAGATCTCTATTCAATTTGATGGTGGCCAATCTTGTGGTATTTGATCATGAATGCGTGCTTAATTAAAAATGAGAGAAGGTAAGACTTCTTAAGGCCAACACAAATTAAGAAGACCACCAACAGGATTATGACACTAAAGTTTAGTTACACAACCCAAAACTAGTTTATTTGTCAATTTCAGAAAACAAAACTAGTTTGTTTTGTTCTGCACCATAAACTCAGTCCATCAAAACCAAACCATATATGGCTGCACATATACATTAGTAAAGAAATCTATCGTGTATGCTTCGATGGTGTTCGACAATGTAAACTGAGAAGTAGAAAATCGCAACGCACATCTAAGGTGGTCGTTTCTTTGTACTTTCATAACATCCCTCATTTTTTTTCCTTTCCTTGTCCTTTAGTCTATCAAGTAAAATCATCTAAAATCCAACTCTGACCTATTAATGTTGATTAATTTTGTTGAACCTAATTGACGTGATTGATGTTGATTGACATTCATTGATGCTATTACACTTAAGAGAGATTTAATTGTCATTTGAATTCTATTTCAATATATAATATAATCTCATTATAAGTTTATTTTCTTTACATGATATAATCTGGGGACTCTAGTTTGAGGACTCTATTTAAAAGGAACCAGAGTTCAATTGATCATGGTTTAGTTGGAACTAATTTTCTTCTAGTGCTTCTTCCTTCCACACTCCCATAGTCACTTTACGATTCCAAAGAGTTCAAAGCCTCACTGCCAACCATAGAATTAGTAATAGTATGAAGGGGCCAATCCAATATTCCTACACATCTGATCTCATATACGAAAAATTTTATATATATAAAATTTTGTCACCAAATGGACAAATTAAAGAGAATTAGCATGTTTGTTCCTCATTGGTGACTAGGACTGTAAACGAACCAAACTTTGCCGAGTAGTGTGTGTTTGAGCTTGGCTCATCAATAAAAATCAAATGCTCAAGGTTGGCTTGAGCTTGAGACAAGTCTAAAAACAATGTTTGAGCTTGAGCTTGTGAGAATGTCAAAAAGTTTGAGCTCGGCTTGGCTTGGCTTAATTAATTAGTCAAGCTAATCTCGAGTTTAGTATCAAGCTCAAAGCCGAGCTCAAGTCAAGTTTTTTAGCTTGGGATCTAAAAAAATTGCATCATCAAATGCTTATATCACCAAAAATCAAGTAAACATACATACATACATACATACGTATATATATAATATACTCATTTTATCATGCTTCTAACACCTGTGATTAAAATTTTTTCAAATTACAACTTTATATAATTAAATTCATCCATCATTATTTATTGTCTATAACTTGAGTAACTGTTCAAAATACAATTTTTACATCCACATTTGTCATTCATACAACTATAATCTTCACAAATCTAAATAAATTAACTTTCCAAAACATATATGAATAAACAAGTTATAAATTAACATTACAAAACATATGTGTAATGTCATAATAATAAGTTTATTTAGTAAACATACATCAAGCTATAAACGAGGTTAAGCTCGGCATGTTTTGTATCGAGCCCTATTGTTCACGAGCTTGCTCACGAACAATTTTTTTTGCTTGAGGTCTGCTTGTTTATCAAACAAGCCTAAAACTAAGGCTCAAGCTTGGCTTATTTGTAAACAACGAACATAAACGAGCTTTTTATCGAGCCAAACCCGAGTTGTTCGTGAACGGCTTGGTTCATTTATTTGGTGACACCAATAATGGAATCATTTTTAAACATACATTTTAGATCCAGTATGTTATGCTAGATATGAAATTGAGAAATATGCAATCAAACATATACATATTTGACCAGTTGATGCTCTAACTCATAAGAATTCTGATTGAATATGAATAATTTCGCTAGAGTTAAGCTCAGACTCAACCAGGTTACTAGGCAGGAGAAAAATACATGTAAGGACTAAGGAGAGGCTGAGATCTCATTTATGCCAATACTTGAACAGGCATCAAATAATATCTAGTTAGAAATAAATATTTCACACCCAATACCATAGCCAATTTATGAATCCATAGTTTTGTCTAAAAACAAAATTATGACTCAATAGACATCAACAATTGACCAATAATAGAAATAGTACACATGCATCATGCGGGACATTGTCTAGTTACTATAAAATATGGTAATTTGATTCTCTTTATATTATAATATAATATTCATTCTCATAATGTGTTACATAAATACTGAATCAAACATGATAATATCTCGAGTTTTTTTTTTTTAATAAATTTGGATTTAGAATAGGTGTTCTCAATCTAAACCGATATTTTCCCACTATGTGAGTGCACAAAAATGGACCGAATACATCAAAGTGGACCACAATGGACCAAATTGGACTGAAATGAACCGAATGAACAGAAGTGGATACAAATAGACTGAATTAGACTAACAGGACCGAAGTGGACTGATTTGGACCGAATAGAATAGAATGGACTAAAGCTGACCAAAGTGGACCGATTAGGACCGAATGAACTGAATAGGACCAAAGGGGACCGAATAAGACCAAATGAACTCAAGGATCAAAGTGGACAAAATGGACCGAATAGGACCAAATTGGACCTAATATAACCAAAGTGGACCGAATAGAACCAAATTGGACTGAATAGGAACGAAGTAGTCAAAATGGACCGAATAGAAGCAAAGTGGACCAAATAGGACCAATATGAACCGAATAAGACCAAAGTAGACAGAATGAGACCGAATAGGACCAAAGTGGACAGAATGAACCGAATATGACCAAATGGATTGAATGGGACCAAATAGGACCAAATGGACCATATTGGGCCGAAGTACACAACGTAAATATAAGAGAAAGACATTTGTAGTGGTAAAGTTTGGTTTAAAAATCAAATACATAAAATAATGATGTTGTGAAGCCTTCAGAGTGAGGTAGTAAATACATATATAGAAATTGAACTTGTTAAAATAACAGCTATATGATTAAATTCAAAATTTTATAGTAATTTAAAATTTTAAAACAAATGATAATTTGTTATTGTATTAGAACAAGTAATCTAAGTTAGAACTCTATCTCCATTCTCCCTCCTATTTAAAAGGTTAAAAGGCGTAATTCCTATTGAATATTGGAGAGGTGTGGTAAAAAAATGTTTTGCTGCTAGTGTTTTGTGTAAACGTGTTAGATATTGATTTGCATCTAATATGGAGGTGTATACGAAGCTGTTGAATGAAAAGGCTCTCCATATCTCTCTCTCTTTATCCTTCACACACATGCACACAAATAAACAACACAAAACTTCAAGCTATAGCTTTATATACATGCCAAACAATATAAAAATTTATAGGGAAAAAAAAAAAGCTTCTGCTCGATCTTACCGGTGAAAAACAAGCTCCATGCAAGAAATAGGGTGGTGAGCACGAGAAAACAAAGTAGAATGTTTCTTTTGACCACCTCAGACCTCATCTTGCCTTGTGGAAGAGATGCTTGAATTTCACAATATACATATATACACACGCAGCCATATCCATGTATGTAATCCGTCTGCTACAGTTCCGTTTCAAACCCACACATCTTATGGTCATTTTCCCTTTGCTGGGTCAATTTGAAATTGTCCATTAATGGTTCAAGTTGACAAACTTTCTTTTAAAAACCAACACAATGGCCCGCAAGTGTTATAAAAATATGTGTAAATAAAAAGATATTATGAAAATACATATTATATTATTTAAACAAATGAAAACTATTGCTTAAATACCCCCACCAAACAACCTGACATATTGACTTTTTTTCAATCCAGTTTGAACGGTGCTAATCTTGTGGCATGGGCGGAATTAAGTCCAACGTAGTGGGGCCAAGGCCTGCCCAAAATTACTAAAATATGATTTTTAATAGTTAAAATTTGAGATAAAATTTAGTATTGGGCCCCCCACCTATGACTTGTCCCTGTCCCCCTCCTAATTGGACTAAATTTTGTAAAACTTTCTCCATGCCCCTCCTAAGAGCACTCAAAGCAGTGCTCTTATACTGCTATATTGCTATAATATATAGCAATATAGCTTCTCAAGCACAAAAAAGGATGCTCCAGCAGTGGAGCTATATTCTTATTTTTTAGCTCCACATAAACAGTGCACATCTATAAATAGATGTGCACTATTCATCAAAGCTAAAAAAAATGTTATTTTATTAACTTTCTCTCTCCTATTTCATTTAATAAATATTTTTCTTTTCTTCTTTTTCTCTCTCTCTCTCCGGCTTCTCTTCTTCTTCCTTCTTCCTCTCATTTTTTTTTCTCTCCCTCATCTACTCTCTGCTTCGCCGACTGGTCTGGATATTCATCGCCGATCATCATCATCGTCGATCTCTCTCTCTTCGACTTCTCTTCTTTCTTCCTTTTTCCTTCTCATTTTTTTTTCTCTCCCTCATCTACTCCCTACTTCGCCGATCTGGTCAAGATCTTCATCGCCGATCTAGTCTAAATCTTCATCGCCGATCTAGTCTAGATCTTCATCACCGATCTTCATCGCATCTTCATCTTCATCGTCGATCTTCATCATCATCGCCCACGCCGCCGTCCCACGCTGCCGACCCATCTCGCCGATCGAAGCTCCATTGCAGACCTAAGCTTCATCGTCGATCCAAGCTCCATTGCAGACCTGAGTTTGTGTTTGTGTTTGTGTTTGTGCTGGGTTTGTGCCGTGGGTGTGGTCTGATTGGATTGTGGCCTGTGGATTAGTGGGTTTTGTGGATGTGGGTCGGTGGATTGTGGCCTATGGTGGTTGATTGTTGATCCGTGGGTTGCTGTGATTGCCGTGGCGTGATTGTTGCCGTGGTTTGCCATGGTGTGATTGTTGCTGTGGTGTGGTGGTTTGGTTGCTCTGTATCAGAGAAGAGAGAGACGAAGAGGAAGAGAGATGTATCAGAGAAGAGAGAGACGACAAGGAAGAGAGAGAAAAAGATGGAGATGATGATGTGTATATGATGAATATTTTATTAGGATGATTATATTATTTTATTGTGTTAAAAGCTAAAATAGATCCACTGCTCTAGGATGTTTTGTAAAATGTATAGGTAAAATAGATAAAGTAAGTTTGAGTGATGCTAACTAGCTAAAAATATAAATCCACTGCTGTGAATGCTCTAAGTCCCAACACGTTAGTTAGTGGATAGTTTTATTTTTTTTAGTAATAGGTTCCTTTATAAACTTCATCACCTTCACTACCACTTTTTTCAACTTCATTTTCCTTACAAGCCACCCAAAAAATCTCTCATCATTAGCTTAAGCTCTCTTCAATATCTATCTTTGGTTACCAATACCCTTCAAAAGAGGCCAAAATAAAAATGATATTGGTAACAGTGTTCTCTAGCAAAATTAACAGGCTAGTCACCATAGATTTTTTTGAGAGGTATAAAACTCTTCCTCTCATTTTTCATTTCTATTTATTTATCTTATGGTTTATGATTTTCTTTTCTTTTCTTTAATTTATTTTGCCCAATTGATAGGATTTATTCACTATTTTGAATTCCATATTGGCTTCTACTCAAATTGTCTTTGTATTTGACATTTGGAAAAACCAATCTTGAATATTTGTAATATTTGTCTATAACAAATTAGAAAATTTGTGTATATTATGTAAAGTTTAGAAAGATGTAAAGTTTTCAAATAAGATAATCTTGTAGACATATAAATTTTGTATACAATAAATATATATATATTTCACTTTGGAATTAAAAATTTATGACTTAAAAATATAAAAACTAAGTACTAAGATATATACATGCATACATATGTATGTATGTGTATATGTATGTATAAATGTGGTACTTTGAGTTTTTCTTGAATTAGAAACTAATACGACAGTTCGGTCTGGACCCCCCAAACAAAAATTCCTGATTTTACCCCTAGTGGCATATGGGTAGAGTTAACTTGTGTTGCAATAATGAGCATGAATACGTGCTTAAGGATTAGAGGAGGGAAGGCTTCTGAAGGCCAAAAGAAAAGAAGACCTTATTTCCTACCCTTGGAGGCATGGCGAAATGCATACCAGTATACAGGTTGTAAATTAACTAACCCTATAACGTATTTGTACATTTCAGAAAAACAAAACTACTTTTTTTGTTCTACACTAGTAGCTGACTCCATCAAAAAAAACTAAGCTATGGATACATATATGCTACAAATAATCAAGAAATTGATAATTTAATTATCGAGATTTGAAAGACTCCATCTAAAAATGTAAGCCATGGATACATATATATGCCTCGGTTAATTAAAAAATCAATAATCTAACTATCGTTCTGTAAGATTTCCAAGATGTCTCATAAGCAAAAAATTGAATAGTTTGGTAGAACTTAGGATTTAGTATAATATTATAAAATCATGGGATAAATTGATATGATATAGATCTCTCCCATACAACTCTACATATGATATGGCACACCACACCAGCGTGGTGCACTGACTCTGGCAATTTTTAAGTCGGAGTATGAGTAGGACAAAGATATGGTGGTTGTGTTGTGTATAATAAATAGAGTTTGATATAGCTTAAGAAAGTCTTGAAAAATTTAATAGCAATCACAGTGGTTTGGTTTGGTTTACGGTGGTCTCCACTGTCCTCTGCTGCTGCAGTGCCAGTTTCAATTGTGGGAAGTGGTAGGTCACCCTCGCTAACACCGAGGCCCCCGAGATGGTCTTGTCAATGAGTGTATACAAGGTGCTTGTTTCTTTGCATTTTCAAACCCATAATTCATTTTCTTCACCTGTGCTTTTATCTAGTTGAAAAATAATCTAAAATCCCACTGCAGGAACCACCAAGATATGCTTGTCTGTTTTCGAATAGTTTTTTCTTTACAGCTTTTTAAATTTTTACTTTTTCTAAATATGCCTTTACTTTAACCAACTTTTAATAAATAAACAAATCAATGGATAAAAACAATGCTCTTCGTGTTGGGCTCTGTAGAGCCTAGTTTATGTTTGATCTGATTAACGACCCGACCCGACCCGAATAATGTTGCGTAATTTTTAATGGGAGATTTTTTGAAGCTTAGTCCATAGAGTGGATCGGCCCAAGCCGGAGCGCTCATGGACAAGTTGCCCTTGAAAAAAATTTATGGCCCGTTTTGTAGCCCATTGTGAATCCTGTACGCAGATATAAAAACCGTTTTTTGGTGATTAGGGTTTTGGTCTTGTTGTAGTTTTTGAGAGAGCAAAAACATTGTAGCCGCGCTCTGTATTTTTTTCCTTAATAATAGTGAAATCCCTACAACTCCGTGGACGTACGCAAATTGCCAAACTACGTAAGTATTGTCTTGTGCGTGTGATTGTTTCCTTTGGCGTGTGTTTTCTCTTTTTTTTTTTTTTCCTCACAGGTTGGGAATTTCGGGTTAATTCCCTACAACTGGTATCAGAGCCTAGGGTTAGGTTTGAGTGGGAGCAATGGCAGAGGAAGTAGGAAAGGCGTCTGGAATAGAAAAGTTCGATGGCATAGACTTTGGATTTTGGAGGATGCAAATTGAGGATTATCTTTATGGGAAGAAATTGCATCTACCGCTTCTAGGGGAAAAACCTGAGACTATGAAGGCTGAGGAATGGGCTCTTCTTGACAGATAGGTACTGGGAGTTATTAGGTTAACTCTGTCTAGGTCTGTTGCACAAAATGTTGTAAAGGAGAAGACTACAGCAAATCTGATGAAGGCTCTATCTGGTATGTATGAAAAGCCGTCAGCAAGCAACAAGGTGCATTTGATGAAGAAGCTGTTCAATCTAAAGATGGTAGAGAACGCATCAGTAGCACAACATCTGAATGAATTTAACAATATCACAAATCAATTGTCGTCTGTAGAAATTTATTTTGATGATGAGATTCGTGCGCTGATCATTTTGGCTTCTTTGCCAAACAGTTGGGAGGCAATGAGGATGGCAATAAGCAATTCTACAGGAAAGGAAAAGCTAAAGTACAATGACATACGAGATTTAATTCTGGATAAGGAGATTTGCAGAAGAGATGCAGGTGAAACCTTAGGATCTGGTTTCACCCAAAACCTTAAGACAAGAGGCAGAGGTAATGACAGAAATTCAAATCGGGGCAGATCAAAATCCAGAAATTCTAATCGGAACAGAAGTAAATCTAGATCAGGCCAACAAAGACAATGCTGGAACTGTGGGAAAATAGGTCACTTTAGGAGGTAATGTAAAAGTCCTAAGAAGAAGAATGAAGATGATTCTGCTAATGCTGTAACAGAAGAGGTACAGGATGCATTACTTCTTGCAGTAGACAGTCCACTTGATGATTGGATTCTGGACTCAGGAGTTTCGTTTCATACCACTCCACACCGAGAAATCAGGCAGAATTATGTTGCAGGTGATTTTGGTAAAGTGTATTTGGCTGATGGTACAGCGTTGGATGTTGTGGGTATGGGAAACGTCTGTATATTGCTACCCAATGGGTCTGTTTGGTTACTAGAGAAGATTCGACATATTCCTGACCTGAGGAGGAATCTGATTTCTGTTGGACAACTTGATGATGAAGGGCATGCAATACTATTTGTTGGTGGTACTTGGAAGGTTACAAAGGGAGCCAGAGTATTGGCTCGTGGAAAGAAGACTGGTACTCTATATATGACCTCAAGTCCAAGAGACACAATTGTAGTTGCTGAAGTAAGTACTGATACAAGTCTATGGCACCGCAGACTTGGTCACATGAGTGAGAAAGGGATGAAGATGCTGTTGTCAAAGGGGAAACTACCAGAATTGAAGTTCGTTGATTTTGACATGTGTGAAAGCTGCATCTTGGGAAAACAGAAAAGGGTGAGCTTCTTGAAAACTAGCAGGACACCGAAGGCTGAAAAATTGGAGTTAGTGCACACTGATTTGTGGAGGCCTTCACCGATTGCATCCTTTGGAGGTTCAAGGTACTACATCACGTTCATTGATGATTCAAGCAGAAAAATATGGGTTTATTTTTAGAAAAATAAATCTGATGTATTTGAAACTTTTAAGAAGTGGAAGGCCATGGTTGAGACAGAAACAGGTTTGAAAGTAAAATGTTTGAGGTCAAATAATGGAAGAGAGTACATAGATGGAAGGTTCAGTGAGTATTGTGCTGCACAAGGAATTAAGATGGAGAAGACCATTCCTAGGACACCACAGCAGAATGGTGTGGCTAAGCGCATGAACAGAACTCTCAATGAGCGTGCTAGGAGTATGAGGTTGCATGCTGGACTACCAAAAACTTTCTGGGTCGATGCTGTTAGCACTGCAGCTTACTTGATAAACTGAGGGCCATCAGTTCCCATGGAGTTCAGACTTACTGAGGAGGTTTGGAGCGGTAAAGAGGTAAAGTTTTCACATTTAAAAGTTTTTGGTTGTGTTTCTTATATTCATATTGATTCTGATGTTCGTAGTAAACTTGATACAAAGTCTAAAATATGTTTTTTCATTGGCTATGGTGATGAGAAATTTAGCTATAGGTTTTGGGATGAAAAAAACAGGAAAATCATCAAAAGTAGAAATGTGATATTTAATGAACAGGTTTTGTACAAGGACAGGTCAACTGTAGTGTCAGATGTTACAGAGATAGATCAAAAGAAATCTGAGTTTGTCAACTTAGATGAATTGACTGAAAGTACTGTCCAGAAAAGGGGTGAAGAGGTTAAGGAGAATGAAGATTCACAGGTAGATCAGAGTACACTTGTAGCTGAAGTCTGTAGATCTTCCAGGACCATTAGACCTCCACAGCATTATTCACCCACTCTAAATTATCTCCTGTTGACTGATGGTAGTGAGCCAGAGTGTTATGAAGAAGCCTTGCAGGATGAAAATTCAAGCAAGTGGGAATTGGTCATGAAGGATGAGATGGATTCCTTGTTAGAGAATCAGAAATGGGAATTAACTGAATTGCTAGTAGGAAAGAAGGCTTTGCACAACAAGTGGGTATATAGAATAAAGAATAATCATAATGGTAGCAAGCGTTACAAGGCTAGATTAGTTGTCAAAGGGTTCCAGCAAAAGAAAGGCATTGACTACTCAGAAATATTTTCGCCAGTTGTGAAGATGTCAAAATCAGATTGGTACTGGGAATGGTGGCTGTAGAAAATTTACATCTTAAGCAGTTAGATGTGAAGACGGCATTCCTTCATAGTGACTTAAAGGAAGACGTTTACATGATTCAGCCAGAACGGGTCATTGTTCAGGGATAAGAGAATCTAATCTGCAAACTGAGAAAGAGCTTGTATGGCCTAAAACAAGCTCCAAGACAGTGGTACAAGAAATTTGATAGTTTTCTGCATGGAATTGAGTTCAAAAGATGTGAAGCTGATCACTGTTGCTATGTTAAGTCTTTTGACAATTCTTACATCATTTTACTGTTGTATGTAGATGATATGCTCATTGCAAGGTCTAGCATTGAGGATATTAATAATCTGAAGAAGCAATTGTCAAAACATTTTGCAATGAAGGATTTGGGAGCTGCAAAGCAAATCCAAAGCAAATCCTTGGTATGAGAATCATTAGAGACAAGGCTAATGGTACATTGAAACTTTTACAGTCAGAGTATGTGAAAAAATTTCTCAACAGGTTCAACATGAATGAAGCTAAACCAGTGAGCACACCCTTGGGTAGTCATTTCAAACTAAGCAAGGAACAGTCACCGAAGACAGAAGAAGAAAGGGACCATGTGAGCAAGGTACCTTATGCCTCAGCTATTGGCAGCTTGATGTATGCTATGGTATGTACAAGGCTAGGCATTGCACATGCAGTGGGAGTTGTGAACAGATTCATGAGTAGGCCCGGAAAGCAGCATTGGGAGGCAGTTAAGTGGATTCTGAGATACCTGAGAGGTTCATCAAATACATGTCTTTGCTACACAGATGCAAGTTTGAAACTACAGGGTTATGTAGATGCTGATTTTGCTGATGATATTGATAGTAGAAAGAGTACTACTGGGTTTGTATTTACATTGGATGGTACAGCTATATCATGGGCATCAAATCTACAAAAGATTGTTACTTTATCTACTACAGAAGCTGAGTATGTTGTAGCAACAGAAGTTGGAAAGGAGATGATTTGGCTACGTAGTTTCTTAGATGAATTGGGTAAGAAGCAAGAGATGGGCATTCTACACAGTGACAGTCAGAGTATAATTTTTCTTGCTAAAAATTTGGATTTTCATTTAAAGTCAAAGCATATACAGACGAAATACCACTTTATCCGTTACTTTGTTGAAGATAAGCTGGTAATACTTGAGAAGATTTGTGGATCTAAGAACTCGGCAGACATGTTGACTAAGGGTGTCATTATTGAGAAGCTGAAGCTGTGTGCAGCTTCAGTTAGCCTTATAGCTTGAGGACAAGAGGATGAGTTACAGGGATGAAGGATTGTTCTTGGAAGACAGTGGCTGATATTGGTGATTGAACTAGTCTCCAAGTGGGAGATTTGTTGGGCTTTGTGGAGCCTAGTTTATGTTTGATCTGATTGACGACCCGCACCGACCCGACCCGAATAATGTTGCGTGGTTTTTAATGGGAGATTTTTTGAGGCTTAGTTCATGGAGCTATTGGCCCAAACCGAAGCGCTCATGGACAAGCTTCCTGGGGGTCCGAGGGCAAAGCCCCAGGAAAATATTTATGGCCCGTTTTGTAGCCCATTGTGAATCCTGTGCGCAGGATATAAAACCCGTTTTTTGGTGATTAAGGTTTTGGTCTTGTTGTAGTTTTTGAGAGAGCAAAAACACTGTAGCCGCACTCTTTATTTTTTTCCCTGATAATAGTGAAATCCCTGCAACTCCATGGAGGTAGGCAAATTGCCGAACCACGTAAATATTGTCTTATGCGTGTGATTGTTTCCTTTGGCATGTGTTTTCTCTATTTTTTTTGTTTCTCACAGGTTGGGAATTTCGAGTTAATTCCCTACACTTCGCAATGCACACCAATTTTCTTAATTCATATCTCCCTATCTAAAAAGGATCACTTTCTTGATATGCAAGTGACCTATGTCAAATTTGGAGGTATGTTTCTCAATACAAAATGAAAACTTTCTTGATATGCAAGTAACTTGCGTTGAGTTTGGAAGTATGTTTCTCCATGTATCCTCATAAACTTTTTAGGCCTCGCTTGGAAGGAGGGGAGAGAATGGAATGGAATGGAAAGGAATGAAAAGAATAATTTTAGAATATTCTTCCATTCTCTTGTTTGGGAGTTTTAATTGAGGGAATGAAAAGTTCATTCCCTTGTTTGGGAGTTTAAGTAGGAGGAAATGGAATTGGTAGGAGGGAACACTCATTCCTCTCTATTCCCTTAAAACCTCAAATTTTCATTCCCCCTGAAATTGGGAGGAATGGGAGGGAATGAAATTAGATTTAATGATTTTTTTACTAAAACTTCCAAAATATCCCTATATATTCAACCTGTTATTTTAAAATAAGAGTCTAATAATGATATTGTCATAAAATGATTCCATTCCATTCCCTCCATGTTACTCACAAACAAGATTACTTACATTCCATTCATTTTCATTCATGTCCATTCCTTCATTTTAAAATAATCAATCAAGGTTACTTAATTCCATTCCATTTCATTCTTTTCCATTCTTCCTTTACTTAAGTACATTCTTTTCCATTCCATTCCTTTCCATTCTCTTATGATCATGTCATTCCTTTCCATTCTCTTATGATCATTTCATTCCATTCAATTTCATTCCTTTTAGGAAAATAGAATTCGAAATGTTAGTCTAGAGAAAGAGAGACTATCTTGTATATTGGGTATATATCTCATCCTATGTCATCCTATTCACACAGAATGTAATATATACACTC
The DNA here is from genome assembly GCA_033629205.1 of Lithocarpus polystachyus. NCBI lineage: Eukaryota > Viridiplantae > Streptophyta > Magnoliopsida > Fagales > Fagaceae > Lithocarpus > Lithocarpus polystachyus. The sequence goes on along the minus strand of CM066171.1, from coordinate 1,730,805 downwards.
ACATACGGATCCAAGTGGGGCCCAAGGGGCCTGGTCCCCCGAGTCCAATTTTTTTTTTTTTTTTTTTGTCATTCTATATTTCGTTTTTATAGTTACCCCATTTCTTCCCCGTTAGTCTAGTTAGCCTAATCCAAATAACAACTGTCAAACTCAAAAACATAACAAAAATAATAAAAATATTCACAATGGTAATTGTATTTTAGTGGAAAAAAAATATTTTACCACTAAAAACAAAAAAAATCATGTGTTATTAGAGAACCTAAAGCTAAATTTTTTACAACTATAGTAAACTGGTATAAATATTAGTTAACTGTAGCAAGTTGTTAAATATAAAATATAATATTTTATTAAGATTATATCTCTTTCTTCAATTAAAAAACTCAAATTCTCTTTCTTTCTTATTATTTTAATAAGTTGTTTATATTATTTTAAATGAAGTGATAAAAAAAATATGACATTTAATATTGGGTGTATTGTAAAGCGAGATGGTAAAATAGGTAAAGTAGCTTTTTGAAGTACTAAAAGCTAAAATTTTTAGCACCATCACTGTGAATGCTCTAACTTCAACCAAAAAAAAAAATCCTATCCAACTTAGTATTAATGTATCTTAATGATTTTTTTTATTTTTATCTTTGCTAGTAAATGATTGTATCTTAATGTATTTAAAAACAAGAATTTTGTGCATTTATAATTTTATTAAATAATATATAAATGTCTATTTAGAGTTTTTTTTTTTTTTATACTCCGGCCCCCACTAACTTAAAATCCTAAGGGTGTCCCTATATACATTCAATCCTTAGAGAAGATATCTCATGCATTTTATATATGTATCATCTCTCTCAACATTGTGAATCCCACAAGTATTATAGGAAGAGAGATACATATATCAATAATTAAATGCATAAGTTAGGGCCCGTTTGGTAAGATGTTTTTAATAACGTTATTTAAGTTTTCTGAAAATACGTGTGAATGAAAAAATGTGTGAAAATACATGCTATGTTAAACAACAATTTTCGTTGTTTACACACCGTTACCAAATGGGGTCTTAATCATTACCGTCATTGACCTAAAGAATCATGGAGTCAAGTAGTAAACGATAGGCATCCGAGGGAGCAGTATTTTTCTTCATCAGTTAGCAATTTGGCATATCTAGATATGCTCTAAGAGCATTCACATCCTGGCTTGCACAATGCTACAATTGCAAAAATATAACATAAAAGCTCAAAACAACCCTTGCATCCGGACTTATACAATCATAGAATTGCAAAAAATTTTAGAATTGTGCTACAGTGCAATTCTACCTTTAGAATTGCACTATAGCATAATTCTAAACTTAAATATTATTATTTAATTCACTCTCTCTCCTACATTTTATTAAACTATTCCAAATTAGTTTTCTCTCTCTCTCTCTCTCTCTCTCTCTCTCTCTCTCTCTCTCTCTCTCTCTCTTTGAGCTCTGCCCTTTTCCTTCTCTCTTCAAAGACACAACCCATAGCCACCACACCACAGCGAGGCACCACTGCCGTTGCAGATCGGTCCGGCTAACGGCAGCGACGTGGCTTGCGTTCTCTCTCTCTGGTTGACAGTGGCGACATGGATCGGTGCAGTTGTGGGTTTGGGTTCGGCGTGGATCAGCGGGCAGGGGTTGCTAGTGATGGCTCTGATTGCATGGGTCACTAGGTTTGGTGCAGATCGGCGTGCATGGGTCACTGGGTTTGGTGGAAATCGATGTGGGTCCAGTGTTGCTGGGTTTCTATTGTGACGCTGGGGTTTTTTTTTTTTTTTTTAATATAGGTTTTTGTTCCAATGGGATTTTGGTGAGCAGTGGACAGTGGAGGCGCGGTGGTGGTGACTGGACAATGGAGGCACGGTGATAGAGGTTGAGGGAAGGTGGTAGAGAAAATTGGGAAAAAACAAAAAAAGGAGAAAAATATATTTTAATGTGTAAATATATTATTTTAATGAGTAGAATAGGAAAATAAAAGTTAGAATGTTAGCAATATTGTAAAATTATATTGTATAATTAATAAAGTGACTTTTGAAATGGTAAAATAGAATAGAATTGAAATAAGGGATGTGAATACTCTAGTCATATCCAGGATGAAAGTGCGCTATAATAACTATAATTCATGTTCTTCATCCCAACTTTTTCTTTTCACCCCCGCTACATTTACACCAGCCAGCTGACCATTCCAAAGGTAGCGTCCTACAACATGAACCCCTTGTAAATGCCTATTTGCCCTTTGTTTTGTAGCGTTTTCCCGGCTTGTATTGCCTTGGAGTTAAAAGAGTCCAGGATTTAAGACCATAATATAAGACAATTCGGTAATGCTATGATTTTCCCAGATTATATATATTTTTGAGGAATACCACTTTCAATGTTTGTAGAGCTAGAACTTGCTTACTGTACAAGAGAAGTGGGATTCCACTTCTTCTTCTTTTTCTTTTCCTCTGAATATACAAGTTTTCAGGTTGCTGTTTTGCGGATTATACACCAAACGCTTATAATGATTGAAGTGCAAAAAATGGAAACAATGAGGGGAAGCATATTGCAAAACCAAGCTAAGCTTGACAGAAAACCTAATTGCAAAAATTGATATTATCCTATGATACTTTACCTCTACTTTCAGCTTCCAAAAACCTTAGAATGGATTATTTAGCCCTGAATAGTAGATCCATTGAGAGCCCTATTGAGGATGGCTTGAAACCACGGATAAACTTCCGAGATGAAGCTATGTGAGGGTCTTCTTTATTCGTTCTCTTCCTTCTAGAAGGCCCTCCCGTAACCCCAGTACTTTTAACCAATCCTGATGACTTTGAATTGAATATTGATGAGCCAAAAGAAGCATCAGGTGCCCCAAATGATACTGGGCCTTTATGTGATGTATCTAGTGGGTATCCAACTGCTCCATCTTGATGGGGAGGCGGGAATTTTTCACTCTTGCTCTTGGCATTTGCCTGTCACAATTCTCCACCTCTGCAGTAAACAAATAATCACCGATGTCAAAAGTTAAATGGACAAACCAGGTGGACAGTTTAAAAATGCACCTTGAAGGGGCCAAAATTTCCAAAAGTTCTGATTGCCACCACACGAAGCAGCCACAGATAAAAGTAAAGGCTACTAATGATGCTAGGGGATAACTGAAAATTCCGACAACTTTTCACTAAAGAGATCTATAGGTTAAAGATGACTTTATTATATGATAGTGACCATCTGACAGTCCATGTTCTTTCAAAAAAAATAAAAGCTATGTGACATGTGACAGCCCAGAAAGATCATCACAAGCATTATTATTCCAATCAAAGGAAGTAGATGCCGAAAGAGAGAGAGAGAGAGAGAGAGAGAATCTTTATTGATCGCATGAGTTGAATATATATAACAATAATATTTGACAAACTCAGCTAGCATAATCTTGATGAAACTTTTTAAAAGATATTCATTTTTTAAAAAGTGTAAAAGAAAGCACTATCCTAGTACACAGAATGTATAAAAAAAGAACAGGAAAGAAAAGCAAAAAGAAACAAAGAGAGATAAACTTAACAACCGAAAAGTAAAATGGGGGAATTTACTTCTTCTCCTGTATACATCCTCTAGGATTATCAAAAAATAATAAATAAATTTGTACACATCCTCAATATTAGGATTGCGCCTCTTTGGTGCTATTTTAATGAAATTTATTAGCAATCCAGAAGAAGGGGAAGTTAGCAATTCACAGCTTGGTCTGGTAAATGCAATTATACAAAGTAGGCATATTGGCAATTTTTGACTCAAGGATTTTCTATCATCCCCCCCCACCCCCAATAATAATAATAATAATAAAGGACAAGTAAAAGCAGAAAACTCATCTCACATACATCTAAGTTTGCTTGAATCTCTGCATTGGCTTCTGGAGCCGGAACTGCCTGACCAACACGGTCACGAGCTCTAACTCTTCTACCACCATCAACAGCATTAGATTTCCCACTTAGACCTCTTTGCCTGCAGAGGAAATGAGGCATCATCTGTCAGCATTTACCTAAGACCAGTCCAGGATCTATCAGACAAGAAGAAAAATGATAATTAACCTTCTCGCTTCTTCATCTCTTAATTTGACGTCCATTTCTTTACTTGGTGGATACTTCGGTAAACTTGATGGCTCACAAGCAAAAGGTTCAGAGGCAAAGAACTGTATCCAGAAACCAAATGTACGATTAAAGTCCACTATATGAAGTCAATGTGTTCCCAATAAAAATTATCTGACACGCATTGAATTTGTCTTCCATATCAGAGCTTGGAAGAGTTCAGTTGTTATTTGTTAAACACCAGAGGATCATCTTTCTTCTTTTATGATTTAAAAATAAAAAGATAAAGAGGTGGGAGGGGGGGGCAGGACCATTTTCAGAAGTGAGCACGTCTCATGAAAGCCTCAGGGTACACTAGTAAATTATATGAGAAATTCTCACTTGATACAAAAACATATATATATGCTAAGCAAAAACAGAGAAATAAATACTCACTTCACTATTTAGAGCATCGGTGGCAGAGTGCCGCCCATCGGGATCTATCGAAAGAAGAGATTCAACTAAAGGTAGAGAAGAAGGTGGGAAATCCTTGAAGGTTTCTGCTAAGCAACGTTTGTAAGGCTGCTGTGGCTTAAAAAGTGTTGCATTTGGCAATTTATATTTCTTCCAATATTCCTCTGATGGGGAACCACATAATTTAAATATTTTATGCAGCTGTTCAACCTAAGCAGAAAAAGAATCCAAGAGTCAAATGTCAATCTGACCATGAATGTTAGAAGCTTAGAGCTAAAAACAACAATAACATCAACAAAGATTATAAACAAATAGAAGTACGCTGTCAAGTCAACAAAAGTGACCATAGCCCAAAATTAATACAAGAATCTATCACAAGATTTAAGAAATTGTATTTTATGCACATATATACAATACATACTCCTACATGTGGGTTTAATGATTAAAATAAGTTCCCACAGCTGGTCACTAAGATGGCTAGAAACCTTCACCAGAAATACAAATGAACAATTAAGAATGCAAAATTGAGCAAAACCAAGAGTAAATAAAATGCCACCAAACAAAATCTGAACTTTCTCTCTTTTCACATATTTTACTTATCCAAAAAAAAAAAAAAAAGATTTGAACTTCCACCCAATGTCTACCATATAAGGGCGGGTCACTCTGCTTCACTTCTCTTTGCTTTTTTTTTTTTTTTTTTTTTTTTCAGTTGGGGAAAAGATACATAGCATTTATGTGCATTTTTGCACATTGAAGTATAAATTTTTGAGCCTTGTGTGTTTTAACATCTACTAATAATTAACCCGAGTGGCTTAATCAACATGTACATGCCTTTTAAACAGTATCCTAATTATTAAAATTCAACAGGCAAATCTTGAGATGAACAGGACCAAATGATTTTTAGCCCATTTGGATGAAAATAAGCACCATGGACACAAACCCTAAATTGTTGGCGAATAATCTATTAGCATTACATTATTGTTCCAGAAGAACGGATAGAACAGAAAATGCATTTGAAACTGGTATACCAAGAGTAGAGAAACCTAAAAAATAATACAAAACCAATACCTCTGTTCGCCCTGGCATGATTGGCTTGCCAGAAAGTAACTCTGCCAAGATGCAGCCAGCACTCCAAAGGTCCACACCAACACCATAGAACACAGCCCCAAGAAGAAGTTCAGGGGGCCGGTACCAGAGTGTGACAACTCGACTAGTCATAGGTTGCTTCTTCCCTGGATCATAGAAAGTCGCCAGTCCAAAATCAGCTATTTTCAAAACTCCTTCATTGTCAATGAGAAGATTGGAACCCTTGATATCACGGTGTAAGACACCACGGCTGTGGCAATGCTCAAGCCCAGACAGTTATTGCTTCATGTAGCACTTGACCTATCATAGGAAATAAATTGCAAGCAGGGAGGAAACTTCAGCCTCTTACTGTGATATTTCTGCTATCTAGAATGAAGAGCCAGACGATCATGATAAGAAAAGGGAGGCAAACAGAAAGGGCCTACTATGGAATATGCAACATTACTTTTTTGTGAGATGCAATTTTAAGCTCATAATCCATTTATCTTAAGTTCCTTTCATGATGACCTATCTAATATATAATAGTCATTAGTCAGTCTTGCTAGTAAGTACATAGCACAGCATCACTGGTAACTTCCCACATCAAAAATGAAATTTTATTGAAAAAATTAATCAGCCCTCAGAAGCATTGGAGTTAACACGACTATCTCCTGTTTGACAATAAACATGACCCTTTCCCAAAATGCAGTCATTTTCTTCTTTTTTATAAGTTTGGCAGTTCTTTTTACCCCAATAAAAACTGAGGTGAGACAATTTTGTATAAAGCATCAACATTTATTTTTTAAATCATTTTTCGTAAGGTATTTTTAACCCAGTATAGGTGCTTGTCTTGTGTTACCTTTAAAAAACCAAAGAACAAAACAAACCAAAAAAATCTGTAAAACCATTTTCGAATTAGCTTCCACTCGTTGCCAAGTCTTCACACTAATAATTGAGGTTCTGTTCCTTGGCAAGTGCCTTTGGTTTTATATTTGTTAGAATATAGAGTTAAATTTGAGCAAGAAACAATGGGTTTCAGCAACTAAAGCAGCATTAAAGAGCTCAATATTCAATCAATAATTTTAACTAGGTGGATTCAAACTGATAGTGATATGCAGGAAGTGGCAAATTATAAACCAAGACATAAGAACACACCAATGGTCATGCAGAAACTTTGTGAGCAATTTCTTAATTTTGCATCATTAAGTACTACTAGTTATCAGCCATAACCTCTACTCTCCGAGGAAATAAAAAACAGGACAAGTATAGCAATTAAAATCACACATTTAGTTCAGTTTGGCTTCAACAAAATGATAAGCCCAATTTGATCAAGCTAAATAGTTGATTATGCTAAATTGAGAGAGGGTTCTAAGAGCACAAATAATGAAAAAAAAAAAATGGTTAATTTCTTTTCTTCACGCGCAACAATTACTTTTTCTTTTAAATAACTAAGTTTGGACTAACGACCTCTACTTCATGAGACACGATTCCCAGCCAATTGAGCCAACCTGAAGAGTACAATTTTATTTTCTTCAATAAAAGAAAACAAAATTCTCAATATAAAATTTAGAGCTATACAAATAAGGAAATTTCAAAGAATTTTCACACCCAAAATAATACAAACCAGCCATCACACGATATGTAAGTTTCAAGCATTATAAAATCATATGAAACACCAAAAATTTGGATGTATCACCTACAAGACAAAGGGACCCATATACAGCCCCATGAAAAGCTCTATCAGTAACATCAAAAACTCACAACAATCAATCAAAACTGAAAACACAAACACAGCCATAACTCCCAATTACCCCTCAAACTAACCAATCAAGGAAATAGAAAAATCTACAATACACCCAGAAACATAAAAACCAAACCTGAAATGCATACACACCCAAGATCCAATTAGTTCCACATTAATAAAATTCATAACACACCTGGGGTTCAGTGAATTTGAGGCCTTGGCACGCGACGAGGCCGGCGAGATCATGCTCCATGTATTCGAAAACCAAGTAAAGACTACAAGACATTCTTGAAGTGACCAAGCCTTCAAGCTTAACCACATTGGGGTGGTCAAGCTTTCGCAGAACTAGAATCTCTCTGGCCATGAATTTAACACTCTCTGGCTCTAAATTATCGAATCTAACTTTTTTCAAAGCCACTATTTTCCCACTTTTATTAGATCTTTAGCTTTATATACATTGCTAGAAGTCCCTTGCCCAATCTGAACAAAAAACCAAACAAAACCCAACAATAAAAATATGATCTTTTTTTGAAACCGTGAATTGAAAGCTCGGTTTTGAAGAGAAAAAAAACGCAGATTAAGAACCTTAGAGAGCTTCTCAAATGTGTTGGCCCGGCGAGGAGTCCAGTCTTTGATGACGTCGCCGGCGACCTCCACGAGCCACGCCGGCCAGCCCTGCTGGTTCTTAACCATGCAAGGCTCGACTCTCGGCGTCCGGCGATCAATCCCGCCGCCGGAGTAGAACTCGCCGGAAAGCCAGCTCCGGCGGAGTGACTCGCCCTGTTGTTAACATTCCGCCTCTCTTTCTCGGCCGCCCCATTCCTAACCCCCACGCCTGTCGCGGCACGCTCCTCGGAGCTCCGGCGTCGTCTCCGGCGGCCGTTGTTATCGGAGGAGGACGATGGCTTCTTGATGCGTGACTCGCTCGTCGACGTTGAGCTGAAAACGCAACCCATAGGTCACCGAATTCGGCGGCGCATCGGAGACTTTCACAGAGAATGAGATTTTGTAAAAATGAATTGCTTTGGTGAGAAATTCCATTGTTGTGAATCTATTCTGCTTTACTTGGAAATAGCATAACAATTGATGAGATCCTTTGCTGTGTAATTTTAATCTCTAAGAATACGTGGAAGGAGTTTTAGGGGATTTTTTTTCAGACAGTTGTCTGCAAACCATTTTTAAGGTTGCTTTGAATGTCGTGTAAAGAAGAAAGGCGAAAATGCACTTTTCGTCCCTACATTTTGGGTCAATTCCTATTTTCGTCCCAAAATTGATTTCTTTGCAAATTTCATCCCTAAAAAAAGAAAATCGTTTTTAAAATGGTCCCTACTGTCAACCCACTGACGGAAACCTCCTACGTGGCAAACGGAGTGCCCTTCTTGCTGACGTGGCGCTGACATGATCATTAAAATATTATTAAAAATAATTATTTGATATTTTTTAATACCACGTCAGCGCCATGTCAGTTTTCTCAATTTTAATTTTAATTTTATTAATTATTAAAAGTAAAAGCCAGATTTCTCAATTTTAATTTTAATTAAAAAAAATGAAAAACAAACAGAAAGCAACCCAAAAATCAAAAACAAAAAGCAACCCAGATTTCTCCATCGTGTCCTCATCTCTCACTCTCTCACACACACTGAACATCACTCTCTCACACAAATTGAACACCTCTCTCAGTCTAAAGAGCTAACAGCATGACCACCCAAAAATCAAAATCAAGACCCACAAATTGAAGACCCAAAAACGATCTAGCTCCGGCGTTGAGACCCAAAAACCCATCCCACGATCAAACCCCAGCAACCCAAGACGAGTCAAGTTTGTTCATGACCGTGCCGATCTATCTCCGGCGTTGAGACCCAAAAACCCATCCCACGATCAAACCCCAGCAACCCAAGACGAGTCAAGTTTGTTCGTGGCTAGCTCCGGCGTTGAGACCCAAAAACCCATCCCACGATCAAACCCCAGCAACCCAAGACGAGTCAAGTTTGTTCGTAACCGTGCTGATCTAGCTCCGGCGCAGAGGTTGTTGCCTTTTCCAGTGAAGAAGAGCGCCGCCGCTTCGATGGTTTGGGTTTGTGAACGATTTGGAGACGGATTCTTATCCACCACGCACCGCCGATCTGACCCAAACTCTCTAATCTCAAAATCTCATCTTCGCCCAATGAGAAAATTTTGGATCTGGGTCTGTGTTTGTGTTTGATCTCTTTTTTTTTTTTTTTTTTTCGTTTGTGTTGTGATCTAGGTTTGTGTTTGATCTCTATTTGTGATCTGGGTCTGTGTTTGTGTTTGATCTCTGTTTCTTTCTCTCTTTTTTCCGTTTGAGTTGTTGTGATCTGGGTGTGTTTGTGTTTGTGTTTGATCTCTGTTTCTTTCTCTCTTTTTTCGTTTGAGTTGTTGTGATCTGAGTGTGTTTGTGTTTGATCTCTGTTTCTTTCTTCTTCTTTTTTTCGTTTGTGTTGTGATATGGGTTTGAGTTATTGGTTATTAGGTTTGTGTTCTTGTAATCTGGGTTGAGTTCTTTGTTGCTGGGTTTGATTGGGAAGAACAGGAAGAACAAATGTTCTTATGAAAAATTAATAATGATAAGTAATAATTTTTTTAATTAAATTAGATTTAAGGTTTTTTTTATAATTTAATTTTTTTTATATAAATTTTCTGACGTGGTTTTGTTTTAAAAAAATTAAAATGCTGACATAGTATTAAAAAATGCCAAATAATTATTTTTAATAATATTTTAATGATCATGTCAGCGCCACGTCAGCAAGAAGGGCACTCTGTCTGCCACGTAGGAGGTTTCCGTCAGTGGGTTGACGGTAGGGACCATTTTAAAAACGATTTTCTTTTTTTAGGGATGAAATTTGCAAAGAAATCAATTTTGGGACGAAAATAGGAATTGACCAAAAATGTAGGGACGAAAAGTGCATTTTCGCCAAGAAGAAAATACAGATCTTACTTTATTTACTTATTTTGTTTTTGGTTTGTGAGAAAATTAAAAGTTATGCTTAAGTAGGCTGAAATAATGTGTGAGATTTTGTAATTGAAACCCACGGTAGAGAATGTTTATTCAGGCTGTTTTTTCTTTTTTTCTTTTTTTTTTTTCTTTTCTTTTTAAGGAAGAGGGATGCAAATAAGGTAAGTGCAAAACAGGAAGTACTCAGGTGTGTTTTTCACTAATCAAACCAATCACATTGAATTTATATAAGAGATGGGAAAAAGCAACAGTTGTTGGGGTTTTCTTAGTTGCAAATGCTCGAGCATTTGGAGCAGACAACTACAAATAAAGAGGTTGAACATGATCCAGTTACTCCAGGTGAGTGCCTAATTGTTTTTTCCATGTTCTTGAAGAGATTAATATTCTAGGTACCTGAAGGTTTTGAGAGCATGATTTTTTTTTTTCAAAATAATTTCTAAACCGAAAGGATTCTGATAATTTCCCTTCACTTTGTTGGTGGCAATTTATGGTTAGTGTGGAAGGTTAAAACTGTTGTTCATAGTTGTGGTTTCCGTATTTGTTGTCTTTGGCTTATCTTCAATTGTCATGAATTTCATATTAGTTTTGTGTCTTGTGATATCAGTGCTGGTGAATTATAATTGATAAGTGTTGATTGCTATTATCAAATATGTTGATCTCTTACTTCCCAGCCTTTGTTTATTATCAAGTATCATGGACAATGTCTGATAGTAATTTCAAATTATCTATTAGTTAGTCTGATTGGGGGCTGCAAAAGTAGGAAATGAAAATTCTAGAATTCTGCTTTTGCCTGTGAAACTTTGCAAGGCAAGAAAGTTATGATGGGGGAGCTTTACTCGTAGTGCCTAACAGAAGAATGAAGCAATCCAAGAGAGATCCTTTGGGATATAGTGTAGAGTCATATTGTGCAACTGTTACAGTTGCTTGGGAAGATACAAATTCTCACCAAAACTAAATGGAATTATAGATTCTCACCAACATGTCTAACATTTGTTTGATTTGGCAAAAGCTTTTATATCACCAAACCTATGAAGCTCAAGCTCCAATTCTTCCAACTATTGATGGCACTTGGAGAGCCTAAGTGTTCAAGGAAAAAAAACTAAGAAGAATCATATTAAGAGTAGTATGAGATTTTAGTTGTAAAATAGTGTTCAATACATAATAGTAAGTTTATTGATTTTCATCTGTCCATCTTTTCCTGAAAGAACACCATCACTACAAATATATATAAAGGGCATTTTGTAAATTTAGTTATTGTTTTAATACTTTGAACCAAATTCTCATGTTGTAGTTGCTTTATGGTTAGAATTGTTAGATACATATGTTTGATCGTTAGATACGCCTTTTTTTTTTTTTTTTGGTAAACAATTTCCACACCATGCTGTTGTTGATTAGTCATAAATTTAATTAAGCTATTTGTATCTTAGTGAGCATATATTTTCATGTTCTATGGTTCCATTAGACACTTTATACTTTGGATGATATTTTTGCCTATGAAAGAAAGTGTTACTTTACAATTCTACCAAATTACTCTCTATTCTTGGTCTGCAAAAGTTTGTGTCTTCCTCGCTCATTTTAAAGGCTTTAATCATTTAATATAATACTGTGAAACAAATGTCTTTGTTCTTTAAATTTAATGTAGTTGTGAATTTAATGTCTTTGATATCATTTTCATTGTCCTCGCATATGTACGGTTCTGTTTTTAGGTTCAATTTCAAAGAAAGTAAAAACTAGGATCTTTCTCACAGACGTCCCGATCAATCGAAAATCGGGACGTCTGTTTTTAAAAATGGATCTTTCTCACGTGTCTTTTCACTTTTCAAAACTTTTCAAACTCTTTTTGTCCCTACCAACCGGTCAAGCACTTTTCTTGGAGTTTTTGTCGCTTTCTTCCAATTTTTTTGCACAATCTCTCCTCTCCTAGTCTGGTAAGACATTTATGCCCCTTCCTTTGCATTTATTTTCGAAAATCATGCATTTTTCATGCATTTTTGTTGTTATTTTCGGAATTATTGTTGTGGCAAATTTGGGAATGTTTTTGGGTGGTTCTTTCTCAAATTTTTCATGGGTTTTTGTGGGGACACCTTACCTAAGCTCTACATGCGGTTTAATTTGATTTATTTGGTGTTGAGAGGAAAATTTGAAATTCTAGGGCTTGAAATTGAGCAAATTGGGGTTTTTGTTCAATTTGATTGAAATTGATGAAATTGGCTTGTTGGATTGTTTAATTTGATCATTATTTTGAGTTAATTGGATGTTGTGTTGATCAATTAATCAATTTGTTGAGTTTTGAAAAATTGGATTTTTTTTTAATTGGGTATTTTTGATACCAATTACATGCTCAAGCCAATTTTATTAATTTGGATCACAATTGAACTTATTACTGCTTTAGTACATGCATCATTTTATATTCATGCTCATGCATCATATAGAATTGTTATTTTCTATTTTTTCTATGCTGTGCTAACTTGCAGTCTGCCTTTGGTTTTTGGTTTTTGCTCTTCTCTTTCTGTGTCTATCTCTTTTCCTTAGCACTATGCCTAGGAAAACTAGAGCCCATAGGACTTCTGATCCTTCTCCTTCTTTTGACACTGAGCGGTTCCCTAGTGAGTCAAACCAAGTCACCTATGAGACTCTGAACCTTCGACGTCAAATTTGGGCTGAGCGTAGGGTTATCTTAGATGAGTTGGATCCTGAGGTGCATCGTAATTTTACGCGTCGGGGTTGGTTACCTTTGCTCGAGTATGAGCATTCTTCTCCTCCTACCACCTTGATTAGAGAGTTATATTCGAACCTCTCTATTCATGTCTACGATAACGACACCTTGGTAAAGGTGTGGTTACGTGGTGTGGAGTATCGCATTACCCCTTCGGTAGTGTCTGATGCTCTTGGGGTGCCCATTGTGGACCATCCCGTTTTTCCTTACGAGGAGTCTCCTCCCCTTGATGACGTTCTGTCATACATCACTGGGTCTTCTATCCAGTGGGGTTCTGATCCTCGGATCACTTCTGCTGAGCTGTCTGAGCTGCACTATCTTTTCTTTAGGATAGCGTGTCATTCTTTGTGGCCTATTTCGCATGTCCACACCATTCCTCTTGAGAGGTGTGTCTTTTTGTATGCCTTGGTCACTGATGCTCCTATCAGTTTTCCGCATCTGTTCCTTCGTTCTTTGAACGAGGTTCATAGATCTAGTTCTACGGCTCATGCTTTGTTTTTCCCTATTTTTATTCATAGGATTCTTCTTTTTCTTGGTTTTGGTGAGTTTCCTATTTCTGAGCCTGTTCATATTGTTGCTCCTATCGGTGCTACCTTTTTGAGGCAAAGGGCTGCTCAACTTCGAGCTAGCTCTAAGCGTCCTAGGGTAGAACCTTCCGGTGTCACTCCACCCCCTTCATCTTCTACAGATACTCATGCAGCTGGGACGTCTTCGGATCCTGCTGTTGCTGCTGCTGCTGATGTTCCTCCACCGTTTGATGAGGTTTCTGACCTTCGTCGAACTCTTGATACTGTCGTGACCGTTTAGGCGGCTCATGGTCAGCTTTTGGTGGACATCCTTGATGAGCTACGTGTATTACGAGCGGATTTGGCGAGCTCTCGTCGATCTCCTCCACCTTCTTTTGATGATGAGTGAGTGCCCTTTGGCAATTCGTCACAAAAAGGGGGAGTACATAGTTCATTGTATCTAGGAGATTTTTGTGGAGATTTACATTTTAGGGGGAGTTTTGTTTACTTGGTAGTGATACTGCGGAGCTTATGGAGTTATTAGATTGTATCTAGGTGCTTCACTGTGTATTTACATTTTTAGCTCTTGCTTAGGAGATATTTTTGAGATACATTTTTATGTATATGTTTCTTATTTCACTATGCTACTCTGCTTATTGATTTATATTTATGATGTCATTCATGATATATGTCTTTATTTTGTGTCATGTGAAATTAAGAAATTTTTATTTATATATTTCTTGTTTTTGTTCCACACATGCGTTTATGTGTTTGTTAAGTGTTACAGGAATATACAGGTTACTTTCAGTCGAGCTGCTGTCTACTTTGCAACTGTTAGATAGTAGTTTAGGTTGAATTGTTAAGTGGCTTTCTTTTGTAATGGGCTATTTCAATTTGTAACTTTGAGCTTTTTTTTAAGTCTGTGTTTTGTCACGGATTGCCAAAGGGGGAGTTTGTTAGGTTCTAAAGACTAGGATCTAATGTATTTAGAACTTCAATTTGTATGTTGGCAAACCATGATCAAAACAATGTTTAGTTGTGTGTTAGACTTGCTCAAAGTATGGGATTTAATGTAAAGTTGGAATCGAGTTTTTATGCAGAATTACTATTAACTTTCTGTAAGACTCGATCGATCGAAAATTAGGCTCGATCGATCGAAAATCGTGCAGAACGTTTTTCTGCATAAAATTCCAACTCAGCCCTAGCTCATTTAATGTATAGGGTTTTATGTTTTGCCCTAAGTATAAAAGGGAAAACCCTAGCCACGTTTTTAGTGTTCTGTTTTGCTGTGTTTGTGAATCTCTCTGTGAGATCTAGAGGTGTTTACCTTCACATACACTTAGGGTTTACAAACTTAAGATTTATGTCAAGAGTTGTGTAGATCAATACAGTTGCAGAATCAAAGAGCATAAAGATATACAAGCAGGTGCGCTTGTGGATTTGCTGAAGAATTCAAGAAAGAAGGAGTCCGTGGATCTCGGAGCTATCATGGGGTCATGGTAGTAAGTTTCCTACACTTGGGTAGCAATAAGATGTTAGTGGTCTAAGTCTTGTTGTGTAAACTTCGATTCTTTCATAGTGAATTCAGTTTACCTTGAGGATAGCTAGGTCAAATCCTCCCCAGGTTTTTACCGGTGTGGTTTCCTGGGTCATCATATCTTTGTGTTGTTTATTTTCCGCTGCTTTGTTGTTTTTATTTATTTTGTGTTAACCTAGATTTAATTAAATTACCTAAGTTAATCACTTGGCTAATTCACTAGGTTAATCTGTTGGGTTTAAGGGGTCTAAACGAACTGACAGAACTAACTTTTACTTTTGCCACAGTTTTTTTCCCCAATTTAGTACCCATATAGATTCTCAACTAAAATAGAATACAACATGCGAAATCTATTAAAAAAAACCAATACGACATCCAATATAGCCACTTGTAATAAGCACTCTGAAGAGTAAATATACAACAAAAGACCATTAAATTACATAACTCATCCTCATTAGGAATATACCTACTTCTCTTTATACACAAATGCAAATGCAAGCTCTGTAATAAATTGAAACAAACAAAAAAGATCAATAACTAAAATATAAATTGACCTTATATTATAAGGAAACTCCCACTCCTTTACTGCGATAACATACAAAGCCTAAGAGGCTTGAGAGAGCTGATATTAATTGACTTCATGTTTCAAATTGCAAAAATATTTGTAGATTTCATAAGGTTTTTTTTGTCCCATGCAAAACATATGATCATGGAAATTCTCTCCTATCGGTTTTGTTAATTAACTCTTTAAACTATAAAACTTATACAACAAATGCAATAAAAATGCATTGGTATGGAAAATTTCTTATAAAAGTATCGTTTATACATAAAAGCTTTCTAATTTTACATGAACTATCATAATTTTAATAATAACTGTTAAAAAAAATGTGAATATTCTACATTGTATGAATTCTATATTCAAAAAGTTATATGACATATTATAATTCCAAAGGTTGAAAAAGAGCACTTGAGTTAATTATTTCAATGATTGTTTTGGCTTTTTCATCACATAATAGATAATAATGTGTCACCAAAGACAATAAAAGAGATGAAAAATAAGATTCATGCCTTCACAAAATCATTGCTAATTGATTTAGCAACGAACACAACAATTTTAAAAAACTCTTCCAAACTTCTGCTTTCAAGTCAATAACAATATGCCAAGGACAATAAAAGAGATGAAAAATAAGATTCATGCCTTTACAAAATCCTTGCTAAATGATTTAGCAACAAACAATAGTTTTAAAGAAGAAACCCTTCCAAATTATTGCATTTAAGTCAAGAACAATTTGTTTGTGAAAGCAAAAAAACATGTACATAACAAAGAAAATATTATATACTTTGCTGCATATGCACATTACACAATAATCAGACACGAATGACTAATCTATGCACTTTTACTTGCTATCTTTCCTTTTGCATATCCATTGTCCAGTTGATATTTGGCCCCAAAAGAAAACACCACCACCAACAAAAAAATAAATCAGCTGCAACTACACCACACTCTCTCTATTGATACTTATCAGTTGTAACTTGTCCACACTATTACAGATTTTTGGCTTCAATCTTCTTGGAACCAAATCCCTCAGGCATAACCACCATCAACCAAAGTCTTCTTGGTCTATCGTTTACTAAATGCTAACATAGTGATATTTAAGGAAACATTTAAACTTACTGGAATATGCAATAACAACCAACTAAAATTAAACCAAAAGGACCAAAGAAAATTGACGGTATAAAGAGTTCTATAGCCTAAAAATTATGGTAGGAAAAAATGATAGTAAACTCTATACTCTAATGAAAGTAAGATAGAAATGTTAAAGATGAAACAAATCAGCCTCTAATGATGAAGAAAATAATAACACAGGGAAAGATCAAGTAAAATTGTATCTAGACTCAACTATTCGATGTATCTTACAGCATTAGACTCACGTTCATCTGTCAGTTTGATCCAATAACTCTTCTTGCAAAACACCAAAGTGTCATATCTGGTAAAGAACGTTAGAAATCTGTGTTTAAACAAAAGGACAGATCACAAAGCATAGCAAAAGAAGAATGCACTATATGAAAGAGAGATTACAAAAAGAAGCTGAAGCAATCATTGTAAGGAATTCGATCACAAAGCATAGGGAAAAAAATAAAATCATAACAGTTTTACAGTTCAGTTGAATACAAAATAAGAATTCATTGAATTAAAAAAAAATGAAGAAAAAAGCAGATTAAAATATGCAGTTCAGAGCCAAATCAAAACCAAACAGATCAATGGACAAAATTTAATCCAAATTAAGAGATAAATGGAGGGAAAATCAGGCTATCCTAACTTCTTAGTTTGATGCAGCAACTCTTCTTGCAAAATACCCGTGTTGTACTTGGCAAAGAACTCAGTATTCAACAAAATGACAGGGTAAGAAGGTTTTTAAAATCACAGCAAAGAAAGATGAAAGAGAGACTACAAAAGAAGTGGAAGCAAACATTGTAATATGGTTTGAGTTAAAAGATATGAAATATTTTTCCCATAACAAAGGTAATTTATCAGTCCCAAAAAATACTTAAGCATTAATGTGTAAACATACAACCATATTTAGTGAATTGTCCGCACAATGTTTATAATTTTGTTGGTTAGTTTTTAACAATCTATTGACTATTTCCCATATGATGATGGCTAAGGATTTGGCTTCCATTCGCCCAGGATATATAAAATAAATACTTAAAGCAAGATTAACATCAACCAGTAACACCTTTTGGCACACTTGAAATGGAAAGTTTGTTTTCGTCTTATACATAAAGATTTTAAACAATCCAAGGTGAAATTTTACTTTTTAACTACAATAAATCAAAGGATAAGTCCCTAATGTTACCAAAAGGAAAAACCAAACCAAAGCATCCAAAGAAAGAGAATCAACCAATCTATTTTTTAAGAAGAACCCTAGACAATTAAGTAGGGGAAAAAAATTTAATATAGATATATTAAAGAAGACAATTTGTAATTCGAGTAGTATAAGCATCAGATTTTACATTAAAACATACATATATTGAAGACTGAAGATGCTAATTCGAATAGGAGAAGAAACAGTGAGATGATGATGTGGACCTTCCGTATATGTTGCATAGAGGAGATGGGGGAAGAGCACAAACACAAACAGCAGATGCCACAGAGAGGAGATAGGTGCAGAGCACGAACCCACCTATTAGACTCAACCCTATTAGTCCTACATTTATTTATTTCTTTCAATAAGTAATCTTCGTAGTCCTTTCCATGGTCTACGCACCCTCAAATTTCACAGTAGCATTCATTGTTAGTGCAGTAATCAGTTTTTACTGTTAAATTAATTGGGAATGAAAAATAACCTACTATTTGCCTATTAGATTCAACAATCAATATATCATCTTGGATGATAATGAAGTCTTAGAAAATATGCTTCAAAAAGCATATTTTCTCTTTTGTAATTTCTTTTTGTTCTCTAGCTCCTTTCCCCTCACTCTGTTCTCTCTTCTTGTTTTCTCTAGGTTTGCCCTATGCTTTTCATGCATAGAGCAGCCCTTCGTATATATATCATTCTTACTTATCAAAAAAAAAAAAAAAATACAGCTCTACGTTTTCACTTTGCTATTGCTGGAATTGGCAGACAGCTTCTAAACTCTATATATTTGTTCTTTCGCTATGCATGGCAGAAAGCAGAAAATAATCTGTGGGTTATTGAAGGAGGACATTGGAAAAGAAGCTAGGGTCTACAAACAAACAAAGAATCAAACAAAACCCCTCAAAAATCTAGATGCTACTCTTAAAAAAGATTCTAATCGAATTAAAATAAAATAGCATGATTCTTTGATTAAACCAAGCTTGAGATAACCTATAGACTAAACATAAAACCAAAGCTTGATATAACCTAGAAACTTTAATTAAATCCAAAACACAAACAAACGGGGAAAAAAAGGTCTCATAGAGCATAAACTGAGAATTCTTATGATGGAGGACATCAAATACTGAAACTACACAATTAAAAATTTGCTAAAAACCCCTTTTTAATACCGTTATTCCAAAGGCCAACTATTCAATCGTAGCAACCCAAAAACCAAAAGCAGATGAAAAGAAATATTTCAATTGCTGGAAATATTAAAAAAAAAATTCCAAAGAGAACTAACATTCTATTTAGCTACTGGAAAAAGGTGGGATAAAATTAATGAAATCATAACAATTTTACAGGTTAATTTGCTCTGAGAACAAAACAGCACTAATGTATTGATTGTGTTTTAGAATCAAAGAAAAGTTATTTTCTTCATATAAAAAATTCTGTAGTGAATTTTCTGCATAATTTTGCATTAGATTTATTCATGTGTGCTGTGATTAATATATGAGATATATTTTTTTTTATTGAATTAGAACTTGATTTGTAAAAGGCCATGATTATCTTATCTTTGTCGCAATGCTGTGTGTCCTTATCATGAACTTGGATAAAATATAAAAGTTGATGCGATCATAGCATAAGAGCATCTACATCAGTAATCTGTATCCATGCTGGGGGAAAAAAAGAGAGAGAAATTCTTAAAATTTACGTGGTAAACCTTTGCCAAAGGAACAACATGCCCATATTAACATATATGCCCATAAGATTAACACAATGCAATCCCCGTATATTAGAATTGAATAATACCAAAATTGGAACACATATATTACAATTAAACACACACACAGGCTAAGGAGAGAAATCCCATAGATCATTTACTCAAAAAATCAGATGTTAGAAGCTCAAACAAGCAAAAGCAGCAAAAGAAACATCACAAATTCATGCATAAAGCCATGCCTATATAACTTTTAAATCATCCAAATGCAGCAATATTAGAAGTAATTTTAAGGATTCTTTCCTACTCATAATGGCTTTTGCAACATAAAAATCACAATCAAAATGTATACATTTCATAAAGAACAAATAACAAATTTGTTAATGTTCTACTTCCAATATTCTTCAAGAGATAATTAATTTAAAATTTTGAACCGAGATAGTACCAGTGTTCAATCCTAACCAATTTAAACTATAAGCTTTAGCATTTTCGAATTGGGATTCGAAAATATAGATTAAATAGTGTCATTATGAAAAATAATTAAACTAAAATTGAATATGTAATAACTACTAACTAAAATTAAACCAAAAGGACCAAAGAAAATTGACGGTATAAAGAATTCTATAGTGTAAAAAAAAAATTTTTGATAGTAAAAAATTACAGCAGGAAATATGGTAGTAAACTCTATACTCTAATGAAACTAAGATAGAAATATTAAAGATGAAACATGTCAGCCTCTAATGATGGAAACATTAAGTAAAATTGTACCTAGGCTCAACAATTTGATGTATCTTATAGCATTAGACTCGCATCTACCTGTCAGTTTGATCCAGCAACTCTTCTTGCAAAACACCAATGTCATATCCAGTAAAGAATGTTATAAATCAAGGTTTAAACAAAAGGATGGAAAAAAAAATTATTCTAACGTTATACGAAAAAAATGAAAAAGAGACTACAAAAAGAAGTTGAAACAATCATTGTAAGGAATTTGTTCACAAAGCATAGCAAAAAAAATAAAAATAAATAAATAAAAACAGTTTTACAGTTTAGTTTAATACAAAATAAGAAGTCATTGAACTAAAAAAAATGAAAAAAATCAGACTAAAATATGGAATTCAAATCCAAATAAAACCCAAAAATATCTATGAACAAAATTTAATTCAATTTATGATATAAATAGAGGGAAAATCAGGCTATCCTAACCTCTCAGTTTGATGCAGAAACTCTTCTTGCAAATTACGCAAGTGTCGTACCTGGCAAAGAACTTATTAAATCTATATCTCAACAAAATGACGGGGTAAGAAGGATTTTTAAATCACAACAATGAAAGATGAAAGAGGGAGTACAAAAGAAGTGGAAGCAAACATTGTAATATGGTTTAAGTAGTAAAAATATGAAAAATTGTTCCCATATCAAAGGTAATTTATCATTTCCACAAAAATACTTAAGCATTAATGTGTAAACATACAACCATATTTAGTGAACAATCCGCACAATGTTTAACATTTTGTTGGTTAGTGTTTAACAATCTGTTGGTTATTTCCCATATGATGATGGCTAAGGATTTGGCTTCTGTTGGCCAAGGTTATATAAAATAAATACTTAAAGCAAGATTAATTCCAACCAGTAACACCTTTTGACAAACTTGAATTGGAAAATTTGTTTTCATCTTATACATAAAGGTTTTAAACAATCCAAGGTGAAATTTTACTTTTTAACTACAATAAATCAACGGAAAAATCCCTAATGTTACCAAAAGTATAACCAAACCAAAGAATCCAAAAATATAGAATCAACCCATCTACTTTTAAAAAGGGTAAAAGAAGAACCCTAGACAATTAAGCAAGGGAAAAAAATTAAAAATAGATATATTGAAGAGAATAGGTGGTAATTAAGTAGTATAAGCATCAGGTTTTAAATTAAAACATAGATATATTGAAGATCAAAGATGCTAATTTGGAACAGTGAGATGATGCTGAGCTTCTGTAGATATTGCAGAAAGGAGATAGGGGCAGAGCATAAATCCAAACAGCAGATGCCACAGAGAGTAGATGGGGGCAGAGCACAAACCCATCTATTAGAATATGCAAAACAGTGGCAGTAGTCTAATGGTATTTCTCTCTGCGCCTCACTGAATATGGAACCTCTGTTCTCTCTCAGTGTATTTTGCTTGTTCATATTGTTTTGTTTGTGTTTTATTTATATAGAAAAGGTTTAAAACCAAGCAATTCCTTTTCTTCAAACGGTATTTTAACTTTATCAATTTTTTTTTATATAAAAAAAAACACCCCCACACTGCCACAACACTCCAATTCCCATGTTTAGACTTAAGAAAAGAAAAGAGAAAATATAAAATAAAAACCCAGTCCCTAAGTTAACTCGAATACCCCAAACTAAAACATTCTTACCCAGATTCCTTAATCAAAATCAATTTAATCCAAACACCTAAATCAATATCAATCCGACCAAAATAACCAAAGCTAAATAACAATTAATCCATAAATTTTAACAATGAAAAAAAAAAGGAAAAAAAACTTTACCGAGTCTGATGGTGGTGTGAGATCGGACTTTGGCAGGAAAAAAACAAAAACAAAAACAATAACTTTACCGGTTATGGGTACACGGCCTGTCTCTCTGATGGAGGCAGATTTTTCAAGTTCTGTGTGCTTGCAGTACCGGCAGTCTAAGTCTGGCGAGCGACCCAAATTGCAGTAAACAAAAATCATAGTTATCGCAAGATTTAGGTTTTTACTCAAAAATTTATGAAAAATCAAAAAACAAAGAAAGCAAAAAAAGAAAACTCACTCTGTAACAGTGTATCGCCGGTTGAGGGAAGCAAGAATTTTGGTAGTAAAAGTCCGACGGTGGTACTGGCCTGAGATGTCTCTGATTCTGCCTCTCTCTATTTCTTTCTCCAGGTCTCATCGCCTCTCTATTTCTCTATCTCCGTGCACCAATCTTTCTTCTTTTTCTTTCTCTTATTTTAAGCGGTTAGTTTCATTTTATACCCTCCCAAACTCCTCCGAATCCGTACCGTTAGCCATACACATACAAAGATCGATTCAAATCTGATTTTCAAAAAAATTTTAAAATTTGAGGAATTCAATAATATAGAGAGCAAGAAACAAATACGTGAATCTTGAATTGGAAAAAGATTGAATTAAAGAACAAACCTGTAGCCTGGATTGAAGGGATTGAATATTCTTGAAGGAAAATATTAGGGTTCGTGAGAAGAGACAGAGAGAGAGAGTTTGGGGATATTGGAAGGGACAGTATGGCTCTTCTTCATCTTGATTGGTCTTTAATGTTTTGGGTTTCAGTTTCTGATATCTCGACGTCTCTCTCCTTCTCCGTTCTCAGTATCGTAAGTTCTTTTCTAAGAGCACTGTAAGCCCTTTTTTTTTTTTTTAAAGAGAAGGACTGTAAGCCCTTTTAGTCGTATTTTACCAACCGGTTAGTTTTCCTTTTATACCCAGAGCTCTTAAACGGTGTTGTTGCGTTGACAATGTAATGTATCGCTTTTTTAACTTACCCGGTTTTGTGTTTTTTTTTTTTTTTTTAACTTGGACTGGCAGAGATTTGGAAACGTTGCGTCGTGCGAGTGTGCTACTTTAAAATAGTGCACGTGGCAGCATTTGAGGGTGTCCTTTTTCCTATTTGTCAGCACCGCCTTAAATGTAGGAATCCATTTTCTCTCAGCTTCTGCTATTATATATAGTATATGATGTAGTTGTGAATTTAATGTCTTTGATATCATTTTCATTGTCCTCGCATATGTACGATTCTGTTTTTAGGTTCAATTTCAAAGAAAGTAAAAACTAATTGTTTTTTTTTACCAATTTTTTAGTTGAACATTTATTTTGAACTAAATTATTTATTTTCCTTCATTTTAACTTAATTTTATTTAATTATCTCGTGCATCGCATGGGTTAGCGACTAGTATTAAAGATTACCATTTCTATCATAATCAGCATTCAATATACCAAATATGTCCTTAGAGCATCCTTATCAGATGTTGCAAAAAAAATGCCATTTTACCACACCAAAAGCCTACTTTATTATTTTAGCACATCATTTTACAACATCACATTTATCAGATGTTTTATTATTCAATTCTATACATTAAAATAATATTTACTACACATTAAAATAATATATTATCACCTCCCCATTTATCATCAATAAACAGCAACAACCACCCACCCAGATTAACTAAACCGGCCATCATCCCCACAGTCCACCACCACCACAATCAACCCACAACCACCACAATTACTCACTAATATCAGATCAACCCAAACTGCAGCAAAAAAAAAAAAAAAAAAACACCTACAACCAGAGAGAGGCAAAAGGCAGACAGAGAGAAGAGGGAAGATGGTGAGATCGACGAGACTGGAGAAGGTGAGATCAGCGGCAAGAGACGGCGGCTTAGCGAGATCGGCTGTGACTGGAGAAGGTGAGATAAGTGAGATCGGCGAGATCGAATCGGCGGCGAGAGACGGCAGCTTGGTGAGATCGGCTGTGAATGGAGAAGGTGAGATCGGCGAGATCGAGATTGGCGGCGAGATCGAGATTGGCGGCGAGAGACAGCGGCTTGGCGAGATCGGCCGTGACTGGAGAGAGTGAGATCGGCAAGATCGAGATCAGCGGCGAGAGACAGCAGCTTGGCGAGATTAGTGGTTGGGCGTGATCGGTGAGAGAGATTGAGGGGAACAGAGGTACGAGAGAGAGAACCAATGAGAGAGAAGAGAAAGAAAAAGTGAAGAGAGAGGAGAGAGAAAAGAGAATAAAAAAGTAATAAAAATTTATACAATTCTGATCCGTACCATTCTAAATATATGAGAATACTGTAGCAAGTTGCATAAATTTTGGCATTTGCAACATCTGATAAAGTATTGTTTTTGGTGTTTGGTGTGGCAAATGTGCCAAATATTTAGCATTTGCCACATTGGCCACATCTAGTGTGGATGCTCATCCCATATTGTGTTGCATAAATAACAAACCAAACATGGTAATACCTCACACTCCCTAGAGGTGGTTGTAAACTTCCAAGTGAACCAAAATATCAATTGCACTACTATTTTGACGTTGGCATTTGCCTACTAGGGGAGTGGAGTGTGGCCTGAGTTTCCTTGTGGAGGCGGTGGCGGTAATTGTAAAGTACGCGCTGGTGGTTTTGGTTGAGTTGGTAACATTGGTGGTGGTCGAGGTAGTATCGTCGCTCTTAGCCTGCGTTTGGATGGGTCTTTTGCCCAAGGTAAAGTGGGGCTGTTAATTTGTTTTATAATGACTACTCAGACAATTCTTTCACATTTCTTGCTTCAGTTAACTTCTTCATGTTCTCATCTAGAGAATATAGATTCCAAGTTAAAAAGATAATAAATACAGTTATTTGGGAAGTGAAAAAAACATCGATCTTATTATATTTTATAATATTCCACTACAATTTTTGGTTGTTAGGCTATTCCACATAGTTGCTCAGGTTGGGTTTTTTTTTTTTAACAAAAAAAAAAAAATCATTGTCCTTCTTGCTTGAAGCCTAATTGTTCAGTTAAGATTTAGGAATCCCACAAAATATCACCACACATTGATTGTATCAACTTATGGAGGTTAACTTCTAAATGAATATTGGAGTGGTGTGGTTTATAAGTAGAAAAATTATAAAATACTTTAGGAGTAAAATAAATGTGTACGTACTACTTTAACATGAATAATGGGTCCACCATGAATTTGATTACTTAGTAGAATCCATTGTCATAGGAAGGGTGGGAGTATATAATTATTATACTCTTGGAATATTCTATAATTACCCGCGTTTGCTTCATTATACATTATTTATTTATCGCAATCTAATTGTGTAAATGGAGGCTTTAGACTTCAGAGTTAGTTTGTCTTACAGTATTCGTATATGTGTTGGAAAAACATAGTACTAAAACATGTCAAAATTGGTGGTATTTATTAATTTGTGTTAGGGCTAAATTCAAGTCAGAAGGTGCTAAAAATGACAAAGTTTCGATATGCTTAAAGTTGAGGGGTTGTCGTTCTTACCATAATGAATTTTCTAGTGAAATTTTCTTTGATCGAAAGTAGATATACGGGGCATCAAAACAGACACCAATTTGAGCAAATTTAGATTTGAAATGAGTGAAATAAGCTTTTATATGTGTGTGTATATATATATATATATATATATATATACGTGTGTGTATGCGTAGAGTAATAACAAGAAAGACTATTTTGTCCTTTTATATACTTGAGTTTTAAATCTTTCTTGAAACCACGTAATATTATTTCAACGAGTTCATTGTAAAAGAGATCTTTAAGAAGGTACCTTAGAATACACCAGAGGATCTGGTTCGTACGAAGAAAATCACTATAGAAGAATTCCAGAGTTTCTAGGATTACTGCGTTAGAAAGACAATTGGGTCGCTTGCAAAGGTTGCTTAGAGAGTCTAGGCTACAAAAATTTAGTAAGTCCTGACTATTTATAATTGTTTCTTCATAGTGGATTTTTTATAGGACTGCTTTTGTCCCTATAGTAGTATTTACTTTGAAAATTTATTTTATCGATTTTCCAATTCATAACCAAATCTTGTGTTATAAGTAGATAATTAATTAAAATGTCTAGTGCACACTTAACAAGACTTCTAAACTAGATTTTTCATTTGGTATCAGAATATTTAGAACACATATGAGTCTAAATTAACTTTTCATTTTACAGCCATCTAATGTGTAAGTATTTACCCTTAAAAAATGACATGTTTAATATTCATTTGCATCTAATATGGCGGTGTGCACAGAGCAGTAGAATGAAAGGCTCACCATACCATACCTTTCTCTTTATCGTATACCCAAATAAAGAACGCAAAATTTGAAGCTATAGCTATATATACATAGTGTGTGTGATCACACAGACTATGATATACCCTTCCTTAGGCCAAGTGCTTATAAGGCAAGGGTGGAAGGCATCTCTCCCCGACATGAGATTGAGCAAATTCATGCAAATGGGACGTAGGTCGATCCTTACCCATCCCAAAGCGAACAATACCTGATTGGGAGCCGAAACGAAAGTCCTCCCACAGGTAGGTAATAATGTAGCTCATAATCTAGCTATATAAATATGCAAGACATGTTAGAAGTTTATCAATGTGAATGGAGGATGCTTCATCTCACCTTTAAGATATTCTTGTAGCCGATCATGGCTAATTTTCTTCATTAATAAAGTTTCAATGTCTTTCTTCTCAAAAATGTACCAAATGTGTACTTAATTATAATCTTACATTCCCATATTGTGTTTGTGTTGCATAAATAACAAATCAAACATGGTAATACCTCACATTCCCTAGAGTTGGTTGTAATCTTCAAAGTGAACCAAAATGACAATTACACATACTAGGGGAAAGGACTGGGGCCTGGCCTTCCATGAGGACGCGGTGGTGGTGGTGTAGGTACTTTATACGAACCAAGCCTGGGCTGGTATAAGTCTACTCCAAACAAATCTTTTCCATCTCTTGCTTCAGTTAACTTTTTCATGTTCTCATCTGGAGAATATAGATACCAAGTTAGAAATATCAGAAATACAGTTATTTGGGAAGTGAAAAGACATAATTTTATTATACTTCATAATATTCCACTACAATTTTTGGTTATAAGATTATTCCACATAGTTGTTCAAGTTGGAGTTTTTTTTTTTTTTTTTCTTCTTCTTTTTTTTTTTTTTTTCTTTCTTGCTTGAAGCCTAATTGTTCAACGGAAGTTCTAAATGAATATTGGATTGTTGTGTTTTATAAGCGGCAAAATTATAAAATACTCTAGGAGTAAAATAAATGTATACACCCTACTCTAACATGAATATTGGACAATCTATCATAAATTTAATTAGCATGATCCACTATCATGTGGAAAGATGAAGTATGCATTTATTGTACTTTTAAAATATTCTATAATTACCCTTATAAGTGTTTACTTCATTATACACTTTTTATTTATCGTAATCTAATTGTGTGTATGGAGGCTTCAGACTTCAGAGTTAGTTTGTCTTAGTATTTATAGATGTGTTGGAAAATCCTAGTACTATGTCAAAATTGGTGGTATTCATTAAATGGTATTAGGGCTAAGTTTAAATTGTATTAGGCAAAATTCAAGTCAAAAGGTGCTCAAAAAATGACAAAGTTATGATATGCTTATAGTTGAGGAGTTGTCTTTCGTGCCCTAACGAATTTCCTAGTGAAATTTTCTTTATTGAAAAGTAGATATGGGGCATCAAAACGGACAAAAATTTGAACAAATTTAAAATTGAAATGAGGGAGAGATAGGGGAGATTGCTCAAGCAAAATTGCAGCGACTTGATATCCAATTCTTATTAGAAAAATGGTTTATGCTAGGTTTCAAACCTATGTTTTGCAACCATCTAAAACACTTTCTTAAACAAAAAAATAACAATAATAATGAAATTATATATATACCTTGAGTTTTTACGTCTTTCTTGAAACCACATAATTATTTCAATGAGTTTATTATAAAATAGATCTTCATGAAGGTACCTTCGAATACACTAGAAGTTCTGGTTCGTATAAAGAAAATAGCCATAGAAGAATTTCAGAGTTTTTATGACTACTGCTGAAGGAAGACAACTGAGTCGCTTCCAAAGGTTGCATAGAGAGTCTAGGCTACGAAGATTTAGTAAGTTCTAATTATTTGTAATTGTTTCTTCATTGTGGATTTTTTAGAGGATTGTTTTTGTCCCCATAGTATGTAGTTTTTCCTTTGAAGAGTTACTTTATTGATTTTCCAATTCATCACCAAATCTTGTATTTTTACTTCTATATTATAGATCATATAATTGAGATAAATTGATACTTAATTAATAATTATAGTGTACTTAATAATACTTCTAAACTATAATTTTCAATTTATATCAAAATAAATTGGTTAGAACACGAGTCAAAATAAAATTTTCAATTGGTTAGAACACATATGAGTCAAAATAAAATTTTCATTTTACAGCCATCTAATGCGCAAGTTTTTTTTTTTTTTTTTTTTTTTTGGGTCTCTGGAGACATGTTTAATATTCATTTGCATCTAATATGGTGGTATACACAGAGCAGCTAAACGAAAGGCTCACCATGCCATACCTCTCTCTTTATCGTATACCCAAATAAAGAACACAAAATTTGAAGCTATAGCTATATATACATGCCAAACAATATAAAATTTAAAGAAAAAAGTGCTACTCTGAGTCTGAGACGGTCTTACCTGTGAAAAACAAGCTCCATACAAGAGACAGGGCAGTAAGTAGAAGAAGACCAAGGAGCAAACCTCTATTGACCTTAGAACTCATGATACCTTGTGGAAGAGATGCGTGAGGGAATATCACAATATATATTCAGCCATGCTTGTCTTTTTCTCTGCACTTTCTTTAGTCCTTTTCCAGTATTAATAGTGCTTACGTGGCTAATTAATTAAGTTTGACATACTTTCATTTGACATCCAATAATAAGATAGTCTATGAGATTTCTGTTCAACACTACCACTGCCATAAGACGTGGTTTATACTTTATAGTCATTCATATTATACCTGAGCATACTATTAATTCAATTGTCAATAATATGAATTTTCTTTCTTCTTTCTTAGAAAAAAATTTCAACTTTTCTTCTGCTTTATTGGATCACAAATCTTACCCTGTCAATAGTATTTTTTTGGAGACATTTATAATTATGTTTTGCACCTAATATTATAGAGGTGTATATGTTGAATGAAAAGGCTCTCAATCCCTCTCTCTTAGTCGTTCACAAGTATCCAATTCCAAGATGGTTGACATCTCTCATTTTCTCCCTTTCTTTGTCCTTTACTCCATCAAGTCAAATCATCTAAATTCCAACTGCAGAAAAACATACTTAGCTTGGACACCAAATTTGACCTATTAATGTTAATTAATTTTGTTGAAAACATACCTATATAGCCAATTCACATAATTTTTTTTTTTTGCAGAAGCAATTGTAACATGTATTATTAATACAATTATGTTATTTTGAAAAGAATCTAACATTTTTATATGATTTAATAATACACCAATTGGAGTATTTTTCATCTATTTGTAAAACTTTTTCAAAACCATTCATTCTAAAAACAAATCTATCACAATGAATATCATGATTACAAAAACGTTTGACATTATGATAATATTTTTTTCAAACTATCATTTCTTAGACATTTTTTTTTAACTCGGGATCAAGAATTAATAAAATGTTTATAAGCATTATTCTAGGTTAGACTTTCCAGAAGAAAGCAATTAATTAAGAATCGTACAAAGGAGTAAGTCTAAATTCATATGCGTGAACTGCCATGGGAAAACGTACTTAATTTATTATTAATTAGTTAGGGTCCATAATTCATGTTGTAATAGAAAAAGCATGTGTGACACAAAAATAATCTGAAATCATGGTTATGATTTTAAGTTATAATCCAATGGTAATAACATTTTTTATGGTATCATATGTATGTGATTCAAACTTCACCTCCCCCTTTTCTATTATCTACTCTCAAAAAAAAAAAAAAATTACGGTTTTTTTACCTCAAGTATCATACCATACCATACCATACCAATTAATTTTCACTAAACCAACCCAACCAATTCTATGCAACCGTCCCAAAAGATTCACGTCTACCTGTCGAGCTAATCCTATTTTACCTATTAATTAAAGATCAATTTGATCCAATAGCTTCAAGGAAATGATCGAAAAGAAATGCTTTTGATTGACAGATAAAACTCACTTTCTAAGGCTTGGACTTCAGTAAACACCATCTACAAATTCACATAAAATGGAGAGAATCCATTCTTAAGATTTAGTTTTTATATCTAATATTCTTACTTTATACCACTCCATTTCAAATTTTAAGCAACGTGACATTAGATCTATTTTTAGGTTTGTAATAGTTAACTTGAACCATAAAATGGTTTTGTTCAAAATAGATCCTAAATCATCAAGAAATTGAAGTTTACTTTGGCCAATACAAACAGAATCTTATTCTGACTTTTGAGTAAAAGTTATTAAGAAAACAAAAATTACTAAAAATGGCAAAATCACGGTTTTCAGGGGCTAAATGAAGGAATTCACCAAAATTAGGGGGCATCTCGTGGCAAAACGATGACTATTGCTCAAAAGACTGTTTCCCTTCAACCTGCCAAATTTCATGTGATTCTGACTCCGTCACTCAAATGATTTCTACTAGTGCTTTTATTGCCAACCAAGAAAACTATGGCAGTCTATTCTACATTAAGCTCTATATTCCATCCTCTCATTGGCAGGTTCCAGATAACTGGGCCAATCCATTATCTCTACGCAGAGGCCCCTAATGAGCAAGCTAATCTTTTAATCATAAATGCAACACTAGATTCTTTCAAATGAAGTTGTATCACATTTTTGCTTTAATATTTTTGAAGATAAAATTTCAAAAACTGACCACCCAAAAAATCTCTATATGTAATTATGTATGGTCTCATTGGCAAGATTCATAACTGGACCACCTTCACCCAATTTGCTCGATAGGTTTATACGGTGTCACATCCGTTCATAAACTTGTTAAAATTTTTGCTCAATGGTTTTAATAACTTGATTGGGAAGGATAAACAAACTACACCAATAAATTTGAATGCTAAAGACTAAAGAGGATTGTTTTTAGTGATTTAACTTGCCAACAATGATAGATGTTTGGAAGTCTAACAGGCAATTATGTGATCAATCTTCTCAAGAAGAGGCTGACAATGCTAGGCTGAGAGTTTGCTAGAAATTAGGGGTACTCCCATGTACCTTGTAGGCAATTTACTTAAAATGCAGCAATATGCATATTTATTTGTTCCTATAATTCATCAGACAACTTAACGTAGGAAATTTCACTGTTGCAGAAATGACTCAAACTACAGAGATGATGAAAGTCTTGTAAAATCAATTATATGATAATTGATAAAACTATCTTTGTGTATTATTTAAATAAGTTATATGACTAATTTAATAAGTCATGTGACTACAAACACGTGTAAATAAATTTATCAATGTCATGTAATAAGTTGAAGGAACTTTCCTCCGATCAGTTTGGAGATCGTAAAAATTAGCTCCATTTAATTTTTCAATTTTATTTAGGTTTTGACTTATAATAATCCTACTAACTATGACTAATGCTTTCTCCAAAAATAAATAAATAAATAAATCCTTGTACCTTAGAAAAATTTGAAAAGGTGAGAAAAAGCAAGAAATAGTAAGATTTTTAAAAGTTGTACTTTTTTTTTATATATACAAGATAGAATTCTACTCTAGCCTAATCTAAGTGTATATGTGTGTAAAACTCCCTCCTAGAGACTTGAACTCCGGCCTTTGCCCCCCCACACCCCACAAGCATTTATACTTGTGGAGTGACCATCGCACCAAAGATGTGCGGTAGAAAAAAGTTGTACTTAAAACAATAAAGGTTGTTGACAACTTTTTATATTTCTCATAAAAGTAGTGTTAAAACTTTCCTATTAGGTTTATTAACAATTACTATTCCAACGGTAATATTAGACCAAACAAGGACATTTATTTTAATGACAAACAGCATCCTTTTGGTGTAAATGTATGACAGCGTTTTCAGCTAAATAGAAACACTGCCTTAACAACAACGACAACCCAAAAAAAAAAAAACACTGCTATGGATAAACATAAACTTTTCACTTTCTCGTAAGGTGTTAAGAATCTGTTAATAACGAAATGAAAAAAAATAATAATAACATAACAAATAAATATATTTATTAAATTAAGTTGTTGTAAGGATAATCTGTGTAGCGAGTTGGTCAATTGAAGATAGTGAAGTTTACGAAATATTGATACTGACAAGTGAAAATATCATATTAATGCTTTTCATTTGTGTCTAATATATATGAAGTTGTAAACGGTGCTATTGAATTTTGAAAGTAAAGATCTCCCTCTTTATTTTCAGAAAGTAAGCTCTCCCTCCCCTCCCTATCTGCCTTTCAGTCGTTCACAAGGAATCCTTGTCAAGGACGAAGTAAAGTAAGATCTCTTTTCACTACCTTCACTCACAATTATATATCTTTGAGATATCTTGTTAGTACATATGTGTTTCACATGTTAGGAACATATATTACTATTTTATGTTATTGGCAAATCTTTTGGCAAAACGCATTTTACTTGTAATTGAGTAAATCTTGGATGTGTTTAATGCTTTAAGAAGCAAGGTTTCAAATTCGAGTGTTAAAGCCATGCAAGTCTGTCCAAGAATCAAGACAGAAAGTGCTGTTCATTAAAACTCGACAACTAGCATCTATCGAGATTTAAGGAGAGCAGTTTTAGCCCGAGACTCGACAGCTGCTCGACAGATAGGGTATCTTTCAAGGTTTATGAAGTTCAGTTTTCCAAGACTGTTTTTCATCCAATTCGTGATTATATGTTTAAGTTTTCTTTTCTCACAACCCTAGACATATATAAGGATTATTTTAAGGACTGTCAAAGGTGACACAAGTTGCACAAGTGTGGAGCAAAGTTTGTTCATGCAAATTGTGACCGGAGACAGAATTTGCCCTAGTTCATCTTTCTTGTGAAGAAGCTACTGTGTTTGTATACCGTAAGGTTTTGTGACCAAGGAGCTTCTTGATCTTCATCGTGTAATGAACTGAAGAATTTTGCAGCCAACATCCTTCTCTAGTTGGTGATTGAAGTTGCGTATTGAGATCCGCGCAATTAGTTAGTCACGTTGATGAGAATGCAAAATATCATATTTTTTTCTCTTAATGTTTAGTCTTTTATACTTATTTGGTGCCTAAATGTACTCATTATTCTTATATTTTGATTTAGGATGCAAATGGAGGCATTAAGTGCAAAACGTAGTTAATTTGGTGATTTTGGACAGCTTTGATATTGCTTTGTAATCTGGACATAACTCTCTCATCCGAGCTCCGATTGAGATGATTCAAGATGCTGTGGAACGCCAAGACAAATCTCTACAACTTTCATGTTTTGAGTTTTGAGAGATATGGGCTGTATCAAGGTCGAAATCGGGCTTGAAGTTGCTGCACCTGCACTGTTGACGTTCTGGATCTGGAACATTCCTTAGCCTGCAATTCTAATACGCGGATCTGATGCGGTTTATTTTCAGAAGTTTCCAGATCTGGTGCACGAAATTTCCAGCTGAAAAACACCACTTTCCTAGTTATATTAGGACTTTGTTTTATTTTTAATATTTTTCCTTAATTAGTCAGATTTAAATATTATTATTTAGAATATTTTTAGGAGATTTTGTAGACTTGGGAAAGGGGGAATTAACGTGTAAAAGGGGGAGGAGAAATCAAAATTGGACACACACGCCTTTCTCTCCCCTCTTCTCTAATTTTCTCTTTCGAGGTTTCTGTCATAGCCCTGCTTAGCTAAAACTCTTATACTTGGTCGAAGGAAATTGAAGCCTCGGAATCAATAAAACTGTGAGATCTAATTTGTTTTTATTGTTCAATTTATGCTTTGAATATCGGATGTTCTTCTGTGCCTATTTTTATGATTGTCTCATTTAATTACTAGGAGGTCTACTAGTTTATTATTCGTTGCAATCTACTGCTAGGTTAGATATCAAATCCGTAATTGTTTGATCTCTTTAATTTATGAAACAACCAAGATTTAATGATTTGCTGCATTAGAAATTATTAGATCTTAGGAAGAACGCTCAACTAAATTAAATGCAACCGCTTTTGTTTGTGTTGTTTAGCTTCATCGATCTCTCTAGTTCTTAAGGCTGCTACTAGATTAAACCTTTAGCGCTTGTCTTGGATTGTTTAGTAGTTAGGGTAATTAGATCGCTTGTTTTCTAATTAACAGCGACTAAGGAGAGATAGGAAATTAGTTCCAACGGTGAATATTCAAAGTGTGAATTGATATATACTTGCATCGATGATCAGTTGTAAAATTCTAGTGGTAGATGTTGACTTGGACCAAGGTTTGTTCTTTTGATTGATTTCTATATTTTAATTTGAATTGTTCCTTAGTTGTTTTTCTTAAAATTGTTTTCATTATACTCAAACCACCCCCCTTCCTGTTCACGTAGCATAAAACTAGGCTAGATACTCTCCGTGGGAACGATCCTTACCCGCACTACTACATATATTTTTAGGAGTATAGGTTTTATTTTTAGTTGCCTGCGACAGCACACCACACATACTGGGAGCCATGCATCAAAAGAAGAGATTGTCACTACAGAACAAGTTTAACTGGGTATTGGAGTAAGGGTTCAACTGTAGGTTGGTATAAGGTACTAGGATTCCTTTACTTGTAACCGCTTGTTGTGATAATAGTGGATTCTCGAGAGTAGTGACCTTAAAATCACCTGGTGGGGTTTTTTGTCATGTAGGTTTTCCCCATTCTTAAACAAATCATTGTGTTAATTTATTTTCCGCTGCATACTTTAGTTAATTGGTGATTTGTTTGTGCTACCACGTGCTTTGCATGTTAATTTGATTAATTAATAAACTTGGATGATTAATCAATTAATTCATCATAAGAGATCAATACATTCTTGGCCTATCATATCTCAACTACATGTTTGACCAAGCCAAACCCCACATAGTCATTCAAGGCCAAACATGCAATTCTCATTTTTCATAATTATCTTATTTATAATATACAATACTGTGCAATGTTTTTTTTCATATAATCTTTAACCATTGCTTAAATTGTGGACTATTTGGCCACACAATCTAACAAATTCTGCATACTATACACTGACTCCCATCAAAACCAAGCCATGGCTTCATATATGCCTAAGTTAAGAAATTGATGGTCTAAATCTTGGTAGAGCTCGAGGATGTAAATTGAAAAGTAGAAACTAGCAAAATAAAACTTCCCAATCGATGGTCTTGTCAACAAGTATCCAACGTGGTTGCTTCTTTGTATTTTCTAACATTTCTCATTTTTCTACTTTCTTTGTCCTTTACTCTATCAAATAAAATCATCTAAATTCCAACTGTAAAAAAACATACTTAGATCAGACACCAAATTTGACCTATTGATTGTAATTATCTTGTTGAACCTAATTGATTGTGATTGATGTTGATTGATATTAATTGATTGATGCTATTAGACTTAGAGAGATTTGATTGCTATTTGAATTCTACTTCAAAATAGGTCCGGTTAGTGTATGACCGACATACATTAATCATTTATTTTTAAAAATATTTTATGAGGAATTGAAAAAACTTTCAAAAAAGTTAATAATTTTTTCATTTTTTCATAAAAAAATTTCTAAAATGGTTTGCTAACGTATGCCCTAAGGGTATACGTTAGTAAAACCCTTTAAAATATAATATAATCCCATTATGAGTTTATTTTCTTTACATGATGTCATTTGGGGACTATTTTTAGAGGACTCTATTCAAAAGGAACCAAAGTTCAATTGATCATGTCCAAGTGTGGTTTCCTAATTCATATATCCCTTTCTTTTATTGTTTCCCAAACACAACCCCCCCCCCTCCAAGAATTTATTGTCTGACATTAGTTTTGGTATCAATATTGATTGCTTAAAATGACACTATTATCTTAGTTTTGGTAGAAAATATCACATTAATTTCATGTTTAATTACACGTAAATATGTGAGTTTGAAATATTTAATGTACTCATTACGTATATTTTTATCTCGTATGAGATTAAAACAAGTCAGTTAGTGATTCAAACATGCAGCAAAGAGAATCCAACGGTCAATATCAATTGGAGCATGATTTTTGAAGTATTAAATAAGTCAAAAACATGTGAGAATAAAAAAATGGAAGAAATAAATTTCTTCAAGCCAAAATTAGAAAAGTCTTAATATGGAAACATCCTGTACTGTTTCAGTATTTTGCCATAACTTTTTGTACAGATATCCAATTGATATGATTCTTGAAACCACAGAAAGAAAACTTGAATATCTAAAACCTTTTAGTTTACCATAAATTCCAAAAACAAAAAAATGGTTTTAGAGGTCAAAAGTGGGTTCAAAGTTGACAGTAAAACTATTTTCGAAAATCAAGGGATTCTCATCTTAAATTCAAGGGATTTTCTTTTTTTCTTTTGAAGGAGGTTGAGGTTATAGAGAATGAAAAATCATAGAACTTTTTTCATCTTTTCTTTTATTTTTTTAAACATTTAGCATTTTTTTAATGGATTTTTTTTTCTTTTGCATAACTATGTGTGGCTAAATCTCTAACATAAGCTCCCAAATTTGTCTAGTCAATCTCAAAATACACTCACATCAGTCTTTGTATCACTATACAAAAATACATTTGTGTTACAATAATTGTGTAAATTTACACAACTACTATAGCTCAAATATATTTTTGCAAATTAATTTACACAATTATTATAGTACAAATGTATTTTTGTACAATGATATATAGACCGATATGCATGTATTATGGGGTTGATTAATTGGGAAAATTTACACAATTACTCTAGCTATGCAAATGAATGTTTTAGAAATTATTTAGATTGAGGGCAGTGGTTTTTTGTTGAGGAATAGAGAGATTAGTTGATATAATAATAAAAAATTGACAAGGAAATAGTATTATGATGGAATGTAGCGTAAATCGATATTTTCTAATGTGAGGTATTTTGAAAATTGAGTATATAAAAAAAAATTAGGTTATTATGCTAAAATAGACAAAATTTTTTGCATAAGTTAATGCAAATGTTCTAACTTAGTAAAAAACAATGGTGTTTTGTGTCTTTATTTTTATTAGTAGATGATTGCATTGTAATGTTATGCGGAATAATGATTTTTTGTATTTGTCTTTGTTAATGATTAGTTAATGCTATATAAATGCTTATTTAAAATTTTATGATTTCTTATACTCCGACCCCCTAACTCAAAAACTTGAGTCCATCCCTAATTAAGAAGATCATAAATAACACAGATGGTTTGGCTAATTGGGAAGTAAAAAAGGACTTCTAGCTTATTTAAAATTCTATTCTTTCAGCTCATTTGCTTATGTATAACTTTTTGTTTAAATCCCACTTCTTTGTAAACATAATAAATTTACCCAAATAAAAAAACTGAAGCTTGTGTCAATTGCAAGTGCAACTTCATCATGGTCAACTTCATCACGATCTGTAGTAGCCTTGTATTGTACTTTGTAACGTTAGTCAACAATGTTAACCTCACTTTTAAGTTTCTATCCAATAAAAAATAATAATAATTAAAAAAAAAAACAAAAAACAAAACTCAGCCACAATTTGTCTCTCTCAAACCTCAACATCCACTACTCCTCCCCTCCTTCCCTCACAACCTTTCCAAGCTCCACCACTCCGCCACTGACATCATCTTCCTTACTGGCAAGTTCCTAGGAGTTGGAGAAGATCTTGAGAGAGAGAGACATCAACCTACAAGTTCTTGAGATTACCATCTGCCACACCGACGCTGGAGTTGGAGACAATTGCAAACCTTGGCTTTCGTCCTCCCATGGCGCAAAGGCATCACCAACCCACCACCCACTGTCATGGATCATTCTTCTTTCTCCTCCATCACTCACCAACACCACTTCTCCTCTTATTGTGTCAAAATTGTTAGAGATATAATAGGTATATTACATTGGGCAAATATACCTAATGTATCTCTAACACCCTCCCTCAAACTCAAGGTGGAAGTTCGATAAAGGCATGAGGTTGGATAAGCATGCGAAGATACCTTGGAGATGCCTTGAAGAATGCCTTTGAAGAAACCACACTGAGGAATGTGCCAATTGACCAATTTTGGAGCTTCAAATGAAGAAATGGAATCCAAAATTGGAATCTATGCGAAAAACTAAGCAAAATAGGCCCTATCAGAAATTTTAACTTTTGGTCAAAGGTCAACACAAAAGTCAATGTCAACGAGTCAGTGCTCACAAGTCAAATCTGGGTGGTCTGGGTCAGGTCAATCCAGGTCAACGGTCAGCTAAGTGACATGGTGCTAACGAGGCAACACTACTGACAAGGCGAGCTACATGGCTGGTGACGTAGCTAGGGCTGACGTGGCTCTTGCTGATATGGCTAGATGACGTCATCAAATGACGTCATGAAAACATCAGCAGTAGTCTTCTAGTGTGTGTGGCACGTGCAAGACCCAAGAGGCACGTGTAACCAACGTTTAGTGCGTGAAGGCACATGCCACATTGGATGACCTTCGGAATTCATAACTTGGCAAATCAGTGAGCTATAAGGTCTTCAGAGCAACACGTGTAACCATGGGAGGATTTGAACCTAAGAAATCCACAGCGGCGCATGGAGAAGTTGGCCAAAATGGCGACAGCGCGTGGAGGCCCAAGCAGCGTTCAATGGAGGCCAGACTTCTAGGTTTTTCTGGTGGGAGGCTGTGGGGCATGTCTATGTGGTTGGTTCTGTTAGGTGAAGGCTTGATGTGCACAAATTTGAGAAGTTAAGTCACAGTTTGCTTGCTTGGTTGTTGGATTTTGACACAACATTGAGCCACGGTGGTTGCGAGATGCCGTGGAGTCTAGATCCAACGGACAAGCATATGTGACTTCAGATGGTGGTGTGCACATGAGAATCTTCTTTGCTTGCTAGAGAGATGTTTGTTTGATGCCAAGAACGAAATCTGGCTCTAATATTATATTAAATTACCGATTGTCCCAAAAACTTAAGTTAGTAGATATGATAAATTTAATTATTTAACTACATACTTCTAACACTCTCCCTCATGTGTGGACCGAAACTACCTTCTAATGGGACTAACATGTGAAAATTTAAATGAGAGGTAGAGTGGAAAAGACAAAGATCGAACTCAGGATCTCATATTCTAATATCATGTTAAATTATCAATTGTCTCAAAAGTTTAAGCTAATGGGATATGGTTAATTTAATCATTTAACCACATACTTTTAACAAAAATATTTCACTTCTAGGTTTTGCTTTTTATGTTGGATCTCAGTGGATTGATTTTACATATATATATATATATTGGATTTTACTAATATTGGAAATTTTGGGGTTAATCCAGTTTTGGTCTTCAAAGGGATGCTGGAGACATTTTTGGTGAGGTAAAGGATCAATGTTAGTGGTGGTGTGGTGGAGCTTGGAGACATTGTGAAGGGAGGAGGAACGAGGAATGGAGGTTAAAATTTGAGAGAGACGGCAATGGCTGATTGGTTTTTTGTTTAATATAAGAATGAAACTTTGTTAGTGCTAAAAGTGAGGTTAAGACATTAATGCTTACATGGATAAATTCACCAAAGGCAGTGATGTAATTGGAGAATTTAAAGAACCGCAATTAAAATATTGTACTTAAGTTTGAAGATTATCATTCATGTCGTAATTAGCAATAAATGTACCAAATATGTCCTTAATTATAATCTTATATTCCCATATTGTGTTGCATAAATAACAAACCAAACATAGTAATACCTCACATTCCCTAGAGCAAGTTGTAATCTTCCAAGTGAACCATAATAACAAATACACATACTATTTTGACGTTGGCATTTGCCCACTAGGTGAGTGGATGGGGGGCAGGGTTTCTTTGAGAAGGCAGTGGTGGTGATTGTGGTAGTACATACGTACTTAGACTGCGCTTGAATGAGTCTTTTACCCAAGGTAAAGGTGGGCTGTTGATTTGATTTATAAAGACAACTCCAGAAAATTCTTTCCCATCTCTTGCTTCAGTTAACTTCTTCATGTTCTTATCTGGAGAATATAGATACCAAGTTAAAAAGATCATAAATACAATTATTTGGGAAGTGAAAAATACATAATCTTATTATACTTCATAATATTCCACTACAATTTTTGGTTGTAAGAACTTATTATACTTCAGTCCTAGCTTAATCCTAGTGTCGCTATCTATCGTTAGAACTTACTCACGTGACCGTACGCATCTCCAACAGACTGTTCTACTTGTGAATTTCTTCAATGCTTAAATACAACAATTCATGTCTAACCCTAAAGTAACAACTTGATTAAAGTAGGTCTTGGTAGCAGCTTCACTTGGAACACCCCTGAATCTTCAATACAGTTACAGAGATAATGACCTAAGAATGCTTTAATATGTTCTGGAACTTTATGGCACGAAACCCAAGGCTTGGGTCATCATGGATTGGCCTAAATTTGAGAATCTCAGTAAT
This sequence comes from Lithocarpus polystachyus, assembly GCA_033629205.1. NCBI lineage: Eukaryota > Viridiplantae > Streptophyta > Magnoliopsida > Fagales > Fagaceae > Lithocarpus > Lithocarpus polystachyus. The sequence goes on along the minus strand of CM066171.1, from coordinate 1,690,062 downwards.
CTCATGGTTTGATCGGTCAAACTAATAGAGTCAAAGTGTGAGTTAAGCATGCTCGATTGATTAAACTACAGTCAAGCTTGCAGTTGAGGCAACAAACTGAGCAATTCATGAGCTTGTGTCTTTCAATGTAGATCGTAAATCACATAATTAGATACTAAAACCTTAAAACTCAAGTCACATTTAGACCACATTATGAAAACGACTTGCCAATACTAATAGAATTTGTTAGGTTCTAAAAGTTTAGAACAATTGGCAAATCGTGAACACACAAGAACATACAAGCTGTAGGAAGAAAATTTCATAATCTATTGGGTTCGACCAATCGAGAAACAGGCTCGACCGATCAAAAGTCGTATCTGCAGAATTCAAATTAAGCCCAAACAGCAGTTCAAGCCCATTAAGGATTAAGGTTTCAGATCTACTTCTCCCACTATATAAAGGAAACCCTAAGCATGTTTTTATAAGGCTTTTCAGAGAAAGAAGAGTGTGCTTCTTTTGTATTTAGGATTTTGTTCCTAAAAAGCTCTCTCATATCTTCTACCGATGTTATTGCTTGAAGAATCTCAAGATCCGGTATTGTTGAAGTTGCTGCCTTCTTTAGTCATCAAAGGTGCTGATGATCTAAACCTTCAAGGGTGGTCTTGGAGTCACAAACAGGAAAGTTTGTTTTGCTAAACTTTTGAGTGGGATCTCAAAGTCACAAGCGTAGGTGTTTGTGTTTTACAAAGGCTAAGTAAAGAAGTAGTTCGTGGACTCGGAGCTATCATGGAGTCATGGTAGTAAGTTTTCTACTCGAGGTAGCAATAGGATGTTAGTGGTCTAAGTCGCTCTTGTGTAAACTTCAATTCTTTCATAGTGAATTCTGTTTTACCTTGAGGATAGCTAGGTTAAATCCTCCTCAAGTTTTTTACTGGTTTGGTTTTCCTGAGTTATCATATCGTGTGTTCTTTACTTTCCGCACTTTACATGATATGATTATATTTGTGTTAACCTAGAATTGCATAATTTACCTAAGTTAATCATTTGGCTAAATAACTAAGTTAATCTTGTTGGGTTTTAAAGGGTCTAAATTTCTTACAGAATTTAACCCTAACAACACTCAAGAATTAATAAAGAACACAAAATTTGAAGCTATAGCAGTACTATATACATGCCAATCAATATAAAATTTATTAACAAATAAAAAAGTGCTACTCTTAGTCTTACTAGTGAAAAACAAGGTCCATGCAATAAATAGGGCGGTAATTAAGTACAAGAAAACCAAGGAGTTTGCCTCTCTTCAGCTCAAACTTCATGTTGCCTCGTGGAAGAGAATTGGTCATCACAAGAATATCATGATATCTACACATATATTTGTATGTTTCTCTACAGCTTCTTCGGTCATTTTCCATTACTGTGGGGTCAAAGTTCAAAAGGCCACAAAGCCTTCAGTGGGTAGTTCGAAGGCCACATACAACATGCCACCAAAGGCCAATAGAACAAATATGACAAACTTTCATGTTAAGATCCAATAATATTTTTACGTATCGACTACGCAAAACATATCCCACTAATACGCTCATCATTACTCTGGAGAGAGAGCGCATCATGCATGAATATAGATTGAGAGATTGAGACAGAAATTCAATATTATGATAAAGTTCCTTCTTTACCACTGATGGGGAGAGTGACGACTTGAAGATGCCGTCACCATTTACCTGGGCGACGGCACGGTAAGGGGTGACGGTCCCATTCCATCCGTCACCCCTGACCAACTCTCCAGCCTGATCCGACGGCTGTCTACACACCGACGGGATGAATGGGTGACGAGACAAAGTTAAAGGGATCAACACGTCTTGTCACGCATTCCACTACCTGGATAGATACCTTGCACTCCACGCAATAGGGAATGGCCCTGGTGGGGGAGGATTCCGTAAAGAACACGCATTAAGGCATGGCTCTGATCAGAGGTTATCTCCTCCGACACGCCAAAACCCCAACTCTACACTACTATAAATACCCTTGGCCCTCATGAAAAAGGTACGCATGCTTCTACCCCGACTCTAGCACTCTAGAGTTGTGAGCAATATTAACTTAGACGTCGGAGGGTCGTTGGCCGGTACCACACCGGTACTCCCCTTTGAGGTTCTTTACACTCGTGCAGGTTTACTAGGAACGCGCGAAGACCCTGCGGCTGACTGAGGGTGATTTTCGGCATCATCAGTTGGCGCCGCCTGTGGGAAAGTGCACGTACGTAGGCTATGTTCTGTGCTTTCCGGACAAAGAGTTGCATGGTACTTACGCGTTCAAGGGTTACCACCATGAACGATCAAGGCAACGAACAACGCACCACTGCCCTCGAGAGACAAGTCCAAACTTTGGCAGCCGCGGTGGAGCGCCTCACAAAACGTAACAACGATTTGGAAGAACAGCTGTTACGGAGGAACGCGACGGTTGACAACCAGGGTGAAAATGAGGAAAACAGTGCCCAGGGGAGGGATAATCGAGGCCCAGAAGGAAGCAACACATTGAGCCGACCTGAGGGGCAAGGGACGAGCCGTCCGTCGGCCGCTGATAACGTTCCGCCTAGCGTTACCGACGAGATGCGGTTGATGAAGGAGCGTATGGACTTCATGATGAACGCTCTCAAAGGACGAGTGTCCAGCGACCTCGACGATCTCGTCCACCGCACAGACTCTCCCTTCACCGCACCCGTCATTTTGTTCCCCACACCGCCAAAGTTCCGCATGCCCCAGATAGAAAGCTACGACGGTTCCAAGGATCCACTAGACCACTTGGAATCCTTCAAGACACTGATGCACTTGCACGGCGTACCAGACGAAATTATGTGCCGGGCCTTCCCGACGACGCTAAAAGGCTCCACAAGGACCTGGTTCAGCAGGCTGACGCCCGGCTCTATCGGTTCCTTCAGGGAGTTGAGTGCTCAGTTCGCTACACATTTCATCGGGGGGCACAGATATAAAAAATCCACCGCGTGCTTGATGAACATTAGGCAGCGGGAGGATGAGACGCTCAGGTCCTACATAGCCCGCTTCAACAAAGAGGCACTTTCGATCGATGAAGCGGACGACAAGATACAAGTCGCCGCATTCACCAACGGGCTGAAGGAGGGCAAATTCTTGTTCTCTCTATACAAGAATGACCCGAAAACGATGTCAGATGTATTTTACAGGGCAACGAAGTATATGAATGCGGAAGATGCATTACAGGTTCGGGGAGAGAGACCTCCCAAGAGGCGGGAGAGGCAGGAGGACGTAAGGAGGATAAGGGGCGAAAGAAACCCCGAACAGAAGGCCGAGACAACAGGCGACCGCAACTCCCTGCCGGTAAGTTCACAAGCTTCACCCCACTGACGGCCCCGGTCGACCAAGTCCTGATGGAAATCAAAGACGAGGGGTCCCTGAAGTTTCCGAGAAAACTGAAGGGGAATCCCGATAGACGACCCAAAGACAAGTATTGCCGCTTCCACCGAGACCACGGCCACGACACCGCCGACTGTTACGACTTGAAGCAGCAGATTGAGGCCCTGATCAGACAGGGAAAGTTACAAAGGTTCGTCAGCCGAGAAAGGACAGAAGCGCCTCAGCAAGAACAGGTCCCCCGCCGAGACAATGAGCGCCCTAGACCACCCCTAGGAGACATAAGGATGATCATCGGGAGTACGGCGGCCATCGGATCGACAAAGAAAGCTCGGAAAGCCTATCTCAGAGCAGTACAGAACATCCAGGCGGCGGGCGTCGCCCAGAAAAAGCCGCACGTCAGCAGCCCTACTATTGAGTTCACGGAAGAAGACGCCCAGCGTCTTCATCATCCGCACGATGATGCCCTTGTTGTCAACGTCCGGGTGGGAGACTATAACACATACAGGGTCTTAATCGACAATGGTAGTTCCGCGGACATCCTCTATTACCCGGCGTTTCAACAGATGCGGATTGGCAAGGAACGCCTGTCACCTACCAACGTTCCGCTCATCGGGTTTGGAGGGACAAGAGTTTACCCCCTCGGCGCCATCACCTTGCCAGTCACGATTGGGAAATATCCCCAGCAGGTCACCAAAGATGTCACCTTCCTCGTCGTCGACTGTTCGTCCGCCTACAATGCTATCATAGGGCGGCCCACCCTTAACACTTGGAAAGCCGTAACGTCGACCTACCACCTGATAGTTAAGTTCCCCACCGAGGATGGAGTGGGGGAGTAATGGGGAAACCAGGTGGCCGCGCGAGAATACTACGTAGCGATAGTAGAAGCGGACAGCCACTTGCAAGCAATGAACATAGAGCAGCGGGTGGGGGCAGAACCCGCCGAAGAGCTCGAGGAGATAGCACTCGACGAGTCCAGGCCAGACAGGACCACTAGAATCGGTGCTCTTGCCAGCCCTTCGGCTCGCCAGGCACTCGTGACTTTCCTCTGAAAAAACCAGGATGTGTTCGCCTGGAGTCACGAGGACATGCCGGGAATTGACCCTTCAGTCATGGTGCACAAGCTGAACGTGTCGCCCACTTTCCGGCCCGTCCGTCAGAAGAAGCGAGTGTTTGCCCCGGAACGAGACCGGGCGGTGGCAGAAGAAGTCGGCAAGCTACGAGAAGCGGATTTCATCCGAGAAGTATACTATCCCGATTGGTTGGCCAACGTAGTGATGGTCAAGAAGGCTAGCGGGAAGTGGCGCATGTGTGTGGACTTCACAGACCTGAACAAAGCGTGCCCCAAAGATAGTTACCCCCTCCCGCGAGTCGACACACTGGTGGACTCTACAGCCCGACACCAGCTACTGAGCTTCATGGATGCCTTCTCAAGGTACAATCAAATCCGGATGGACGTGGCTGATCAGGAGAAGACCTCGTTTGTCACCAGCCAGGGTCTCTTCTGTTACAAGGTAATGCCATTCGGACTGAAAAATGTGGGTGCCACATATCAGAGACTCATGAACAAAATGTTGGCCGACCAAATAGGAAGGAACGTTCAAGTATACGTCGACGACATGTTGGTAAAAAGCACAAGGAAGGAAGACCACCTGAGGGACCTAGAAGAGACATTCGACACGCTCCGTTCCTACAACATGAAGCTCAATCCGACAAAGTGTGCGTTTGGAGTGGCGGCGGGGAAGTTCCTAGGCTTCATGGTGTCTCAAAGGGGCATTGAGGCCAACCCAGACAAGATTCGGGCCATAGTGGAAATGACGCCCCCAAAGAACACGAAGGAGGTACAAAGCTTAAATGGGAAAGTGGCCGCCCTGAACCGGTTTGTATCAAGGGCGACAGATAAGTGCCTACCCTTTTTCCGCACGCTGAAGAAGTCTTTCGAGTGGACGGGCGAGTGCCAAAAGGCGTTCGAGGAATTGAAAGCCTACCTCTCTTCACCACTGCTGCTGAGCCCCTCGCAACCAGGGGAAGAGCTCTTCCTTTTCCTGGCCGTCTCCCCGACGGCAGTCAGTGCGGCCTTGGTCAGAGAAGAAGACAAGGTCCAAAAGCCTGTGTACTACGCCAGCCGGGCGTTCCGCGGGGCAGAGGAAAGGTACCCGCTAATGGAGAAGCTCACCTTCGCCTTGATCACCGTGGCCCGCAAGCTTAAGCCATACTTCCAAGCTCATACAATAGTTGTCTTAACCAACAAACCCCTGCGACGGGCGATGCATAACCCCAAAGCGGCCGGTCGCCAGGCCTTATGGGCGATCGAATTGACTGAGTTCGACATCAGGTACCGCCCGCGCACCGCCATGAAGGGGCAGGCTGTCGCTGACTTTATCGCCGAATTCACAGGCGGCGAGGACCAGGCGGCAGACGAGCACCCATGGACCTTACATTCGGATGGATCATCGACCAGACAGGCCGGGGGGATAGGTGTCGTGCTTCGCTCCCCCGAGGGAGATCAGATTGAATGCGTGATTTGCCTAGATTTCCCCACCACAAATAATGAGGCGGAGTATGAAGCATTGATAGCTCGGATCGACCTCGCCAAAGCAGCAGGGGCCACCAAAGTGGTAGCCTACTGCGACTCCCAGGTCGTCGTTAACCAAGTAAGCGGAGACTACGAGTGTAGAGGCGACAGAATGAGAATGTATCTCGATCAAGCGAAGAGAAGAGTGAAGGAGCTAAGCGCAGAAGTGATCCAAATACCTAGAGAAGAAAATGAGCAAGCCGACCGTCTTGCTAAAGCCGCCTCTTCCGAACACATGCCCCCCCCCCCCCGACAATGTGCTTTCCTTTGTGCAAATGACACCACTAATAGAGCTTATCAGTGTGCAGGAAATAGGCTCCGAAGGCAATTGGACAATGCCGCTAGTCTCCTAGCTAAAGGATGGCGCCTTGCCAGACGGAAGAGAAGCCGCCAGAAAGCTGAAGGTCCGAGCCGCAAGGTTCGTATTAATGGAGGGCGTCCTGTACAAAAGGGGTTTCTCTCGCCCGTACCTGAGGTGTTTGAGCCCCGAAGAAGCCGACTATGTCATGAGGGAAGTCCACGAGGGAGTTTGTGGAAACCACTCGGGATCCCGATCACTGGCGCATAAGTTGATTCGAGCTGGGTATTACTGGCCTACCATGCAGAAAGACGCCCAAGCCTACGTCAAAGCCTGCGACAAATGCCAAAGGTTCAGCAACATTGTCCGACAGCCGCCCGCAGAGCTAACTCCCATGACAGCCCCATGGCCTTTTGCTCAATGGGGACTAGACATTATAGGTCCATTTCCGACGGCTATGCGGCAACTAAAGTTCGTGGTAGTCGGCATAGATTACTTCACAAAGTGGGTAGAAGCTGAGGCTCTGGCCACCATCACGGAGAAGAACGTGCAGAGCTTTGTCTGGAAATCCATCATATGCAGATTCGGGATCCCTAGGGTCCTAGTCTCGGACAATGGCAAACAATTCGACAACGGCCCCTTCCAAGAGTTCTGCTCGCAGCTGGGGATAAAAAACCACTACTCCTCCCCCGCCCACCCCCAAGCCAACGGCCAAGTCGAAGTGACGAACCGATCCTTGCTAAAGATTATCAAGACTCGGCTCGAGGGGGCAAAGGGGATATGGCCTGAGGAATTACCCAGCGTACTTTGGGCATACAGGACGACAGCAAGGACCCCAACAGGAGAAACGCCATTCCGGTTAACCTACGGAAGCGAGGCAGTCATCCCGGCCGAAGTAGGACTCACAACCTACAGGGTGAACGCCCACGATGAAAACAGGAATGATGAGGCATTGCGCCTACGGCTGGACCTGATCGACGAAGTCAAAGCAGTGGCTGAACAAAGGCTGGCACGGTACCAAGATCGCATGGCCAAGCACTACAATTTCCGAGTCAGGCACATGGGCTTCCAAGTCGGAGACCTTGTTCTAAGAAGAGTAATGGGCGCTACCAGAGACCCAGCCCAAGGAAAGCTCGGCCCCAACTAGGAAGGACCCTACCGAGTCACGTCATGGCACCGAAGAGGCATCTACCATTTGGAAACAATGGAAGGACAGACACTACCCCATCCGTGAAACGCCGAGCACCTACGAAAGTATTATCAATAAAAAGTGGCAGAACCTACTTGTACGCTTTAATGTATTTTGGGAACCCAAAGGGTACTTTTTTTTCTTTCCTTCTTAAAATTTATGCAAAGCTCGGAGGTTTATTCAGTCTCTCTCATACTATGTTAAGTGTTTGACCTTGAAGTCGACGGTACCATAACTGACGGCCCAAAGCGGCGACGGCCTAAACTCTACAAGGCTTAGAGCGTCAAACACCAAAGCTGACGGCTCAAAAGCCAACCCAAAATCTACAAGGCATAAAAGCGTCAAGCACCAAAGCTGACGGCTTAGAAGCCAACCTAAAATCTACAAGGCATAAAAGCGTCAAGCACCAAAGCTGACGGCTTAGAAGCCAACCTAAAATCTACAAGGCATAAAAAGCGTCAAGCACCAAAGCTGACGGCTTAGAAGCCAACCTAAAATCTACGAGGCATAAAAGCGTCAAGCACCAAAGCTGACGACTTAGAAGCCAACCTAAGATCTACAAGGCGTAAGAGCGTCAAGCGCCAAAGCTGGCAGCTCAGAAGCCAATCTAAAAAACTGACATAAATCCGTCAGGCACCAAAGCTGACGGCATGGGAGCCAACATCCCAAACTCTACAAGGCATAAGAGTGTCAAGTACCAAAGCTGACGGCTCAGAGCCAATATAAAAAAAAAAAAAAAAAAACAAGGCGCAAAAGCGCCAAACACTAAAGCCGACGGCCTAAAGGCCGACTGAAGATCTACAAGGCGTAAACGCCCGTCAAGCGCAGGAACAAACGGACTTAAAACGACGGCGCTATCCTAAAAAGTTAAGCCTATAATCCAAGTGCGAAAACCGGTCAGGCCTATAAGCTGACGGTTCGTAAGATGACGGCTCGAAAAGATGATAGTTCTACCATGATTCATAAAGAAGGTTGACGACCCCATAAGAAGGTTGACGACCCCATTGGAAGGTCCAAAGTACAACAAAAGTCCAAAATTGGACTGCCGTGAAGCAACACAAAAAAAAACATCCACAAGGAAAATAACGCATTGCGAATAATGAAAAATTATCGCATTACAAAAATTTTGTTCTTACAAAAACCCTCGAAATGACGGGGCACTACTTACAAAAAAAGAGTAATAATAATAAATTTTACAAGAATGAAACGGCAGGAGCATCCGACATGATCTCGTCGCCTTTGGGGGGATCTTGGACCACAGGGAAGCCTTCGAAGTCAGAAGGATCGGATGACGGAACCATTTGAGCACCGGACGGGTCAGGAGCAGGCTGGGCGAGGACGATACCGTCATCCTTCAGCTGCGTCCCAGACTCGCTGAGACTGTCGTCGTCTACCATGACGGTGTCGCCCACAGGAGTCGACGGCACCGGGTCATCCATAGACACCCTTGACAAGTCAAGGTGGGGGAAGAGGGACTTCACCTGCTTAAGGCAGTCCTCAAACCCGTCACCATAATACTCGGCACAGGCATCTATGAATGTTTGGGTCGTCTTGAATTCAGTAACGGCGTCAGCCTTCGCCGTCTCCACCTGACCCAACAGAGACGACAGCTCCCTCTCCGCCGTCACCTTAGCCTCCGTCTCCTTCTCTAACTGACGGGTCGTTTCTTCAAGCTTTTCTTTCAGCTCTTTTACTTCCACGTTCAGAATCCGGCTAGCTTCCTTGTACTGGCCCAACCCGTCAGAAAGATTCGCGATGCGCTTCTTCTGACGGGCCAACAACTCCTCGCCCTTCGCCCCCTTGACTTGCATGGCCCTCATGCGAACCATTGCCTGTGGAACAAAACTTCCGTTAGCACAGTACCACAAAAAGCAGACAGGACGAGTAATAAAGAACATACATACCCTGGCGAGATCAAAGAGGCCTGAGTCCCCCAGCTCCTGCACAGACTGGCTGACGCAAGAATCAGCTTCCCTCGTCCCCAAGATGGAGTCCAACCGCTCCAAGGCATACTCCTTATGTGTAAGAATGCAGCACCCGTCCTCTGGGATAACAGGACCTTGGGCCGACATCAGCCCCTTGCCGGCCCCGCGCTTGGGTGACGGGGATTTCGTAGAATGATCCCCAGGGGTGACCGCTACTTTCTTTGCCGGGCAGCCCTCGGTCCCGTCACCCTTCCTTTTTGGCGCGCCCTTGTTGACGGCCTTCGGGATGGACGTGGACGCCCCCTCCTTACCCTTCCCTTCCTCCTTTTTACGGGCAGCAGCGGCCCTGATCTGAGCCACAGCTTAGCGGACTCCATCTCTGCAAGGCAAAGGACACAATGTAAAAATGCGAATGAGAGTGACGGGAGTGAATAGGTCGGCCATACTTACGTTGACAGGATAAGTTGTCCAAACGGCGTGCTTCTTCTGTTGGCTCGGGTCCCCCGCAATAGGTGTGGAGGGCGTCAGGCGTAATCAGGTCGCGACACTTCCTCTCCTCTAAAGGAATCTCCGTCACCTTGAGGATGAAGGCTTTCTACTCCTCTGAAACCACCGGATGAGAGAAAGCTGAAAAATAAAAGGAAAGCAGACGGGTTAGAGCCTTGGATTAAAATAAACTGATTAGTAAGGCTGACGGCGACGACCTGACTCCCTGACGTAACCCCAAGTGTTGTCAAACCCGTGAGGAATCGACCCCCACTCCTCCTCACGGCAAACCCAATTCGTCCCCTCCACAAAAAAATACCTGCCCTTCCAATTCCTATTGGAGTCAGGCGTGTCCGACACCAGCCTCAACTCCTTCTTCCTCGCGGAGAAGTGGTAAATCCCCTTGGATGAAGTGATATGGTGTGGACAGTAACACCAGAAGAACTCGTCAAGGGTCAGTTAACGGTGCCCTCCACTCAGGCTCCCCCACAATATTTCAGAACCGATGAACACCCTCCAGGCGTTGGGGGCGATTTAGCTGACGGACAGCCCAAGTTAATTTGCCAACTGACGGTGGAGCGCCGTCAGAGGCAACCTCAATCCTACCGCGAACATGGCATCATACATGCCAACGTCCGCGGTCTTCCCGGAGTAACACCTCTCCCTCTCCAGGGGAAGACGGATTGGAATGTCGTCTGGGATTTGGTAACGCGCCCGCAGCGAGTTGAAGACCTTATCAGTCATCGACGGCAAAAAGTGGTTGACCGTCCACTCCTTAGGGAGGATGAATGGACGGTCGTCCCCAGAACCTCCCGATGTGCTCTCCAAGTCTTCACCCCCCGCGAAATTCCCGTCACTCCCACTTTCCCTTACTTGGTCGTCACCTCCACCTTGCCTCACAACTTCACCTTGGTTCACTTCTTCATCAGAAAGCTGCACCGATGACTCATCCTCTGACGACCAAGAAGAGTCCTCCCCTGGCTCGTAGCCCGCCCCATCGCGGGCTGACGACTGCTCACTTGATGTCTCCCTAGGCATCTTACTACCTACAAGTGACGGGGGTGGTCTAAGAACCCAAGTGACGGCCTTTCCAGAAATGTCTTTCAAAAGCTCAGTATGCGACTAAATCGAGGAAATTGAAAAGAAAAGGGGGGGAGTAACTCACCAAGTTATAATGAAAGTGCGAATGAAGCTGACGGTATCAAACAGCAAACGAGAGCCAGAAAGCAACTGTGATCTCCTTAAGGTGACGGTTTCTCTCTGATCAGCGAAATTAGAATAAAAGAAGAGAAGTGAGGGAAAACGGGGCATATATATATAGGAGGTTTGGGGCGCAGAAGACGAAGCGACCTTCCCGTCCAGCTGCCTGCCAGTCCTTCAAGGACACGTGTTCCGACACTAGGCCTACTCGAGGTGACTAGCCATTAATGCCTTGTCCGCCACACGCTGTACTCCCCAATCCGTCAGACGAAAGCGACGGAATTAAGGAGTAGGGGGGAACTGATAGGGAGAGTGACGACTTGAAGATGTCGTCACCATTTACCTGGGCGACGGCACAGTAAGGGGTGACGGTCCCATTCCATCCGTCACCCCCGACCAACTCTCCAGCCTGATCCGACGGCTGTCTACACACCGACGGGATGAATGGGTGACGAGACAAAGCTAAAGGGATCAACACGTCTTGTCACACATTCCACTACCTGGATAGATACCTTGCACTCCACGCAATAGGAAATGGCCTTGGTGGGGGAGGATTCCGTAAAGAACACGCATTAGGGCATGGTTCCGATCAGAGGTTATCTCCTCCGACACGCCAAAGCCCCAACTCTACACCACTATAAATACCCTTGGCCCTCATGAAAAAGGTACGCATGTTTCTACCCCGACTCTAGCACTCTGGAGTTGTGAGCAATACTAACTTAGCCGTCGAAGGGTCGTTGGCCGGTACCACACCGGTACTCCCCTTTGAGGTTCTTTCCACTCGTGCAGGTTTACCAGGAACGCGCGAAGACCCTGCGGCTCACTGAGGGTGATTTTCGGCATCATCAACCACTCTTGATTAGTTTATTATGGCACTCTTCCAGCATAGTGCACTGGCACTAGCTCCGTTGCAATTTTTTATGATGAGTGAGACGGGGTTGTTTGTGAATAATACATGATGAGAATTGGTAGGTCACTCTCGCTTTATAACACTGAAGACCAGAGATGGTCTTTTTCCACCAATATCCAATTAAGGTGTTTGTTTCTTTGCTTTTCCCTAATTAACATCCCTCATTTTTCTTCCTTTTCCTTTTTCCAATCAACTTGAAAATCATCATTCAACTGCAAAATACTAGTGTGATTTGAGACCATCAATCACATTCATTTAATCTTATTATGAGTTTATTTTCTTTCTATATGTTTGTTGTAATTTGGGGACTTTTTTTTTTTTTACAAGATAAAATTTCTACTCTAGCCTAATCTAAGTGTATATGTATGTGAAGCTCCCTCCTGGAGACTTAAACCCCGGCTTTTGCCCCCCACACCCCACAAGCTCTTATACTTATAGAGTGACCATCGCGCCAAGGGTGTGCGGTGGTTGTAATTTGGGGACTCTTAAAAGGTATTGTATGTTTCTTCTTTTTTGAACACTATTGTATGCAATTGATTAATAATAAATTTGGGCCTAAAGCAGATTTCTAGATCGTATCATTAATTATGTGATGAAGATAAATTCTCACAATTTAGTCATTGCCACAATTTACTACAAAGTTTGGCTACAAATATATTTGGAGTTTTGGATTCCAACCACCAATAGAAAAATGACACGTATTCTTATCATGTGCAATGCATAACTCACTTAACTCAACTAACTGAGTCATGTGCAATGCACATGATGAGACACGTGCTACTTTTTATTGGTGGTTGGACCATTGGACTCCAAGCGTGTATGTAGTCAAAAAAATTTCTTCATTAAATATATGTGAAACAAATTAGAAATTTAATTGCTAAAATTTAACAGAATTTAGAATGAATTTGAGATCTATATTTGTTAATAAATTCGGATTTAGAATAAGTACTTTCTACCCAAACTTATCTTTTTCAATTCTTAAGTAAGCGCACTGAAATTGACAAGATGGATCGACATAGACTAAATTGGACCAAATGGACAGAAATGGGCTAAAGTAGATCGAACTAGCCCAAATGGAGAGAATGGGTTGAAGTGGACCGAATGGATTGAAATGGACCGATTGGATCAAAGTGGACCAGAATAGACTAAATTGGACCTAAAAGACCAAACTGGACAAAAATGGGCCAAAGTAGAATGAACTGGCCTGAATGGACTTAACTGGACCAAATAGACCTAATAGATTGAACTGGACTAAAACGCTACGCTAATGTGGCTAAACAGAAATGTAACAACAATTAATGCTATTCTTTAGCTTTTAAATATTGTATATCATGAAGGACAGAATTGAATAAATTATTAAAGGAAACAAAATAGAAAATTAAGTCATTCATTGTCAATAAAGAAAAAAAAATGTGGAAAATTCCTAAGAGCAGATGATGCCGTGATGTAACAAGAACTTTGCAAAAGTAAATGGAAAGATTCCATATTATCATATATAGTATAGATTGTTCATGTCAAAATTAAATTTACAATATTTTGATGTTAGTATTTGCATATATCGAAAAAAAAGATGTTGGTGAAATTTACATTACATTTAAGGGATGACTAAGATCAAGAGTCTTGTTATTCAACTATATAACTGTAGGGACCAAAGGCCCAAATATAAATGTTGGGCCATGGTCTTGTCCAAGAAGGTACAACTATCCGAAGACAATCAGTAATGAAGAAAATGCATAGCTGTAGGCCTTACAAGTATTTGGCAAGGGTGTAAACTGAGAAGAGTTGTCCGAGGTGGATTACGTCCTCTAATAATCAAAGAGAAAGCCAGGATATTCATTCTGGCGTTTATGATGATATTTTAGGGGGACTCTACTGGTAAAGGAGCACCTTGTAAGCACCTAAGACAGGTGGAAGCAGAAGGATATTATAGAGAAAGCTGCTACCACCGCATTAATTGCCCCGCAGTTAACCCACTGGCCGCATTAATGAAGAAAAGATTTTTGAACAGTGATTTTCAGCCTTTACAGCTGCTATCTGAAGACTTCAAAACGAAGCTAATGGGACAAGTATCAAGGGGAATCATCTGACCAGCACGTGGAAAGAAGGAGTATAAAGAAAGAAGGAGGCAATGAGAATAAGAGGAGAAAATCTTGGGAGAAAAACGGTAGTCCCAGAGAAAGAGAGAAAGATACAAAGTTGTAAACATACAAGAAATTATACAACTATCCTCCTCAGACTGAGCCGAGGACAGTTTTCTATAACACCACTATTCTATTTATGTCCTCCTGTTTATTTAATACACCCGGATAATTCTTGAACTCACTTAAAGCCCAGTTTTTCCAATCCACACTCTATAAATTCATTGTTAGGACTTTTTGGGCCTGAGTCCCTCCAACTCGTGGGTCAAGCCTTCAAAATTGTGCCCTTACAATAACAACGCTTGATGTTTTTAATGGAAACATTTAGGATTCAAATCCTCTCTTTCCTCCAACTATTGAATTATTAAGAGAGAAATAACTAAAACATGAAGTACAAGGAATACATATTAGGGGTGTGACCCTCTGTTCCCGCTTGGGGGTGGTGGCAGTGATTCAAAAATTCGTCCTTTAGCTAGTTTGGCAAAGCGGAAAGGTGGGCTGTTCCTTTGTTTTACAATGACAACTCGAGACAATATTTGGCTCTCTCTTGCTTAAGTTAATTTCTCCATCTTGTCATCTGATTGTTGCATCAAATAAATTACAACAACATATTTAGAAAATAAACAAGAAATAGAAACAACGTTTAAAATATAATAAACAGTTTGAAATTGGAGATAAAATAACGGTGTCAAGTTCATCACAGTTGATTTGGAAGTTAAAAAAAAAAAAAAAAAAAAAAAAAGACATCGATCCCAAGTACCCTTGTATTGTACTTATAAAAGTGCTTGCTTGTTAAAAGTTTTTAATGCCTATTAAGATTGCTTCATTTGTCTCCTCTCATGTGAGTACTTTGCGCAAGGTAAAGGTGGGCTATTGCAGTGTTTTATAGAGATAGCTTCAGATGATTCTTCCCCATCTCTTGCAAAAGTTAACTTATCATAAACATAACTGGTTGGGAAGTACAATGGAAATCCATCTCTATAGCTGGTAGCCTTGTAATTAATTTATACTTCATAAGTTCCACTACAATTTTTTGGAGACTTATAATAAATGTAGCTCTAGTATAACATTTCTAATATTAATTATCATTTGCACCTAAGTAATATTATGGAGCTGTGAGTGGAAAGAACAGTAGTTTTCTTACCGGTGAAAAAGAAGCTCGATGCAGCAAATTGTAGGGAATTAAACCGAAATTCCCAACCTGTGAGAAACAAAAAAAATAGAGAAAACACACGCCAAAGAAAAACAATCACACACACAAGACAATATTTACGTGGTTCGGCAATTTGCCTACGTCGGGTCGGGTCGGGTCGGATCGGATCGTCAACTGGATCAAATATAAACTAGTCTCCATAAAGCCCAACACAAATAGGATGGTAAGTATAAGAAAAACAAGGAGGAGGCCTCTCTTGACCTCAAACCTCATCTTGCCAGACTTGACTTGCCTTGTGGAAGAGATCTGTGTGTGTATATACTATATCACAATATATACGCAGCCATATATGTTTGGTTCTAAATTTCTCTGTAGTTTCTTTAGTCCTTTTCTTTTATTAGTGCTTCACAGTTCAAAAGGCCACAAACACATGCCACCAAACCCAGGCACCTAGCACAGGAATATTAAAGTGCTTATATTTCTGTGTTAGGAGCATCTTTAGTCCTATACTTTGCCTTTTAGCTGGCGAAGTTGACAAAATTTCATTAAAATCCAATAATATTTCTAAGTATTGACTTTTGACACCCACATAACATATATATCCCACTAAGATATGGTCAGTCCAAGAGATCTCTATTCAATTTGATGGTGGCCAATCTTGTGGTATTTGATCATGAATGCGTGCTTAATTAAAAATGAGAGAAGGTAAGACTTCTAAAGGCCAATACAAATTAAGAAGACCACCAACAGGATTATGACACTAAAGTTTTAGTTACACAATCCAAAACTAGTTTATTTGTCAATTTCAGAAAACAAAACTAGTTTGTTTTGTTCTGCACTATACACTCAGTCCATCAAAACCAAACCATATATGGCTGCATATATGCATTAGTAAAGAAATCTATCGTTTCTTTGTACTTTCATAACATTCCTAATTTTTTTTCCTTTCCTTGTCCTTTGCTCTATCAAGTAAAATCATCTAAAATCCAACTTTGACCTATTAATGTTAATTAATTTTGTTGAACCTAATTGATCGTGATTGATGTTGATTGACATTCATTGATGCTATTACACTTAGAGAGATTTAATTGTCATTTGAATTCTATTTCAATATATAATATAATCTCAGTATAAGTTTATTTTCTTTAAATGATATAATTTGGGGACTCTAGTTTGAGGACTCTATTTAAAAGGAACCAGAGTTCAATTGATCACGGTTTAGTTGGAACTTTTCTTCTAGTGCTTCTTCCACACTCCCATAGTCACTTTACGACTCCAAAGAGTTCAAAGCCTCACTGCCAACCATAGAATTAGTAATGGTATGAAGGGGCGAATCCAAGTTTCCTACACATCTGATCTCATATACGAAAAATTTTATATATATAAAATTTTGTCGCCAAAAGGACAAATTAAAGAGAATTAGTGTGTTTGTTCCTCATTGGTGACATCAATAATGGAATCATTTTTAAACATAAATTTTAGATCCAGTATGTTATGCTAGATATGAAATTGAGAAATATGCAATCAAACATACACATATTTGACCAGTTGATGCTCTAACTCATAAGAATTCTGATTGAATATGAATAATTCCGCTAGAGTTAAGCTCAGACTCAACCAGATTATTAGGCAGGAGAAAAATACATGTAAGGACTAAGGAGAGGCTGAGATCTCATTTATGCCACAAACTTGAAAAGGCATCAAATAATATCTAGTTAGAAATACATATTTCACACCCAATGGCCAATGGCCAATACCATAGCCAATTTATGAATCCATAGTTTTGTCTAAAAACAAAATTATGACTCAATAGACATCAATAACCTCCATACCAATAATAGAAAATAGTACACATGCATCACGCAGGATATTGTCTAGTTACTATAAACTATGGTAATGTGATTCTCTTTATATTATAATATAATATTCATTCTCATAATGTGTTACACAAATAATGAATCAAACATGATAATATCTCGAGTTTTTTTTTTTAATAAATTTGGATTTAGAATAGGTGTTCTCAATCTAAACCTATCTTTTCCCATTATGTGAGTGCACAAAAATGGACCGAATACATCGAAGCGGACCACAATGAACCAAATTGGACTGAAATGAACCAAATGAACAGAAGTGGTTACAAATAGA
The DNA here is from genome assembly GCA_033629205.1 of Lithocarpus polystachyus. NCBI lineage: Eukaryota > Viridiplantae > Streptophyta > Magnoliopsida > Fagales > Fagaceae > Lithocarpus > Lithocarpus polystachyus. Next base: position 1,672,684 of record CM066171.1, on the reverse strand, counting down.
CTGAATTGGACTAAAAGGACTAAAACGGACCGATTTGGACTGAATAGAATAGAATGGACTCAAGCTGACCAAAGTGGACCGATTAGGACCGAATGAACTGAATAGGACCAAAGGGGACCGAATAAGACCTAATGAACATGAGGATCAAAGTGGACAAAATGGACCGAAGAGGACCAAATTGGACCGAATATAACCAAAGTGGACCGAATAGAACCAAATTGGACTGAATAAGACCGAAGTGAACAAAATGGACCGAATAGAAGCAAAGTACACCAAATAGGATCAATATGAACCGAATAAGACCAAAGTAGACAAAATGAGACCGAATAAGACCAAAGTGGACAAAATGAACCAAATATGACCAAATGGATCGAATGGGACCAAATTAGGCCGTAGTACACAACGTAAATGTAAGAGAAACACATTTATAGTGGTAAATTTTGGTTTTAAAATCAAATACATAAAATAATGATGTTGTGAAGCCTTTAGAGTGAGGTAGTAAATACATATATAGAATATATATATATATATATATATATATATATATATGATATTAAGTTTTATTTGTTAATTCTTATTTAAACATGCAACTCATGCATCATAAGTAAATATAGGACATTCAATGTTTGGCAACTTATTGTCAATCTGAGTTTCGATGTATTTGGCATCATAAAAAATGGTGCACACAATTGTTATTGTAGTTGAATTTCTGGCTTGATAACATGGGCTCTATGCATATTTGGCATATGAAGATTGAATGATCTTCCTCTACTTAGTCATGGTGTGTTTCTTCTTCTATATGTCTTTGTAGGAACATTGGACCCAAGGGTTCATTATCCATGTATACATCTGGCCACAGGCCCAAGCCGAGGACTAAAAGTCATCCGAGGAGAAGTAAACATTGTCAGGAGAGTCCATTTTAGTAAATGAAGAGTTTAATGGTGGTTATAAGGGCGCAGGAAGAAGACCCGAGAATGAGTGGGTCCTCAGCCAATCAAAGTCGAGGTCCGATGAGATGATTTGCCATCCAAAGGAATGCTCCAGGAGATTCAGTTAATCTAGATAAGCATTACAGAAACGTAGGGCAAGAAGGAGTCCTAAAAGATCTGAGGAGAAAACTACTACCACCAGATTGAATGCTCTGCAGTTAACTATCTGGCCACATTAATATGAAAGTGATATCTAAACAGTAGATTTTAGCCTTATAGCTACTATACAAAGACTTCTGGAAGATGCTGATAAGACAAGTATCAGCACCAACCATCTAGTCTTCACGTGGAGGACAAAGATAAGAGGGGAAGAGAGTATAAAATGGAGGAGATACCCAGAGAAAAGGGGATTAAAAATAGAGAAAGAAACATTGTAGTAACGTAGAACTAAATTTGCAATCAACTTGTGAATCAATATATAAGAACTAGTCTCCTCGGATTGGGCCGAGGATGTTTTTCTTTGGATAAATCCATTCCATCCTTATCTTTTAGTTGTCTGGATCCATTATACTTGTTCTCTAACTCATTAGAGCCCAGTTTTTCCAATCCACTCTCTATAAATTCATTGTATTAGGCTTTTTGGGCCTAAGTTCACTCATCTTTTAGGCTAGGGACTCAAATTGCGTCCTTACAGTCTTTATAATGTTTCCACGGTGAGTTTCCCATAGCTTGAAAGTTCAAACTACAACTATAATATTGTTCAATTTTTCTCTAAGGGTTCTTGCTTCTTATATAGATGTATGAGTCGATCTTAGCCTAGTTCTTTTAATCGTATATGAGTTTTAGGAAAGTAAGTCAACTACATATCCTTTACTGTGAAGGAATTTGCATTGCATACAAACATGCTTTAGAAGCAAGTCAAACACTTAACTACACGCCACTCTAAGAAAAACAATTCCTAATGGGAGTCTAAATACAAGCTAAAGGTTAAACGTTTTGACTATTATATAGTGTATATAGATATAGATATAGATATAGATATGGAAGAACTAAAAATTTAATGGTTAAACATGGTGACAAACTGACAACAAATTTTACTATACTCTCCCAGATGTGATTTTATTTGGCGGTAACCAAAAATAAAAAATTAATGGTTATTTTTATAATTTTTTTTCATTGGTTATTTGATTTAGAAATTTATTTTAATTAAGTGGAACTCCATGTTTTATTAAATGGTTAAATCTAAAATGACATTTACAGTAAACTGTATTATTTTGAGATCGTAATTTGCCTATTGATGACATTATTTACATCACATTATGAGATGACATAGACATAAAATACAAGGAATTTCTATTAAGGAATTGATTCATACAAAATTATAAATAAATAAATAAAAATTTAAAGTGGTCTATTAGGGGTTTGACCCTATGTTCCCTGCAGGAGCCGGTGGTGGTGGTTTAGGAACTACTGATGCCATTAGCTTTGCCAAGTCAAAAGCTCGACCTTTGTTTTGTTTTCTAGTACTGATAGGTGCATACAACTTTTCCCCTTCTCTTGCGTAAATTAACTTCTCCATCTTCTCACCTGGTTCTTGCATCAAAGAAATCAAATCACCACAACATATTCAGAAAACAAACAATCTGATAAAATAAAAAAGCTGAAACTGTTGTCAATTGCAATTTCATCACGGTAAATTTGGAAGTAAAAAGGACATCGATTTGTAGTAGCCTTGTATTGTACTTTGTAATATTCCATTACAATTTTTGGTTCTAAGCTAGGATGCACGGACGCGGTGCCGGAGGCGCCACACCCGCGTCGAACGCAGCGCAACGCAGCGATGCGCGGGGGATGCCGCTGCCCGCGCGTCGGTGCCGCGTCTGCCACGTGGTTTTTTTTTTTTTTCGCGCCAACTCGCGCCGACGCGGCTGAGACTCGGGCCGATTCGCCCTGAATCGGGCTGAATCGCGCCGACTCGGGCCGTTTCGGGCGATATCGGCGAACCGCCGAAACAACAGATTCCGGCTGATTCAAGCCGAAATTCAGCCCTCTCACTCAAGCATTCTCTCTCACACCCTACACTCCCCTCTCAATTCATACATGTATTTATATTTTTAATATATTATCTAGTATTGCTCTTAAATTTGGTATATGTTTATATAATGTGAAAAAATATGCTTAGCAATATATTAAAAATATAAGTAAAAATATTTTTAATAATTTTTTAATCGCCAAGTCCCGCCGCACCCGCACCCACCTTTTTCAAAAATTGCCGAGTCCCGCACCCGAGTCCCGAAACGCACCCGTGCTTCATAGGTTCTAAGGCTAGTCTGCCTCATAGTTCAGTTAAAATTTAGAAATCATTCATCACAAACGTTCATCACCGTATCATCTTATGGAAATTGAACTTGTTAAAATAACAGCTATATGATTAAATTCAAAATTTTATAGTAATTTAAAATTTTAAAACAAATGATAATTTGTTATTGTATTAGAACAAGTAATCTAAGTTAGAACTCTATCTCCATTCTCCCTCCTATTTAAAAGGTTAAAAGGCGTAATTCCTATTGAATATTGGAGAGGTGTGGTAAAAAAATGTTTTGCTGCTAGTGTTTTGTGTAAACGTGTTAGATATTGATTTGCATCTAATATGGAGGAGTATACGAAGCTGTTGAATGAAAAGGCTCTCCATATCTCTCTCTTTATCCTTCACACACATACACACAAATAAAAGACACAAAACTTCAAGCTATAGCTTTATATACATGCCAAACAATATAAAAATTTATAGAAAAAAAAAAAAAAACTTCTGCTCGATCTTACCGGTGAAAAACAAGCTCCATGCAAGAAATAGGGTGGTGAGCACGAGAAAACAAAGGAGAATGTTTCTTTTGACCACCTCAGACCTCATCTTGCCTTGTGGAAGAGATGCTTGAATTTCACAATATACATATATATACACACGCAGCCATATCCATGTATGTAATTCGTCTGCTACAGTTCCGTTTCAAACCCACACATCTTATGGTCATTTTCCCTTTGCTGGGTCAATTTGAAATTGTACATTAATGGTTCAAGTTGACAAACTTTCTTTTAAAATCCAACACAATGGCCCTTTGATAATGTTATTCTAATAACATTATTTAAATATTATATAAATACATGTAAATAAAAAGGCGTTAAAATATGTATTGTAGTGTTTAAACAACAAAAATTATTATTTAAATATCCCTACTAAACAACCTAACATATTGACTTTTTTCAATTCAGTTTGAAGGGTGCTAATCTTGTGGCATGGCCGGAACTAAGTCCAACGTAGTAGGGGGGGCCAAGGCCTGCCCAAAATTACTAAAATATGATTTTTAATAGTTAAAATTTGAGATAAAATTTAGTTTTGTAAGACTTAGGCCCCCCAAACCAAAAATATTGGGCCCCCCACCTATGACTCGTCCCTGTCCCCCTCCTAATGGACTAAATTTTGTAAAACTTTCTCCATGCCCCTCCTAAGTCCCAACACGTTAGTCAGTGGTTAGTTTCGTTTTTTTAGTAATAGGTTCCTTTATAAACTTCATCACCTCCACTACCACTTTTTTCAACTTCATTTTCCTTACGAGCCACCCAAAAAATCTCTCATCATTAGCTTAAGCTCTCCTTAATATCTATCTTTGGTTACCAATACCCTTTAAAAGAGGCCAAAATAAAAATGATATTGGTAACATAGTGTTCTCTAGCAAAATTAACAGGCTAGTCACCATAGATTTTTTTGAGAGATATAAAACTCTTCCTCTCATTTTTCATTTCTATTTATTTATCTTATGGTTTATGATTTTATTTTCTTTTCTTTAATTTATTTTGCCCAATTGATAGGCTGATTCACTATTTTGAATTCCATATTGGCTTCTACTCAAATTGTCTTTGTATTTGAAATTTGGAAAAACCAATCTTGAATATTTGTAATACTTGTCTATAACAAATCAGAAAATTTTTGTATATTATGTAAAGTTTAGAAAGATGTAAAGTTTTCAAATAAGATAATGTTGTAGACATATAAATTTTGTATACAATAAATATATATATATATATATATATATATTTCACTTTGGAATTAAAAATTTATGACTTAAAAATATTAAAACTAATGTACTAAGATATATACATGCATACATATGTATGTATGTGTACATGTATGTATAAATGTGGTACTTTGAGTTTTTCTTGAATTAGAAACTAATACGACTGTTAGGTTCTAAGAATTAGGAACTAATGTATTAGAACTTCAATTTGTAATGTTGGCAAATCATGATCAAAACAATGTTTAGTCTTGTGTTAGACTTGCTCAAAGTATGGCTCTTCATATAAAGTTGGAATCGAGTTTTATGCAGAATTCACTGTGCACTTTCTGTCTGACTCGATCGATCGAAAATTAGACTCGATCGATCGAAAGTCGTGCAGATTGTTTTTCTGCAGAATTTTCCAACTCAGCCCTAGTCCATTTAATGTTTAGGGTTTTATATTTTGCCCTAAGTATATAAGGAAAAACCCTAGCCACGTTTTTAGTGTTCTGTTTTGCTGTGTTTGTGAATCTCATTGTGAGATCTAGAGGTGTTTGCCTTCACATACACTTAGGGTTTACAAACTCAAGACTTATGTTTAGAGCTTGGTAAATCATTCAGTTGCAGAATCAAAGATCTTCAAGAAATACAAGCAGGTGCGCTTGTGGATTGCTGAAGAATTCAAGAAAGAAGGAGTCCGTGGATCTTGGAGCTATCACGTGGTCGTGGTAGTAAGTTTCCTACACTTGGGTAGCAATAGGATGTTAGTGGTCTAAGTCTTATTATGTAAACTTTGATTCTTTCATAGTGAATTCAGTTTTACCTTAAGGATAGCTAGGTTAAATCCTCCCCAGGTTTTTTACCGGTTTGGTTTTTCTTGGTCATCAGATCTTTGTGTTCTTTAATTTTCGCTGCTTTATTGTTTTTTATTATTTGTGTTAACCTAGTTCTGCTTAAATTACCTAAGTTAATCACTTCGCTAATTCTCTAGGTTAATCTATTTGGGTTTAAGGGGTCTAAACGAACTGACAACGACAATTCGGTCTGGACCCCCCAAACAAAAATTCTTGATTTTACCCCTAGTGGCATATGGGTAGAGTTAACTTGTGTTGCAATAATGAGCATGAATACGTGCTTAAGGATTAGAGGAGGCAAGCCTTCTGAAGGCCAAAAGAAAAGAAGACCTTATTTCCTACCCTTGGAGGCATGGCGAAATGCATACCAGTAAAGAGGTTGTAAATTAACTAACCCTACAATGTGTTTGTGCATTTCAGAAAAACAAAACTACTTTTTTTGTTCTACACTAGTAGCTGACTCCATAAAAAAAAAACTAAGCTATGGATACATATATGCTACAAATAATCAAGAAATTGATAATTTAACTATCGTGATTTGAAAGACTCCATCTAAAAATGTAAGCCATGGATACATATATATGCCTCGGTTAATTAAAAAATCAATAATCTAACTATCGTTCCATAAGATTTCCAAGATGTCTTGTAAGCAAAGAATTGAATAGTTTGGTGACTTTAGAACTTAGGATTTAGTATAATATTATAAAATCATGGGATAAATTGATATGATATAGATCTCTCCCGTACAACTCTATATATGATATGGCACACCACACCGGCATGGTGCACTGACTCTGTTGCAATTTTTAAGTCGGAGTATGAGTAGGACAAAGAGATATGGTGGTTGTGTTGTGTATAATAAATAGAGTTTGATATAGCATAAGAAAGTCTTGAAAAATTTAATAGCAATCACAGTGGTTTGGTTTGGTTTACGGTGGTCTCCACTGTCCTCTGCTGCTGCAGTGCCAGTTTCAATTGTGGGAAGTGGTAGGTCACCCTCGCTAACACCGATGCCCCCGAGATGGTCTTGTCAATGAGTGTATCCAAGGTGCTTGTTTCTTTGCATTTTCAAACCCATCATTCATTTTTTTCACCTGTCCTTTTATCTAGTTGAAAAATAATCTAAAATCCCACTGCAGGAACCACCAAGATATGCTTGTCTGTTTTCGAATAGTTTTTTCTTCACAGCTTTTTAAATTTTTACTTTTTCTAAATATGCCTATACTTTAACCAACTTTTAATAAATAAACAAATCAATGGATAAAAACAATGCTCTTTGCAATGCACACCAAGAGTTTAATTTTCTTAATTCATATCTCCCTATGAAAAAAGGATTACTTTCTTGATATGCAAGTGACCTATGTCAAATTTGGAGGTATGTTTCTCAATACAAAATGAAAACTTTCTTGATATGTAAGTAACCTGCGTTGAGTTTGGAAGTATGTTTCTCCATGTATCCTCGTAAACTTCTTAGGCCTTGCTTGGAAGGAGAGAATGAAATGAAATGGAAATGAATGATAAGATCAATTTTAGAATATTCTTTCATTCTCTTGTTTGGGAGTCTTAATGGAGGGAATGGAAGTCCATTCCCTTATTTGGGAGTTTAAGTAAGAGGGAACGGAATTGGTAAGAGGGAACACTCATTCCTCTCTATTCCCTTAAAACCTCAAATTTTCATTCCCCCGAAATTGGGAGGAATGGGAGGGAATGAAATTAAATTTAATGATTTTTTTACTAAAACTCCCAAAATATCATTATATATTCAACTTTTTATTTTAAAATAGGGATCTAATAGTAATATTGTCATAAAATGATTCTATTCCATTCTCTCTATGTTACTCCCAAACAATATTACTTACATTCCATTCATTTCCATTCCTTCATTTTAAAACATCTAATCAAGGTTACTTAATTCTATTCCATACCATTTCATTCTTTTCCATTCTTTTCCCTTACTTAAATACATTCTTTTCCATTCCATTCCATTCTTTGCCATTCCTTTCCATTCCCTTATGATCATTTCATTCCATTCCATTTTATTCCCTTAGAGCAACCACATCAGTTTATCTAAAAATTTTCGTCTATTTTACACTAAAAACCTACTTTTTCTATTTTACACTACCACATTTTCAAAATACCCACATCAATTTATCTATTTTAAAAATCTATTCTAATTAAATAATTTTATTTATTATTTTATTTATTATTATTTATTAATACTCATTCTCTCTTTCCCTCAGAATCTCTTTTACTTTTTCAGCTCTCTCTCACTCGTTCCTCTCTTTCCCTCACCCTCTCTCTTACAACCACCTCACGCAGCCCGCCGTCGCCGCTGATCGAGCTCGCCGCCGATTCGGCCTCCCTCTCGCTTTCGCCCTCCCTCTTTCCTTTGCCCCTCCCTCTCTCTGTGTACTATGGCACAGACCCTTTGAGGCACAATGCAATCTCTGACTTCCCAGACTTCAAATTGTATAGAATGGACATGCCACCTTGGTCCCAGGTTCCCACAAATAAAGATAGCCAAAATTTGCTTCAAAATTCAAAAATTAAGTTCCTCAACCAAGTCCAAGGCCCTGAGAATGTAGCCTTTGACCCTCTTGGCCGTGGACCCTATGCTGGTGTCACTGATGGCCGGGTCGTCTTCTGGAATGGCTAGTCCTAGATTGATTTCGCTTACACTTCGCCTAATAGGTCAGTTTTTTTTTTTTTTTTTTTTTGTAATGGGGTTTCTGGGTTTTTTGTTATTTTCTTCTTCCTTCTTATTCTGCTGCGCTAGTTTGTTGTAATCGTTGGGGAAGAAAAGTAATTTGATGGAGGAGAGAGAAAAAAAAAGAACAAAAAAACATTTACACGGTGAACAGTAACTGTGCATATATGCACGGTTACTGTTCATTTACACAGTCATGGTGTATATTTACACATTTTTACAAAGACTGATGTGGGTGTTTTTTGAGTTAGAATATGTAAAATTGGTACTTTTTTCTATTTTAGAAGATTATAGATGAGCTGATGTGGTTGCTCTTAGGAAAATAGAATTCGGAATGTCAGCCTAGAGAAAGAGAGACTATCTTGTATATTGGGTATATATCTCATCCTATGTCATCCTATTCACACAGAATGTAATATATACACTCACGTACGGATCCAAGTGGGGCCCAAGGGGGCCTAGTCACCCGAGTCCAATTTTTTTTTTTTTTTTTGTCATTCTATATTTCTTTTTTATAGTTATCCCATTTCTTCCCCGTCAGTCTAGTTAGCCTAATCCAAATAACAACTGTCAAACTCAAAAACATAACAAAAATAATAAAAATATTCACAATGGTGATTGTATTTTAACGAGAAAAAAAAATATTTTACCACCAAAAACAAAAAAAAAAAAAAATCATGTGTTATTAGAAAAGCTAAAGCTAAATTTTTTACAACTATAGTAAACTGGTATAAATATTAGTTAACTGTAGCAAGTTGTTAAAAATAAAATATAATATTTTATTAAGATTATATCTCTTTCTTCAATTAAAAAACTCAAATTCTCTCTCTTCCTTATTATTTTAATAAGTTGTTTATATTATTTTAAATAAAGTGATAAAAAAATATGACATTTAATATTGGGTATATTGTAAAGTGAGATGGTAAAATAGGTAAAGTAGCTTTTTGAAGTACTAAAAGCTAAAATTTTTAGCACCATCATTGTGAATGCTCTAGCTTCAACCAAAAAAAAAAAAAATCCTAACCAACTTAGTATTAAAAAAAATATATGATATTGTTTTTATTTTTATCTTTGCTGGTAAATGATTGTATCTTAATGTATTTAAAAACAACAATTTTGTGAATTTATAATTTTTTTAAATAATATATAGATGTCTATTTAGAGTTTTTTTTTTTATACTCCGGCTCCCACTAACTTAAAATCCTAGGGGTGTCCCTATATACACTCAATCCTTAGAGAAGATATCCCATGCATTTTATATATGTATCATCTCTCTCAACATTGTGAATCCCACAAGTATTATAGGAAAAGAGATACATATATTAATAATCAAATGCATACATTAGGGCCCGTTTGGTAAAAGGTTTTTAGTAACGATGTTTAAGTTTTGTGAAAATACGTATAAATGAAAAAATGTGTGAACATACGTGCTATGTTAAACAACAATTTTCGTTGTTACACACTGTTACCAAATGGGGTCTTAATCATTACCGTCATTGACCTAAAGAATCATGGAGTCAAGTAGTAAAAGATAGGCATCCGAGGGAGCAGTATTTTTCTTCATCAGTTAGCAATTTGGCATATCTAGATATGCTCTAAGAGCATTCACATCCTGGCTTGCACAATGCTACAATTGCAAAAATATAACATAAAAGCTCAAAACAACCCTTACATCCGGACTTCTACAATGCTAGAATTGCAAAAAAATTTAGAATTGTGCTACAGTGCAATTCTACCTTTAGAATTGCACTGTAGCATAATTCTAAACTAAAATATTATTATTTAATTCACTCTCTCTCCTACATTTTATTAAACTATTCCAAATTAGTTTTCTCTCTCTCTCTCTCTCTCTCTCTCTCTCTCTTTGAGCTCTGCTCTTTTCCTTCTCTCTTCAGAGACACAACCCATAGCCACCACACCACAACGAGCCTCCACTCCCGTTGCAGATTGGTCTGGCTAATGGCGGCGACGTGGCTTGCATTCTCTCTCTAGTTGATAGTGGCAACATGGATCGGTGCAGTTGTGGGTTTGGGTTCGGCGTGGATCAGCGGGCGGGGGTTGCTGGTGATGGCTCTGATTGCATGGGCCACTGGGTTTGGTGCAGATCGGCGTGCATGGGTCACTGGGTTTGGTGGAAATCGATGCGAGTCCAGTGTTGCTAGGTTTCTATTGTGACGCTGGGTTTTTTTTTTTTTTTAATATGGGTTTTTATTCCGATGGGATTTTGGTGAGCAATGGACAATGGTGGCGTGGTGGGCATGGTGGAGACACGGTGGTGGTGACTGGACAGTGGAGGGCCGGTGATAGAGGTTGAGGGAAGGTGGAGGAGAAAATTGAGAAAAAACAAAAAAAAAGGAGAAAAATATATTTTAATGTGTAAATATATTATTTTAATGAGTAAAATAGGAAAATAAAAGTTGGGATGTTAAGAGTATTGTAAAATTATATTGTATAATTAATAAAGTGATTTTTGAAATGGTAAAATAGAGTATAATTGAAAATAAGGGAGGTCAATACTCTAATCATATCCAGGATGAAAGTGCGCTATAACTATAATTCATGTTCTTCATCCCAACTTTTTCTTTTCACCCCCGCTACTTTTACACCAGCCAGCTGAACATTCCAAAAGTAGCGTCCTACAACATGAACCCCTTGTAAATGCCTATTTGCCCTTTTGTTTTGTAGCGTTTTCCCGGCTTGTATTGCCTTGGAGTTTAAGAGTCCAGGATTTAAGACCATAATATAAAGACAATTCGGTAATGCTATGATTTTCCAAGATTATATATATTTTTGAGGAATACCACTTTCAATGTTTGTAGAGCTAGAACTTGCTTCCAAAAACTGTACAAGAGAAGTGGGATTCCACTTCTTCTTCTTTTTCTTTTCCTCTGAATATACAAGTTTTCAGGTTGCTGTTTTGCGGATTATACACCAAACGCTTATAATGATTGAAGTGCAAAAAATGGAAACAATGAGGGGAAGCATATTGCAAAACCAAGCTAAGCTTGACAGAAAACCTAATTGCAAAAATTGATATTATCCTATGATACTTTACCTCTACTTTCAGCTTCCAAAAACCTTAGAATGGATTATTTAGCCCTGAATAGTAGATCCATTGAGAGCCCTATTGAGGATGGCTTGAAACCACGGATAAACTTCCGAGATGAAGCTATGTGAGGGTCTTCTTTATTCGTTCTCTTCCTTCTAGAAGGCCCTCCCGTAACCCCAGTACTTTTAACCAATCCTGATGACTTTGAATTGAATATTGATGAGCCAAAAGAAGCATCAGGTGCCCCAAATGATACTGGGCCTTTATGTGATGTATCTTGTGGGTATCCAACTGCTCCATCTTGATGGGGAGGCGGGAATTTTTCACTCTTGCTCTTGGCATTTGCCTGTGTCACAATTCTCCACCTCTGCAGTAAACAAATAATCACCGATGTCAAAAGTTAAATGGACAAACCAGGTGGACAGTTAAAAAATGCATCTTGAAGGGGCCAAAATTACCAAAAGTTCTGATTGCCACCACACGAAGCAGCCACAGATAAAAGTAAAGGCTACTAATGATGCTAGGGGATAACTGAAAATTCCGACAACTTTTCACTAAAGAGATCTATAGGTTAAAGATGACTTTATTATATGATAGTGACCATCTGACAGTCCATGTTCTTTCAAAAAAAATAAAAGCTATGTGACATGTGACAGCCCAGAAAGATCATCACAAGCATTATTATTCCAATCAAAGGGAGTAGATGCCGAGAGAGAGAGAGAGAGAGAGAGAGAATCTTTATTGATCGCATGAGTTGAATATATATAACAATAATATTTGACAAACTCAGCTAGCATAATCTTGATGAAACTTTTTAAAAGATATTCATTTTTTAAAAAGTGTAAAAGAAAGCACTATCCTAGTACACAGAATGTATAAAAAAAGAATAGGAAAGAAAAGCAAAAAGGAACAAAGAGAGATAAGCTTAACAACCGAAAAGTAAAATAGGGGAATTTACTTCTTCTCCTGTAGACATCCTCTAGGATTATCAAAAAATAATAAATAAATTTGTACACATCCTCAATATTAGGATTGCGCCTCTTTGGTGCTATTTTAATGAAATTTATTAGCTATCCAGAAGAAGGGGAAGTTAGCAATTCACAGCTTGGTCTGGTAAATACAATTACACAAAGTAGGCATATTGGCAATTTTTGGTTCAGAGGGGTTTGACACCGCAGCAACTGCCTGAGGTGAAAGGTTAGGTGGGATTCAGGGTTGACTCAAGGATTTTATATCATCCCCCCCCCCCCCCCCATCCCCACCCCCAATAATAATAATAATAATAATAAAGGACAAGTAAAAGCAGAAAACTCATCTCACATACATCTAAGTTTGCTTGAATCTCTGCATTGGCTTCTGGAGCCGGAACTGCCCGACCAACACGGTCACGAGCTCTAACTCTTCTACCACCATCAACAGCATTAGATTTCCCACTTAGACCTCTTTGCCTGCAGAGGAAATGAGACATCATCTGTCAGCATTTACCTAAGACCAGTCCAGGATCTATCAGACAAGAAGAAAAATGATAATTAACCTTCTCGCTTCTTCATCTCTTAATTTGACGTCCATTTCTTTACTTGGTGGATACTTCGGTAAACTTGATGGCTCACAAGCAAAAGGTTCAGAGGCAAAGAACTGTATCCAGAAACCAAATGTATGATTAAAGTCCACTATATGAAGTCAATGTGTTCCCAATAAAAATTATCTGACACGCATTGAATTTGTCTTCCATATTAGAGCTTGGAAGAATTCAGTTGTTATTTGTTAAACACCAGAGGATCATCTTTCTTCTTTTATGATTTAAAAATAAAAAGATAAAGAGGTGGGAGGGGGGGGCAGGACCATTTTCAGAAGTGAGCACATCTCATGAAAGCCTCAGGGTACACTAGTAAATTATATGAGAAATTCTCACTTGATACAAAAACATATATATATGCTAAGCAAAAACAGAGAAATAAATACTCACTTCACTATTTAGAGCATCGGTAGCAGAGTGCCGCCCATCGGGATCTATCGAAAGAAGAGATTCAACTAAAGGTAGAGAAGAAGGTGGGAAATCCTTGAAGGTTTCTGCTAAGCAACGTTTGTAAGGCTGCTGTGGCTTAAAAAGTGTTGCATTTGGCAATTTATATTTCTTCCAATATTCCTCTGATGGGGAACCACATAATTTAAATATTTTATGCAGCTGTTCAACCTAAGCAGAAAAAGAATCCAAGAGTCAAATGTCAATCTGACCATGAATGTTAGAAGCTTAGAGCTAAAAACAACAATAACATCAACAAAGATTATAAACAAATAGAAGTACGCTGTCAAGTCAACAAAAGTGACCATAGCCCAAAATTAATACAAGAATCTATCACAAGATTTAAGAAATTGTATTTTATGCACATATATACAATACATACTCCTACATGTGGGTTTAATGATTAAAATAAGTTCCCACAGCTGGTCACTAAGATGGCTAGAAACCTTCACCAGAAATACAAATGAACAATTAAGAATGCAAAAATTGAGCAAAACCAAGAGTAAATAAAATGCCACCAAACAAAATCTGAACTTTCTCTCTTTTCACATATTTTACTTTATCCAAAAAAAAAAAAAAAAGATTTGAACTTCCACCCAATGTCTACCATATAAGGGCGGGTCACTCTGCTTCACTTCTCTTTGCTTTTTTTTTTTTTTTTTTTTCAGTTGGGGAAAAGATACATAGTATTTATGTGCATTTTTGCACATTGAAGCATAAATTTTTGAGCCTTGTGTGTTTTAACATCTACTAATAATTAACCCGAGTGGCTTAATCAATATGTACATGCCTTTTAAACAGTATCCTAATTATTAAAATTCAACAGGCAAATCTTGAGATGAACAGGACCAAATGATTTTTAGCCCATTTGGATGAAAATAAGCACCATGGACACAAACCCTGAATTGTTGGCGAATAATCTATTAGCATTACATTATTGTTCCAGAAGAACGGATAGAACAGAAAATGCATTTGAAACTGGTATACCAAGAGTAGAGAAACCTAAAAAATAATACAAAACCAATACCTCTGTTCGCCCTGGCATGATTGGCTTGCCAGAAAGTAACTCTGCCAAGATGCAGCCAGCACTCCAAAGGTCCACACCAACACCATAGAACACAGCCCCAAGAAGAAGTTCAGGGGGCCGGTACCAGAGTGTGACAACCCGACTAGTCATAGGTTGCTTCTTCCCTGGATCATAGAAAGTCGCCAGTCCAAAATCAGCTATTTTCAAAACTCCTTCATTGTCAATGAGAAGATTGGAACCCTTGATATCACGGTGTAAGACACCACGGCTGTGGCAATGCTCAAGCCCAGACAGTAATTGCTTCATGTAGCACTTGACCTATCATAGGAAATAAATTGCAAGCAGGGAGGAAACTTCAGCCTCTTACTGTGATATTTCTGCTATCTAGAATGAAGAGCCAGACGATCATGATAAGAAAAGGGAGGCAAACAGAAAGGGCCTACTATGGAATATGCAACATTACTTTTTTGTGAGATGCAATTTTAAGCTCATAATCCATTTATCTTAAGTTCCTGTCATGATGACCTATCTAATATATAATAGTCATTAGTCAGTCTTGCTAGTAAGTACATAGCACAGCATCACTGGTAACTTCCCACATCAAAAATGAAATTTTATTGAAAAAATTAATCAGCCCTCAGAAGCATTGGAGTTAACACGACTATCTCCTGTTTGACAATAAACATGACCCTTTCCCAAAATGCAGTCATTTTCTTCTTTTTTATAAGTTTGGCAGTTCTTTTTACCCCAATAAAAACTGAGGTGAGACAATTTTGTACAAAGCATCAACATTTATTTTTTAAATCATTTTTCGTAAGGTATTTTTAACCCAGTATAGGTGCTTGTCTTGTGTTACCTTTAAAAAACCAAAGAACAAAACAAACCAAAAAAATCTGTAAAACCATTTTCGAATTAGCTTCCACTCGTTGCCAAGTCTTCACACTAATAATTAAGGTTCTGTTCCTTGGCAAGTGCCTTTGGTTTTATATTTGTTAGAATATAGAGTTAAATTTGAGCAAGAAACAATGGGTTTCAGCAACTAAAGCAGCATTAAAGAGTTCAATAATTCAATCAATAATTTTAACTAGGTGGATTCAAACTGATAGTGATATGCAGGAAGTGGCAAATTATAAACCAAGACATAAGAACACACCAATGGTCATGCAGAAACTTTGTGAGCAATTTCTTAATTTTGCATCATTAAGTACTACTAGTTATCAGCCATAACCTCTACTCTCCGAGGAAATAAAAAACAGGACAAGTATAGCAATTAAAATCACACATTTAGTTCAGTTTGGCTTCAACAAAATGATAAGCCCAATTTGATCAAGCTAAATAGTTGATTATGCTAAATTGAGAGAGGGTTCTAAGAGCACAAATAATGAAAAAAAAAATGGTTAATTTCTTTTCTTCACGCGCAACAATTACTTTTTCTTTTAAATAACTAAGTTTGGACTAACGACCTCTACTTCATGAGACACGATTCCCAGCCAATTGAGCCAACCTGAAGAGTACAATTTTATTTTCTTCAATAAAAGAAAACAAAATTCTCAATATAAAATTTAGAGCTATACAAATAAGGAAATTTCAAAGAATTTTCACACCCAAAATAATACAAACCAGCCATCACACGATATGTAAGTTTCAAGCATTATAAAATCATATGAAACACCAAAAATTTGGATGTATCACCTACAAGACAAAGGGACCCATATACAGCCCCATGAAAAGCTCTATCAGTAACATCAAAAGCTCACAAAAATCAATCAAAACTGAAAAGACAAACACAGCCACATAACTCCCAAAAACCCCTCAAACTAACCAATCAAGGAAATAGAAAAATCTACAATACACCCAGAAACGTAAAAACCAAACCTGAAATGCATACACACCCAAGATCCAATTAGTTCCACATTAATAAAATTTATAACTAAGAGTGTCAAAAAAAAAAAAAAAAAAAGACACTAAAAAAACACACCTGGGGTTCAGTGAATTTGAGGCCTTGGCACGCGACGAGGCCGGCGAGATCATGCTCCATGTATTCGAAAACCAAGTAAAGACTACAAGACATTCTTGAAGTGACCAAGCCTTCAAGCTTAACCACATTGGGGTGGTCAAGCTTTCGCAGAACTAGAATCTCTCTGGCCATGAATTTAACACTCTCTGGCTCTAAATTATCGAATCTAACTTTTTTCAAAGCCACTATTTTCCCACTTATTAGATCTTTAGCTTTATATACATTGCTATAAGTCCCTTGCCCAATCTGAACAAAAAACCAAACAAAACCCAACAATAAAAATATGATTTTTTTTTTGAAACCGTGAATTGAAAGCTCGGTTTTGAAGAGAAAAAAAACATAGATTAAGAACCTTAGAGAGCTTCTCAAATGTGTTGGCCCGGCGAGGAGTCCAGTCTTTGATGACGTCGCCGGCGACCTCCACGAGCCACGCCGGCCAGCCCTGCTGGTTCCTGACCATGCAAGGCTCGACTCTCGGCGTCCGGCGATCAATCCCCGCCGCCGGAATAGAACTCGCCGGAAAGCCAGCTCCGGCGGAGTGACTCGCCCTGTTGTTAACATTCCGCCTCTCTTTCTCGTCCGCCCCATTCCTAATCCCAACGTCGGTCGCGGCACGCTCCTCGGCGCTCCGGCGTCGTCTCCGGCGGCTGCTGTGATCGGAGGACGAGGACGGCTTCTTGCGGCGCGACTCGCTCGTCGACGGTGAGCTGAAAACGCAACCCATAGGTCACCGAATTCGGCGGCGCATCGGAGACTTTCACAGAGAATGAGCGGTGTTTTCCGGTTACCGGAAAAAAAAATACAAAAAACCGCGAGTTGTGATTGCAAAAAAAAGTTCTCTATGTTGACACCAAAACGACGTCGTGCTTAGAAACCGCGGCCAGAGATGGCGGTTGCTTAGAGAGAGAGAGAGCTGAGAAGGAGAGTAAGGTAGCTGAGTTTGAGAGAGAGAGAGAGTTTGAAGAGTGATTACACTGAAGAAAGAATGAGAGTTTTTCGTTATTTGATGGGAACGAGGGGAAATGGGACGTGGTTTTTGGTTTTAATTACGAGAAATTGCCACCATTCTTAGTGACGTGGCTGTTTGTCATAGAAATGGTGGGCAATAGTAGCAGTAAGTGTATTTACTCGCGGGAGGGAGAGAGAGAGAGACAGTCTAGTAGCTGTACTTCAAGACCTGTCTTTTGCATGTGACAGAATCTACCACTTCTTTTTATTCTATATTTATTTCATTTTTTCTTTTTCAAATTTTTAAATATTTTTTAATGCATATTTCTACTAAAAAAAAACTAGTTTAAATTTTAGAGTAATTACATTTTACTATCTAAAAATATACTTTAAATTACATTTTACACCCTGAACTTTCAGAATACAAGTTAGCACTATAAATTATAACTTGTGTTACACTTTGCACTCCATATTCAATTTTTTCATTATCTTAGACGAAAAATTAGAATTTATAATACAAAGAGTAATCAGGAGTATAGTTTAGGGTGGTAAGGTATATTTTCTCTTTTGTTTTTAAGGAATTAAGAAAATGAGCAATTAAGTCTTTTTACTTGATGTCATCAAAGATAAAGGTAGAATTAATGACTAGTACAAAGTGTAATATGAATTATAATTTCAATGCTAACCATGCATTCTACAAATTTTAGGATGTAAATTGTAATTTCGAGTATAATTAAAGTGGTAAAGTGTAATATTTCCTTAAAATTTAATATTTTTTTACTATTATTATTGTTCCTAAACAAATTATATAAGATATCACAAACTACATCACGATTCAACTTCTAGTAAAATCACTTTAGTTTCTAATTTATTCAACGGGAACTAGTTTTTATTGTCAAATAATGGATTTAAGTTTGATATCACTTGATTGTAAAGAACAATCATCATACAATAAATGCAATTAATTTAAATTCGTTATATTTTTAAAAATATATATCTCTAACAAAACTAACTATTATTGTTTTCCGACAATCCCCAATAATGCCACATTACATTAGTGGTGGCTCTTTGAGATAGAAGAGAGGAAGTGAGTTAGAATTGAGGCAGTGAGAATTACGCTCTGTTTGTTTCAAAGTAAAATATTTTTAAATGTAAAATATTTTATAAGTAAAAAATTTTACAGTAAAATATTTTCAAGTGTTTGGATGGTCTAGACACTTGAAACTGCAAGCACAAATCAGCCACCACCAACCACCACTGGGTGCAAACACAAACCACCAACAACAGTACCAAATCCAGATTAGGAAGAAGGTAAATAAAAGGCCATCACTGCCGTTGCCACCAACTGGCCATCATCAACACCGGAACCCACTCCCAACACCATACCCAACTGCCAAACACAAAACAAACCCCAACAAAACCATACCCAGCCACCAAAACCATACCCATACCCAGCCACCACAACAAACCATTGATCACCCAACACCATACCCAGCCGCCAAACTCAAAACAAAACCAACAAAACCATACCCAACCACCACGACAAACCATCGATCACCCAACACCATACTCAGCTGCCAAATCAAAACAAAAAGCCACCAAAACCCAAAACTAAACCCACCTACCAAACTCAAAACCAAACCCACTACCCGCAACAACCCACCTATCCATATTTGAGAGATGCAGCCTGAAAGATATTAGGAACATGAGGAAGAGTGTAGAAGGGAGGAGAGAGAGACACAGCAACCCAGATTGGCGATTGGCACTGCACTTACTGCCGTAACCTCTATGCCGGAGACATCGACGCCGACTACCTCACCACTCTCTAGTAGGAGTCCCAATGGATTGCCAAAGAGAAAAGAAGAAAGACGAGGGAGAACTTAAGAGTGAGAAGGTATAGTAGTCATTAGAGAGGGAGAGCAAAAACTAAGAGGGATTGAGTTGTAAGGAAGTGAAAGTATCGAGTAAGAGGGAGGAGAGCAAATGTAAAATGTTTTACCAAAATTTTAAGTGTAAAATATTTTATACAAATTTGCCTAAGTTGATTTGATTGACCGAAAATATTTTATTTTTGTCTAAATATTTTACTCCAAAACAAACATGATAAAATGGAAAAATATTTTCTTGAAAATATTTTACATTGAAACAAACGGAGCGTTAGTTTATTAAGTGTGTGTTTGGGAAGTGTTCTTTGTCTGCATTTGTGTGTTTTGTTGAAAAAATGTGGATCTTAAGGCACTATTTACGAACCCACAAAAGTCATTTAAACATAGATTTTAATATAAATTTGGGTCTCACAGCACTATTTACACATTTAAAAATTATTTTATTATAATATTTTTAATAATAAACTTTTAGTTTTTAGCAATAAGTAGTATCTAAACATACCCAAAGAGAAATAAGAAATAATGGGTGCATATGGTCATTTTCCATCCATAACTAACTGACAAAAGAGAATCAAAGAAAGCAATTTCACCATTTTTTTTCAAATTCTAGATCAATAGCACTAGGTTAAAAGTCAAATTACTATTTAAAATTTACTAAAATTACATTGGGTTTTTTTACCCAAAAAATAAATGTGGTTAAATCTAAACCCACATGATATCATGCCGTCATGAATTTTTGGTGTAGGACTTTTTTATTTTTTTTATTTTTGGGAAAAGGTGTAGGACCAAGAAGGTGGAAACAAAAAAAAGGCAAAAGTGGATGAAGAAAGAAAGGTTTTTAACTTTTTTTTGATACCCTCTGGAGTCAAGTTTATTTGTAAGCTTTTACACATAACTATTGACTCATCAAGTCAATCTCTGCGATATTTCAATTTGGTTGTACCGTACAATGACTTTCCTGCACAGTATTTAATTGGTAAAATTTTCAGGAACACTTTTTGTCTTTATTTTTTTTTCTTTTTCTCAGAACCAATTGTTGGTTCTAGGATTCCTAGCCCCCCATGAAATTGAATTGAGTTTTTATAGTAGAAACTCACCTATTTTAATTTGTTATTTAGAGAAAGATTGGTTAGATAGGACACAAGAGGATCACAATTGAGTCAATATTCAAACCATATCAAATAAAGAAACATGTAAAATCAATCACATTTATGAGAATGCATACTTATTGTTGCCATATTTTTATATTAGAAAAATGTTGCTATAATTATAAATTTGAAATCAAATCAATCACAACATATTATATTATCAAGATCCTATTAACATGTATCCTTAGACTACCACTTTTATGAAAGTTTGATGAGAAATAAAAAAGTTGTCAAAAAATTAATTATTTTTTTTATTCTACTATAAAAAGTTTTTAAAAATATTTCTTAAACCAATTTTCTTTAGAGTGTTTGTTAACTTTTTTTTATTAACAAATACTCTAAAGATATTTGTTAATGGACTATTTTAAGAAATTTTTTATAAAAAAAAATTAATTTTTAACTATTTAGCTTTATTCAATTAATTTTAAAAGGGTGGTATCGAAATTTTCTAAAAATTATTCATTAAAAATTCCATAAGAACAACCATAATAATTTTTTATCACTACTAGACTAATTGGAATTAAATGCTAATTATAAAAGAAGCAAAACCAAGTCTCCTTTATTACTTGTTTTAACTCTTCACTAATTAGGATTGTAAAGTTTTGGATTCCAAGTGCAATTGGAACATTGGATGGTCCTTTTTCCCAGGAAAGTAGTGGGTATACAAAATGGTGAAAAAAGAAACTCAGGCAGATCATATCAGTCTAACAACCACCCACGCCGAACCTAATAAAAGAGCATGGTTTTCATTTATTGCAAAAACTCAGAAAGGTGTCTGACTTGCACATTTATTGGGGTCTTAAATCAAGGGAGCGACAAGTTTTAATTTTATATAACTAGAACATAAAAATAATCAATTCGCAATTCTATCATATTTAATAATAAAAATGGTAAAAATAATAATGAAAAAATAGGTTATTTTATGGTAAATTGAGGTCACGTCAACATATTTGATTGCAGTTTTGTAATAAATTAAGGTGACGTAAACTAAGAAATTTGAACTGTTTTATATCTATAAAAGTGTTTGTTTGTTTGTTTTTTTTTTTTTTTAGATACAAGATACAAATTTTAATGAAGACACAATCAAATGAATCAAGCCTATATTTTGTCATTATATATATTTTTCTTTGTTGCCTTTATGTCCTTTGCCTCATTCAACAATGCTTCGTGTTTTTTCAACACAGACAATAAATTAATATTAATTAAAGGAGCAACTATCATCTTTTCCATCTCCGTGATTGACTTGCAAATCACAGAGAATTTACTAGTCTGTCACATTTCGACGCACGCCTTTGAAACTTCGAAGGCCCTTTTTTGTCGTCAATGATCATTGTATTTGCCTTATATGATATATTGAAAGAAGAAAAAAAAAAGGCTTATAGTTGTTTTATTTAGACCATAAAAATACAATCTTTGAACAAAAATAAGATGTCATTTTTGATTGTTGATTGAGCCATATTTACGTGAAACTTTTCCTCTCTCATATTCAAAGTAAACCAACGTGAAACGAGAAGGACAAGAATAAACACTAGAGCTAGCTAACTATGCTATGGTGGGCTGGGTGAAAGAATATGAGACAATTAAGCTGAACACAGTTTCAGATTCTTGCATTAACGTAACACCCTAATAAAAAAAGCTAAAATAATGGTTTGTCATATCCTAAATGCCATATGCTTTCATTAGGTAGTGCAGTTTATGCTTGGGTTTTCATTATGGCTTTGTTGAGTCTTTGTTGACTTGTGGACAATAATAATGACTATGAGCATTTGAGCATTTAATCATCACCATGATGGCTATTGACAATATATTCAAACTGGTACGACCTCTGGGCGTGGTGCGTTAATATATATTGGTATCATGTGATGCTTTTAGAGGTGTGTTAGTTTGAATCATACACTTCAGCAAAAAAAAATGCCATGTTATTATGTAGATAACCCTAACACATTAAAGGGTGTCCAATATCATGTTGAATTCAGGTTTAAGTAGACAGGGTCGGTGACCACACGCGCAATACTTTTTCTCCTATAATATACCCACCACCAAGAACATAAAAACTTTTTTAGATTTTATATAATCAATATTTTTTTTTTTAAATCACACTCTCTAAGTTTTATATGTTTTCATTAATTTCCATATCTATAACTTCAATTTTCTCAATTAAATTCTTCAACTTCCATATATGTTTCCAATGTAACCCGTCCAAAGAGGATGGTGTAGCACTAGCTATTGGCCCAGCGAGGATGATAAATTTCAGTGGGCAATGGTGGGTAGCGGTATTTAGCGGTTGAAGGCC
Organism: Lithocarpus polystachyus; assembly: GCA_033629205.1. Taxonomy (NCBI): domain Eukaryota; kingdom Viridiplantae; phylum Streptophyta; class Magnoliopsida; order Fagales; family Fagaceae; genus Lithocarpus; species Lithocarpus polystachyus. Next base: position 1,649,751 of record CM066171.1, on the reverse strand, counting down.
AGTTTTAGGCGACATCATTTTTCATATTTGGCCATAAATAAATCAATGATTTATTATATAAAAGAAATTATCTGTTTTAGCAAAATGATGTAGTTTTGGTGGACTTTAATGGCAAAGTTGGATGGAGATTGACAAAAGGACAACACTAAAAACAAAACCAAAGCTAAAAGACTAAATTGTAAAATGTTGAAACTCTAGTGATGAATATGAAAATAAGTCTAACTTGGATAATGTAATTTGTGATTTAACCTTTTTCTTTCTTCGGTCACTATATGCATAGTATTAATTTGCATCCTGTATTTAATTGCAGAGAATTCTCATTGAGATCCTCCTGATTTGGTGATATTGTCCAGAGTTTTTCATAGGAGAAACTTATGTTCAAAGTTCTCTCTCTCTCTCTCTCTCTCTCTCTCTCTCTCTCTTATTGAATGGGGAAAAAATTCTCAAGACTCCAAACATAATTTTTTAAAATAAAATCTTAAATTAAAAGTACATTGATCCTTCTCTTAAAAAAAAAGGTACATTGATCCTTTACTTGGCTCTTTTATTGTAAGGATGCTTATATTCTTTCACATGGATAGAGTCATTAGTGGACAATTATAAAAAAAAAGGTAACTTTTTTTTTAAAACCCTAGTTTTTGTTGCTATAATTTATTGAGTGATATACTATTTTCCTCCCTAAGAGTTTGTTTGAATACCGCTTATTGTTAAAAATTAAAAACTGAAAAAATTGTAGCAAAATAATTTTTAAAAGTGTGAATAGTACTATAGGACTCAATTTTAAAGTTAGATTTACGTGTTTTTTTTTTTTTTTTTTTTTTTTGTACTTGTGGGTCCTATAAACTATACATGAGACCTAACCAAAAAACGCAAACACTTTACTATCCAAACCCAGCCTTAAAAAGTGGTTGACTGTGGGATTAGATTTAGAGGACCGTTTCTATTAAAATATATTTGCTTTCCCAACTTTCCTTGTGGCTTATTTGAAGTTTTAAGCAAAAGCCAAGCCTAGTTATAAAAGCACCCAATAAAGAATATGAAGAATATAATAGGTGACAAGATAATCCAAATGTCAAAGTAAAGCTACTAAATGGCGTGATTTAAAAGGCAATAAGAATGACTTTGCATGAATTAACGGTTGAAGAAATGCGAAAGCCATTATTATGACTTGTGTTTGATTTTTGGGGGAAAAGCAATAGCAGATTCAATTCAACAAACACTAGTCAATTTTTTTTTAGTATGTCAAAACTTCACAACACGTTTATATAGTTTGAATGCTTTGAAATTTAATACTACGATTCCATTGCTATTACTAGTCTCACCTGTCTGTTGCATGCTCTTCTTTAATGTGCTGACCTCTCTCTCTCTCTCTCTTAAATGCATATCTATTTCTCTGTACCAAAAGCTTGACATACACATAACTTGTCAACTTACCCCCATACTACTCAATTACTTCCCTTGTCTCCAAGGCAACATCTTATGGAACAGTTTCATAATACCATTACCATCATTTTATGGTATCTAAAATCTATAAATGTGTAGGTTCCACATGTTATGAGATGGTGATTTTACGAAAGCGCTTCATAAGATAATTGTATTTGTATTCACAAATATGTAAATTCTGCGTTCTGTAAGAAAGTATCTTCACGTATGATAGGCAAAAAATGTATTGGCCCATTGTGATTAATTAATTAATTAATTAGCCAAGTTTATTAATTAACCAAATTAACATACAAAATGCGTGGCAGTATAAACAAATCACCAATTAAACTAAATGCAGCCGAAATTAAATTGATACGATGATTTGTTTACAAATGGGGAAAACCAATACGGCAAAAACCCCACTGGATGATTTTAAGGTCACTACTCCCGAGAATCCACTATTATTAAAACAAGCGGTTACAAGTAAAGAAATCTCAGTACCTTATACCAACCTACAGTTGAACCCTTACCCCAATACCCAATTAGACTTATTTTGTAGTGACAATCTCTCATTTTATTGCATGGCTCCTAGTATGTGACTAACCAATTGCGCGGATCCTAGTACGCGACTTAATCACCAACTTAAAAAGGATGTTGGCTGCAAAGTTATCTAAACGATGAAGATTACAAAGTTGCTTGGTCACAAAACCCTACAGTGTATAAACACAGCAGCTTCTTTAGAAGAAATATGAACTAGGGTAAATTCTGTTTCCAATCACAATTTGTATGAACTTGGGCAAGTGTGTAACCTATGATGGCCTTTAAAACAATCCTTATATATGTTTAGGGTTGTGAGAAAAGAAAGCCCAAACATATACCCACGGATTAAATTGAAATCAGCTCTGAAAAACTGAATATCATAAATCTCGATAGATAGCCGTCGAGCTATGAGCTTCAGCAACTTTTAAACCTCGATAGATGTCAGCTGTCGAGCTAGCTATCGAGTTTTAAAAAACAGCACTTTCTCACTTGTTTTTTGGACAGACTTGCATGGTTTTAACATTTAAACTTGAAACCTTATTCTTTGAAGCATTAAACACATCTTAGATTTATCTAATTACAAGTAAAGTGCATTTTGTAAAAAGATTAGTCAATTACATAAAATATTGACATATATTCTTAACATCAAATCACATATGTCCTAACAACGTAGTCGCTTTATAAGACAATTTTCTATTTTTTTTTATTAGGTCTACAAGTCCCCCACACCCGTAAACAAATTATGTTCACCCCAGTGACCCCATGCAATCATTTGGAAAGTTAAAGTTACTTGCAAGTCGATTAGTAATTAAGCAAAAGGTACCAACTTTTCGTTGTTATAAAGTTAGGGATTAATGCTGTTCAAACTAGGTGGAGTTTCTATAACAAGCCCCAGCTTTTAATTAAGAAAGATCAAGCCCCCCTAATATTAGAGGAATGTTGTCTCACGATTCAATTCCCTTAATAGGTAGGGTAATTATTCAGTTTTATTCTCTCTTCCAAAATAAAATGCCCACCACTATTATGACCTGCCCTATAGGACCAACATGTCCTAAAGGAATGAGTGGTAGATTTTATTTCATATATGTTAGTAAATGGATTCATATAAGTTGCTAGGCTACAAATTTAGGCCGTTCTGACTTGCTCTTGATTTGCACTAGATCACTCTTGACAAGCGGTTCAACTTCAAACAAGTCCAAGACCAAAGTACCTCTATAGTATGGTCCCAATTCTGTGTTGGTTGCTTCTTTTTTGGACTATTATAGACCAAGTTGTGTTGGACGGCAAAATTGTCATTTACTAATGGTCCTCTACACAGATTCTACAAGTGTTTCGGCACAAGAAATTGAGGCCCTCTGGACCAGGCGGGTTGGGCCTATGTATATAATAAAATAAAAAAGTAGATTGGGCCTCAAAATACATGTATAGTCTTTTTTTTTTCTTTGTTTTCTGAGAAGGAATTTATATGTATAATCTATTGTTCTGTAACCAAATGAGTACATATGTACTTTATGAACATTTACTATCAATTCATAGCCACAAGCAATTAGACGGACCAAAATAAGCTAAAAAAAATAAAAAAATAAAAACCAAAGGAAGGAAACGACCCTCATTTGGAATTGAAGTGTCAGCTTCCCATTGGTTGTTAACAGCTCTGTGGATAGGAGAGTCCAAGTCTTAATAACCACTTAAGGCTCTTGCATTATTGTACTCCATTGTTCTTTATAGCTTCCTTCACTTTTGGTCATTAAACATAGAATTTGAGAGAGATTGTGTAAGGACATCCAAAAGCGAAAATGGGGTTTTGCTGCTTACACTCTATTGATGAAATGCTGCTAGGGTTGGTGTTGGTTTTGGTCTTAGCAATGCTCTTCTTTGTAATCTGTCAGCCCCCTCCTTCAAGAAGAGTAACTATATACCATTGTTCTTAATTGTTATTATTTTTCCTTTTAAATTGCATTCCTTTCAACAAACTATGCTATTTAGAGTGTGAAATAGTTTGTACTTTTACTTCTACTATAGTTATCCTTATATCTATTTTCTTGTATATTCATTTCTTAGAAATTTGAGACTTTCATCAGTTAATAAAATGGAGCTGTCCATCACAGTTCTTTCTTTCATTTTCTTTTTTTTTTTCACCTTTGGTTTCAATGTGCAAGATGGTTGAGAAAAAAAGTGGAGGAGGAGAAGAGCATTGATGTGTGGATTGGGAACTTGCTAAAATATCTCAAACACTCGGCATCTTCTTCGTCTAAACTCATATATCGATTAGAGTTAAGTTGGGTTGGACCTCTTGTATCATTGTTGCGCACTTGCGCATGCCCTTGCTAAATAGTTTGTGTGTGTGTGTGTGTGTGTGTGTGTGTGTGTGTGTGTGTGTGTGTGTGTGTGTAGTTGAGTGCTCAATGTGATCATGGATTTTTTTTTTTTTTTTTTGATAATAAATTTAAAGAGGGTTGTCAATACCCTTTTATTTGATGCACCCTTTTGTATTTTTTGTCTAATAAATAAATGGTTTGAGTCATGTTTTACAATGGTCTATTGATGTCGGCAAGGTAATGTGGCCAAAGCTATTAAATGTCTGATCTGTAAAGACCCAAAAGCATGAAAAATGATGCACAAAGATTGGGTATTTTCCACACGTATAGACTTTTAGCCTTGTAGAATGGTCCAAGCGGGTGGACTGTGACTGTGACTCTGTGAGCACTGAGGCAGCATAATGATCTATTTTTTAAGCATACATTACTTTATCTAGAAATAGGAATATAAATTTAATTCATTTATGCAAAGCAGGTGAAATCTATTCTATTCTGCAAAATCCTTGTCAGCCATTGAAGGTCAATCTAAATCACTCCAAACCTACTATCCAGAATAATCAAATGTCAAACAAAGGTCATAAAATGAATTGGCTCAAACAAAACAAACTAATAATCATGCAACAAAAACATTCGTATTAGTGTGCATTTCATCAATTGATTGGAACTTGGTGTAGAACGAAGTTATTTGCTCTAGAAAACTGTGACTACAAGTTCTAAGAAATACAAAAAATCTCATCACATCAAACATTCATAACAATATTTGCTGCAGTGCATCAAAAGGATGCATAATCCTAACCCTATTCTTCTCCAATAACAAGAAGCTTCTTTTAATAGATACACAAAAAAGGTCTGCAATGAGGGCTTATTGCTTAAGCTTTTGTATGGAAAGATCAAAGGTTGTAGAAGAAAGAAGGCCGTATGCACTTAAATTTAAAATTTCATTTTTTTTTTTCCTTTGATAAGAAATTTTTAATTTCATTTATAAACTATCAATTGTGTCAATTTAGTCCATATAATTTTTAATAATGTTCAAAGTTACGATAAAGGGTTGTTTCATGCTTCACTTTTAAGACAATTTTGTTTTCTTTGAATTGCTCTATAGATTGAGTTATTCATCCTATAAGTTACTTTAATAATTATTAATACAAGAGTTTACCATCCAAAGAAAATACAATTGGTGATTTTGACAGTTCCATAATCTAAATTAACACAATCAATAACTTATAGACAAAATACAAAGCCTCCAAATAAGAAAAGAAACGAAGTTTTGGCTATTAATGAAACTTCAGAGTCATGAAATTTATAGAGTAAAGTGATAGTTGTTGGAAGACAAAGCGCATGGAAATAAAATCCCTCAATTTCTTATTTATTTATAATGAGTATACTTGGAATTTTATTATATTATAAAGATTAAAGGAGGATGAGATCCCTCTCCATCTACTGGCTCTACCAAAAGGTGGTTTGGAAAATTCCTATTTCACATAAAATCCCTCAATTTCAATGAATTGCTCTATAGATTGAGTTATTCATCCTATAAGTTACTTTAATAATTATTAAAACAAGAGTTTACCATCCAAAGAAAATACAATTGGTGATTTTGACAGTTCCATAGTCTAAATTAACAAAATCAATAACTTATAGACAAAATACAAAGCCTCCAAATAAGAAAAGAAACGAAGTTTTGGCTATTAAAGAAACTTCAAAGTCATGAAATTTATGGAGTAAAGTGATTGTTGTTTGAAGACAAAACGCATGGAAATAAAATCCCTCAATTTCTTATTTATTTATAATGAGTATACTTGGAATTTTATTTTATTATAAAGATTAAAAGAGGATGAGATCCCTCCATCTGCTGGCTCTACCAAAAGGTGGGTTGGAAAATTCCTATTTCACATAAAATCCCTCAATTTCAATTGAAATAAAGATTGCACATTTAGTTGTTAATATTTTCTTTCTTGTATTTTTAATTGGATATATATGTGTGTGTGTGTGTGTGTGTGTGTGTGTGTGTGTATACACAATATTCAAAATTTTAAATAAGGTGATTATTATTCAGCAAAAAATGTAAGATGATAATAAAAAAATTTATTTATAAATTTATAATATTTAAAAAAAAATTCTAAAATCACATAAAAAAAACAGAACATATCACTTGACAAACAGTAATTAATGTGATAAAAATAGTGGATTAATGTGAAAATAACTTACAACTAATTATAGTCTATTACGTAAAATAATTAAAAAAAAAAAACATTTTAAGTTGTACTAGAGTTATTCTTCTTTAAGTCACTTTCAAATTAATAGGTTTAATATTATGTCAATTTGATGCTCAATCTATTCAATTGCAACCTTATAATGCAATAACATTCTCTACTCCAATTGCTGTTTTTGTTTTTGTATTATTGGTCAGTTTTCCCGAGGGTTTCATAATCTATATCTATATAATACTAAAAGCTGAAACGTAGCTGTAGGGACACGATATTCAGACCAATCCCAAAATGTATGAAATCCTGGCCTAGTGAGCCCAATACAATAAATTTGTAGAGAGTGGGACAAAGAGCTAGGCTTTAGTGCATGGATAACAGTTAATATGGATTTCATAACAATCAAACAGAGAGGAATCGAGTTTACCAAAGAAAGTTTGCCCTCGGCACAATCCGAGGAGTTTTGTTCTAGTAAATGTTAAATGAGAACGGTTACAGGAGTTCTTCAGATTCCTACCGTGCTCCTTCACTTTTCCATGGTGGATTTTTCCTATTATATAGTCCCTTTCAAACAATCTGGGCCTTCCCTTTATTAATCATCCAAGCCTATACTTGAGTGTCTGTCCCATCAGACACCCTCTTTAGTGTTCTGTGAGTTGAGGTAACCGAGATAACATTGTTCAAGGGTTCTGTCCACATAAATGCAATGTCAGCAGCTTTCCCCTAGATATTTTTTAGTTCTTATCCTTCTTGTACGTTTGTGGCACATATCCCTATCACTAGAGCTTCCTAGAAGGTCACCTTGATTACTAGGGTCCATAGCTGATTTGTGTTTAGCTTATCCAAAGAGATATTCTTCCTCGGACTCGGACTCGGACTACTCACGCTCTCGGCCAAAGCCCAACGCTCTCAGCCAAAGCCCAAGACCCAATTGCATGATTTGGGCCCATGACCCCACAATAGCTCCTCAAAACTTCGGTTTTTTCCTCTCACCCGAGGAGAAAAGTGAGGTTTTGAATTCTCAAGAATTAATTTTCCTGGATCCTTTGACCTACACCCACAGGAGTGCCGTTTTATGCGCCTCATATTTGTACTGTAAATTGCTCCTTTCAGAGCTACTAATCTGAGGAGTTGGTTATAATCTTAGGTCTATCTTGACACTTAGTGAGAACAAATAGATATCACGGAACGTTACTTTCCTCAAAGTATGTGGTCCAAGGATCCATGCATAACTAAGGTTCCGTTTGATACTTAAGAAATACCGTAGTGTGTTAATTTCCTCGAAGCATGTGGTCTGGGGACTCAGACATGACTAAGGTTTTATTTAACGCTTAGCAGGAGGTCTGAGGGACCCAACGTAGCTAAGGCTCCTTTTAGCAGAGAGTCCGAGGACTCGACGTAGCTAAGGAAATGCTTAGAAGGAGGTCTGAGGGACCCGACGTAGCTAAGGCTCTTTTTAGCAGAGAGTCCGAGGACTCGACGTAGCTAAGGAAATGCTTAGCAGGAGGTCTGAGGGACCCGACGTAGCTAAGGCTCTTTTTAGCAAAGAGTCCAAGGACTCGACGTAGCTAAGGAAATGCTTAGCAGGAGGTCTGAGGGACCCGACGTAGCTAAGGCTCTTCTTAGCAGAAAATCTGAGGACTCAACGTAGCTAAGGAAATGCTTAGCAGGAGGTCTGAAGGACCCGACGTAGTTAAGGCTCTTCTTAGCAGAGAGTCCGAGGACTCGACGTAGCTAAGGAAATGCTTAGCAGGAGGTCTGAGGGACCCGACGTAGCTAAGGCTCTTCTTAGCAAAGAGTCATAGCTAAGGAAATGCTTAGCAGGAGGTCTGAAGGACCCGACATAGCTAAGGCTCTTCTTAACAGAGAGTCCAAGGACTCGACTTAGCTAAGGAAATGCTTAGTAGGAGGTCTGAGGGACCCGACATAGCTAAGGCTCTTCTTAGCAGAGAATCCGAGGACTCGACGTAGCTAAGGAAATGCTTAGCAGGAGGTTTGAAGGACCTGACGTAGCTAAGGCTCTTCTTAGCAGAGAGTCTGAGGACTCGACGTAGCTAAGGAAATGCTTAGCAGGAGGTCTGAGGGACCCGACGTAGCTAAGGCTCTTCTTAGCAGAGAATCCGAGGACTCGACGTAGCTAAGGAAATGCTTAGCAGGAGGTCTGAAGGACCCGACGTAGCTAAGGCTCTTCTTAGCAGAGAGTCCGAGGACTCGACGTAGCTAAGGAAATGCTTAGCAGGAGGTCTGAGGGACTCAACGTTGCTAAGGCACTTTTTAGCAAAGAGTCTGAGGACTCGACGTAACTAAGAAAATGCTTAGTAGGAGGTCTGAGGGACCCAACGTAGCTAAGGCTCTTCTTAGCAGAGAGTCCGAGGACTCGACGTAGCTAAGGAAATGCTTAGCAGGAGGTCTAAGGGACCCGACGTAGTTAAGGCTCTTTTTAACAGAGAGTCCGAGAACTCGACGTAGCTAAGGAAATGCTTAGCAGCAGGTCTGAAGGACCCCACGTAGCTAAGGCTCTTCTTAGTAGAGAGTCCGAGGACTCGACGTAGCTAAGAAAATGCTTAGCAGGAGGTCTGAGGGACCCGACGTAGCTAAGGCTCTTTTTAGCAGAGAGTCCAAGGACTTGACATAGCTAAAGAAATGCTTAGCAGGAGGTCTGAGGGACCCGATGTAGCTAAGGCTTTCCTTAGCAGAGAGTCCGAGGACTCGACGTAGCTAAGGAAATGCTTAGTAGGAGGTCTGAGGGACCCGACGTAGTTAAGGCTTTTCTTAGCAGAGAATCCGAGAACTCGACGTAGCTAAGGAAATGCTTAGCACTTAGAACGAAGATTAGAAGATATCAATACATACCTTATAGAACTAACCCCACCGCAGAGCCCCTTTGATTTGCTGCGCCATCAACATATACCTTCTAGAATAAAGGTTCTCGAGGCATGTACTTGATGTCAAAAGCCCCTAGAACTATGCCCTATTTAGCAATCCTCCTCATGTAATTAGTACCTCGAAGTATAGACCTTGGCCTAATGTAGTGACTTGCTTACATAGTAAATTGGCCACCACAATGGCTTTACCCAATGACTCTTGCTGATGGGGGCCTGATCCTACCATAATTAACTGTTGCACTCACTATCACACAAGCTCTTCCCACAGACGGCGCCAATTGTAGGGACACGATATTCAGACCAATCCCAAAATGTATGAAATCTTGGCCCAGTGAGCCCAATACAATAAATTTGTAGAGAGTGGGACAAAGAGTTAGGCTTTAGTGCATGGATAATAGTTAATATGGATTTCATAACAATCAAACAGAGAGGAACCGAGTTTACCAAAGAAAGTTTGCCCTCGGCACAATCCGAGGAGTTTTGTTCTAGTAAATGTTAAATGAGAACAGTTACAGGAGTTCTTCAGATTGCTACCGTGCTCTTCCGCTTTTCCATGGTGGATTTCTCCTATTATATAGTCCCTTTCAAGCAAACTAGGCCTTTTCTTTATTGATCATCCAAGCCTATACTTGAGTGCCTGTCCCATCAGACACCCTCTTTAGTGTTCTGTGAGTTAAGATAACCGAGGTAGCACTGTTCAGGGGTTCTGTCCACATAAATGCAGTGTCAGCAGCTTTCCCCTAGATATTTTTGAGTTCCTATCCTTCTTATACGTTTATGGCACACGTCCCTATCACTAGAGTTTCCTAGAAGGTTACCTTGATTACTAGGATCCATAGCTGATCTGTGTTTAGCTTATCCGAGGAGATATTCTTCCTCGGACTCGGATTACTCACGCTCTCGGCCAAAGCCCAAGACCCAATTGCATGATTTGCGCCCATGACCCCACAGTAGCATTTAATGTTGCTTCACTCCTGTTGAGCCACATCAGCTGCCATGTCATTACCCTTCTATTTCCTAAATTTCTCCTATAATTTCAAAATATTTTTTTCTAAAATTTTCTTTTAATTTTAAAATACTATTAAAAAGAGAATAATTTCTAGCACTATTTCCATCATAAAGCCCAATCTTTATGGCTTTAATTATACGTAACTTATGTTAGTATTGTCCACCATAAGGCCCAAAACTACGAATTCAAATCTTCTGTCCCATTTTTCCTGCTCCACTCTATACTATATTATTAAAAAGAAAATAATTTCTAGCACTATTTCCATCATAAAGCCCAATCTTTATGGCTTTAATTATACGTAACTTATGTTAGTGTTGTCCACCATAAGGCCCAAAACTACGAATTCAAATTTTCTGTCCCATTTTTCCTGCTCCACTCTATACTCTATTAATAAATACTTGCCACGTGTTCACCTAATTAATTAAATACTATCATTAAGTAATAACGGTAGTACCATCATAAAGCCCAATCTTTACGGCTTTAATTATATGTAACTTATGTTAGTGTTATGCACCATAAGGTCCAAAACTACGAGTTCAAATCTTCTGTCCCACTTTTCCTGCTCCATTTTATACTCCACCAATAAAAACTTGTCACGTGTTCACCTAATTAATTAAATACTACTATTAAGTAATAACGGTAGTATTAATAAGTCAATAATGATAGTATTTAATTAATTAGGCGAACACGTGACAAGTTTTTATTGGTAGAGTATAGAGTGGAGTAGGAAAGGTGGAACAGAAGATTTGGACTCCAAAACTACACGTCTTACGTTCGAGTCCAAATCTTTTGTCCCACTTTTCTTGCTCCACTCTATACTCCACTAATAAAAACTTGCCACGTGTTCACCTAATTAATTAAATACTATAATTATTGACTTATTAATACTACCATTATTAATTAATAGTAGTATTTAATTAATTAGGTGAACACGTGACAAGTTTTTATTGGTAGAGTATGGAGTGGAGCAAGAAAAGTGGAACAGAAGATTTGGACTCCTTACATTCAACCCAAGTCGAATAGTATTTACTCTTTAACGCCAATAGCTATTGTCTCCCCTCCTTTTGCTCTACCTGTCTTTCATAGTTTCAAAACTTCAGTCCTTTAGTTTTCTAACGCCAACCTCTATCTCTTCCAAAGACAGTTTCAAAGCTTCTGAGTTTCAGCTTTCTACCGCCAACTTCTTTCTCTTCCAAATACGATTTCAAAATTTAGACTTTCAGCTTTCTAACGCCAACCTCTTTCTCTTCCCTCCTCCATCTCTTCTTCAAGTATCTGTGAATCTCAATTGTAAATAAAATGAAATGGATATTGTAAAATAATTTTCAGTTGAGGATGCGTTAATGGGTCTCCATGGTTATAATAAATTGATTTGAAAAGATTTTTTTTGCTTTTTGGGTGAAATTATTTCAATAGTGTTATCAATCTATTGTGAATATTCCAACGCAGTGGCTTAGGCTCCTGGAAAAAAATATGCAGGAAATATCAAAGACTTGATAGCCCCAAAATCCCAATGTAAATACCATAGACTACCTCTGGTAGTCGTCCAACAGCGTTCAACAGCCCCAAAATCCCAGTATAAATACCCACAGAAAGCCTCTGGTAGTCTTCTAACATCATTGTTTCAATTTTTTATAATGGATTGCCTACAATGTGTTTGATTATAGTTGTCAATAACGTTCACACTGCTCTGTTTAAAAAAAAAAAAAAAAATCCTCTTGAAGCAACCAAGGTTCAGAAGATGGGAAACTTCAAGTCTTGAAGGATGGGCTTTCAAGTTAGTCAAAGGTGATTCAAGTGGGAGGAATTGGTGGATGAAGGTACTACTATTGATAATGCCTCTTTCTACATTTAGATCAATGACCCATTCCTCAATGTATTTGTCTCTTTCAATATATGTTGTCTATACATCATCTGTTTTTATGTACCTTGGTCAAATTATTGATTAAACTAATTAGACACTTCCCAAAAAACTTTGCACTAGAAGCCGAGAAATTAGTGCCTTTTCACAGTAACCTATTGAACTTGCTCTCAATCTGCTTGATTATCTTTGTTCTAGAACAAACATGTTGATCCAATAGACGTGAATACCAAACAACAATACAACACTTATTGGATGTTTGGATTTGTTGAAGTCTACCATCAAATGACAAAACATTTGCTATCCATGAATTGATTCTCACCAAAATTTATCGATTATAGGGCTGCAATCTTATCGCCTATAGCTTCAAACAATTTAATAAACTAGATTTGGTTTGTTATTTGTTTATGATTTCGACAATATTTGATTCATGAAAATTGTGGCTATTTAAGTTTTCTTATGAAATTGTTTTTTTTTTTCAATGGCAGATTATTTTTTCTTTAACGATGAACTTTGTTTCCCCCAACCCCCCTTTTTTTAATGGCAAATTATTATTATTTTTAGTTTATCAATACTATGAACTTTGGTTTTTACCCATTTGTTTCTTAATTCCTTTCAAAGTTTTAGAAGAGATGCTTGAATCAAATGTGTTTGATTGGATTTTACAAATTTTGTAGATTGGCTTTGACTTTGGGAACATTTTTTTTCTATTTCAAACCAGTGCCATTTGGGTTCTAAAGTTTTCTCCCTGTATATCACATCCTTTTCTCGAAGAAAGTCACTCTCAAAAGATTTTGATTGGTAAGTGATATATAAATATATATGTGTGTGTGTGTGAATTCTATTGACAGAATTGTAAAGCCTTATATTACTACAAAGAATATCCTCCTAACATGCAGCTGAATCCGCCTAATATAGCCTTTTTTTTTTCTTTTTCTTTCGATTATTATAAAATGTATGGAATGTAGGCTATTTAAAAAGAGAATTTTTGATTTTCCTTATATGACAAAAAGCTTTCAGTTCCACTTTTGAAGCTTTTATTTCTTTTGCATGCTTAGAGTTTTACGCATTGATTTTGTTTTAGATTTGTTCACTTTCTTGAATTAACATCATTTTATGTTGATGTTGTTTGATGATGTGCAATATTATAAGATATCAAAATCCAAGAAAGTCTAAGATCTTTTTTATTTTGGGTTTCTACATAGTAAGAGCACATAAATATGAAAGACAAAACCTACATGTATTATGAATTTTAATGAGCAAGAGTTTTGTGCATTGAATACGACCTTTTAATGAGAAAGATGCTATAGCTTAAGATGAAATTATAAGATGTTATCAGCTTAATTATAAGACCTAAAGTGAGTTAGGTTGCTTAGATTATGTGTAAAAGTGATTTTTACTTGAAATCACTTTTGACAACTTTCTTACTTAAAGTTGTTGATGTGCAGGTTTAAAGAAAAGATATAAGATTCTAGAAGGAGAATGCTTGGATCAAGATTGTTATAGCATTGAGCAACTGTGATAGTTATTGCTATTGGCTTATGCGTAAATTAAATGCCTAAAATAGAGATAGATGTGGCAACAATGATTATTGAAATTCTTGATAGTGAATGATTTGCAAAATAAATTAGAGCAAAAAGTGGATTTGTGTAGAGAGGCTATTGTAAATTTTTTTTGGAAAATTTAATTTGAATTTTGGCTTTGAGCCAAGTAAACATACTAATGATGCTAAAATCGTATCACATACAAAGGTTGCAATCCTCTTTGCAAATAGTTTTCCGATTGTCTTTAATGTTGCTTTAGTTTCAAACATTACACTTTTGTTTTTCTTTTTTTCTCTTTTTGGATGAACAAATCAGTCTCTCACTTATTATTTTAGCCTTTTCTTTTAACTTTTAACATAACATAACAAAGTTTTTTTCTTTCTCAATCTCTTCTCTTCCTTTTTCTAGTTTTTGGTGGGCAAATCAGTCTCTCACTGATTTCTTTTAGTTTTTTCTTTTAACGTAAGGATTGTTGATTATCCTTTTATTTAACTATTCTGTGCATCGGACAGGTGAGGGTCTAGTTGGATATTAAACCCATGCATTTTTTTTTATAGTTGTCGGTAACTAACACCTCGTATATAATATTCCAAACTAAAATGTATTAGATGAATGTGAAACCTGGCTGAGTGGTAAACTAAAACAATAAAGCTTCAGCCAAAAAAAAAAAACCTAAAACAATAAGGGGGTGTTTGGTTTGTGTTTTTAAACAACAACTTTCAGTTTTTAAACAGCATTTTATGTATTTCAACACACTTTTTCACCCACACGTATTTCAAAAAATAATAAACAACAATTTTCAAACTACTTCACCAAACACCCCTTAAAGCTGCCTAAATTGTAAACTAAAGTATAGTTAGTAAACTAAAACAATAAAGCTGACTATGAAGATTACTCCATTGCTGGATGGACGAGGATGTCACGTACAACGTAGCTATCAGTATAATAATAATAATAATAATAATAATCATCTCGCACCAATTTGCAGCTGGGTCCAGCTTGGTCCTTGAATATGGACGCATGTTCAGTTTTGAACACGTGTCTGCATCGTAACGTATCCAGTGATACTGAACTGGACACAGCTCCACCCTTCGCGGTTGATGATCAAAAAATGATTCGACTTTTTTTCTCTCCTGAAATGGCACGAACGGTTCAGATTCACCCAAAAAAAGCAACCCCACCATGTTCCTTACTCCACTGTATCTCTTTCTCCCACCTATTGAAAACGAAATTCCTTCACACCCACTCTCCCTCTCTCTCTCTCTCTCTCTCCAATCCAAAAGCAAACTCATCACAGTGAGACTGAGAGATTATAGCACAAAAAAGTTTTTATCTTTTTTAGTTTTTTATTATTATCAAAAAAGTTGTAAACTGTGACTCTGTGATTCTTTGTGTTGCTGTGTGTGTGTGTGTGTGTGTTTATTAGTATTCCTAGAGCGAGAGAAAAAGCTAGAAAGAAAGAGAGAGAGATTGATTTTTTGGTTGAAGATGATAGACTTTGGAAGAGTGCAAAAGGAGCTACAAGAATGTAGCAGAGACATGGCGGCATCAGGAATCAAAGTGAGCCCAAAAAGCGACAATCTTGCTCGTCTCGTTGGAACCATTCCTGGACCCATTGGAACTCCTTATGAAGGGGGTACCTTCCAAATCGATATCTCTTTGCCAGGTCCCAATTTCCCAATTTTTCATTTTTTTTTGTTTGTGTGATTTTCAATTTTTTGTCAATTTTGTAATGTAATTTTTTTTAGGGTTTGTTTTCATAGACGTTGTCGTTTTTTGTTGTTTGTTGTTCAGGTTAGGTTAGTGGGCAAAGTGAGAAATTTTGACCTGGGTTTGGGGGATTTGTAAAGGTTGAAGCTTCAATTTGTCTGTGGATTGTGTAATTAGTGTGTGATTTGGGGGTAATAGTAAAAAAAGGTGTAAATTTGTCTAATGTGGTTTTTTTGGTCTTTGTGGTTTGAAATGTGTTGAAAGTAAAAGACAGAATTTTGAGGTTGCTTTGTGGGCTTATTAGTTTTTGGCTTTTAAAGTGGTTTTGAATTGTGTAATTGGTGTGTGTGGGTTCATTTGGATGAGCTTATTTTTCACCTATAAAAGAATGAATGTGCAGCTTGTTGAAGCATCATATGTTAAGGTACAGTTGTGCTTTTAGACAATAAACACAAAATAAGCTCATGCAAAAGTACAAGTTTAGGGTACAAGTTTTTAATAGGTTTTGGGATTGATTATTTTTAAGAAAATGTTTGACTATTTGTTATTTGTGTTTTAATGATGGAGGAGGATGTGGGACTTGCTTATTGACTTTGCATTGTGTCGATGGTGCGTTTCTTTTCGCAGATGGGTACCCTTTCGAGCCTCCAAAAATGCAGTTTGCAACCAAAGTTTGGTAGGAAATTATTATGTGTTTTGATCTTCTCTGTTCAATATTTCTAGGTTTTTTCTTGATTCATTTGGTGGCACTTGGTTTTATATGCAATTTTTTTCTCAAACAAGCTTGTCCATGTAATGTTATGGAATGTTACAATGATGGGTATCTGATTCAACGACGTGAAGGTGCTTTTGGAAATTGTTCTATAACAAGCTAAAGAAAAGTGGAAACCCTAGGATTTAGACGTTGAAAATTTTATTTATGCTATCGTTTAACATGAATACATAATAAACTGAATGAGATTAATAAATAGAGTAATACATTTGATTTGATGGGAATGTCAGCTTTTAATTACTATATTTCTGCTTCTATATCTTCATGGAACTTACAGAGGTTGAAGAAAATTTTCAAGTTATTCCATTTAGTAAGGGTGTGTGTGTGTGCGCGCCATTTTCTTTAGTATAGATACTAGGATCTCATGCATTACTGAAGAGTAAATATGCACGACCATATATGATAATGATGTGTGTGTGTGTGTGTGTGTGTGTGTGTGTGTGTTTCCATTTTCTGTAAGTAAATTTCAGACATCTAGAGCTACCATTGGTATGGAAGAAGAACCAAGGAAGCACCAAAACAAATGCATGTTGGTTGTGCACCTTTAATTACAAAAGTATTAATGGGAACTCTTTTATCCGTTTTTCTACTTACTTTGTTTTCAACTGTCTACATGCTTTGGGCAGCATCCATTGTAATTCTTTCTTGGAATTTTTTGCTCGAATAAATTTTCATTTGTAATCTCTTGGAAGGATGTAATACTCACACCCTATTGTACAAGTTTTGTTTGTTTAGTTTAGAATTTTTATTACTTATGAAAGGAGAGTACAATTTTTGTTATGTAAACCAGGAATAGAATATAATAGGATAAAACTTAAGGTATAGTGCCTTAGGTGCATTACATTCGGTTCTCCAATTAAATTCAAACATATGGTTGCATTGACCTATAAAAGACAAATAATGTTTATTTTCAAGGACAATTCAAAGCTCTGCGTTTGAATCTAATTGAGTAACCTAATGTACTGCATTAAAGTACTGAATCTAAGGTTTACCCAAGATAATACAAGTTTTAAGAATTGGCACATGTAGTTCTTAGATGGGCCACGTAGAACCACTCCCAATATAGAGCATCTCTCTCTCTCTCTCTCTCTCTCTCTCTCTCTTTGTGAATGATCCTTAAATTCATTTATGATCCATTGCTTTGTGCCAGTCAGTGTGGATCTCAAATGCATCCATGCATTTTGTGTGTGTGTTTTTAAAAAAACTCAGCTATCAAAAATTTTAAACTAATGCTAATACTAAGATGGTGTACAGTGCATCTCTGCAAATTTGCAGTTAATTGTTGCTAATACATGTTCAAAACAACAAAAAAAGATGTAAAACTCTGTGTCTGTTGTAGTTTAGTATCTAAGTCTCTGGTTAGGCTGGTGTCGAACTTGATAATCATCAATTTCAAGTGAAACTTGAAACCTTGGTGCTAGCTGATGTTATCTACTGCAACTTTCTATTTCCTTTTCTATCTTTCTTGGAGTGTATTATCCAGCTCCCCAGTGCATATCCAAGATGATTAATGCTTGGATAACTTCTCCATGATGTTTATCTGTTAAGGCACCCCAATATCAGCAGTCAAAGTGGAGCAATTTGCCTTGACATTTTGAAGGACCAATGGAGTCCAGCATTAACTCTGAAGACAGCACTTCTTTCAGTACAAGCACTGCTCTCTGCCCCTGAACCTGATGACCCTCAAGATGCTGTGGTTGCACAACAGGTCTCTAATTTGGTTCAGTGGCTAATTTGTTGTTGTCAGTCTGGCCTTAATGCTTCTAACTTTTGCTAGGTTCTCATCCCATTCTAAATTAGTCTGTATGTGGACAATGCAGTATATTAGGGAAAATCAAACCTTTCTTGCCACAGCTCGTTACTGGACAGAATCTTTTGCAAAGGCATCATCTCTTGGAGTTGAGGAAAAGGTGTGGTGCTCTCTCTCTCTCTCTCTCTCTAAATATTTTTATGGGATAGAGAAGGCATATACTTGTGTGAGTATCTGTCAGATATTCATGAGTGAAAAAGGTTTTGGATGTGGAATTTCACTTTTAGTATTATACGTGTTGGTACTTTTATCTGTAGTTTTCTTTTGAATTGAATCAATGCATTTGCAACTTGTAATTTGTCTTAATCAATGTCAACTTGATAAGCTGCAGGTGCAAAGACTTGTGGAGATGGGGTTTGCTGAAGCCCATGTGAGAAGTGCTCTGGAAGCTGTTGGTGGTGATGAAAACTTGGCTCTTGAAAAGCTGTGCTCTGGCTAGTGTGTGCACCAGGTGCTGAGTGTTGTGCTCCTCAACCTTTTATGCACCACCGACCATGAATTGCTGGAATTTATACAAATACAAAGGTTTAGTTTGGATCTCTAAGTTGCCTCATCTAGCCTAGGACTTTTTTTTTTTTTTTTTTTTTTTTTATGTCTTAACTCCTTGCATACTATGTTTTTGCAAAACATATCTATCTTCTGATGTAACGCAATCCATGTGACACTCACTTATTGTCTAGCAACTTTGGCTGTAAGTTGCCATTAACTATCGGTGCAATGGAAGTGTTCAAAATTCAAGAAGAAAGTTTTATATTCAGCACCTTGTTTTAATAAACTAATGATTTGAGGATAAGCTAGATAAGTACCAAACTTTGGGAATTTGCCTTTAGGAGGGAAATTATCTCATGCATTAAGTATATGTATCCTCCCTCTTAGCGCGCGGATCTCATTTGATTCTGGGGCTCACACATATAAGAGGGATGATGTATTTAATCGATGCATTACAACCCTGCTTGATAAAGATGGATTCAATTACTTAGTACTGTACAAGTAACCTTATAATTTGACTTGTATTTTATGATTTTAATTCGAAATGAATGTAATTAATTCTTTCATTAGCAACACGCTAAGCCCTATCCCATCAACTGGGGAAAAACCACAATCATTCAGGTGTTTTACTTATACCTGAAGGAAAACTTGAACACATGATTAAAAAGAACTTGGTTCAATGTTGTGGAACCTAAATGGTTTAATAGTTCAAGTCTCTAGGTTCAATGTTGTGGAACGTTGAACTTTGTTCAATGTTGTGGAACCTTATAATTTGACTTCTATTTTATGATTTTGATTCGAAATGAATGTAATTAATTCTTTCATTAGCAACACGCTAAGCCCGGTCCCATCAACGGTGGAAAAAAACACAATCGTTCAGATGTTTTACTTGTACCTAAAAAAAAATTGCACCCTTCTCAAAAAAAAAATTGCACACATGGTTATAAAGAACTTGGTTCAATGTTGTGGTACCTATTTAGTTTAATAGTTCAGCTCTCTAGGTCCATCAAGTTGTACTTTTTCATTAAATTCCACCAAGAAATAAGGTGGCTCAACGAAAGGGTAGCACTGGGTTGGTGCCTTGGTTGAACGACGAATTGGTCTGAATTGAAGGATTGCTTTTCAACACATTTATATTGCTTATCCAAAAAAAAAACATATATATTTGTATTGAGAACGATTGCTTTTCAATATTAATTGTAGTATATAACAATTCTTGTTTTCTAATTTAAAATAATAACTAGTCATTAATTATTGGAAAATGAAAATTCGAACTGTTTTTTTCTAACAGACTAGGCAATGCTACCAAACTACAAGACTTTTTTTTTTTAACAAGAAAAATTAAATAAATTATGAGACACTTGTTTATTTCTTGTTTAACTGAATATTTGTACTGACTTAAAATTGAATATACTTTATTTTTTATATTTTTTAACTTTGGGTTTTGCTTTATTCATACGGGATAAATTGCTACTTTTTTTTTATGAAGATAAATTGCCAACCTAAGAGTATCCACATCAGTATATGCAAAATTTTTTTCATTTTGCACATCTAAAACCTACTTTTTTTTATTTTATACATCTATTTTTACAAAACATTCACATCAGTTTGTCTATTATACACATTTATTCAAATAAAATATTCATTTCTTTAACACTGTGAACAATAACGGAGAGAGTGAGGTGAGAAAGGAAATGAGAAAAAGAAAGTGAGGAGAGAGGAAAAAAAATTATTTACACGGTGAACGGTAACCGTGTATATATGCACGGTTACTATTCATTTATAAGACCATTGTGTATATTTATACATTTTTACAATGTGCAAAATTGAGCATTTTTTGTATTTTAGAAGACTATTTACGAGCTAATGTGGTTGCTCTTAAAATAATATGAAAAGATATAAACTTATCCTTTTTATAATGATATTTTTATCCTAGATACCAATTGATTTTTGGTTTTTACAAATTGAGATAACTAAAACCTATGTCACCTTTAGTTGTTCACACCTTAAACTCGTGAAATTCCATATATGCTAACATTGGGTAAGTTTGTTATATTTAACTAGCTTTATAACGCTTGCTTCATGCGAATTACAAGGTTTTTTTTTTTTTTTTTTAAATTCAATTTTTCATTCATTCCAATTTGAGGTTTATACATTTTCTCATTAATATTATGCATAATACAATCAAAAGTGTCATAAGTCTTATTGGTCTTATTTTGTAGCAAAAAAAAAAAAAAAAACCTATTTATTTATTTTATATATAATTTTTATTTTGAAATCTAATTTATAAGTGAATAAAGCAATTTGAAAATTAACAGGAGAGTGACTTTATTTTTTAGGCAATGTTTTAGTGAGAATTAGAGTTGTATTTTTATCAGATTGTCCTTTAGTTTTGTCTCTACTTAAACATAAGAGTGTAAAGGCATTTTTGAACCAAAAATAAAGAAGAATTCAAACGGAGAAAGCTCCATATATAATAGTATAGATAATAATCTGTCAAAAGTATAAAAATACCTTCTTCTTTTTTTAAATGATCCTTACAAGAAAACGAAAAATGGTACATAAAAAATTGACAGTAAAAACAAACTGTCATTTTAAACTAAAAACAATCATACCTAGTAGATACCCTAACATTCATGTTAGTGCAATTTTCACCCACAAAGTAATTTTTTTCCTTTTCTTGATTCTCCAACAAGTAAAAAAAGTAAAAGTAAAAGTAATATAGGACAGGCAGAGAGGGGTACATTAACATAACTATTATGTTGTTGTTTTTGGGTGAAATAATGGCCTATAAAAGAAATTGACGTGGACAGGGAAAATGTAAAATAAGAAAAGAGAGCCGCAACTTGGGACAACAAACAGAAACGCATGTTGTCATATGTGGACATGTATGTTTCCCATTGCAAAGTGTGGTACTCAAACTTCGAACGCAGCCAGCCAGAAAATTATAGCTAATCAAACAATCATGACCCACCATTTTTCTTTCTTTTAAATTTTCAATTTTGGAAGGCTTATATTATATAACTAATCATCCATCAATACCCAATACCAATAAAACACTGAACATTCATTGTATAATTTGTATATAAAGAAACAAACACGCACAGTCTTAGCTAAAGATAGAGATAGAGATATATGGAAATGAGAGGAACTTCAAAGGGAGCAGAAGAGACTGGAAAGAGAAGAAAAGTTGAAAACTTTAGAATAACAACAAAGAGGGAGAAATGGGTTTTTGATTTTGCTTGATAATTGTTTATGTTTATGTATGATCGCAAGCTTTACTGGTGCGTATTTTTTTTTTTTTTCACAAATACTCCCCCTTTTGTTGTTTTTGTTAATTTGAGAATGAAAATTGAGCAGCTTTGATGTCATGGACATTATTTGGTTAAGTAGCAATTTTATGGATATGGTTTTTTTAATGTTGCAATCTGTTTGGCTGGGGAGAAATTTAAGAAAAGAAGGTAAATCGAAACTGGGTCTTATCCTTCTTCTTGTTCTGGTTTCAGAGAAATGAACAACTCAAAGTGAAAACTAATAGTTGTAATAACCTTAGTTAAGTGGGGGTGGGGGGGGGGGGGGGGGGGGGTGTTGTGGGGGGGAGAGAGAGGGAGGGTGTTAGTTTGAAAAAATAAACATTTATTTTTTGTTGTTTCTTTCAGTTTCTAACCAATCAAAAGGACCTAAAGGAGATTCTGGCAGGAGTTGGTTGGGTATTTGTAATTTACATTGGTTTAAAGGTACCTTGAAAAGTGAAGGATCAGGTTCTTTAATTGCAAAACTCAATTAATTTTCTTTGTGGTTAGTGTTTGTGTCAAGGAACATTGTTGGGATCTGGGTTTCGTTTGTTGAGGTTGCCATGAAATGTGTTTTCAGATAGTCACATTGTTGTTGAACAGCCACTATTTTGAAGTGTTTCATAATTTGTTGTTGGTTTAGAGATAGTAGATGGGTGTTGCATTTTATGAATCCAAACTGATCAAATTTGATGATTTCTATTATTAGCAAATGCATGATGAACAGTTGTTTCTAATAAATATTATCATTTAACCTTTATTTTAAATTATGTGATTACTATTGTAGTTCTATTAAATTATCTTTGTAATCATGGGTATAAGGTAAAAGAAGGTGTCAGTTTCTGTATCCATCTTTTAAAAATAGATAATGAAGTTGCTTAAGTTTTTCTCATGCTGTCTTTGTTTTGTCTATCAGTATAAACTTACGGACTTGATTTTCTTGACTATTATTGCAGGATGGTGCATTGATATTTGGAAAGCCATGAACAAAACTTTGCTCTTTGCTTCCTGGCATGGAGGCAATATGTATATTCCCAAGAGTACTTTTGGGATTCCTGGTTTTTTGACCAAGTTTATCTATACAATCTGATCAAAGTGCTATGATTGAAATCAGATGCATTTGGTAAATAGATTTCATAGTCTCCATCACAGGTATCCTGGAAATGAAATAAAATCTGTCAAAGTTTGCTTATTTTATTAGTGGGGATAAGGAAATGTGAAGTTTTATTTTCTTTGTTGGCTTCAGTAGCTTCAGGCAACTTTATTGTAGCTGTTCACTGGAACTTGAAAGTAGAAGTAGGAAGGGTAAGTAAAAGAAGACCATCTTGAATATCCAGAAGAAAAATCTACTCAACTGTAGAATGGGCTTTCCTCAAGTGTCCTCTGGCAGTATTGCTGAGGAAGTGGCAGCATCACTGAGCACATTTGTGCAAAATCAACCTAGAATTGTTGGCATGAGAAGTTGTGACTTGAGTGGGATGCATGGAGGAAATCGAATGCAAGTGGATAATCCATGCACCTCTTCTGGAGAGGTTCAAAGGAGAACTATTGTGGACCTTCCAAAGGAACTGGATTGTTTAAACATGCATAAAGATGGTAGAAGCAGCATGCATAAGCTGAAGATTAACTCTATGGAACAACATGGCTGGTTTCCTGGTAAAAGTGAAAGGAAAATTCAGAAACCTGTTCCTAGGATTGTTGGTTTTGAATCAAGGGCTGTAAATTCTCCTATTAATGTACTTGGTGGAAACCAATGTTCTACTGTGGCTAGTGTCAATAATAATCCAAGTGAGACCACTGGGTCAGTGGTCAGGAAGCGGTTATTGTCACCTCTGAATGGAATGCTTCTACCTGATCAATTCAATGGTGATTCTCCAGACATTGGCAGTGGTGTTTATCAAAGTAATTTCAGTAGTGATAATGATCCTTATAATTTTTCCATGTCACAAGAGCATAAGAGAGCTCATAAAGGCGACTCCGATTATTTCAGTTCTCCAATCTGGTCTCTGTCATGCTTCCCCCAGTGGAAGAATTCACTGGATGATAATTGTGGAGCAAACTCCACTTTACTCACTGATGGCCCGTTGCTAGAAAATCAGGAGCCACAATGTCATAATAATTTTATACCATCTCCTGAGCTTAATTACTTTGTAGAATCAACCAATGTCCAGTCCAAAACTGGGGCAATAGCCATAGTTCCAAATACGAAAAAGGGGATATCACCTCCCTTGTCTTTGTCTCCCCTTGGTCCAAAATTCCATGGAAGAGTGAAATCTGCAGGAGGGTGTAAGGTTAATACAACAGAGATAGATGATGGCATGATAACTTTAAAGGACATGGAACACTCACTTGATGGAACTGTCTTAGGCTGTTTATCTTCTGAGAAAAGCAATTTTAGGGTGCCAAGCAAATCATCACAAGATTTTGATAATTTCCAGAAGAAGTTTGACCTGTTTATTCCTCAGAACACCACTGGCACGGGACAGCATTGGGGTCAGGATTCTGAATTTACTTCCCATGTGAAACTGGTTAGATCTCTGAGTGGACAGCCAGTTAGAAGGTCTTTGGTTGGTTCATTCGAGGAGTCTCTGTTGTCTGGTCGGTTATTATCTGGAAAAATTAGTCAGGTTGGCTTTTGTACCTTCAGTCGTGTAATATAGGGCCTTATTTCTGCATTTGGTTCATATTAGACTTACTATACTTTATAGCTTAGCATCATCTGTTTATAATTTTAGTTCCTTGTTTTTCAATTATAATTTCAGAAGATCGATGGTTTCCTTGCTGTTCTGAATGTTACTGGAGGGAACTTCTCACCAAAATCACAAAAACTTCCATTTGCAGTAACAAGTGTGGCAGGAGATAACTATTTGTTGTATTATTCAACAATTGATCTTGCTGCTAATAAAGCGGCAAACAAGTGCAGAAGCACAAAAATGAAAAGGAGCCCTAACATTGATGAACCACAAGCAGAAAAGAGCCGCCTACGTATACCAATGAGAGGATGTATACAGCTAGTAAGTGGCTATCCCTCAAAATGTTATAATTACCGAGTTATATATATGAACTTGTATCTAGAGCAATGCATTGAATTTAGGTTGAATTGCTCCTTATCATTAAAAGAGTTTTGATACTCTATGATTTATTAGGAAATTGGCAATAGTTGACAATGTGGCATAGAGAGTTTTGATCTCTTTGTTTTGAGCTATATGTTCCTAATCTGGCAGAAAGTTGCAATTATGTTTATAATTGGCAGCAGAGAGGGCAGGGAACTTTTAGTCTCAGTGTTGGAAACATTGAGTTTAGGTTTGTATTAAGTCCCACCATAATCCTAGGTTACATCTGAAATTTCATTGTTTAATGACATGAAAATTACTTTCTCATCCCTCCAATTCTGCTGCCCCACCACCCCCCCCCCCCCCCCTCCGGAAAAAAAAGCCTTTGTCAATTCTGCATTGAGCTCTGACTTCTATGTGTGAAAAACAGCTATCAAATGTATATAGAATGTAAAACCCATGCATGAAGAACAAAGTCTGTCGGAAGGAAAAGAACATGGATACCTAGGCATAGAGGTTTTGAAGATTTCTAATTGAGGTTGACACACGTAGGACCTGCTTGGTTACAATACATTGGCTGGTTAGCATGGCTCTGTGTCTATAGATTGTAAAAGTATTGAGTATGCTGTCAGCTTCTTTGTGGCCAATGCTTGAACTTCTATATGATTAAATGCAACTCACTTATTTTGTTTGTGTCCCACCAAATTGAAGTTTCTTACACAATGATTTAATTTGCAAGAATTGGTGCCAAAACTGTCTGCCAGCAAGATATATTGCCAAGCTACTTGTGTCCATGTAGGTCATATAAGACAATGGCTATTCTTACATGAGATTCATGAAATATAAGAGAATTGATCTTTATGTTATTTGCGCATTAATGCATAGAATGGATGATATCTGATGACAGTACAGCTTAAGAGAAAACCATCATCAACTGTTGAACTGAATTGTTTTTGGCAGGTTCTCAGCAACCCGGAAAAGACACCCATCCACACCTTCTTATGCAATTATGATTTGAGTGACATGCCAGCTGGTACCAAGGTAGTTTCCAATACAAAAAAAAAAATGCAAAGTGATTTCTACCCAGTTCTACTGAATTTTTTAATTATCTTCACATGGTTTAAGTAACAACTATATTGACAGGTATTTGGAATTTTTATGTGGATTTGAATAAAGTCATGTCATTTCAGTAATTTAACAAAGTATACGTGCTGTATCACTAATATCATGATCCTGAGCAGATCTCTGCCTGAAATTCCCCATACCCTAAATAGCCCACTCTCTGCATTTTTTCATTAATCATAAAATTATGCTAAGATTATAATATAGATCTGCATCCTCATGGTTGCAGAATCCAGGAGTTCTCTTTTCTTTTGTCAAAAGAAAACTAAGGGTGAAAACCTGAATCTAAAATTTCATGTCAAATTTTATGTGGAATATGCCTTTCTTTCTAAACTTATTTATTGTTTGTCACTTGACATTCTTATAATCATCCTTTCCTTCTTCACATTGATTAAATGAAAGACATTCCTGCGGCAAAAGATCTCTCTAGCACCTTCTTCACCAACAGCTGTGTCTGTGAATGGAAGACCTAAAGGTCCTGACTTGAAAAATGATGTCAAGCCCCCGTTGATCCAAAACACTAGTTATACTATGCAGCTTAGCAACAGTGATGCTAATACAAATGGGTTTGATGCTGTGACCTTGAATTATAGTGGATTAAACAGTGGTGAAAATAAAAAGATTGGCAGGGAGGTCAACTTTCCATCAAATAGAAATCACATAACTGAAAGCCAATCTGAACACGGCCCTCCAAAGATCAATGACAATGCTACTGGTACTGGTGTTCTGCGTTATGCTCTGCAGCTCCGTATTTGTTGCCCATTATCTAAGAAATGTTCAAGGTTAGTCCAAAAGTGCCAAACCAATTCCTTATCTGAACCAACAACGAAGAATATGAGTGTCAAAGTAGAGCGACGCTTCTACTTGTATAATGATTTGAGGGTGGTCTTCCCCCAACGCCATACAGATGCTGATGAGGGCAAGGTACTATATATATATATATATATATACATATACATACATGCATACATACATACGTATATACAAACATACATATATACATTTATATATAGGATTAGGTTCAAAAATACTTCTCGTAACTTTTAGTAATATTACACCACTCAAATATTTTATTAGATGTGTATATTAAGAATCCACTATTGTACTTTATTCTTGCAAAATTCTAAGATGATTAGTGATGAATGGTTATCTCATCTATAAATTTTTTAAATTTCAAGTTTTTTATGTTTTAAAATTATACATAGAACATGAGATTATGGGTTGAATAGTAATCAACATCTGATTAACATGAAATTTGTCATGCGTATTAAGAAGAACAAAGTTTAAGTGATAGTCAGTGTTAGTAACATCTTTTGTGGTGATTGATGTTTGTGGTTTGAATCCCATCTTCCCTCATCCCCACTATCCATATATATATATATATATATATATATAAAAGTGGAATTTTTAAAATATTAATTCAATAAAATTTTATTGAGAGTTAAATATGAATAAAGAGTTACACCAAATGCTCTTGACTATACATACATATATGTCAGGTTGAATGTTCCCTTTAGCATGTCCTTATGACAATTGTTGTTGTTGCTGTTTTTACATTGCAGTTACATGTGGAATATCATTTTCCTTCAGACCCAAAATACTTTGATGCCAGCAACTAAATTGCTTTGTTCATTTTCTCCTCTTCAGATGGTTAGATATCTGTAGTGCCTGTACGTACATCTTCTTCTTCTTCTTTTTGGATGAGAATTCTATGTACATAGTTTGTACATATAATTAGGTGATCCTATCCTTGAGTAAATTCCCCCATTCAATCTGTAAGTGATTCTTTTTTCATTAATTAGTTGATTCAATGTTCTTAATCATACTCAAGAGTCCATTGTTGGCATTTCTTCATCCAAAACCAAGGGAGTAAAATTTTAGTGGCAAGACTGGAAGTCTCTTTTGTTGAATTTTTTAGCCAAAGCAGAGGTGAGCTTAATATTGTGTGAGGTGCACTTGTGTTCTGCAGCATCAAATGTATGTAGCATTTCATTTCATTATCAGATAAAAGTAAGGTTAAAAATCAGGATCTTACTTCGAATGAAAAGAAGTCTTCAAAATTGAATTGAGAATCATAAGATTTTTTGGTATATATATAGGTTAAGACTTAGGACACCCTATCAAAGCTTAAGAATTACATTTTTAGCGCAATTTATTACCGTAAAGTGAATGGGGATACACCTCAAAAGGTAAAGCCTTCATTTTAGACCCTTAAATACGTATAAGTAAAACCAAAAGCATAAATCGATATCAAATTCTAAAAAAAAAAAAAGGTTTAATTACATATTTAGTCTGCATCTTTTTCTTTTTTTTTTAATGTTTCAAAATGGTCCCTATCTTTTATTTTTATTTTTTTATTTTTTGAGAAACCAGACCAAGGAGCCTGGGATTTATTCCAAAAACTGAATCAATGAACATCATGAAAAACAAGGGGAGCAATGTCAGCAGGTAGGTCTTCCAACCACAGCTGAAGCCCCAAAGAAGCACTAGCTTTCTTTGCTAACGCATCAGCGACAGAATTACAAACACGACTAACATGAATAAAATCAACACACTGAAAAGCAGAGGCTTGAACGTGAATATCATCTAGTATGTTCCCGTAACTGGCTAGCTTGCCAGTACCATTAAGAAGAGTGTCAATGACTATGGCTGAATCACCCTCGACCACCACACGAGATAGACCAATTTCTAGAGCAAACTGGACTGCTCGCTGACAGGCCGAAGCTTCCAACTCTGCCACAGACTGAACAAGAGAGGCGGGCATGGAGAGCGCCCCAATAGGCGCACTGCAGCTGTCACGAACAATCACGCCTAATCCCGCCAGGTTTGAAGACCGAAACACCGCCGCATCAAAGTTAACCTTGTATATGTTAGGTGCTGGAGGACGCCACTGTTGCAAAGTCTGAGGGCGAGGAGGGACCATCTCATCAACCTGGGCTTCAAGAGTGTCCTCAGTACCTTTAAAAAAAAATTATTTCAATCCTTATACTTTTAAATTTTTGTCAAAAATGTCATTACTCTTGCTATGATTTTGAGTTGAGATTTCTCAATGAAATTTCATGGATTTTGATAGCAACAAAGGAGGGAAGAGATTACTTATTCAAATACTTGTTTACTCTTTTTTTATTATATCTATTTGGAGATAGAGAAGTTTAGAATAAAAGAGTTAATGGTTGGGACCTTTTTGACCCAAACTTAAAAGTATAAGGGTTAAAACGAAACATTTCAATGGATGAGGGTCATTTTGAAACATGAAGTAAAAGTTAGGGATTAAAATATTAAATACATAATCAAACCTTTAAAAAAAAAAAGGAAAAATCTAACATTATTAATCTAAACAAACAAAAATAAAAATGTTTTCCATCATGCTTTCCTTTTTTAAATACCATTATTAATTGTTTCTCAAGAAAAATTATCATTATTAATCTCAACAAACAAGAATAAAAATGTCAGTTTCTTTCGACTAAAATTAATAGATAATAATGCAATGATAATGCATTCAATTCCTATCACATATTTACTTGAAATTCAAAATTTGATAGGAGTATTACTTAATTTGTTAGTTAGTCAATCACTTTTTTTTTTCTTTTTTGAGAAGAAGTTAGTCAATCACTTACGTGCTATTGAAAACCAAAGCTTTTTTATAATAATTAAATTAAATTAAATAAATAAAACCAAAGTTTTTTATAATAATTAAATTAAATAAATAAATAAATTAAAGCTTTTTTTTATCAACAAAGAAAAATAAAAGTAAACCAATTAGCTCCTACGTCATTGTTGAGGGGCTGCGGTTCATGATGAAGTATATTAGACTCCCATAGTTTTACCTTGTTGCTTGTGAGTTGTGACTAAGCAGAGTTGAAAGAGTAGTACAAAATTTTGTGATTGTTGTGAGATTCAATTAGCTCAATTGATAAATTTATTATGGTCGAATTAGAGATCCTAGATAATGCTCAACCCAAAGTTTTCATCATTAAAAAAATTAGATAGAGCATGCTTTTTATTTTTGGGCTTTTGTTTTTTGTTTTTAATCAGTCTATTTAAACCTCATTTGGCATTTGGATTTAAGTTTTTGAACCAATTTAACATTGACATGGCATGTGTGCTTCTATTTTTTTTTTTGCCATTTTAACCCATAAAATCAAGAACAATCTAGATCTTCGTCCCATAAACTTATAATTTTTTCTAAGATTTGAATTGTTGAGGGAATTCAAATCATAAAATCATACTCAATTTGTCCTCTCAATCCACTTGGGTTAAACCAAGTAGGGGCGTGATTAAAATTAATGCCGACGCTGCTGTGGGTTCGAATCACACAGTAACTACTATTGTGGCCTGAAATTGAAGAGGGGAGTTGGTTTTCGCTTGCTCCAAAGAGTGGAAACCACCCTTCCTCTCCAAGCGGAGGCTGAAGCAATCTTGGGCGGTTTGCATGTCAATTGATAAAGATTTTGGCTCAGTTGTTTTGGAAGGAGACTCACTCATTTGCTACCAGGCTTTATGCCTTTCAGATTCCACTGTTCCTTGGAGAATTAGGACTATTGTTCAAGATATTTCTCTTATGGTCTCTTGTTTTCACAATGTATGTTTTAGTTTGGTCTCTAGAGTTGCAAATGGCGCGGCTCATTGTTTTGCAAAATGGTCTTTGAGCTATAATTTTGTGGGGTCTTTTGGCGTTTGTTTTTGTCCTCCTTGCTTGGAGGCTGCTCTTGAGAAGGACGCTGGTTTTGTTGTGTTTGTTGTTTGCTGTTGTAATTTGTTGTGTTTGTTTTAATAAAGTCTTCTATTCATAAAAAAAATAAAAATAAAAAACCATATTCCGATAATAAAAAAAAGACCTATAATTTATTTTACTAGATCAAAGACATGTTATTTTTGCCATCCATTCAACGACACTTTTCTTTTTCTAACCAGGGGCATGTCATTTTCAGCCTTTCAATCCAACGTGTGTTGTTTATACCATTTAATTAACGATGTGCCACCCATTAAAAAAAAAAAAAAAAATTAGCAATGTGCCTTTTACATGTTTAGATTAATATATGAAACAATATGCTTTTTACATTGTTAGAAAATTATATATGAAACGATTTCACAAGACATTTCTCTTATAATATATATATATATATATATATATATAGGGGGAAAAGGCCCAATACCAGATAATGGGCCACGGGCCTGTCCCAGGAGGCCATTCGTCCGAGGACACCCTGTCTTGAGGAAAGTACCTGGCCTGACTCCTCTCTGTCGTATAAACTACGTGAAGGAGAAAAGGACTTGTCCGAGGAGAACTTACTGCCCGGATCATCAAAGGAACGACCGAGATGAATGTTCCAGCACCGGTCCTGATATTTCCGAGGAGTCCCCTGACTTATATGGGCCAAAAGGGACAGGTGGCAACAAGGAGATATTTCACATAAAGCTGCTGACACCGCATTTATGTTGACAGGACCCTTGAACAGTGCTACCTCGGTTACCGCAACTCACAGAACATCAAAGAGGGTGTCTGATGGGACAGGCACTCAAGTATAGGCTTGGATGATCAACAAATGGAAGGCCCAGATCGTCTGAAAGGGAATATATAATGGGAAAAATCCACCATGGAAGGGGGGGGAGAACAATCTCAAGAACTCCTGTAACAATTCTCATTGAACACATTTACTAGAACAAAGCTCCTCGAATTGTGCCGAGGACGCTCTTTCACTCGATTCATCTCTGTTTGACCCACTAAAGCCTAGCTCTTCAGCTCACTCTTTTACAAATTCATTGCGAGGATATCTTTTACTCGTTGGGCCAGAGTCCATCTCTCCTGTAGGCCCAATCTGTAACTTGTGTCCTTACAATATATATATATATATATATATATATATATGAGTCTCTCATATTGTAAGATGGTGGTGTCATGGGACAGGACCAGCTCAAGGCTTAGGCCTAAGGCCCCCTTTTCCCCAAAAATTTCAAAAGAATCTTATGACCCCTTATCAAAAAGACTCTCAAAATTGTACCCAAAAATCTCAAAATTGTAGAATGATAATTGCATTTTTTCAAAAAAAAAAAAAAGGTGGGTTTTGTATTTTTCCCCCACCACTAAGAAGACCTTCAAAATATTGAGTCAATAAAAATCCAAACCAATTGAAACGTTAAATAGTTTCACTAAAAAAATGTTATGAATGTGCCTAATAAGGGCAAAGTTTACCTACAAAATTGATTATAATCTAAGGTTACAACCTTACTTAATAAATAAATATTACTACATATTTGGAAAATCTAACTATTGAATATATTATATATTCTTTACATCTTTAATACACATGTCAAATTTTGTGTCAATCGAATATTATTTATTATATGATCTATAAGCTTATATTTTATACATAATTTTAAACTACAAAAGCTTGTAATTTAAAAAATTTATTGATGACATAGCAATTGATCTTTAATTTTCTAGAAATTTGGTAAGTATGGAGGATATAAGAATAAGATATAATCCAATGATAGATTTGTCAAAATTTACTTCTAATAATAAGATATTGAGTAAGATTATAGCCTTAGACTACAACTAATTTTGTAGCTAAACTTTGTCCGCCTAATAATCATTGACAATCTATTTTTCCTAACAACTTGAGGTTTTAATGTTTTTATGTCAATCTCTTATATGGTAGATTATATTATTAAGTGAAGTTGCTACAATACTTTTAATAAATTAGATTTAATTTGTTGTTCTAAACTTTAAAATTTATTATCTTCTTGTCATAATTTAATTTGCTACAATGCCTTTAATAAATTAAATTTTATCATTCTAAACTTTAAAATTTATTATCTTCTTGTCATAATTTAATTTTAAGTGGATTAACTATATAAACCTAAATACAAAAAACTTTGAATCGCAAAAAAAGAAGAAAAAAGACTAATGACTATTAAATGAAAAAAAAATATTTATATATATAAAATAAAATAAATATATTTAATTAATATTTAAATAATTTCACTTAAATTTATTAGTTTAGGTCTCAAAGTTTATTGAGCTACACCTGTCATGAGATACCATCGCCAATGCATGGCATTTATGCATGTCTTTCTTTTCTTTTCCTTTCTTTTTTGTCCTAGTATATAATATTTGAGTAAGAATTAGGTGTTGTTTCTTAGGTTCCCTTTTTAAAATTCTGCTATGTGGATTTTTTCTCATAGGATGGAAATGTATTTTTAAGTTAAGTAGCCACATGACTAAATTTTAAGAATGGAACTTAAGGAACAGCATCTAAGATATTGTATCTAAGTTTTATCCATAATATTTTAAGGGGAATAATTAGTCCTTTATGGTATCATTTAGTATTAAACCATCTGATATATATATAAATATATATATATATATATATTTATATTTATATATATAAAATCATGTTAACAATGCTTTTAGAGTAATTGTTAGTAAACCATAATAAGAAAGTTTTGACATTACTTTCATGAGAAATATAAAAAGTTGTCAATCACATTTTTATTTTATCATTCTCCCAATAAAATGTTTTTAAAAATAGCTTCTAAACCAATGCCCTTTGAGCATTGGTTAACACATAATCCAATTGTACGTGCCTGAACTCCCTTAGTGGATCGGATTCGGAATTGGGCTGACAATTAATTTATAATGTGGCCTATGGATTTCCTACTATGGGTAATTTCTAGCCGAGCTTGGATTATGTGTTGCTTATCCTTAGTAGAACTCTTCTCCATCTGAGTTGCTCTCCCTTTACTAATGCTTTCTCTCTCTCTCTCTCTCTCTCTCTTGTTCTTACGTTCGCTCAGAATGACCAACCTCTTCTCTCTATTCACTTCCCCTATTTATAGCTTAAGGTTGGTGGAGTGTTCATGATTACGTTTTGGTCTCACTCATGTGGGTAGGGTTTGATTTGATTATTCCTGACATGTAATATGCTTCTTTGGAAATGATTCCTGCTTCTAAAAGGTTGCTCGGTAGCGATATTTCTCAAGGCAATACTGAGCAGCCAAGGTCATGGACTGTTCCAAGTAAATACATCCCTCGATCATCCCATCCATGGTCGGTATGGGCCTATCTATCTTGCGATCAACTGAATAAGCCCACTATTAGATTTAGGCTTGAGAATGTCTTAGTAGTGCGCTTGGGCCAAGGCCCAATGCCCAGTGGGCCCGAAGCCTTATGCCATACAATAGCCCCCCTTTTGATTCGTGTCCGGCCACCGAGAACAAATCAAGGATACTCTAGGGATTCCTCGGGAAGCTTAACCATTGGTCATTAAATGAAGGATAAGACGGCTGTTAATGCCTTCTTAAAAGAAGCGTTATGACAGCCTGTTAAATCTGCCCGTAATCATGACCTGACAGTTCGTGAACCAAGGCCACGCATGTGGAAGTTACAAGAAAGGAATCTAAAGAGATTTTTCCAGCCCATTTTTCATTAAATATCTTCCCCTTATAAATAGTACCTTCTTACTCTTCATACCATTTTTTACGTCCCTACTCCTCCAACTCCTTCTTTGCCGAGCATATTCTTCCCATGCATACTCCAACCAAGACCACCAATTCCTAGAGCCCACAGTAAGTTTCTTCGTCCATTCTTTCTCTTTTTTCAATTTCTCTTTCTTACTCTAGAATTAAGAATGGGTTTCTCTTATCTTCTTAACACCGAGACATCTTTACCTAACTTTAGGGCGATCTATGATATCCCTGGGGATGTAAAAGTTGCTTATTGTCATGAGGGTGACATTGCTCTTCAACGTTGCCGTCATGTAGTATTGGGGTTAGATTTCCTGTGGACCTTTTGATACTTAGCACTCTTAGATTTTATGGATTGTGTCCCGACCAACTCCCCCCCAATTTTTACCGAGTAGTGAGTTGTGTCATCCGATTAAACCAATTGTACAGGCTACAACTGGACCATCATGATATTAATTTTATGTATAGTTTATGTGGTAATATTAAGTCAGAATACTACCTAAAGGTTAGGGATGTTTAGGTACGACTGATCTTGTGCCTCCCCGATTCTAACAGAAACTTGGTGGGAAAGTACGTCCGGGTGAGTGGCAACTAGCATGCCAATGAGCTCACTTGCCCTACTTTGCCTTGGGATGTTGGTCGGTACCTTGCATATACAACTATTAATAATTTAGCGTGTTTTGCTCGTCTTTAGTTGTTGAAACATGTGTTAACCAATTTTTGTTTTGCTTTGACACAAAGGGCAAGAGGTTTAGATCGGATATTAGAGTTGTGCACGTGAGAGACCTAAACTTCATACTTCAATCAGAGATCCTCGTCAATTTTGCCGGACAGCTCAAAGCATCCCACCTTATACTTGGTTGTACCCCGGTCTACCCTACCTGGCAACTTTTCAAGCAGGCTTTATTGGTGGATAGTTTATTACTGTCGTATATTGACATGCAGCATTTGAACTTCCTTCCTCCCAACCTGACTGTGGGCGAAGCGCGGGACCTCGGCTGTTAGTTAGAAAAAATTCGCTAATACCTGTGAGGGACGCTTTGGCTTACTCTGTTTTCCAGGGTCGTGCCGTCCACAGACCCGTTGAGGAGCCCTGCGCCGTAGCCTAACCAGCCGAACAAGCAAAAGCAGAGTCAATAAATTCTTCAGAAGTAGAAGCCAAACAAGAAGAAGGCAATATGGTAGTCAAAAGGACGATGACTATTAACCTGTTTATACTCAGTGCACGCCCAGCGGCATAACAACAACAAACCCAAGGCAGAAATCAGCCTTCTCTGGCCACCCGTACTCGGAAAAAACAACGCATTGCCGACCAGCTTCCTAGAGTATTAGAGGATTTCCCTCTGAGGACTCCCTCAGTCACTGCAACGGGTGGCGTGGTTATACGGGAACCCACTAGCGGCGTCCGCCCAACCATGCAAGTTGGGTCCAACGTGGCGTCTTCCTTCTCTCGCACGGCCATAGGATGGCAAACGACCTTTAGGCTCGGGAATAAGCCTCTCTCAGTGACAACCAGTGTTAGAAGCTGGGCTCAAGGCGAGGGTGGTCGGATTGCTCAAAGCCTGGGGCAAGGCCTGTAGCTTCCCGAAGACATGCACTTTTTCTCGGGCGGCGCTGATGAATCCCTATCTACTTAGCTACAGTGGCACACAATCACAGTAACACACTACTCTTCTTTTGTTACACAAATATACTTGAATTTTTCCTTCTTATGTTTATTGTTAATATGGTTAGAGGCAGCACAGTTGGCCTACATAATCGAAGATTGATTAAAGGAAGCTGCCGAGGATGCTGACCGAGAAAAAGCCCTAAAGGATGTGACTGAGGCCACAACGAGAAGAGAGCATGGGAGGCTGAGAGGGCCCCGGTGCTAGTAGAGCAAAAGCTGATGGAGATAGATATGAAACTTGGGGGAATAGAGCTTAAGTTGGCTGAGGCGAAAAGTCTGAATTTGGCACAGGCCAACAAAATTACCGATCTAAAGGCGGCCCTAAAAGTTTGTGAGGACAAGTGGTACAACGTGGGCTTCACAAACGCCGAGAACTTCGTGGAACCAATTGTTCACCAATCACGGGCGAAGGGTGGCTTGTCACACTACAAGTGATGGGGGTGCCTAGTGATTCTCCGTTGAGGAACCTCAAACAAATACCCTTCCCGGAGCCTCTTCCCCCAGTTCAGAATCCTATAGGCGTCGAAGAAGAAGAAGAAGATACTCCCAACATGAGGGAGCTGGTGCAAGAAATTGACTCTCATGTGGAGTTGGTTGATCTTGAGATCACTAGCAACCTAAATGCTAAGCCGCGCATAGCTCCATCTCCATCTCTGTCTCTAGACCCTACTGCCTAGCCTGCCGTGGATGCCCTAGCTCAACCTGCCGTAGATACCGTTCCATCCCTACCTGAGGACCTAGTTGCTTGAAAGAAAGAAATCGTTTTACTGCACCTTTAATTTTGCTTGTACTTTCTCTATTTTATTTACCTAACTATGATTACCTATGGTCACCAGGATGTGGTAATGAGACTTTCATTTTACTTTAGTTTACTTAGTCACTAGGATAGGGTGACAAGACATCAGTTTTATTTAAATTTGTGAACGATTTTTATTAATATTGCCCTTGTTGGAGTTAAATCATTTCTGCTACATTTTTCTTTGCTCATTTATGAATGTGATGTGACCAAATTAGTGTGCGCTTTTGGTCAGTGATCGAGGTTAAACTGGTCAAAGGTCTTTGTTCTTTAGTAAAGTAGAGATAAGATTTCAATCTGTCCTTAGAGAAAATAGAAATAAGGTTTCTACCTGTTCGGTCACCAGGATTGAATCGAGAATGGGTTTATGTCCTTAGATAAAAAAAGATTAGGTTTCCACCTATTCGGTGACCGAGATCGAATTGAGGACAGGTTTCTTTCCTTAGATAAAAAGATGTTAGGTTTCTACCTGTTCCGTGACTGGATTAATCCGAGAACAGGTTTTTGTCCTTAAGAAAAAATAAAGATAAGGTCTCCTCCTGTTCGGTGACTAGAATTGAACCAAGCATAAGTTTCTATTAGATAAAATAAAGGTAAGGTTTCCATCTGCTCAATGATGAGGATCGAGCCGAGAACGGGTTTCTATCCCTAGATAGAAAGGGATCAGGTTTCCACCTGTTCGATGACCGAGATCGAACGAAGGACAGGTTTCTGTCCTTAGATAGATAAAATAAAGGTAAGGTTTCCACATGCTCAATGACCGAGATTGAACCGAGACTGGTTTTTTGTCCTTAAATAAAAAAGATTAGGTTTCCACCTGTTTGGTGATCAGGATTGAACCAAGCACAGGTTTCTGTCCTTAGATAGAATAAATAAAGGTAAGGTTTCCACCTGTTCGGTGACCAGGGTCGAACCGAGCACAGGTTTCTTTCCTTGACTAGTCAACAATTTAATAATAATGAAGCCAAGAATATGAGTACATCTACACACATAAACATTGTTCACATATTACATAATATACAACTGAAGTTACTACACGCCCATGATCAGTGGTAAAACTTTTTCAAATTGTGAGCATTCCATGGTCGGGGAAGTGGTCTCTCATCCATGTCTTCTAGATAGTATGCTCTTGCCCTAGCAATGACATTAATTCTATATGGCCCTTCCCAATTCGGGGCTAACTTCCCAATATTGACGTCTCATGTGTTCCCTACTGCTTTCCGTAGTACCAAGTCTCTAGCGCTAAACTCCCTCCTCTTTACATCCCTGTTGTACCACCGAGCAAGTTTCTGTTGATATTTTACTAGCCGTATGGTTGCTAATTCCCGGTATTCCTCTAATAAGTCCAGCTGCTTCACCATTAACTCATCATTCTCGATAAGGGTAAATCTTGAAACCCGAGCACTGCATAAATTTACTTCGGCCGGTATGACTGCTTCTCCTTCATACATTAGAGAAAATGGAGTTCCTCCTGTGGACTTTTTGGGAGTTGTTCAGTAAGCCCACAAAACATTTGGCAATTCCTTGGCCCACCTACCTTTAGTACCCTCTAATCTTTTCTTTAGCTTGTTCACAATTGCTTTGTTAGTGGCCTCAGCTTGACCGTTACTCTACGGATACGCCAGGGTTGAATACTTGTTCTTAATACCGATATCTCTACAAAACTTGCGGAAGGCTTTACTATCAAATTGCAACCCATTATTAATTACTAGGGATTCTGGTACTCCAAATCTGGTTACTATGTTTCTCCACACAAACTTCTTAACATCTACATCACAGATATTAGCTAGTGCTTTAGCCTCCACCCACTTAATGAAGTAGTCCACGGCCATTAGAACAAATCTTCAATTTCCCATAGCCTGAGGGAATAGACCAATAATATCTAGCTCCCACTGTGCAAAGGGCCATGGACTACTGATAGGATTCAAACTCCCTACCTGCTGATGAATTAAAGGGGCGTGCTTTTGACACTACTCACACTTCCGTACATATTCGGTAGCATCCTTACGTATCTGTAGCCTTACATATCTGTGGCTACCAAAATTCCAAGGTCATTGCTCGGTGGGCCAATGAGCATCCCCCAACATGACTACCGCATACCCCCTCATAAAGCTCGGTCAAGAGCTCATCAACCTTGTTGGGGTGCAAGCATTGAAGATACGATTCCCCAAAAGACCTCTGGTACAGCATGCGGTCCACCGACAACTAATACCTAGTAGCTACTCTGCGTACCTTTCTACTTCATTTTCATCAGTCGGCACATGGTTCTCGACCAAAAAGTCAATTATCGGGTCCATCCAGCAAAGCTTAGACATCGTAACCATTGAGACATTCACCTTTGCATCAATACTAGGTTCTGTCACCACCTCCACCTTGATCAACCGTGGTACCTCTTCGGTTAATGATGACGCCAAAGTGGCGAAAGAGTTTGCATGTCGGTTTTGCCCCCGAGCAATTTGAATCACCCTCACATTCTGATACTGACTCTTGGTCTGCTTTACTAACCTTAAATAACTAATAATCCAAGGATCTTTGGCTTCAAAGTTACCCAACACCTGGTTGACGACCAGCCGAGAATCCGAATAAACTTCTACTTCTAGTGCCCCTAAATCTAGGA
The DNA here is from genome assembly GCA_033629205.1 of Lithocarpus polystachyus. Classification (NCBI taxonomy): domain Eukaryota; kingdom Viridiplantae; phylum Streptophyta; class Magnoliopsida; order Fagales; family Fagaceae; genus Lithocarpus; species Lithocarpus polystachyus. Next base: position 1,610,171 of record CM066171.1, on the reverse strand, counting down.
TAGCCCTCAGTCCGATAAGCAGGGCCTTATACTCAGCCTCATTATTAGAGGCTTTAAAACTCAATATGAAAGAATGCTCTACCTGTATCCTCTCAGGCGTAATAATAACGATCCCTGCCCCCGCTCCTAAGGCACTAAAAGCACCTTCAATGAATACCTTCCATGGCTGGATTTCTACATGGCAAACAGTCTCCAGCCCCCTATTTGGGGAAAATTCGGCAACAAAGTCAGCAAGAACTTGACCTTTCACCAAATTTCTAGGTCTATACCATATATCAAAAGAACCCAACCGAGTCCCCCACTTGGCTATCCTACCCGTGAAACCGGATCTCTTCAACAAAGACTGCAAGGGATACTCGGTTAGCACGTAGACGGTATGAGCTTGAAAATAATGGGACAACTTCCTTGTGGCATGCACTAAGGCTAACACCAACTTCTCTAGGGGCAAATATCTTGTCTCGGCGTCGACCAAGGTTTTGCTAACATAATCTACTGGCTATTGTACACCTCGATCCCTCAATAACACGGCACTTACGGCATGCTCGGACACCAAAAGATACATGAACAAATCCTCACTGAGCTTTAAAGCAGACAACATTAGTGCCCACATCAAATACACCTTTAAATCTTGGAAGGCCCTTTCACATTTCTCGGTCCATTGGAATTCCTTCCATTTTTTTAGAAGCTGATAGAATGGACGGCACTGGTCTACGACTTAGAAATCAACCGGTTTAGGGCAGCTAGCATGCCAGTCAACACCTGGACTTCCTTCAGATTGCTTGGCGATTTGAGGCATTCTATAGCACTAATTTGATCGAGATTAACCTTTATTCCTCGGTGAGTAATCATATACCCGAGGAACTTGCCAGCCCCCACTCCAAAGGTGCACTTATCAGCGTTGAGATGTAACTTGTGTCGTCGGAGTACTTCAAACACTTCCTAAAGATCATCAATGTGCCCTTGCTTCTTTTTACTCTTCACCACCATATCATCAATACATACCTCCACTGTATGCCCAATCTTATCTCTAAACATCCTCGTCATCATCCATTGATTAGTAGCCCCAACATTCTTCAGGCTAAATGGTATCACGATGTAATAATAATTAGCATCGAGAGAAATGAACGTTGTCTTTTCCTGATCCTTGATAGCTAGGGCAATCTGATGGTAACCCTAAAAAGCATTCAGGAAACTCATCCTTGGGTGTTCGTATGTTGCATCTACCAGCTGATCAATCTTCGGTACAGGGAAAGGGTCTTTCGGGCATGCTCGGTTCAGATCGGTAAAGTATAAACATACCCTCCATTTCTCATTCTTCTTTTTTCACCACCATAGTATTCGCTAACCACTCCAGGAAGAAAACCTCATTTATTGCCACTGCTTCTTTCAACCTCTTCAACTCTTACTTGACAGCCTCAACGTGCTCTTTAGCCAACCTCCTTGGCTTTTGCTTCTTGGGAGGAAAAAGTGGATCTACGTTAAGCCTATGAACTATAAACTCCGAATCTACCCTCGGCACCTCGTGTGAGCTCCAAGCGAATACGTCTACATTTTGTACAAGCAACAACATCTCCACCTTATCTTTGTCAAACATTCCTGCTCCTACCTGAAAACTCCCATTCTCACCTGGCAATATACTCACCTTTATCAACTCCTTGACACAACTAGCCCCCTTTTCTTCTGGGGGTTCCTGTAACTGCCATAATGGGACCTCCTCGACAGACTCCTTTTGTTTAATCTCTCGGTTAACAACAGTCACCAGGTATTATCTTGCCACTTGCTGGTTTCCCCTTACTATAGCGGTACCATGTTTGGTGTGGAATTTGACCTTGACATGTAACATGGACGGGACTGCTCCCATTGCATGAATCCATGGTCTACCAAGAATTTTAGTATATGGAGAAAATGAATTAACCACTATAAAAGTCACCATCACTTCCTTGCCTTCCATGTTTACGGGGAGCAAAATCTGCCCCTCTAGGATCATCATCCGACCATCAAATCCAATTAGGGATGTATCATACTTAGATAGATCTTCATTCTTCAAACCAAGCCCCCTAAACAAGTTGGGATACATTATTTCGGCTCCACTTCCTTGGTCTACTAATACTCTCTCCACTATAAAACCATTTATTTGGGCTGTGACCACCAATGCATCATCGTGTGGCTAGGTCGTTCCTTCCAGGTCATCATTATTGAAGGCAATGGATTCACAGGTATACTTTAGCCTCTTATCGGAGGGCTGCCCATCCCGACCATCCTGCACTGGGACTACGGTCAGTACCCACTTTCTCCGGGCCACCAAGGTTCCCGTTGAAGCGGCATGGATGACTTCTATCACATCTATCGGGGGCGGGAGAGGATTCCCCCAAGGTCAGGTGCCTTGTCTGGCTTCTTGATTCCTTGGCTCTACAATAAATTCCTTTAAATGCCCCGACCTTACTAAATGCTCTAAATGGTCTTTCAATACCCTGCATTGTTAGGTGGTATGCCCTTTATCCTAGTGATAAGTGCAATACAGATTCTGATTTCTTCTTGATGGGTCACCCCCCATCTTGTTCAGCCACCAAAAGTATGGCTCATTCTTGATCCGATCTAAAATTCTGTGCACCAATTCCTTGAACGCCACGTTTACTTCTCTTGCCTAAGCACCAGGTTTTTGGATCCTTAGGTCCCTTTTGGGTCTTGGCTAAAAACCTCCTTACCGGAACTCTTTGGTGACTGACGCCCTTCCCTTGCTCTACTGCCGATAATCCTCTAACCTCTTGTACTCCTTAATACGCCTCATTAATTACCTCATATCATCGGGAGGCCTTCTCGTTAACGAATCTTGTAATTCAAAATCCTTGGGCAATCTCAACCGAAAAGTTCTTGTTGCGATCTTTTCATTACCCCCACCAATCTCGTTGTACAGTTCCCAATACCTGCTAGTGTTACTCCGAAGGGTTTCCCCGACTCCTACCTTCATAGATAGCAGCGCGTCCATTGGTTGTGGTACTCGGCTACAGGTCATAAACCGGACCCCGAATTCTTGAATCAACTCTATAAAACTGTGAATCGAGCCCTTCCTCAATCCATTGAACCACCTCAAAGCAGTGGGCCCGAGACTTGAAGGAAACACCTTACACACCAGTGCGTCGTTATGACTATGCAAAGATATCATCTGGACATAATGACTTACATGCTCTACTAGATCCGTCTTCTCGTCATAAGAGTTAAATAGAGGTCGGTAAACCTGCTCAGCATCGGCATCCGCTCAATATCTCTCGAGAATGGTGATCAAGCAGCTCTGCACAATGCTCGGCTCATAACATCCATTGCAGCATTCTTGGGTCATTGCCCCTCTAGGGAAACCAACTCTCTGTCTGCATATTCCCGAGACCAATATCGATGTATGAAAACCAGATTGATGGGATGCCTGTCCATGACTACCCCCCACACTTGCTGACCCTTATACGTGCTCTTCGCGGTTTCTTCTCCAACGTCTACCTCTTACCTCCAACTCCAAATCTCTAATCAATCTACGCAAGTGTTTGAGTTCTTCATCCCTCCAGTCAAAATGTTCATGTCCAAAGGCGCATGACATTGATCGGTATGTTTGAAACGACCCTTCCCCTGGGCCAAAATGTTCATCTTCTTACTTATGTCTTCGGTCTTCGTCTCTCTTGTGCTTCCTTTCTCGCCAACTAAAACCCCGAGTAGATCCTCTAAAGCCACTTTCAGCGTAACTTTCCGAGTGCCTCCTAGACATCTTTCTTATGCGAACCTCGGCAAAGCTATATAAAAGATCCCCACAAACGGCGCCAATTATACATGCCCAAACTCCCTTAGTGGACCGGATTCGGAATTGGCTGACAATTAATTTATAATGTGGGCTATGGATTTCCTACTATGGGTAATTCCTAGCCAAGCTTGGATTATGTGTTGCTTATCCTTAGTAGAACTCTCTTCTCCTCTAAGTTGCTCTCCTTTTACTAATGCGCTCTCTCTCTCTCTCTCTTGTTCTCACGTTCACTCAGAATGACCAACCCCTTCTCTCTATTCACTTCTCCTATTTATAGCTTAAGGTTGGTGGAGTGTTCATGATTATGTTCGAGTCTCACTCGTGTGGGTGGGGTTCGATTTGATTATTCCTGACATGTAATATGCTTCTTTGGAAATGTTGGAGATGACTTTGAAACTGATTCCTGCCTCCAAAAGGTTGCTTGGCAGCGATTTTCCCCAAGGAAATACTGGGCTACCGAGGTCATGGACTGTTCCAGGTAAATACATCCCCCGATCAACCCATACATGGTCGGTATGGGCCTATCTATCTTACGATCAAATGAATGAGCCCACTATCGGATTTAGGCTTGAGAATGTCTTAGTAGTGCGCTTGGGCCAAGGCCCAATGCCCAATGGGCCCGAAGTCTTATGCCATACAATTCCCTTTGCAGTTTTGCACTCACTAATTGTAGAATGAAGTTAACGCAATCAAGGCACGTGTATAAATCACATTTAGAAAACGAGAAGATCCATTCTCATAATAAAATGAAGTGAAAACACTACTAATATGCGCCAAATTAAGGTTGAGTACAACACTTAGGGACTTCTTCCTTTTTATTCCAGTTTAAATATTTTGATCTACCACAAGATATGAGAATCCCATTATCCAAAGCTACAATTTGATATCTTAACATGATACTGCAACCTTAAAATAGATTTTGCAGTTACTTGTGACGATGATATAATATGCGCCAGCTAAATTAAGCCCTTTGCATGGATATGTAGTGAGTGTTATTAGAATATTAGTTTGGTTAATTGTCGATGGCCAGACCCAATATTATTATTTGTACAACACTCATATTTCTTTTCATTGCTTTTAAGTGTGCCGATAAATATAGGTCTTTATTTGTACATAAAAGCATATAGAAATATAAAAATAAAAAATCTCTCTCTCTCTCTCAACCATGTGCACCCACTAAAACATAATAAGCTTTGGGTAGTATTAGATCTCATTGGCAATAAAAAATAGTAACAAAAGAAAAATATTGAAATTTAAAGTTAGTACAAATTCTGAAACCATAACCTATTAGTAATTTAGTACTGGAGAAGTTTTACCAATTTGGAGCTAATTTATTGGATCTTAAGTTTATTAAATAATTAGTGAACAAAGTTAACTACAAAATTGGTTATAGCCTAAAACTACAATCTTGCTTAATAAAATAAACATTACTATATATTTTGAAAAACTAATTGTTAAATTGCATATTTTTTATACTCTTAATACACATGTCATATTTTGTGTCAATCGAATATTATATACTAGGACAAAGTTTAACTACAAAATTAGTTGTAACCCAACCCTACTCAAATATTTTTATTGGAGGTTAATTTTGACAAATCCACCATTAGATTACATCTTCTTCTTATATCCACTATGCTTGCAAAATTTCTAAAAATTTAAAGATCAATAGCTATGTCATCAATAAATTGTTTAAATTGTAAATTTTTGTAGTTTAAAATTATGTATAAAATATGAGCTTATAGATCATATAGTAAATAATATCCGATTGACACAAAATCTGTCATGTGTATTAAAAGCATAAAGAACATGCAATTTAATAGTTAGATTTTCAAAATATATAGTAATGTTTATTTTATTGAGTAAGGTTGTAGTCTTAGGTTACAACAAATTTTGTAACTAAATTTTTTATGGTTTATAAGTTTATATTTTATGTATAATTTTAAATTACGAAATATGCAATTTAAACAATTTGTTGATGGCATAGCTATTAATCTTTAGTTTTCTAGAAATTTTGTAAGCTTAGAGGACGTAAAAAATAGATGTAATCCAAAGTTAGATTTGTCAAAATTCGCCTCTCATAAAAAGATATTAAGTAAAGTTATAGTCTTAGGCTACAACCAATTTTATAACTAAACTTTGTCCATAACTAATTCTTTGTTGTATGGGTGTCTTTTGGAAGAAAGAACTGCTTCCACAAGAAAATTAGGCACATGCTTAACCACAGCCACTTCAGGCAGCTGATTGGAAATTTTGCTTGATGGAAGATTAATTGGAGCACCAAAAGAGAACTATTGGGAATCACCACAAATCGAATGTTGTTAAGGGCATGTTGTTGCTTTGCATTTTTTTGCTTGTACCACAAGTTGCTTTGGAAATATTGTAGACTTTATACTCTTTTTACAATGCCAGTTAATAAAGTTACATCCAGAAGAGACCTAATATGATTTTCTTATCAAGGGATGGACCCTAATATATAACAAGAAATTCCAAATGAAATGCATAAAGACTGAACCCCAATTGCCATAAAATATTATTCTTATAACTATAGGATTAACAGCATTGGAAGGTAAGTTATGAGTATTTGACACGGTTTATTTGCTCCTATGTCGTCATCATCATCTTCATCATCACTAAGCAAAGAATGGTGCTAGGCAGCTGAGGCTCCATTACTTTCCCAGCAATGTTGAAAAGAAACTGTCTTTGAGTGTCAAGGGGGAAATAGCTATATTCATGGAATTTGCAAGCCAATGTAATGTATTTTAAATATTGTTTCAACAATATTATCTTATATAGATAATACTAATCAACAAGTATATTCGATTGCTAGCCATATTTTGTAGCATCTAGCTGGCTATAGCAGTCATTGTTGGATTAGGTTATGAACCTGTTTTTTTTGTTTCAAAACCACTAAGATGAAGGATTGTTTTTGAAAGTGCGAGTGAGTGATCTAAAATGTAAATAGCTCATGGCCATGCATGCAAGAGTACTGTTTCATACCATTAAGGCATGCACGAGGGAAAAGATAAAATAAAATTGAATATGGAAATAAATGTAGCTGCAGAAAAGGACAATATAAATTTCTGTGATATAGAAAAGAAGAAAATTTGCTTTACAAAGATGTGTACCACAAATTAGAATGAACTTGCACATATTAAAGAAATAGGCGGGCCACCACAACTACAAGCTTTGTTACTTCCCACAATTCCACAATCAACGTGAGCCCAGTAGACTTGCCAAGAACCTCCTTTGCTTTCATTTGCAACCTCTGAAAAGAACCACTGGAAATAAAGCATCTTCGTCTGGAAATTTGGAAATATTTAATACAACTTTCATATATGCGACCAATTTATTGGAAATCTTCGAGATTGGAGGGCTGTCGAAGTCTGGCTATGGATAAAGCAATATGGACTGTGATATGGACACTTCAAAATATGCTTTTTCTTTTTGTTTTGTGTTTTTTTTTTTTTTTTTTTTGAAGAATATTTGAATTTTAAATGTATGTTCTATATATGATTGTTCTTTATTGCTAGTAAAGACAATAATTATTTTTTATGCATGTAGAATTTAAATTTAGCTCCATTATTTGACTTTAAGAGATTTTACAACATTGTGACTAGACTTATAACCATTATGCCAAATTATTTATGTAACAATATAATGAGTATAGACGATGTAAGAAATTGGTGGAACCAATGCTACCAAATTGTATAAAATAAAATTTCCTGGCATTCACTCGTGTGACTTGGTAAGAGATACTTCTTCTAAGACTGCAAACAAGCCTAGCCAAGTTTAGTATTAAAAGTTTAGACATGTTCATCTTATATTATTTTGAATGCAAGGCGAGTTCGAGTTCACCTCGAAATAAGATTATAAATTCAAGTTTAGTTCATTTTCTTGTCGAACAAGCCCAAGCTTGTTCACAAGTTATTTAATTAGCTTATTATTTTCCCATATATAGGAAAACTATAACTAAAATGTTTTAACTTCACAAACTTATTCACGAACACATTATTATGTTTGAACTTAACTTGTTTAATAGTCGAACCTAAAAAGGTTTGAAATTGAGTTTGACTTGTTTGCTAAATATAAACAAGTTTTTTCCTAAATTGAATTTAAGTTGTTCGTAAACAACTTAATTCATTTATAACCCTAAATTTCCCGACTCAAAAGGATATAGATACGGCCTGGGAGAGGGGGAAAACCCTCTGACTTTTAAAAACTTTCATCTCCTCTCTTATAATTTTCATATATTATATATATAATTTTACTAATTGCGGCTCCCTTTAAAAAAGAAGTCTAACTCTCTCACTGGATATAGATGGATGAGTGAATGCACTTGTCATAGTTGCCATAGTTGTTGTACATTACGCAGAATCAGATGTCATGAACAAGTAACGGCTAAATTTCTTAGATTAAACTGACATTGACTCCACAATAATTGAAGATTAGTGTGGCCTTGGGTAAGAAATAAGAATATAATAATTCACAAGTTGAGCTCCAAATTCTTAAGCCTCGACTTTGTAGCACAAAAATAATGAAAAGAAAAAAAAAAAAGTCGAAGCAATTTCATCGAGTACAAACTCATTTTAGAAGCGAGTTATAAATCTTGAATTCGGGCAATTTCACACCCAGATAACTAGTCACCTTAGCATGTGATCTGGTAATTAAACAAAGGATTGATGGGTTCAGTTCTCGAGTAAGACTAATTATTGGAACACAGCTATTATCAATGTATAAGCGTTGCACCTACTACAATACCAACCTGTTACCTGTACATCTATTCTAAGAGTTTCCTGAGAGAATTTTAGCCTTGTGCTCCCCCAACTACTGACTGTCAAAGTTCGGTTAAACCAATTATTTGCAGCAAATTGAATTCAATTTACAAAGAAGCTGACAGATCTACTAACAGTTTTGTTCAAGAACTACACTAATTCTCTCAAACATAAGAGTAATTCCATAAACACATCAACTTTCAAAATAGTTAAATTGACAAGTAAAAGGCGCATGAGACATATGTCTCACTGACACGTGGGCCCTAAGACATGTTTTATGTGCCCGGCGCATACAAGAATTTTGCAATTTTTACTAAATGAAATATATCGTGACTCTAGACTATAGCTCATAGAAATAATCTTGGATTCACTTTTTTTTTTTTTTTTTTTTTGAGAGAAAAGTAGAAATCTTGGATCTACTTTTACCTTAAATGAAAAGTGTAATACAAAAAGGGCATTGAATAAATTCAGCATTTAATTGCATGAGGAAATCCGTTGCAATATTAAGGTCAACCCCCCCTAGAAGAAAAATTAATCTTACTTTCTATTGTCTTTATTTATTGGTTTTACTTTTCCCTTTAAAGCACATTAACCAAAACTATAGTCCACTCTATTCCAAGCTTAATCAATAAAGTCAATCTAATGCTCTACAATACATTATCCCCAAACCCTAAATCCCTATTTAAAATCACAACTTGCTAGTTTAACAAATTGTGAAAAAAAAATTATAAAAAATAATTTGTACCTAAGACCTTATAGCAGTATGAGATCCACTTGACTGGTCTAATGTTTTAATGTTAAGAGAATAGAGACCCCAACACTTTCCGTGCTCGAAATTAATACTCACGTTATCATTGTGGCCCACAAAGGTTCCTCACTTCTCTCTTCTATAAATACTCCCACTAACTTCACACTCTTTCCATCTATCCTTTCCCTAAGCTTAAGCACTTCTTTTCCTCCTTATTACCCTTCTCTTGCTCTGTTTTTGCTCTGCCTCCAACAACTTTTTTTTCTTCTCTCACCCAATATTCTCACAATGTCTAGCCTTGAAGCCAAGTTTCCACAAAACCCACCTCTGAAAATCCAAAAGCTTGTCCTTGGAGCCCAAATTGGCCTGAGAATTCTGACAATTGCCTTAACATTGGCTGCAACATTGGTGGTGCTAACTAGCCGGCAATCGACAGTGGCTTTTGGCGTCCCCGTTGATGCTCGGTATAGCTACTCCCCTACTTTCAGGTAAGATTAAATTTTCATATAAAAAAAAATTATTAAAAGATAAAAAGAATTACTTGAATTTGGTCCTCATATTTGTTTATTCAACCTTCTATATGCAGGTTCTTTGCGGTTGCAAATGCTATTGTTTGTGTCCTCTCTATCCTATCTTTGCTCCTTGTTTTCTTCCTTTGTCGTCAAGGCTCAAACCCTGCCAAGTTCTACTACTTTTTCCTTCATGATTTGGTATGAGTTCTTTTCTTCTACTTTCTTTAATCTTTTTGCCTGTTTTCAAGTCTCCTATTGTAAATATTAAATGCAAATAATTGTCCAATACTTTACTACAAAAATAAATGTCATGGAAGTTAGATATAGATATATATATATATATATATATCATTGTAAAGGTGATGAATATGATGTAATTTTGTTTTGGTTTTTGACTGTGACAGTCTATGACGTTGTTGGTTCTTGCTGGATCCGCGGCCGCAACTGCTGAAGGGTACATTGGACGATATGGGAACACTCATAGTGGTTGGATGCCAATTTGTGAATATGTGGGCAAATTCTGCAACAAGATGACAACTTCTGTGATACTTTCTTACTTGTCTTTCGCTTGCTTAGTGATGCTTACTATCTTATCTGCTAGCAAGTCTAGACTGATTCAAGTTTAAGACTCTTAAATAATTTAGCTGATGTATCCTAAGAAGAAGAACAAGTAATTTATGATGATGATGATGATAATGATGATTGTAGAATATAAAATTATGTAATGCTATGATTCTGCTTTAAACCCCTATTTTAGATGAAACATTTTCTTGACTTCTCTACTCTTTTTTTCCATATGCAATGAAAAATGAGTTCAACATGATGGAAGTCCAAGCCTTTGATTGGTAATTATTGGTAGTCATCTACCGACACATTTATGGTGGTTGGTGTCTGGGTTCGAACTTGGAACCCCACCAACACCTCCCTTATTTAACAATCAAAAATTTTGATAGTCATACTCATTTACTTTACATGGTTGTGTTTGTTTCTTGTTGAACATTATTTTGTCATTTCTCTTGTCAATAAACTTCTTCTTAACCTATCTTTTCAAGGAATTTGATGGACACAACCTCAAGGATTTTATCTGAAAGATTTGGTCATTAAGTTACATATCCTATAATGCTTAAAAGAAGAAACTTTATAGGTTTCATGTCTCTTTGGAGAACATTTGACAGTGGGATTTTTTTAAAATGAAGTTACAAATATATACAAGTTCTTGGGCCTGCTATAAAGTAAACATGGGGCCAATGAGAAGCACCAGAAAAAGAAACCGCGTGGACCATTTGAATTACCATGGTTGGAACCTTCAAAGTACATTTGTGCATGCATTATGCATATCTTTGACAAAGGAAAAAGGCATTGTTTTTATGGCAGTTGTATTACTTCTTGCTTTTATGGTAGTTTTGAAAATAATCAATGGTATTTCTAACAAGAGAAAGTAAAGAAATATAACTTTTGCCATAACTTATCGAAATGATTGATTTTGAGTGATGAAAAAAAAAAATACCCAAACAAATTGTTCATTACTTACAATCAACCACTTCAACAAATTACGGCAAAACTTGTGTTCGTAGAAGACTACTCATAATTAAGGGGGGAGGAAGAGTTTAACCTAACCTTAAAAAATGTACGAATGAAAACATGTTGTTAAAGCGCAATATTCATGATAAGATTCAACTCTTTGTACTCTACAACGGAAGTAAGAAAAAGTCTTTCATTGGATTTATTATTGTCTTAACATTTCTATGTAACATCCCTCTCACATGGGATTTGTTGCACATTTGTGGAGTTCTTTCCCCATGTGAGAGATGTTAGAAATTTAGACCCCTTAAACCTAAACAGATTAATCTAGATATTTAACTAAGTGATTAACTTAGGTAAATTAAGTAGATCTAGGTTAACACAAATATATCATATCATGCAAAGTGCGGAAAATAAAGAACACACGATATGATAACCAAGGAAAACCAAATCAGTAAAAAATCTAGGGAGGATTTAACCTAACTATCCTTAAGATAAAACAGAATTCACTATGAAAAAATTGAAGTTTACACAATAGCGACTTAGACCATTAACATCCTATTGCTACCTCGAGTAGGAAACTTACTACCACGACCACATGACAGCTCCGAGTCCACGGACTACTTCTTTCTTGAATTCACAGCAAGCACAAGCACTCCTGGTTGTATATCTTTAAGTTCTTGAATCTGCAACTGAATGATCACCAAGCTCTTGACATCGATCTTGAGTTTGGAAACCCTAAATGTATGTGAAGGCAAACACCTCTAGATCTCACAATAAGATTCACACACACAGCATTTAGAACATTAAAAACGTAGCTAAGGTTTTCCCTTTTATACTTAGGGCAAAACATAAAACTCTAAACATCAAACAGGCTTGGGCTGAGTTGGAAATTCTGCAGAAAAAAACAATCTACACGACTTTCGATCGGTCGAGTCTAATTCTCGATCGATCGAGCCTAGCAAATTTGCACAGTAATTTCTGCAGTAACTCGATTCCAGCTTTACATAAAAACCACATACTTTGAGCAAGTCTTAACAAGACTAAAACCGTTTTGATCATGATTTGTCAACCTTACAAAATGAAGTTCTAATACATTAGTTCCTAATTCCTTAGAACTTAACAAACTCCCCCTTTGGAAATTCATGACAAAACACAAACTTAACATAAAGCTCAAAGTTTATAAAAAGAACAGTCCATTACAAAACAATAGTCCAACTAAAACAAATTCAACCTAACTACTATCTATCAGTTGCAAGTGTAGACAGCAGCACGACTAAATCAACCTGTATATTCCTGTAATACTTAACAAACACATAAACGTATGTGTGGAAAATACAAGTAATATTGAAAATAACTTCTTGATTTCACATAACACAAAATAAAGACATATATCATGAATAACCTCATAAATATAAATCAATAAGCAATGTAAGACAATGTGAAAGAAGAAACATATACAATCAACGTATCTCTCCCTATCATAGACAACCCAAACAAAAATATCATGAGCCAAAAAGATAAATACAAAATGAAGCACCTAGATACAATCTAAAAGCTCCACAGCTCCACAATATCACAAAAGTATCAGAATCTCCCCCTAAAACAAAACTGCTCTACTACAATGTACTCCCCTTTTTTGTGACGAATTGCCAAAGGGCACTCACTCATCACCAAAAGGAGGTGGCGGAGGAGAACATCAAAGACTCTCCAAATCTGCTTGCAAAGCACGTATCTCATCAAGCATGTCCACCAAAAGCTGACAATGAGTCGCCTGGATGGTCGTGACAGTATCCAACATCTGACGAATGTCCGAATCATCCGTAGGTGAAGGTGGAGGAACAGCAACAACAGCAGTCGGATCAACAGACGTCTCTGCCGTAGGAGCACCTACAGAAGAGGAAAGAGGAGGAGTGACTCAAGAAGGCTCAACCCTAGGACGCTTAGAGCTGGCTAGAAGCTGAGCAGCCCTTTGCCTAAGAAAGGTGGCACCAATGGGAACAACTATATGAACAGGCTCAGAAGCTGGGAAATCACCTAACCCTAAATGGAGAAGAATCCTATGAATAAAAATAAGAACAAAGTATGAGCAGTAGAACTGCTCCTATACACCTCATTCAAAGAACGAAGAAAAATATGAGGAAAGCTAATAGGAGCATCAGTGACAAGAGCATAAAGAAACATACATCGCTCAATAGGGATAATGTGTAAATGAGAGATAGGCCACAAGAAATGACAGGCAATCCCAAAGAAAAGATAGTGAATCTCAGTAAGCTCAGCAGCCATAATCCGAGGATCAGAACTCCACTAGATAGAAGAACCAGTGATATATGACATAACATCGTCAAGGGGAGGAGACTCATCATAAGGATAAACAGGATGAGAAACCACAGGCACCCCAAGAGCATCAGACACTACCGAAGGAGTAATGCGATACTCTACACCTCGTATCCAACTCTTTACTAAAGTGTTGGAATCATAGACATGGATAAAGAGGTTCGAGTAGAACTCTCTAATCAGAGTAGCTGAAGGCGGATGATTAATTTCTAATAAAGGTAACCAACCCCGACGCTCAAAGTGACACCTCACCTCATCATCTAACTCAGTAGAACCCTATGCTCACCCCAAATGTTCCTCCTAAGGTTAAGTGTCTAATAGGTCTCCTGATATTTCTCACTCAGAAACCTATCACTATCGAAGGATGGTGAAGAACAAGAGATCTTATGAGCTCTAGTTGTCCTAGGCATGATGCTACAGACTAGATAGAGAGACACAAAAAGAAAAAGACAATAGAAAAACCAAGGGCAGACTGCAAGATTAGCACAAGAACAATATAGAAAAAAATTCTATATGATGCATGATTAGAATATTCAAATGATACATGGTTTAATGCAATGAAAACAGTTCAATTATGTTCCAAATGCACAAAATTGGCTTGAGAATGAACATTACATCAAAAATCCCCAAATTTGAAAAACTCATTTTCACAAAACCCAACAAATTCAGAAATTGATCATTACACAAGTTAGAAAACACAATATAATGATCAAATGAGTCAATCTAACAAGCCACTTTCATAAATTTACATCAAATTGAACAAAAACCCCAAATTCGGCATTTTTCAAGCCCTAGAATTTTTAATTTCTCACAAATCACCAAATTGATCAAATTAAACCATATGGATCAGTTGTATATAGTGTTCCAAAAAAAACCCAGTGATTTATTATGAAAGAAACAGCCTAAAACATCAACAATCCCAAAAAGACAAAGTTTCAAAAATTACCCACAATATGCATGATTTAATGCATAAAAAATGAAAATAAATGAAAAAGGAAGGGTAAAATGGACATACCGGCCCAGGGAGAGAGAATCTTTGCAAAAAAATTCGAAGGAAAACGACAAAAAATCCTATTTGGAGGCTTGACCAGTCGATGAGAGAGAAAAGACAATTTGAAAAATTTTTGAAAAGTGAAGAACACGTGAGAAAAAGTCTTTTTAAAAAACTCTCAGCACGATTTTCGATCAATCGAAAATTAGATTCGATCGGTCTAAAGTGCTTCGATTGATCCAAAACCAATTGAGCATCGATCGAAACAGACAGAAGCTGACCAAAGGATTTAATTGCAATTTCAATCGTTCGAAAAACAGGTTCGATCGATCGAAATTCTGGAAAAATCAATTTTTTGAAAAACAAAGAAATTTTTGGGCAGCAACTCCTCAAAACATTAAATTTTATGAATAAAATGCATGAGTATGAAATGAAATGCTTTTCAAAAACACTTGTTTTAATCCCAGTTTTCCAAAATTAAAATTATCACTCAATTCTCCTCAAGATCTCAAACATCAAACATGTTTTGCATGCAATTCAAGGAATTTTCAAACTTGGTTAGTCAAACCAAAACATACAATAACATGTACAAAGTTTAGCAAAGAGTAACTTGTGTAGTGTGTGCAACTAGCAAAAACTTGAGAAACATGTGAGGTGATATGTGAATAGAAATCAATTACAATTTCTACAAAATTCATTACATAAATTTGAAAGAGACTATCATTAAAAAAGTTACATCATATAACTCTCACATCTCCTAGAATAAGAGCTTGCAATCATGTAAGTTTCTTGATATGCCTCATAATATACACACTAATTTCAATTGATCAAAAACTTATTAAAATAGCCGGGATAATGTACACATCAATTTTATTTGAATTGTGAAATTATTATAGCCCAATAATGTACACACCAATTTTAACATTTTAACCGAGGCTACACCTTATTTTCTTTTTGTGCATGTGCTACACTTTTTCGAGTTCAAAATCTTATGATATGCACTAAGGTGTTCATGATTGGCTAATAAACAGTGGTGAGATAGTTATTTATGCCTTTCTCAATAAGACCAAGTCCGACAATCAAAAACATGTGACGTCAAGATCAAGATCAAGATCATGTGATCAAAAACTATAAACATCTTTCTCACACAACATGCACTAAAAAGCTCAAACTAGTAAAATGCAATAAAATAAGCTCATCTAAGCTAAACAAGGTACATATATATGTTATGTAAAAATAGATTGACCAACAACACATTTTGCAAAACACAACCTTGTTACCCTTTTTTAAAAAAAAAAATAAAAAAACATCTTAGAATGAAATGCATGAATGTTATGCAATGCAAATCCTAGTAAAAAATAGTCACAAGAGATAAAGCAATGAAGAATAAGGACCATGTCAGACATACTCAATTAGATCGAGCCTTTTGCATCCAAAACCTTTTATATGCAACTTTAGCATTTGAGTTGTTATTCACATTAGAATTCTGAGCAATTCCAGGATTGAAATAAAGGTTTAACACCTTTACTAATTCGCCAATAAGTACCATTGGATCCTTGTGCTTGAGGCATAGGTACTTTTGGTTTATTTGCTCGCTTAGCAGCTTGCAACTTGAAACAGTTTGGATAAATATGCTCAGACTTTTCACAAAAATGACAAACCCATGCAGGCTTATCATGCAACTTGCCCTTAGAAGAATTAGAAGCCTTAGATTTAGACTCTTGGAGATTAACCCTAATCTTCCTAAGAGGTGTAACTTCTACAGATTTAACAACTTCACTCACAGAGGGTTTGACAATCTCACTCTTAGGGAGTTCAGTAGAAGGAACAAAGTTTGTGGAATGAAATTCAGGTACAGAGATGCTTTCCACAAAACCTAAGCCAGTTTTGTCAAAGGGAGACTTTTGAACACTTAGCATGTGATCAAGTTTGGAGCTTGCAAACTTATTAATTTGTTCTCTAGCAACAGACAGTTCAAGTTCCAAATTTTTAACTTTCTCAAATAAAAGCATGTTCTCAGTCTTCAAATTATTCAAAAGTTCATTAGCATCAAACAGTTTCACAGGCAAATATTTCTTATCAAGTTCAAGAGATGCAATTTTCTTTAAGCCAAGTTCAACATTCATAGCATCCTTTGTAGCAACTTTGTAAAGTTTATTATAGACTTCTTGTAAATTTGCATCTTCAGAAAGTTCCTCATCAGAAGGATTCTCTTCAACAGACACACTTTCATTGACTACGACATTAGTAGTGAAAGCAATGAAGTTTCCATCCTCATCACTACTAGATTTATTGTCAGAAACTTCATCATCACTAAGGGTTACAGCAATAGCCTTACCCTTAGTCCTCAAGTATGTAGGACATTCAGATTTCACATGACCATACCCTTATATCCAAAACATTGTTGCCCCATAGAATTATTAGAAGGTTGACCTACTTTCTCTTTAGGTTTTTCAGTGTTATTAACCTTAGTGGGATCATTCTTCCTAAAATATCTAGGTTTGACAGTATTTTTACCTCTTGCCCTTCTGTTATTGTTCCTAAGAAAATTTCTAAAGTTCTTGCCAAGGTAAGCAATCTCTGTAGTAGAAAGCTCATCATCAAATCCACTAGTATCAACATCATCAACAAACTTAAGAGCCATTGATTTGGATTTATTAGGCTTAGGTAAGTCCAACTCATAGGACTGAAGAGATCCTACAAATTCATCAACAGGGATGGAGTCCACATCCTTGATTTCAGTGATGACAATCACTTTGGGTCTAAAATCCTCAGTCAAAGATCTAAGAATCTTCCTAAAGTCTGGAGAATATTCCAAGCAGTATGAGCCACCTCAACATTAAAGATTTTCTTAAATTCCTCCATAGAAATAGCATTAAAAATAGCATTCATAACTTTGCTATTAAAAGTGGCTGCCTCTTTTTGAGAAGTTTGCCACTCACTCACAGGGGTAGTGGGCTTCTCATCAATAGATTTCAGGAATGCTTTCATCCTTAATTTCCAATAAGCATAATTATTCCCATCAAAATGAGATGGAATAATAAGAGAATGTCCGTGTTCCATGACAACATGGGTCAAGGATCAGCTTTTAGATCGAAAGATTTACAATAAAAAGCTACCTGCTCTAATACCACTTGTTAGAAATTTAGACCCCTTAAACCCAAACAGATTAACCTAGATATTCAGCCAAGTGATTAACTTAGATGAATTAAGCAGATCTAGATTAACACAAATATATCACATCATGAAAAGTGCGAAAAATAAAGAACACACGATATGATAACCCAAGAAAACCAAACCGATAAAAAACCTAGGGAGGATTTAACCTAACTATCCTCAAGGTAAAACAAAATTTACTATGAAAGAATTGAAATTTACACAATAGCGACTTAGACCACTAACATCCTATTGTTACCTCGAGTAGGAAACTTACTACCACGACCACGTGACAGCTCCGAGTCCACGGACTACTTCTTTCTTGAATTCACAACAAGCACAAGCACTCTTGCTTGTATATCTTTAAGTTCTTGAATCTGCAACTGAATGATCACCAAGCTCTTGACATCAATTTTGAGTTTCGAAACCCTAAGTGTATGTGAAGGCAAACACCTCTAGATCTCACAATAAGATTCACACACACAGCATTTAGAACATTAAAAACGTGGTTAGGGTTTTCCCTTCTATACTTAGGGCAAAACATAAAACCCTATACGTTAAACGGGCTTAGGTTGAGTTGGAAATTCTGCAGAAAAAAACAATTTACACGACTTTCGATCGGTCGAGTCTAATTCTCGATCGATCGAACCTAGCAGATTTGCACAGTAACTTTTGCAGTAACTCAATTCCAACTTTACATAAAAACCGCATACTTTGAGCAAGTCTTAATAAGACTAAAACCGTTTTAATCATGGTTTGCCAACCTTACAAAATGAAATTCTAATACATTAGTTTCTTGAATTCACAACAAGCACAAGCACTCTTGCTTGTATATCTTTAAGTTCTTGAATCTGCAACTGAATGATCACCAAGCTCTTGACATCAATTTTGAGTTTCGAAACCCTGAGTGTATGTGAAGGCAAACACCTCTAGATCTCACAATAAGATTCACACACACAGCATTTGGAACATTAAAAACGTGGTTAGGGTTTTCCCTTCTATACTTAGGGCAAAACATAAAACCCTATACGTTAAACGGGCTTGGGTTGAGTTGGAAATTCTGCAGAAAAAAACAATTTACACGACTTTCGATCGGTCTAGTCTAATTCTCGATCGATCGAACCTGGCAGATTTGCACAGTAACTTTTGCAGTAACTCAATTCCAACTTTACATAAAAACCACATACTTTGAGCAAGTCTTAATAAGACTAAAACCGTTTTAATCATGGTTTGCCAATCTTACAAAATGAAATTCTAATACGTTAGTTTCTAATGCTTTAGAACTTAACAAGAGACATACAAAATATCACATTCTACATTGGGAAATATTGCTCAACTTGGAATGGATTGGAACTTGGAAGCCTATTCGTTGAAGGGAAAAATAATTTATAAATATACGGGTCCTACATAATTGTTGAGTCCACGTATTATGCTATTGATGAACCTATAGCCATGTGTCTTTCTAGACCATCACCCAAACAACAAAATAAACATAATTGAGATTTATATTAAATTTTCTGTCCATTAAGAGCATCATTATAATATAGTCTTCATATAAATATCATTTATCAGTATTGTTATTGATTTTTAATTTACACTATTGAAATAAATAAATGAAAAAAAAAAAGAGAAAAAAAAAAACGGAAAAGAGAGAAAAAGAGCATTAAAAATTAAGGTGATTTGACCTTAATGGCTCTAATTAAAAAGAGAACTGTTACGTCCACAATATTTTTCACAACATTTTCACAACAAATCCTAGTTGGCAGGTTATTATAGGTTTTAAATTTAAATCCAACACTGAAATTACTTTCTTACTCACTAGTAATAGCAAATAACAACCTGCCAATTAGAATTTGTTATGAAAATGTTGTGAGAAATGTTATGGACGTAATATTTCTCAATTAAAAATTTACTATTTACTATTCAATTTAGTGTGTACCCATTAAAATGCAGTAAGACTTATACACATAGTCAACACATGGTCTACCTCATGTACTCAATCTAGCCAAACCTTGCCCCATATTAATTTAACACGACACCAAATATTTAGAAAAAACGATCATCCATAAAGTGTCATTATCAAAACTCATTACTAAAGATTTTGGAGACCATGATCAAGGTACGTACTGATTACCAAAAAAATAGTTTACTTCTTTTTAAAGAAAAATAATCATTCAATTAGTTGATTTGTTAAT
The DNA here is from genome assembly GCA_033629205.1 of Lithocarpus polystachyus. NCBI lineage: Eukaryota > Viridiplantae > Streptophyta > Magnoliopsida > Fagales > Fagaceae > Lithocarpus > Lithocarpus polystachyus. Next base: position 1,590,152 of record CM066171.1, on the reverse strand, counting down.
ATTAAAGGGAACAGCCATTATACACAATTTCTTTTTCTTAATATATATAATGATTGATACCTCTTTCATTCATATTTTTCGGGCTCCTAATTCTTGATTTTTAACGCTATTTTTTATTCTCTCTTTTTTTTTTCCCCCTGTTTTTTGCTTTGTTTTCTTATGCCTAAGAGTAATGTTAGAAAGTCAAAAGTTTACACAATTTTTTTTATAACTTATTAAAGAGATATTGTTGTGTTTGGAGTAACATCATATTTACATAAATTTACTATTGATGCACCAATCATAATGGGTCGCATCAATAATTATGAAACATTTTTATGTTATTAAATTTATTATATATTGTAGGGGGAAAAGGCCCAATACCAGATAATGGGCCACGGGCCTGTCCTAGGAGGCCATCCGTCCGAGGACACCCCGTCCTGAGGAAAGTACCTGGCCTGACTCCTCTCTATCGTATAAACTACGTGAAGGAGAAAAGGACTTGTCCGAGGAGAACTTACTGCCCGGATCATCAAAGGAACGGCCGAGATGAATGTTCCAGCACTGGTCTTAATATTTCCAAGGAGTCCCCTGACTTATATGGGCCAAAAGGGACAGGTGGCAACAAGGAGATATTTCACATAAAGCTGTTGACACCGCATTTATGTTGACAGGACCCTTGAACAGTGCTACCTCGGTTACCGCAACTCACAGAACATCAAAGAGGGTGTCTGATGGGACAGACACTCAAGTATAGGCTTGGATGATCAACAAATGGAAGGCCCAGATCGTCTGAAAGGGAATATATAATGGGAAAAATCCACCATGGAAGGGGGGGGGAGAACAATCTCAAGAACTCCTGTAACAATTCTCATTGAACACATTTACTAGAACAAAGCTCCTCGGATTGTGCCGAGGACGCTCTTTCACTCGATTCATCTCTGTTTGACCCACTAAAGCCTAGCTCTTCAACCCACTCTCTTACAAATTCATTGCGAGGATATCTTTTACTCGTTGGGCCAGAGTCCATCTCTCTTGTAGGCCCAATCTGTAACTTGTGTCCTTACATATATATAATCCCTTCTTTTTATATTTGTTGATTTGGTATTACAAAAAGAAAAATAAGATTTGTATCATCTTTGGGTATATTGGCAAGGCTTTTCATATTGTTGTAACATGTATGCCATTCCTATTCTAACTAAGCTTAAACTTGTTTTGATGCTTTGAAAATTCTAGCTTGCCTAACGTAGAGTAGTCTATATCTACACTATTGAGCAATGTTTTAGAGCTTAGTCGTAGATTTGTTTCCTGTGCATTTGGTTGGGTTAGAACTTAGAAGGGATGCAAATTGTGTTACACATGCTCTTGCTAAGTTTGCTTTTATAAAAAATTTGTATATCTGTAGTAATATGTTTTCCCTCCCTCCTTCAGTGTTCAAGGAGGGGAGGAATGATGTTTGTGTTTCTACCTTTTAATGATATTGTGCATTATCCAAAAAAAAAAACTAGGTCTAGTTAGTGTGACCACATCACTTGTTTTACAAGCATCCAAATTATACTGAAAATTTCACTCACAATTCATCTTGTTTAGATCCACCACATTAGAGAGAGAGAGAGAGAGAGAGAGAGAGAGAACGTGAAATTTATAGTGTCTCTTAATTTTTTGCACAGCAGATTGGCCATTTTAAGCCCAATGTTGCCACGTCCACCCTCTTAAGGGCTAGTAAATAGAGAACTCAGAACAAATAGACAATGAGAGAAATTAGTATGTTTGTAATTCCCAGATTGTGTGGATTATATTGAATTAGATTGTACGTTCACAAAATCACAGGTATGTGTTTTATCCCTCATTGTGTATGAATGAGTTAAATCTGTGTAGATATAGCCCACTCTACTCTAGACAAGCTAGAATTCAAAGCATCAAAACAAGTTTGGGCTTAGTTGGAATAGGAATGGCACACAACTTTCAACTATATGAAAAGCCTTGCCAAAATAACCGTAGATGATACAAATCTTATTTCTCTTTTAAAATGCCATATCAACAAACATACAAAGAAGGGATTACATATGAATATGTACATGTATGTGTGTGTATATAATAATAATAATAATAATAATAATAATAATAATAAATTTAATAAATTTTTGGAGACTTGTGCCGCATTGCTTGATGTGGTGTATTTTGAGTGAAAGAAATGCAAGATATTTTGAGGGATGTGAACAGTCCTTGCTAGAGATTAAATCTTTTTTCTTACATACTGTCTTTGTTTGGATTGTGAATTTGTCGCAATTTTCTTGTTTTTTCTTTCTTGTTTTTCTTGATCGGTAATTTTGGTTCTTGATTTTTACCCCTACAATACATCCCCAATGTACTCAATTCTTCCAATTTTTTTTAAGTAACAGAATTTTATTGAAGATGAAAAGGACTACTCTATGTTCATGATGATGAACATAAAGCACCTTGAAAAAATTTTATTGAAGATGAAAATGACTACTCTATGTGCACGATGATGAACATAAAGCACCTTAAAAAAATACAAGCAAAATCAAGAAGATCAAATTGAGAGTTGGAAATCAAAAATGAAAGTACAGTTGGTAATTAACTAACTGCATGAATTCCAAGTTCAACATGTAGATTAAATTACGAGAAAGAGAGACTGCAATCTACAACCAATTAAATTTTTAACTTTGCCTACAAAAATAGAGAACACAACAGGAATTGTGCACGCTAGGCCTTTTGTCTGAAGTGGTAGCTTAAGTGGAGGCACTAATGGATTGAAAATTATTGTTTCTCTTGCTTCCATGTGAAATGAATGGGAGCTCAAAATAAATCTACAAGTTGAACCTGGATTCATGCAGTTAGTAAATTGCATGTCAATGAAAACTCTAAGATTGACTGAAAGAATGATCCGTTGCCAGATTTAATATTATACAAATTGACCATTATTCACTACCCTTCTCTTTCATGTTTGCTTAACCCACAGAACAAGCCAAGGCTAAAAAGTAAACCAAAAACTGAACTGCTTCATTCTTTGTCTTAAAGATAAAGGGTCATCTATTCGGATACATACTTTTGATATTTGATAAACTGTGGGGTAATTCTCAGACATATACAGAAACTTTAGGTTCTCTTTTACCAAAGACAGCATTAATGAATTTAATATAGTTGTATCGAAAAAGGTAGATGCTTAAACTAAAATATAAAATCATATAAAAATCCAGAAGTGACCAACAAATTCTATGGTTGAGCTGTCTTCACTTTCAACTAAGGTAATGACATTAAGAAAGGGCTTCAATATTCTCGTTTGCCATAGGCAGAGGGAGGTTTCAACCAAATAGTTATTTTTAGACACAAGAACTTAGCTTAAAAGTGAAAATAGATTCAGGCATACCCCTACTAGTTTAGGCAACTGCCAACACAAGATTGCAATTTTGGGCAACGCGTAGAACAAATGCACATGCATTAGACCCACAATTAGGTGGACATTAAAGAAGAGACGTATCAAGGTACCAAACTAGTATATATTTAATGTGACATTCTGAATTATTACTTACATGGCAAACCAATTAAGACATCAATTTAGTCACTTTTAGAGACCAGATTATAATGCAAAATAAGAAAATGAGAGGCACCTACCTGGTTTCAAAGCTAGAAAGACTTGTTTATTACATAAGGGAAGCTTATGAAACATCAATTTAAGGTAATGGCCTAAAAGCAAATTCCAAGACTTTTTAATCCTTGACCTGAACTCAGAAGTTTCTGAAGCACGGCAAAACACTAATTACTCGATCCACCCAGATAAGTTAAATGGTACGCTTTAGAATGACTAGAAGCCACAATGAAATACACATTAATATAAGGGGTCAGCAAGGAAAATTTTAGATATAACAATCAAAGCCAAAGGCACAATATTTTCTTGTAGAAATCTAGTTTCAGCAAAATATCTTAACATTTAGCATCAATAATAAAATTCATCCAATGTTCAACATGATAATGGTTTCGGGAGTCGAACATCTCATAGAGATAAAATACAAGCCAAACGAGAATGAAAGAGCAAGAAGACCAATCTTGTGAGTTGTTAGTTTGAAAGAAGTCATCTTAAGCCTTAATCCCTTATCAATTAGGGCAAAGTATAAGCTCACATATTAGCTACCAACACTTATTATTGAGTATTTGGGTAAAAAAAAACAATCAACTCCAACCGAGTTAGGTAACCAAACCTAAAATTATGTCTCTACAAAGAAGTATGCATCAACAATGAAGCTAGTAACATTTTCTTCTCTACCGCAAACAAACTGCCATTATAAACATAAAAACAGATAAAACCATAAACAAAAACTGAAAACAAATAAACACAACTATTTTTACATACAGATCAACGAATCATCCTCATGTTCCTATAACCATGCTTGTTCCAATTCAAGCTCACTTTCCATTGCTAAGGTCTGGAAAACACCCCCAATATCTTACTCCGACCGAGGCTATCAAGAAGCTTCTTAGACCCCTCAATATCCATCTCAACAAGCTTCTGCAAGAACAGACAAGCACCAGCAGCAACCATTTGTTTCCTACAATTCTTTGAATGCACAAGCGAGGCCAATATGGAGACAGGGTATTTCTTATCCAAATTCTGAACCAAAGGGTCCAAAAGCAGAACTGCACTCACAATCCCCCTCTCATCCTTCTTAAAAATCTTCTTATTCCCAGCATACAACATTAAAATTGACAAAGCCTTTGCAGCAGCTTCTTTCTCTTCCACAGCCTTACCATCCAACATTCTGATTAAAGGACCAACACATCCACATTCACCAATCTCTTTTCGAGTTCTAGTACTAAACCCCAACTCATAAACGGCTTTAGCAGCCGCAACTCTCACACCCAACACACCACAATTCAAGACCCCCATAAGCCTGCCTATAACCCCTTCTGAAACAATAACTTCAGCAATAGTTTGACAAGAAGCCAAGTGATATAACAATTCCACCGCCACTTCAAGACCCCTATTGTTATTACTATTAGAGTCCCAGAAATTCATCAAACACTGAACCCCATCTTCCCTAAAAACCAAAAGCTTAAAACTTTCATCATCAGAAACCAAATTACACAAACACCCAATTGCATTTTCTTGAGCCAGAGCAGTCCCAGAATTCATAACCCCCAAAAGAACACCAACACCATTTTCCTCAACGAAATTTTCTTTAATTTCACTAAACAAAGCAAGATTTCTCAGAACCCCAGTTGCAAAAGCTTGAGAACCGGGAGTACCCACTTGACAAATCTCCAACAACGATGAAATCCCACCTCGAGAACCAATAGCCCGTGCGTTTTCTTTGCTAAAGGTCAGAACTTGAAGTGCCACACAAGCCTTTTCTTTAGCTAAAGCACTCCCAGAGTCCAAAACTCTCAACAAATGGTTCAAAAGCAAAAGACCCTCAGCGATCACCACGTGCTTGCCCGAATCCACCAATGAAATCCTCGAAATCAAACTCACAGCTTTCTCCTTCATCTCGAACGAGCTCGAATCAAGCAATTTCACCAACACAGGCACCACACCTTGAGCCACAGCGATCATCACATTCTTGTCATCCCCTTGTAAAAGCTCCAAAAGCAAATCCACCGCCGAGTTCTTCGACTCAGCAGACCCAATCTGCAACCGAGTTATCAAACTCCTCGACTCAGCTCTCACAGCCTCTCTCTTCGACTCAAAAACGACACCGTCAGAAAGCACACCGCTCTTGATCAAGATCTCACTGTCTCTGACATGGCGGTCGAGTTTAGCCAATACAGCATCGATTTCGCTCTGGGTTTTGAGCTTCCCTTCCGATAAGCTCAAAGTCTGGCACTTTGCAGAGAGCAAAACAGCATCGTTAAGAGTATGGGAAATGGAGTAAAGGAGGTCGAGAGAGAGTGGGTTTGAATGAGAGTTTGGGAAGTCGGTGAAGTCTGTGAGTTGGGTTTGGAGGTCGTTTAGCTTGGTTTTGATCAGACCCCATTTGCCTTTGAAGCTTTGTGTCTGTGAGATTTGGTTTTGGAGTGTGGAGAGGAGTTGGGTCGAGAGGGTTATCGGGTCGTTATCTGAAGCCTTCATAGCTTTTTTCGCTAACAAAACACACAGACAGGGAAACACACAGAGAAAGCGATAAAGAGAGAGAAGGGTTTGTGTGAAAGACTGTAGTGTACTACAGAGATAGATTGAAGAAATACACTATCAACGAGAGAGAGAGAGAGAGAGAGAGAGAGAGAGACAGAGCGAAGGTGGTTCAGACGCGAGTTTTGGAGCGTGGTGGACACTGTCGCAGAGGTTTGAGGTTTGAGGTTGAGTTTGACACCTTCGACTCGGTCCGTTAGTTGCCGCCGTATCTATGATTTTTGTTGGAGGGAGTTTTGATTGTTTTTGTTTTGTTTTTTTGGGAGATGGATATTTATTATCTCCTAATAAGTCGAAATTTTTGTTTTTGATAAGTTTGTGGAAATGGATTCTTGTTCCACCTATAGTTAAGGGATTTCATTTCTTAATTTTCCTTTTATTAATTAGAAAAAAATTATATTATAAGATTGTCTCCAACAGAGTCAAACTTCCTTCTTTGTTCAGGTATGTTAATTTTTGTATTGTATATATAAGAAAATTAATTGTTTGTTTGTTTTTACTTTTTAGACCCAAAAAAATCATGTGTTTAGAGATTTACGAAGGGAGGTGATACGTACACAACATTTTTACAACAAATCATAGGTGATTAATTGTTATTGGTTCAAATTTAAACCTAATACTAAAATTACTTTTTTGTCCCAACAATAACAATCAGTAATAACCTGCCACTTAAAATTTGTTATGAAAATATTGTAGACATATCATTTCTCATTTATGAAACGTGTTTTTTCACTGTTTTCACATTGCTTCCTCAAAGTTACAATTCCAAAACGCCACTGTTTCAAAAAGTTCAAAATATAAAAGCTAAATCAAATTGAGACTTAATCATCAAAATTAAATCCCAAAGAAATGGACAAATGTTTTCATCTTAAAAAAATTAATAATTATTTAATTCAAATGGAAATAGATACCACTAGCGGTTCATGAGCGGATGGGAATTACTTGTATAGTTTGACCTGTTCAAACATTTTTGAGCCATCTAGCATATTTGCATTTATGATAAAATGTGCAAGGAGAGAATGACGAATTTCCCCAATATAGAAAATGTGCAATTCATTGAGTGACGGGGCAAGATCCTCGCCCACCAACCCATGATCTTCTATCATGGGCATTAATCTTGAAAATTTTGCCCATCATCAAAACTATTACATCGCACACACCCCAAGTAAGAAAAAGAGATGATTTTTTTTAAGATCCATGGTTAAACCTAAGTTCTTTATAAACATCAAGTCACACCCACTTTAATGGCTTGTTTGAAAGTTTAGAGAGGGAGGAGAGTATAGGGGAGTAAAGGGAAGGAGAGTAGTGGAGAGGAGAGTAGAGGAGAATGATTCCCCTCTACATTGTTTGGATGTTTTTAAAATTAGGGAGGGAGAATGGGGTAATTAGGCCTTTAGAAAGGGTAATTTTGTTAATTTAGAAATGGTAAATTAGGGAATTCATTTGGCCAATAACTTATTTATTCTACTCTCCCTCCAAATCTCTCCAATTTGGAGGAATTAAAAATGAGGAGTAAGAGGAAGTTGAAACCCCTTCAAACTCCTCCAAATCCCTCTCCCTCATTCCTTAAAAAACTTCCAAACAAGGTAATTGAATTACTCTCCCTCCCTCTACTCTACTCCCCCTCCTTTTTTAAACTCTCAAACATGCTATAAAGGTATAAGAGAAAAATCCTAGTACTAGTTATAAGCTGAATATCCAGGATTTGTGAGTTTATACTTAAATGATGAAGAAGTTTTGGCCGGCATCACATCAATACCACTCTGATTGAGGTTTCTTTGTGTATTACAGATCTTCCAATGCAGTTCTTGGAAGAGTGGCCCACTAAAATCTTGTGCTTCATTGTATAAGTTAAATAAAACATGACAACAATCCTCAAGCCATACCATCGTGCCTGCTCTAAACTGAGTAGCAACAGCTCAAGCAAGTTGCAATCCTTTAGCAACAAAACAAAAAGAAATATTCTTGAAAAATCTTGCTTCCTATTTTATATCATCCGCTAAAGTACCAACATAGGATAAAGCCAATTGCATCAAAAGTGAGAAAAGATACAAATGGGGTTGGGCGTTCTTTTAGGGGTTATGAAATTTTAGAAGTTTCTTAATAATAGAAATCAATATCATAACAATGAAATCCATGAAGAAAATAATAAATATACAATCAAATTCTATAAAATTTTCGTAAGGTTTATTCCCTTCAATAATAAAGAGAGCTAATCGAACACAAAGTCAACCAATTTTTCTCACGCTCTCTTCCTTTCAATATCCTTTTTTTTTTAAATTAATCATCTTATTAATTATCTCATGTTTATGTATTCTTCTAAAATTATATACTTTACTACAGCTTATATAAGTGTCAACTTATAATTGAATTACACTATTTATACTTGATCTTTTTTTGAAGGAACCAAAATGGAGGGAGCTTACACATGTAATTATTGTCCCACATCCTAAGATATAGGTTAGGTAAGCCTAAAGGTACCACCAGCATATAATAAGACATTTCATTACTTACGATCACTCTTTATATTGTCGAGCTATCTTGAGCCAAATGTCGAAACAGTCCACAATACAAAGTTGCAAGAGTTGAGATTCAAAACTTTAAGCAAATGAAATTTTCGAAGGTTTTCTACCATTGAGCCACACTCGCTAGTAGTTACACGAGTTCACTACTAATACTTGAAAGGAAAAAAGTAATCCAATCACCGTTTACTACACGTTCAAGTTGAGACAATGTGATCTTAAACCCTCTGCATGTTTATTTCTTAAGGAAAATGCAGCAGCATTTTAGAACAAATTCATGGTTTAATTCATGGTGCACGTGGCACTCTGGCTGCCTAATCTTGACGGTGCAACACACATGAATGCAAGTGAGAGTAAGAGAGTTGTTAAGCAAATCGGAAATTGAGCCGAAAGACAAGTCAGAGAGGTCACAGTTATTAAGTTAAGAGGTGGTAATGGGATTGGGGTCCATGCTTTTTTTCCCATCACACTGACCCATCCTCAGGGACAGATCGGATAGCGAAACTTCCTAGGCTCACCTATTCTTCTCCTAACCTCACACTCCATACTTCCTCACAGCCCATCCTCAATCGCCGGATTGCCATAAATGATGCTAATCATTGGTCTGTGACCTATACTTTGACACTAAGAGTAGTGAACTAGGTAACATGTTACGTGGCAATAGCATCATCATCTTCATTTTACACTAACGTAGTAAATGCCGTCAAAATTTGATGACTTGACTTTGTTTAATTTAAAGTTAGAATTACAGTACCAATGTACGAAGAAATTAATTTTCCCGGCAGCAATAATGAATTGGCGGGAGAAGCATGGTGGTCATGTATAAAATAATTATTATGAGTTTCATACATACTTGTATTCACTAGTATTAAACAATAAATAATCCCATGCATTTATGTACATTCCTTCTTCCAGGGGGCTCTATCATATTTAATACATATATAGGGAGTATATACTAGTATTTAATTTTTGTTTTTTTAATTTTTAAAATTTTTGGGTTTCCCCTTAATGATATCAAAGTCTACTCGAATTTGATTTTTACCAATGGATAATTCTCTTTATTTTTTTCTCACCCTTCTGATTTGGCTCGGGGTTCTGTTACTTTTGATTATTAGAAGGATTTTAATCTTCCAATTGTACTAAACTCTGCTTAAGTTTATCTTAGCTTTATTTATCCCCAAAAAAAAAAAAAAAAAGATTTACTTTAACTCAATTGGAGGTTATTTTGTTACTTTTGATCATTTGGGAGGTCTTTAATGATTAATCTTCGACTTGTATTGATCTCTACTTAAGTTTATCTTATCCTTGTTGATTTACCTTAACTCAATTGAAAATTCTCTTAACAGTAGAGGGAATTTATAATAACATATTGATATTAACTCTCACGTACACTAAAAAGAAACTTATTAATATTTTTTAGCATAACAATAATAAATAAATAAACATGAAATGGACACTAAAAACTCAAATTCTATTTTATTTATAAATTAAAAAAAAACAATGCTTTATTTTAAAGGCTAAAATAGAATTTCCGTTCTTGAAATATTTAGGTACGTACAAGTTTATTTTCTTCTCTTCAATTTGTAAAACTTGGAATTCCGTATATGAATCACTTAAGAATTAGTAATTAGTCAATTTTCCATTCGGTGATAAAGAAATGATATATTTAATTGGTAGACAAAATATTATCGTGGTACATTAGAAACCTTACATATTCTAACCTAAATTTATAGAAAGAGATACAATCATTATTCAAAACTAAATGATGAGTCACTTAAGATCGGTTTAGGATAACATATTTTTATTAGCCTATTTTATTTAATTAAAAGATAAATTAAGTAAAAGTACAATTAATTATATTTATTAAAAAAAAAAGAATTTTAAAAGTTATACATAGATTGATGATACAATAATTCGGATTATATATTTATTTTTTAGAGGAAATTATAAATTTATAAACAGAACACGCCCAAGATGATGGTTTATCATATTTTTTTTTTTACTAAATGTAAATTAATAATGGGATTCAATTTGATTCCTGAAACTAATAATAGGAATAGATAGGTGTATACTAGCTAGCTACTATCCAACATAAGTGTTTTTTTTTTTTAAAAGAGAAGTGTACGTAAATAAAGACCTTATAAATATAAACCTCTAAGTCCATCTCAAAATAAGTATTTTAACTTCCAAAATAGTTTTAGAAACTTGTAAAACAAATAAAATGATAGCTTTTGCGTTTGTGAAAAAGATAGGATTTCTAGTTGTCTAGAATTCATGCTTTAACATTTGTATTTACTTATTGTTTTTATTTTGAGTTTTAGACTAAATCTTTCTTCGTAAAACATAGCTAGCTAGGCACATGATGTGGTAGTAGCATGCACACCTAACGTAATTATCAATTAGTTAATCACATGGTATTGACTATTTACGTACCGAAAAGAAGCTTTGAAAATTTTCAACTCGTTTATGATTCATGCATTACATAGCTAGTTAGTAGGGTAGAAATTATATATTATAAAATTTTTAACCAAAACTTCATGATACGTGCAATTCATGAGGCAGTTCAAATAGTTGACTTTCTCTTTGGATGAAGGAGACATCATCACTTGTTTCAAACCAAATGAGACATTTTTATATTGGAAAAGGTAGCTTTGAGTTGAGGTATTTGCTGTAGTATTCCTCAAATAGATTAATTATTGACCATGTTTTATTTATTAAGAAATCGATGATGTATATACGCATGCACAAGCTCAAGAAATCAATAATGAACATGAGATATCATTCTAGAATGTGAGCTGAGAAAAACAAAATGTCACATTCTCATGTTAGATCAAATTTGCAACCAACTTGCTGGAGTGCATATATTGGGTAACTTTTTTGCCAAATTTTTAGTTTTTGCAAAATACTATTACTGAAAAGTCTCTATCTGAAGTTATTTAGTTATTTAAGTAATCTTTTTTAGAATTTGGATTTACTAAACTTGAGTTTTAAGTAAACGCGGATCATTTGATGTGGTATTTTCAATCAAAAGATCCACATAAGCGCTTATGTACTTGGAACTTGAATTTAGCAAACTCGAATTTAAAAAGCGTTACAAAATTAAATAACTTCGAGCATAAGCTTTTTAGTAGTATGTTTTGCAAAAACTGAATATTTGGCCAAACGCATGAGCATAACTTCGAGCATATACTAGATTAGTTTATCTGTAAATTGTTTGTTTAAAAGTGAGATAGGAAATTACTTTAAACAAATAAGCTATGAAAATGTAAACCTAGCAAGGTGCTAAACGCACGAGTCTTGCGTATTCCATGGTGTAAAAGCAACACTGAGAAAGATTTTAAGTGTGGATCGGATCGGAATTGCATTATTATATCTCAGTAATGCAAAGTAATTCTTGGAAGCTTTCATTTTCCGCGGATGAGGACGCTTTGTGGTAAAGTAGGATAGAAAGTTTAAGAATAAGGGTTAGGTTCAAATCTTTAAAATAAAAATAATGAAACAAAGTTGCAAAAAGACAAAGTAAAGGAAAAAAAAAAACCATGCCCCCTTTCGAAAGGAAAAAGGCAATAATTAATGCTCGCAATTGAATATTGCTCACCACTCTGTCCAAGTAGTTCCGACCAAATAATCCATCTATATATGCTCGCAGTTTTTTGTTTTTGAAATTTTGATTGATAACAAAGAAATCAATATGTATGCATGTGAGCGAAAATACACACACACACACACACACATAATATATATATATATATATATAATCTGGAAAAAAAAACGGTAGTTTAATCTCAATCAAATGTGCTCTTTTTTCTTAACTTGGATTTAAAAAACTGACGTAATTTTGTTGTTTTTGTTAAAAGATATTTTATATATCTAATATATATTATATATATGCATCATTTTCACGCATCATTTTCACAAGTGGACACTACACTCAAAATGTGTATATAATTAATTAAGATGTAGAAGATAATTATTGTGAACAGTAGGTCACTATTAAAATCAACACTCAAGTGGTAATTGCTGTTTAACTTAACCCTTAAGTTTTATTCAATTTCCAGAAAAAAAGAAGATCAATTAAAAGGCTGGATGTGTGTGATAGACAGGTTTTGGTACTTGATAGTTTATAACTTTATACTTTATAGCATCTTTTCATAGCATTTTGTTCTGGGTATTGACATTTGTAATATTGTATGGCCATTTTAATGTAGGATGTACTAAATATGTCACTATAAGATAGGTTTGGGGCATAGCTGATTACTTAGGTACTAAGGTACAATCTTCATACAACTTTATTACCACAGGAGTACTATGCCATTCCATCATTATCAAAACCTTCAATGAAAGGTTGGAATGGAGCCCATTGTGTCTGTGTGAACAAAAACGAGAGCTGGTGGTCACTTTGGGCACGTTATTTAATGGAAAAAGGTGAAGAGAGCTTTCTCAGAGGGTTTGGAGTTTCCTCGTAAGTCATGCTTTTTAGACTTTTCTGTCTGAGAAACAAGCCAATTGCTCTACTCTCTACCATCTAGTTCTAGCCATGAAAAAGCTCCAATCACACAATAAAGCTACGAGAAAAAGGTCTCATCAACATTCACACGTGGTGACCCGGTCAAAGAGGTTGATTTTTCTAGATTCTTTTCATTTTCACCTGAGAATATATGGAAAAAGAAAAATGAGTGTTTCTAACTTTCTACCTGCCCACCGACCCACCCCAGTACTTTCTTATTATCCAAACAAGCCCATAAAGTCACTAGTTATTGGTTATAAGATTCCTAACCCTCTACTTTCTAGATTCGTAATATTCTATTTGTTTCGGTGATAATATATTTTTAAAAATAAGTTATTTAATTTTTAAAAATATATATTTTTTATAAATTTGTTTTATTTTTCTATATTTTGTAGCAATTATAAATGAGTTAAAAAACTATAATTTAATTTCTTCTATTTAGTTTGATATACAATAGAGTTATTTTTTTAAAATATATTAATAAAAAATAATCTTTAAAAATAAATCATACTTTATATTGGATAACACCAAAAATTATCTTAACACAATTTTTCATTAAAGAAAATGGAGCAACTCGTTAAACGGAAATTATATGAAACTTAAGAACCATTAGATGTAATTAATTCAAGTCTTTTGGCTGAATATTGCAGAAAGTTGAATTTATTTGTGATATGGGTACTGTTTAAACTTGGAGAGAAGCGAATTTCGGCAATACCATTATCGAAATTCTGAGAAAAAATAGAAGAGAGGAGAGAGAAATGATATGACGGATGTGGGAGAGAGAAAAAGTAGAAGTGAGGAGAGAAAAATGATGTGACGGATGTGAGAGAGAGAAAAAGGAATTTCAGCAATGATATTGCCAAAAATAAAATACTGAATTGTGGCAATTGAATTGCCAAAATTGAAGGATTAAAAAAAGAAAACTGAACTGTGACAAAAGTAATGTTACGGCCACAAACTATTTTACCATATTTTTACAAACTGTTGTTATGGCCAATTTCTTACTGGTTCTCATCAGGGCCAACTAATAACATCATTTTTTTTATTTACCAATAATCACTCGTTACATCAACAATTTATGAAAGTTTTTGTTTCTCTAGCTTTTTTCTAAAAGTGGAGGATTAAAAAATATAAAAAAACTCAATTGTGGCAATTGAATTGTCAAAATTGGAGGAGTTAAAAAAAAAAAATTGTGGTAAGATTAATGCTCCAGCCACACTTTTGGATGACTTAAAAATAAATAAATTTTGAGGTAACAGAGAGAAGCAAAACAAGTTATATGAATTTCTTTACTTTTTTATTAGATATAACTTTTTTATAATAAGTTTCATTGGGTAGCATAGATATTTTATTTTATTCATCCAAAAGTGTGGCTGTAGCATTTTTTTTTTTTTTTTACTCCTCCAATTTCGACTATTCAATTGCCACAATTGAGTTTTTTTTCTTTTTTTTAATCCTCCACTTTTGGCAAAAATGCCAGAGATACAAATTTTTTTATGAAAACTTTCATAAACTGCTGATATGATTAGTGACTATTGGTAAATAAAAAATTGATGTTATTGGTAAGTCTTGATGAGAACCAGTAAAAAATTGGTCATAACAACAGTTTGTAAAAGTATAGTAAAATAGTTTGTGGCCGTAACATTACTCTTGCCACAGTTCAGTTTTTTTTTTTTTTTCTTTTTCTTTTTTATTCCTCCAATTTTGGCAATTCAATTGCCACAATTCGGTTTTTTTTTTTTTTTTTTTTTTTGGTAATATCATTGTCAGGGATGGAACTAGGACTTAGAGTTAGGCGGGGCAAAAGTAAAAGCAATTTTTTTTTTTTTTGAAACTCCAAGTAAGCATTCATTTAGAAGAGAAATGCTATGTCCACTATATTTTCACAAAAAATCGTAAGTGGTAGGTTATTATTGATTGTTATGAGTGAGAAAAAAAGTAATTTAAGTTGTGGATTCAAATTAGAACCAATAACAACTTACCGTATGTGATTTGTTGAGAAAATGTTGTGGACATAGCACTTCTCAATTTAGAAAGTTAAGCTTTTTTTCTTTTTTCTTTTTTTGGGTGTCTTGTGTGTTGTCAAATGTGTGTGGGTGTTCACTTAGACTAGTTAGAATTGGCTTAGGAATTTTTTATCTTATTTTATTTTTTGTTTGTGTCTTGCGTGGGTTTGTTTTGGGGTGTTGTTTGAGCTTAAGTTTGTTATTAGTAAATTTTGTTGTTAAGCTTGTTAAATTTATTTCAAATTTTAGATAAATAAAAATTTTTATAGCCTTTAAAAATATCAATAATATTGTTGAGAGGGTAAAGTGCAAATTTATTAAAACAAATTGCTAAAATTAATACACACATACACACATATATATATATATACACTAAAAAAAATTTGAAAAAATTTAGGAGGGCCAGTCTAACTATAGTTCCGTCACTTATCATTGTTGAAATTCTTTTTTCTCTCTCCCACATCCGTCACATTATTTCTCTCTCGTCTCTCCTTATTTTTCCCAATAAGTTTAAACAATACCTATATCATAAATAAACTTAATTTTTTGCAATATCCAACCAAAAGAGTAAATTAATTCCTTAGGTGTAAGTCCACTAGCATTCATATTTTACACCTTTTTGGAGTGAAAACTACGCGTCATGCAATGCAAAATAAGCTGTCTCTCCGTACAATTCATGTTAAAATATCTTGGAGTGAAACCCAGTTATATTATGCAAATGCAATTGATTAGATCAACTTGATATATCAGTTTACTACTTTAATGGAGTCAACATCGATGCGAACGTAATGCCACATGTAGATCAAGGAAAAAGGGGTAGGAGGGCCTTAATTATCACGTCCATGAAAATTAATTTTATTCTGCTCTAAAAGCAGATGTCAAATTTGCCCCATCAAATTATGGTTAGCTCAACGACATTGAGAATGACTAGGAAAATTTAGAAATATTTACTCCGTGAAGTCTTGCACAGCTCATTCCCAAAAGTTGAAAAGGAAACAAATAAAGGTTTTTTTTTTTTTTTATGGGAACAAATAAAAGGTTTAATGCATCAAATATACAAAGAATTAATTAATTGACCCTTTCATAATTAAGTACAACCTCCTTAAACCCATTATGTGGTCTTCATTAAAACCATCCATATCTATCAAATCACATATTTCAATTATTAAATTATTTAAATAAGTTGCATAATTCATTACATATGTCATGTGATTAAAAAAATCATGTGTATGGTTTTATGAATCGTCATATATTATGAATAAAATGACTTTTCATTTAAATTGATTAGGGAGTAAAATTTATTATATATATATATATATATAATAAACATTACAAGGCTACCTCATTGAGGAAATGACAGTTGTAAGAAGTTTTTGTGTTCCATCACCTTTCGAGTATAAAGTTGTGAGTTCGAGTAGTGACAAGCTCTATTATTGCTTAAGTAGTCCCTCGCCATGTCAAATTCGAGTCTAAGTGACTCAGGACAATGACTACACCTGCAGCACACTTTTCCTTTTTCTAAAAAAAAAAAAGAAAAAAAAAAAAGAAGGGTACTGCAAGGGTAATGCCCATCAACTACTAGGAAGCTTTCGGCTGATTTTTAGGAATGATCATGGAGGCTGTATTTGAAAATTCGAGCCCAAGTGAAAACTTAACTGGGCCATCGACTCGTTCAGCCCAATATTTGAAACCCATCAAGGGTTGTGGCTGCTGGCTTAGCTAGGCTATGCTGCGACTTACCGTTCTTTCAAAGGACAACATTTTTCGAATTTTCAAGCATTGGCTTTTCATATAATAACTATATGTGCATTTGGTTTAGTTTTTTCTAGAACTTATTTAGGTTATTTGTTGAGTTCAATATTTTAAACGTGACCTTTTTTGGTACAAATATATTTTAACCATTTTTAGCAAAATAAGAAAAATTAGCAACTAATTCAATCTAAATGCACACTTTATATATGCCTTTTGGCTTCCTGGAAATGCCAGCAAAAGGAAAGTACCATATGTTCTTGACCAAGAGTCTAGGACCTTAGGAACATATTGGATCAAGGCAACTCGAAGATATTGCCTCCTTGATTCCACACTCTAATACTTATGGAATGCCATGAAAACAATGACTTGGAGGGATTGAGATAAAGGTTACTCTAGCTATTGAGACAGACATTCAAAGAACTAACGCTTTGATTCATGCTTTAACTTGGTCTGGGGTAAGAAAGTGTTTAGGTAATAACTTAGCCATGTAATACAAGTTGTAATGTTTTATTACTAATAAACTATCCACCTCGCTTGAACATTTGCAT
Source organism: Lithocarpus polystachyus (assembly GCA_033629205.1). Taxonomy (NCBI): domain Eukaryota; kingdom Viridiplantae; phylum Streptophyta; class Magnoliopsida; order Fagales; family Fagaceae; genus Lithocarpus; species Lithocarpus polystachyus. Next base: position 1,572,690 of record CM066171.1, on the reverse strand, counting down.
ATAAATAGGTAATTTTATTGTCTCAAATAGGTGAGGGAGCTAAGCTAAGTGGCACAAAGGGGGATATGTAAGAACCAATAATCAATCTTCTCCTGTCACCTTGGATTTGGGTTCAAAACTTCTGGAATCCTTATTCTGCCTCCACCATTATATTTTGTGTACTTGCTTTACCTGCTTCTCTGAGCCATTCCTAATGGAATATTCATCTCATGATGGCAATGCAACTACTCTTTGAATTTAGGTAAGGGAATACAGGACAACACTTTAAGAATTGAGCCAAGTTTGATATATATTGCAAATATAAATGGATGGTGATTTAAATTGTCCTTTTATTAAGTTGGAGGAATATACTTGAAACCAATTTGAGAGAAAAGTCTATCCTTCCCATAAATTATGTTTTATGCTTATGGTAGAAACAGAAACATGCTTCACATATAATCCAACACAGCTCATATTGGGACAGGCTAGCCCATGGTTAGAATAATGATTTATAGTTTGCTTCCAGAGTGTGCTCAGTCCAACGTGCCTATAAGTAAAAAGGATTAGGATCCTCACCATTTGACTCAAAATGGATGTATCCATTTCATGGTTTGATTTAGTTAATTTTCAGAATTTAAGAGTACACATGATACCGCATTATTTAAAATTATCTTCTACTAAATAAGAAATGACAAATTATGTTAAATGACATGATATTATATTCACCTTTATATTTGTTAACCTTGCCATAAAACAACTCTCTAAAACATTATATTCACCTTTATATTGTATTGTGTGCTCTTATGCACTAACTAATTTTCACCTTTTTCATTCTTATATGATGAGAATAGCAGTTGAATCATGATTATTTCCCTACCTTGATGTGTTATAGAGATCTAGTGGCTTATATTATGAATGAGAAGAGTAACACTTGCTAGTTTAGGGGCTTCATGGACGAAGTGTATGGAGAGTAGCAGAGCCACAAAAAGCCATTGTAATTTCACATTTGAGAAATTTCAATGTATAGGGCCAAGGTTTCTTTATAAGTATTAGGTACTATTAAGTTTGTAACCTCTTTATCTTCTAATAGTGAATTTTTCTACTGCTTGCTCCCTTGGACGTAGTCCCTTCAGGGATATCTGATAAAATTGGAACAATACGCTCCCTTAGATGTAGGTAAGTTGCCAAACTACATAAATTTTTTTTTTTTTTATTTACTAATATTGCTAAAATCTAAAATCTTCAAAAATTTGCTGATAGCCTGGTCCAGAGTGTTATTACAGTTCCTTCTCTACAATTATATTATTTATGCAGCTGTAAAATCAAATGCGAAAAAACAGCAGTATACATCAAAAGCACACAGAAGATATTGCCACCTAAAAGGGTGGAAAAAACATTGAAGTCAAGAAGTTTCTTACACAGTAAAGTCAGGAAAATAAACGATGGGCTTTTTTTGTTTTTCTTAAATGCAAAAATAGAAGATGGGGTTGCCAACTAAAACCACTCTAGACAATCACCATGTCATATAGTATACTTCTTATCAGCTCATAGGAGAACCAAAATGAAATAAAGTTGAATGCAAGTGAAGGAGAATAGGTCTTCAAGGGACCACTTTTTGAATGAAGAAGATTGGAATAATGCATATATAGAATCCTCACTGCACTGCAATTGAAAATCCAACAATTGAGGACATATTGTGAGGGTGACACATCTGAAGTCAAACAGAACAAAATTTTTTGAGTTGATGGTGTGGTAAAACTCTAAAAAGCATTGATGGACATTTAATTACGCGGGCATTTGACATTGGTTGATCTTAGTATCGGAATAATTGATCTCATTAAAAAGGGATCAAATAAAAGGTCTATAGATATCTTAATCTTAACCATCTTAATATTTCCTATTATCTTCGAACCTTAAAAGGAAATGTTAGAATCATTTTACAACATTTTTAGAAACCATTTTTAAAAACATTTTTAGAAACTATTTTCATAATCCTTAAGACATTGGTTTAGGAACTATTTTTAGAAACATTTTATTGGAAAAATGATAAAACAATAAATATTGTTGACACCATTTTACATTTTCCATGAAAATGGTGTCAAAAATTTCCTATTATGGTTTATTAACAATTGCCCTAAGGACATCCGTAAACACGACCGAATCTTAAATATTGACTTTATTGAAATTATTTTAGGTAAGAGATTTTGTGAATATTGTTCAAGTGAGGTACCAAGTTCCTTCCATTAAGGGTTATGAGAATGTCAGCCAGGCAGCTTGAAAATGATGGATTTGGATAGGTTCTAGTTGACCAGGTATTGGGTGCCCAACACAACATGTAATGGACCACTTCTGCAAATCCTACTTATTTGAATTAACATTTCAGTTACAAATTAAGAGACCTGAAAATGGCCTCTAGAAACATTATATACTAGATCATTTTGAAATGGAGCAATTTCATGGTTCAAATTAAATGTTATAAACTTAAAACTATATCTAGTATCATGTCATTTAAAATTCTGAAGTTTTGTAACCTTTTGTGAAGAAATTATCTTAACCGTAAAATAGAAGCTAAATGGAGAAGATCCTGTTTTATTAAAGTCTAAGGGGAGTTGGAATTCACTAAATTGTAAATGTACAAACACCAGTAGATTACAGATATGGAGGAACAAACATTATAAAACTGTGCAAAGGTGCGGATAAGTAGATTAGACCTGATGAACATGGTCAAATGAACTGATTCACTACAAGTGGCTCCACCAAAATGCTAGGTGGGTAGTAAAAGAGTGAGTCTTTTGCACCTTTTTGACCCCCTCTCTCTTTTTCCAAGTTTCATAATTCCATTTTCCTCCATGCAGCAAACAACATGTAGCTATTAGGATCAACATTGATGGGCGCTGTTGGCCTCTTGTATATGGGAGAATATATTCTGTAATAGGTACATTGATAGTTGAATCTTTTAAAATGAGATAAGGGAAGCCAAATACATGGTGCTAGGGAGCTGAATTAGTCAGCTATTCGAACCTATCCTCCACTTTTGGATGCCTATAAATATAGGCCTTGGAATGAAGCATTGAAGCATCGAGCTCATTGAGAGGAAGAGAGGTCTTGTATGAAGATGAAAGAGTCATGTCTGATAGCCAAGGATGACTTGCCTACATTCACTGTAGGGTTTCAAAAAAAAAGAATGTGAATAACTAGCCTAATATAAAGCCCTTACGTGGTTTATAGGCAAGCTCCTTCGGCTAGCCTGACTGGCTCTTATCTTTCATGCTAGACCTTCATCTTCCGTTACATACATATAGGCAATCGACTGAAAGTCTGCGACAAAAAAGAAAGGTATGTGACACAATAAGTTGAATGAGAATGTAGTCAAGGCAATCTGCATATTAGGATTTTAATTTTTCTTTGGCTTTATTTGCACATTTGGAATCAGAATCATGTTGTTATTGTTGATGATCTCGTTATCATATCCTCGTAGCTGTTGTTTGTCCATTTGAGAATTTTTTAAAATGTAATTTTATGTTACTTTATATATATTTGCAATAATAATAATAAGACATATTGTTGCTATTGTAAAAAATATATATTCATTGTAATTTTTTATTATAATCCTTATAGAATTCCTATATGCATATCAGTGCAACTTTGAGCAATAATGATTGTTATTAGCTGTTAATTCCCAATTACTAATTATTAAGTGGTATGATTTGTCAAAAGTCTTGTAGTTTAGCTGGCACCTCTTATATCTTTAATGGATATATCTAGAGTTCAAATCTTCACTCTTTCAACTATCAAATTATCCAAAGCAAAAGAGCAAAGCATAGCACAAAAAATCCAAAATATCCAAAGCAAACCTATTTTTATTCTCAAGACAAAAATAAGAAAACAAAAGAATCCAACACAAATTTTTTTTTTCTCTTTTTATAAACTAATCTAGCACAATCTAACATGCAAAGTAAGTTGTGTATTTATAGTCAAAATTTTCAAAGTGATTTAAAAAGCAAATAATGATATGAATATTAGAAGCAAATCAAATAACTAAAAATAACATTCGAAACCAAAGAAGTCTATTTGTCAACCAAAAGCAATGAAAACTAAAAGAGAAAGTGACAAAATTATAAAGTCTAGAAGTAGTGAATTTCATTTTAGAATAAGGCACCATTGTATAAGGCACCATTGTATATCTCTAAACTATCTATTTTACCCTTTAAAAAAAATTTATACATATCCTAGTATACAACTTCAAAACGCCTCTCTCTCTCTCTCTCTCTCTCGCATTGTTGCTCCCCCTTTCTCTCTCATCTTTTTTCTAACTTCATTAACGTCTATGTCACTTCGTTAGAGATGAAATGACATACTACTCCTGCCCCACCCATCCTGCAAAACCCAATCCAATCCAATCGAGCTCCTCCTTCGCATGGAGTTCCCACCCCCCACCCTAAAAAGAAAACCAACAATAAAAAGCGAAAAATCCTTGATCTAAATTGGACCTCCTCTCTCAGTTGCCATCCCTATCTCTTTCTAAACTTTTAGTTGGTATTGCAAAATGAAAAACCAATTGAGATTAAGATTGAGATTGAGACTGAGACTGTGACTAATACTTGATTCAATATGTGAGGAACAAATTGAAAAATTGGAAGGAACAATACATTTTCATATATAGTTAGGATCAGAATGTAGGTGGGCCCAAACAGTCAGCCACATCATCAAACAAGCTGTTATTTTCAAGTGGGCCTCTCACAGCCCAGCCCAGCCCATTAACTTACCCACACAGACAAGAACAAATCCCTCTGCCACCTTCCTTCACCTTTCCAAGAACACCGAATCTTAAGTTAAAAACCATTTTATACACAAACATACACACAAAAGTCAAAAAAATTTAATCCAAAAAATTCAAAATCTAAAAGAGAGAGGATTGGTCAACAAAATCCAATCCTTTTTCTTCAATCTCCCTCTCTCTTTCTCTCTCAGATTTTCCAATCTAATTCCTCAGATCCAGAGACGCCATTGGTACAGAGCTTTTGAGCGAGCGAGAAAAGAAAAAAAAAAATGATAACGATACCGTATTTGACCGCGTTGACCACCTACTTCAGCTACGGCTTGCTCTTCGCTTTCGGCCAGCTCCGTGACTTCTTCAGAAAAATCTTCGATTGGTGCCGCGCTAGCAATCTTCAGGTTTCTCTTCTCTCTGAATCGTGTACGGAATTTGATTTGTTTCGTTTTTCGTTTCGAAAATGCTGAATTTTGATTTTGATTTTTTGTGTTTAGGGATACGCGCCGATCTGTTTGGGACTCGAAGATTTCTACACTCGTCGTCTCTATCTTCGTATTCAGGTTAGGAATTGTTTCGTTTCAATAACTTTGAATTTTTTTTTTTTTTTTTTTTTTTTTGGGATTCTTAATGGTTCGAGTAAATCGAGCTTCTTTACGTTTTTTTTTTTTTTTTTTTGTGCAATGTGAATTGAATAAAACTTATTTGTATTAAGCATAAGAAATTTTAAATTTTGATTTGAAACTGCTATTAAAAACTGTTAATTTTTAAATGATTCGTGTAAATTTAGCTGCTTTACGTGAATGTTATGTACAATGTGAAGTAAATTAACCATAATTTAGCCTAGGCATTAAGAAATTTTGAAACTGAAAGGAATAGTTAGGTCTTTGAGGAATTTCGGATTCGGTTATTTGGGGATTTCATTTGTATCTCTTGTTGGATAGCTGTAGTTCACAAGTTTTAATTTTTCTTAGATACAATTGGAAGACTTAGGTTGGGTTATTAATAAATTTAGTATGTCATTCTCAGTATTGTCTCTCATACTGCCAAGAGCCTTGTAGCTCAACTGGCATCTTCTGGTATTTCCAACGGAGACGTTCAAAGTTCAAATCCCTTCGCCCCCAACTATTGAATTATCAAAAAAGTATTTTCTCTGATACTGTTGTTCTGAACTACAACAATATAGGGTCAATTGTGTGACTGTGGCCTTGATGTACTAGCTCCTCAATAGAATTGTGGGTTTTTGTGACCTTGTTATAAAAGGTTTTATCTGAGGAGATTAATATCGGATTTAATATTCCTTCTATTCTACAAATTGCAGGACTGTTTTGGACGACCCATAGCAAGTGCACCTGATGCTTGGTTTGATGTGGTTGAGCGTTATTCCAATGACAACAATAAGACACTAAAGTGAGTCTGTTTTTGTGTTTGGAAAGCTTATACGTTTCTATTAGTTGTTAGCTTATGTGCATCCTATTGTAATTTACTACACACACGCGGGTGTTGGGTTTTTGTTTTTAAACCATTTGCATCCAGTACGTGCTGATATCTTACAATGAACACCGCAGTCAATAAATTTCTTGAGAACTATCTATTAAGATGCTAGTTCCCCCCCCCCCCCCCCTTCCCCCTCTAGAATAATCTACTAACGACATTACATGCAGGCGAACCACAAAGAAAAGTAGGTGTCTCAATTTGGGATCGTACAATTATCTAGGTTTTGCTGCATCTGATGAATATTGCACACCCCGTGCAATCGAGTCTTTAAAAAGGTTCTCCCCAAGTACTTGTAGTGCTCGTGTGGATGGAGGTATGCAAATGCCTTTGCAATGTGTACCTGGTTATGTATATCAGTAAGTACTAATGCATTTTTCCATCAGGAACTACAACATTGCATACTGAACTGGAGGAGTGCGTCGCAAACTTTGTTCAAAAGCCAGCTGCCATAGTATTTGGCATGGGCTATGTCACAAACTCTGCCATTCTTCCAGTCCTGATAGGAAAGGTTTGCACTTAACCATTTGAGAGCACCCTGTGTATAAGGTTCAAATAGGGGCTGTATTTGTTAACTGCTTTCATCCAACAGGGAGGGTTGATAATTAGTGATTCGCTAAACCACAACTCAATTGTAAATGGTGCTCGGGGCTCAGGAGCTACAATTCGAGTTTTCCAACATAATAGTAAGTTGCTTTTGGTTCTGATTTTCTCATGAGCATATCCTTGGAAATAACTGTATGAGTGTTTTCATCTTAACAATTCTCTTTGCTATCACTTTTTAGCACCATCGCACTTGGAGAAAGTTTTGAGAGAGCAAATTGCCGACGGACAACCCAGGACCCATAGACCTTGGAAGAAGATTATTGTTGTTGTGGAGGGAATATACAGTATGGAAGGGGAACTCTGCAAGCTTCCTGAGATTGTTGCAATATGCAAAAAGTATAAGGTGATATTTTTAGATGGTAACTTATATAGTAATTCAAATTTTTACATGTTTGAAGAGAACTCGACTTTGATTTTTTCTCCTATCCTGTCATGAATTTTTTTACTTAACCTTTAAGTTGTAAGTACTACCTTTTCTGAAGTTTTTTCTTTCTTATTCATGTGACAAGTGGTTGTGTGTGTGTGTGTGTGTGGGGGGGGGGAGATGGGATTGACAAGCTAGGACGTACTAGTTATAGCCTGTATATATGGATATAATTTTTTTCTCATCTTTATTTTCTATTCCTTTTTGGATTTTTTTTTTTACAAACAATTGTTCGTCTTTTGTCAAGGTCAACATTCTTATAATATAATTTGTGTTTGAATAAACTTCTCTTGTATTTCTTATAGGCGTATGTCTACTTGGACGAGGCTCATAGCATTGGAGCAGTTGGAAAATCAGGAAGAGGTGTCTGTGAACTCTTGGGAGTGGACACTGCTGATGTAGATATCATGATGGGAACATTTACAAAATCTTTTGGGTCATGTGGTGGTTATATTGCTGGATCCAAGGTTTTTTACTCACATTTTTCTTTGGTTTTGTTTCCAATGTGGGGGTTGGAGAAAATATAAATGACAAGTCAAAATAAACTAGAGTTTTTTTGTTGGGTCATTTTCAGGAGCTTATACAATATCTTAAATACGCTTGTCCTGCTCATCTGTATGCAACATCGATATCTCCTCCAGCTGCGCAACAAATCATATCTTCCATAAAAGTTATTCTTGGGGAGGACGGTACTAGTAGAGGTATAAAAGGGCTCTTACCCCTTGTCTGCATATGAGTTTTTGGTCTGCTAATTGCAGGACTTCAGTTTTAAACTTACATTCAATTACTCATGATTGAACTGTTTTTTCTGTAATGAAGGCGCTCAGAAACTTGCACGAATTCGTGAAAACAGCAATTTTTTCAGATCGGAGCTGCAGAAGATGGGTTTTGAGGTTCTTGGAGACAATGATTCTCCTGTAATGCCTATAATGCTTTACAATCCAGCAAAAATCCCTGCCTTTTCCCGGGAATGTCTCAAGCAGAATGTGAGTTTTTCACTAAGATCTGCATGTCTGCCTGCCATTTTCAAACTTTTTCATCAAAATATTCCATAAGACGGGATTTTCTAAATTGTTGTTTCTCTTTTCCTTGGTACTTTCTCTGTTTCTATTCAGCTTTTTTATATTTCAGACTGAGTATCAATATTAAATTATGCATCACAGGTGGCTGTTGTGACAGTTGCTTTTCCAGCTACCCCATTACTGTTGGCCAGGGCACGAATTTGCATTTCGGCCTCTCATACCAAGGAAGATCTTGTGAAGGCCTTGGAGGTAATCTTTCAGTATGGAATTTATTTCCTATTTATATCCATTTTCACCATGTTCCTAGCAGTCTTCTCCCCCAAAACCTAATAAGCTTATCTAAAGTGCACTACATCTACCAAACCAAGTTGTGTTTGAATTAGCGGCAATGGCTTATCATTTTTGTTAACTTCTTTTTTTGTTTATTTTTTAGGCTTGCAAAAAATTTTGCTTTTGTTTTTTGTTGAACTAGAAGTTCATGTAGGTGAACAATCTTGACTGAACCATGAACCATGAATCATTAATATTAGTGTTAGAAGTTTGGACCGTCCCAAGAATAGAATCTGATTAGTTGGCATCAGGGTGCAAAGCCAATGCCATATGAAAGGAAATTATATTAATTGCAAGTTCACATGCAATTTGAAGATCTCTTTGCTCAAGTCTGGTCACTGTACGGATTGTACTTACGAAAACTGTCAACGACTCGTCTTTTCTGGTGTCCTGAGACTTAACATTAACGGCACTCTCTTTCTGGTGGCAGGTTATCAGCCGAGTTGGTGACTTAGTGGGTATTAAATACTTCCCTGCTGAGCCCAAGAAGCAGCAGCAAGAGAAGGGCATGATCAAGGTGGATTGAAGAATTTGAAGTTTAGGTAGAGTTCGTCAAGAGTCTTACGGAGCTTTAGATCTGATCTGATCAAACCGATGGTAAAGTATATTCTTTGTGAAGTGATTGTTGTATTCAATCCAAAGAAAAAGTGGGGAAGTTTGTAGCTGTCTAGTCATTCCAAATCTGGAAAATTCCTCGTTTGTATTTATTCCCTTCAATGGGGTCTTCTCAAAGTCTTCCTTATGTGTGTTCTTAATGTGATTTTGGTTATTTAATGTACAGGCAGAGCTGTAATCCTTTACATTTTTTTTTTTTGGAGATGTAATCCTTTACATTTGATTATCTCCTTTTTCATTGATTCATATTCGATGGTCTTGTAAAATCTCGTGGGTGCTTTGCTTCCTTTGAGGTGTAATTTACCTGGCATAGAGTCCCAAATTATTAGGTTCAGACTATTTATAAAAGTTGGACCCTGAACTAGGATTTTCATCCGATGGGCCATTGATGGCTCAATCCCACCATCTTGTGAAATTGACAAGACAGAATTTGTAACTTAATATCTTCTTCCCGAGCAGGCAAAGATATACACGACTCTTCTGAAAAAAAGAATAAATTGGATTCGAATTGGCCAAGATTGACCTCTATCAAAAAAGATATTTATATATTATTAAAAGCTTAAAAGAATTTAATGTTTGGTAAAAAAGCAACTCTAACTCTCACTAAAACATTGCCTAAAAAATAAGACCACTTCTCTATTAATTTTTAAATTAAAATTATATATACTAGCCTCATAACACGCGCTTTGCGCATGCGATGAGGCTATTTTTATTTTAATTTAAGTGGTCCTATTTTGTAGAAAAAAATGGTGTTTTTTTTCAAATTATATATATATATATATATATATAATTTTTATTTTGAAAATCTAATTTATAAGTGAATAAATCAATTTGAAAATTAAGAAGAGAGTGATTCTATTTTTTAGGCAATGTTTTAGTGGAAGTTAAAGTTGCATTTTTACCGAATTATTCTTTAGTTTTGTCTATACTTAAACATAGGCGTATAGGGGCATTTTTGGACTAATAAATGAGGAATCTAAACAGGAGAAGTCCCTTAAATAATAGTATAGATAAAATAAAATAAAAACACAATTTTTTTTTATACAAAATAGGACCACTAAAAAAAACAGACTCATCACACAAGCGAAGCGCATGTGATGAGGTTAGTGTGTGTGTATATATATATATATATATTTATTTATTTAAATATTTTCTCATTTAAGGTAACTTAAAAACTTCATTATTTAAAAATTAAAATATCTTTTAACCATTATTTTTATTATTAATTTTCTAAAACTTTCCCTCCCTTTTACCTATTCATCTCTCTAATACTTTCTACCTTAATATCATTTTTTTTCCTACCTTTTTGTCTTCTTTTATTTTGATTCTTCTTATTCTCAACATTTTACTATAAATTTGACATATTTCTTTTCATTCTATGCATAGTTTTCTCACACAAAAAAGGTTACTTCTCTCTCTCTCTCTCTCTCTCTCTCTCTCTCTCTCTCTCTCTCATTTTTTGTTTGATTTTTTTTTTCATTGCATCAATTCTTTAGGTTAATGAATTTTTATGTTAATTAGAATTCTACTTTTGGTTAATGCAATTTATTTGTGTGTTTTAAGTTGTTATCTTTTATATTCTTTTTGATTAAATATTATCCTACTACATTATACATATAATATATAATAAAATAATGTTATTATATTACATAGAATGACTTGAATAATTTGATGTTTATTACTATATAGTTTATTTTTACTCTTTTTTCCTCTCATCTTATTTTATTCAACATCTAAATCCAGTCACATCCTCCATACTGGTAAATTATACGGCACAAATCAAGAAAATGGCTAGACACAAACCTGCCTTCCTTTACCATACATTAGGAGAATCAATATATTTGTGTGATAAAAGGTCATATAATTTATAATTTAAATAGCACCCTTTGAATGTGACTAGGCTTATAGGTTGAGCAATTTGTAGACTTAAAAAGGTTATTGAGAATGAATTTTTTAAATTAAGTCTAAAAAAAATTAACTATATATCATTTAGATAAAAACTTTTATCATAGATACATTAATTTTTTTTTTTTTGCCACATATTTAAATCACGCAAACTTAATAATTTTATATTATGTGTTAGCATCATCTCTGCTTCTTCTTCTTTTTCTTCTTCTCAAAAATATTATGTATTATCTTTAAAGGATGACAACAATATTGATCTTATGGGAAAAATTACATAAAATATTGAGAAAAAATGTTTTATATTACAATCTACTAAAAATGTTTTACACATATTTATCTACTAAAAATGTTTTATACATGTTTTACAATCTACTAAAAAATATATATATATATATCTATACATATTTTTTTTGTACGGTTGTAACTTTACATATACTTTTGCATTTATATATTCATGTACTTTAATTTAAATATTTATAACTTAATAATAAAATCTATAAACAAGGTAATTAAAACAATCATATTTCTACAATTGAAAAAGTCACAATTTCTTTTTTCAAAAAAATGCCATTTACATTTCCTTGGAATTATTTCTAAAATTTTTTTATAAAACCTTTAACATACCACTAACCTAACCACTTCATACATTAAAAAAATTTAAGGCTCATTATTACTTCCGTTAATATATTATGGATATCTTAATTGATTGAGACTAAACTAGAGAAATATCTTTTATATTTCCTTGAAAATTTAGAAGAAAAAAAATAAAAAACTTTAACATACTACCAACGTAATTACATTTATAACTATTTAAGCCATCCATGATATCTATTTCTTATTGATAGCCATAAAATTTACAACTAGCAAGAGAATATACAAAGTAATAAATAATAAATGAAGAAAAAAAAATCAAACGTCAATTAATAACTGTTATTTGGAAAATAAAAAAGTAGTAAAGAGGAGTAAGAAATAAAATAGAAATAACTATACAAAGTAGGGGTGTCCAACAGCAACTGGTACCCGACCCACCTGGCCAACCCGTCTGATCCGGCCTGAGAACCGGCCAACTGGACGCTAGTGACGGTCAGCGGCAAGTCTCTGCCTCCAAAATCCGAAAATCGCGGGTCGGTTGGCGGGTTTTCTCCCCAAAACTCGAAGAAACTCGAACCGACCGGTGACAACCCATAATCCGGCGAGAAACCCAAATTCCAGCGAGAAAAACCCAAATTCTGGTGAGCAAAACCCAGATTCCGACGTTATTTGATAATTCCGGCGAGTTTTGAGATGTTTTTTTGGCTAGATCTTGACTAGATCCGGCGAGATTTCGCTAAATCTAGTTGAGTTCTTGGCTAGATCCGGTGAGATTTCGCCAGATCTAGTCGAGATCTTGGCTATTTCCGACAAAAACTCAAAAGATTTGGCCGATTTTCATCATTTTCTAGTCGGATTTTCTTTATTTTCCAGATCTCAACTCCTACCGGACCCGACCGCTGCTTGTTGATGCTCCAACCCATTCTAACCGACTTCTCCGACAGTTGGCAGCAGGTTGAAAGTTTGCCCAACGAATCTGGTCGGGTCAATTCCGGGTTGGGCACAAACCCGACTTAGATCGACCCGTGGACACCCCTAATACAAAGGACATTAAAAAATTTATAATTCAATAAAACCAACAATTAAATATAATAATATAAAATTTAAACTTAAAACTAATCAAACTCTAATTAGGAGAATTATATATATAAATATATATATATATATATAATCATAATCTTCATGACTTAAAAAAAAAAATTTATTTAATAATTCTACCTCTTATTAAATGTCTATTTTATACAAATCGACTAATAAATATATGATAATAGTAAAAATTGTAATAGACAAGATTATAAAAAATATGATAAAATTATTTTTTTTTAAAAACTTTTATAAAGTCTAAGAACTAAAATAGTATTTCATCTAAAAAATTATCAAACGCAACACACGAGTTTACAACTAGTTTTTATAACAACCGAAGTCACAAATCTAAGAGAGCACATTTTGACAAGGTGGTTGGCATTTGTACAAGTGCTCAAATCTAATGGTAGACGTACAAATCTCGTCTTTAAGGTCATTGTGAATAAAGTTTTTCATTAATAAGTAGGCACATTGGTGATTACTTTTATTAAATGCCTATTTGCCCACCTAATCAAAACTAAGAGTTAAGTAGCACGCAGTTCGGGATTAATGTAGTAACTTGTTGACCCTCAATACCTTTTGTTCAAATGAAATTTCAAATTTTCATTCAAAACGATTCTTGGTCATCTTTTTAACTAAATCCGTTCACCATGACTACCGCCATTGTAGCCAATGAACAACCATTATTGCTTTCACACAGCAACACCAGTGGTGAACACCGGGCAAACACCATTTTACACAAACCATAATCCACACAAAAAGCCATAGTACCCTGTCATCATTAACATACATATAATAAATTTGCGGTTGATTGAGTGGGGTTGGGGACGTATTAGTTCCAAAACTGTGACTGGTCACTGCAACTTAACTTCACATCCTCTACATGGTTAGTCATGGGCTTTTCAGTATTAACTTTGTTTTTCCTTGGATGAAATTAAATTAAGAAAAGCTTAAAGACGCAAACATGGCACCAGCAGCAGCAACCATGACAAATCAGAGATATGAAAGAACAAGTAAATGAAAAGGAAAGATTGTAATCAGGAAAACAATAAACAGATAAAATGGGAAATCTTCATGCATCTCATACATACATCATCTCCAATAATTATCTCATGCATCTCATATATGCATCGTTCAGATGGGAGAGGCTTGGGTCCAGTGAGTCCTGTACACTGAACCCAATAAAATGCTGCCATATGGCAATTTCTGAACACATGGCAGCATCCTATCGAGTCCAGTGCACGGGATTCTAGACCCAAGCCGGATACCATCCGAATATATGTATCATCCCCCTCACAATGTGTTCCCCACAGCCGTGGGATTCACACACACAGGCAGGGCGCATATATCCAACTCATGATATGCCTTTATCCTTTCATAGTATAACTGAGTGAGATCCACATGATGTGAGAGAGAAAATTCATATATTTGATACATAAAATAACTTTCATCCAATACGATAGGGTGTCATTTCTTTATTTTGATGTCAGATGTCTAAATTGTTATGCAACTCTTTCATCACTGAACTCCACGTCACATCAACAAATTTCTGAATTATTCAATTGAGGAACAAGTCTGGCTACTTAATTTGACAAAGAGATATAATCTCTGAATGATTAACCTTGGTAAAAAGGAAAAAATGTCCCTCTAGAGAAATTGAATATTAAATTCCTTAAATCTCCCTGGATGAAAACTACAATTGCAATCATTTAAAGCAGTCCGCTCCACAGCTTAAGCAGGTTGTGAACTAGAATCCTATATCTAGCAAGTGACATTGACCTAACCCACCACAACCATCTTTCAATTGCCAACTTTATCTGCAACCTAAACATAACTTCAAAGCATTTAAACACATACCAATAATCCACAAGCTTCTGTAGCAATCATAGCAGCATTAACAAATAAGGTACAAGTCGAGATATAAACCTACACCTAATGCATAACTTCCAACTTCTGCCAACAAAAATTGACTGATATCCGCCATTTCTATAAGTCCGCAAAATGCCTCCATCACAATAAAAGATGGTAATTATAGGATGTCTACACAATTCACCTTGTGCCTCATCTAAAACATTTAGCTCATGCCAAGACCACTTCTATAGATGATTCTGACAAATAAATTCTAATCAATAAAAACTTATCTACTACACCAAGATAAAACTTCTGTTTCATGAGAATCATCATTAAACCATAATGATTTGCCCAGGGGTCAAAATAGTAGCTGCAGATAATTGATTTCATGTATGGTATTAAAACATCAAGATACCAAGGGCAGACCTTCTGAAGAAAGATAAGGAAAACAGAGGAACAGAGATCTGAGGAACTTGGACGGCATAAGATTGTCGACTCTACTTAAAGCAATACAAAGTAAATATCTTCTCCTGTACAACAACTGACAACAAGTTTTCGAGTTCAAAATCATCAACATAAGAGAACCAAAAGAACTATTAAATGATAGACTTCCAGCTAAACATTAAGGACTATCATCCTAGAGAGAAGCAGATTACAATCGCTAGATGACATGTCCATGCAAGGCAAATCATTTATATATCTCATCATCAGCTTCATAAATTTCATTCTCTGAGAGAACAAGGAATGAGGAAAGAGAGAAAAAACTTCGAATTAGCTTAATCATTTAGCAATTTTCTTGCTTTGGCACTGGATATTTCCACATGCTGTCTCACACTTATTAAAAATAACCAGAACTACTACAACATAATCAACAGAGCAATATATACCAGAAAATTGCACTTGATTAAAAAAGGCATAGAGTGCAACAAGAAAAACACTAACAAAATAACCTAATCATACTACCCCAAGAGTCAAAGATCAAATACACTAAAGGCTCAAAATGGTTTAGATTGCATCTTACATTGCCACGGCTGTGAAATTTTCCCTACATTCTCCAACACACACTCACGCACACAAACAAAAGCAAAAAACTCCATTTAAAAAGCTCATGAAAACCCCTTCCCAAGCTTCTGAATTGCGCAATACATCTTCCTTCTTGACCCGACCGCATTTATCCCCATATCCTTGAGATCCTCTAGTGTCAACATTGGCAAAACCTCATCATCCACCTCATGAATTTCGAACACCGGTGCATACCTACTTAAGCCTAACCCATTAAGCCAAATCCTCACACCATCTTCTCCACACTTCCCTCTTCTCCCACCTCCACCATTCTCATTCCTATCACCACTATCAGACGGCCCGGACAACTCCACCCCATCAATGTTCTCCCTAACCCCTCCTCTAAAGGGTCTCCTATAAACCAATTCCCTCTCATTTCCATCCACACCCAAATTCTCAAGGGAATGAATTGGGCTTTGCTCTTTCAATGGACTTTCCGAGTTTTCCACATCGAATTCTCGATACCCATCATCAATATCTTCACCCCCACTGTATTTCTCATCACCTTCAACACCAGCTCCTCCATTACCATTACCACCACTACCACTACCACCACCACCACCACCACCACCACCACCACCACCAATACCAACAATACCACATTCATCAGCCCTGGAAACCCAATTGGATCGAACCCTTTTCGCAGAAAGACCTCGCCTTTTGGAATCTTTAACCTTCCAGCTCCCAATCGCAACAGAATCCAAGTTTCCCTCACGCTCATCCACATCTAAATTATCATGAAATTCACCACCACCACCACTAGAAGAGCTTAAATGCAATAAAGTTCGAGTCTTTGAAGCTTTACCTGAGATGGGGTTGTTGGAATTAGAGTTGGAATTCGAGTTCGAGTTTGTGGGGTCCTTCATAGTGAGCTTCCAGTGCTTGCTGTTGCTGTTGTTGTTGCTGTTGTTGTTGTTGCTGTTGCTGTTGTTGTGGGTGTGATTGTGTGTAGTGCGGCGCACGTGGGAATCGTAGGGTTGGTCTCCACCGATGTCGCCTAATCGGACGCTGGGTCTGCGCTGGCGCTTGGATCCGACGGTGGTGGTGGTGGTGGTGGTGGTGGTATCGGAGGAAGCGAGGACCAGAGGGGTGTTGGGTCCTCCGACGACGCCGTTTAGCTGGTTCTCTGGTGGGTGTGTTTCGGGCATTTGGAGAGAGATAAAAACTCTATCTTTAATTTGAAGAAAGAGAAAAGAGAGAGAGAGAGAGAGAGAGAGAGAGAGATATCTGATTTTGATCCCCACCACCACTCTCTCAACTCAACAAGTTTCTCTCTTTCTCTAGGGTTTGTGTGTGTGTGTTTTTTTGCTATGTAGTAGTATTATTTTATAGTACTAATTTATAAATGTGTTTGTTTGTGCTTGTGTATATGCAGAGAGAGAGAGAGAGAGAGAGAGAATGAGTGAGAGAGAGATAAAAAAAAAAAAGGGCTTCTTGGGTTGTGTTTCTTCCAGAGAGAGAGAGATTTGAGTGATTGAGAGAAAGTATTATAAATGAAAGGTTTAGGAAGCACTGAATAGGTGGAGAGAGAGAGAGAGTACTGTTTTGAGTGAAGCACTTTTGAGTACTATTCCTGTTTCAATTGGGACTTGGGTCTCCCATCTCTTTAGTTCATTGTTTTTTTTTTTTTAAGAAAGAGGATCTAATAAGTAATAACCTTCGGATCCTTCGAGCTAGGGTCTCACTTTGCTTCCACTTAAAACATGTGTGTGTGTACTTGAACTGGTTAAGCTTTGAGTTGAGTCTTTTTTCAGTGCAGTAGACTCGAGTTTTACTAGTTTTAACATTTTTCAATGTGGTGATATGTCCATTAAATTCCTACTTAATGGTTACACTTAAATATAACAAAAATCTTAAAAGAATTTTAATATTTGATCGGCCTAACTAATCATAGTCAAAATTCTTGTGTTAGTTTTTCTTAATTTGATTGATTAGATGTGATTTTTTAAATGTATATGTGAATTAGGTTTGTTTACCTAAAAAAAAAAGTGAATTAAGCCAAAAGTTGACAAACAAATTTAATTTGAGTATCACAATTAAATCTATATTTTTTATAATTTTAAAATTTATTTATTTATTTATTTTAAGTTTATAAGAAACTCTCCTATAACTTCTACTATATATAGGATTATTATGTCATTGTGCCAAAGAAGATATACCTTGCTCAACTCAAAAGATTATCATGCCATTGTGTCAAAGAATAAATACTTTCTTCAACACAAAAGAAGCAAGTCAGCAAGACATTTATGCTTGCTTGCCAATTTAGATTAAAAAACTTCATGATAACATTTCCTATTTCTTTGCATAGAATCTACTTGATCGCGTTTACAAAAAGAACAAGAAATTGAAGTTCATATTGAAGTTCAAGTTTCATTTTACACATAAAAAACAAGTTGATACAGGGTTTGTGTGTGTTGATACAGGGTTTGTGTGTGTGTTTTTTTTTTTGCTATGTAGTTGTATTATTTTATAGTACTAATTTATAAATGTGTTTGTTTGTGCTTGTGTATATGCAGATAGAGAGAGAGAGAGAGAGAGAGAGAGAATGAGTGAGAGAGAGAGAGAGAAAAAAAAAAGGGCTTCTTGGGTTGTGTTTCTTCCAGAGAGAGAGAGATTTGAGTGATTGAGAGAAAGTATTATAAATGAAAGGTTTAGGAAGCACTGAACAGGTGGAGAGAGAGAGGCAGAGTACTGTTTTGAGTGAAGCACTTTTGAATACTATTCCTGTTTCAATTGGGACTTGGGTCTCCCATCTCTTTCGTTCATTTTTTTTTTTTTTTTTTTTTTAAGAAAGAGGATCTAATAAGTAATAACCTTCGGATCCTTCGAACTAGGGTCTCACTTTGCTTCCACTTAAAACATGTGTGTGTACTTGAACTGGTTAAGCTTTGAGTTGAGTCTTTTTTTCATTGCAGTAGACTCAGTTTTACTAGTTTTAACATTTTTTAATGTGGTGATATGTCCATTAAATTCCTACTTAATGGTTACACTTAAATATAACAAAAATCTTAAAAGAATTTTAATAATTGATCGGCCTAACTAATCAGAGTCAAAATTCTTGTGTCAGTTTTTCTTAATTTGATAGATTAGATGTGATTTTTTAAATGTATATGTGAATTAGGTTTGTTTACCAAAAAAAAAAAATGTGAATTAGGCCAAGAGTTGACAAACAAGTTTAATTTGAGTATCACAATTAAATCTGTATTTTTTATAATTTTAAAATTTATTTATTTATTTTAAGTTCATATGAGACTCTCCTATAACTTCTACTATATATATGATTATTATGCCATTGTGCCAAAGAAGATATACCTTGTCTAACTCAAAAGATTATCATGCCATTGTGTCAAAGAATAAATACTTTCTCCAACACAAAAGAAACAAGTCAGCAAGACATTTATGCTTGCTTGCCAACTTAGATTTAAAAACTTCATGATAACATTTCCTATTTCTTTGCATAGAATCTACTTGATCGTGTTTACAAAAAGAACAAGAAATTGAAGTTCATATTGAAGTTCAAGTTCCATTTTACACATAAAAAACAAGTTGATATAA
Organism: Lithocarpus polystachyus; assembly: GCA_033629205.1. NCBI lineage: Eukaryota > Viridiplantae > Streptophyta > Magnoliopsida > Fagales > Fagaceae > Lithocarpus > Lithocarpus polystachyus. The sequence goes on along the minus strand of CM066171.1, from coordinate 1,553,402 downwards.
GTAAAGGGTACACGCTGCCCATTAACAAACTCTCCAGCTGAAAGTCAATCCAGGCGGGGAAGCTTAGTTCAAATCCAAGTTTGAATTTATTAGTTTAATTTATTCTTGTTTTTTGAGACTTTGTTATCATAAAATTGGAATATTAAGTCTGATTATATAAATTGAATCCTGTATTAAATATTGATCTCAAATAGTCGAATGAAAGCCTAATTAAGTCAACTTAATCTAGCTCAATCCTTACGGGTTGGGTTAGGTTGATTTTAAAGTTACATTGGTTAGATTGTGGTCGGAAATTTCCATTCCAAGTAGATCGAATCAGGCTAAAAACTCATACAAACCCACCTTGATCCATGTACACCATTACATAAGAAGTTGAGGAAATAGTTCACTATGGGAACTCTCTTTAGCCCTGATTATAGTAGTGTCCATATAATGGTGAAAATCGACACCTAGAGTGTCCAAATTAATGCATGAACTATGGATTTATATGCACTCTTCAAGCAATTCTAAGTTTTCTAACTTCATTTCCGCTCAGATCCTATTAAAATTGAGCCATTAGCATCCTTAATCAAACTAACATAATGTCTTAGGAGTTCAATCTCAGGACATTAAACCCAACTATACCCCATGAGAATATAACCCTTTGTTACTGTCCGCTTAACCTTAGTAATATATTGTAACTTTATTTTAAAAAGGAGTTTAAGATCTAATTTATAAACTCTTATATGCTCAACGACTTCATGCACTAGTTTATTTTAAATGTATCATATAATTTTTAGCTTAGGAGGGAGAGAGAGAGAGAGAGAGAGAGAAGTGAAAGACTTCCTTGTGAGTCACAAGCTAAGGAAAGAATAGATGATGAATGGGAAATTATGGTGGATTCATTTGAGTTACACCATGATAATTTGGGATCTTTATTCTTTACATCATAATGAGTTTGGCTGTCTAATTCTTTCATACAGGAGGGATTATAGAGAAAGTTCTGGCTCAGGTTCTTTGACTTGCAGTTGTATCTTGCATCTTCACCAGTCAAACCTAATAACCAAAAAAAGAAACTGATTCGCAAGGCAACAAACAATTACTAGTATATCACGAGGTTGAGCATTAGCAACTGGACAAGGTTTTCATCTAGAACTCCAATATATTGAATGTGATACCGAGACTAGTATATAGTCAATTTTGGACACATACCGTGCCCGTGTCGCATCTAATTCATTGAAACACAGGATGCAAACAAACCAATAGCAAACCAGGAGGTTAGGTATTTGAGCCATTATGTGCAAAATTTTTGGATAATAGTTAAAATAAGAAACCAGTGATAAGGACCAGGGAAAAAAGAGTAAAAAGTTCTTTTTTTTTCCCCCTGTTTTGGAACTAATTAAGTTCAAAGAGCATAAACAATCCATAAAATTGCAGCACGATGGACTGCAAGAAATTGTTGACAGAGGATATTAAGAAACAAAAATAAAATGTAAACTAGATCAGCAAAAAATCAAATAAAATGTAAACTAATACAAGTGGCACTTTTTGCTTTTCTTTCTTTCTTCTTGGAAACTAAATATAACTGTTACAAAATTTCTCACCATCTTATATATATGTTTTTCGCTGGAAAGTGCTACATTTAGAAGAAAAACTAAAGTATTCTTCACCTCCAATTGCCATCCGACGATGGGGAATATCAAACTTTGATAAAAGGCCACTTGAAAAATCTTCGTCACCTTTAAAAAGTATTACTATGGGCTGGCAGGTACTAGCTGCTTCCAGAATAATCCAATTCAGATCTGCTGGCAGCCTTTTCTTCATCCAATTTTTAACTTGGAAAATAAATTCAAAAAGCATTCAGTTAGCCTCATATGATTCAACTGGCGGGCTCTGTGCAAAGTACCCCATCTCCTAGACTGTGCTCCAAAGGGTACATGGTTGTGCCCTTCACATATTTTTGATGGTCACTAGCCACCTTTCTAAGGTTTGACAATGCTACAGGCTCTCTCTCAACTTGCTTCTTAATAATTGAACATGCAGCTAATGGGTCACTAGACCCTGCTCCAACCCTCCTGCAGGCAATCATAAACAAAGAGGATAAAAATACCATTCACCACACATGCAAGACAATAGTTTTCAACTAATACTGAAGTGATCTCCAAGATATTGAAAATTGATCTACTCATAATAAAATAAAGAACTAAAGTACTTCTGGAGTGAGCTTTTGGATATGCTTAATAGGCCTTATCCACCCCTCCCTTTTTTCTAGTTACTTAGAAAAAATACAATGCGCTATAGAACTCAATTAACATTTTACGATAAAGATATGGAAGTAGGAATGTCACAACCAAAATTTGACTTTGAATAATATGTCAAGACTGACAGGACCATGGGTTAGAGCTATAAAGAGGAGGCAAGGAAAGGGAGATCCTCCATCAGTCAGTAATTACCCATGAAATGGATCTTTAAATATAAAAAATAAATAAAAAATCTTTCTTTCTTATATTGATTATTAATATAAGAATCAGCTCATTCATTGGAGCATTAATAATCTCAGATCGGGTTGGGATCATTGACTGTTAGTGTTCTCTACTTGATGAGACCATTTCAAACAAAAAACATCTCCATACACAAACATGCCATAATTACTTAACCATGCCATTTCTGCAAGGTTGTCCTGCTAATAATTGGATATATATTCCACTCATCAAATTGAGGGCCATAGCTAGCAAAAGCAGGACCAAGAATGGCAAAGGAAATTATGAGAGTAAATAGAAGATGAAGAATTCATTAATGATTAAACATCAAGCCAAACAATTATACCTGCCTATTCTAAATTAATATGTTTTCAAAACTAGAAAAATAAAATAAAACTTACTCACTTCAATAATTTCTCTGATGCAATTCTAGCCGCTCTAATTGTACCACGGCTTGGTACCCACTTTACAACATGGTTTGGATCAGCCCGCATGGGAGAATGGATTTTGATAAGCTTAACAAGCAGAAGTAAAATATATCAAACAATGCTAATGATAGAAAAGAACAACCTATGAGAGGAATTTACTCACGTAGCGAAGAATGATGGAAATGTTTATACAAGTTGCAATAATAAAAGTTCATGATATGATAATCTTGATGTTTTCAGAGCAATCTTGGTTGTTCAACAAAATTTAACCCTTTATAAATTTGCTTTAGGTGATGAGTGTTCCCACCCTCCCCCCTCCACCCCACCCCCCCTCTAAACCACATCAACCCCCACCACCATTTCTCCATGCACAAGCCATTCCACCTAACGTTAATCCATATTGCTTCCCCAACCTTCATTATTTCTTTCATCCTCATCAAACCCCTTTCCAACAACCTTGTTATTGGCCAAGTCAGTTTGGTCAGTACATACCCCACCATACGCCGACCCAACCATCCATACCCCCTCTGAACCTTAACCCTCCTAAGTTGCAACCTTCTCCCACAAGCATGACCCGTTCTTCACAAACCAAGCCTTCACCTTCACACGGGGAACAGGAAAAATCTTTTTTCGCATTGATTCAAAGGCCTTCTTCTTGGCTTTTGATGGAGGTCGTATGGATTCTTATTCCATTATTGAAAAAAGGGGCAGGTATCATGGTTCCATCCGGGTTGGTAGATCGGGTTTGGATTGGATCATTGCTTGCTTGGTAGAGTTATGCCGTTGGGATTTTAGCAAGCAACAGTTTTTCAAACGGTTTCATGAGAATTATAAAATTTTGGAGTGTTCTAGTAGGCTGAATAAGGGTGGTTTTTTTGTGGAAATTTCTGAGTATCATAATGGGGCTAGACGTGGTTGTTTGCGTGTTCCAGAAGGTTTTCGTAAGGGTGGCTGGGCTTTTCTTGAAAGGAAGTTAAGTGATTTTTTCTTGGGAAAACCTGTTTCTAGGCCCGGGAAGGAGGTGGCAGCCAGCGGTGGTAGGTTTGTAAAACCCACCGGTAATCCAAGGAACCATGTTTGGAAAGATATTAATGGTCACGTGAAATTAGGAAGTGATTTAGATTTGGAAAAGCAGTATCCTAAACTTGCTGGCACGTTAAATCAGAAGGAGAGATTTGGGGGATTTGATTTTATTCAAAATACAAATATTTCAACTCACCTTGTATCCGGAAGGCCAATGCGTGCATCTTCTTTTAAGTGGACTAAGGCCCATTTTTCTTTAAATATATCTGTTGACCTTGATGGTAAAGGCCAACGTGTGGCGAAGTGGGCCAATTTTGTTCCACCCAAGTCTGTCAAGGATGTTTTAGCACCTACTGAATTCGGGCCTGTTAAGCAAGCACATGGTGGGCCTATTACGCAAGCCCAAGATGACCTTTTGGCCAAAACTAAGCAGAATCAAACCGGTGACTCAAATCACTTGAAATCACAAGGCTTATCACGATCTTGTGAGCGAGGAGAAGGATCGGGCTCCCATGCCTGTGATGAGAAGTCAACGCTAGTTTCCAGCGAGAAGAGAGGGGCTCTTTCAACTTCAAATGGGGGTTCCGAGATGGCGGTGCATGAGTTTTCTGTTCCGATGGGTTACCTAGGTAGCGACGTTGAGGTGGGGGTTCCTTCCACTGTCTTAGTTGCCGATGACCCAGTGACGGATTGTCCGATCAGTGGGGTTGTGGGGGTTTCGTGTGTTTCGAATTCCGATGGTCATCCCAGCTTCACCGTTACTGTGAATTCTTCCAATGAGGGGTGTTCGACGATGCCAGTGGAGATTGCCGAGGTGTCTTGCCATCAGCCTTTATTGGTACAAAACCGTTTTTCTCCTTTTTCTAAGTTGGTTTCGGATTCTTTAGAAGAAGAGACGTTGCTGTTAAATTGGGTCCATCCTACGGCGTCTAATAAGGATGAGGAGGCTCGGCAGTTGATGGAACATGTACCTTTGGCTCAATGGGATCCTAATGGGGGTTTGGTGTTAATGACAGAGGATGGTGACCCAGTTAACATCTCTATGGAGGATGATTTGGAATCTTCGGCTTGGGTAAGTAAGAAGGTTAAGGGATTTGGTAAGTGGGTGGGTTTCCCCATCGATTCCTATGAGAGGCAGTGTGTTGAATTTTTTCAACGACTTGAGAAAGTGTGGGAGAAACAAGCTGCGGCAGGTAGTCTTCGTCGCATTGCTTCTTCCTCTACAAAAGGTATGAGGGAATTACGGAATTTAATTTCTACAGTTAATTATGATGGGCAAGCTGGTAAACGTACCAGGGAGATTGTGAAGTTCAATGGGTTGGGCTCTAATGGATGTCCATGAATTTGAGACTATTATCTTGGAATGTGAGAGGATTTAACAATCCTCATAAGAGGGACACTATGAAGAACTTACTCAAGGAATGGAAGTGTGAGGTAGTCTGTTTTTAGGAAACCAAACTGGACTGCACCGACTCTGCTGCTGTGAAAAGTCTTTGGGGTAGCTCTTTTGTAGATTGGGTGGCTTTAGATGCCATTCACACAACGGGAGGTATTCTTGTGATCTGGGACACAAGGGTGTATGAAAAAATTGATTGTATGGTGGGTAGTTTTTCTATTTCGGTCTTGTTGAAGGGGTGGCAGATGGTTTTGTTTGGATATGTACGGGAGTTTATGGCCCCACTGATGCCGGTTTGAGGGATGCTTTATGGGCAGAGCTTGATAGTGTGAGAGCGAGATGGAGTTCAGCTTGGTGTGTTTTTGGTGATTTCAACATTATTAGATACCCGACTGAGCGTCTTGGTTGTAATTCGTTTAGTCCAGCCATGTTCAATTTTTCGGACTTTATCGAGAGGAATTTTTTGGTTGATCTTCCTTTGGTCGGGGGTGAGTATACGTGGTTTAGAGATTCAGTGAATCCTTCTATGTCTCGTATAGATAGAGTTTTGGTTTCAGCTGACTGGGAGGAACACTTCTCGGATGTGATTCAAAGGCCTCTCCCTCGTGTGGTTTCGAATCATTGTCCTATTCTAGTGGAGGCAGGAGGCATGGTGAGGGGAAAAAGTCCCTTTAAATTTAAGAATATGTGGCTTAAAGTGGGGGGTTTTGTGGATCGAGTTAGGTGCTGGTGGAACAGTTATCATTTTGAGGGATCCCCTAGTTATGTGCTAGTATGTAAATTCAAGGCTCTTAAAAAAGACTTGAAGTGCTGGAATAAACATGTTTTTGGGGATGTGCATTTTAGAAAAAAATGTTTGTTGTCTGAGCTGTTGGATCTTGATATGAGAGAAGGGTTGCAAATGCTGACTACGGCAGACAAAGCAAGAAAAATAGAGATTAAGGCAGAGATCGAGTTTTTAGCTTCTTTGGAGGAGATTTCTTGGAGGCAGAAATCAAGGGCTTTGTTCTTAAAAGAGGGGGACAATAATACTAGGTTTTTCCACAGGCTTGCTAATTCACATAGATGAGCCAATACTATGAGGGGTGTGGAGGTTGATGGCAATATGTATGAAGCTGAATCAGATATTCTGGATCAGGTGGTGGGGTTTTATAAGAGTCTTTATCAGGAACCTGAAGATTGGAGGCCCACTATTGATGGGCTAGATTTTGCTAGTTTGGATGAGTTTGATAGGTTTTCTCTTGAAAGGGAGTTTGATAGGGAGGAGATCATTGCGGCTCTTCGGGAGGCCGAGGGTTGAAGAGCCCGAGGGTGATAAGGCTCCTGGTCCTGATGGCTTTACCATAGCTTTCTTTCAAAAGTGTTGGTGTGTAATTGAAGAGGATGTTATGGCTTTTTTTGCAGACTTTCACAGCCAATGCATCTTTGAGAAATCTCTAAATGCTACTTTTCTGTGTTTGATACCTAAGAAGATTAATGCCGTCAATATTAAAGATTTTCAGCCTATTAGCCTTGTAGGAAGTTTGTACAAACTTTTGTCAAAGGTGTTGGCCTATAGGCTTCGAAGTGTATTGGACAAACTTATATCCAACTCCCAGAATGCCTTTGTTGGGGGTAGACAGATTCTTGACTCCGTTCTCATAGCAAACGAACGTTTGGATAGTAGATTGAAGAGTGGTGTTCCGGGTGTGATTATTAAGTTAGATATAGAGAAGGCTTATGATCATGTAAATTGGAATGCCTTTGTTTTACCTTATGGAGAGGATGGGTTTTGGGGAGAAGTGGGGGAGGTGGATGAAGGCCTGCATTACTACAGTTCGTTTCTCAATGCTTATTAATGGGTCCCCGGCTAGTTTTTTTGGTAGCTCTCGTGGTCTTCGTCAAGGAGATTCTTTATCTCCACTTTTGTTTTTGTTGGTGATGGAGGTGCTGAGTAGGTTATTGAAGAGGACTGAAGAGGGTGACTTTCTTAAGGGGTTCCAAGCAAGCCCCAATGCGCAAGGAGGTTTTCTTATTTCTCAACTTCTGTTTGCTGATGATACTATTCTTTTCTGTGATGCTTCTAGGGAACAATTATTATATATACGGATGGTGTTGATCTTTTTTGAAGCTATTACAGGCTTAAAAGTAAATGTTGGCATGAGTGAAATTGTGCCAGTTGGTGAGGTTGGGAATTTGGATGCTTTGGCTCGTATTTTATGTTGTAAGGTTGGTCGTTTGCCTATATCTTATTTGGGAATGCCTTTTGGGGTTCACTTTAAGGATGCTTCAATTTGGAATCCTATTTTAGAGAGGGTAGAGAAAAAGCTCTCTGGTTGAAAGCGGTTGTATTTGTCTAAAGGAGGTAGGCTTACTTTATTGAAGAGTACTTTGTCCAATCTCCCAACTTATTATCTATCATTGTTTTCAATTCCGCAACACATAGCAGATAGACTAGAGAGGATTCAGAGGAATTTCCTTTGGGGGAGTTCTAACGAAGTTTTTAGAGATCCGCTTGTTGCTTGGGATAAGGTTGCTTGGCCGGTGGAGATAGGGGGTTTGAGGGTTCGAAAGATTGGGCTTTTTAACCAAGCTCTACTTGGAAAGTGGCTTTGGCGGTTTGGGAAGGAAGCTACCCATTTATGGCGTCAAGTAATAGCCGCCAAATATAGAGAGGGCAGTGAAGGTAGGTGCACTAGAGTTGCGAGAGGGACTCATGGTTGTGGGTTATGGAAGAATATTAGGAAAGGTGCAGACAATTTTTTCGGTCATATGGTGTATGCAGCGGGAGAGGGCAATCGTATTCGGTTCTAGCATGACTCTTGGAGTGGTCCTAGTTCTTTGAAAGAATTATACCCGGAACTGTTTGCCTGTGCTGTGGATCAGGAAGCTCTGATTTCTGACATGGTAATTTGTGCACCAAATGGGGGCGGTAGGAGTTGGAACTTCCTTTTCCGACGCAATTTTCATGAATGGGAGTTGAGGAGATTTTATTCTTTCTATGAACATGTCTCTGCTAGGTTACCTAGTGGGGAGGGTGAGGATATCTTGATTTGGCAGTTGAATCGTAATGGTGTTTTTGATGTGCGATCCTTTTATATTGCTTTATTGAAAGCCCCTTCTGTTTCTTTCCCTTGGCAGAGCATTTGGTGTGTTAAGGTATCTAGAAAGGTATCTTTCTTTCTATGGACGGCTGCTAGGGGTGGGATTCTTACAATAGATAACCTTGTTAAGAAGAACTTGCCCCTTGTTAATTGGTGTTGTCTATGTAGGAGTGATGAGGAAACTGTGGATCACCTTTTACTTCATTGTAAGTTTGCATCTGCTTTGTGGAGTGAGGTCCTTATTATGTTTGGGGTTCAGTGGGTGATGCCGGATACTATTGTTTCTCTTCTTTTTGCTTGGAGGAATTGGTTGGGAACTTACTCTTCAAAGGTTTTGAATATGGTACCAGCTTGTCTTATGTGGTTAGTTTGGAAGGAACACAATGCCCGAACTTTTGAGGACATTGAGAGACCTATAGATATGTTGAAGAACTTGCTTGCTAGGACTTTGTATGGGTGGTCTCGTGTTTGGGGTCTTACGCATTCTAGTTGTCTGATTTCCTTATCTCTATTAGATTTTCCGTATGATTTGATTGTATTTGTTTCAAGGGCAGTGAGTTTACAACCGTAAACTCATTGTTCTTTTTCATCAATAAAACTCTTATTATCTATCAAAAAAAAAAACAATTGCCATGATTTATATTAGTATTGAATTACAACATTTTCCCAGCATTGTACCATATAAATTAGGAAAACAATGGGGGTGGAAAAAAGAGGGGGGGGGGGGGGGGGGGAAGATGTTCATACACCACATAAATGGAAGAAATAAACCTCTATCAGTGCTCCATGACCTTGTAATTTGAGTTTGCAACATCAAGCCCCCCATAACAGGGATTGAGCATTGGTAGTCTTTCCTCTCTCAAAAGGAAGGAAAGCTTATCCCAAAACCATCTTCATGAGGTTAAGATTAATAAAACTATAGTATCAGCATATTAAGAAAAGAAAAGTTGTTGACTTACTCCCAAACACTCCATCATTTGATAGTATGCTCTACCATGCAAGGGAGTATGACCTTGTCGAGATTCAGAGAAATATCTAGTCCTGAAAGGGTATTATAAGGCTCTCTGATCAGGAAAACATAATCAGATTACATAAAAGTACTTAATTTAGAATTACTGGCTGCTGGAAAATGTATAAATAAAATCTATACCATTCTTTATAACCGGGATCCACAGTGAAACCATACATATCTACTGATTCACAAATAGAGAGAGCAAATTCAAGAGCCTTGAGCCCAGTTCCTTTTGCTGCTGAACCAAAGGATCCACCTAGCATAAGATATACAGGATTTTTAATTGGAACTTCCTGCATAACAACCATCCCCAGGAAAAAGAAAAAAAAAATCAGTAAGATAATTATCCCCAAAAGCAAGTAATTTGCCATAGTCTAATCAAGCAAATGCCTGAGTGGCCATCTATTTAAGAGGGAATACAAATGAGCCAAGACAAGTAACTGGGAGAAGAAATTTCAAAAATTGGTTTAGATTTAGCAATAGAACTTTTCTTCCTTTCTCTTTTGCTCAGGCTCAAACCCAGAAATTAAAAGCATGGACCTATAATAAAGCGATATATGCATGAACATAGATATCTATTAGGAGTTTAGGACATTGTCAAGGAAATCAATTTACAAATTAATAAATTTTAAAATCACAAGAATAATTAGTTAGTTAATTAAACTTGCACTTGGATGATTTTTGGCAACAAGTAAATGCTAGGGGAGGAGATCAGACTTATGCAAAATATTAAAGGAGACCAAATTCATTTGTTGATGGGACAAGTAAAACTAAAACGAGATACCAACCCGTATCATTTTGTTCATAATGTCATGAATTGTTGTTTTTACGATCAAGACCTCCTTCCTTCTTTCTGCAGAACCCATATCTTTAGTTTACTTCTAGTAACATGTCACAGGCTTCACAAGTTTAAAAAAAAAAATTATGGTGCTCATACCATCTAACTCCACAACTTTATCAAGAGCTTTAGCAGATCCCCTATTAAGAAGACGGAATGTACTTTTCTTGCCCACATAGTCTGAATAGTTCTGCAATAAATCAAATGATAGGAGACTAAGGAGAGGTAGAACATTTATTAAATAAAGCAAAGAACAGAATTTCTAACATCAACATTGCAGCAGCTTAACCTGAATTGGAGCACCATTTTCTCTGATAACAACTTCATAACCATCTATCTCCCTTCCAAACTTCGTTTTCAGAAGATCTCCTGAGTTACCAATAACAGCACATCGGCCAAACTGCCGTGGAAGATATGGTGGCGTTTCAGGAAGTACCAGTGAAAGTTTCTCCATGCATAGAGTCTTATTCTTACAGTGGTTGCTGCAAAAGAGAAATGAACTACATCAGCTAGCACATGGCTGTGAATTTCCCAGGACCTTTAAGAACCCAATTTCATATTAAACTAAAAACCAAAAATCTAAACAAAGTCCAAGCCTCTTGAGAACTTTCTAGAAAAGCTTTTCTTCTGTATTATTTTTGACTTCTCAGGACTTATACTTCATAAGATGAGTTGATAATTTCCTTTCTAAATTTTCTTCTCATCTTTGATTCAATACATTGAATAAGATAACTAGTACCAGTCACTAGTACAACTACTTACAGAAGTACTCCCTTATTGATCCTGCGCCATGCATAATCCTCCCATCCATTTGGTAAAGCATCAATGAACTCCTTGGTGAGTATTGTAGAACTATTGCGCACCTGAGTAATCAACTCACTATATAACAAATCAACTGTAAATCATACAAGGAAATCCTAACAAACAAATTAAGTATAAAAGGATCACAATGAATCTGACAATCTTTGCTGGGTTGTTGTCAGTCATCTTTGCCAATGACTTACTTGGAACTGCCTTTAGGCGCTAAATTCAAGGACAGGGCGATTTGGAACTATATCCTAGAAAGAATGGAGCGAAGATTAATGAGTTGGAAGTGATTATACTTATCAAAAGGTGGTAAGATCACCTTAATCAAAAGCACTCTCTCAAGCTTACCAACTTATTTCCTTTCTCTCTTCCCTATTCCTGTGGATATTGCTATTCGTATTGAGAGGCTTCAAAGGAATTTTCTATGGGGTGGGATAGATGAGTCTCCTTAAATTCCAACTAGTAAAATGGGCCCAAGTTTGTTCTCCCTTGCAGTCTGGCAGTCTGGGTATTAGAAACTTGAGAGCTTTCAATCAAGCTTTGTTGGGAAAATGGCTGTGGAGATATGGAAGAGAGACAACCCATCTCTGGAGGTGGGTTATTAAGACTAAATATTGGAATGATTGGGGAGGTTGGTGTACAAAAGAAGTCTCTAATTCTTATGGTGTTAGTCTTTGGAGAACCATAAGACAAGGCTGGCCAGTCTTTTCAAAATCCATTCATTTTGAGGTTGGCGTTGGTGACAGAATTAAATTTTGGCATCATAGGTGGTGTGGGAGCTATACTCTTCGGGAGGCTTTTTTGGAACTCTACAATATTAGTTGTAATAAGGAGTCTTCCATTGCAGATGTTATGCACTTTCCTTATCAGAGGCTTCACTGGGATCTTCTTTTCTCTAGAGCTCCCCAAGATTGGGAAACTAAACATTTCTACACCTTTCTTGATCTTATCAATTCATTGCCCCTTAATGGTGAAGGTCAGGACAGACTTTGTTGGAAATCAACAAGGAATAAGAATTTTAAAGTGAGTGAGTTCTATCTCTCCCTTTCCTCTACTCGTGTCATTTCTTTCCCTTGGAAACCTATGTGGCGTTCAAAGGTCCCTCCTAGGGTTGCTTTCTTCTCGTGGACTGCCTCTTTAGGCAAGATTTTGACTACTGAAAATTTATGGTATAAGGGTGTTGCGGTTGTTGATTGGTGCTATATGTGTAAAAAGAGTGGGGAATCAGTGAATCACCTGCTCCTTCATTGTCCTATTGCTTATGATCTATGGTCTATGGTGTGGGCTCTTTTTTGGTCTTCATTGGGTTATGCTGCATGGTGTCTTTGATTTATTTTCGTGTTGGCAAGGTTCCTTCAGTGGGCATCGAAGCATTTTTTTATGGAAGGCTGTCCCTCATTATGTCCTTCGGTGTATTTGGCATGAGCGGAACTCTGGATGTTTCGAAGGGAAGGAGCGGTCTACTTCAGATCTTAAATCTCTTCTTCTTCATACCTTGCTAGAGTGGAGTTCTTCCTTTAATCTTTTCCCTTGTTCTAATTTTTTAGACATGCTTGATTTTTTGTAATTTTCGTGTTTGATGTTCTGTTTTCCTTGTTCACCCCCGGTGTACTTGGGCTTCTTTTTTAATACAATTCCGTTATTTATCAAAAAAAAAAAAAATTGAATCTGACAATAAACAAGACAGAGAGAAAACAGATTTAACATTATTGCACTAAGGTGTCAGCTAACAAATATATTCTCTAATGTCAACACGTCTTTGTCTGCTTCAACATTAGTGTAAGCAGTTAAATAGTAAGATCACAAATAAAGGAAGGCAGAACAGCCTGCTCACCTGTTCCCATGTAGCCACAGCTTCACAGAGATTAAAATCGAACGATAAGCCTTCTAGTTCACCAGTTTTAGGATCTTTCTGTTCACATATAAAAATTCCCAAGGAACTAAGTCAGAGTATAATAGCAGCATGAAATTAATCAAATCACATTTCCCCATATCATAATTGATACATTTTCAAGAATCACAATAACACAAGCCTCAAATATTGCGAAAATCAAAGAGAAACCTACCCATTTGGGGATGGTGTCACTGGGGAATTTTATTGTGACTTTGCAATAATCTTCACCACTCAAAGCTTGTAAACCTAATCCATTTGCACTCTGCGCCAAAAAATCAAGTTCAGCAAGTACATGAAAATTCATAAAAACCATAACTTTCCCTACACGCATCTCGTGTATCTCACATAGACATCGTAACTAAAAACCCAACTCAAATTTCTTTGATATATTACCACTTGTCCCAAAAACTTATGCTGTTAGGAAATAGTGAACTTAATCACCTAACCATTATTCAACCACTCCCCCTCCCGTGCAGACCAAGACTCTTTAATAAGTAGAGACAAGCTTCAAACTCAAGATAACCCGTTTTAGAAAATGGAGAATTTTATCATTTAACCATTATTTTAACATTCACAAATACCTGAATCAACCATTCGGGTTTTAAGCTACTGCAATTCTCACAATGTAGCCACAATTAATCCAATCTAACCATACTAATAAACAATTTCAGTTCAGTTCAATCCAATCCAATCCAATCCAACAAAAAAAAGTTGAATTCAACTAAGAAAAGGAGCTCACCACACACTTGTGGAAATGGGTCTGCAAAGCTTGCAAGGCTTGGAAATCTTCTTCATCCAAAGGCTGAGACTTGTCTACACAGAGCACAATCACATTCCCATTAAACACGACAAATATACAAATACACAAGTATAAATAAATATACGTACAGAGATTGGAGACGCCGGTGATGTAGATGAGGATGGCGGTGAGTCCAGAAGCTAAAGCAAGTAACAACCCAAGCTGCAAAAGTCTCATCTTTTGCTATTAGATATTCGATGTACAAGTTCAATTTGGGGAAAAATCAAGAGCAAAAAAAAAACCCCTAATTCAAATTTTTTGGCAGTTTTGTGAAGCAGTGGATTTGATCTGAGACTGGAAGGAAAGCCAGGCGCGAGAGAGGAGAAGGAAGAGGAAGCAATCTAGTGCTTCGCGCGGGTGTGAAGCTCCGACGAAAACGAAATTAGTCATCAATTGGTATCACAGAGGGAGCGGGGTTCAAGGTTTTGCTCGGAAAATTGGTATCACAACCAGTGTCATAGCTGAGTTTTGGGCACTTAGAGATGGACTGACCATGGCTGCACAATTGGGGATAAGTCTCCTAGAAATAGAAATGGATGCAAAGATTGTAGTTGATCTTGTCCTCTCTGATTCAAACTCTAACAAAGAGTATTCTTCATTGCCGAATGATTGCAGATCCCTTCTCCCCTGACTTTACCTCTTTAGTTATGTTTGATGTTAATGGACTGTACTCTCTAAAGGCGTTCTGCCAATGTTGTAACTGCTATAGACACCTAGTTGTTTTTATGCATTTTTATTTTAACCCAAAAAAAAAAAAAAACGAAATTAGTCATAGTTTTGTTTTTTTTTTTTTTCATTTATTTATTAAATTATTTTTATAATTAAAATGAGTCTCTTTTTTTTTTTTTTTTTTTTTTGAGAAAATCAAAATGAGTCTTAGTTTTATTATTATTTTTTTTAGAATACTAAGTATTTTTAACACACACGGAAAGAGAGGAGAAAGTTTTTAAAAAAAACCTTACAATGATGTATATCCAAAAGAACTTAATTCTTTGATACACAGCACAAGCTTTAATCCTCTTTTACTCACACTTATTTTCTAACGTGGGATTAACCTACTATTTTCTACGATTTTTTTTTTAACCATAATGGATAATTCATCCACTAATAAAAAGATAACATTTGTCATCTATTCCCCATGATTCAAACTTTGTCTTTTTGTAAATACATCTTCTTCTTCTTCTTTTTTGAATTCTTCCTTAATACAATACTCTTTGTTCTTACCTTTCTTTTTCTTTTTCTTTTTCTTTTATTTTATTTTATTTTAATTTGTTCTTTATAAGATCTCTTACTTCTTCTTTTTTATTTTTAATGAAGTCTTCCAGTTTATCAAAAAAAAAAAAAAAACAAACAAATAATAAGAACTCTTAGGCCCTATTTGATTTATTTTTTTTATCACCCTTCACTTAATTTTCGTCACTCATTACTAATCTCTCGTCACTCAAAAATACCCCAATTTCTTATAACTCTGTTTGGTGGCCTGTTTGGGTGGAATATCTCAGTGGATCTTTCAATTCAAACACTCACCTTTATGTCACTCACTGACTCCCACAAAAATCAATTGCAAATCAGGTGTACAGAACGGTCACAAGCCTACCTGCATTGTCTCTCTCTCTCCTCTTCACGCCCTTTCCACAACAAAACACTCTGTCCCCAACTTCAGAAACCCACACACCACAGCAGCGTCTCCACTCTCTCACCACCGATCTTCAGCTCTCTAAACCCTCACTTCACCTCTCATTTTTTGCCCTGAACTTCCTCGCCTCCACTGCGTTAGATCCCTCCCTCATCTCGAACTCTAGAAACCCACACCAAGGAATCCTAGACTCCCAACTCTAAACACAACCCAGGTATCCCACGTTGCTCATCTTCCTCACCTTCGACTTGTAAACCCATCGAGGCACTATGGGTCTGCTGAAGAGAAATTTGTGAGCCCTCCGTTGGTACGGTCTTATTTCTCACCGTTTTCATGATTTTGTCTATATATTTCATAAATTTTGTACTACAGATCTTGTAAATCTATCTTGAACAATCAAATGTTGTGAATATAAGGTTGGATTTGAACATTTTTATGTTAGGTTTTTTTTAATATGAAGATTGTAAGGTGTTGTTCAATTGCTCAATTGATGAGAATTGCAGGGGAAGGAGGGGGGGGGGGGGGTTTCAATTTCTGTATCTTGTTTATGGAGTATTAATGGACATCCTTTTTGTTCTGCTTTCAATTCTGTGGGTCTGTTGAGGTCAGAGAGTTGTGAGACCTCTGTCTTTTGCTTATTAATTAACGTTTTCTCTCTACTTTCAACTATAATACATGGGTCTGCTGAGGTCAGAGAGTTTTGTTTGGGTAAAAGATGATAAGTGTTAGTATATAATAAGAAAGATATATTTGACATGCGTTCTTTATCTCTTTGAACATTTAAAAAAAAAAAAATTGTGAGAAACAATTATCTCTTTGAACATGAACATTCAATTTTACTGCTATGCTATCAGCACTAAGCAGCATGGATAAAGACATACATTATTGTTGATAGGGCAGTGGCAGCCGCCTCATAGCCAATGTTGCTATAATTTTTGTTCTTATTACAGTCTTACTTTCAATTTCTTGCACTCATAGTTTTGTCGTAATATTTTAAGGATTATTATTTTGCTTGCTGTAGAGGGCACACATAGTTGATTACATGCCTGAAGCCAGCAAGACAAGTTTGATTCTATCTATGATTTCCATTAACTGTTGCATTAGAAACATGCATAGTATATTAGGCTGTATATATGAATCTTTGAAACAAAAACAAACAATTTTGTTGATAATAGATTTCAGAGATTGCAATCCCAAAAACTCTCTCTGTTTTTTAAGAAATTGTAAGATTTTCCTTTGGTTGCATTCCCTATAAATTTAAGTTCAAGTTGCACAATGTTTTCATCCTATTGCAAGTTCAACATAGTCTACTTGCTCACTATTTGGAACAGTTAATTTGAAGGACTTTAAATTGAATTCCTCACACTATGAATTGACATAGAACTATTCCCTAAAAAATAGGAACTTTTTGGATAAGTACCTGTGAAGCAATGGTACTTGGAAAAGGCGTTAAGGGTACAATGAGTCTCTTAAATCTTGTTGAATACAATTTTTAACAATATAGATAGAAGAATATCTTCTTCCTCTTGCCTTTGGTCTGTTGTGAAGGCATTATATTGCTGTTACTCTAGCAGGGGGTCTTCTAATGCCAAATCCCCAAAATGACAGCAATGCTGAAAAGTAAAAGAAGTGTACCATCTCCCCCTAGCAAGATAGATGACCTGCAAAATCCGAGCATGAAAAAATTAGACACTATTGAAAGTTAATTTAGAATAGACAAATAAATAAAAATTATTTGTATGCAATCAGGTCTGCATACTAGAAATTGTTTTAAAGAGTTATCTAACTATTCTCTAGATGGCATCAAAGTAGATAATGGAACATGGAATGTGGGAGATATTGCTACTGATATCTCATGTAAATTAGTTAATTTATTCTATCATGCAGAGAAAAACACTTGACATTCCAGCACACAGTTCTTAAGATCATGAATTACAACATTAGAAAAACTCAATGTCTTTTAGGCTCTCAAATAATTAGTTGAGCTAAGAAAAAGTAAATCAAGATTTCATTGACCAAAGTAGTCAATACAATCTGCACTAGTGTCATCTCTTACTGCATACAACTTGATGAAAATTTTTGGTATGGTTAGCTATGTGTTGAATGACAGTGAAAATGCCTTGTACGGGTAAACGTTTCACCACAATTTTAGAGGCAAGTGCCAGTAGCTATAACTCCAACTATAGGGGCCATGTGTGTGACATGGATCAGTGCATGTTGCGAACATCTTTGCAGCTCCATAATTTTGGTAGACAGTTTTGTGGCTATAGACATTGGAAGCCTGTAAGTATCAGCTACGCTTACTATCATCGTTCCTTCATGGTTAAAGTTGTTATGCTCCTCAGCTTATGTACTTACTAGCTTTGTTTAATATGCAGGGTAGCGACGAACATTGTAAGTCCTTTAAGTGGTTGGATGGCATCCCATGTAGGCGTAGAGTTGAAACAATACCGATTGTCATTGCGAAATTTACTAGGCTTGAGGCCAAGGCAACTATGGCAAAAAACAATAAGATGGAAGCCTATTCAATGATAGCAGACCTACTCCATAGGGAAAGAGTAGCAAAACACAGTGCTGAAAAAGCAAAGGTTTCCCTTCGTATGGCCAATGCGTGAGCACATAAATATCAAATTGCTCTACTTATGTCATGGTTGGCATTTGTGGTGTTGTTTATATTTTCACTTGGTAATAGGGAGGTTGGATTACGGCAAATGTGTCTGCCATGATTCTAAATTTGGATTAATGGTTTGGATAATGAAATTCTATTATGTGGTTGGACATGGAAATGTATTGTAGGTGTTGGGAGTGCCTTCTAGTGTAGGTGTTGGACCTAGCAACGTATGTGTTGAATGACAGACTTATTGTAACCTTATATATAACATTGCTATTTTGTAATTTCTTAGTTGTTGGATTCCTGTTACTAGAATGAAATTCCTAGGCATGGTACCTAGTTGATTTGTGAGGTGGAAGGAAACTTGTGCCAATAGGCAAGTCTGAGTCCACCAAGTAGTATAATCCTACATATTTATGAAGCTATTTAGAATTGGCTACAATAACTATAACAAAAACATGTAAAAATTGATAGCCTTTGAGATTAATTGTAGTACCCGTTGATGGCCATAGGAATCTATGTTTCGAGTTACCAATCGCTTCCTCCAACACCTGTGAGTCATTAGCACTACCTTCTCACCCTGCATGAACATAAATAAACTGCATATACATGTTGCACACACACAACACATTTGTGGTTACGGTAGCCTTTCGACTCCTGTACACTTGAGTCGCATGTTTAAGAGGCTGAACACTCACATAGGTGTCATCCATTGCCCTAATACATTTCTGCACATGACATAAGTACCGATGATGTATGTACCTAGTTAAACAAAATACGTTTACAATTTAATTAAATGATATATATTACCTTGAATCATGGCTAGTACTTGTTGACCCGAAGATGTTCGGGAAGGCAAACTACATCTGGATCTAGCTTAATCAGATGTCTCGCATACAAGTGAAGAGCCCGCAACACCCTACAGAAGTGGTGGGACATCGTCTCAATTGAGTGTTGGAATCTGTCTGCAACACACCTCATTCGAATATTGTGGCCAAGTATGAATAACATGGCAACCGCCTGCGTGGCATCCACATCACCCTGCCCTTCCTTTAAGTATCCATGATTGACCAACTCATCCACTAAATGTAACAGATGCGGGCGTGTCATGTGAAACATCTCAAAGCATTTATTAGGATTACTGTCAAGTTCCTCCATGTATCCTTGGCCTGTGAGGATACTATCATGCATGAGTTTTTTATCATAATGTTGCTGCATATAGGCGAACATCTCACCTACCAAAGGATTTACAAAGTTAAACTCTGCTTCATCTTCGCTTTCACACTCTGAACCCCACCAATCATCATCATCAATATCATCACCAGCATCATCATAATCAACATCGTCGAAGAATGATTTGTCAAAATCATAAGTCAGGAATGCATCTAACTATTCACTCCTTGATGCAATTGTCACCTACACACCACAACGACATACTATTAGCCCTTTTTATTTTATACAGTAAACCAAAGCTAATAACAAGCACTCAACAATAAACCAAGGCCAATGCGAAAAATTATCATAAATATTCTAAATAATAAGTTAAGATTGTTCAACATACAGGACAGCATCAAGTCTAGAAATAAAGAAGGCAACCTGACAAACATCCATAGTAGAGAAAATAATAACCAAAAAAACATCCATGTCTCAATCCATCACATAATACTACAATAACCATTACATATTGTCAATACTACTAAACAATTTCAGTTCAATCCAATCCAATAAAAAAAAGTTGAATTCAACTAAAAAAGGAGCTCACCAAACACTTGTGGAAATGGGTTTGCAAAGCTTGCAAAGCTTGGAAATCTTCTTCATCCAAAGGCTGAGACTTGTCTACACAGAGCACAATTACATTCCCATTAAACACGATAAATATACAAATAAACAAGTATAAATATATGTATAAATATACGTACAAAGATTGGAGACGCCAGTGATGTAGATGAGGATGGTAGTGAGTACAAAAGCTAAAGCAAGTAACAACCCAAGCTGAAAAAGTCTCATCTTTTGCTATTAGATATTCGATGTACAAGTTCAATTTGGGAAAAAATTAAGAGCAAAAAAAAACCCTAATTCAAATTTTTTGGCAATTTTGTGAAGTAGTGGATCTGATCTGAGACTGAAAGGAAAGCCAAGCGCGCGGCGACGCGAGAGAGGAGAAGGAAGAGGAAGCAATCTAGTGCTTCACGCGAGTGTGAAGCTCCTTTTTACAATGTTTTCAAGGCTTGGAAATCTTAATTATCATAAATATTCTAAATATTAAGTTAAGATTGTTCAACATACAAGACTGCATCAAGTCTAGAAATAAAGAAGGCAACCTGACAAACATCCATAGTAGAGAAAATAATAACCAACAAAACATCCATGTCTCAATCCATCACATAATACTACAATAACCATTACATATTGTCAGTACTACTAAACAATTTCAGTTCAATCCAATCCAATAAAAAAAAGTTGAATTCAACTAAAAAATGAGCTCACCACACATTTGTGGAAATGGGTTTGCAAAGCTTGCAAGGCTTGGAAATCTTCTTCATCCAAAGGCTGAGACTTGTCTACACAGAGCACAATTACATTCCCATTAAACACGATAAATATACAAATACACAAGTATAAATATATGTATAAATATACGTACAAAGATTGGAGACGCCGGTGATGTAGATGAGGATGGCGGTGAGTCTAGAAGCTAGATCAAGTAACAACCCAAATTGCAAAAGTCTCATCTTTTGCTATTAGATGTTCGATGTAGAAGTCCAATTTGGGGAAAATTAAGGAAAATTTCAGTTTTATGAAGTATTGGATCTGAGACTGGAAAGCCAAGCTCACAAGAGAGGAGAAGGAAGAGAGAGCAATCTAGTGCTTCGCGCGAGTGTAAAGCTCCTTTTACAACGCAGACGAAATTAGTCATAGGTTTTTTTTATTATTATTATATCAAAATGAGTTCTTTTTTTTTAGATAAAATCAAAATGAGTCCTAGTTTTATTACAACACATGCAGAGAGAATGAAGAAAGTCTTAAATAAACTAACAATAATGTATATCTAAAAATGCCTAGATCTTGAATTTATTAACTTAGTTTTCTATGATTTTTTTTTAACCATAATTGATAATCCATCTACTAATAGGAAGATAACATTTTTCATGTATTACACATTAATCAAACTTTGTCATTTTGTTAATACGTCATTTTTTTTTATTGAATTCTTCCTTAATACAAGACTCTTTGTTCTTACCTTTTTTTTTCTTTTTTAATTTTGTTCTTCATAAGAACTCTCACATTATTATTATTTTAGAATAAAGTCTTATGTTTTTGCCAAAGATGTTATGGCAAACACTACGTCTTATTTTTGTCATTGAACTCTCACATTATGTTTTTTGCCATTCGCAAACCCTACATCTTATGTTTTTGAATAGAGTTCTTATGTTTTTAGACAATTTTTGCCATAACATTTTTGTAGACTGCTCAAAAAACACTACAACAACCAAACACTACATCTTATGTTTGCGAATGGCAAAAAACATAAGACGTTATGGTATCGAATTTGGTTGTACTTCCATGACAACAAGCTATTTGAATCTGACTGCTCAAAAAACTCTTTATGCCATCGATAGTCGATTATTAAACAACATACCAGTAAGTTTTGTGGATGCTTGGCACAAGTTGAAACACTAAGTCCATGTGGTAAAACTGAGCAAGGTAAGGTATATTTAGTCAACATTTAGTATATATTGTACATCAATATACTGATGTTTTTAAGATACATATTATTTTTAAATTGTTAATTTTGTAGATTAGTTATGCAAAACTTATGTATAAAAACAACAACAAGACCTCATTTTAATTTGAACACTGCTGGAATATTTTGAGGTATGAAGCTAAATGGTTGGAGCACAAAGATAATGTAAAGGGAAGAAAACAAACAGCCTCAACAACATCATCTCCTACAGGTGAAGACAATGATGAATTAAGTTCTTTTGAAGAATTAGAAAGAACATTAGGTAGAAAGGCCCAAAATGAAATATTGAAGAAAAGAAAAAGACAAGATGATATGGTCCCAAGTCTTTCCACCAATTTGGATGAAACAAAGGAAAAAGAAAAAAGAGGCAAATGTATGAAGAGAAAAATGAAAGGGAGCGCATTGCAATGGAAGAGAAACACAAAGAAGTGGAAGAACGATAAGAGGCAATGCGTATTGCATCGGAAGTACAGCAAGGGTTGATTCATCTTAAGATAGGAAAGAATGAAATAGAAAAGGCAAAAGTGGAAAATGAAATCATAACGAAGGATTTAAGCACCTTACATCCAGAGCAACAAGAATTTATTCGTCTACGTTGTTTTAAAATCTTGGAAAGTCATAGGTCTAGAGTCTCATCATAACTAGCATTTTGTTAGGGCTAGTATCTAATCATATAGTTTTGTATTTTGCAAATAAACTAGTACATGTTGAATATTGTTCTTAACTACTATAATGTTTGCATTGTGCAAGAATTCTATCACATGTTGAATGTTGTTATGGGTATTGTAATTTTTGTCTCTTGTAATGATTCTAACATATGTTGAATAAAGACAATGGTTGAGCTAGAGTTTTGGTTCTCAGGGAGCTGGGGGAGATTAAGATAAAATATTGAAAACAAAATTAATTTCAATTTTATTTATTAATATTAGCAAAAAACCTACTTATTTTATTTAAAAAAATAACATATAAAACATAACGTAAATGTGAGATGTAACTTGTTTTTTAATGCTTTGTTTCATTTTATTTTTTCAAGCCAAGTATTAGAGCTAGTAATCATTGTTATTGTAAGGACACAATTTGCAATTTGGGCCTACAAGAGAGATGGACTTTGACCCAGCAAGTGAACAATATCCTTGCAATGAATTTGTAAGAGAGTGGGCTAAGTAAACTCGGTTGAAACGAGCTAGTTGATGGCCCAAATCTAGCTATGATCAACCTAATAAAGATGAAATACTGGAACTGTATTGGGTTCTTCTCGGCTCGGTCCGAGGAGCCTTTCTTGGCAAGTCCCTAAGTGTTTTTATTTCTCTTTCCTTGATGCTTTTTTTTTTTTTTTTTGGTTTGCCTTTCCTCTTTTTCTCTGGATTGTTCAATGTCCCCTTTTTCTTTGCCTTAAGCTCTATTTATATGCTAGTTCTTCTCACGTGCCAGTTAGGTGGTTCCTTCTTGATACTTGTCCCATCAACCTTCCCCTAAAACCTTTACAAGGTAGCTGTAAAGGACCAGGGCCACTGTTCAAACGTCTTTTTCCCATTAATGCGGCCATGATGTTAGCTACAGGATTATAAATGCGGTGGCAACAGCCTTTTACTTAATATCTGATCGTTGCCACCTGTCTTTTTTGCCTACATAAGTCAGGGAATTCTCCGGAAATGCTAGGATCAATATTGGAGCATTCATCTGGATCATCCCTTTGATAATCCGAACAGGCAAGTCTCCTCGGACCAGTCTTTTTTTCTCCACGTAACTTACACTTCAGAAAGGAGTTAGGCCAGGCACATTCCTCACGAATTGTTGTCCTTAGACGTATGGGTCTCCTCGGACAGGCCCACGGCCCATTATCTGGCATTGGGCCTCTTACCCCCACAATAGCCCCTCAAAATTCCGGCTTTCTCTTTTATCCGAGGAGAAGGGCGGGATTTTGACTTCTCCAAAGGTCAACTCCATCAAACCTCTCAACTCATCCACGTGGAGGCGCCGTTTCGCGAGTCTCTCAATTTTTGATGACGATTCAGAAATTGCAACGCGTCATTTATTGTTTTAGGTGGTGCTCTGTCTCCTTTATCAACGGTGAGATGCAGATCATGTGGCTGGAATTTCTTCATGAAATTTCGAGCGGGATAACTCCCACTTACTTTCCCTTACTATATAAGGGGCTCTGAGGGAGTTGTTTTGCCCATTTTGCATACCAGAGTTCTTGAGCATCTCGGCCTTCCTACATTATCTTTTCCTAATCATTCTGAGAACATTTTTACAAAGAATCCTTGGTATCTCAGAAGTTACTAAGCCAAAAACATCAACCGCTTCCGTAAGTACTTGGTTTCCAAGTTCTTTTCTCTTCGGCCGAGCACCTTGGCCTTCTCGTCTTTACATTTTCTCACCTTAGGAGACTCCCTTAGCATTCTTTTACATATCTACATGGGTAGGTTTAAGAATCTAGTCGATACTCCTGTGGCCGTAAAGCTTTTTAAGGCAAAATACAATATACTCGAGGGGGTTAGTCTTCGCTACTGCCCACCGGAAAATATTATGACCCATAGGAAAACTGACGAAATGGTCATTCCCGTAATAGCCTTCTTGGAGGGAAGAATGACCATTCCAATGGGTACAGTGACCCGAGAATATCTTAGGAACCATAGGTTGTGTCCACACCAATGTGCTTCCAACCTGTTTAGGGTCTTAGGTTGCGTTGATGCCCTTAATCAGTTGATGGGTCTGCAACTCACCTAGCACGACGTCGTAAATATGTACGAATGTCACTCTCAGGCCGATGAGGGGTATTATTTGAAATCCCAATCTCCCATCGTTAAGATGGTGTCTTGCCTTTCGAAGTCAAACAAGGGCATGAAGGACGACTACGTCATCATCTCTGGGGCATGGCATGACGGTCACCATTGTCCAACCAAGGAGGGGAAGCCAGGTGGGATGCTTTAGGATTAGATTGAGTTAACCTAGAATCTAGGTTCTAGGCCTCACTTTGCTTTGTTGTTTTATCACCTGATTTTGAAATGGTATGACTAATTTTGTGTTCCTCCACCGTGGTTGCAGATAGAAAGTTCGTTGCTCCTAGGCTCAGCCTTGTGAACGTGCCGGGCTTAAACAAGCTTTTGAGGTCCGAGGTGTTCGTGCACTCAGACGGCCAGTTGCGTGCTGTCAATTTGATATTAGATTTTGCTCCTTTATCGGACAGCTTTCTTGACGTTGGGAACTCAATTCGAGCAGGAGACAAGAGAATCCATAGGATCGACGTCTCTCAACCGGGCTTCTTGGCTAAGAAGGACCTTCCTCCCGTCGAGTGGCCGATTCAACAAGCTCTTCCTCAACCAGTTGCCCACCAAAGAGAAGAGTCTACTTCATCTCGACTTTCTTTGGAGGACGAGATAGACCAGTTTCGCTTCTCAGGCAAAGAGGAAGTACGGGATAAGCCTCGGAGTGTTGCAGAATCTGAAAGTACCGAGGAGGAGGAGGACAATATGTCTCTGAAACCTAGAGCTGGGTTGAAGGATCTCCTTGCTGGGAGGAGTAAGGGTGCATCCTCCAAGGAGGCGCCCAAGGAGAAGACTATTGACAAGCTTCCTCCACCCCCTCCTCTTCCCACAGCTGAGGTCGGCCTTCTTCCCATGGTGGACCTAAAGAAGAAGAGGAAGGTGGTAGACCTTGATGAAGAGGAGGGTGAAGTGCCCCCTCCGCAACAGAAAGGGCCGAAGCAACATAAGGGTGGGAAAGAAGACAGAAGGGTCTCCCCACTCGAGCACAGGAGTGACTCCCACTCTAGGAAGGTTCAACAACCACCAGCCTGGGCCCCGAGGTTGGACTTAGACGGCGCTCCGATTCCCTCTACGGCTTCCATTAGGGAATTCCAGAGGGGGCGCTCGGGCTACATTGCCGAGGCCTTGGAGCGCCCTCTCCTCTTGCCCAAGGATATGGAGACAGTAAGGTCCTGGAGGCAGGCGAACATGTTCATGTCCATGAAGAGAGACTTGGCCATGGTAGGTTCCTGATCACTTTGTTGCATAATAGACTTAGTTATGTGTGAATTGTGTATTTTTCTTATGTCAACAGTGACATAATTTTGTCTTTCTTATTGTGCAGCTCACCCAGCAAGTCTACGTGGCCGAGGGACCAGGCATGACCAAGGTTCTGTTTAATACTTAGGAGTATTAATTTACCCGAGGTATGTGGTCCGAGGGACCAGGCATGACCAAGGTTCTGTTTAATACTTAGGAAACAAGCAATATAATAGACTTCAATGAGAGAATGGAAACTTTTATTAATAATAATACCTTTTTAGGTTATTTACATTCCAGGGGTGTAGTACAGCTCTTTCATCCAAATCTTCCAAGTAAAAGGCCCATGTTCCAGCCACTGATAGGATGCGATACGGCCCTTCCCAATTGGGTCCCAATTTTTCCCAAGTTGGGTTCTTTGCAGTGCCCACGACTTTCAGTAAAACCAAATCCCCTGGTGCAAGTGATCTTAGCTTGACATTGGCATCATAACTCTGCTTAAGTTTATGCTGATAGTAGGCTAGTTGAATCGCAGCATTTTCCCTTCGCTCGTCGACCAAATCCAAATTACTTGTTAGCAGTCTGTCATTGTCAGCCAGGGTAAAAGAACTCGTTCTGAGTGTGGGGAACCCAGTTTCTATGAAAATAACAGCTTCGGCGCGGTACGTCATTGCAAATGGAGTCTCTCTTGTAGATCTTCGAGGAGTTGTCCTGTAGGTCCCGAGGAGTTGTCCTGTAGGTCCAGAGGACATGCGGTAATTCTTCCACCCATTTTCCTTTAGTATCATCCAACCTCTTCTTAAGACCGCTTACTATGATTTTGTTAACCGCTTCAGCTTGGCCGTTTCCTTGAAGATACGCAGGGGTGGAATACCTGTTCGTAATGTCTAATCCACAACAAAATCTTCTAAACGCTTTACTGTCAAATTGTAGACCATTGTCCGAGATGAGAGTGTGTGGTACCCCAAACCGGATTATGATATTCCTCTATACAAACTTCTAGACATCTACATCCTTGATGTTAGCCAACGGCTCGGCTTTAACCCACTTAGTGAAATAGTCCGTTCCGACAACCAAGTATTTCTTACTCCCGGCTGCCTTAGGAAAAGGACCTACGATGTCCAGGCCCCATTGCGCGAAAGGCCATGGACTGGACAAAGGATTCAGAACTCCCCCTGGTTGATGTATGTTTGGCGCAAACCTCTGGCATTGGTCACACTTCTTTACATACTCCTGTGATTCTCTTTGCATGTTTGGCCACCAATATCCCTGCGTTAGGGCTCTGTGCGCTAGAGATTTGCCTCCTGTGTGGCTGCCACAAATCCCTTCATGCAGCTCTTCGAGGAGTAGCTCTGTGGCCTCAGGGTGCATGCACAATAAGTAGGGTTCAGAGAAGGAGCGTTTGTATAGCTTACTATCTTCTGATAGCCAGAACTGAGGAGCTTTTCTCCACACCTTGTCAGCTTCGGCCTTGTCTGTTGGTAAGACATCGTCCCTGCGGTAGGTCACCATAGGGTCCATCCAGCTTGGTCCTACTCTAACTTGATAGATGCTAAGCCCTTCTTTCTCCTCAGCATACCTTTGTACATCTTCTACCAGGATAAGTCGGGGTAATTCCTAAGCCGAGGAGGTTGCAAGAGTGGCCAAGGAGTCCGCATGCGTGTTCCCACTCCGAGGAACATGTTGCAGATTAAATGACTTGAACCGTGAGTGCAGTTGCTTGACCTGCCTTAAATACTTCTGCATTCTTTCATCATGTGCTTCTAATTCTCCCCTGACCTGGCCGACGACTAGTACTGAGTCCGAGAATACCTCCACGGTGCTCCCACCCATTCTTTTGACCATGGCCATTCCGATTAACAACGCTTCGTATTTAGCCTCATTATTAGTAGCCGAGAAGTTTAGTCTGAGGGATTTTTCGATAACAACATTCTCGGGAGATATCAAAACTAGCCCCACTCCTGAGCCTCTCTGGTTGGCCGCACCGTCAGCATACAACTTCTAAGGTGGGGACCCTTGCATGGATACAAGGCTAACTGAATTTCCATCCATGTGCATCGTCTCGGTAATCTCTTCTAACACAGGTTCAGCGAACTCGGCCACCAAATCGGCCAGTATCTGCCCCTTGACCGAGGTGCGAGGCATGTATTTTATATCAAAAGCCCTTCGGATGGTACCCTATTTTGCAATATTCCCCTATAGTCTGCACTTCGAAGCAATGATCTGAGTGGGAGTTAGGTAAGGACCACAACCGTATGCGACTGGAAGTAGTGAGGGAGTTTGGGAGTGGCATAAACCACTGCAAAAATGGCCTTCTCAAGTGACAGGTAACGGACCTCGACCTCGTGAAGGGATTTACTCACGTAGTAGACAGGTTTCTGAACGCCATTGTCGACCCGTATAAGTACCAGACTCACAGCATGGGTGGCTACAGCGACGTAGGCGAACAGGACCTCGTCCGTTGCGGGACTAGACATGATAGGGGGCCGAGATAGGTATTCTTTTAGCTGCTGAAAAACCAGAACGCACTCTTAATTCCATTGAAACCCCTTCCACTTGTTCAACAGCTGGAAAAAAGGCCGACATCTTTCTGCAGATTTGGAAATGAACCGATTGAGAGCAGCAGTCATCCCAGTCAACTTCTAGAGTTCTTTTGGGTTCTGAGGAGGCTGGAGGTTGTTGATCGCCTTTATCTGGTCGGGGTTGACCTTAATTCCGCGATGATTGACCATATAGCCCAGAAACTTTCCTGATCTAACGCCAAAAGAGCATTTTGAAGCATTGAGTCGCAATTTGTGTTTCCTTAAAATTTCAAAGATGCTTCCGAGGTCGTCGACATGCTCGGACTCTAGCTTACTCTTGACCACCATGTCATCAATGTAAATCTCAATACATTTCCCCAGCTGCGGTTCGAACATTTTTGTCATCATTCTTTGATAGGTAGAGCCTGCATTCTTCAAGTCAAATGGCATCACCTTACAATGATAGTTCCCAATGGAGGTTACAAAGGCTGTTTTCTCTTGATCGTCCAGGGCTAAAGGGATTTTGTGGTACCCTTGGAAGGCTTCCAAGAAACTCATTTGCGGATGTCCTACGGTTGCATCTACCAGTTGATCAATTCGAGGCATGGGGAAGAGATCTTTTGGACAGGCTTTTGTTTAGGTCCATGAAATCCACACATACACGCCATTTCCCGTTCTTCTTCTTCACCACCACCGTATTAGCCAGCCATTCTGGATAGAATACCTCCTTAACAGCCCCTGTCTGCTTGAGCTTGTTCACCTCATCTCTGACAGCGTCAGAATGCTCCCTAGATGAGCGCCGAGGTGGCTGCTTCTTGGGGAGGGCAGCTGGGCTTACGTTAAGGTGATGGTAGATAAACTCTGGATCCACCCTCGGGGCCTCGTAAGAGTTCCAGGCAAACACGTCGATGTTTCTCCTAAGGAATGCCAGCAGCTCTTCCTTTTCCCGAGGAGGCAACTGAGCCCCTATCTGGAAAAACTTTTCTGGGTCTCCCTCGATAGCAACTTTCTCTAGCCTCTCATATTTCTCCTCGTTCGGTTCCACGGCACTGGGGGGAATCGGGATCTTTGATTGCTACAAGTCTCCGATCGAGGTGGTTGCTGGCTCGGTAGCAGGCCGATATGTAATGGCAGCTATGAGGCATTGCCTTGCCATAGGTTGACTTCCTAAAATCTCCTCCACTCGTCCTCCAGACAAAAACTTAACCTTTAGGTGCAAGGTTAATGAAACAGCCCCCAGGACATGGAGCCAAGGTCTGGCCACGATGGCCGTGTAGGGAGAGTATGCATCTACCACGATAAAGTCCACCTCGACCACCTCGGACCCCGCTTGTACGGGTAGCCTAATCTGACCCTTAGGGGTGACGGTTTTTCCATCGAAACTGACCAGGGGCGAATCATACGCTATCAGGTCTTCAGGTCGTAAGCCCAGTCCTTTGTATAGATCCGGATACATGATCTCAGCCCCACTCCCTTAATCAACCATCACCCGCTTCACATCGTACCCCCCTATTCTAAGGGTGATGACCAAAACGTCGTCATGGGGCTGTATTGTTCCCTGTTTATCTTCGTCCGAGAAGCTCAAGACTGGTCGAACCTCCACCCTCGCCCGTTTTGACTCTTGGTTTGCGTCCTTGGCAGACGTCCTAAAAAAGGACATCACCCTGGAAGGGCAGGATCCAGTCCTTCCGAGGGCCACGAAGATAACGTTAATCGTGCCTAACGGGGGCCTTGATGAGGCGGTCCCCGAAGCCCCTGGCCTGATACGGTCTTCCTGGTTATTTGGCCGATAGATGAACTGCTGTAGTTTTCCTTCCCTCACAAGTTGTTCCAAGTGGATCTTCAAAGTCCTGCAATCCTCTGTAGTATGCCCTCGCTCCTGGTGATACTGGTAATGAAGGCTCTGATTGCGCTTCGTGGGGCCTCCCCCTATCTTGTTTGGCCACCTGAAGTATGGCTCGTTCTGAATTTTCTCCAGAATCTAGTGGATTGGTTCTCGGAATATGGCATGGACTGTGTGTGATGCAACAGACCCGGACTGCTGTTGCTGTATCGGTCCAACCTGAAATCTCTCCTCTCCTGAGGGATAACCTTAGCTTTTCCCTTTCCAAGCAGCTGGTCCTCCTCGACTCGCTTATATTCGCCGATGCGGTCCATTAATAGGCGCACACTTCTCACGGGCCTCTTGGTCAATGATTTCCTTAGGTCGTGCTCGGCTGGTAAGCCGACCCTAAAGGTTCTTATAGCCACGTCATCGAAACTCCCTTCGATCTCGTTAAACATTTCCCAGTGTCGATCTGAGTAGGCTTTCAACGTCTCCCCCTCTCGCATAGACATGGACAACAAGGAGTCTAGTGGCCGAGGGACCCTAGTGTTCGTTACAAACCGAGAGCAGAAGGCCCTAGTGAGCGCCCGAAAGGAGCCAATAGAATTAGCCGCAAGGCCATCAAACCACCTCATGGCTACAGGCCCCAAACTGGAGGGGAACACTTTGCACATAAGAGTCTCGTTCCGAGAATGGACAGCCATTTCTGGTTAAAATGGCTCACGTGCTCCACAGGATCAGTCTGTCCATTGTACGCAGTGAAGGTGGGCTGAGTAAAATGCAGAGGAAGGCTTCCTCCTTCGATGCTGCATATGAAGGGCGACCTGGAAATTCGGTTGAGTGCCCTATTCATTGCATCGCTCCCCGTGCCCTTCAAAGACGTGTTTCTGCCCCTGTGGTCATGGTGATGCTCTTCCTCATGAGAGAAAGACTCACTTAGGGGTGTCCTGGAGCGACATCTATAACTAGCATCATCATCATCGTCAGAAGAGTCATCCATGATGGATGGACTGCTAGACGAACTGCGCCTCCTTCGCGCACGGCGCAATTTCTTCTTTAGACGATCAATCTTATGTTGCATGTCCTTCGTGGTGTCCCTATGAGACTCGTCACCCTCATCTCGACGTTGACTCCTCCCGGTACGATTTGTGTGCACACTCCCTTCGTGGTCTCTTTCTCGCTCGAGACGTGAAAAGTGATCAAGACGTTGCGAACTATCTGACTCCGCCCTGTTAGGACCTGATCCAACCATGGTTCAAGCTTCAGCTCACCAACGCAATAGTTAACTTCCCACAGACGGCGCCAATTGTAAGGACACAATTTACAATTTGGGCCTACAAGAGAGATGGACTCTGACCCAGCAAGTGAACAATATCCTTGTAATGAATTTGTAAGAGAGTGGGCTAAGTAAACTCAGTTGAAACGAGCTGGTTGATGGACCAAATCTAGCTATGATCAACCTGATAAAGAAAAAGTGCTGGAACTGTATTGGGTTCTTCTCGGCTCGATTCGAGGAGCCTTTCTTGGCAATTCCCTAAGTGTTTTTATTTCTCTTTCCTTGATGCTTTTTTTTTTTTTTGGTTTTCCTTTCCTCTTTTTCTTTGGATTGTTCAATGTCCCCTTTTTCCTTGCCTTAAGCTCTATTTATATGCCAGTTCTTCTCACGTGCCAGTTAGGTGGTTCCTTCTTGATACTTGTCCTATCAACATTCTCCTAAAACCTTTACATGGTAGTTGTAAAGGACCAGGGCCACTGTTCAGATGTCTTTTTCCCATTAATGCGGCCATGATGTTAGCTGCAGGATTATAAATACGGTGGCAGCAGCCTTTTACTTAATATCTGATCGTTGCCACCTGTCCTTTTTGCCTACATAAGTCAGGGGATTCTTCGAAAATGCTAGGATCGATATTGGAGCATTCATCTGGATCATCCCTTTGATAATTCGAACAGGCAAGTCTCCTCGGACCAGTCTTTTTTTCTCCACGTAACTTACACTTCAGAAAGGAGTTAGGCCAGTCACATTCCTCACGACTTGTTGTCCTCGGACGTATGGGTCTCCTCGGACAGGCCCACAGCCTATTATCTGGCATTGGGCCTCTTACCCCCACAGTTATAATTATAGTATTATTATTTTTGTGTATGTTCTAATAATTATTACTATTTAATAATAAAAAAGTAATCATTGTTATAATTAAGCTACTTCATAATGTAGCTTAATAATTTAAGTTAAATATAAGTATATATTTCAAACAAGTAAATGTCATTGACTAGATCTTCGTGTGTATAATATATATATATATATATATATATATATATATATAATATAACTTTATAAAATTTAATAATTATAAATTATAGAGGGTTTGTTACATGTGTGTATTGTTATAAAGTTATAATAAATTTTTGTTATAAAATTAGTGATTCAAGAAAAAAAAAAAGTAAAATTAGTGATTGTTAAAACATTTTATTGGTTTTTTTTGTTGTTGATAAGACACATTTTATTGGTTAAATACACAATTAATGTATTATTTATGCATGAATAGGTGTAGACGTAGTTGTGTGTTTCAATACTTAATACAGTGCCACTAGGTTGAGTTTTGTCATTTAATTTAAAATATTTTTATAAAAATATGACAAATAGTTAATGATAACCAAATTAAAAAAAAATGTTATACAAACTTAACAAATAAAATAAAATGACCACACCTACTCACATTGACAATAAAGAATGACAACTAATACTTAACTATTATGTAACAATTTCAAAATATGAAAACTCGTAAAAAAATTTATAAAAATTCATGTATTTGAGTGTGTTTTGTTTAATTTTTGTGTGTTTGTTGTTAACTCGATATATTCAAATGATTTTTTTTATAAAATTTTGTTTAACTTAAGTTTCTTAATGACCTCTTAAAAGAATTCTCAGAGCCAATGATACATATGTTGATTGTGGTACCCACACATTCTAAATGATACCTAAGATAATTTTGGCAATTTTCACAAATACACCCCTCTTGGCAACAGAAAAATTAGGTCCCGTTTGGTACATAAATTTAAATACATATTTTTAGTTTTTAAACAATATTATACGTATTTTCACATACTTTTTCACTCACATGTATTTTCAAAAAAATTGAAAACTGTTGTTTAAACACACTTACCAAACGGACCCAAAGATTCAAGGCTTTAATCAAGTTTTTTTTTATGGATATTTTTGTGGGGTTTCTAAAACTATTGATGGACTGGCTTTTAACTCTCCAAGTCCAAGAGGTTGTTTTGTGAGTAAAGGGCCATGGCCCATAAAGATAATTGCAACCAAACCAAGCCATGTGCAAGCGAGACAGCTATGGGCCAGACTTGAATTCATGAATAAGCGGCAATGAATTCTTGTTTACCTATATGTTTTTGAGTATGTTGTTCTCCAAGAAACCTGGTTTTGTACTTTCTCGGGCAATGTTTTTTCTAGGAAAAATTATGATTACAACCAAACACCACGTGATGCTGCTACCCAAGTTTAGGTTCAAAGCAGACAATTATTCAGGTAATGGCCCCTGGTCCCTTAACTTGTTGGATTGTGCACTAGCTAGGAGTACCTTGTAGGGCATTTAGCAGCCTTCTCAGTTTTTACATTTTCCAATTAGTTTAGTGACAAAATGAAGTTCGCTTATATTGTAATAGGATTCAATTCAAAGGCTATCAGGAACATTAGTAATTAAAAAAAAACCCCATCACTGAATCCCACCTATGCAAAAAAAAAAAAAAAAGAAAAAAAAAAGGGAATTAGTTTGATAATAAAGAACAAATATCGAATGGACATTATAGGTACAAATCTGATCATATCTATCAAAACTTTGAAAAAGAATTGAAGAAATTATTTGGACTCTTCAGTAGTTGTGCATAGCCAAGTCGACAAACTTGACAACTTGCATGCAATAATGTCTTTGAAAAGAAGAAGAAGAAGTTAAATATGTAAATTGTTGTTTTGAGGAAAATTAGTTACAATGTCATTTGTCCTTGGCTTCTGAGTTCACAAGCATAAAATTCTAATGACTTTTTAAAATTCATTTTGATAATTATATTGACACGACAATTGGAAAAGAAAAAAAAAAATCTAACGCCCACAACTAGATGTTTGGATCAATGATTAGAGCTCAAAAATGAAAAAAAAAAGTTAGTGTACTGAAAGTTGAAGCAGCTCCACTTTTCCTTTTACTCTTCTCCTTTTTGTTTCGAATACACTTTTCAAATGAGAGAGAAGGAGGCTAGGAGCCTAGGAATACACTTTTTAAAGGAGAGGAGAGGAAAAAAAAATCAATTTAAATTTTTTTACTACATCGATCTAAGTTTAAAGCATTTACTATTTACATCATATTGACATATTATACAAATTTCTAAACATTTTATGGTAAAATTGTTCTTCTATAGCATTTTTCATAACTATGTAGTTGGAAGAAAGGTTCTCAAAGTTGGGATCTTACACACATAGGATTGTGAATCATAAGATCCTATATATATATATATATATATTTTTTTTTTTAGAAAATATGTAAAAGATACATTGGTATTGATTTTATATGTTGAATAATCACATAAATTATAAATATATCCACAAAAGAAACAAAGATTTACATCAATATGATGCAATTTGTATACCATACATCACTTTATCTATGCTAAAACGAATATACTTAAGTTTTAACATAATGTATTCAAAAAGTTTAAAAAATGTTTAATTAGCAACTAAATACCAAAATAACTATCAACACACGTGAATGTTTTTCAAGTTTTGATCTCATGGTTAACTGTGATGGATCATGAATTTTGATTTTCGGGATTTGAAATTTTCAGAGTGGGCTACATGATTTTATAAAAAGTGAACAATTAATAAAGATTTTCTTAGTTTTAAACTGAGGTTTTTTTTTTTTTTGAGGGGGGGGGGGGGAATTTAAAGTGGATCCAGGGGTAATTTTGACACTTTAATACTCATTAGGGCCTATTTGGGCAGCTGGTATTCATTGGGGTCATTGGATGTACTTGAGTTTGTGTGAACTCAAACCAAATTTTATTTTTCAATAAGATCGAATATACGATCCTAATCGTTTTGGACAAATAATATTATAGAATCGTATCAAATTATGAATGTGCGATCCTAGTCTTTTTTAATAGATAAGATTATAGGATTGTACAATCCTACAATCTAGATCAAGTTTTTAACAAACTTCATCAGAATGTTAGGCTTTAAATGTTCTATAACATGGACAGATCAGTTTGGAAAAAAAAAAAAAAAATTCATTCTGTCCTCATCCAAATTTTAAGCAATTCCTCAAGTTAGCAATCTAATACTCCTGGCTCTTCAGATCTAGGAAAAGCAAATTACAAAATTTCAAAGTCTATATTATGTTGGTGTGTTATAGCATGAGTATTAAGTAAAGAACAAAAAACATATAAAAACAAAGGGAGAACATAGTACCCTAGTCCATTTTTGGGACAGCCCATGCTGAAAAGAGATATGGACAGCACCATATTAAATCAGTGTCACCTTCTATCTCTTTAATCCATCAACTTTCTTTCTCTATCTCTCTTTCTACAAGACAAAAGGGACAAGGCAATTCAATGGCAAAGGGGGGTGTGCCATGCGCTCTTGCACCTTCATAAGCCAAGTGGACCATGATGGGCCCCTAATCCCATTGGCCTCAACCATGGCATGCACCCAACCATTGCCCTCATCAAGGGATATGGTCCCTCCCTTAAGGGTCTTTGCATGGGACTTTATGATCGATGATGATGAAGACATCATAATCCTAAACCTCCTTATCTTTTAGCTAAAAGAACAAGGAGAGAATACAAGTAGAGAGATTTTGTAGTAAATGCACTAATTATTAGCTAGCAACTTAGCTCTATATTGTTTTCTAGTGTAAGCTTAGTCGAAACAGCCGGAAACATGAACCGGCCCCAAGTGTTTTCTGTCGTCTTTGTGATGCTTCCGGGAAGGAGTGGGTGATATATGGCTACATTTTATATGGTGTTACGTATGTATGAGTGTGTGTATATATATATATGTGTGTGTGTGTGTGTGTGTGTATAACACAAAAAGAAAATATAGTCATCTATGAGACTGAGGATCAAATCGGGATTTTTTGTTTGGGAGATAAGTCATGGTATTAAATCTATTGATATATTAGTAATGAGAAATCTCATACGTATTCACACACCATATATATGTGTGTGAGTAAAATATGAAGAGATTTATCATCTTTTAAACTCTAACTTGTAAGGAATGTTGTCTAGTTTGATATTAGACATAAACTAAACAAATAAATAACTTAGTGTCTCAAATCAAAATTATGCTCAATTATGATCTTTCATAAAATAAAATTCATATATTATCATCTATTTAGTTATTAAAAATTTCATTTGCAATATAAAATACCATGTTGTCTATAAAAGTGAACAAAAATATTCTAAAAAAGAGTCTTGAAAACCATGATTGATCTAAAACTTCAACTCGTACAACAACAAGTTTTACTCTAAAAAATGAAATCAAGAAAAAAAAAATTCCCTATTTCTTTAACCACTGGTCCAATTAGGCAATTCTTATTTTTTAAGAGGACTATTGAATTGACTCAAATTTTTGGGAGGGCCAAACTTCTATTTTTTAGGAAAAATATTTAAGATGCTTAATCTATAGAAAAAAAAAAAAAAAAAAAAAAAAAGTTGGGGTGGCCGGGGGTGGTGGGGAGGGGGGACAGGGCTACATGTACTCCACCCTTGCATTAAATCTTGTCTAGACTCTAGACAACTAAAGGAGGAGTCTAGATCCTAATGATAATAATAATAATTATGAAACAAATGTTGCAAGATCAAATCCTATTATCTATGATTAAAATTCCTCAACTAGTTCTTTTTGAAAGAAAATAAAAAGCTAAAAGAATGTGATCAAATTATCAAAGAGGAATAAGATTATTCTCATTTCATTTATTTCACGATTAAGATTTTATTATTTAGATCTAATAGTACTATAAAGATTGTCATGTCATTTAAAATTTCAAATGATATTATAGTTAACACACTTTTAAATTTCTAAATTTAATTTACAGTATGAAATAAATCAATTTCAAACGGAAATAATATTTTCCCATAAAAGAAAGATCATGTCCAAATCAACCACCTTCTCCCTATTATCCCCACCCCCCTTTTCAACCCTTGTCAAGCGTACACATTACATTGCACATGGAGGACTTAAAACGAGTGGAAAGAAGAGGAAATGGCAAGTGGAATGAAGTAGAAGTATGAAGGGAAACTAAACTTGTTGAAAAAAAAATATATAATAAAAAAAATTAAAAATAACAAAAAAGTATAACACGGAAGTAATGAAATTGATCGAAAGTCATTTTCTTTGGAAATTGCTTCTAGAGGTACCTATGTGAGTCATGATGCTAAAGTGCTAAGTGCTCGACTTTCTATGATCATTGAATAACTTGTACTAGTAAATAGCTAATCACGCTATGTAGAGGCATCATCAAGAAGTGATAATCAAGTATCATTCCAAAACATTGAAGTAGTCATAATCGCACTGCTTTTATAAAAGATAAATACAAACTTTAGACTAAAATGTCATTGACTTAATATATACTTGCTTAAGATATCAATATATACAAAAGATAACTACAACCTTTAGACTAAAATGTCATTGCCCTAATATATACTTGATTCTCAAAAAAAAAAAAAATGTCATTGCCCTCATATATACTTGCTAAAGATACCAATATAGAATTCCAATTGGCAATAAAGGTACATTTTACAACTAAAAATGACATAGAAAGCCAATAACATTTTTTTTAATAGGAAGGCTCAAATATAGATCCACCTAGTGGTAATTAATAACTATAACAAAATATGGTGGGTTTTGAGTTTGAGTGATAGCCCCAAACCCCACCCATTGGTGGCTCCACATAGAGTTTAGGGTGGTCACAGGACCACCCTGACCCAGAAAAAATAATAATTATTATGAATAAATTTAAAAAATTTATGGTTTTTTTATCCTTAAAAAAACTTTGTGACAACTCTATTTTTTTTTAGACTAAGGCTACAACTCCATTCAATATTTTTTTTATTGGATGTGAGTTTTGAAAAATCTACCATTTAATTTCATTTTCTTCATATATCCTCCATATTTGTAAAATTTTAAAAAGATTAAGATCAATAACTATTTTATCAATTAAATGTTTAAATTTCTTTGTAATATAAAATTATACATAAAAAAATAAGTTTATGAATTGAATAGTAAATAACATCTAATTGATATGAAATTTGACATGTGTTTTAAGAATTTAGAGAACATGCAATTTAACGGTTAAATTTTCAAAATATATAACAATCTTAATTTGTTTAGTGAGACTTATAGCCTTAGGCTACAAGTAAGTTTATAAAGAAACATTGTCCTTAAACTTTATTCCTCTTGACAATATATTAGGTCCTTACAAACTAAAAGAAAGTCTAAGAAAAAATTTATTTAACTAAAATTTTGAAAGAAATGTAGCTTGCAACATCGATAATGCAACTATCATATAACGATTTCAAAATAAGAAAATTTGTAGAAAGAAATTGTGAGACTTTATATGTGTGTGTGTGTGTGTGTGTGTGTTTTTTTTTTTTTTTTTTTTTTTATACCTCCCACGCCATCTCCCTCACTCCTCCCCTTTTATTTGACAACATATTGTGAATCTGTATACTATATCCTATTTTTTAGAAAATGAATAGCTTAAATAGTTGTTTGACAACAATTCCTTGTAGAGGTATTTGAAACAGTATGTCATTAATTATATAATTAGATAAGGGAAGTAGAGGGAAAGGAGTTTGTGGGGATTTGTAGGGAGAGGAGAGTAGAAGAAAAGAGAGGGCGAGAGAGGGGGGTTATTTCACCATATTTGATGTCTTTTAGAGGACATGGAAAGGTTTGAGAGGATTTAAAGGGGTGAGATATTCTTTCAAACCTCTCATTTTTAATTCCTCCAAATTGGAGGAATTTAGAGGGAGAGAGGCCAAGTTGCTTCATATTAATTTCTTAAATTATCAATTTTATTCTTATATATCAAATTTTTAATCTATTTCTTTAGTATTTTATATTGAAAAAAATAATTATATATTTTTCATTTTATATGATATCTTATTATTTCCTCTCCTTCGAAGTTTTAAATTTTTTTTTAACATTTAAATAAATGAGATGGATATATATATATATATATATATATATATATATATTCCCCCACCCTCCTTACTTGATTTTTCAAACATTCAAATAAGAGGAAAGGATAACCAATTGACCACAATGCTCTTGACTACTCTCCTCACTCTCCAAACTTCCAAACACATTGTTAAAAGTGGTTTGAAGAACACTTCCTCTCAAATCCACTAGTTGGAAATTGGAATTTGAAACGATTATTTACATGTATTTTTAACTACCCAATATATATTAAGTAATATTATGACAATGTAAAAAGTAATAATAATTATGAATAATTATGTTGTTAAAAAGTATACATGAATAATTACATGTAAAACACACTGTGAGTTGACGTAGACATTTAAAGTAACACTTTGTCCATATGATATTTTGCATTGCAAGTAAAACACATTACCGCTTAATAAGTGTCTTTAAAGAGAAACGTGTGATAGTAAAATGTCATTTCTAAATATGTAATTTAATTTGGGAAAATTTCATGGATGTTTTCTTATTAAAGTTCTACTCAATTGGGCCAATAATTTGTACTCTTCTCAAACCATTTATAATCAATTAAATCCTTTCAAATAATTTGATATTACCGGGTACAAACCGTAACTCATCTAGAATTAGATATGTGTACCTAGTCCTAGTCTACAAAAGTTCCATATAAACGGAGAGAACAAAATGTTCAATTAAAGAAAGAAAACAATGTAACATCTATTCAAGTAATCATTAACATCTATAATAATGATTATCTATGATTGATATTACCATAACTTGTCATTAATTTATGTCTTAACTTGTCATTAGAGGTGTAATTATATCCCATCATATCAACTATTTAGAGAGAGAGAGAGAGAGAGAGAGAGAGAGATTGAATTTAAGTCAAAGCATTCATATTATGTGGTATAATGACCATACATGGATGTCGGATAGCTAAAATGGACAAGTAGGCAAGCAAAAATTTAAGTTTAAGGTATATACATGTATGTTCCCCATAACATGTAGCTAGCTTTTTCCAAAACCAACCCACAACACATCACACATTGACATGGGATGGTGACAAGAGACGAAACACCATGATAGATAATTGGGTGCACCATACACTTCGAAAATAGAAGTGGTAAATTGGAATATGGCCATGAGGCCAAGCAACATTGACGAACAAAAGATGATGGGTGTGGGAGCCGTATATTACAAAAAACCATGTCCATTTCAAAGGGTTTTTGATGTATCATACGGCTGTGTGTCATGATGAGAAACATGATACATCCGTGAAAAGCTAGAAGTCTGTAGCAATGTATATATGCTTGGGTGACAACCACCAAATTTAAGAGATAGTCCTATCAAAGTTTGTGTAGAAAGAACAAAATTAACCTCTATGTTATGTTTTTGCTCAGCCTAAAAAGATTAGAGGGTCTTATCAAAATAATAAATAAATAAAAAAGATAGAAGGGATCAAATTTGGGATATCTGTTGGATAATCATTAAAATTAAAAATCAGCCAGTTGTATACATATGGTAGTGTGGGGATGCAACATGTGTAAAGTGACAGCAGGAAACACAATTTGAATATGAATCATGCTAGGACCATAACTTATTCTACAATTTTTGTCACAACTTGTTTACGTGGCAATTCATGAGTGATGGAGTTATAGACCCACCACTTTTACGCTACTACTCACAATTTATCACATAGCAAGTTGTGGCAAAAATTATGACAAAAATGGTGAGTTTAGCATTTTCTTTTGAACATGTTACTTAATTGGTAAGCCGTGCAATTGATTAATTGGTAAGCCGTGTAATGCATGGATAACTTTAACATTTTTTTTTTAATATGAAATTTGGTATTTATTTTTGTTATCATTAAATTATGATGACGTTTGTATATGAAATTATATATTTCATTATTTAACGAAAATATGGTATACCAAAATTCTAATAGACGACTATAATATATAATATAATTTAAATTTAATTAAAATAATAATGTGTACCCCACAAAAATAAAATGATGTGAAAAATTGTGGATTCTCAAAAGATTATGTGATACAGTATTATTAGATCAATTAAAAGTTAAATACAACTAGAGGTATCTTTTTTCAAGGAATATACCCTCAACTCTATACCCTCAACTCAATTTGCAAACTACTCAACGGAGACTTATCTCTTGTTATTGTATTAGCTTTCAATACAAGCAAGTAGTCTGCTTGTAATCATTACTCTTCCATGTTTATGAAGCTTTATTAGATTCATGACAAGTTTTAAGTTGTTCGAAAGATCTTAAAAGTCTTGAGTTAAATCTCAAATTATTGACTCCCATTGACATAGACCGATATTATTGTAATTGGATAAGTCCTCAATCCTTTTAGCTTTTTTGCAAACTTGTAGTTGCATAGCTCTCTCAACTTGCAATATATAATTAAAATTTTCATCTATAGTTGTTACTTAGCATTCTCTCCAATAATCGACATAGCATAACAAACAACATTGGCATCGATAGACCAAAAAATCTTCTTGATTGAGTCATCACAGAATCATATCCTATTGAACATGAAGTCAAATAACAAAACCAAGATCTTAAAAAATGTCACCAAAGCTTAAGTAAGATTATCGATACATTGGCAATAACATCAATATGCCTGTAGTTACATTGGTACGTATGTAAAGATTAAAAATTATCTCAAACATAAGAGTTATTAACCCCCCACAAATTAAGGGAGTAGGTATTTATTAGCTCCACACATTGTGAGAAAAATAATGTATATGCTAGCTAGATGAATAGGATAATTATTATAACAAAGGGACAAAGAGTTGGAGTGCTAAGTGTTAACAACATGTCAAAAGGCCACAACCATGTATTTTTGGCGTGATGGTCACTTTACAAGTATAAAGTTTTCATGAGAGACCTTCACAGATACATTCACTTAAATTAAGTTAAAATAAAAATTTTATATTGTATAAAAAATTTTTAAAAAAAATGTCAAAAGGCCATCCATTAGAAAATATGTGAAAACTAAATCCTGGTTATAGAATGCGGTGAAAATAAAATCTCAGGGGAAAGTTTACAGATTCCACACTGATGCATTGGT
This sequence comes from Lithocarpus polystachyus, assembly GCA_033629205.1. Taxonomy (NCBI): domain Eukaryota; kingdom Viridiplantae; phylum Streptophyta; class Magnoliopsida; order Fagales; family Fagaceae; genus Lithocarpus; species Lithocarpus polystachyus. The sequence continues at coordinate 1,511,002 of CM066171.1, read as the reverse complement.
TGTAAGTTTGGTTGTTGACTTCCGGTGGTGTTGTCGGAAAGGGACAAATACTGGTAACTTTGGACCAAATTAAGTTCTTTAGTTGTTAACTAACTCCTTCTGACTTTGATGAAAACATGAAGAAAGAACAACAAAATTGTGATTTAGTCTTTCAGTCATGAAATTATTCTGGGGATAGGAGAGGATGGTTGAACCTTGGACACTGGGGACACTAGGAAGTGCGAATCGATGTTAGGGTTGTTGGCACCAAATCTTCCATTTATGCGAGAAGGGAAAAAAAAAAAGTTCTTCAAATTGGAGATGATCTTATCCCAAAATGATATTATACTTTATTGAACATTTTAGGCTCACACAAGTAATTGTACACAATATTGGTATTTGTATGTAATGAGGTATGATTAAGGTGCTCCAATGAGGACATTGCAAATAAGCAATTTTTGATATCACAAAGTGAGCAATAGTGTAGTGAGTGAAAGTGAAGAAGCTAGCTGCTCTCTCCAATACTCCAAAGTGCAATCTAGAGTAATGAAAGCAGATAGAAGACTAGAAGATGGTAATAGATTGTAGTCCAATCCATGTAATGGAGACAATGCCATCATGTGACTGATCACGGTGGGGTACGTACCCATAAAAAGTTTTAATTTTGAAAGAGAAAAACACGGTGGACCACAAAGAACAAATTGATGAGTTGGTAAGCTACAAACAGGGCTACACATTTAAGAATTTGCTTGCAAAAACTTTTAGTTTATCGATTGTTCTTTAATTGCTTGCTAAGAATTTTGAACTTATTTTCGAAGATGTGTTCCCTTGCAACCAAGTTTTAGGCCAAGTGGTAAATGGGAAATGGTTTATTGATCGATGGAACATAACAAGTTTAGTGGCCCAACTCTATCATCGATTAGTCATTATCATCAATATGTGTCTATGACAATATCATTGATATATATATATATATATATGATTATCCGTTGATTCTTTTATTAAACAGTTAAACTAATTCGGCAGCATCACTCAAAGCTCTTGGAAGACAAAAATGGATGAAGAACTGAAGATTGAATCAAAATGAACAAGTTTTCTTATAGTGTTGACAATCTTTACGACTTTCGGAAGAGATGGGAAGGGACATTGCCAATCAAAGATTGAATTTTCTTATTGGACCATATTTGAAAAAAAAAAAAAAAACCAAAAAAATTATATATATAAACCACACACACATATATAATTTCCTTATTTGACCAGATTTTTAAAAAAACCAAAAAAAAAAATTATATAATACACATCTATTTTTTTTGGTTTTATTTTTTTAATCAGGTCCAATAAGAAAATTATATATATATATATATATATATCTAATTGGAGGACACATGGTCCAATTTATTAGTCAGAACGTTGCAACATGTGGGTCAAACGTGAAAAAAAGGTTGGAATATTACAAAAACCACATGGACCTGTCATTTTCCATTGCAGCATAACTTAAAAATATGTATACTTTCTTTGTGATCGATCCCCATCTTTTGTAGCCAGTAACTTTTATAAGATGGCATGCATTGGACACTCTAAATTATACATAAATCATTTACTTGTTCAGTTCATATGTTATAATAATAATAATAAAAGGCTCCAATGATAATAAGAATAATTATAATAATGAAGCACAGAACTCTCTCTAGTCTCACTACTTTCCAAGGAATTCATAGATATTCATTAAGGGTGCATTTTTATGGGCTGTTAGAAATTTGTGTTTTGAGTTTAAAATAAGTGTTTATAAAAATGTTATAAGTTGTAATTACAAAATAAAGTTTTAGGTTTTAAAAATACTATTTTAATCTCTTAAAACGCTTAATCAAACAGAACGTAAGTTGCTCTTTATTCCACCAATATTATTTAAGGATATAATTAATTTTTAATTTTATCTGCATAATTAATTTTTAAGTCGGTTGAAAATATATAAGTGGCCTGGCAATTGGAAGGAGCAAGAGTTGCCACTCACACATAATTAAAGCTGATACAATCATACAACACTATAGGTGCCAGATAATATTACATAACCTTTTTTGTTTTTTGTTACTATTCTTCTACTTTAATGAATATTGACAACAAAAATTTCTTAGTCAAACAATAGTAAAATCCCTAACTTATATCCTTTTGTTTGCTTGCTGATGTATCTGGTTTTTTTAATGTATCTGTTTTGTACTACTTTTTACTCTTACACCCAAAAAATAAATCAGTAACTCAAATTCCCACATTTAATATGTAAATTTTTTATTTATTGTACAAGTTATCTTGGAACAACACTAAACTAATCAACCCAGGAGGTTGGTTGAATTGGTTAGGCACTTGGTCTCAGGGTGCCTAAGCTGGGTTCGATTGGGTGTGCTCTCTAGTTTGAGTCCTGCCACCTGCACTTTGAAACGACTTCCTGGGCCAGGACTTTACCTCCTTCTGGGCCCACCTGATGCGAATAGTGATTAATCTCTGGTTGAAAGCCTTGAAGATACCGAAAAAAAAAAAAAAAAACACTAAACTAATCAAAATCTTAGGCCATATTTAGTTTACTCATAACCCATATCTCATAACTCGAACTCATATCCCATTGCTCATATCTCTATTTCCACTCTAACTCAAACATCTCTAAAATTTGTGTTTGGTTCCAAATCTAAGTTATATCTCTCACTCTTTAACTCCAATTTTTGGCAAAATGATGAAGCCCACCCATTGTCGCTACACAAAACAGTCACATGTGTACCCGCCTAGCAAGAAACGAATTTTACGCCTATGCACACCACAAAACCATTTCACAAAACCCAGCAAGAGACTGATTTTCCTCCCACTTCCAGCACCACTCCAAGTTTCAAAAATTTTTTTTCTCTTACCCACAGCCCAAAAATCACATATACAAACCCTCTTAAACATACAAACATAAACCCATAGACACCCAAATGAAAACAGAGATGAGTGATGAGAGGGTTTGTATACGTGGTTGTCAAGAAGCAGCTCGATTGTTGAGACGAATCGGGTTTCAAAGGGAACCAAAGATTCAGAGCCATGGTTGTGGGTTTGATTGGTGAACATGGTGGAGTGGATCTGAAGAAGAAAGAAAGAAAGAAAGAAAAAGAAAAGGAAAGAAGAAGAAGAGAAAGAAAGAAAAAACCAGGAAAAAGAATAGAAAAAAAAAAAACCGTCGGTGACTTGGCGGTGGAGTGGGTCTGAAGAAGAAAAAACAGGGCCGTTGGGTGGAGTTGTCTGAAGAAGGAAGAACGAAAAAGAAAGGAAGCAGAAAGAAGGAGGAAAAAAAAAAAAAGTTGCATTAATGACTTGATAGTGACAAGTCAGAAAAATGGATCCCACGAATTTAATTTTTTTTTACAACTTTGGCATTTTAACTCATATTTCATAAGTTGGAGGTAAAAAAAAAAATTGGTTTTAGTTTTCAATGTTCAAACTCAATTTTTTGAGCTTTGAGTGATAGAAATAATACTAAAATTTTTTATGAACAAATTTTTTTATAAGTCTCATATTTTTTGGATTATAAGTGATGAAAACTGAGTTATTTTCTCCAAACAACCTCTTAAGTTTGTAAATCCAAGTCCAATAATATTATATTAATTTTTTATTTTTACCTAATAACTATTTTCATAATTTTTGAAATTCTTCCACTTGCACGTATACACCTAACAGTTATTTCATAATTTTCTATTGTTCCATTGCTAATTGCCCACTGCAAATAAATAAAAACCCAAACTATGACTATTTTAGTTTTTTTCCCCTATTGGCAAATAAATATAAACCCTAGCTATGCATAAAAGAAAAGAAATAAACTATGCCTCTTTGTCTTGTACAGTACATGCCTGATGTAACAATCAGTGACCCCTCTCACGTGAGAGCAAAAGAAAAGTTTGTCCAATATAGTGGTCTCAAAACCTAGTGCTCACGGGTTACTAGCTAGGTTTTCAGCGAGAGTAAGAGAGTAAGTTCATATAACATATTCTCCTATTTGTAGTAAAAACATGCACTTTTTTTTGCTGGTACTTTAGGCAGCACAACTACAACTTGCAAAGAGAAAACCCAAAGGAATGGCTACATATCATTCAGATAAATTTGAAGGAACAAGAAGCATTCAATGGATGGTCTTGTCAACAAAAGTTATACAGATGGCTATATATCTATGCTCCATAGGAGGAATTCAGCTAGCTAAGAAGCCTCAACCCAATAATACTGCCAGAACACAGAAGATTCCACCAATATATACGCTACACGTATAGCCAAGTAAACCAACAAATGCTTTAACCAACAATGTACAACAACAGCAACAGCAACAGCATGGACCTCTCTTTGTTAATCGAAGTAGCAAAAAGATAACGGTAAAAATAACTGTAATAACAGAATAACTATAACCACATGAATCAGTTTCGTAACGGGGTAATAATGATATTTAGTATTTCACACACATAAATATATATATATATATATATATATATATATTGTTTCTGATGTCTCTAGCTTAACTACCACAAGGTCTTGGAATCTGTGCATGAGAGACATGAGAGTCAAAATGGACAGGAACATGGGATCTACAAAAGATCTGGTTTTATTTGGTCGGTTATGTCTGCCCCTCATGTTCTTCATCCATTGATTTTGCCACCCTTTATTCATGTTCAGCGCATCACTTTAACCTATTGGATATGAAGCAAGAACTTTTAGGTGAAGAACCCTCCTCCATTGGAACTAATAAAAGGCTAAAAGCTTTGATGTCATGTCAATGATTTTTTTTTTTTTAATTTTAAATCTGATTTTGAGAGTTCTCAGGATTTTCTTCATAAACTGCAATAAAAAAATAAAATAAATCTACAAAATGAGAAAAAGCCAAGATGTTGAATAGACAAATAAGAATTAAAATAATATTGCAAATATTATAATTTATATATGAGACAGGATTTGAGGGCTTACCCAATTTTTGTAGGGGCAGCAGTTGAATATTATTTATTAATGGAAGAAACACAAGTTGTCGAAGAACCCAGACGGATTAAGAAATTTTTGTCTTTGGTCTTCCACATCACAGAATACATTAGCAATATCCTGAAAATGATATGTTTGTTAAGTGTTAAGTTAGCTAGGAAGACAAAAAAGGGTCTTTCTTATATCATATTCATTAGTATCTTATTAATTTTGGAAGGGTATAGAGAAATATATGACTTTAGATGGAGAAAGTACTCCGTGAGAAAGGATTACGGAGTGTCGGAGTGTTCCTCTCACATTAGGTGAGCCCACACATATGTAAGATCTATATATATATTGTACTAGAAAGGGACACTCCATAAACCAGTCTCATAGATTTTTCATTTAGATGGGTTTATATATGGTGCATTTAAAATATGTACCTCAGATAAGGCATTTGGCCTTTGCCCATGTTGGAATAATGTTGAACCCGAATTGTCCACAATAGGATAGTTATTTGCAGTGGTAAAGGCTGTGGTTGTAGTTAGATCAGCAAAACCTGTGGGCTGTGTGGGGCTGCATTGTGTCATAGATGGCAGTGTTGAAGCCATGCTACTTAATCCCTGAATATAAATTCATGTCAGAGATAAATAGAGAAAATTAGGGAAATGGATATGTATGCAAGGAAGAGCTAGATTTTCCAAGCTTCTTTACCTCTGGCCTGAGCATGCGTCCATCGAGGTCCATTCCAAAATCATAGAACATGGGATTCACTGAGGCAAGCTTCATTGAAAGGAACTGATACAATAACATCATTGATATTACTATAAATCCCTTTTTTTTTACAAGGCAATAGTAATTAACTAAAGAAATTTAGTTTAGTATTAATTACCTCCACTTGATTTTGTAGGGACTGAACATAATTGATTATCTCATCCAACATAAGGGCCTTTCCGGTTACCTTTTTTTTAAAAGCAAACCACATGAAATTGTCAGAATAATACTCTATATTATAAAAAAGACAAAATGAAGACAAAGAACTGAAAATTCACCTTGTCACAGCCCGGAACAAGTCTTTGTAATATCTTCATCCTTTCACTTATTTTCTCTCTTCTTACCTAGAACCAATTTATAGAAAAGATACACAGTGAGAGATAATGTAGTTGTGGTCATAACAGATATTGGGGCAAGCTTTTGTAAAAAATATTAAGTAAAAATGGCGGAAAAACAAGTATGGCCCAAGAATTGGTCTTTTTTGTGACTAAACAAGAAAATGGAGGAAAAACAAGTACAGACAAGATCTTAACAAAGAAGAAATTTGGGAAACCAAATGAAAGAAACTGAACAAAGTTAAACTATAACCTCATTTGATATTAGGTTTGAATTTCGATTTACAGCTTAGGTGCTCTATAAAACTTAACTATTAAGTAAAAATATTCGAAAACAGATCCTAATCTGACTTAGAAAACACCTAAAAAATATTTAGAAAATAGAGATAATACCATATTCCTGAAAATCACAAAAATAATATCAAAAAGCCTTTCCATCCATTGTAAGCAGTAAATCATTTTGTGTGGAAAAATTGGTGGGTGTTTAAGAATGAATTGTACCCTTTCTGCAAGGCTGTGGCTATCAGTTGCCTGACCCCTCCTTGCTCTTACATGAATGTAACCTGTTGGAGGCTCTTCAGCAACTTTCTTCTGATCTTTCTTTTCAGCTTTAGGCTTCTTCCCTTCTTCTTTCAGGGTACCATTGCATTTCTTTTGTTTCTTCATTATTCCTTCTGTCGTATTCTAATAAAATTTGCACCATTTTGATAAAGAAATTTATATGACCAAAATATTCAAAAAACTTGAACATCAATCACAACCCGCAAGCACAAAAAGATTGAATTTTTATAAGACCCTTGCTACAGGCATCAAAAAACTGCACAGAAAATTTCTCATTGAGTTGCCATATTCAACTCACTTGGGCTCACCACAATACAAAGGTAAGAGAGGTATGTAAAAAAAAACTTATGAAATTTTTTATGCCTCTAGACTTTTGCGATTCTATAATTTATATGACTATTGGATTTTATATTATTTAAGCTTAACTTTAGAGTGTTCTACCTTAGATTGAGTGAAAGTCAAAGAAGCCTTATTTCTGCTTTTCCTCTTCTTCTCCATGGGAGTGACCTTCTGAGTAACTTGCTCCCCGCTATCAAGCTTATCCACCACAATTGAAGAATCTGTACTCTGCTTTTTGGTCACAGAAGGTTCATTATCACTCAAAGCAACCTTTGAGCTGTGTTCAAGACAGCTACTTTCATGAACAGTAACATCAACAGGAATCTCTTGCACAAGTTCAGGTGGGTAAAGTTGAGAGAAACCGTTGGTGTTGAGATTTTCATCTTCCACAAAGCTCGACATCTTAATATTTGTTGACAAGAAATTTGGGTCAAGAATAAAAGAATTGTGGAGGTATGGAAAGGCTGCCATTTAAGAGCTATAGCTTTGAAATTGGAAACGGAATTGTTATAGAGAAAGTGATAGAAGAGAGAAAGCTGGTCTGGTGATACTTGAAGGCAGCCAAAGGTAGCAGTCAAGAAAAGTGGGTTTGAGTCTGTGACAAACTAAGAGGCAAGGTTTATATAAAGTTCAGGGGGGGAGAGAGAGAGAGAGAGAGAGAGAGAGAGAGCTCATTACATGCAAAGCTTCTGTGCATTTGACTTGTCTTACCTTAGCAATAATCTCTCGCTCTCTCTTAAATGAGCCCCCCCCCCCCCCCCCCTCCTAACAACAACAACAAGAAAAAAAGACAGAAAAAATGAATAGTATTTAGAAGTAAAAAAGAAGAAGAAGAAGGAATAGTTGCATGGGGAAGGTGGGGTTATTAAAGATATAAGATTATGTGTCTAGCTAGACTTGATTTCACTACTCTGGGATAACAAACTAAGAAGCCCTTTATTGTACTTGTTTACTCAATAGTGACTTATTTAGTTAAGCTCTGAAATCTAGGAATCAATTGTTTACTTCTATTAAACCTGCTATATGTAGTAGTGTCAGTAATTATTCAAGTATAGACAACCTGGCGTCTGATTAAGAGAAAATCTGTTCATCAAAAATAAAAAATTTAAGAGAAAATCTAGGATGACAATATTTATTATCACAATTGTGATGTTGCAAAAGTGTAAAAGCGATAGACATCTGTTCACGATTTGTCAAGTTAGAATTATGGTAAAAAAAGTTATAACCTTAAAATTACTCTTAGCATAATTATAGTTTACAACAATCACTTTCAAACTCCTCTTATTATAAATAGAAATCTTAATCCTTGCTAGACTACTATTTGTTTTCAGGTGAAAATGAATTAGATGAAGGAAAACTCTAGTGATATACTCAAATTTACAATATTCTTAACTGTCAACTTGTAATTTGTACACTAAAATTTACTTTTTCACTAAGTACCTAGGATGTTTTCATGTACAAATGCTGTAATTCAATTACAAGTTGATACTCAAATATATTGTAAAAATGAATATAAATTTAGATGTGTCCATAAGATTTACAAAGTTTAGGATAAAAAATACTGTACAACTATTATTTGGCTAGCAATAAAAGTAAAAGGATCGAAATACATCACAAAAGGTTCCTAGTTAGAACACTTTCCTGCCTTACCCAAAATGTCCGCATAAAAGATCATTTATTGATGCGTGTTGGATCTATATGTCTCTTTAAAAGACTATATCAATAAACTATAATCATGGATAAAAACACTATGAGGAGACAAGACAGTCGTTTTAGTAGACGTCAAATCAGCAGTACTAGACTACTCTTTAAGTGATCATTTATTTACAACATTTTACGTTTTTACTCTAATTTTAATTTTTTATGTACAATTATTCTTTTATCTAGTTTATTTTTTCAAGCTCAATAAACTAATGAAACTAAGCTATATTAAGTATATGTTTAGATACCGTTTATTTTATTGAAAATTAAAAATTGAAAATATTATATATTTTTTTACTGTTTTTTACCGTGTTTGTCACTGTTCATTGACCTAAAATTACTATTTATGGCCAATAAACAATGACAAACACACTGACTTAAAAAAAAAAAAAAAAAAAAAAACCACAAACACAAACATTATACAAACAGAACTTAAGTGCGTTAAAGAGTAATTATTATAAAGCAAATATCATAAGTTAAATTTTTATTGTATCTATAAAATAAAGTATAAAAAAGAAAAAGAAAAAGAGAGCTAATTTGAAGAAGAGGTCGTTTTCATTCCTTTGTTATTGTTTCTTTTTTGGGGAGGTAAGTAGACGAGATCCATTGTACATTAAAAGTATAGGCATCGTAAATACTTTTTTTTTTACAGAGAAAATACATTGTTATTATTGGATTCTTGCAGCAAAATTGAAAGTACCCCAATAAATGAATAGGAATCACATTCTGGGGTTGTGATTTAAAGCACGATGGGTACCATCAAAGGTAAAAGGGTCATTGTCAGTAGAAAGAGTTTAGAGAGAGAGAGAGAGAGAGAGAGGACAATTAATACCTCCTCCTCTTCTCTTTTTGCTTATTCAGACTGCGTTTGGATAGATTATTTTTGTCGTTACTATTCACAAATTTTATTATATTTTTTGATATTATTTATTGGTCTCATTATATTATTTCAATTAATTTTTACATTTATTTATAATACTTTTAAAAAAAATTCAATTTCAACAAAATAAGCGAATTCTAAACGGACCTTTAATAAGAAATTTAAAATAAAAAACCAAAAACTACGAAGTATTTGATCATGCGCACCAACTGGCTTGTCAAAAACTTATTTCGTTTTATATATTTTTACTTCATTTATGATGGGATAGTTCATAGGTATTTCATATCCTGGCTAGAACTCTGGTTTATCTATCTTCTTTATAATATTAATGGGAGAGGCACTGAACTTCTTGAAGCATATATCCCCGGCCTCCTGACCCTCTCTCTCTCTGTCTCATTTTTTAAGACTTCCCATAAAGATAATTTGGCTATAGTACATGTCAGAGTTATAACATAAGGGATAAATGAACCACTGGCTTATGTTTGGTCGGAAATTTTAGAGAAAATAAATGTTTTTTTTTAGAGAGTAGAGAAAATAAATATGATTGGTTTAAAGAGAGTGATTGTAGGATATTACAACCTAATTTATATATATATATATGAGTGTGTGTGTGTGTTCAAATAAAATATAATTAAAAATTTATTTTTTTATATGAAAAAATATATAGTTATTATGTTGTAGATGAGATATGGATAATACATTTTATGGTGGTTTTAGTTTTTTTTTTTTTTTTTTTTTGGGAAAAGAAATAATGAAATATAGGAGCCGAAATCCTGTCATTAATAATTGGTCAAAAATTAAATTGACAGAGCAGATCGAAATGCAGGACCTAAGGGAAAAACCATGAGCTAGCCCATCTGGTTGTTGCTTGGCCCAACTCGACTCCAACTATATATGTTCGACAGCTTAGGCCCTGTACTGGAGAGTAGGAATTGCCCACTAAATTAAAAAAAAAAAAAAAAAAAAAAAAAAAAAAAAGGTTCTACATTTCGTATTATAGCATTGGTCTAAATATTATTTGTTGTGAACATTTTTCATCATACCTTATGCAAATATAATAATAGTATTATGCTTGTAATGATTTTCATTCACAACTTAATCAAGAATCATACGATCATGAAAACTAAACAAAACATTTCAAAAATAATTAAAATTAAATAATAAAAGAGAAACTAAAATTTAAATAAAAAATCATTTAAAATTATTTGACGAATACACACATATGTCATACAATTTTCTTTATCAAAGATTATAAAATAATTTAAGAAACTTCTTTTAAATTCCTTGAGTATTTTTATGATTAAGTTTTAATCAGATTAGTTTTTTTTTTTAAAAATTTAAGTCTTGGGTAATAAAGTTTCACCAAAAGTAAATGTTAATAATCTTACTCGAAAATTTAAAGATAAACAAGCTTACCTTATGATTAGATAAAGAGAAAAAGGGTTATTAGGTAAAGCAAAAAGGGGTAGTACTTATAATGAATCCTATGGTGAAATTATGTCGTACAACCTCTAATATATACATGGAATTTATTACCCAATTTTTATTATTAAAACAAAATTTATGTTAGATTATTAAAATAATACAATAAATATTTAAACCTCTTTTAAATTTCTAGAAGCTCTTGTTGGTGTAATTTTATTCATAATTTTTTTTGAACTTTTTAAAAATTTGGTAGTAAATTTGTAGTTAGGGCAACCATGTTAATAATTTTAATTTACTTATAGTGTGTCACATGTCGTAAGGAGAGAGAGAGAGAGAGAGAGAAAATATATTGTATGCATGGTCAGATACTAGGTAGAGAAAATATTTTTGTATAGATATTGTCGTTTTAAATAACTTGTCAACAACATACAATTGAAACAAAGCTTGGATACTACTAGAAGTCCCTCGATCTCCGCTCATTACTTAATGCAACATAAACTAAAAAAGGTCGCAGAAAGCTAATTGTCTACCCAATGATATGGCCGATTTAGACCATCAAATCAACATCAAAATTCGATTGAGACAAAGCCCCTATACCTCGTTTTAGCTAGTTTGAATAGGTATATGTTATTATGCGGTTTTTTTCTTTGACTTTAAATGAACGTATGTGCAAAGTCTCATGACTCTCTTACCTGTTTTGAATAAAACAGTACGAAATAAGCTAGGATTGTAAAAAGAAGAAGAAGAAGAAGAAGAAGAAGATAGTGATAATAATTGGTACAACACTCATTACATGATTGCGTGTATAATTTACCTACGTATAATTGAATAAGTTTCTTTTTCTTTGTAGTACTATAATCTATTATAACTATTATTGGAGCTCGGCAATGTTCATTGCATTTACATGTGGGATAAGAACCATGCGTGTATTTGAAATTGATGCAATGCACCTTATGAAATCCAAAATATGTACCACAGACAGACCACACAAGCATATAATACCTAAGCCATTTGGTATTTGGATCTGGTAAGTCCTTGACAAAGTCAAAGAATACGGTTAGGGTTGTATCTAGCTGTGAATTGTACGTAGAAGCTAAGCTACAGTGGTAATGTCTATCACACTGAGTGAGCTAAGTCCAAGAATGAACGAAATAAATGTGTTGATACTGTTGCGGAATGAACTACTGTTTGGACACGTGCATGCACCATGAATGCAATGCAACGCAACGCAGAGAGTAAGAAAGCTGGAGAGGAAGAGAGGGAAGGGGGGGTCCTTTACTTTTGTGTTTGCATTAACTGCTTTCCTGTGCCTGGCTGAATTCAGAGCGATTCAGACATATATCTAATCTGATAGGAAGAGCAATCCTTTTCTCTCTCTCTCTCTCTCTCTCTCTGCATGAATTTTCATTCACTCATTCAATCACTAATAGCATTGAGGTATCTTTCAGGTTCGTTCAGGGCTCTGCAGTCTCTGTGACTCTGGTGTACCTTGAAAAGCACAACCTACATGGATTAGACTTTTCAAAGGGTTGTTATTGTGAATTCGTCCCTATGAGTCTATGACCCTATCCTCTTACATATTTGCCTACGGATGTCAATTTATAATTGGATTTTAGGACTTACACATAGAAGTCTATAGGCACTTGCTAGAAAAAAAATTTAGGTGTACCAAACAGAAGATGACAATTAAATATATATGTTATGGATTTTGATGAGTCCATACCATCATTCTCCTTCAATTTTTTTTTTCTTTTTTAAAAAAAATTATCTTTTACTCAACTTTTTCCCGACACTCCCAATATAGTATATACAATGCGAATATATACTAATATATACAATGTGGATATACTGTTTCTTTTCATTTAAAATGAGATGGTCTATCTCTTACCTCTTAAATTTGTGATATGAGAGAGATGGTCCATTTCTTACATGTTAGAGAGAGAGAGAGAGAGAGAGAGAGAGAGAGAGAGAGAGAGAGAGAGAGAGAGAGAGAGAGAGAGAGAGAGAAGAAGAAGAATTTAATGTGATTAGGCCTATAACAAAAGCTCTTGATGGCTACATATTTGTTGTTTAAGTTTATTTCTTATAATAAACCTAATGAATGGTTTATATACTAGGTTTAACCCTAGATGATTAACCAAAGACTAAATTAAAGTTAGTGTGCTTGTTATATACGTACAATGTCATGCATCAACTTACAATAGGTTTTAGACCTCAAAGACCAAAATATCTTTAACATTGCATATTAAAATTTTATTAATTCACAAATTTAAAGTTGAATGTAGTATCATATTATTTAGTCGATTGTTATTTGTTGGTATACAATATAAAGAGTAAAATTTAATAAGATAATAAATAAAGAGTGAGAGGATTAAAAAATAATGATAGAGGACAGAAATGAAAATGGATCAATAATTCTCATGTTAATTTGAGATAATAAAAAAGGAGAAGGACAGCGTGAAAAAGAAATAAATTATTATTTTATATTTGGACTCACTATTTAGAAAAAAAAGAGTATTCTCGAGTTAAATAGATGTGGAGTGTTCCCCATTAACGTGTTCAAGAATGGAAGGTTTGACATTGCCTCAATCAAGAAAAATTAAGTCACGGCATGATGATGTATGTACATGATTTAATTGTGATTGAGCATGACTAATATGTGATTAAGCTAACTCGAACAAAATAAAGTGTGAAAATAATTTGAGTAGGAAATTAATAGGCTAAAATTAAACTTACTTCATTAACATAACAAAGTTACTACAAACGAGACTAAATCTTTATCTATACTAAAAGAGAAAATTTTAGGGATAAACAAACATGGTCTTGGTATGGGGTTGACTTGTCATTTTCTTGAAATGAAGAATCTAGTTATACTTGTGTCTTTGTTGTAGGATATATGTCCTCATAACTTAAGAATCAGATAGATACTGATTTCAGGACAAAATAACATGCAGTCCTAGCACGATCTTAATATATGAAAAAACTTAAAACCTCAGCTAGGATAATAGGTTTATCCACTTGAATTTCATCAAAAGCATTTCGAAAGTGATTTAAGATTAATCTTAGGGGGCATTTAGTTTGCCATGATATTACATTACACTGTAATATTATATTATTGTAATCTTACATTAATATAATTTCAATACAAGAATACAACATTATACTGTTTAAGAATGTGATGTGATATATTTTGTAATTTTAAATTATAGTAATATTAAAAAAAAAATGAAATAAACCAAAAATTTTAACGTCACATTATTGTAATGTACATCACATTAAGAGCACATCAAAACCAACTAAACGCCCCTTAGGAGTTTCAATCGGAAAAGTATTACTACACATATATATATATATATAGCAGCAAATAATGAGCATTGTGAAAGATAGAAAAACTTGTTTCTTTCTATTAAAAAAGGAAAATAGAAAAATTTATGTAGCTAGGATCAATGTTACTATCCAGAAGTATCTAATTTCTGTTTCTCATGTAGCGGCTAACCACCGATTCTCATTAATAAACAACAGTATATGATCAGCACCAGCTAGCAATATATATAGCAGCAAATAATGAGCATTGTGAAAGATAGAAAAACTTATTTCTTTCTATTAAAACAGAAAAATAGAAAAATTTATGTAGCTAGGATCAATGTTACTATCCAGAAGTATCTAATTTCTGTTTCTCATGTAGCGGCTAACCACCAGTTCTCATTAATAAACAACAGTATATGATCAGTACCAGCTAGCAAAAGTGCAAAAACATTTAACACCGACCAATTGAAATATTATTGTACCTTTCTTTGTCATTGCTAGCTATAGCAAGAATAAACTTGGCATTCATCACATTTTCAATAGTTTTTTCGTTTTTATCTTCTTCTCCTTCTTATGGTTTCATGTGAAAGGTAAAGCCTAATTCCAAGACCACCCTGACCTGAAAAAAAAAAATTATACATAATAATTTAAAATTTTATATTTATCTACTTTTAAAAAAAAAATTGGGAACACTTTGAATTTTTTTTATTCCAATAAAAATTAAATTTTGATCCATAATTTGAGCAATTTAATAATATTATATTAGGGTCTTTCAAGCAAAAAAAATCATATGTTTTTATATTCTTTTAAGTCTATATTATAGCTTTACTTTTAGTTTTTGCTTTACCTAACACACTGTCATTGTATGACTACTTTTTCTGATAATTTTGATTAGAAAAAAATAATAGTTTTAGTTAATTAAGTGAAAAAACTTAAAAAATTACTTAATTTTTATATAACATCAATTAATTTATTATATATATATATAAAATAAACGTTTTATTTTTATGATTATAATTAAACATGTGATTGTCCATTCTAAGGAAATTTGATTAAGTTTACACGAAAAGTGTTACTAAATATTATGTTTTTGCATTTTGCTATCATATTATTAGTAATAAACTTATTATATTTTTATTTATATAATTTAAAATTTTATTAATTATATTATTTATGACGTTACTGGTTTGACCGTAGGTCGAATCTCAGTCTAACCAAAAAACCAATAACTAGTCTATTTTCCGGTTCTTTCACTGTACTGGTTTATAAAATCATTGAAAAAACCCACCAAAAAAAAAAAAGAACGAAAATCCGAAAAAAAAAATTATAATAAAACCACTAACAAGGCCCAAATCAAATGCCAACAGAAAAGCCCAGTACAAGATCAATCTCATCTCATCTCAGCAACACTAACAACAACCACAACTTAACTCCACAAACTTTATATTGTAAAATTTTATGTATTTACATATTTTTTTATTATTATTGTTATTGTCAATATATAGATTTTTTTTTTATTAAATTGTGTAATTTATATTTCTTGAAGAATATTCTGAAAAAAAAAAAAAAAAAAATGGAATCGCCACTGCCCGATTGGCTTCTAAGAGATCTTGATCATAATTAAATGCGTAGAGTTCTTGAAGATTTCAAAAGGGCAATTGGTTGGCACTACAATACAAAATAACATTGAAGATGAATTGAGCAATCAATTTGAGCTCCTCAAGTTTTTGTGGACCGTAAATCTTTCGAGTTTGACAAGTTGGTCACGCGTGTTAGATGTGGGTTGTTTGTTGTCTTGATTTTGGTGATGGGACTGTAGTCCCTGTGTTTCTGTTTTTAATTTTGGCTATTTCTCCCGACAAAGGACTGTGATCAATTCAGCTATATAATTACGCCTATTCTTATCAATATAATGCTTAACTTAACGTACTTACTAACAATTGATTTGCATTATGTTCCTTCCTCAAGTCCCATGCAATCAAATCACAATTTGAAGGGCGCGTTTGGTTGTTGTGATGTGTTGTTTTGATGTGATGCGTATTATTATGATGTGATATTAAAATTTTTAATTTATTTTATTTTTTTCAAATATTACTATAACCTAACATTACAAAATATATCACATCACCTTAATTTTATCACTTTCTTAAACAATGTAATGTTGTATTCTTATATTGAAATTACATTAATCTAAAATTACAATAATGTAATATTGCGGTGTAATATAACATCACGACGAACCAAACGCTCTCTCAAAGAAATGGGATTTCTCATGTTTTAGTGTGGAAAGTATTTTATGTATGTCTAATGTTTTGTGTTTTAATCTTTGCTTCATATCTCTTTTACATTCAAGTACTCAATTGGCAGATGTATACATTTAAGCTTTCGTTTGGATAGTGTTGAAAATTACTACGTTTGCGTTTCATGTTTTTTTTTTTTTAGAAGAGCATTTCATGTGCACTGTGGGTCCCATGCAAGGAGAGAAAGCAAAATTATGCTTTTCCAGTGGGTTTTGTGTCCTGTTCACGGGACCCGCATGTACTTTTTTCAGGAAAAAAAAACTTTAAAACTGCGTCCCACAGTACTATTCACACATTTAAAAATTATTTTGCTACAATATTTTTAGTTTTCAACAAAATAAACGGTATCCAAACAGACCCTTATGTTAAACTTAGAGGGGCCATATTATTATTATTATATCCTTCAAATGGGGCTTATGGAATGCATGAATCTCCTGGAAGCTAGCTTTGGATCCCTCATCATATATCAGTGCCATCTCTAGCTAACATGTTGGCCTAAAACTAATAGACTAGGTATATAATTGTTTCATCAATTCTGACGAGGCTATATTCCCAAAAGTCCCTACAGTTAGAAAAATTTCTAGAGTGGCAACTTTGGTTAATTACTTGAAATTGGTACAAAATATCAATAATTCATAGGAAACAAGAAGTTCAAGCAAAATGCAGAAGGAAAATACTAAAATGACTCATTAATACAAAATACTACTTCAATAACATAATGAATCAATGTTTGAATTACATACTTTTTTGTGATTAGTGATATATACGGTTATATAATGAAATTTATAGTATTTTTGACATCACTCCAATGTGTTTTCTTACTGTCTAGACAATTTTGAGCCACATTCACTACTTGTGTATGTAAATTGTCAAGAACCACATTATCTATATTGAAATCTTAAGTAGATAAGCTTGCTGGGCTAAATCTCTAACAAAATAATATACTCTCTTACCGACTACTCCCTACTAAGAAACAAAGAGTACACTCAATATTTCTGAAATGTATTGAACAGCAACAATATCAAACAAATTTAGGACACCCCCTTCGAAAATATAGGGAGCGTGACCTTGTCAATTTTATTAAGTAAGACAAGAGTACCGTTGATAGAAAGTTTGTGTCGTTAATCATAGCAATATGATTATGAGAAGATTACTTAACCACCATGTATTCATGTATTTCAAAATAGACAGATATGGTCCCCACGAAGCAAATATATCTATAATATAAGTTGATTTGGAGTGTTATTAGATTCCTCACAATGTGGCCCCTCTAAATTGCGGCACCGGATTTTTGTTTTTTGGACTGTTTAGATGGGGTGTTGTTCGTATTAAGATAATCAACCGACAGTTTAGTGTGTAAACCTAATTATATATATCTGGTGCCCTATTGTAAAATAAATGTTTTGAGTTTAAGGGGAAAAACATGTGAAGAAACTATATATATATGGTTCAGTTAATTAGGCATGTGGGGTGTGAAACTCGCCTATATAACGAGAAGATCATGTATTGTTTTAATAATTACGATGGAATGAACATTATAGATTGATAGATTGATAAATTGATGTCGATTGAAGGCAAATTATAAGGTGAGAGAAAAACAATTAGGATAGTTTATATTAAATAAATAAATAAAAGAACCCGTCGAACGTTTATATTATATTAAAGTGTTTGTTTGGGAACAACTTATTTAGCTGAAACAAATTTTTTTTTTTTTTTTTTTTTTTTGTTGCTGAAAGTATTATACATAAAACTAAAAGGTAAATGAAATAGTATAGTGGGGTACATAAATAGTACCAAAAAGTGCAGTGAAACCCATAAATAGTAGCAAAAATAAGCTGGCGTTTTAATTTGGCACCAAACACACACTAATGTGCATGCGTTTGGCATTGGCTTAAAATGCCATCATTTTTTTACTATTTAGCTTATTTTTGTTACTATCTTGAGTCCCATTACACTTTTTGGTACTATTCATGAGTTTCATTGTACTATTTCAACTATCTTTTAGCTTTATCTTCAGTACTTTCAGCAAAAAGTTTTTACTTTCAACTATAAGCTGTTCTCAAATGGACCCTAAGTCTTTTTTATTTTGTCAACTAAAATCCCAAATTCATGAAATTTTTCAGTTTAAAGACTATCAATCGTAGCTATTTATTTCCTCTATTTTGAAAACTAACATATTAAATCCTCTAATTTAAAAAATTAATGATTATGATTTAAAAAAGAGATGTTAACAAAACTTATATACAAAAATTCAATCAATAATTCCCTTAAAGAAACTTAATTAAAAAGGCTGCATTTTGATGAATATATGGTTTTGAGTTTTCATATATAGAAATTTAAATATGAAAAATGCTTCACATATATATAATATCATTTGCTTTAGACCTTATTAAACTCTATCAAATCTGCATGAGTAAGATTGGACTTTTCTTACGTAATTTCCCCAGAGAACTATGAAGTTAACACTGGAAGTGTAAACACATATATAGCATTTCCACGAAGTTGCTCACATATATGCATCCACAAAGAACTTGAACAAGAACAAGGTCAATTTATATTGAAATCATCATCAATCAAAAAAAAAAAAAAATCATACGCGGTTTCTTTTTTAAACGCGTAAACACAGTTCCTAATTTAATTTTATATATACATTTATATATAGAATACGTAGTACTAGTACTATATGTATATACAAACCTGTGTGTTAATTGTGTACAAAATTTTGTACGTGGGGAAAGAAAGAAACAAATATTTCCGTGCAATAAACACTGCCCGTTTTCACAAAACATTGCAGCCACAAAAAATGGCAAAGCAAACGCAAGTGGTCGCAGTACTTGGTGATACAGTATTTTATGTACGAGGTCATGTCTTTCTTGATAAACTACGAGCTCATGTCTTTTTTGATAGAAGCTGTACCTTTGATAAAGTCTTGGGTTAAATGAAACAGACAATTTTGTCTCATTGGATAGATTTTTACATCTTTTTGTACGTTTGAAAATTGGAAAGTGTTCTTGATTTCTTCGCTAGATATCATCACTGTCACTGTGCCTTATCAAAATCAAGTTGCAGGAAATATATATGTCAAGCTTGTACATGTGATCCTTTTCAGTAAAGACATATATTGTTTGAGATTTCAATTATTCAAATTGTAAGGACTTGCCTCGTTTAGATGTTAGTGGCCGGACAAGTTGAGCTCTTTGCGAGGTCTTTGGCCCAGGTTCTACTATATATGATTAATGCACTATCATAATTCTTAGCCAACCAAATTCACAATTTAAGTAAAACAGGAAGCCCAATTAAATTCCTAGTTCCTCCCATCATTCATAGTCACACATAATCCCATATATGAAGCTGAAAAACATTTTTTTTTATTTATTATTATCATAGAATTTCAAGCTAGCTTCTAATCTATGATGATTGCTCTTAACATCAGACTAAAACACCAATTAGTATTTGATATAGATGAAGTTCGAACTCTGTATCTCTTATTTAACGACAAAATTTTTTATTAATTGAGCTAATTGGAACCTATATTTTAAAAAAAAAATTAATATAAAAGAAAACATTAAGCAATGATCAATTTTATATAAAAGCCTTACAAACTAATGCATAA
This sequence comes from Lithocarpus polystachyus, assembly GCA_033629205.1. Taxonomy (NCBI): domain Eukaryota; kingdom Viridiplantae; phylum Streptophyta; class Magnoliopsida; order Fagales; family Fagaceae; genus Lithocarpus; species Lithocarpus polystachyus. Next base: position 1,490,833 of record CM066171.1, on the reverse strand, counting down.
TTTTTTATTTTGAGAATACTAAATACTTTTAACACACACACGCACACACGAGGAAATGGGAGAAGGTTTTTAAAAAAACTTACAATGATGTATATCTAAAAGGGCTTAACTATTGGATACACAATACAGACTTTAAACATTTTTAACTCACACTCATTTTCCAATGTATAATGAATGTGATTAATCCCACTTCAATGATAAAATAAATTTTTTTTTTTTTATAATTAATAACACTACAATTTGTAAAGATTATATAATTAAATTTATAGTATCTTTATCATCACTCATGTCTTTTACTTCATATTAATGCCGACTATGAGAAGGGATCTCTGAGAATGCTAGGCTTCCTTTAATTTTAAAGAGAGCTGGGTGGATGGAAGTTTTAGGGTCTTTTGAAAACTTTGGGATGGCTTATGAAAATATTGAGCAAATTTAAATAATAAAAAACAGTCTTGTAGTCTAAGTTATGAACTTATGAAAAAAAAAAAAAAAATGTCCCCCCTACTTAAAGCCATGAAAAATGAATCCGGTTTACTAAATACTCCACTAAATAAATAAAAGTTCTACTAACAAATTTGAAGAAAAATTAAAATGGATAAGCTCCATTAAAACTATAAGGATTATATATATTGAATCCCAATATAATTCAAGTATTGAATCCCAACTCCCTAGCCAATTGAACCCTTTTGATATGTTCTTCCTTAAAAAAAAAAAAAAAAACATTATAGTAAACGCACTTTGTGAGTTCCAATTAACTCAACTGAAAAAGTCTCTAATGGTTGAATAAGAAATCTAAGGTTCAATCTCTGCTTATACCAAAAACTGATTGGTGTCTTGGTTTAATGATAAAGAGTTATCATCAGGAGCGAACACCATAGGTTAAAACTCTCTAAAAAAAAAAAGGGTAAAATGCACTTTGATTTCATAAGTCTCACCTTGTGCTTTATAAATTGCTTCATGAATATATATATATATATATAGAGAGAGAGAGAGAGAGAGAGAGAGAGAGAGAGAGAGAGAGAGAGAGGAAACAGTCTATCTAGCACAGAAAATGGTTGGAAATTCACATTCAAATCATATCATATGTCCATACTAGTTTAATTTTATGTCTCTCAAGTTGGATTCCATGTCTTTGTTTTCTTTTCAACAATGTAAGAGTAAGAGACAACCTACAAAAAATTAGTGTAGTTGGACTTGGAAGAAGTTGCCTCTTTGAAGTTCAAGATGACTAAATGGGTCACTTCCTAGCCCATTAGATTTGGCAAACAGTCTCTCAGATTTACATGAAAAGGCCCATGGGCCTATTAGTGTGTCTAGTCTAAAATGGGCCTAATTCTAACCTGTGGCCCGTATGAAATTTATGTTCCAAAATCCTTAAACCCTGTCTCTGTCTCTCTATCACTACTCTAAAACCCTAAAGCACTTCCTCACATGGCGATTTCGGGTTTAGGCTTCTCTTGCAAAACCCATTTCCCTCTCCGTCCTATCTTTCCCTCCCTCCGTTTTCTCAAGGTAATTTACATCTATATATGTATGCTGTGTGTGAATCATTAATTGGGTTTTCTCATTTCTGTGTTAATCATTGGATTCCTATATGTTTAGCTTCGACTTAGTTCGGTGGCTGCAGTTGAGGCAGTTGAGGAGCCAGAGTGTGTTACTCCTTTCAATTCAGTTCATGGAAAATGCAAGTGAAGCTCTTTGCTTTGTTTCTGAATTTGGGTTTTGTTTTTGGTTCAAATTTATTATTAAAGCTATCTTCTTTGTGTGTGTGTGTCTATTATGTTGTGAGAAAGTTTGAATTTTTGTACTTTTTTTGGTTCCATTTCATGGGGTGAAGTGAGTGGAGGGGATCAAAAGGCGCTGGAGTGGAAGAGGTTGAATTCCAAAGAGCTTGGAATCAGTACTTCGATGATTACAAAGCCGACAAGAAAGGTTCTGAATGGACTGAAGAGAAAGGGTAAGCACTTGGCTTATAGCTGGTTTTTAATGTACAAAATAATTTTCAGTGTTGTTGCATTATATTTAGCTTGTTGAACTGTGTCGTAGAATCATTATTGTCCTAATTGTGTTGTGTTTGATTGGGAAGCTTTTAGATTTGTTTGGGTGATAAGACTTATGTTCTGGTATCATATTAGCTTCTATCATTATGAATGCTTGTTCTTCGCTTAGGGTGTCTAAACGCTACTTTTTTTTCTTTTTTTGCCATAGGATATGATGTTTACCTTGTTGGAGGTTGTGTACGGGATCTTATCTTACAGCGAACACCAAAGGATTTTGATATAATAACTTCAGCTGAACTTAAAGAGGTTGGTCTCACTTTCGTCCTACACTGCCATAGTGCTGATGTTTTAACTGGTTTCTTGAATTTGATTCTTTTTGCTACATGAAATTGTTTATCAAATACACGTGTTGATAGTTTCATGAGAGGCGAAGTAGTAATTATGCATTAAGATTCATCCTACATGGTTATTGCCAAGTCAATAATATATGTAGAGAACTTAACAAAGATGATTAAGTTTTGGGAAAAAAAGAAAAGAAAAAGGGAAAATGCAAAAAAGCGGGTGTCTATCGTTATTAGTTATAAACGCTGGAAGTTGCATGTTGGTAAAAGAAAACCAAGGTTTGTCAGATGTTTTGAGGGAGGAATAGCTTACTTAGATCTAGATCTTCCTAATTTTACATCACAGTACAGAGATCATAGTTAAACTCTAAAGATGTCATTTTTGGCTTGGCCGAAGGTATGCGGAACATATGGTACGCTAAATTCTAGCAGAATTGATAAAGTGATAGTATTTGGTATCCAAGAGGATGATGAGGTTCCCCATTTTGGTACGTTGGATTGGTATCGATATATATGTGGCTTGCTTAAACCATTTCTGCATAGGGACCATTATCTCCGATGAGAGTTCCCTCTGAAATCATGGTTTCCCCGTTCACAAATTGATTTCAAGTTGTGAAGTTCATTGTTCTTTAAACCTATTACGAGTGCAAGGTCATGATAAAATTCACCTGTTAGGCTTTAACATACAATGATGACCATAGACCCTATTTTCAGGTTATGAGAACATTTTCATGGTGTGAAATAGTTGGCAAACGGTTTCCTATATGCCATGTGCACGTTGAAGATACCATTGTGGAGGTTTGTCACTTTCTTCTCATTCTAATTGCAGATTTTTTTTCAGACTTTATTTTGCTTCTTATGTTATGTAACTTAAATTGTCTATCCAACCTAGGTTTCGAGTTTTAGCACATCTGGACGAAAGTTTGATAGGGACTTGAGTGATGATTTTGAAAGACCTGTTGGTTGTGATGAGAAGGATTATATTCGTTGGAAGAATTGTTTGCAGCGGGACTTCACAATTAACGGGTTGTTAATAAGACTCTTGTAACTTGAAATTCAGACCTTTCGTTTCGTTTCTGTGGTGTGGCTTTGAATCTCTTTTATGTAACTTCTCTCTTCTAAGATTTTCACATTCATTTAGCTTTTTTCTTTTCATTCGATTAATCTGCCTCTTTCTTATCACAGGTTGATGTTTGATCCATATGCGAGAATAGTATATGACTACATAGGAGGCATGGAAGATCTTAGAAAATCTAAAGTGTGCATGTATTTCTTAACCATTGTGGTTTCTTACATTACTCTAGATTAGTTGGCAATATACTTTCCCCTCACATAGTCTTCTGTGGGCATAGGTGCAAACTGTGATTCCTGCAAGTACTTCCTTTCAAGAGGATTGTGGTGAGTTGTTTGAAGTGTTTCTTATGTACGATTTACTTTGTAACATGGGCACTTCTGGATTTAGATTTTGGATGTGTTGAAGAGGTTTTTTTTTTTTTTTTTGGGGGGGGTGGGGGGGTTGCGGGTGTGTGTGTGTGCGCGTGGAGGGATTGTACTCGCTCAATGGAAGTAATGTCTAACTCCACATCTCTGCAGCTCGCATTCTGCGTGCAATAAGAGTCGCTGCCCGTTTAGGATTTCGTTTTTCAAGGGAGACAGCTCATTTTGTTAAAAATTTATCTTGCTCAGTAATAAGACTTGATAAGGTAGTTAAAGAGCTCTTACTTTCTCCTTTACCATCTCTTTGTGATTACTGTACATGAAACTGCCCTTAGCTAAATTCTGATTTCAAAATGTTTAGGCTAGGCTACTGATGGAAATGAACTACATGCTTGCATATGGATCTGCTGAAGCTTCTTTGAGGTTATTATGGAAATTCGGACTCTTAGAAATACTTCTACCCATTCAGGTATGGTTTGATAATTAAATTTCTTTTGTTATTTGTCAGTCAGAGTCTTACAAGTTTAATATAGCTTCATGTTGCAGGCAGCTTACTTTGTTCGCCATGGTTTCCGAAGGCGTGACAAGAGATCTAACATGCTTTTGGTAACTTCCAATATGTGTTCTTTTGATTATATGCTTTATGCCTCTTACCAATATAAAATAAACTTTTCTGTAGGAAAAATACTTGAAAGACATGGTTGTTAGAAGCTAAACACATTCTCTCGCTTTTTCATACTTACAAATTTTGTAAACTAAATTCTCTTGCTTTTGCATACTTAAAAATATTTTAAACTAATAACCCAACAAAGACATCCCCCAAGTTTCCATTCCAAGTGATGACATCCTCTTCATGGCAATATCATTACTTCATCCTTAGATATCAATATTGACAAGCATCACAACAGGGCCATAATTATATCTTTGTTAAGATGTGTGAGGCTGTCTTACTCATTTTATTATAGTTTTTACCTGGTGATAGTGCATCCTAGATGTATGTATAATGGTTTTCTTATAACATTTTCAATTGTGCATGCTCTGAAGACTCCCATTATAATATGCATAAATTGCAAGGATTTGAAGCATATCTTCTAAGTTTTGACATTTTGAGTTTGCCTTTTCTGTTGCACCAGTTGCATAATATCTCTTGATTGGGTATAATTTCAAGAGCCTGGAAGCTGAATAGCAAGTGACTGATCCCATTTACTGTTATTTCATCTGCAGTCTCTGTTTTCTAATATGGATAAACTTCTGGCACCTGACCGCCCATGCCACAGTAGTTTATGGTAAGATCTTATCAAAAACAGAATTCTTATTTGTTTTCTCTTTCGATTGGTAAGTTACTCATGCACCTGATGAACATACAACCTCCACGATCCACTCATTCTTGTGGAAGGAAGGAGGAAGGGTCTTTTAAGCTAGAGCTCATTGGCAATTCTTATCTGTTTTCTTAATTTGTTAGGTTATATTCTGAACATATTTTCATTTCATTGCTGACTAGGTCATATTCTTTTAAACGATGAATTTCTATGGTTCTTCATTCTTCAAAGTGGATAGCTTCAATGAAATACAATTATTCTAAATTTGTCTGCTCACTTTCTATGGTTATGATTTAATTATATAATTAAGGGAGTCAATTTTTTGTTTTTTAATTCAATGATACGAAGAGGTATCTTCAGGGACAATTAAAATCTTTTTCTTTCTCTAGTCACTGGTTTAATTGTGTGTGCGCCTGTATCAAACATACATGGAAATACTTGGAAGTTGATTTTAAGTTGGACCAACCAAGAAAATGCTCATGATGGGTCTATGCTTTCAGGGTTGGGATCTTAGCATTCCATACAGCACTGTCTGAGTTTCCTAGGGATCCTATGGTGGTTGCTGCATTTAGCCTTGCAGTCCACAATGGTGGAGATATATCGGAAGCAATAAACATAGCTAAGAAGATCACCGCACCACATGATGTTAGCTTTCATGAACTATCAGAACCACAGATTCTGGACTCTCGGGCAATGACACATGAGGTTATGGATCTTGCAGCATCTGTTAAAAGCGCACTCTGTAAGATGACCGATGAGCATTTTATATCTCAGGCAATGTCAGGGTACCCTCAAGCACCTTATTCAGACATGGTGAGTATTTTTCTGTCATTCCTTTTTCTTCTTTTCAGTTTAGGGAAATCAAGAATTCAACCAACAGTGCATCACCTATGAACTTGAGGTCAGAAGGATAGGGGCAGCAGTGCACTTGGTATGGTTTATTTGGTCTAAAGGATACTGAATCTTTAATTCTTGATTTGCAGGTATTTATTCCATTGGGATTATATTTAAGGGTGTGCAGGATCTTTGAGTGCGTGAAAGACGGTGCTGAGAAGGGTTTTGTGGCAAAGCAAGGCAGCAAGATTGACTTTGAGTCCTTGGCTCTTGGAGGGATGCAAGAAGTACGGCATATTTTTGCAAGAATTCTATTTGATACAGTGTACCCTATTAGACTGAATCAAGAACATGGTAACTTATAAATAATAAATTACAGAAAGAAAAAAAAAAGCATTCTTTTTCAAGGTGGCCCACCTAATTATCCACATTGTTAAGCTGGTGTTGTTAAATATGTAATAGAAATAGTGGGAAGCAATCCGAAATAGAACTATTTCCTAGTTTACATTAAATATTACAAATTTAAAAATATTGTCAAATATGTAATAGAAATAGTGGGAAGCAATTCGAAATAGATCTATTTCCTAGTTTACATTAAATATTACAAATTTAAAAATATGACACTTTGCATTCTTAGACCTTCTCCAATTCGCAATTTAAATGAAATGAAAAGGATCCTGTTCCTAGCATTATAACCTCAATTGTCAATAAGCCTTCCTATCCACCATAGTAGTGTTGCTAAGTGTATTTTACATAATTGAACCCTATAACATTTTTGGTATGCCGTTCAAAAGATACCCTGACATTGGCTTCAGATACCTTATCCAAGGAAAATCCAGAGATGGGCATAAAATTAAATGAAGATACCAGTTCTGTTACAGGGGAACTACTGTTGAACCCTTTGGCTTACCAAGTCCCTAGTCAAACAAGTGGTATGCAAGTGCACTCATAAAGACTGTTCATTTGATCAAAATAGATTAGCATTGCAAATAATCTGCAGTAAGCTGCTCGTTATGGGCTACACCTCTAAGGGGAAATTTATCCCTAAAATTACCAAAAACCAAATGGATATTTTTGGGTTGGAGGATGAAATCAAAACCATCCCCTCAAGAATAAAATGAGGCAGTAAGAACATGAAGAACACAAACAAAATCCGCTTCTAGAATAGAGTACAATTCCCACCAAGAAAAAATGCCTTCATAGCAGGCATCAGCAACCCTAATATTATTTAATCCGTCAAAAAGAAGATAAAATGCCTTTCTTAACATTTGTGTCTATTGACCATCAGCTAAATTCACGCCGTTGCAAGAACAGTGGCAGCAGGAGCAGGAGGGGGACTAACACCACCGGTAGTTGGCCTATAAGACAGTAAGTGTCATGATTGTACAAACATAAATAGTGAACTTCCTACGTATGAACTATTCAGGCATATTAGAGACCATAAGGAATGTTGCCAAGCAAATAAAAAATTAATCTATAGATACGAAGAGAGAAGAAACTTACAGCCCAACAAAAACTTTGAAAGCATCATAAATTCCCCACTGGGCTCCAGTGAGGGTTCCAATCATGACTATACGGAGAGGAAGGCCACGGGTGAAAAGACCCCACCACCCTAGCTTCTGCACAGCCTGCGATAGACAAATACAATAAAGAAAGTGAGCATAGGAGAAGGAAGATTATATATATTGGTTTGCGAGTCCATGAAGTACTATGCAAAGAATTCACGCACATCTCTAACAGTTGCACCCTTGGCATTGTTAAGGAAAGACACCAGGTTGTCAGCAGGGTGCGAAACAATGGCACAAAATACACCAGCCACATATCCACCAGCAAAGCTCACCCCAAGCTGCAAAGTTTTGCTGCACTGGTCTTTTGGGGTTGGGATGGCATACTTGTACAGCATCTCCACAATAGTTTCAAAGGATGCAAATTTCATCATGGTATCTGCAGAACACACCCATTTTGATCAAAAACCACCTAACAAAAGGAATTAAGAAGATTCAAATCTTCCTACAATTAACCAATTACGTAAGTGTAGATTAATATAGCCAAAGAAAAAAGGGCAAATAAAAACTCAATCTGCTACAGCGGTACAGCTGGACACTTTACACACAATAATCATGCCTCAATGCCTCATTGTTCATGCATCACAGGCACATAAATTGGTTAATGGCAAATGTTTAGTACATAAACAGCCATAAATGTTTCTTAAACCAGATAACTAGAAAAATTTTAATCAAATCATAGCACCAAATATTGGATTATGTAGTTGCACAGAGCATCAAAGTTTCGTTTTCATATTTAAAGTTCAGAATGTCCAAAGACTCCGAAAATAAAAGCTCTCTTTCAATCCTGAGCTGATAGATAATAAGTAATAACTAGTACTTATCAAAAAAAAAGATAATAAGCAATAACTAGTGAAATACCAAGTATATCACCAAAAGACAAGTAACATGAGCCGATGGAAATGCTTCAACTTACATGGAATCTGACGTCCCCATAGAGGAACAAGTCCTTTGTACAATCTGCAAATTCAAAAACATCAATCAAATTAGAACTACAAAAAAGGGTAATAGTTACTACATAACAATGCCTTTTGTTTTTTTGCTACAAGTGTCATACCCAAGGGTTCCTTCAGACTTGACAAACTTGGGAAATCCATCAGACAAACCCCTGGCAAACCCAGGCTGAGTTTGGACACGAACTTTCACAGCCTCCATGGGGCAGAGGGCAATATCAGCTATAAATTCAGCAGATGCTGAACCAGCAAGATAGATCAAGGTTTTGTACTTGGCTGCAAACTCAGGCCCAGCAATGTCTGAGTAATATTTCTTAAAGAACTCATAAAATCCAAACTTGCAGGCACCCTGCATACTGTAACCAAGCATAGTGGGCACCCAACCCTTAAAGAAGCCTTTAACTCCCTGATCCCTGAACAACACTCCAAATCCAGATGAGATGCTCTTATATTTTGCCGGGTCAATCTGCAAACCTCGAAAACATCAATCTTAATTCAATTCGTCCAATGAGAGTCCTGGACACACACACACACACACACACACACACACACACAAGCAAGTCAAGTAAGCCTTAATTCTAACTTATGAATTATCCTTTGCAACTAATTGGGATCCACTATATCCTATATGTATCATTTCCTGCTCTGGGATATTTGAACCCTGGTTCTCTATTCTCCACATAGAGAGAACTAGACAATGCTACTAAGCCACAAGGTTCTTGGCATTGGCATATATCAAGTAGTGTGTGTTACCATTTTTTTTTTTAAATGTACCAAATATTATGAATAAAGAAACACATAAACTGGACAATTCAACCCCCACTGACCCCACAAACAGCAAAGAGCCATGGCCTTCGCCAGCCACCTTTTGAAAGTTGAACCAGACAAAGAGCCACATTTTCAAAGTTGAGAGGAAAACAAATTCTCTGCAAAGCTTGATGGGTTCAACGCATAACCTTCAATCCACCAACCAAAACACTTAAATAACCATTACATACGTTACTATTGACAAATCAAAACCATTGCTTTTGCAATTCCAATCACTTTCTTATTCATCATGAGTGCACCCATTTCAAAGACTGTTACATAAAACAATAACTAAAAAACAATCAATCAACCTCATCATACATAAGAATTTCATATCGGACAAATTGCAATTTTTGGTCCCTCAATTTTAAAACGTCTGATTTTAGACCTTTCAATTTTTAAAATATTAATAATTTAGTCCATTAGCTTTATCTTCTATTCATTATTATTTTCCGTCCATTTCTTACTTGAATTTTTTTTCCCCCCTTAAAATATGAGCTCTATTCAACTTTAGCCTCTTAAATATGAATGACTCAGCATTTCATTATTCACGTAAAAAAAAAGAGAACAATGACCATATATACTTGAAAACTGTTAAAATCGTTGCGTGTAATGATTGTATGATAAGCGAAAGCATGATAGTAGAGAGCAAACATGGTTCAGCGTAACAGTTCACGTTCGCGATAAAAGCACTAATTTTACAGTGAACCTAAATTAGAGTTTATATACTAGAGAAAGCTTAACCAACCCTAACAAACCAAGGTTAAACAAAGAAAATAAAGATTCTAACAATAAAGGAAACGAAAGCGACTAGCTAGCAAAGGAATGAGAGAGAAAGAGAGCGAGGAGCTAGCAGACCTGCATATTGCACTTGACGAGATCGAGAGGAGTGACGGCGGTGTGAGTGAGACCACAGCTGAGGATTCCGCCGGCGGTACAAGCGGCGTAGAATTCCGGCGAGTACATCCGGACCTTCTCCTTCGGCGCCGGGATCACGAAGCTCCTTGTCGCCTTCGCCGACGATAATGATGAAATGGACGGTGATGACGATGATGATGATAATGATGATCCATGATGATCGAGGTTAGTGGAAGTAGTGAGAGTGTCCAAATCAAACAGTCTTTTGGACAAAGAAGAAGACGACGAAGAGTAAAGAAAGCTCGGGATCATAGCTCTGCCACCTTTCAGAGAATCTTTCTCCATTTCTCTTCTCTTTCTTTGGTTCTTTCTTTTCTCTCTAAAAATGTGTGTAGAATTATTTGATTTTGAGAAAGAGAGTGAGAGAAATAGTAAGAGAACGAGGAAATTGGGGAATGGGTGGTTATGGTCACAGGCTACAGTGTGGAAATGACTTGTTTCCCAAACTTTTCGCGCTTTATTATACTCTCTGCTTTTTTGCTGGTAATCTTTGGTTTCCGTGACCTTCCTTATTTAATTACTTTTTAAGTAAATAACACTTGCCTTTTCAGCTATTCTTTGCCAAAAATAGATACCAAAAACTATTTTATTTATTTTATTTTTAGTATTGTAGAGGCAAAGGGCCCAACGTCAGATCCTGGGCCGTGGGTCCGTCCGAGGAGACCTATACATCCGAGGACAACGTTTCGTGGAGTACTTGCCCAACTTGATCCGATGCTGAAATGTGAATCTCGTAGGAGAAGGCCTTGTCCGAGGATACTTCATGTTCGGATTGTTGAAAGGGTGTCCCTAATGAGCGTCTCAACCTCAATCTTATCTCTTGCAAAGAATCCCCCGATTTGTATTGACCGTAAGGACAGCTGGCGAAAATCAGATATTAAGTGAAAGGCTGCTGCCACCGCATTTATGGCCCTGCAGCTAACATCATGGCCGCATTAATGAGAAAAGACTCCTGAACAGTGACTTCCTCCTTTACAGCTGCCCCAGGAAGGTTCAGGAGAGGGGGAGATGGGACAAGAGGGGAGAGGACCTATATAAAGAGAAAAGAAGGCCAACAGATGAGAGGCCAGAAAAACAATCATAGAAAGAAGAAAGAGAGAAAGAGAAAAAGAAGAAATCCAAGCTCTATTTGTACGACTATTCTCCTCGGATAATTCCGAACGGGACATTGTAACACCTAATCATCTTATCAATACATACCTTATCATTACCATATTTGGGCTTTTAACCCATATGCGTTCAAACAGTGATCTTTAATCCACTCTCTTATAAATTCATTGCTAGGATATTAAAAGGTAGTCTGGGCTTATAGCTATCTTGTTAAAAGGCCCAATATCAGATTTGTGTCCTTACAATTGGCGCCGTCTGTGGGAAGATTACTGTGGTACCTGTGTGTTATAGCTTGAACCATGGTTCGATCTGACAGAGCAGAGTTAGCTGATTCTCAGCATATTGATCACTTTGTGAACCTTGAGCGCCAGAGGGATCGTGAAGGGAGCGTGCACACGAACCATACTGCGAGGAGTCAGCACCGGCACGGTGGAGGCCAAACGCATAAGGCCATGCAACGCAAAATTGATCACCTTGAGAAGAAATTGCGCCGTGCACAGAGGAGACGCGGCCCGTCTAGCAGTCCATCTGATACTGATGGCTCTTCTGATGATGAGGAAGATGATAGCTATAGACCTCGCTCCAGAACGCCACCAAGCGAGTCCTTCTCCTACGAGGAAGAACATCATCGTGACCGCAGGAGCAGAGACACGTACTCCAGGGGCACTGGGAATGATGCCATGACGAGGGCACTCAACCAAATTTCCAGGTCACCATTTACGCGCGGCATCGAGGGAGGGAGCCTTCCTCGGCGTTTTAATCAACCAACCTTCACCCACTACAACGGTCGGACCGACCCCGTGGAACATGTGAGCCATTACAATCAGAAAATGGCTGTCCATTCCTGGAACGAGACCCTCATGTGCAAAGTTTTCCCCTCCAGTCTGGGGCCTGTGGCCATGAGATGGTTCGATGGCCTCGCGGCAAATTCTATCGGATCCTTTAGGGCACTCGCTAGAGCCTTCTGCTCTCGATTTGTAACGAACACCAGGGTCCCCCGGCCATTAGACTCTTTGCTATCCATGTCCATGCGAGAAGGAGAGACGCTAAAGATCTACTCGGACAGATACTGGGAAATGTTCAACGAGATCGAAGGAAGCTTCGATGATGTGGCTGTAAGAACGTTCAAGGTCGGCTTGCCAGCCGAGCACGACCTGAGGAAGTCTCTGACCAAGAAGCCTGTGAGGAGCGTGCGCCGATTAATGGATCGCATAGATGAGTACAAGCGGGTCGAAGAGGATCAATTACTTGGAAAGGGAAAGGCAAAGGTGGTTCCTCAGGAAAGGAGGGACTTCAGGTCAGACAGGTACAGCAATAGCCGGCCGCGGAGGGACTACAGTGTGCAGTCCGAGTCCGCTGCTTCACAAGCTGTTCATACCATATTCCGAGAGCCCATTCATCAGATCCTAGAAAAAATTCAGGACGAGCCATACTTCAAATGGCCGAGTAAAATGGGAGGAGACCCCCAGAGGCGCAATCAGAACCTTCATTGCCAGTATCATCAAGAATGTGGGCACACCACTGAGGACTGCAGGACGTTGAAGTTCCATTTGGAACAGCTTGTGAGAGAAGGAAGATTGCAGCAGTTCGTTTACCGACCGAGCAACCAGAGAGATCATGTTAGGCCAGGGGCTTCGGCGACTGCCTCATCAAGACCCCCTTTGGGCACGATTAACGTTATTTTCGTGGCCCCGGGAAGAACTGGGTCCTGCCCCACTAGAGTTATGTCTGTCCTTGGGACGTCCGAGGAGGCTGATAATCAAGAGGCGAAACGCGCCAGAATGGGGGACCGACCAGCACTGAGCTTCTCGGAAGAGGACAAGGTGGGGACAGTACAACCCCATGATGACGCTTTGGTCATCACCCTCAGAATTGGAGGGTACGATGTAAAGAGGGTAATGGTTGACCAAGGGAGTGGAGCCGAGATCATGTACCCGGATCTGTACAGGGGTTTGGGCCTGCGGCCTGAAGACCTGACTGCATATGAATCACCCTTAGTCAGCTTTGATGGGAAGACCGTCATCCCCAAGGGTCAGATCAGACTACCCGTACAAGCAGGATCTGAAATTGTTGAGGTTGACTTTATCGTCGTGGATGCGTATTCCCCCTATACGGCCATCGTAGCCAGACCTTGGCTCCATGCCTTAGGGGCTGTCTCTTCGACATTACACCTTAAAGTCAAATTCCCGTCTGGAGGACGCGTAGAAGAGATCATTGGAAGCCAACCTATGGCCAGGCAGTGTCTCATAGCTGCCATTTCACATCAGCAAGATGCCGAGCTGATGACCACTTCAGTTGGGCATTCGTAGCAATCAACGTTTCCGGCTCTCCCCGTAGCCGAGGATCCGCCCGAGGAGCAATGTGAAAAGTTAGAGAGAGTTGTCATCGGAGAAGATCCTGACAAGTTTTTCCAGATCGGGGATCAGCTATCCCCTCGGGAAAGGGAAGAACTGTTGTCTTTCCTTAAGAGAAATGTGGACGTGTTCGCTTGGAATTCTTATGAAGCCCCAGGAGTGGACCCGGGGTTTATCTGTCATCACCTCAATGTGAATCCGGCTGCACTACCCAAAAGGCAACCACCTCGGCGTTCATCCAAAGAACATTCTGACGCCGTCAGGGATGAGGTGAACAAACTCAAGCAGGCTGGGGCTATCAGGGAAGTGTTCTACCCAGAATGGCTGGCCAACACCGTAGTGGTGAAGAAGAAGAATGGGAAGTGGCGCGTATGCGTGGACTTTACAGATCTAAATAGAGCCTGTCCGAAGGACCCTTTCCCCATGCCGAGGATCGACCAGTTGGTGGATGCAACTGTTGGGCATCCACGAATGAGCTTCTTGGACGCCTTCCAAGGATACCATCAAATCCCTCTAGCCCTGAATGATCAAGAGAAAACGGCCTTTGTGACTCCCGTTGGGAACTACCATTACAAGGTGATGCCATTTGGGCTGAAGAATGCAGGGTCCACTTACCAGAGGATGATGACGAAAATGTTTGAACCACTGCTAGGGAAGTGCATTGAGATCTACATCGATGACATGGTGGTCAAGAGCAAGCTTGAGTCCGACCACGTTGGAGACCTGGAGAACATCTTTGAAATCTTAAGGAAACACAAATTGCGCCTCAACGCTTCAAAGTGTTCTTTCGGTGTCGGATCAGGAAAGTTCTTGGGGTACATGGTCACTCACCGGGGAATCGAGGTGAATCCCGATCAGATAAAGACGATTAACAGTCTGCAGCCTCCTCGGAACCCAAAGGAAGTGCAGAAGTTGACTGGGATGACTGCCGCTCTCAACCGGTTCATCTCCAAGTCTGCAGAGAGGTGTCGGCCCTTCTTCCAACTGCTAAATAAATGGAAGGGATTTGAATGGAATGAAGAGTGCACGCTAGCTTTTCAACAACTGAAACAATACCTAGCTCGGCCGCCCATCATGTCTAGCCCTTCAGCGGATGAGGTCTTGTTCGCCTACATTGCGGTAGCCACCCATGCTGTGAGTCTAGTATTAATCCGAGAGGACAATGGTGTCCAAAAGCCTGTATACTATGTGAGCAAGTCTCTCCATGAGGCCGAGGTCCGCTATCTGCCGCTTGAGAAGGCCATCTTTGCAATAATCCATGCCACTCGTAAACTCCCTCATTATTTCCAGTCACATACGGTTGTGGTCCTTACCCAACTCCCGCTCAGGTTGCTGCTCAGGAGTGCAGACTACACGGGAAGAATTGCCAAATGGGGTACCATACTAGGAGCTTTCGACATAAAATACATGCCTCGCACTTCGGTCAAGGGGCAGGTACTAGCCGACCTGTTAGCTGAGTTTGCTGAACCCATGTCGGAAGAAAGGATTGGAGCGGTGCCCATGGATGAAAATTCAGTTAGTCTCATCGCTGTGCAAGAGTCCGAGCCCTGGAAACTATATGTAGACGGTGCAGCTAATCAACGAGGTTCGGGAGTGGGGCTTGTTTTAATATCTCCTGAGGATGTTGTCATTGAAAAATCTTTAAGACTAAGCTTCTCGGCAACTAACAATGAGGCTGAATACGAAGCGTTGCTCATCGGCGTAGTTATGGTCAGAAAAATGGGAGGCAGCATCCTAGAAGTGTTCTCGGATTCGGCTCTGGTCGTTGGCCAAGTGCGAGGAGAACTAGAGGCTCGTGATGAACGAATGCAGAAGTATCTGAAACAGGTCAAACAGCTGCAGTCTCAATTCAAGTCATTCAATTTACAGCACGTTCCTCGGAGTGGTAACACGCACGCCGATTCTTTAGCAACTCTCGCGACCACCTCGGCTCTGGGGCTTCCCCGGCTTATCCTGGTGGAAGACGTGCAGAGGCATTTGGAAGAGACCGAAGGGCCCAGTATCTGTCAAGCCAGTGTAGGATCGAGCTGGATAGACCCTATGATTTCTTATCTCCGAGAAGACGTCTTGCCGACAGACAAGACTGAGGCCGAGAAGGTGAGGAGAAAAGCCCCTCGTTTCTGGCTCTCGGAGGACAATAAACTATACAAGCGTTCTTTCTCCGGACCCTATCTGCTGTGTGTGCACCCTGATGCCACAGAGCTACTCCTCGAGGAGTTACATGAAGGGATTTGTGGCAGTCACACTGGGGGAAGATCCCTAGCGCACAGGGCTTTAACTCAGGGGTACTGGTGGCCAAATATGCAACGAGAATCACAGGCGTACGTGAAGAAGTGCGATCAGTGCCAGAGGTTTGCCCCCAATATACATCAACCGGGAGGAGTACTGAATCCTCTGTCAAGTCCTTGGCCTTTCGCCCAATGGGGCCTAGACATTGTTGGTCCCTTCCCTAAGGCAGTCGGAAACAAGAGATACTTGGTCGTGGCAACAGACTACTTCACAAAATGGGTTGAAGCCGAGCCATTAGCCAACATCAGGGATGTTGATGTACAAAAATTTGTATGGAAGAGTATCATTATACGGTTTGGGGTGCCTCATACCCTCATCTCGGACAACGGCCTTCAGTTCGATAGTAAAGCGTTCAGAAAGTTTTGCAGTGAACTAGGCGTTACAAACAGATACTCCACCCCTGCATATCCTCAGGGAAACGGTCAAGCTGAAGCAATTAACAAGGTCATAGTGAGCGGCCTTAAGAAGAGGCTGGACGATGCTAAAGGAAAATGGGTGGAAGAGTTACCTCATGTGCTCTGGACATACAGGACTACTCCTCCGAGATCTACCGGAGAAACCCCATTCGCCCTGACGTATGGTGCAGAGGCGGTCATTCCCATAGAGGCTGGTTTCCCCACACTTAGGACCAGTTCATTCACCTCGGCCAATAATGACGAACAGCTGATGAGCAATCTGGACTTAATCGCCGAGCGTAGGGAAAAAGCTGCAGTTCAGTTAGCCTATTACCAGCACAAGCTCAAGCAAAGTTATGATGCTAACGTCAGACTAAGACCACTAGCACCGGGAGATTTGGTTTTACGAAAAGTGGTGGGCACAGCGAAGAATCCGGCCTGGGGAAAGTTGGGACCCAGCTGGGAAGGCCCCTACCGTGTTCTATCAGTAGCTGGAATAGGAGCCTTTTATTTAGAAGATTTAGATGAAAGGGCTGTACCACATCCGTGGAATGTAAATAACCTAAAAAGGTACTATTACTAATGAAAGTTTCGATTCACTCATTCAAGTTTCTTATACTGTTCACTTCTAAGTGTTAAACAGAACCTTGGTCAGGCCTGGCTCCTCGGACCACCTACCTTGGGTAAATTAACACCCCTAAGTATTAAACAGAACCTTGGTCGTGCCTGGTCCCTCGGACCACACGCCTTGGGTAAATTAATACTTCTAAGTGTTAAACAGAACCTTGGTCAGGCCTGGCTCCTCGGACCACCTACCTTGGGTAAATTAACACCCCTAAGTATTAAACAGAACCTTGGTCGTGCCTGGTCCCTCGGACCACACGCCTTGGGTAAATTAATATTTCTAAGTGTTAAACAGAACCTTGGTCAGGCCTGGCTCCTCGGACCACCTACCTTGGGTAAATTAACACCCCTAAGTATTAAACAGAACCTTGGTCGTGCCTGGTCCCTCGGACCACACGCCTTGGGTAAATTAATACTTCTAAGTGTTAAACAGAACCTTGGTCAGGCCTGGCTCCTCGGACCACCTACCTTGGGTAAATTAACACCCCTAAGTATTAAACAGAACCTTGGTCGTGCCTGGTCCCTCGGACCACACGCCTTGGGTAAATTAATACTTCTAAGTGTTAAACAGAACCTTGGTCAGGCCTGGCTCCTCGGACCACCTACCTTGGGTAAATTAACACCCCTAAGTATTAAACAGAACCTTGGTCGTGCCTGGTCCCTCGGACCACACGCCTTGGGTAAATTAATACTTCTAAGTGTTAAACAGAACCTTGGTCAGGCCTGGCTCCTCGGACCACCTACCTTGGGTAAATTAACACCCCTAAGTATTAAACAGAACCTTGGTCGTGCCTGGTCCCTCGGACCACACGCCTTGGGTAAATTAATACTTCTAAGTGTTAAACAGAACCTTGGTCAGGCCTGGCTCCTCGGACCACCTACCTTGGGTAAATTAACACCCCTAAGTATTAAACAGAACCTTGGTCGTGCCTGGTCCCTCGGACCACACGCCTTGGGTAAATTAATACTTCTAAGTGTTAAACAGAACCTTGGTCAGGCCTGGCTCCTCGGACCACCTACCTTGGGTAAATTAACACCCCTAAGTATTAAACAGAACCTTGGTCGTGCCTGGTCCCTCGGACCACACGCCTTGGGTAAATTAATACTTCTAAGTGTTAAACAGAACCTTGGTCAGGCCTGGCTCCTCGGACCACCTACCTTGGGTAAATTAACACCCCTAAGTGTTGTGTAGAACTTTGGTCGTGCCTAGTCCCTCCGACCACACATCTTGAGCAAATTAAAGCTTTTAAATGTTGAGCGTAATCTTTGACAAGCCTGATCTCTCGGATCAACCATCTCGGGTGTTGTGTCATTTTCCATTTTTTCCTCTGAAGGTAGTATGAAGTCTCGGACGAGTTTGTCCTCTCGGACCATACCCTTAGAACTCTTTGAAGGGTTAATTTTCCACATTCACTCAAGCTACATGCTCTCAGCACTTACTCTTACTTAATTTTACGTGTCAATGTTATTGCGGCTGATTATAAATTTCTTATCATTTGTTATGTCAAAACCAAAGTGTTGGATTTCCATCCATAAATACAAGCTTTGCGCAAATAAACAGACAGAATGGAAAGCAGATGAAGTTGGGCAAAACGTTTTCATTAAATCATAAAAATACAACGGTTAAAAATATATTTCCTACTCTCTAAATACAAAATTAGAGCTATGCTCGGAAACAGCTAGAAAACCCTAACAGCCTAGCTCTAAGCTTGTCCGGTCTGGGAGGGAAGATTATTGTCGTTGCTTGGCAGGATCGCTGAGGGGGCCATGTCCTTGGTTTGATTAAGCTCTGTGGAGGCCGGTGCTTCACCCGGGGCATCTTTTTGTTTTTCAGTCTCCTGCGCCGCTTCGGATGGAATCACCGCTTGACTCGTATGCTCCAAGACCTGAGGAGACGAGGAGGAGGGGCCGGCCGACATCAAAGCGAGATCCGGATGGAAATACGTCTTCTCCGGCAGTCTAAGTTCTGAGTCTGCAGGAACTCCAGCCATATTCAAAGCCTCCTCCCACGTGGATTGGCAGTAGTCCCTGCAGACTTCAGTAACTTCCTCCGCAAGCCTTTTCTCCGTCTCCTCAATGCCACGGAGATATGCAGCCTCCTTCTCGGCCTCTGCCGCCCTCAGCGCCGCCTTGGCCTCTTTCTCTCCTTTTTCGGCCTTTTCGGCTCGGGCGCGAAGATCCAAGGCCAATTGCCTCGCGGTGGCTAGATCTATCTCCGTCATATGTAGCCTTTTCCGCTGGTCCTCGGCCTGGTCTTCGGCATTCTTCAGCCCAGCCTGGGCATTCCTTCTCTCCCTCTCTTCCTTAATTAATTTATTGGACAGCTCGAGCTTTTGGTGCTTCAGCTCTCCCAGGGTCTTCTCCATTTCCTTGCGGGATTGGGTCTCGGCCCTGGCCAGGTTGCGGGCATCCCTGACCCAATCCTCTGCGACATGGACCTGCTGAGTAAGCTGCAAAACAAAACATCAAACCATGTCATCACAAGAATGGACGTGCACAACTTAGGTATTGATAAACTTTATAGGTACAAAATAACTCATGGGCTCACCATGGCTAAATCCCTCTTCATGGACATAAAGAGGTCGGCCTGCCTCCAGGACCTTACTACGTCCATATCCCGAGGGAGAAGCAAGGGACGCTCTAGGGCCTCGGCGATGTATCCCGAATGGCCATTCTGGAACTCCCGTATGGACGCATTGACAGTGATGGGAGCCCCATCCAGGTCCAGCCGGGGAGCCCAGACCTGTGGAGTGTGAACCTCCCGAGGAGGGGGGTCGCTCCGATGCCTTGGAGGTGAATCCCTTCTGTCCTCCTTCCTCTGCTGCTTCCCCCCTCTTTGCTGCCGAGGAGACACTTCGCCCTCCTCGGCATCCACATCCACAACTTTTTTCTTCCTCTTTAAGTCTGGAATAGGAAGAAGACCGGTTGTAGTGGTGGATGGTGGCAGAGGAGGAAGCTTGCCAGCCTCCCTCTCTTTGGGGGCCTCCTTCGAAGATGCCCCCTCATTCCGACCTGCTATCAAGGCCTTCAACCCCCTCCTCGGTGGCAGAGACATCTCCTCTACGTCCTCTGAGGTCTCGGATGGTTGAGTGCCGAGGGTTTCGGGTTGTACTTCTTCCTCTCCTTCAAAGTGGAACTGGTCTATTTCTGCCTCCAACGATGGTAGAGTCGAAGCGGAGCTTTCTCTTTGATCAACCTCTTGGGGGGCAACTTGCTGGAGCGGCCAGGGGACTGGAGGAAGGTCCTTGTTTGCCAGAAAACCTGGTCGGGAGACGTCTATCCGGTTAATCCTTTTGTCCCTAGCTCGGATAGAGTCTCCGACGTCCTGGAAGCTGTCTGATATTGGAGTGAAGCCCAATATCAAATGAGCGGCTCGCAGCTAGCCGTCCGAGTTGACGAACACCTCCGAGCGTAACAGATAATTCAACCCGAGCACGTTCACGAGGTTGAGGTTGGGAGAGACGAATCGCCTATCTGTAACAGCAATCAAAAGAAAAAACACGAAGTCAGTCATCACACTTCTAAGGATAATCGTATGTATGGTAAAATGAAACTAAGTCTAAACTGCAAATCCTACGATCGTCTTAAACTAAATCCCTAAATACCCCACCTGGCTCTCCCTCAGTGGTCGGACAGTGGTGGCCGTCATGCCACGCCCCCGAGACGATGACGTAATCGTCCTTCATGCCTTTGTTGGATTTGGGGAGGCACGATATCATTTTCACGACCGGAGACCGGGACTTCAAGTAGTACCCTCCCTCCTTCAGAGAATGACACTCGTACATGTGTACGACGTCATGCCAGGTGAGCCTTAGGCCCATCATCTCATTAAGGGCATCTACACACCCCAGGATCCTAAATACATTGGCCGCACACTGGTGTGGACACAATCTGTGATTCCTAAGGTACTCCCTAGTAACGTTGCCCATAGGAATGGACATTCCCCCTTCCAGAAAGGCGATCACAGGGATAACTACCTCCCCGGTCCCCCTAGAGATTAAGATGTCCTCTGGTGGACAATACCGGAGGCTAACCCCCTCGGGAATATTATACTTCGCTTTAAAACACTCTATAGCTACGGGGGTATCGACTAAGTTTTTAAATCTACCCATGACGGTACCTAAAGGTAAAGGTTGGCTGAGAAATTTCCCTAAAGGCAAAAACGAAAAGGGAAAGGAAGAAGGCCGAGGTGTTCAACCAAGAGGGAATGAGCAAGAGAGGCGAATACTTACAAAAGAAGATAGTATTGTAAGTTTGGAGATCTCGGAGGAACCTAGGAACCCTTAAAAAAGTCTTCTCGGAATGTCTAAAACAACGAATCTTGAATCGGTAGAATGTTTAGGAATTTTGAATACTCAAACGAATGTAAAATAAAGAAACTCACCTTCTCACGGCCTTATATATATATAGCAGGTGAAAAGTGGTGGGATCTATCCCGCTCAAAATTTCACAGGGAAATCCTAACCGCACGATTTGCCTCCAGCCGTTGATCCAGGGGACAGAGCGCCACCCAGATCAATAAAGGATACGCTACAACTTCCAAAGCGCCCTTGGAAAATGGAGATTTCGCGAAACGGCACATCCACGTGGAATTGTTGGGGCGCTTGATGGGCCCCAGCCTTGTGGAGATCAAAGTCCCACTCTTCTCCTCGGATAGAAGGAGAAAACTGGAACTTTGAGGGGCTATTGTAGGGGCAAAGGGCCCAACGTCAGATCCTGGGCCGTGGGTCCGTCCGAGGAGACCTATACATCCGAGGACAACGTTTCGTGGAGTACTTGCCCAACTTGATCCGATGCTGAAATGTGAATCTCGTAGGAGAAGGCCTTGTCCGAGGATACTTCCTGTTCGGATTGTTGAAAGGGTGTCCCTAATGAGCGTCTCAACCTCAATCTTATCTCTTGCAAAGAATCCCCCGATTTGTATTGACCGTAAGGACAGCTGGCGAAAATCAGATATTAAGTGAAAGGCTGCTGCCACCGCATTTATGGCCCTGCAGCTAACATCATGGCCGCATTAATGAGAAAAGACTCCTGAACAGTGACTTCCTCCTTTACAGCTGCCCCAGGAAGGTTCAGGAGAGGGGGAGATGGGACAAGAGGGGAGAGGACCTATATAAAGAGAAAAGAAGGCCAACAGATGAGAGGCCAGAAAAACAATCATAGAAAGAAGAAAGAGAGAAAGAGAAAAAGAAGAAATCCAAGCTCTATTTGTACGACTATTCTCCTCGGATAATTCCGAACGGGACATTGTAACACCTAATCATCTTATCAATACATACCTTATCATTACCATATTTGGGCTTTTAACCCATATGCGTTCAAACAGTGATCTTTAATCCACTCTCTTATAAATTCATTGCTAGGATATTAAAAGGTAGTCTGGGCTTATAGCTATCTTGTTAAAAGGCCCAATATCAGATTTGTGTCCTTACAAGTATTTAACGTGTTAAAATAATATAAATAACACAATAAAATAATATATTTGTTACAATAAACAATATCCACAATTACCGCCATAACCATGCAAATTATATTATGTTGCTTTACTATTTGAGTTATAGTACACAACTATAGATCTGCAGTTGATGAGTTAAATTTTTTACTTATACCACCACCAAATGTAGCACACTTTTTTGTATATTGTGGTGCCAAAAATAGCATTTTAACAATTTCATGCCATTAATGTGGATGCTTAAAATATAAAATAGACAATATAACACTCTCACCCAAAAAAAAAAATGGACATTATAAAAAAGATTTGGATTCAATTGTCCCTTAAACTAAAAAAAAAAGTGATTGGTATTTTGGAAAAATTATCATGAAGAAGAAGATAATATAAATTTGAAATACTATTGTATTTATAAAATATGGGTCATGTTAACAAATGTTCTTAGGATTATTGTTACAAAACTATTTTAAGAAAGTTTTGACACAACTTTTATGGAAAATATAAATGTAGCATCCATTAACTTTTCCCATAAAATATAATCTAACTAATTAAAAAACAAAGTTATAAAAATATAGAGTATAAGAAAATAAGTACAATTTTTCTTTTTGAAGTTAGAAATTACTAATTTTATTATATTAGTCTTACAAATTCATGTGATACTATTCACCAAAATTTTTTTTATTGAAATTCATCATTTTTTATGTTCTTAAAATCTTAAAATTATATTCATTGTTACATCAATTTATAAATTATTTGTAGTAACAATCGAAGCTCAAATTTATCACAGCCTTTTATTTTATAGGAAACTGTAAACCTTATTAATTAAGGAATAGAAACTACATCATAAACAAGAGCTTCTTCAAGAAAAAAAAAATTCTCTTTAATCCAAGTAGAAAAATCATCAATATCAAAAGTAAATTTTGCTAACAGATGAGCAAGCCTATTGCCTTATCTACAGACACGGGAGAAGCCTATTGCCTTATCTACAGACACGGGAGAACTCAACACGCCGAACCTCATGCAAAGACGAAACTATACCATATAAAATAGGATCCACTGAGATGGGAGCAAGACTGCGCTCTGCCAAAGAGTTAGAGATAATCAATTAATTACCCTCTAGAATAAACTCTCGAATACCCATATCTTTAGGAAATTGCACCCGAGACTCAAACACTTTCAAGTGGTAATTTTGTTTTTCTTCTTTTCAAGTGGCATAAAAGTTTTCAAAACTTAATTTATTGTGACATTGTTACAACTTACCACTTGAATTAGTTGTCAACTTACCAATTAAAAAAAAAAAAAAAAAACTTTCGTACTGTAAGGACACAAATTCATGAGCCGGCCCAAAAGGGATGAGTCGGCCCAAATGGTTCCTAAACAATGAATTTGTAGAGGGTAGGATGCGAAAATTGGGCTAGAATGATTTAATCAGCCAATGCAATAGGTTAGAGTTTCCAGACAGAAAAATAATAAGAAGTCCAAGTTTGACGAACCCTTATTAATGAAGGTCCGAGGAGGTAAATTCTTCTATTACAACTCTCTCCTTTTCTCTCTTTACAAAAATGATCCCCCCTTTAGAAGAGAATTCCTTCACATTATATAGCTCTCTCAAGACCATCTCCACCTTACACTTGTCACCCATCTGATTCTTCACTTGAGTACATGTCCCATTGTGTATCCTTTTTGGCCTACTGTGAGTCATAGTGACTGAAATTGCACTGTTCAAGGGTCATCTCCACATAAATGCGGTCAGAAGAGTAGGCGTAGCACAATTAATGAAGTGGTGGCAGCCCTTCCTTAGGTATTTTTGGGGATTCCCATTTCCATAAAGCTAAGGTCTCTCCTTAGATCGCCCTTTCTTTCACCAAACGTAATTAATCGTAATCTGGGATTCTGCATGTCCATTTCCCTCTCCTCGGACTATACCACGTCCTCGGATATCGTTAGAGACTCAATGCACGATTTTGGGCCTTTAACCCCACAAGGCCCACTACATGATCTTGGGGCTTTTAGCCTCTTCATGGCCTGATACGTAGCCTTGGGCCCCTGTCCCCACAATAGCCTCTCAAAACTCCGGTTTTTTGCTCTTATTCGAGGAGAAAAGGTGGAGTTTTGACTCTCAAGGGATGTGTCAGTTGACCTCTTTGCTCGCACGTGCTGGATTGATGTTGCGCGCATTTCGCGAGGAATAATGATGCTTCGGAACTCGCGAAGCGCTATTGATTGCTCCAGGCGGCGCTATGCCCCCCTCATCTAACGATGGGACGTCGATCTAACGGTGCACATTACTCCAAGAATTTCGAGCGGGGTAACTCCCACTCATTCCACTCCTTTATATAATGCCACCAGGGGAATTATTCCCTTCATTTCTTCAGCTTCCAAGTTCATCAGAGTTTCAAATAGTTTAAGAACCCGAAAATCACGAACGTCCATCACTTCCCTTTTGATTCCTCGACAGTAGCCTTAAGGATCTCAGAGACAATCACCCACTAGTATTAGTAAGTTGTTGAGTCTTTAGACTTTTTATTTTCTCCTCGGCTGTTCTTCTCGGCCGTTCGAAGGAAGAAAAAACTTCCTTTCTTCTCTTTTTTCTTTTGCTGCTCCCTTCTAGTTTGTCCCTTATGGGTAGGTTTAAGTACCTGGTAGATTCCCCAGCAAAGATAGAGCTCTTCAAAGACAAATACCAGATTCCGCAAGGAGTAGCCCTGCGGTATTGCGATCCGGATAGGATAGATCTTGATAGGGGAGAGGGGGAGGTGGTCATCCTGATGATAGCTTTCATAGAAGGAGGGATGACACTCCCCATGGGTCAAATAACACGGGACTATCTCTTCAACCACAGACTATGCCCCGCGCAGTGCGCACCCAATGTTTGTAAAATCCTAGGCTGCATCGATGCCTTAAACAAGCATCTGGGCTTGGGGCTCACCTGGCACGATGTGGTGCATATGTACGAGTGCCACTCACAAGCCGAGGGGGGGTACTACCTTAAGTCCCGCTCTAACGTGGTCAGGCTGATCTCATGCCTTCCTAAATCGAACAAAGGCATGAAGGACGACTACCTGATAGCCTCAGGAGCATGGCACGACGGCGTTCACTGCCCCGTCTGAGAGGGAGAGCCAGGTGGGATGCCTTAGAGTTAGGTGTCTTAGAAAGAGTTTTAGATGGCCCCTTTTTTCTTTTTTAAACCCTTGCTGAGTCATTTTTCCTTTTACTTCTGTCTCTCTATCGATGACGACTTCTTGCTTCCTCTTACTAACTACGCCTCTTTTCTTGGGTACGTTTGCAGATAAGAATCACATGGCTCCTCGGCTCAGCCTAAGTAACGTCCCAGCACTCAACTTCCTTCTTAGATCTGAGATTTTTTTCAATGAGTACGGACAGCTGCGCGCAGTCCATCTCATTTTAGGCTTCAAGCCCATTTCTAAGGTGTTCCAAGAAATCGGCCACAGCATTACGAAGGGTGACCCTCGGATACGCCGTGTAGCCGTGTCCAGACCGGACTTCCTAGCCTAAAACGACCTTCCCCCGGTTGTGCTGCCGATCCGCCAGGACGCCCCGCAATTTGTGGTTCCATTACAACAGCTTCCACCAACAGCGGCGGGCGTAGTCGAGGAGGAGATCGCCTTATTCCGTCTGTCTCTGGACGAGGAGATAGACCGGTTTCAGTTTGAAGAGGAGGAGAGCCCAGCATCAGTGCCAGTCCAAGCTTCCGATCCCGAGGGCGAGACCGGCGATCGTTCAAGCGTGCACGCCCCTGCGATCGTGGTGACCTGCCTAGACAGCACCTCCAAGGAAGAGATGGCCTCGAACCAGAAAGGCAAGGGCCTCAAGGAACTCCTGGCCAGAAGGATGAAGGGAGGGACTTCAAAAGGAGCCCCCAAACCCAAGGTTCCTCCTACACTTCCTCCTCCTCCTCCTTCTCCTCCTCCTCCTCCGGTTGGCCTAGGTCTGAAGGCCTGCCCGAATTTAAAGAAGAAGAGGCCAATCGTGGACCTCGAAGAGGGGGAGGTTGGTCAGCAAAAGGGGGCCAAGCAACAGAAAACAACCAAGGAGGCGCGGGACAAGAGGTCTACCTCCGTGGACAGCCAAGAAGACCAGAACCGGGCTGATGTGCGCATAGCACCGCGTGTCTGGGTTCCTCGGCTAAAGGTGGATGGGGCGGCCGTGCCCTGGGACGCCTTGGTCCGAGAGTACCATAAGGGCCAGGCTGCTTATGTAGCGAAGGTGTTGGAACAGCTGCCCAAAGACATAAAGGCCGTGAGGAACCTGAGGCAGCAGGACCTTTTCCTGTGCCTGAAGAGGGACCTCGCTATGGTGAGCCCCAAACTTCTTACCCTTTATTTGTGCAGATTTTTCTCCACTCATACTTTACTAATGCGGTTGCATCATTTTTATGCAGATCACCTGGGAGGTCTTTGTGGCCGAGGAGTGGGTGAGAGAGGCTCGCAGCGAGGCGAAGAACGAAATGCTCTTTCGCCACGATGCCGAGAAGGCCCTAGGAGCTGCCAATGTTGAGAACAAGGAGCTCCACTCGAAGCTAGTGAACGAGGAGAAAGAAAGAAAGAGCGCAGAGGCAAGGTTGAAGAGCGCCGAGGCGCAGGCTGAGGACCAACGCAAGCTGCTTTACAAGACGGAGCTAGAGCTGGCTACGTCTAGGCAACTAGTGCTTGATCTGAAGGCGTAGCTGCAGAAGGCTAAAGAGGCCTCTCAACTAGCCAAGGAAGCGTCCGAGGCCGAGAAACAAGCGTCGTACCAACTAAGGGTTGAAGAGATGCAGGCCAGGCTCGCTGAGGAGTTGGCCGAGGTGTGCAGGGAGTTCTGCAGCATGACTTGGGACGAAGCTTTCAATGCTACAGGAGTCCCTGTAGACTCGGCCTTGAGGCATTCTGAGAACATATACTTCCACCCTCATATCCGAGAGGTTCCAGATGCCAAACTCCCAGAAGACCTTGGTGTTGCAAAGGCCAAGGAAGTTGACGCTGGAGGAGCCAACCCTGAGGTCCAAGGAGCTGCTGCGGAGGCAAAGGAGATGGAGGCCAAGGAAAAAGAGGATGATTCTAAGGCCAAGGACGTCTCTACTGCTCCGCCGAGCCAAGAAGAGGACCCCTCTGCCCCCAAGGACAAGGCTTAGAACCTAGGGTTTTGTTGTTTTTTGTTTTGTAGCTTCAATTTATGTTTTTGGCTTTGTAGTGAGTGCACACCATTTTTAGTGGGAATGTAATACATGATTTCATGAATGAAAATGTTCTTCCCTTATATTTTATGTCTCATTGCTTCTAGTTAATTTTAGCAAATATTTCTCAACATAATGTGTCGAACTTGGTAACTCGAAATGTATCCCAAAAATTCTCACCCTAGGTACAGTTTACCATGTATCCCAAAAATTCTCACCCTAGAAGCTAGACATGGTGGGAAATTATCCAACAACACCAAGTTTATCAAAGCGCTTGACCCGAGTGATCACGGGAAGACAGGTATTACTAACGGTACGAGTGAGGGTTCGTCCAACACTTAGAAAAATTTGTAGGTGGTGTTACTTTTTCCTAAGCAGGTGGTCCAAGGACCCGGCGTAGCTTAGGATTTGTTTAACATTTAGAATAATTTACGTGGAGTATTAATTTTTCCCAAGCAGATGATCCGAGGACCCGGCGTAGCTTAGGATCTGTTTAACACTTAGAATAAATTACGTGGAGTGTTAATTTTTCCAAAGCAGATGGTCCGAGGACCCGGCGTAGCTTAGGATCTGTTTAACACTTAGAATAAATTACGTGGAGTGTTAATTTTTCCAAAGCAGATGGTCCGAGGACCCTGCGTAGCTTAGGATCTGTTTAACACTTAGAATAAATTACATGGAGTGTTAATTTTTTCAAAGCAAATGGTCCGAGGACCCGGCGTAGCTTAGGATCTGTTTAACACTTAAAATAAATTACGTGGAGTGTTAATTTTTCCAAAGCAGATGGTCCGAGGACCCGGCATAGCTTAGGATCTGTTTAACATTTAGAATAAATTACGTAGAGTGTTAATTTTTCCAAAGCAGATAATCCGAGGACCCGGTGTAGCTTAGGATCTGTTTAACACTTCGAATAAATTACGTGGAGTGTTAATTTTTTCAAAGCAGATGGTCCGAGGACCCGGCGTAGCTTAGGATCTGTTTAACACTTAGAATGGACCCGCACGCGACCGTGGTTCCATTGATTCTTACAATTTTTAGGATAACTGAACATCACACATAACCTAATGAACACAAAAGTGTGATAAAGCATATTCTCATTAATAATAGTATCTTTTCAGGTTGTTTACATTCCAAGGGTGCAGCGTTGCCTTACTTTCTAAATCCTCCAAGTAGTATGCTCATATTCCAACCACCGAGGTAATCCAGTACGGTCCTTCCCAATTAGGTCCTAGCTTTCCCCAGGCTGGGTTCTTTACGGAACCGACCACTTTCCTCAATACCAAGTCGCCTTGCGCCAAAGGCCTTAACTTCACGTTGGCGTCATACCCCCGCTTAAGTTTATACTGGTAGTAGGCCAATTGGACCATGGCGCTTTCTCTTCACTCTTCAATTAAGTCCAGACTCCTCTCTAATAAGCCGTCGTTGCTGCTCGGAGTGAAAAAGCTCGTCCTCAGCGTAGGGAAACCGGCTTCCAATGGTATGACAGCCTCGGCACCGTAAGTTAGTGAAAAAGGGGTTTCGCCAGTGGACTTCCAAGGTGTAGTCTGGTACGTCCACAGGACATGCGGCAGTTCCTCGACCCATCTTCCTTTGGAATCATCTAGTCTTTTTTTCAACCCGCTCGCTGTGACCTTGTTTACAGCCTCGGCCTGTCCATTTCCCTGAGAATAGGCTGGGGTGGAGTACTGATTGGTGATTCCTAGCCCACAGCAGTATCTCCGGAAGGATTTGCTGTCAAATTAGAGTCCGTTGTCCGAGATAAGGGTGTGGGGGACTCCACACCGGGTGACGATGTTCTTCCAAATAAACTTCTTCACGTCTACGTCACGGATGTTGGCTAGTGGTTCTGTTTCAACCTACTTGGTGAAATAGTCCGTGCCGACCTGCAGATACCTCCTGTTTCCTACTACTTTGGGGAAGGGGCCCACGATGTCCAGACCTCACTGGGCAAAAGGCCAAGGGCTGGATAGGGGGTTGAGCTCCCCTCCCGGTTGGTGGATGTTTGGAGCAAACTTCTGGCATTGATCACACTTTTTTACATACTCCAGGGCTTCTCGGTGCATGTTGGGCCACCAGTATCCCTGAGTGAGAGCTCGATGGGACAAGGATCTTCCCCCCGTGTGGCTTCCATAGATGCCCTCATGTAGTTCCTCCAAGAGGATTTCAACTGCCTTAGGATGTACACACAACAGATATGGCCCAGAAAAAGATCTTTTGTACAACTTTTGGTCCTCGGACAGCCAGAATCGAGGAGCCTTCCTTCGAATTTTGTCAGCCTCCAACTTGCTCTCCGGTAGGGTGTCATCTTTGAGAAAGTGAACGATTGGATCCATCCAGCTAGGGGCTGCCCTTGCTTGATGAATGGACATCACTTCTCTTCCCGACCCAAAAGGCTTTATGAGGTCTTCGACAAGTATTATCCTCGGTAGGCTTTGTGCCGAGAAGGTTGCCAGCGTTGCCAGTGAATCTGCATGCGTATTCCCACTTCTGGGAATCTGCATTAAATTGAAGGATTCGAACCCGAACTGTAATTTTCTGACCTGGCACAGGTATTCCTGCATTTTGGGATCCCGAGCTTCTAACTCCCCTCAGACCTGTCCTACAACGAGTCTAGAGTCCGAGAATATGTCCACGGTCTTTCCCCCCATCTTTTGGGCCATGGTCATTCCCACCAGTAAGGCCTCATATTCCATTTCATTGTTGGTGGCCGAGAACCCGAGTCTCAACAACTTCTCAATTATGATGTTCTTGGGAGAGATTAGGACCAGCCCCTCTCCGGATCCTCTGAGATTCGAAGCGCCGTCGACATAGATCCTCCATGGCAAATCCCCTCTCACGGACATTACTCCAGCTGAATCTTCATCCATGCCCTGTTTCTCTGCACTTTCTTCTTCGGGGGCCTTGGCAAATTTAGCTAGAAAGTCGGCCAGGACCTGCCCCTTTACAGAGGTGCATGGCATATACTTGATGTCATAAGCCCCCAGCTTCGTTCCCCACTTTACGACCCTTCCAGTATAATCCGCACTTCTAAGTAAGGCCTTGAGCAGTAATCGGGTTAGGACGACGACGGTGTGAGACTGAAAGTAATGAGGAAGCTTGCATGTGGCATGTACTACAGCTAAGATAGCCTTCTCTAGTGGCAGATACCTGACCTCGGCCTCGTGCAAGGATTTTCTCACATAATACACGGGCTTCTGTATGCCGTTATCGTCTCTTACTAGCACCAAGCTCACGCATGGGTGGTGGCCGCGATATAGGTGAACAGGACCTTGTCTGCCTCGGGCTTTGACATGATAGGCTGCCGAGAAAGGTACTTATTTAATTGCTGGAATGCCAGAGCGCATTCTTCTGTCCACTCGAAACCCTTCCATTTATTCAACAGCTAGAAGAAGGGTCTACACCTATTCGCGAATCGGGATATGAATCGGTTCAAGGCCGCGGTCATTCCTGTCAGTCTCTGCACTTCCTTTGGATTCCGAGGTGGCTGCAAGTTACTAATGGCCTTAACTTGGTTTGGGTCAACCTTAATCCCACGATGGGTGACCATATACCCCAGGAACTTCCCCAACCCTACGTCAAAGGAACATTTGGAGGCATTGAGTTGAAGCCTGTGTCGCCTCAAGATTTCGAAGATGCTTTCGAGGTCATCTACGTGCTCGGCCTCCTTTCTGCTCTTAACCACCATGTCGTCAATGTAGATTTCGATATTTTTTCCCAGCTGTGGTTCGAACATCCGTGTCATCATCCTTTGGTAAGTGGACCCCGCATTTTTAAGCCCAAACGGCATTATTTTGTAATGGTAGTTCCCGACGGGAGTGACAAAGGTTGTTTTCTCTTGGTCTTCCAAGGCTAGAGGTATCTGGTGGTAGCCTTGGAAGGCATTCAAAAAGCTCATCCGAGGATGTCCCACGGTCGCGTCGACTAACTAATCAATCCGAGGCATGGGGAAAGGGTCCTTCGGGCAGAGTTTATTCACGTCTGAGTAATCCACGCACACCCGCCATTTGCCGCTCTTCTTCTTCACCACAACGGTGTTCGCCAGCCAGTTGGGGTAAAACACCTCCTTAATAGCCCTGGCTTACTTGAGTTTGGCCACTTCTTCCCTGACAGCGTCGAAGTGCTCCCTTAAAGAGCGCCAAAGAGGCTGTTTCTTAGGAGTGATAGAAGGATGGACATTCAAGTGATGACAGATGAAGTTTGGATCTATCCCTGGAGCCTCGTAAGCATTCCAGGCAAATACGTCGATGTTCCGCTTCAAGAGTCGCACTAATTGGTCCCTCTCCAGAGGGGGCAACTGAGCGCCGACCTGAAAAAACCTTTCGGGATCATCCCCGATGATGACCTTCTCTAACCCTTCGCACTCCACGCCCCTAGCCCCACCACCCGAAATTGAGGCCTCGGGCTCTAATTGCTATAATTCCCCGTTGGCAGGGTCTGAGGGCTTCGGCTCGGGACGGTGCGTGATGGCAGCAACCAAGCACTGCCTGGCCACCGACTGACTTCTGACCAGCTCTTCAACCCTATCCCCGGACGGGTACTTCACCTTGAGATGGAAGGTAGACGAGACGGCCCCTAGGGCGTGAAGCCAGGGCCGCGCCACAATGGCAGCATAGGGGGAGTAGGCATCTACCATGATAAAGTCTACCTCTACCACTTTCGAGCCGGCCTGGATTGGCAATCTGATTTACCCGCGTGGGACAATAACCTTCCCATCAAAGCCAACCAGTGGCGACTCATAACTGGTCAGATCTTCCTGTCTGAGGTTAAGCCCCTTATAGAGATCCGGATACATGATCTTGGCCCCGTTGTCTTGGTCCACCAGTACCCTCTTTACATCGTAGCCACCAATCCTCAAGGTTACGACTAAGGCATCATCGTGTGGCTATATGGTTCCGGCCTTATCCTCATCCGAGAAGCTCAATGCTGGATGAGCCTCTGATTTAGCCCTCTTGGGCTCACGACCTGAGGCCTCGACGCCCGAGTCAGCTATTGACATCACCCGGGAGGGCAGGATCCTGTTCTGCCTAGAGCGGCAAGGATGACGTGAATGGTGCCCAAAGGGGGCCTTGAATATGCGCCGCCTTGAGCCCTCGATGTCATTTGGTTCCCCTGCCCGTTAAGTTAGGTCAGGAACTGCTTTAACCTACCGTCTCGGGCCAGCTGCTGGAGATGGCTCCATAAGTTCCTGCATTGTTCGGTCGTGTGGCCTCGCTCCTTGTGGTACTGGCAATACAGACTCTGATTGCGCTTTGCTGGGTCCCCGATCATCTTGCTTGGCCACATAAAGTACGGCTCATCCTTGATCTTTTCAAAAATTTGATGTACGGGTTCTCGGAATAGCGTGTTAACGGTTTGGGCTGGTGGAGGTCCAGATTCCGCTCCGAAGTCCTTACGATGCCGACTGTTGTTGTATCAATCCGACCTAAAATCCCTCCTCTCCTGAGGGATAGCCCTACCTTTGCCCACCTGCTGCTGGTCTTCTTCAACCCTTTTATACTTGTCAATCCTATCCATGAGCTGGCGCACACTGGTAGCGGGTTTTCCGATTAAGGACTTTCTCAAACCGTGCTCGCCGGGTAGGACGACCTTGAAGGTTCTGACGGCTACATCATCGAAATCACCCTCTATCTCATTGAACACCTCCCAGTACCTGTTGGAGTACGTCTTTAAGGTCTCTCCCTCTCGCATGGATAGGGACAATAGGGAATCAAAGGGCCGAGGGACTCTGCTGCAGGTGATGAAGCGGGATCCAAAGCCCGAGTAAGCTCTCTGAAAGAGTCGATGGAACCCGCCCTCAGACCGTCGAACCACCTCGTTGCCATGGGCCCCAAGCTGGACGGGAATACCTTGCACATCAAGGACTCATTCTTAGAGTACACCGCCATTTTCTAACTGAAATGGCTAACATGCTCAACAAGATTTGTGCGACCATTATAGAGGGTGAACGTAGGTTAGGTGAACCACCTGGGAAGTTGTCCATCTTCAACCCTGTGTGTGAAGGGAGACTCAGCGATTCGGCTTAGCGCCTTGCTCATAGCGTCATTTCCTAATCCCTTCGAGGATGAACCTCTCCCCTAGCGTTCACGACGGTAGTCCTGCTCATAAGAGAAGGTTTCGCTTGGAGGTGTCCTTAATCTGTGTCTGTACTCGTCGTCCTTCTCACCGTCAGAAGAGAGGTCGGAGACTGAGGAGCTTCGCCTCCTTCGCTCCTGGCGCAGCCTCTTCTTCAGGCGGTCAATCTTTTTCTGCATGGCTCTTTCCCGTTCATCATGAGAGATGCGGCTACCGCCCCTAGAATGACTCTCACCAGTACGGGTGGTATTTACGCTTCCCTCTTGATCCTTCTGAGTACGGTCTTCACCCTGAGACCCTATAGATTCCAACTGATGTGTCCCCGAACCTACCATGACTGAAGGTTCAAAACTCTAAGCAATCCGAACTTCCCCACAAACGGCACCAATTGTAAGGACACAAATTCGTGAGCCGGCCCAAAAGGAATAAGACGGCCCAAATGGTCCCTAAACAATGAATTTGTAGATGGTGGGATGCGAAAGTTGGGCTAGAATGATTTAATCAGCCAATGCAATAGGTTAGGGTTTCTAGACAAAAAAATAATAAGAAGTCCAAGTTTGACGAGCCCTTATTAATAAAGGTCCGAGGAGGTAAATTCTTCTATTACAACTCTCTCATTTTCTCTCTTTACAAAAATAATCCCCCCTTTAGAGGAGAATTCCTTCACATTATATAGCTCTCTCAAGACCATCTCCACCTTACACTTGTCACCCATCTGATTCTTCACTTGAGTGCATGTCCCATCATGTATCTGTTTTGGCCTACTGTGAGTCATGGTGGCTGAAGTTGCACTGTTCAGGGGTCTTCTCCACATAAATAAGGTCAGAAGAGTAGGTGTAGTACAATTAATGCGGTGGTGGCAGCCCTTCCTTAGGTATTTTTGGGGATTCCCATTTCCATAAAGCTAGGGTCTCTCCTTAGATCGCCCTTTCTTTCACCAAACGTAATTAATCGCAATCTGGGATTCTGCATGTCCATTTCCCTCTCCTCGGACTATACCACGTCCTCGGATATCGTTGGAGGCTCAATGCACGATTTTGGGCATTTAACCCCACAAGGCCCACTACATGATCTTGGGGCTTTTAGCCTCTTCACGGCCTGATACGTAGCCTTGGGTCCCTGTCCCCACACGTACCTTTTAGACTTTTTTGAAAATAAAAACATAATATTTATGATTTTTTTCCTTCACATTCAAAAAAGAAATTACAGTTACTGCTTATCTCTAAAGTTTATCTTTTTTATTTGTTTGA
Source organism: Lithocarpus polystachyus (assembly GCA_033629205.1). Classification (NCBI taxonomy): domain Eukaryota; kingdom Viridiplantae; phylum Streptophyta; class Magnoliopsida; order Fagales; family Fagaceae; genus Lithocarpus; species Lithocarpus polystachyus. Next base: position 1,455,940 of record CM066171.1, on the reverse strand, counting down.
AAAAAAAAATTAATTATAATATATGCAAATTATTAACTTTTATCTAAAAAAATAAAAGAACCTCTGAGCACACATGTGAGCGTGTGCTAGAGGCTAGTGTGTATGTGTATATATATATATATATATATATATATATGATTTATTATAAAACCTTGTCATAAGCCAAGTATTAATATGATGCAATGATGCATCACCAACGACATCTATACTTCTACCTGAAGCTAAAGAATCTGAATATAAGAAGCATTAAATTAAAAAAGGTGCTTTTGTATAATTGTATGTAGCACAAGTAGTGCTCTCTCTCTACCTCTTTCATTTTTCCCAAGTATTTTGTATGGTGGATATAATTTATCATAATTATGAAAGAACTATTTTAGTTGACGTTTCTTTTTGTGAGTAGGAGCCTTTGAGTGACTCTTATGCACCGCTAATCTCCATTATCTAAAATACGGGAATGAGCAGAGGGCCCAACTCCCCTATTGCACATGAGTTGATAGGTCCAAAGTTCAATAAGTTACTATCTAAAATTAACCCACAGAACAATATAAATAATTCACTTTGCAGAGAAAACAATACATAATTTTTAATAATACAAGATTTGATTTTAATTTTTATAGGTTACAAATGAAATATTTTATGTACAATGGTATAATTATTAATTATTAGTATACATTTTTAGAGAGATAAAAAAAATTAGTTATATAGTTATTGTGGGGACCAGTGCTTGAGTTCTAGGCCCAATGAGATGCAAGAGCTCAAGCCCAAGAACTCCGACAATAAATTTGTAGAGAAGTGGGTTGGAAGGATGGGCTAACGTGAGCAGAACAACAGGCCGAGCAATGTAGGGATCACCCAAGTTCTATCAAGGCAAATGCTCTTTCTTCTTATTCCAGAAAATCTCTCCTTTGTTGTATTCACTTTTTCCTTCATACAAGTTTTTCTCCCCCTCCTGCTTGGGGGTTTCTTACATTATATACCTTCTATCTGGATGATTTTGAGCTTCCACTTGTTGGTCATCCAAGTCACTACTTGAGTACCTGTCCCATCAGACACCCACCTTGGCTTTTTGTGAGTTGCAGTTGCCAAGGTAACACTGTTCAGAGGGTCTCCTCCACATTAATGCGGCCAGGAAAGCAGCTGCTGTGCATTAAATGTGGAGGTAGTGGCCTGGCTTTCCCCTTGTGCCCCTGAAGTGCACGCCTGCTGTTGGAGCTCTTCGCGCGCCCATTTTGGCCAGTGGGCTCAGACTCGAAGAGGGGTTCATGTATCCGAGGAGGTAACTCTCCTCGGACAGGCCCAAGGCCCAATATGGCAGCTGAAACCAGGCCCCCACAATAGCCCCTCAAAAGCCCTGAATTTCTTTTATCCGAGGAGAAATTTGGGGTTTTGACCCAAGGATGCCGAGGCAGGAGCTTTATTGTATGCATTTTGTTTTGCATCTTGCTTGTAACAAAAGAAACCTTGTACTTTTTTGTGCTTTCACGAGAACAAGTACTGTAATTTTTTGTGTTATTTGGAGAAAGACCGTTCTTTTGTGGATTTTTCACTATTATTTTTGTTCTCCTAAACTTCTGTTTTAACACCTTATGAAAACGGAACATAGGATTGTTTGAACACTTAGGTTATGTTCGGACACTTATAAAGATTGGTCGGAGTGTTAATTTCCCTTAAGAGTGAGGTCCGAGGACGCTACATTCGCTTAAGTTCTGTTTGAACACTTGTAAATTTGAACGGAGTGTTAATTTCCCTTAAGAGTGAGGTCCGAGGACGCTACATTCGCTTAAGTTTTGTTTGAACACTTGTAAATTTGAACGGAGTGTTAATTTCCCTTAAGAGTGAGGTCCAAGGACGCTACATTCGCTTAAGTTCTGTTTGAACACTTGTAAAATTGACGGAGTGTTAATTTCCCTCAAGAGTGAGGTCCGAGGACGCTACATTCGCTTAAGTTCTGTTTGAACACTTGTAAAATTGAACGGAGTGTTAATTTCCCTTAAGAGTGAGGTCCGAGGACGCTACATTCGCTTAAGTTCTGTTTGAACACTTATAAAATTGACGGAGTGTTAATTTCCCTTAAGAGTGAGGTCCGAGGACGCTACATTCGCTTAAGTTCTGTTTGAACACTTGTAAAATTGACGGAGTGTTAATTTCCCTTAAGAGTGAGGTCCGAGGACGCTACATTCGCTTAAGTTCTGTTTGAACACTTGTAAAATTGACGGAGTGTTAATTTCCCTTAAGAGTGAGGTCCGAGGACGCTACATTCGCTTAAGTTCTGTTTGAACACTTGTAAAATTGACGGAGTGTTAATTTCTCTTAAAAGTGAGGTCCGAGGATGCTACATTCGCTTAAGTTCTGTTTGAACACTTGTAAAATTGAACGGAGTGTTAATTTCCCTTAAGAGTGAGGTCCGAGGATGCTACATTCGCTTAAGTTCTGTTTGAACACTTGTAAAATTGACGGAGTGTTAATTTCCCTTAAGAGTGAGGTCCGAGGACGCTACATTCGCTTAAGTTCTGTTTGAACACTTGTAAAATTGAACGGAGTGTTAATTTCCCTTAAGAGTGAGGTCCGAGGACGCTACATTCGCTTAAGTTCTGTTTGAACACTTGTAAAATTGAACGGAATTGCAGCGGGAGATGTAAAACAAGTAACGAATAAAAGGGAACTTTCATTAATAGTAGTACCTTTTCAGGTTATTTACATTCCATGGCTGTGGTACAGTTCTTTCATCTAGGTCTTCGAGGTAGTACGCGCCAATGCCTGCAACCGAAGTGATGCGGTACGGGCCTTCCCAATTGGGTTCTAGCTTCCCCCAAGTAGGGTTCCTGGTGTTGCCCACGACTTTCCTCAGTACCAGGTCTCCTACCCCCAAAGACCTTAGTTTGACACGAGCGTTGTACCCCTGCTTGAGTTTGTTCTGGTAGTATGCCAATTGGACCCTCGCGACATCCCTTCTCTCATCTAGTAGGTCTAGGCTTTTCCCTAGCAGCTCGTCGTTACTCCTCGGGCTAAAACAGGCGGTTCTTAGCGTTGGGAAGCCGGTTTCCAATGGGATTACGGCCTCGGCTCCATAGGTCAACGAGAAAGGGGTCTCTCCTGTTGATCTCCGCGGCGTAGTCCGATAGGTCCAGAAGACGTGAGGTAGCTCTTCCACCCACCTTCCCTTCGCATCGTCCAGTCTTTTCTTAAGACCATCCACTATGGTCTTGTTTACGGCCTCGGCCTGTCTGTTCCCCTGCGGGTAGGCAGGCGTGGAGTAACGATTCTTAATCCCAAGGCTGCTGCAATAGCGTCGGAAGGCTTTGCTGTCAAATTGGAGGCCATTGTCCGAGATGAGGGTGTGGGGGACTCCGAATCGGGTGACGATGTTCCTCCAAATAAACTTCTTGACGTCTACGTCTCTGATGTTCGCTAATGGCTCGGCCTTCACCCATTTGGTGAAGTAGTCCGTGCCGACCAGTAAGTATTTTCTGTTGCCGACGGCCTTGGGGAATGGGCCTACGATGTCTAAGCCCCACTGAGCGAACGGCCATGGGCTAAACAGGGGGTTAAGGACTCCGCCCGGCTGGTGCATATTTGGTGCGAACCTTTGGCACTAGTCGCACTTTTTTACGTACTCTTGGGCTTCCTTTTTCATATTGGGCCACCAGTAGCCTTGAGTGATGGCTCTGTGCGACAAGGACCTCCCTCCTGTGTGGCTTCCGCAGATTCCTTCGTGCATCTCTTCCAAGAGTAACTCTGTTGCTTCGGGGTGGACGCATAGCAGGTACGGTCCAGAAAAGGACCGCCTGTACAGCTTCCGCTCCTCCGATAGCCAAAACCTTGAGGCTTTCCGTCGGATCTTGTCGGCTTCTCCCTTGTCCTCGGGGAGGACGTCATCACTCAGAAATAGTGTCACCGGGTCCATCCAGCTGGCACCCGCCCTGACTTGATGGACACGGGTGGCATCATTCCTTGTCCCCGTGGGTGTGTGCAAGTCCTCCACCAATATGATCCGAGGCAGGCTATGGGCCGAGGAGGTGACTAGTGTGGCCAAGGAGTCGGCGTGCGTGTTGCTGCTTCTTGGTTTGTGCTGCAGGGTGAAGGATTCGAAGTGTGATCTTAGGTGTCCGACTCGGCTAAGGTATTCCTGCATTCTTCCATCTCTGGCTTCCAGATCTCCGTTCACCTGGCCCACTACCAACATTGAGTCCGAGAACACATTCACCCTTTTTCCGCCGAGTTTTTCAACCATGGACATCCCTTTCAGTAGGGCTTCGTACTCGGCCTCATTGTTCGTGGCCGAGAAGCCCAGTCTTAGCGCTTTTTCAATAATGAGCCCCTCGGGAGAGGTGAGGACTAGCTCCACTCCAGAGCCTCTTTGGTTCGATGCCCCATCAATGTACACCTTCCAACAAGCAGGCTCTTGGATCGAGATCAGGCCAACCGCCTTCACGTCGGCGCCAGATGCCCCCGATGTCCCTTCCAAAGAGGGCTCGGCGAACTCCGCGCCAGATCGGCGATGATCTGGCCCTTGATTGAGGTGCGCGGCATGTATTTAATGTCAAAAGCCCCTAGGATCGTTCCCCATTTGGCGACTCTTCCTGTGTAGTCGGTGCTACGAAGCACGGACCTGAGCGGGAGCTGTGTGAGAACGACGATGGTATGGGCCTGGAAGTAGTAGGGGAGTTTTCGCGTGGCATGAACCACCGCCAGGATGGCTTTTTCCAACGGCAAGTAACGAACCTCGGCCTCGTGCAATGACTTGCTAATGTAGTAGACCGGCCGCTGCACCCCGTCGTCCACCCGTATCAACACTAGGCTTACCGCGTGTGGGGCCACAGCGATGTAGGTCAACAGGACCTCGTCGACTCTGGGGCTGGACATGATCTGTGGCCGAGAGAGGTACTTTTTGAGCATCTGGAAGGCCGAGTTGCACTCTTCGGTCCATTCGTATCCTCTCCACTTGTTCATTAAGAGGAAAAAAGGTCTGCACCTGTCTGCCGATCGGGAAATGAATCGGCTCAGGGCAGCGATCATTCCCGTGAGCTTCTGCACCTCTTTGGGATTCCGAGGTGGTTGTAGGCAGTTAATGGCTCTGATCTGGTCAGGGTTGACTTCGATTCCCCTGTAGGTGACCATGTAGCCCAAGAATTTCCCTGATCCGACTCCGAACGAGCACTTGGAGGCGTTGAGGCGTAATTTGTGGCTTCTCAGGATTTCAAACACACCCCTGAGGTCCTCCACGTGGTTGGCCTCTTTCTTGCTTTTTACCACCATGTCGTCTATGTACACTTCCACGTTCTTGCCAAGCTGCGGCTCAAACATCTTGGTCATCATCCTTTGGTAAGTGGACCCGGCGTTCTTCAATCCGAAGGGCATTACTTTGTAGTGGTAGTTCCCCGTGGGCGTGATGAAAGCAGTCTTCTCTTGATCCTCTAGAGCCAAGGGGATTTGGTGATACCCTTGGAAGGCGTCCAAGAAGCTCATCCGAGGGTGGCCCGCGGTCGCGTCCACCAGTTGGTCTATCCGTGGCATGGGGAAAGGATCTTTTGGACATGCCTTGTTCAGGTCTGTGAAGTCCATGCAAACTCGCCACTTCCCGCTCTTCTTTTTGACAACAACCGTGTTGGCCAGCCACTCCGGATAGAAAACTTCCTTGATAGCCCCTGCCTCTTTGAGCTTTGTCACTTCGGCTCTCACGGCGTCGGCGTGCTCTTTGGACGAACGCCAAGGGGGTTGCTTCTTTGGAGTGATGGAGGGGTTAACGTTTAGGTAGTGGCACGCAAAATTTGGGTCGACACCCGGGGCCTCGTAGGCGCTCCATGCAAACACGTCCAAATTCTCTTTAAGGAACTCGGCCAGCCACCCTTTCTCCTGAGGGGGCAGCTGAGAGCCAACCTGAAAAAATCTCTCGGGGTCACCCCCGATCACAACTTCCTCCAACTCCTCGCACCTCGCCTCCTCGGCAAGCGAATCAGTTGTCTCGCCCGGGCCCTTTAATTGCTATAAGTCCTTTCGGGTGGGGGCTGTGGGTTCCGCTTCTGGCCGGTGCGTAATGGCTGCCACCAAGCATTGTCTCGCCGTGGTCTAACATCCGACGATTTCCATGACCTGCCCCCCGGAGGGGAATTTCACCTTTTGGTGCAGGGTGGAAGCGACGGCCCCTAGTGTGTGGAGCCAGGGCCTGGCGACAATGGCCGTGTAGGGGGAATAGGTATCCATCATGATGAAGTCTACTTCCACCACTTCCGGGCCCGTTTGTACGGGTAGCCTAATCTGGCCTCTTGGGATGACCTTCTTTCCATCAAAGCTCACGAGAGGGGAGGTATACGGTGTCAGATCCTGGGCCTTGAGGCCGAGGCCCTTATAGAGGTCGGGATACATGATCTCGGCGCCACTTCCGTCGTCTACCATAACCCTTTTCACGTCATACCCGCCGATCCTGAGTGTTATTACCAGAGCGTCATCGTGAGGCTGTATGGTTCCCATCTTGTCTTCCTCCGAGAAGCTTAAGGCCAGCGTGCCATCCGTTCTTGCCCTCTTCTGGTTTGGGGTGCTGTCCTCGGACGAGGGTCGGATCACGAACATTATTCTTGACGGGCATGAGCCGGTTCTCCCTAGTGCTGCGAAGATGACGTTTATCGTGCCCACTAGGGGCCTTATGACTGCGTTCGCTCGGGGCTGGTTCTGCCCGGCACTGGTGTGGTGCAGCAAGTGTCCGAGCCGCCCTTCTCGGACAAGCTCGTCTAGGTGGTTCCACAGGTTTCGGCAGTTCTCTGTGGTGTGCCCCGGCTCTTGATGGTATTGGCAGTACAGGTTCCTGTTACGCCTCATGGGGTCTCCTGCCATCTTCGGTGGCCATTTGAAGAATGGTTCGTGCTTGACCTTTTCCAGGACCTGGTGCACAGGCTCCCGGAACACGGTGTTAACCGCACGCACGCTGGCATTTCCGAGTTGGCCGGCGAACTCTCTCCTCGGCCGACCATCCTTGTATCCGTCCGACCTGAAATCCCTCCGCTCTTGGGGGATAACCTTAGCCTTGCCCTTCCCCTACAGCTGGTCCTCTTCGACCCTCTTGTATTTGTCAATGCGATCCATAAGCTGGCGCACGCTAGTGACTGGCTTGCCTGTGAGGGACTTTCTTAGCCCATGCTCGGCTGGCAGGCCGAGTTTGAAGGTGCTGACAGCAACCTCGCCAAGATCTCTATCTATCTCGTTAAACATCTCCCAGTATCTGTCGGAATAGGCTTTTAGGGTCTCCCCTTCTCGTATGGACAGGGACAGCAGCGATCCCAAGGGCCGGGGGACTCGGCTGCATGTGACGAAACGAGAGCCGAATGCCCTGGTCAGCTCTTGGAAGGAGTTTATGGACTCGGCCTTAAGGCCATCGAACCATCTCATCGCCACCGGTCCCAGGCTGGACGGAAAAATCTTGCACATTAGGGCCTCGTCCTTGGAATGGACTGCCATCTTCTGATTAAAGTGGCTGACGTGCTCCACGGGGTCAGTTCGACCATTGTAGAGAGTGAACGTGGGCTAGTGGAAACGTCGTGGGAGATTTGCTGCTTCTATCTTACGCGTAAAAGGTGATTTGGAGATCTGGTACAGTGCTTTGCTCATGGCATCACCTCCCGGGCTTCCATGAGATGAGCCCTCGTGCTTGTGCCCGTGGCGGGGCTCTTCTACGTGTGAGAAAGACTCGCTCGGGGGAGTCCTTGACCTTCTCCTATAATCATCGTCTTCTTCATCTTCGGTGGAGCTACTAGGGCTTGACGAGTCTCGCCTCCGCCGAGCGTTGCGTAACTTCTTTTTTAGCTCGTTAATCTGTAGTTGCAGAGCCCCGGTGTCGTTGGGTCTCTGGGAGGCGTGGCTCCTTGCTCGGGAACGGCTTTTATTGCCATGCACGGTACGTGCGTTAGTTCTGCGGTCTCTCTCACGTTCGAGGTTTAGAAAACCATCCTGTTGCTGAGACTCTGCTGACTCCGCTGGTGGTGAATTTGACCTTGCCATGCCGGTTTGTTAAGCTCACAGTTTTGCGAAGCAACCTTCCCACAGACGGCGCCAATTGTGGGGACCAGTGCTTGAGTTCTAGGCCCAATAAGGTGCAAGAGCTCAAGCCCAAGAACTCCGACAATAAATTTGTAGAGAAGTGAGTTGGAAGGATGGGCTAACGTGAGCAGAACAACAGGCCGGGCAATGTAGGGATCACCCAAGTTCTATCAAGGCAAATGCTCTTTCTTCTTATTCCAGAAAATCTCTCCTTTGTTGTATTCACTTTTTCCTTCATACAAGTTTTTCTCCCCCTCCTGCTTGGGGGTTTCTTACATTATATACCTTCTATCTGGATGATCCTGAGCTTCCACTTGTTGGTCATCCAAGTCACTACTTGAGTACCTGTCCCATTAGACACCCACCCTGGCTTTTTGTGAGTTGCAGTTGCCAAGGTAACACTGTTCAGGGGGTCTCCTCCACATTAATGCAGCCAGGAAAGCAGCTGCTGTGCATTAAATGTGGAGGTAGTGGCCTGGCTTTCCCCTTGTGCCCCTGAAGTGCACGCCTGCTGTTGGAGCTCTTCGCGCGCCCATTTTGGCCAGTGGGCTCGGACTCGAAGAGGGGTTCATGTATCCGAGGAGGTAACTCTCCTCGGACAGGCCCAAGGCTCAATATGGCAGCTGAAACCAGGCCCCCACAGTTATATTATATAAAATGAAGATTATGAACAAGCTTGACCTTATTCAATGAGATAATAAATTGAATATATAATATGGTGTGATGACGAATTCAAACTCAGCTCGTGTTTAAAATAAATTAAATGGCCAATTATAGGTTTTAAAATTCAGTTTAACTTGACTAGTTTATAAATCTGGGTAAGGAAACAATCTAAACTTTCAATCGTACTTTGTCACTTTAGAAGGCAAACGAAATTGGTTTTCTTATTCCACCCATGAACTTTTAATAGTTCTAGTAAAAAAAAAGTTTTTTAATACTCACAAAGATTCAACTTATAGCATGAAACAAAATACTTCAAGGCATTATAACAACCTAAACTTTCACCTCAACAATTGATTACATATGGACAATGATTATCATACACTTGTTATTGGACACACACAACAATTTTTTTTTTTTTTTTTTTTATGAAATAAAAGACTATTGAAGAAGAAAGAAAACTACACAAAAAGGCCAGCCTCCTTCACAATCACATTTACAACACAAGAGGGCAATGACCAAGACCAAAACTTCAAAATAAAAATGGCTACAATACCATTTGGCTAGTTCATAGGTTGCTAAATTTTCCTCACTCTAAACCCAACTAAAGGATATTGAACCAAGCTCGATAAATATAGAGTTAATGACCGAAACAAAGCTGAGCAATCTCCATAGAACTTGAGCCTGAAGACTAACTCACAATATGGATATTTGGGGACTAGAATAGTAAGGGCATTCAATATAGTAAGTTAATACATGTTTGAATCATTTTAGCAAACTAGCATCTCGAGTTTTAGAAACTCGAATTCTATATAAAACTCGAGTCTCAAAGACTCGCTTTGTACTTGATGAGTTGGAGAGTAAAATGCCGCATAGATCTCGAGTCTTTAAGACTCTAGTTCTTCAAATCAAAACCGAGTCTTTAAGACTTGATTTTCTTAAGAAAAAACGATTATACCACATAGATCTCGAGTCTATAAGACTTGAAATTCAATTAAAATTTACTTGAATCTCAAGTCTTATAGACTTGACTCTCGAGTTTTGCTGGGCAAAATTTTATAACACATAAATACACATCAGTCACCCATAACACTCAGCCTCACACTCCTCAATAACTCACTGCCTCACTCACCCATAACTCTCACACTTCTCACACCACTTGTCTCTAATCTCACACCACATTGCCTCTCTTTGTCACTGCTTCTCCCTCTTAACAAATTTATATTTCAAGTAAGGGTTTTTTGATCTGATTGTCATTGTAGATGGGTATTATTTGTTGTTGCATGTGGGATAAAGAGTTTGACTATTTATTTGGTAGATAGTTAACATAACTTAGTTAAGATACCAATATTGTGAATTATGGAACTTTGTTTTGTTAGTGTAGATTTTTTGAGTATTTATTTGCATGGTTTTGTTATCAAAATTTATTCAAAATTAATAGGCTCTTATCTTTATTATGATTTTACAAGGATTTTGACTTTATTCATCATTGTTTTGGGTACGAAATGGGTAGTGAATGAATGAATTGTAATGAAATGCCCTTTGAATGGGTATGAAATGGATATGTAATGAAATGAGTGACTTACTCATGCCCTTTGAATGGGTATGAAATGGGTATGTGTAGACATCAAAATTTTAGGATGTATTCAAGATCGTTCGATTGTTCATGAAAAATATTTGTGATCAAATTAATATCCAATTGATGACGTGGACAATCAGCGAATGAAATCAAGCCACGTGGAAACATCAAATGAAGAAAGCCATATGGCAGCGTCAGAAGAAAATACCTATATGAAAAGTTCTTTTTAAATGAAATGCCAAATTAAATTCATAATTCAACTCTCAATAAATGCTGAGAGAAAATTCCAAATTAAATATTGAGTTTCCTATAAATAGAGGTTTCTCATATGAGAAAGGGGGAGAACACTTGGAGAGAAAACACTACTGACACTCTGCCAAAACGGAGAGTCATCTCAAAAGTTCACAAGAATTTCATTGTTCATCAAGGCCTATTCTTACTTCTTCAAATCAAAGTGAGGATTCTCTTTTAACCTAGTTCGAGATCAAGCCAATGGCCCTCGCATCAAATCATTCAACTATTCATTCAACTTTGGGACATCAAAGCATGATTCAAGATCAAGCTTCATAGCCCCTTCGAATCATAACGTTTCTTGGAGATTGAATCAGAGGAATTTATTGTACTCTTTCATTGTAAAGATTCATACAGAGAATTGTACTCACATATATACAAATCAAATACAAGTTGATTATTTGTTATATTATTTCATGATCGTGTAATTTATCTTTTACGAAAATTGTGTGTACAATATGTAATGAAGTGAGTGACTTACTCATGCCCTTCGAATGAATTGTAATGAAATGGCTATGTAATTCATGCCCTTTGAATAGGTATGAAATGGGTATGCAATGAAATGAGTGACTTACTCATGCCCTTCGAATGAAATGAGTGACTTACTCATGCGCTTTGAATGGGTATGAATTGGGTACGTAATGAAGCGAGTGACTTAGTCATGCCCTTCGAATGAATTGTAATGAAATGGGTATGTAATTCATGCCTTTGAATGGGTATGAAATGAAATGAGTGACTTACTCATGCCCTTTGAATGAATTGTAATGAAATGGATATGTAATTCATGCCCTTTGAATGTGTAATGAAATGGCTTCTTTTTTTTTTTTTTTTGGTATTGGGTATGTAATTAGATAAAATGTTGTATACTTTTACAAGGATTTTGGCCTTTTTATTTTTATTTTTTTTGTATTAGGTATGAAATGGGCAGTCTTAGCATAATGATGAAATTATCCTCACTAAATGCAATGAAAAACGATAGTTGACAAGGTGAAATTCAAAAAAGAGTAAGGGGCACGATAAAGGAATTTTTTTTCCAAATAACATTAAATATCAAAAAATTTAGTTAGTTGCCATGTTTCAAAAAAATGTTGAAAATTAGCATCTCGAGTGTCTAAAACTCGAGTTCCAAAATGAAACTCGAGTTTTTAAGTCTTGATTTGTAAATGGTGGTAGCTGACGTGGAGGAAAAATCCATGTGGGACTCGAGTTTCTAAGAGTCGAGTTTCACTTTTAAGACTCGAGTTTTATCATCTGATTTTCCTTCTTCTTCATCAAGTTCTTCTGACCCAGCGTTGTTCTTCTTCGTTCTTCGACACTGCAGATCGTTCCTCTTCAGATCGGAGCTCCGCGTTCAATCAACCAGCGTTCTTCGTTCAATTGACCAGATCGGAGCTCCAACGTTCTTCGCTCTTCCTCTGTTCTCCTCTTCAGTTCTTCCTCTGTTCTCTGTTCTTCGTTAGATCGTTGGTGCTGCACATCATTCCTCTTCAAATCGGAGCTCCAGCATTCAATCGACCAGCGTTCTTCCTTCAATTGACCAGATCGGGGCTTGGTCTTCGTTCTTCCTCTGTTCTCCTCTTCAATTCTTCCTCTGTCCTCTGTTCTTCATATCGTTTCTCTTTGTCTTTCAGGTACCAAAACCGAGTCTTAGAAGCTTGGTTTTTCTTTTTAGAACTCGAGTCTATAAGACTTGAGATCTATCTGGCAAAAGCTAACCAGATTAGCCAGTGGAATTCGAGTGTTTGAGACTTGATATTTAGATTGAAATCGATCCTTTTAAACTCGAGATGCTAGTTTGTAGTATTGTTTCTAACACATATCAACTTATTATATTCTTTCCCTCACATACGTTATTCTGCAAATATCCTCCACGATAAAGCCTAACAATAAAGTTGGCTAGGAATGGGATGATTTGGATGATAGACGTGGCCCCAGCATGAGTTAAGAAGGATCCAAATTTTCGTCCTAATATCCGTCCTCATATCACTACTCTTAGTAATTTTTAGTAGTTCAGTAAAAAGTACTGACCTATAATTTTGAGAAATCTTTCATCATTACTCTAATGTTCAGTGGTATAAAATACTATACGACAATTTCGAGACTTGTGTTTGAATTGCATGATTTGCAAATACCTTGTTTGGATAATTTTTAATATTCAACAAATAATACTACATTTAGATTGTGTAATTTGGGAATACTTTGTTTGGATAGTTTATATGAGCATTAGTATTGGGTGTACTATAACCCCACAAATTGCTAAAATGGCATATACTAAGTAAAACACACCTCCACCCCATGTGCTATTTTAGCAAATATTATGCGACATGCTACAGTAAATTGCTAAAAATAACTCTTTATAAGAACTAAAAGAACACTATGAACAAACATAAATAGAAAAATGTGATTTTGCTCTTTATCATCAGTTGGGTTAGTGAGCTAACACAAAATGTGGCAGTGAAATCAACACCAACCCAATACAGACCACCACACATAAACCCCTGTTCATGCAACCCATTACCTGCATAACCCACTTAAAAAATCCTAGCTTTCTTTTTCAGCAGAGAATACATAGCACTTCCTAAGAACCTAATATCTGAATAATTTTCTTTTTGTTTCTAACAATATTTCATAAACTAGGACCTTAATTTAATTAAAAAATATAAAGAATATGAAAATTAAAAAGCAAACTCAATACTATACCCTCAAAAACTCTAATACCCAACTCAAAATCATTTATTTCCAGCAATGTTTTCATCAATCACACACACCAATTAACAATAGCCATACAAAAAATGGATACAAACCAACTAAAATCCATCAAAAGAACAAAGAAATCGGGTCCAAATATAAATGAACATAGAAAGGAAAAAACATACCTTAAGAGGGTTTTGGTGAGCATCTCTGGTGTTTGGCTGTCTGAATGTGTGGTTGCCAGTGAGGGTTTCGGTGCTGAAGGATGAGAGTGTTTCAGACTGAGAGTGTTTCACTTTGAGAGGGAATAATTTGGGTGGGTTTCGGTGTTTGAAGGAGGAGAGTGTTTGACTGACTGATTTGGGTGTGAGACTGAGTGATTTTGAAAGTTTCAGAGTGAGTGATTTTGAAAGTTTCAGAGTGAGTGCTTTTGAGAGTGACGAGTAAGTTTGAAAGTCTGAGAGTGACTTTGAGAGGGCCAAGCGAGTTTGAGAGTGACTTTGAGAGGGCCGAGCAAGTGAGTGAGAGTGTTTGACTAAGAGTGTTTCAGTGTGTTTAAACTTTGAGAGTGTGTTTGAGAGTGTTTGAGTGGAATTTGAAAGTTGCAGATTTCGAGTCTTATAAACTCGATTTCTACGTGGTTAAATTTGTCCACGTGAGGGTATGACAAACAACAAAAATTGAATTTTAAAAGCTCGAGTTCTAACTGATCTTGAGTTTTAAAAACTCAAGATACTAGTTTCCAACGTGACAACTAACAAAAATGTTAGATATTTAAGTCTAAATGGAAAAAAAATTATAAAGTATCACAATTAAGTTTCTAAATGTATATCTACGTGAAAATTTCTCTTAGAGACTTGAATTACAGTCTTTACCCTTCACATTTTAAAAGTATTTAATACTTGTAAAGTGATCATTGTACCAAGCTGCTCAGTGAAACAGTTTAGAAACGAGAGTATACGCAGTGTGCAATAAAAAGATTTTCACGGTTTCTCCTGCTTTAAAATAAAGACAAAACGGCGACGGTTCTCTTATTCCAGTCCATACCTCAAAATAGCCATAGCCTTTAGCTATGGCAATCCTGGCCTTTCCCCTAGTCATCTCCTTCCTCAAACCCCACACCTCCGGCTTCTCTCTCCTCCGCGTCGCCAACCGCAACCACCACCTCTTCCGCTCTCGCCGCCGCTACGCCGTCTCCGCAATCAGCACCTCCTCCTCCTCCACTAGTATTCCACAACACTCGCCTTCTACGGACTCGGACTCCTCCAACAACAACAACAACAACAACAACAACAAAGCTGTCAAGTCCTCCGTTCCAACTTTCCAGCAAGCCATTCAGCGCCTCCAGGTCTCACTTCTTCTCAACTCAATTGAATTCACGTTTTTTCTTCTGCGTTTTTCTTTGTTAGTGTTATTGACGATGATACTGTTACTCTCAACTCGTGTTTTTATAGGAATTTTGGGGCTCAGTTGGATGTGCCGTAATGCAATGCAGCAATACTGAGGTAATGTAATGCTGTGTGTTTGAAATTGTTTCCCGAACGTAAAATATTTTCTCGAAAAGAAATTATTTAGTGTTTGGTTGCGATTCTGAAAATACTCCGGAAAATATTTTACAGTGTTTTTGATGCATTCCTGAAAATGCTATGGAAAATTTTCTACTACTTTATCACATTATTTCCCAAGCACAGTAGACCGGGGACGTTAGTGGGGGTGGGGTGGAGCTTCGGTTGATAAGTTTTGGGTGAGGGAGAAAATGGTTTATGGAAAGTGAAAACATAACCCAATTTCTGCCATAGATGTCTTTATTTGACCAACATTTCTGTCGCTCCAAACACCCGTAAATGCGGAAAATATTTTCCGGAAATCAATTTCCCTCGAACCAAACACAGCTGTAATCAGTTATTCTACGACCACAACATTTGACACAACTTGATAACGTGGTTGACTGTGAGTGGTGGACCCACTAGGTACACTTTTTCTCCATCACTTGCAGTCGACTACTTCAGAGTTGTGAGAAAAGTTGCGGCCATAAACTTTCTCAATATTATATAATGCAGTTGTTTGATATTACAATTAAAATTAGAATACACTTTTGGGCCCTCGGTGTTGTTTTCATTTTCTTGCAGCAAGTTTAATTTCATTTTCAAAAATGGTCCTTCTGTCTGTGTCCGTGACTAATTTGGCCATTATGAGATAGCAAAAAAAAGAAACAGAGAAGAAATGGCATTGTTTAGTTGGCATGGGGAAGGATCATTTTAAAAAGGGAATTAAATTTGGCGGACGAAAATGAAAAATATGAAACTCAAGGGACCATAATGAAAATAACATCAAACTTTTTAATGGTCAAAAGTTTAATTTAGTCTACAATTTAATATAAATCCATTTTACATTTGGTGAGTTGTTTGATGTAATTTACGTTAATCATTGTTGGCCAGGTTGGAGCTGGGACTATGAATCCTCTTACATTCTTGAGAGTTCTGGGTCCAGAACCGTGGAATGTTGCGTAAGTATGCTCTTTTTGGAAGTTCCGTGCGTTACTATGTATATATTTTTGTGGAAGCAAGTGTTGTCACTTCTTTTGATGTATCTTCTTGTGCAAGCAGGTGTTGAGATTTTAGGAAAATGATGTTTAGAGTCATGTAGTAACTGAAATAATGAATGAACATGGATGGTTTCCTTGGGATTATGGTGCATATGGCTTAATTAAGAGAAGAAAAGTGATTGGTAGTCAATGCAGGATTTCTGTTGTTGATACTAGTTTGTTTGCACGTGAGATTTAGTTGCGTGTAAAAGGGTCAAATGTTTTGTATAATTAGTTCATGTGTAGATGTAGTTGTGAGATTGTAGATCATCTATTGTTGCATTGTGACGTTGCATATGATTTGTGACCGTTACCTTCTTGACATATGGGGTTCAATGAGTAATGTTCAAGAGGGTTGTAGACCTACTACTTTCTGGATGGCGGAATTGGTTTGGTAAACATTCCTTGTTTGTGAGGAACCTACCTCTTTCATGCCTTTTGTGGACTTTATGGAAGGAAAGGAATTAACATACTTTTGAAGGCATGGGTGTCTCGGTTATTCAGCCAAAATCAACTTTCCTACAAGCTTTGTTTGAATGGATCCTTGTTTTGGATCATAGATGTTAGATCATAGTGAGATACATTCTATTATAGACTTCATTGATTCTCCTTCCTTTAGACTGTAACATTCACTGTTTGGATATCTTGTACTTTTTTAGGGCTATTTTGTTTATTCCTGAGTACATATGGCAGTACCATTATTTTTTTTCAATAAAATTTCATTATTAAAAACAGAAGCAGTTCAATACTTCTCTAACAGAATGGCTATACGGTCATGTACAGTGCATGCTCACTTAAGAACTAAATATATAAATAATGATTTCCTAGAAACCATGTAGCTTAAATTAACTATATTCCACTTCAATTGTTTGCAACATTCTGAAAAATACCCCTTGGTCCTTATTTTTGTATGTAAATTATAAAGAAGTTGTTCTTGTTGTAAATGAAACTGAAGATGGTGCAAAATAAAATAATAAAAATCAATATATTTCCCCCCCCCCCCCCACCAAAAAAAATAAAATCCCCTCTTTATAATTTGACTTTGATGCTACCATACTTGCCTATCTTGTTTGTTGAAAAGACATAAAATAAACAAATAGCAGATTGGAATCAACCTTTTCAACTCATGGCAGCCAAAATTATTCTCATTTTCATTTGCAATAACAAGATATCTCTGCCAAAGGTTTCTATACGTTTAAAAAAAAAATGCACAGATCGGCCATGCATATAATGGGGTAATTGGCTGATCATTATTGGGGTGATCTGGATTTTTAATGCATGCTGGTTGATAAGGCCTGTGTGAATTAGAAATTTTGGGGATCAAATTCTTTCTTATAAGCATTTGCTTATTGTAAATGCTTATTGTAACTATGCTTGAAAAAATTTGAAAATTTGATTTTGATTGCTTTGATTTTTTGCTGGAATCTTCAAAATATTGTTCGATTAGCTAATTTAACATGCTATAAAGTTGTGAGATTTTCTGTCACTACTATTTTACATTTTGACAACTGCATTGATGCTTGAAGACCATCCCTCCTGAAAAAAAAAGAAAGAAGAGTTTTCTTAGGTAACTGTTAACGTGGAGTTTCCTATGAAAGGTATGTGGAGCCTAGCATTCGGCCAGATGATAGTCGTTATGGTGAAAACCCAAACAGGCTTCAAAGACACACTCAATTTCAGGTTAAATTTGAGTTTATAGATAAAAATTTTCTTCTTGGATGATTTAGGGAGCTTTGTTTTACAATACCTTACTGCTTGCATTCAAATTTGATTTCAGGTTATATTAAAGCCTGATCCTGGAAATTCACAAGACCTTTTTATTCGTAGCCTATCAGCTTTAGGTAGTGACTCTGCCTATATTTTCTTTAAATTGCTATAAGCTTAAAGGCATTTCTGCATTGTTCTTAAAGTTGAAAAGAATTGTAATTCTGTAGGTTCCTCTGTGTTCATTTTACTTGTACATCAAGTAGTATTTTTTCAATAAAATATCATTACTTAACAAAATAAGTTGAGAAGAATTCATTGGTGCCCTCTGTCCATTTTCATGTCTTGTGCTTATTGATTCTTGACGCCCGTATCAATACAAGAAGAAAACTAGCAATTGAGCCACATCTTAATCATAAATGACGTGCTAAAACTCATTTTTCCCTTTAAAAAAAGGGAAAAAAATTCATTAGAAGTTATGCTGTATAAGAAAATGAACTAGGCCTTACAATGTTGCTGCTGGTTGTTCTTCTTGACAATGATGCAAAGGCACACCCATTTTCTGCATAAATGGGAGAAAGTTGGGTATCTAGAGGTTCCCTAATATGATAATCACGAGCTCTCCTTTCAAGTTGGAAAATGGACTAGGCCTTACATCATCATTTGTTCTTTCTAGGTGTTCCACTCATTTCATGAACATGTTTCTTAGTAGCCCAACATTTTTTTCCTTGAAGTATGGCTGGTCTTATAGCAATCATATATAACGCCCCCTTCAACTTAATGGTAATATTCAATCATGGAAGATTATCAATTCACTTTTTATGTCTCCCAACTCTAATTATATGTGTAACTTTTTTTTTGATAGGTAATAGAACTTTTATTGAAAAAATGAACATCGTGTTCATGATGATGAACACTCTGGACATGAAGAAAATACATAAAACTCAAGAGCTAAAGCTAACAGATTGGAGAAAGTAGAAATTGAAATACATTGTGTAAGACCCCAAATATGAGCCCACTGAAATAAAGTACCAAATAGAAGTTGTTTTAAAAGATCTAAAGATCTCTCATTATCTTCAAAGATATGGTTATCATGTTCCTGCCAAGCTAACCACAGTAGACAACATGGTATCATATTCCAAATAGTTGACTGGTGCTTCCCAAACCAATTCTCCCCCCAAAAAAAGAACAGCATGTATAACATGTTCTATACCTCATCAATCTCCCCGTTCTTACAAATGATTGAGCCAAGATACTGGAAATGATAGCTTGTAGGCATTATTTGTCCATCTATTTTATCATCACTTAATATCTAGTTCCAGCTTTAATAAAATTGCATTTCATATGATCAATCTAAAGCTCAAGTAGAATAATCACTATAAATAAACAAACAAAGTGGTTAATATTATTATCTCTGTTAGATTTAACAGGCTGAATTTCTACCTCAATCTACCAATTTGATTGAGAATCATGATCACGACCTTCTTTGGCTTGGAGGTTGATGATTATGAGATCACTTCATTATTTTAACTATCATATAACTTATAAAAAAAAAAAAAAAAAATTATTTTAACTATCATATATCTATGGCACTTCATGTTCTATTTTTTGTCCCTATATAGTAATACCTTTGATTTTTATACTGTCATAGTTTCCAAGGATTTTGGTTATTCCTTTACAATTAAAATGAATAAGCATTACATTCCGTGTTATATCTATGTAGGAACATAAGGGATTTTGTGTCTTTTTCTTTTTAATGGTAATTGAATACGTATATGGTGGTCTTGAAAACGCATGATGCTCCACCTTCTTTTTACAAGTATTTAAAAAAATTTATTGGAGAGAAATGAAGGCAATGATCTCCATGTACACAGGAAGTGTACGAGGGTAGCCACAAACATCATCTAAAGTTATAAGTATCTAGAAATCTGACCAGACCCTCCACCTAGCCTCACAAGGGGAGTAGTTGCATTTAAGTTAGAGCTCATTGGCCAACTGCTTGCTCTCTTTTCTGGTTCCCTTTTTGATTGGGCTAGGGCTTGGGGACTCGCATTTAGTGATTCTCTTCCTTTATTCCTTAGCTCTTTTCTTCTTTGTAATTAGTGTTTTTTTATGTTTTTCTTTTCTATCTTTTCTTGTACTTTTGATATGCTGGTGCTACTTTGCATTTAGTAGTTTTTTGAATATACATCTTTCTTTCCTATAAAAAAAAGAAGAAGAAAAGTTAGAGCTCATTGGCATAAAAGCTTCTATGTTTTAATGACCCTTGTTTCCAAAACAATTTCAAATGATGCCAATAAGCTCTAGCTCAAAATTCAAATGGTGCTTCCTACTCCCTTAATATTCGGATGGAGGGTAAGATTGTGGTTCAAGGTCTCTGGGATTCAATTTTATTAAATAAGGTTACGTGTTACGTGCGATTGTTGTTTAGATTGCCAATCATC
The DNA here is from genome assembly GCA_033629205.1 of Lithocarpus polystachyus. NCBI lineage: Eukaryota > Viridiplantae > Streptophyta > Magnoliopsida > Fagales > Fagaceae > Lithocarpus > Lithocarpus polystachyus. Next base: position 1,435,959 of record CM066171.1, on the reverse strand, counting down.
TAGTCCCATTGATGTTAGTGCAAATGACAAGAACTGTTTAACATTTTCACATTTTATCCTTTTTTCAACATTTCGTTTAACAGTGATGCTTTATGCTTGATAGGTATCGATGTTAACGCACATGATATACGATTTGTGGAGGACAACTGGGAGAGTCCGGTAATATCTTGTCTTTGATGGTGGATTTTTATTCTTCCCTTGTTATTTTATGCAGATCTAATTAGTGCGTCTTATTGAGATACAATTTAACTTGGTTAGATTTCCTTGCTATGGCTCATAGTTGTAAGCATAGTGCAACTATATGTGTAAAATTTTTCTTGAGGAAGCATTTTTGCCTAAATGGATCATTAGCTTATTTGTTTTCTACATGCTGACCAAACATGCTTATAGGTACTTGGTGCCTGGGGTTTAGGCTGGGAAATCTGGATGGATGGGATGGAGATTACCCAGTTCACCTACTTCCAGCAGGTTACTCCTTTAAAATTGAATAGAACTAAGAATCTTCCCTAATTTTGGATTATATGGCTTTCATGTTTACTGTAATAATAACTATTTCCCTTGGTCAAGGTACTGTTGATTTTTCATGATTTTGCCAAGTTTTATTTGGTTTCACTTGAAGCTTTTTTCCCGTTCTTTCTCTCTAGGCTGGAAGCCTGCAATTGTCGCCCATATCTGTTGAAATCACTTATGGTCTTGAGCGCATCCTCATGTTACTACAGGTCCGTCTTTGATTGTTTCTTTTATTAATCTTTGACCTCATTGTCCATTTTATTAAATTTGTCTGAACTAATTGGCAGGGAGTTGATCATTTTAAGAAAATTCAATATGCTGATGGAATTACATACGGGGAGCTGTTTTTGGAGAATGAGTAGGTTTCCCCTCAAAATATATATATATATATATATATATATTATATATAGATATTTTTTTTTTCCTTTTTCTTTGAAGGAAAAAAAGCGCTAGAACTTTGTGGTCACAAATACTTATAATCTTCCAAAGATTGTCAATGTACATCACTCAGTATTCTTGAATAATGGATTATATTTCGTACTTTCTTCCTAAATGCTGGTAATCTTTTGTCTTTCTAAATTTTTGTCATGGTCTTTAAGGAATTGCTACCCCAAACATTTTGTACTTTATGTAAATAAACTTTTTGAGTTAGTGATATTCGAACTCCCACCTTTCTACATCACTGTGTTCTTTTAGTCTCCTTTGTAGAAGTTAACTTCTGAACTTTTTGCCTCCTTCCCTTTTTTAGTCAAGTACTTTCTCCTCTGTGAGCAGCTTTGCCTCTTTTTGAAGCATACTACTGCTGGAAGCTAATTTAAAAGAACTCTGAGGTGCTTGATTGGCAATTGAAGATAGTTGGATGGGATGCCATCTGATATGAAGTTCAAATATTCAGATGACTTCCATTAACCTTTTTAATCTCTATTCTCTTTATTTTACTCTTTTTCCGCCTTCTGTTATATAAGCATTATCAAGCTTGACTGTGCCATTTACTTTCTAAATGTCCAATCAATATAAATCGTACTTCTTTTTCAGGAAGGAAATGAGTGCATATTATCTAGAACATGCCAGTGTTCATCATCTTCAGAAACATTTTGATTTTTTTGAAGAAGAGGCGCGTTCTTTGCTTGCTTTAGGCCTTGCAATCCCTGCGTATGTTGTTTAATTTTTATTATGTTCCATTATTCAATGCATTATGTGGAAACCTTTTCTCTGTTTTTCTTTAAGTTAACATTTGCTGTGCTACATGCTAGGTATGATCAGCTTCTGAAGACCTCTCATGCTTTTAACATCTTAGACTCTAGAGGCTTTGTTGGGGTAACAGAGCGTGCTCGATATTTTGGTCGGATAAGAAGGTAAGGATCCTTCCTAATTGTGGCCTGGAAAACTTTGCACTGAAAATAGAAAAACACTGTCATGTATGTACTGGTAAAATTGAAGTTGTGAATTTTGTTTTGCTGTAGAATGGTATTAAGGTTCACTTTTAGAAACTCATAGAGATCAATTTTTATTTTTTATTTGATAATCTCTTGATCTTAAAGTTGGGCAGATATCTTTTTTGTAGTCATCATTGTCTCAGCCCTATCTGTAATAACATGACCTACCATGTTCTTTGTACAGATTCAATTAATGGGTAAGGTTTTAGAACTAAATTTATAGACCATCTGGTAGACTTTTCAACTGAGTACAGGGCACTATTAATTTATGGTGCCAATGACATGTTATGGCAAAATCTTAGGGGACATATATGCTCTGATCAGCAGGAGAAAGATTAGTATGTAGTCTGCAACCTGCGATATACTGCTCAAGCAGCTCAACTAATATTGAATTTATAAAAGAACAAGACTAATGTCTTTTTTTTTTTTTTTTTTTGATAAATAATAAGAGTTTTATTGATGAAAAAGAACAATGTGTTTACAGAACAAGACTAATGTCTTTGGATCCATAGGATCAACAAAATGGGAGGCAGGGAGAACTATTGAAGCTAACAGTCCCAGCCACTCTAATTTGCAACTGATTATCATTGCTTAGCTAAACAAATTTACCAACTTCGTTTCCATTAACTGAATGTTCATATGAAGTTAAGGGCCAATATTGGTGTCTATGTTATCAATGAAATGGTTGGCAGCTTGATAATACTGAACAGAGACATGCATGACAGATTATTTGCATGCAAATAAATTGCTGTTCTAGGCCTGAACAAAGATATTTTTTTAAGAACATGATCCTTTCAGGTCAATCCTCCTGAGTTGTGTGTCTATCTTATCTTCTTTTTTGTGTGTTTTTTTTCTCTCTTCAATCAGTTTAGCTCGTCAGTGTGCACAACTTTGGTTGAATACCAGGGAGTCTCTTGGACATCCACTGGGTGTTGTTTCTGACCCTGTTCATGTTGTGTGTCCTAAAGAGCTTTTGGATACAGCCATCAAGAAGGTTAGTTTGCATATGCAGCTGACTTGAACTTCTCTCATTGTCTGTAGTATTGATATAGCAGTTTTCTTAAGGCTAATTTAGCTTTCATTTATTTATTGATTTATTAACATTTTAATTATATGTATGAATGATCAAGCCTACATGAATAGACTCAAAATTATTTTGAGATTTACTGTTACATCCCTTTTTGTGGCATGCTTTTGTTGATGTGGTTTGATCACCAGGTGTACATAGGAGTCCTTGATTTTTTTACCTATGTTTGTAGCTTTAAAGACATCATAAATTACGCATGAGAACTAAATGGTCTAAGCAATTATATAATTGTGTTTGTACACTTCTAGACATATAATATATATATGCGTGTAAGAGAGAGGGGGGATGGTGTTCAATTTACCATTGACACGTTGTCATTGAAATTCTAGTAGTTGGATATTGCTAGAACCTTAAATTTATGCGAACTTTTTAACATTATAATTTTATTGTTTGACCAGAATTAAGTCACGGTTTAACAACTACTATGTGTACATTAGTTATTACTTTTAATTGTGGGTTTACTCTTTGACTTATGTCACAGGTGAATGATGATTCAAGGTTGTTTGTTCTTGAAATTGGGACTGAAGAGATGCCGCCTCAAGATGTAGTTGATGCAGGCCAGCAAGTACTCTTTTTTTTCACATGAAGCATGTTGATCCTTTTCTTATTATAGCTATCTCCTTTCCTTTTTTTTTTTTTTTTTTGGTTAGTTGGTTTGGAAGTTTTCTTTACCTTTTAGATACTGTCAACCCCACTTTTTCTGCCTAATTTTCCACTATAGTTGTTCACTGACTGAAATGCTGGTCATTGCAGCTCAAAGACTTAATATTGCTGGTGTTGGAAAAACAAAGATTAAGCCATGGTGAAGTGCAAGCATTTGGAACACCTCGCAGATTACTGGTACAGTGAAACTATATTTCCCTTTGCAAAATGCTGACATTGTTTTCTAAATAGAGAAAATAGAAGAGAAGTTATTCTTTGTTCTTATGGCTTAATGGCCTAATTGCATTCTTCCATGGGATTTGTTTCTGGGTTCAGTTCTTCTATCTTATACTTACTAATAAAAAAGAACCGTGTTTTACATGCAATAGTGCAGGTTTTACATCTAAATATGTTGAATTTTATAGTACCCTATGTGGCTCTTAGTACTAAAATTGACCGTCCACTGAAATTTCAGAAGTGTTCAAAATTTCAGGACCTTATCTAGTTACATTTCGTCACACTGAATGGTAATGATGTGTGCCTTTTTGTCACATTTCCAGGTTTCTGTTGAGAATCTTTGCACTAAACAAGCTGAGAAGGAGGTTGAGGTTCGAGGACCTCCTGTTTCAAAAGCATTTGACAATCAAGGAAATGCTACAAAGGTTTTCCATTCTTTTTCTCCTGGGAGCTTAAGTAAATTTGCTTTTTTGGCCAAATGATTTGTGTGGTGAGATTATTTGAAAACAGCAATAGAAGTAGGTAGTAACTACCATGAGTGCATTTGCTTTATTATTAATGTTAATTTATTTGTTTTTCGTTCATGGTAGGGATTATTAGTTGTTACACGTATTTTATGTTTCCCAGCTTGTGCTGTGACTTTGGCAAAGCTAGAATCCATTTCTCACTTGTTGGTGTAATTATTGAGATGTCATTGTATTCTGGTGTAACTTAAAAGGTCATCATTTTTAATTGGTTGGTACCTGATTTGAATATGAATAGCCATATAATATTTAACTTGTTATTTCATGTCAGGCTGCTGAGGGGTTTTGCCGTAGATACTCTATACCACTGGACTCATTGAATAGAAAGATTGACGGTGAGTGTGCAAAGTTTACCCACAAAAAGAAAAAAAAGAAAGTGAAATAGTTGCCATTACAAGCAGAAGGTTTTGAGATCTAAGTTTACTTCATTGTTCATCTCCTCGAATTTCTTTGTACTTTTTATATGATTTTGGATATAGAGATGGTTTAATTATTTCAATACTCTCCCCCCCACAAAAAAAGAAGAGGAATAAAAAAAAACTACTACTAGAAGGTGACTTAGAACTGTGTATAGTGATTAGTTTTTACTGTGTTAAGTTATCATTTTTTTTTTTTTGATAAGTAAATGTTATCATGTTGCAAATATCTTGCAATGCTTATATTTAGAAGTTGACCCCTTTTACAAATCAGTATTATCATTACACAAAAGAGGACTTATATTTAAGGAGGCTTATCATAGCACACAAAATCCTCATCTTGTGAATAGTCTAGCTAAGCAAGAGCATCACCGTAGTCAGACTACTGCAAGAGAGGGTGGATAACAATTATCTGCAATCAAAAAGGGAAAATGTTAGTCTGCTAGTGGCAAAATTCCCAGTGACTAAGTAGACAACTGTCAACATCATTTCCACTTTTAAACAAGAAATTCCAAGCTCCACGGCCATTGACCAACTGTCTCTAAGCACTAAACTCTGCTTGCACACTAGTATTATCACTTTCATTTAGGGAAGCCTCTCTCTCCGAATTTTCCACCTTATGTGAGAACAATAGCAGACATGTTTACATTTGGAGATTGCAGATAATTGGTAAAATTATATGGAAACAATTTTTTTTTTTGATTGGCAAGTAAACATGCATCTGGTGATTCTGGTGGGTTTGAACACATGACTTTACCCTCCAAGCCATTCTATGGGGGCATGAAGTGTCATTTGAGCTAGAGCTTATTGGCAAAAATCTATGGAAACGATTGACTCATCTGTGAGGTGGGTTGATGAGCTTACCCATACACTTCCAATAAATCGTGTATGAGATCTACCTAATTGTATTCACGGAAGATTGTTTTCGGTATCTGTAAATGTTTAATATTCAGTATAAGTATAGAAAATCTTATGCTATTTGATCTTCATTTGATCAAGTAATCGATTTAATTTGCTAGTACACCTCATGCTAAATCAACTAAGTTGTACTGTAGTTGTTTACTACATAATTCAGCTGGGCATACTGGGATTTTAGTTGAGACTACCTCTACCCTGGTAGGGTTTAGGGTTCCTGTGCTGCCTTTTATTTTTTATTTTTTTATATATAGAAGTGAACCTTTATCTGGCCCATTTATTGATGGGCCATTTTACTACAAAAGTTCTGAGTTATTGCTATTTAACTGCTACTTTGAGGAAGTAAGTTTGGCCTTTAAAGCCTAGCACATTTGAATGGTTACCCATCAGAAATTTAGGGCTGTGTTCCAGAAAATTCACATTTTCTTGTTTTTAAGTTGCTATACATAATGTTTGTACTTGATAATGGGTATTCATGAGGGTTTTTTCAAAATGCAGGGAAAACAGAGTATCTATATGCTCGTATAATGGAATCTGCCCGACTTGCTGTTGAGGTTCTAGTGCCTCTTTTTCTCTTTGCTAATTGTATTTATGAACTTCTCTCATAAGAAAACAAATTTTTTCAATAGTTATTTATTGTGAATGTATTTGGTTAGATGAGGTGCCCATCAAATTTGGATGTACAATTGCAGATGTGTACTGATTCAGTTAAGATCTCAATGTGTGCTAATTTTAATATAAGACAAATACTGAATGAATAGTATTACTGTCCTTTATATCTATAAAAAAAAAAAAAACAAAGACTGAATGTTTTGATTAACTGAATGAAACTTTATTAACAGTAACAGTTTCCAACAGAAAATGTTAGTAGAAAAGTTTATCTCATGTACTATTTGTAGAACTCAGGAATAGGGTACAATTAAAAAGAGCTGGGGAGGAATTCAAGGAAGCATTGATGAAGATTAGGGCTCTTTCATTTTTTTTTACCATGCCCCTTTTCTATTATTAAGGTGACAGATGCAATAATATCAGATGCTTAAAATTAATACTGATTGAAAGAAAACGTAATTTCCAATGATATGTGCAGATATATGAACATCACTTAATATGTGTGTGTCAATTATTCTATTTTTATTTCTTACATAAATAGGCTTGTTAGCTATTGGAGCTTATTGGCAAGTACAAATTATCTATCTCCTTAAGGTGACAATTTGCTCAATGATTTTCTAATATTCTAGGAATTAATGGCTACTTACTTGGACTGCTGCTTTAGAATAGTGGACATGTGGCATGCCTTTTGATTCTATCATCACCACTTTGTGGTTTTTTTTAATTTAACAATGTTTACCCATAAGGATCTGTTGATAAATGCTGTTTATAATTTGCTATATATAGGTGTTGTCTGAAGAATTACCCAGTACCATTGCTAAACTATCATTTCCAAAGTCAATGCGCTGGAACTCTCAGGTTTGTACAATTTTATTTTTAATTTCTATTTACGGCTCTTAACATTTGATTTTCATGTGTTCCTCTTTTCTTGTCAGTTAAAAAAAAAAAAATTATTAATCTTTTGTTCATTAAATTGAAACGGCTTTTTCTGGATTATCAGTGAGACAACTTGGTGTGGCTACTAGATTTATTTATGATTTTTACTTATTTGAGACACTAGATTCAGACTTTTATTACTTTTATGTATTTGAATTAGTTTAGGCTTTATTGTGATTATGGATTTGTGGGATTTAATTGTGGCATGATTAGATCTTTCCAGATTGATGTAATCTTGGAAGCCCTATTAAATTAGTGGCTCTTGTAATGAAGAATTTTCTGATGAGAAATTATCTCTTGCTTGGTGGTGATCCCAAGCACCCTTAGGTGGTGAAGCCTAGAGTTTTTCTCTTTGTTTTTATTTTATTGCATGCCCTAACTACGTTCTGCATCAACTTGGGGAGTTGGTGTGGACACTAGATTCGTTTCTGATTTTTACTTATTTGAGACATCAAATTTCATGCTTTTATTACTTTTATGTATTTGAATTTTGAATTAGTTTGGCTTTGTTTTGATTAAGGAATTTTTGGGATTTAATTGTGGCATGATTAAATCTTTCATATTGATTTGATCCTATAAGCCTTATTAAAATAGTGGCTCTTGTAATTGTGAAGGGATTGAATAAGAATTTTCTGATGAGAACTTCTCTTTCGCTTGGTGGTGATTTCAAGCACCCTTAGGTGGTGAAGCCTAGGGTTTCTCCCTTTTGTTTTTATTTTCTAGCTTTCCTCACTACGTTCTGCGTCATAGGTCACTAGTTTTTTCAGTGTCAAGTAAAATCATATGTTGGATTTTCCTTTTGCGAGTTCTCTACCTCCTTAATGGATGAAAATAACTCTGAGATTTAGTGCTTGATTTGTCCGGCATGTTGTTGTCAAGGACTTACAATATGTAATCCTTGTGAATTGTTGTGCCAACAATTTTATTGTAAATAAAAGAACGGCAATTCACTTAGTATTGTAATTAGGTAAAAACATGATTACTTGGATCCATCCTTAGTATTTTCAATTTTTGTGTCTGTTTTTTTTTTTTTTTTTTTAATTTTTAATTCCGCTTTTTTTATAAGCAATAAAATTGTGTTGTGGTTATTCTATATTTTTGGTGAAAATATTCATTTTTTTAGTTCACTGGATTTGTTAATCAAGCCCTTGCTGTTAATATGTAGATCATGTGTGTGTGTGTGTTTTTTGTTTTAATTCCGCTTCATTCATAAGCAATAGAATTATTTTTTTTGGTTATTCTATATTTTTGGTCAATATATTCATATTTTTAGTTTTGTGGATTTGATAATCGAGCCCTTGCTGTTAATATGTAGATTATGTTTAGCAGACCTATTCGTTGGATTTTGGCCCTCCATGGAGATGTAGTCGTGCCATTCATGTTTGCTGGAGTTTTGAGGTGATCATGCTTACCTGTATTCTTCTCTCTCTCTCTCTCTGATATATAATTGCACAATTTTATTTCGAATAAAGTGGGTTTGCTTGGCTTGGCTTCGCTTGTCTTGGGCTACGTTTTCCATTGTTGCAACATGAGCTTTTATTTAAGGGTTTTGAAGTATAGTTTTCCTTATGGGGATGGCATTACATTTCCTTGAATCAATAATCGGCAGTCTTTGTTAGAAACATGTTTATTTATCATTTTGAAGATCCGATGAAATGGAATTCATTATGGTCCTAAGAAATTGATTCACTAAGTGGATGAGTCGTTGTCAATGGAGGAAATGAATTACCTTTGGAGATCTAGGCACTGATGCTAGAAATTTGATTTTCACCAAATAATTTTGAGGAGAGGATCTTTTTTTTTTTAATGAAATATTTTACTTAAAAGAATATTCTGAGAGGGAGAGAAGGGGAGGATGAGGCTCATAATTGTACATTTTTAGCCCACCCCACAACTTCCAAGGTAGCTTGGAAACCTATAAACTATCATCCATCCTCCCTTCTTAGCAGTGTGGGGTTTATCTATAGGTGCCTGAAGGTTTATTTTTTATTAGTTATTTTGAGGAGAAATTTTTACTAGGTGAGATTCTCATACTTGTAACTAGTAGATTGATGCAACCCAACCTATTATGTAAATTTAGTCCATGGGCTAATACTCAAGTTTTTTTTTTTTTTTTTTTTAAAAGAAAAGCTAACAGGATTATAAGGATTATGAAAAAATACTCAAGAAAAAAGCATTTGTAGGCTATTCAGAAAGTTCATGTTGGTCAACAAGTTGCTTGATTTGGTTATGTGCTGACAATAGATGCATGTTTCCTCTAGAAAGGACAGTTTTAATGCCAAAAGAGAAGGGCAGAATAGAACTTTGTGGTGCATGGCTTGTTTTGTCTAGAGTTATTCCTTTTGTGGTTAAATCACTGGCTAAAATGCATCTTATTTTGGCTCATTAGGGGGAAATGCATATAAAAGTTGTTTGTGGATTTGGTTTTTCCTTTTGTGTGTGTTTATACAGTGTACTTACCAATTTAGTTTTTTTTTTTTTTTTTTTGGATGTAGTGGCAACCTGTCTTATGGCCTTCGTAATACTCCTTCAGCTACTCTCACGGTATGTGGGTAAAATTTATACATTTTTTATTTTTCAATTTCCAAAATCAGCTTCCTCTGCAATTTACTTGGACTACTTAGGTATCTATTTCATTTTTGGTTTATGTATCTGTGTATGTAGTTATGTATATCTTAAAAAAATAATTATCTCCCCCTCCCCAAAGGTCGATCTAACTACTCAAATCTCGAGTGAATCAATTTTCTTATTGAAGGGAATATAGCAAAACTGTGACAGGATTGACTGCGTTATCTTGTGTTCATCATATAACCCATAGTCAATACACACACAAAGATCAATGCAGAACAGTGTTGTTAAAAGTGCGCTTAAGCGCAAAGCGCAGAGCCCTTGGGGCTTTTTCCCTCTAAAGCAGAGCGCCCTCACAAAAGTGCGCTTTAAGCGCGCTTTTTTGAGCTTTTTTATTAAGCGCAAAGCACGCTTTTTTGAGCTTTTTGTAAATTTTTTTTTAAAAAAAATCCTAATTTGATTTTTAGCCATTAGATATAAATATGTTTGATATAAGCCTTTGATTTAATATATAAAAACTAGTAGTGTGGTGTGCTACGATAAACCTAAGCCTATCTCTTTAGATATTTTTGAACTTTTAACTACATCCACACAAACAAACACTAAATCAGACACTCACAAAGATAACATTACTTAACATTCTAGTACTTTTTAACCTTTGCCTTCTTGGTTCTATACTTCTATTTTGATTCAACCATATTTTGTAATTATGGCCATCAAATATCATGGTTAAAGCACAAAAGAATTATATAAATGTTATATAAATTATATAAAATGTTTTATTGTAATTTATATGATTAATTGATCACTTGATTGTTGTGTTGATCATTAATAATTTTTTTTTAATTTTTAAATGTGCACTTCACATTGATCAGGCGCGCGCTTGCGCTTTGCACTTTGCGCCTAGGCTCTAGGAGGCCTTTGCGCTTAAGTGCGCTCAGTGCTTTTAACAACACTGATGCAGATACCTTTCCTTTCTTCCTTTAGAGATAACTAATTGGCTACCTCAAAGGGTAGCACAATTGGCTGAGGACCACGGCTCATGATGTGGAGATGTGGAGGTTAGGTTACTAGTTCAAATTTCGCCTTCTTACTGCTCTTGGGGCCAAAACTTATCAAAGAAAGTACAACTGATTGAGCCGTGGCCAATTTTGTTCGCTTGATTGTCCTGTTTTATACAGATATGAAGATTTTTGTTTTAAATTCACAATTTTGATTATAAACTTTAATTGGCACTCCATTAGGTTTGCAAATAAGTGGCTATAAATCGTTTAATTCTTTTTTAGTAAATATTTTGGTCATGTCTCTTTTTCCTCCCTTTGGTAGATTCTATCTTAACAGTATTTGTGAATGTTGCTTGAGGGCTATATCACTCTATTTCCCACATTATGATTTCTTTTATCTGTTCATATTGATGATTTCTTAGTATGCCTATTTAATTTATGGATTTTATATTCCTGGACTTCTAAAGGTGAGTGTGGGTGCGTTTTGTCCTAGGCGGGGGGAGGGGGGCGGGTTGTGTTAGGAGTTGCTCTTTGTTTTCCAAGTCTAAGATGCTTGATTAAGTCAAAGCTCCACAAAACAATTCACAGGTAGAAAGTGCAGAATCTTATGCTAAAGTTATGAGGAATGCTGGAATCAATGTTGAAATTGAGGTATTATGAAGTAACTTGCTTTTTCAACTTTCTGCAAAACTATGGATAGCTAAAAACATTTTCTTGTTCTTCTTATACTCTTTGCCAAAAAAAAAAAAAGTATAGAGTTAGCAAAACTTAATTTCTGAATGATTTGTTTTCTCTTACAGGAACGTAAGAAAAAGATTTTGGAGCTCTCTAATGTGTTAGCAAAAAGTGTCAATGGACACACACTTTTTAAAGAGGGCTTACTTGATGAGGTTATAGAAGTGTTCTCTTTTGGTGAAATTTGTTCTATAGGCATGTTCTTGAACTGTGCTTCTGGGCAAAAAAAAATTCTTAGTATATCTGTTTGCATAATATTTTAGGTTGTAAATCTTGTTGAGGCGCCTATTCCAGTACTTGGGAAGTTTAAAGAGTCCTTCTTAGAGCTTCCAAAAGACCTTCTAACTATGGTAAGATGTTAAAAGTTTATCAGACTTTTAATGTGGGGTTAGAAATTTGTGCATCATTTGTTGACTGTTATGTACGATTATGCAGGTTATGCAGAAGCACCAAAAATACTTTGCTATTAGTGATGATACTGGAAGGCTATTGCCATACTTCATTGCTGTGAGACATTCTTACCAGTTATATCTACATTATAACCTTTTTTTTTCCTCTTAAAGTGTCAAGGTTGATCTGTTTGTAAGTAGTGTGGTGACATGAGTTTTTCTTTTAGGTGGCAAATGGTGCAATTGATGAGACTGTAGTGAGAAAAGGAAATGAAGCAGTACTCAGGTAAACAAGGTTCTCACTGGTTCACCTTTTTTTTCTTTGGTCAATAGAAGAGGATATGATCTGTTAAACTTCTCATAGCTCTTTTTAGAAGTGATTTCTTTTTTCTCCACCTAAATCAGAAGTTGTAGATGTTTCGACAAGGCAAATTAGGTCCAAGTTTCTGTCTGTATGTTATTTTAAGGCCATTGCCTATTGTGAGTCCTGCAGGCATAAGGTTTTAAAATGGTTTTTATGGCCATTACCTAGTGTGAGTCCCACGGGTTTAAGGTTTTGGTGTGGTGTTTCTGAGCCTAACCATTTTTGCATGAAATTTCAATTCTCATGAATCTACTTTGAGTGATTGCATGTGTTTTTGGAATTACACTGTTATTATGGCTTCCATCTTATTCTCTTATTGAGCTGTCGTATGAGACAAAGTGTTTCATTTTTGTGCAGAGCTCGCTATGAAGATGCTAAATTTTTTTATGAGATGGATACACGTAAAAAATTTCCTGAATTCCGAAGTAAATTGAAAGGGATTCTTTTCCATGTAGGTTATTTCTTTCTTTTTTTAATCCGTGAGAAAGGAGAGATGATATGTTTGGGAGTTAGAGAATTTCACTGTTGTCTTCTTTGAATTAGAAAGTTCAGCATGTAACTGTTTTTTAACACTGTTTCTTTTATATAATAAGTGAACAAACTCTTTTAAGCTTGTAGTGCATATAGTGGATTTTTTCCCCCTGAAAGAAAAGGGGATGGGGGGAACTTTAAGATCAAAAGTGATTATTGAAAGTGCTGGAATTATATCTGATTGAAGATGAATTGACACTGTTCCCTTCTCTAATAGCTCTTACATCTTGATAACTTGAAATACAATAGGAGAAACTAGGAACAATGCTGGACAAGATGACTCGCATTCAGAATATGGTTACCAAACTAAGTTCGGCTCTGCAAATTGATGAAGATATGCTTCAAGTTCTTCAGGTTGCTGCATCACTTGCTATGTCAGATCTTGCTACTGCGGTTGTCACAGAATTTACTTCTCTCGCAGGAATAATGGCCCGCCATTATGCTATTAGAGATGGCTATCCAGAGCAGGTTTATCTTACTTTTAATTGTTATTTCTTCTTTTTGGGTTTCATTTATGTATTTTTTTCCTATTTTTTTTTTTGGTTAGGAATTTATGTATAATTCCCTCACATGTGCTACTTAATATAATATACTCTGTTTTTGTTTCAGTTTCTGTGCTTTGTGTGTTGCAGGTTGCAGAGGCATTGTATGAAATCACACTTCCTAGATTTTCTGGGGACATTCTTCCAGCAACTGATGCAGGGATAGTTTTGGCAATTGCTGACAGGTGAAACTCAAATCATAAGTTCATTTCCTTATCCCTTTCAGGCTCATATGTTGCTAAATAAAATTTAGATCAAAATGCAATATTGGTGTTTGAACTATGCATTAGATATGAAATTAGTCTTTAAACTATCAATTGTTTCAATTTAACTATTGAAGTTTTAAAATCAAGTCAATATTATCCTTACCCTACCTTTCCATCACAACACAAAAGACAATTGCTGATGTGGCAAATTTTTTTTGTATGTCTTTATAATGTTGATATAATATGTTAAGCCACATGGTGCTCTCAAAAAATAAGGGTTTAGGGACTACAATATTTTCTATTTGTTTTACATTCTTTAATTTTAAGTACACATATCTCAATATATTCTGATTATGTGAGACCTGCATGTGGCCTGACATGTCAGATGAGTAATATAACGACTTGTAGAAACACGTGCTACATCAGTGATTGCCATTCACATATTGATAAAAGGTAGGGTAAGGGCACATTTAGACATTTTCAGAACTTCTAGAAGTTTGAAACTATTGATAGTTCAGGCAGATGCATAGTTTAAGGACCAAAATTGGTGTTTGACCTAAAATTTAATTTGGATAAATTAAATGTATGCCATATGAGTTTATGTGTTTGCTCAAAAATGCTGAATTTTTTTTTTTTTACATTCTCTCTTTCCATTTCAGCTTTTTTTTTTTTTACAAAAATGCTGAAAATTATTAAAATTAAATAAAGAGGGCTTATAGTTCTCTCCTTTTTTGGGCATATGGTGTGTTAGTTAAAGAAGAAAAAAGAAAGAAGAAACTTACTTAAAACCATTTTCCTGCATTTATTGTTTGACTTGTGGTGCTTTTTGGGCAGTTCACATTGTGATTCTTTCTTGGATTTCGAATATTCAGTTGTAATTTCTTCAAAGGATGTAGTATTTTCATCCTCTGTATTTATATTTTGTCCTTTAATAACATTTTTAGTACTTACAAAAAAAGTGGGGGAAAAAGATTAAAAAAGCAAAACCAACTGGATGGAGTTGCAATCTGGCAAGAAAAGCATGGCTTGTTTTGGTAGGTAAAATTTTTCTCAAGGTCCACTGAAGAAGTTGAATGAATAAGACTTGATAAGAGCATTTGAGTTGTCTCTGTCAAAAATTATTCTAAATTGTAAAAGAAGTGGGATTTCAGTTTCTTGCTCAATTACCTAACACCCTAATATGCAAAAACAGCTGAAGATCTCTCCGTAGTGGGTAAAAGATGGTCCATAAAGTCATCAGATCTCGCTCAAATAGCCTAATGCCCTAGAACAGGCACAGTTCCTTTGTATGGCATGCATGCATGGATTCTCTAATGTATTGTCATCCTTTTTATTTGGAAAGGGGTCTGGGGGGGTGAGTGGTGGGGAGGGGGTAGTTTTTGTCCTGGGTTAGACATGAGTCTGTAAGAGAAGATTATTAAACTGCACCGGATGCTTACTCTTTTCAACAACGATACTCTGCTTGCAGTTTGTCTTCATGTAATATGTTTTCTGCAGATTAGATAGCCTTGTTGGCTTATTTGCTGCCGGTTGTCAGCCTAGTTCCAACAATGATCCATTTGGCCTACGAAGAATCTCTTATGGTCTTGTAAGTTATTATTATCTTAATGCTGTGAGGCTCTGATAATTATAATCGATTATGCTGAATTTGCTTCTTTTAGGTCCAACTGTTGGTAGAAAAGGATAAAAATCTGGATCTAAAACAAGCTTTGGAACTTGCTGCTGAAGTCCAACCCATTCAAGTAGATGCCAGTACAATAGAAGATGTAAGAACAAACACCCTTTTAGTGTTGTATCAAAATTTAACATCACTGTTCCTATGGTTACCACTATAAATACCAATGCCACATAATGGCATACAACTGATTATTTGAGTAGGTTTCTGTTACTCTGCTTCTGCATGTGTTTCTTGATTGCTACTATATATAAACAACTCTTATATGTGCCATCCCTTGCAATTACTTTGGATTCATCATCATGCTTATAAATTTGTTTACAGCTGTTATGGGCATCCAATTATGATTGTTGCATCTTTCCTTTCAGGTACTTCAATTTGTTACTCGGAGACTGGAGCAATTTCTGGTGTGTAATCTTTATATTATGGAGATCTTTGCTTAACAAAACTTATGCATCTTTTCATTTGCCAGAATGTTTTCCTTATTTTTTTAGGTTTTTATTTTCTGCTAAAAATAATATATTCAACAGAAAACAAGGAATGGTACTATTGGGGCATAGTGTTAAGACTGAAACCTAAGAATCCTTCCCTGTTCTGCTCTTGTTGCCTTCTCTGCTGAGCTATGACAGCATTGGCTGAGAGACATGGTTTTAGTATCAATACTTCACAGAAATTTTTCCTGCTCTTCATAGTTTGTCTAAATACATTTATCTTGAACAAAAATGTGGCTAATGCTTGACCAGTGAATGCAAATTCTGAAGTTCAATTTTTATAGCTGATTTTCCACCATGCATATCTGGAAAATATAAAAGAAAATGGGCACGCCACCTAGAATTAGTGTGTAGAAAGGAAGATGTACTGATCCAAACTTATCTTGCTAGGTAAACACTACTCACACGGTCACACCTATAGTAAATTGAACCAGTAACCTTAACCTCCACCCCTTCTTCATGAGGACAGGAGATGTCATTTGGTTCGAAGACTATTGGCGAGGAAACTAACCATTCTTGAAGTCTTTACAATAGATTGAATTCATTATGTTTAAGAGGTTACAGCCATCTCCAGCTACTTATTGAAACAATCATTAGATCTGGTATTCTCCTATTTTTGGTCGATAAGGGAGATGTGCATGTTTTCTACTCCCCAAATTTTCTATATGTTCAATTGTGGTAGTTTCCTGTAATATAATCTTTTTTTTTTAACCGTATTATGTCAGATAATCTGTTTGGCTTACTGTTATTATTTACTCATTGCAATTTTTAATCCTGTAAATTAATTTTTGTTAATAATCAGAGTGTTATTTGAGGACATGTAATATATTCTGACAAGATATTAAGCTCACTTTTAGACAAATTGGCTGTGATTTGGTTATAGGTTGATAAGGGAATAAGCTCAGAAGTGGTTCGTTCTATCCTTGCAGAGCGGGCAAACTTGCCTTCTCTGGCAGCAAAGTCAGCAAATAAGGTAAATGACGTTTTTTATACTCCTTTTTAGTATATATTGACCAGTGTCTGCTGCAAATAACTGCTTAATAGATTCAACCACCACATTAAAGTTATGCTGAAAAGAAAATTCTTTTCTTTATGCAGCCCTGCACTCTTTCTTGAAAATAATAAATCTCTTAGATCAATGTGGTTGTAATTTTCAGAGATACCATAGATAGATACCAGAAGCTGCCAGGAGGCACTGATCTGTGAGCTGGGATTAGGATATGATATTGATACCCTTAAATTTCTTTATCTACCATCTTTTGCAATCCTTGCTCTAAAATGGTTTTCTTTTTCTTTCTTTCTTTCCTTTTTTTTTTTTTGGGTCTCTTTTTCTTGAGTAAAAGATTTAATTACAAAATCTATTGCATATACATGGCTTCAGTGCCTTTTCTAAATATTTACTAAAGGACTTATATGGAAGATATTTCTTTTACATTTTTACAATTTTCTTGAACTGTGTATTAGTTTTTAATGGTCTAAAAAAATTGGTTCTAGATGGCATCCTTGTCAAGAGGCAATCTTTTTCCAAAGGTTGTTGAAGCATATTCTCGTCCAACAAGAATTGTCCGTGGAAAGGAAGTGGACCCTGATATGGAGGTACCTTTTTCTTTCTACTATAGAAGCCTTATCTTTTGGGCCTGAAATTTATCTAGTTCCTGACTTTGTATTTTCATAGGTCTGTTTTTGTCTGTTTACATTCTGACATGTGTAGCAGTGCTCGTCATTGCTTGTTTAATTGTTTTAAGATGTTCTATGGTGTGAGTGTGTGGCTACCCGTCCTTCTAGTGTTCAAGCACAGACATCTTTTCTGTATTTTGTTTACATTTTTTTTTCCTTTTTTACATTTTCGACATGTCTAGCTTGATTCTTTGCATGTGTAACCATTTCAGATGTCCATTGCCTCTTTGCCAAAGGTATTTTTTAGGGCTTAATTGGTGGTGCATGTTGTAAAAACCAGAAGTACAATATAATTTGTGTGTTTATGTTAAGCATGTGTTGGTCCAATGTCAGTCACATCGTGGATTTTCATTTTCTTTCTTAGCTTCTCCAACAACAAAATTACTTAGTTCAAATGATATAGTATAATCCCATCTCTCAGTTTGACTGATATTAGCTCCTGGTTTGCGGTATCCATATCATGAACTCTCCCAGCTCCATTTATCATTGAATCTAGCTGCCTTTGGTCAGTTATGTGGAGCATGTTGTGGGAAATATGCAATGATTTTTGTTAGGGTTCAAATGTTTTTATCTCTATTGTGCAGAGGATGGTTTAAGAATTTATGCTTGATGGGGTGTCTACCTCAAGGTTTTAGTAGATTTGAAGGCTGGGTTGTTTATAATTGGAAATCACTTGCTTCTTATTTACTGTTGATTTAAAAATAATAATAATAATTGGATAAGTTAGTTAGTGTTGATTGTTTAAGGTTGCTTAGTTTAGTTGAAGTTTAACTATCTAATTATTATATATATTTTTTAAAGCGTACTGGAGCTACAACAATATCAAGGTGGAGCAATAATCTCCCCTTCAGAATGCTGATTAACATTCTAAAATAGCTCCAGGAGACCTAGTCCAAATTCTGAGTGATTTATATTCTCAAGTAGAAGAGTCATGTTATTCGGTGACATAGTTTGACACGATCTATGAACACAACTCAATTTTTTGTGGATTAGTATTTAGTGTAAATGGGTTCAGTTCAAAGAGGGTAAACCTGCTTTGACACGATCATGAAATGGGTCAATTCTGTGTCATTTAACCCCCAATTAAAGCAAGTTGGCCCGTTTTGACACGAATGTGTTTAACCCATATCATAATTGTCTTTTTTATCCAACACATATTAGAATTCAAATATAGAATTGAGTAATTAAATGAATTTTATTGTCTATATTGGTAAATTCTATTGTGAATAACTGTTCATAACATTCCCCCCCCCCCCCCCCCCCAAAAAAAAAAAAGCTCTCATCTAATATTAATTTTTTTATGTTGTGTATTTCTAAATAAGGATGGAAGTTCACCATGTTAAAATAAGAAATTTTCAATTATATGTTATTAGTACTTTAGTTGAAGTATATTTCTTTATAATTATTATAATTTTGTGCTTATAAAATATAAAAACATGTCAATTTTTTAGTCAATTCAACAAGACTTGTTTATTAAGCATGTTACATAGGTTGTCATGTGTTAACTCTCGTAATACACATGTTGCATTGGGGTTGAGGTGGGTTGACACGATTATTGAGTCATGTTTGTGTCAACCCATGTACTTGTATACCTCTACCTCAGTTTGTAAATGAGTCATGTTTGTTCAGTTTGTATCTTATTTCCCAAAAGTGAGGGTCTGGATCGAATGAACCAGAGATTGACTAGTTATGGTCAGTTTGATGTTTGCTCATACTATGATGCTTTAAGGGGCACAAGGGAAATGACATTTCCTTGGAAAAAGTATTTGGTGCACAAAATGTTCCAAAATGGGAAACATTTTTATCTGGGCAGCAGCATGGGAGATATTCTTACTGGTTACAATCTAAATGAGAATGAGATCACTCTAGTAATTGATGTTGCGTGTGCAGAAGCAATGGAAAAACCCTATATCATATGTTGCATTGTGACATTGCTTATGAATTGTGGACTTATACCTTTTCTGCATTTGGGGCTCATTTGGTAATCCCAAGAGTGTTGTTGAGCTATTTTCTGGTTGTGGGGGAATTGGTTTGGTAAACTTTCTTAATTTTTTTGGAACTTAGATCCATTTTGCCTGTTGTGGACTTTATGAAGGGAGAGGAATCAATGTACATTTGAGGGTGTAGATGCCTAGGTAACTCAGCTGAAATCATATTTCCTAAGAATTTTTTTTGAATCGTCCTATGTTTTGGGCCATAGTGAGATGCATTCTGTTGTAAACTTCATTGATTCTCTTTCTCTTAGACCATAACTTTCATTTATTGTCTCTCTTTAGGACTGTTTTTTGTAGAATCCTGTGTGCATGAAGTAGTTCCTTTTCTTCAATAAAGTTTCATTACTATTTAAAAAAAAAAAAAATCCATTTCTCAATATTGGGACAATTCTCTTTACGAAATATATCTTATACTTTAAGGATTTATTTTTAGCCTATCCCCTTATAATGGATGACTATGTCTTTATTAGGTTGATGAGGCTGCCTTTGAGACAAATGAAGAGAGAGCTCTATGGAGTGCTTTCTTGTCAGTTAAAAACAAAATCCATCCTGGTATTTCTTTCTTCCTGTTATATTTCCTTTTTCTGTGTAGTTGAGGTTTTTGTTTTTTTCCATGCCTGTTTCTTTCTGATTTTATGGATAACTGGTGGCCACAATTTGCTTAACTAACTATAAGATCTACCATTTTTTTCCTCCTACAGGAATTGAGATAGATGATTTTGTTGAAATATCTTCACAGCTAGTACAGCCACTTGAAGAATTCTTTAACCATGTCTTTGTGATGGTGGTATGTTATCTTACTTGTCACTTACATGAATGAACATATGTAACATTAGAAGTTAACATTTACTAGGTGGAAATCACACCCTTGGGGCTTGAAAGAATGAGAAACAGTGTCATCCATTTTTTTATTTTTTGATAAGCAGAAACAATGTCATTCATACCTGGAGTATTCTGATAAATAGGTTTTATGGCAATTGACAAGCTATGTTTTAGGTTTCAAGAGTAATGGAAGACTATAATTGAACCTAAATTTGATGTTTAGATCAAAGTTGCATATCTTTTGAAACACTAATATTTGTTTATTTTGTTGAGTATCTCTAGATTTTAATGAGTTTCCAATTCTATTTATGTTCTAGTTGCGTAAATGTATAGTAAAAATACATTTGGTTGATCTTGACTAGTCTGTTGAAGATCCATAGCTGATCTTAAAAATTTCAGGACTGAGGCTAGGTAGTTGTTGTTGCGTACATATTTAGTTATTCATAAGATGTAATGAAATTTACATGCATAACACACACAAACACACGTGTGTGTTATTTTCTGGCAGTGTTTTGTTCATTTTGCATAGGATGAGCAATTGCAACCATGTGTACAACATGTAATTTATCAGTACATTCATTTGCCTACATGTAGATCAATTTTTGGATGCTTAATTATGTTACCTTCTTAGCTTATTGCTTATATAGATACTTATCCATCACATTTTATACTAAATTCTTGTGATTGTAAGGTTCTTGTCAAATTTCAAAATGTTTATATTTTGGAATGAGGTATAAAAGACTGGACCAATTCCTTTTGGTGATTAGCTGATAATTAATGTACATTAATTTTCTTTTTTAATTTGATTTGAAGTTGCGGAAACTTACCCAGACCCAACCTGCTTGTAACTGAATTTGCATGTTGAGCATCTCTGTTGAGTTCAAAAAATCCCAGTGTCAGCTGCTTATTTTGATACATTGCTTGCTTTGTTTCCTATAGGATTTGTTAGAACAATGGTTAAGTGATTAAATTCACCATTTCCTAATAGCTTGAAGTTTTTAAGACAAGTGATAGTTTATCATGGTATTAGAGCATTAATCTTTAGTTCAAACCCTATCCCCATTTTATCTCCCTTTTAAATAGTTAAAAATCTCATGTATTCAGTCCCACTAATCAAGGGGGAGTCTGAGCCCACACGTGAGGGCTGTTAAAATGATGGTTAAATAAATTAAACTCCCTTGTTCCTAATAGCTTAAGCTTTTGGGACAAGTGGTAGTTTATTAGGATTTAAGTTTTTGGGAATTGGCTGTCCAACGTGGTATCAAAGCCTTATCTTTTGTTGAGTTCCTCAGTTAGATTAGTGACAAACTTCATTTGTAGTGATTTCTTCTTTTCTGCACATTCAAGGCTACATTCAGTTAAAGGCCATTGCATGCACATGGAGGGAGAGAGTGTTACTGTGTTTCATCTTGATATACGATGCTTGGCTGTTTTCTATTAGCTTAAGCTTTTGTGACATTAATTCAACAGGTAGAGCTGAGGGACAGTCAGCTCTGTTCTTGGTCCATAGTTATGCATATGCAAGGTCTTCTCACAAGACATTTTATTAGCTTCAGTTTCCATAGATTCTAAGACACAAGGCTGGTTCCAGTCATATATCATATGCTTCAAGATAACTTTTTTATTTTCTGAAAGACAAATTCATAAAGTTTTGAGAATTACTTATTGCCAGCTTGTTAAAAAGCAAAGCTGGTTTTGTCAAACATACACCTTTTGGATTTTAGTCACAAGCTTATTGCTGGTGCTTAAAAGTTCGTTTGCTCTATTGAGGATACAGCCAGGTCTTCTGCAAAAACATGAGAGCATTATTTAATGAGCATTGTTTATTACACGTGTGGATCCACACTGCCCCAAAAGAACTAAACTCGTGACTTTAAGTCATGATTTCAAATTGTAACAGTTTCCCTTATTTAATTATAAAATAAAATAAAATAAATGCTCCGAGTAACAGTGGTAGTAGTAGTAATTCTGCTAATAATATTAACTAAGTTGATCCTGAGGTTGTTGATATCAGCTCATAGAGCATTTTTCATTGTAATAGTGCTATTCTGAGTTTGGGCAATATGTAGAACTAGAAAAGATTATGCTAATTGGTTTTGGTTATTAATTTACTTTAAAAAAAAAAAAAAAACGGTGCATTCCATTTGCAGTTCTTCTCTGTTGATTTAGATGTGGTCAGTTTCACTTCAACATTCGTTTGTTTATAAAAAATAATTGTGCTTGCAGGAAGAAGAAAGAATTAGAAAAAACAGGCTTGTTCTGCTCAGAGATATTGCTGACCTTCCAAGAGGGATAGCAGACCTCTCAGTTTTGCCTGGATTCTAAGTTCACCCACTTACCACCTATATAAAGCAATGTCATTGTTGTAACAGGAGAGAGAGAGAGAGAGAGAGAGAGAGAGAGAGAGAATGTAATTCTTTGTATTTTGCTTGTGCATAAACATTCTATTTATCCTGCTGCATCTTGTAAAAAAAAATTTTAACATTTTTCCCCAAGCTTATCATTAATTTGTCAGACTATTCAGTAGTTTATTGGAGAGAGGCTTGGGTGTACAAAGCACACAGTAAAATGAAGATTGAAGTTTGAATTGAATTATACAATTTTATGAAAATTCAGTCATTTTTTTGGGTGCCTATATCATCGTTTCCAATGATCCATCCTTAATTCCATCTGCTTTAAAAATGGTCAAACTATTGTGAAATGAATTTGGGAAAATAGTGCTTCTAAGTACGCATGAATGGAAGGTGGTATATGTTCATCAATCGTTTCTTGTCTTTTTTACTTTTTCTTTTTAGTTTCAATTGTTAAAATGTAATTTTTTTGTTTCGGAAAAACATTTTTAGGAGAAATGACTTGTTTTTTTCGTTGGTAGGTTGCATTCCTAAAAATATTTGTCAATGCTTAGCTCGTATGGAAAATATACTCCATGAAATATATAAATTGACTACTGTCTTCTACTAGCAATTTTTTTTTTTATAAAATAAATAATAATTGGATAGTTACAATTTAAGGGATGATATGAACCCTAGATATCTCATCTTTATAGGTACACAATCAAAGGAAAAAGAATATTCATCAAATAAAGAAAGCGAAAAAAGGAAGCCTGAATGCGATTGATAGCTTAAAAAAAAAAGGATTTCTCGATGGTGGGCGGTAGATCAATGGCTGGATTGTTGGGTTGTGGGTTATAGAGATGAGGGTGCTGTGGATTGGGTTGCTGGGGGTAGGTATGAGACCGAGACATGATTGAGTGTGTTGTGAAAGGCTTCTCTACGCAAATCCAAGGCGCATAATTGAGTTGGGGTGGGAAGGGTGTTACTAATTCTTGATTTGATCAAAATTTTTAAGTGTTTCAAATACTTGAAAACGAGAAAAGACATATTTCTCAACATGTTTTACATCGAAATAAACAAGTAGTATTAAATTTAGAGTCCGAATTTGGTAAGGGTGGGGTGTAAAACCCATGTTTTACACTATCTAATAAGTGATTGCCACATCAGCATTTTACTTAAAATTCAATATATCCTACCACATCAAATAACATCTCAATAAATTTCCAATTTGGTTGGATTTATATATGGGTATTAGAATTGATTGGGTATGGTTGTACTTATTCTTAAATATGTGATAAGATGATGTGGCATGTTGAGTTTGGGGGGGTAAATTTACACTTGCTTTCGGTCTTTCTTAGAATAGAAGGTGATGGTGGTGTGTTCATTTCTCGTTCAAAACCCCATCATAATGACAAAAGTATGTGGTGGTGGATATGGGTATTCTACAATTATAATGCATCGTCAACGCGACATGTGGCCTAGCGATAAAGGACTTGGGCCAATAAGACTTCAATCTTGGGTTTGGGTGTCCCCCGTACTAATGAGTGCATTGATGTCCATTTCTTTCTTAATTATCTAGGCCCTACGCTTTATTTTTTTTATTTATTTTTTTATTAACTGAAAGGAAAAAGAAAAGACTATTAGAGCAATCAAATCAGTAGATGCAAAATAGAAAAAGTGATAAATTGTACGCAATTTTGCTAAAAAGCCACCCACATCAGTCTTTGTATATCACTATACATATTCATTTTTGCTACAATAACTATGCATATTTACACGGTTACTGTACCTTTGTATTTTACTTTTTTAATATTTCTCTCTCTTCACCTCTCTCAATCACTGACACTTCATATTTTTATTATATTTATAGACTTGATAAGTCTATAAATATAAAGTCACAACTTTTATTTTATATATATATATATATATATATATATATATATATATATACTTTTGTTATTGTCAAGGTGTGATTGAGTTCTTAACAATGAATAATAAAATAATGTCGGTGATAAGTTTAGATGAGAATCAATAGCAACTTGTTAATTCAACAGTTGTAAGGAATATTGTACGTGAATAAGTCTTATTCCCGAAGGTTTGTCTTCCTACACAAAAGTTGTGGTACTAGTGTTATTTTTTGCAAATGACATGGCAATTCCACACAAATGCCACCTTAAGTAATCAACGACGTGAATCATTTATAGATTTTGCTCAGCAAAGATGTATTGTCTTTGTCTCTCTATTCCATGTCACGAGAGACTTCAATGTTCAAAGAACCTTCCAAGGCTGCAGCACAACCTTCTGTATGCATGTTGCAATTAAGGCAACTGTGATAGTGTCCCGTTTCGTAGAGGAGTTTAAGTAATGTTGTTTGGGTGTTTTTGATATACGTGTGAATGAAAAAATGTGTGAAAATGCGTGTAAAGTTGTTTAAAATGTGAAAATGTGAGTTTGAGCTTGCCCACGAAACAGTCCCTCTTCAAATTTTGACCGTGTAATTTATGTCTTGAATTCCACGTTAGACTAATACGAAGGCTTTGACAAGTTGGCGTAGACTATATTTAGAGGAATGTGGATTGGTGATAGGAGTTCTCGTATCACTTCACATAATACTTAATAAGAGTTGAGAAATTTAAATAATGATGTTTCAATAAATATGTTGTACTCACGATGATAACCTCATCAAAGCTCTAGTCATAAATATGATATTACTTATTGACACCATGTAACGTTGAGTCGATGAACCTAAGACTTCTTATTCATTAAAACAAAACATACAGAGCCGTGGAGTCACGAGGGGGGGAGAGAGAAGAGAGAGGCATATGAATATGAATATGATATGACCAACTCTTTGTTTGTTTTCAATAATTGGCAGCGGCATATGATATGACCAACTTAGAGATCTCAACCATGACCCAACTCGTACGCAACTAAACGCGTATGTGAATTGTGAAATGCCATTGAATCAGTGCATGCTTCCCGTTGCTTTACCCATGCGAAACTTCAAATTCAATTTCACGCATTTTATCATGCTAGCAACTATAAGTCTATAACCGCTATACTCTCTCTCTCTCTCTCTCTCTCTTCTTGATTAATTTAATAATTTTCTATCTCTTTCTTTCGTAGATTCAATCTTCATGAGAGAAGAATGAAGATATTGTGAACGCATAGAACCAGAATTTTTTTTTTTTTTGAATAAAAAAGTACGTAGTCAGTGTGGAATTATTAACCTTTTGCTGTGTGATAATAAGGATAATACCTAATATACTACCGAGGTTTTGATGATACTATTGTAGCGGGGACCATAGATAAAAAGATCGATCAAAACATGAACCACCAATTTTTTCTGTTAAAAAAGTTTACTTAAATTTTAACATTAAATAATATTTAAAAGAGAAATGCTATGTCGACAACATTTTTACAATATTTTAATAATAAATCTTAAGTAGTAGGTTATTACTTGTTATTATAGGTGGATAAAAAAGTAATTTAAATAATGAATTCAAATTTGAATTAAAAACAATTTACCATCTATAATTTGTTGTGAAAGTGTAGCGGACATAGCACTTCTCTATTTAAAAAAAGAAACTAAAATTTATTCAAAATTTAATAAAATATTAACATAATTATGAAAATATTTCTTAATAAAATTTTAACCCAATCATTTGTGGTCAATCACGATAGAACTTAACTTTAAATTCCACAAATCACCTATTTAATGATTCCCATATCAATGAGTCTAATATAGAAAATCATTTTTTATTTTGTTACAAATCCCTAATCTTGACAATGGTTATTGCAAAGGTGAAATATCATTTGTAGCATAGTTTTGACAATATTCATAACCAGTACGTAACCAAACTAAAACAGGTTTCCAAACGAAATCAAAATATTTTTGCCAATACATTTTAATTAGGTCTAAGATTGATATCATTTTATTATGCACTAATCATAATATAGGTCATATCAACAATTGTGAAATATATTTTTTTCATTAGACATATTGATTAGCCGGAAACTGGCTTTAATAGTTCTGAATCTTGTCCTTCCCTCTACCATCTCTGTATCTTTGCTTGCATAATCGTGAACCGGTGTTTCCCTTGGGCTTCTATAACCTGCATTTTCAACTGCTTGTCTTAGGTTTGAACAATTACCAAGGCTTCACAGCTAGAGTAAACAGGTTAAAAGTTTAATATATCCCTAGTGAAATGTCTAGTTTAGACCCATTATACGAATTAATTAGCAAAATTATCAAATTGCCTCAATTAAGAGATCCATACAGATAATTATTCTTTACCACATCTTGGGGTATTCCAAATCTGAATGCAACAAAAAATAAAGGCAATAAAGCATGCCATGTGATTAGGTAACAAGTAGAAAACCAAATAAGAACTTCGTCAATATAAAAACCACTTTAAAGGTAACATATCCCAACAAATAACTTGTTAATGCATCACTATAGCAACTCCAGAAAAGCTTTGAACTTCTATATGATTCCCTTTTTTGATCAACACATCCACTTCACGAACCAAATCATCTGGCACTCCAAAAAATCCCATTTAAGATTTGCTGAAATGAATCTCACTAGAAAAGGCTATGTGGATTCAAACTCTCAAGCACTCCCTTTAGATCACAAGAGAAGTGGGTAAACTAGCATGTCTATTCAATAAAGCTAAAAGGATATTAAAAAAAAAACACCGTAGATTTTTCTCTCAATAGACCAGGTGTGGCAGCTCTTACATTCAATGGAAAAATCATTCACAAGACTATTTATGTAGGTACTCAAATTAGGGTTTAAATCAGAAATTGAGAAAACTGATTTTCATGACGTCACTCCAGTGAGACAAGCAGAACCCTCGGATCTTTACTAATTTGCTTGAGCTGGTTTTACCATCTCGTTCTAGTGAGCTTCTTCAATTAGCAATCCTTCGAACAACCTTAGGACAAGCTTCAACAAAATAGAGATTGATGAGTCAAAAAATAAAGAAGTCGTCATTTAAATCACTTACGAACCTAAATGCATTATGCATTCATTACGAGCATTTATGACAAAGAGTAACAGACAGAGAAATGGTAACAAAGGAGCTATATACATCAAAGCGCCTGATGTAACGCACTAGCCGTTGTATATAAATGCAAAGATACATGGCCCTTTAAGGTGAAAGATAGCTATAAAAGAAAGAGAAAATGAAAAGGTACACACAAAATTCCATCCAAAAACTACTCCTGAGTCAAAACCTCTCTTTGAACATTTTTCTAACTTAATCATTAGAGGGTTTTTGACAAACACCACATCGGTGTATTCTTTCTCCAGCTTGAATCTTATTGCTGGTTTACACCAGAGACACACTCAACTTATACCTTCGTCCATCGGTGTAAACGAGGAACTTAATTGCTGACTTTTTGCATCAAAACATTTATAATTCAGTATAAGCAGAGAGTTATGGTCAACACTAATAACCTAACACACCATACCTCTTTAAATATCATATATAGTACCATTACAGGTTTTACCTACCAGTTAACGAGTATATATTATTATCATGTCAATGCACATGATAATTGATAAAGAAAGATATGCATATTTATAGCTTCATATGTACCTCTATTAATATTGGAAATGTGGAATCCTGCTTCTAATAAAAAGTGGGCTATCTATACATTGTATTTATCAAATAAAATGAACTGAATACTTGGTAGTAGTTGCATAAAAAAACACACAGCTAGCTCTATTCAATGAATTGGTAGTTCATATAGTCATTTGCGTTGTGGACGACATGCAATAAAGTACGTCTACGGCCAATGGCCTCACCTTTGATCTTTATTATGATTATTTAGACAGGCTGGTTGGTTTACCAAGAACAATTAT
The DNA here is from genome assembly GCA_033629205.1 of Lithocarpus polystachyus. Classification (NCBI taxonomy): domain Eukaryota; kingdom Viridiplantae; phylum Streptophyta; class Magnoliopsida; order Fagales; family Fagaceae; genus Lithocarpus; species Lithocarpus polystachyus. The sequence continues at coordinate 1,407,447 of CM066171.1, read as the reverse complement.
TTCTTGTTGAATGAATGATCATGATGGAATCGAATTAATTAGAGTGCAAAATTTTCTATATAAATTTTAGAGACTAATATACTGTATGTCACTAAATATAAAAGTAAAATCAGATATTTATTCAACCATTCTTGTTAATAAGTGTCCTTAAAACAATTGTTAATAAATCATTTTAGAAAAATTTTGATATCATCTTCATAAAAAATATAAAAAACCATCAGAAAAATTACTTGTTTTTTTCTTTTCCCATAAAAACTTTCTTAAAATTTAATTTATGAACATTGTGTTGTAATAACTTTAGTATTTTTGTTGAAATTAAAAGCATTTGGTTGAATACAAAGAAACATTAATGATATAACATGTGAAGTTATGCTAATCCTTTATGAGAAAGGTAGTTTCACATATATGAGATGATTCTATAATCATTGAGATGATCATGTTTCGAGGTGAATGTGATCCATCTAGTTATTCTGAATTACAGGATTCAATATTTCAAGGCCAATGATGGTCATTTTTGTGTAAACTCTTTAATATTTTGTCCACCAAACAAAGCAATCATTTTGGTCCATTATGCTTGCTTATAGGTAAGAATTCTTAAGAAAGGGTTTTCCCTTCTCTGAGGACCTCCCAGTTCCACGCCTCCTGTGATTTTCTGCAGGAAGGAAGAATTGTTGCCGCAAAAAGAGGTACGTTGAAAGAATGGATGTGGCAGAAATGTGACATTGAAATTTTGATTTCCTTAGGTCAATAAAATTGAGATTAGATTTGATTAAACGTGTCATCGGCCATTGGACCAAATGGCATCTGCTTCCCCGTAAGTAAGGGGTGGATGGGATGTCCTGTGTGCGCGAGTTGTGTATGACCTTTTTTTATTTTTTATAATTAAAAAAAAAAATTAAGTATGGAACCGTCAAACGTGAGAAAAAAATATAAGAGAATTACCAAATGTGACAAAAGAATTGTCACATGTGATGTTAGAATTGCATAGTGTGAGGATGAAACTATCAAATGCGAGAACAAAATAAGGGAACCATCAAATGTGACAAAAGAACAGTCACATGTGATGTTGGAACTACACAATTTAAAGATAGAACAGCCAAATGTGAGAAAAAAATAAGGGATCCACCAAATATGACTAAAGAATTGTCATATGTGATTCAAATGTGATAAAAAAAACTATTACATGTGATATTAGAACTGCACAATGTGAGGATGATACCATCAAATGTGAGAAAAAAAATAAGGAAACCATCAAATGTAACAAAAAAACTGTTATATGTGATGTTAGAACTGCACAATGTGAGGATGAAACCATCAAATGTGATGTTTTGGTAACCTGGTATAGCAAGTTGCCTACAAGTAGGTACTGTACCCAAAAAAAGAGAGTGTACAGTAGAATTACCCATTTTTAAGACAATAATTAGTATTTAGATTGTGAACAATGGAGTGATTTATCATTTTCTTTTGTTTTTATTTTTTTTTTTTTGGTATGGTACTTTACTTTACTTTCAAGAAATCAAATACTGGATAAATTTGTTTTTTTTTTTTATAAATTATATATTATTAAGTAGATTATAAATATTTAAGATAGTAGTATTTAGAGTGTGGAATGTAGAGTGATTTATCTTTATCTTTTTTTTTTTTTCTTTTCTTTTTGGATAGTACTTTACTTTCAAAAAATAAAGTACTGGGTAATTTTTTTTCACTTTTTTTTTTTTGTAAATTTTATATTATTATGTAAATTATAAATATTTGAGATAGTAATTAGTATTTAGAATGAGGATTGTGTAGTGATTTATCTTTATCTTCTTTTTCCTTTCTTTTCCTGTTTGTATGGTACTTACTTTCAAAAAATAAAGTACTGAGTAACTTTTTTATTTTATTTATAAATTTTATATTATTAAGTAGATTATAAATGTTTAAGATAGTAATTAGTATTTAGAGTATGGATTGCAAAGCAATTTAAATTTTCTTTTTCTTTTTGTATGGTACTTTACTTTCAAGAAATCAAGTACTGGGTAATTGTTTTTTTTTCACTTTTTTTTTCTTTTGTAAATTTTATATTATTAAGTGGATTATAAATATTTAAGATAGTAATTAGTATTTAAATTGTGGACTATGGACTGTGGAGTGATTTATCTTTTTTTTTTTTTGTATGGTACTTTACTTTTAAGAATTGGGTAAATTTTTTTTTCACTTTTTTTTTATTTGTAAATTTTATATTATTAAGTAGATTATAAATATTTAAGATAGTAATTAGTATTTAGAGTGTGGAATGTGGAGTGATTTATATTTATCCTTTTTCATTTTCATTTTCTTTTTGTATGATACTTTACTTTCTAAAAATCAAGTATTTGGTAAATTTTTTTTTCACTTTTTTTTCTTTTGTAAATTTTTTATTATTAAGTGGATTATAAATATTTAAAATAGTAATTAGTATTTAGATTGTGGACAATGAAGTGATTTATCTTTTTTTTTTTTCTTTTTGTATGGTACTTTATTTTCAAGAAATCAAGTACTGGGTAATTTTTTTTCTTTTGTAAATTTTATATTATTAAATGGTTTATAAATATTTAATATAGTAATTAGTGTTTAGAGTGTGGACTGCAAAGTGATTTTTTTTTCTTTTTCTTTTTGTATGGTACTTTAATTTTAAGAAATCAAGTATTGGGTAATTTTTTTTTCACTTTTTTTTTTCTTTTGTAAATTTTATATTATTAAGTGGATTATAAATATTTAAGATAGTAATTAGTATTTAGATTGTGGACTATGGAGTGATTTATCTTTTTCTTTTCTTTTTCTTTTTGTATGATACTTTATTTTCAAGAAATCAAATATATGGTAATTTTTTTTTCACTTTTTTTTTGTAAATTTTATATTATTAAGTGGATTATAAATATTTAAAGTAGTAATTAGTATTTAGAGTGTGAATTGCAAAGTGATTTATCTTTTCTTTTTATTTTTCTTTTTGTATAGTATTTTACTTTCAAGAAATCAAGAACTGGATAAAATTTTTTTTCAATTTTTTTTTTCTTCTATAAATTTTATATTATTAAGTGGATTATAAATATTTAAGATAATAATTAGTATTTAGAGTGTGGACTGCGGAGTGATTTATCTTCTCTTTTTCTTTTTGTATGGTACTTTACTTTCAAGAAATCAAGTACTGAGTAATTTTTTTTTCACTTTTTTTCTTTTGTAAATTTTAAATTATTAAGTAGATTATAAATATTTAAGATAATAATTAGTATTTAAATTGTGGACTATAGAGTGATTTATCTTTTTCTTTATCTTTATCTTTTTGTATGTTACTTTACTTTCAATAAATCAAGTACTTGGTAAATTTATTTTTTAATTTATTTTTGTAAATTTTATATTATTAAGTAGATTATAAATATTTAAGATCATAATTAGTATTTAAAGTGTGGACTGCGAAGTGATTTATTTATTTTTTAATCTTTTTCTTTTTGTATTGTACTTTATTTTCAAGAAATCAAGTACTGGTTAATTTTTTTTTCTTTTGTAAATTTTATATTATTAAGTGGATTATAAATATTTAAGATAATAATTAGTATTTAGTTTGTGGACTGTAGAATGATTTATCTTTTTTTTTTCTTTTATATAGTACTATATTTTCAAGAAATCAAATACTGGGTAAATTTTTTTTTTAATTTTTGTAAATTTTATATTATTAAATGGATTATAAATATTTAAGATAGCAATTAGTATTTAGAGTGTGGACTGTGGAGCGATTTATCTTTATATTTTCTTTTTTCCTTTTCTTTTTGTATGGTGCTTTACTTTTAAGAAATTAAGTATTAGGTTTTTTTTTTTGAATTTTTTCTTCATTTGTAATTTTATATTATTAAGTGGATTATAAATATTTAAGATAGTAATTAGTGTTTAGAGTGTGGACATTGAAGTGATTTATCTTTTTTTTTTCTTTTTAAATGGTACTTTATTTTCAAGAAATCAAGTACTGGGTAATTTTTTTTTTCTTTTGTAAATTTTATATTATTAAGTGGAATATAAATATTTAATATAGTAATTAGTATTTAGAGTGTGGACTGTGGACTATGGAGTAATTTATTTTTATATTTTCTTTTTCCTTTTCTTTTTTTATGGTACTTTACTTTCAAGAAATTAAGTATTAGGTAAATTTTTTTGAATTTTTTCTTTTATTGTAAATTTTATATTATTAAGTGGATTATAAATATTTAAGATTGTAATTAGTATTTAGAGTGTGGACTGCAAAATGATTTATTTTTTTCTTTCTTTTTGTATGGTACTTTACTTTCAAGAAATCAAGTACTAAGTAATATTTTTTTTGCATTTTTTCTTCTTTTGTAAGTTTTATATTATTTAGTGGTATAAATATTTAAAATAGTAATTAGTATTTAGAGTGTGGACTGTGAAGTGATTTATCTTTTTCTTTTCTTTTTGTATGGTACTTTATTTTCAAGAAATCAAGTACTATGTAAATTTTTTTTTCACTTTTTTTTCTTTTGTAAATTTTATATTATTAAGTGGATTATAAATATTTAAGATAGTAATTAGTATTTAGAGTTTGGATTGTGGAGTGATTTATCTTTATATATTTTTTTTCTTTTTGTATAGTACTTTACTTTCAAGAAATCAAGTACTGGGTAAATTTTTTTTTCATTTTTTTTTGTAAATTTTATATTATTAAATGAATTATAAATATTTAAGATAGTAATTAATATTTAGAGTTACATGTGATGTTGGTACTGCACAATGTAAGGATGGTACCATCAAATGTGAGAAAAAATAAGTGAACCATCGAATATGACAAAAGTACAGTCACATGTGATGTTGGTATTGCACAATATGAGGATGATACCATCAAATATGAGAAAAAATAAGGGAACTACCGAATATGACAAAAGTACAGTTACATTTGATGTTGGTATTGCACAATGTGAAAATAGTATCATCAAATGTGAGAAAAAAATAAGGGAATCGCCGAATGTGACAAAAGTACAGTGACATGTGATGTTAGTATTATATAATGTGAGGATGATACCTTCAAATGTGATATTATAGTAACTTGGTATAGCAGGTGTTCTACTAATACGTATCGTATCCCTAAAAAAAAGGAGGGTATGGTAGAATTACCCCAAAACAATTAATTGTTTTTTTTTTTCATAAAAATTTTCTTAAAATTTAATTTATAAACATTGTGTTGTAATAACTTTAGTACTTTTGTTGAGAATAAAAACATTTGGTTGAATACAAAGAAACATAAATGATATAAGAGCAATTATATTAGCTTGTGTATAATTGTGCAAAATGAAAAAACTAACTATTTTTACACAATTTGAGCAAAAAACACCCACATCAGTGGGTGTAAACTTGTGTATAAATACACAATTGCTACGATAACCGTGCATATATGCACGGTTACTGGAGCATATGTATTTATTATTTTATTATTTTTCCGTTCGCACCATTTTTTCTCTCTCTTCTTTGTTCACAACGACCTCAGTCTCCTCATCTTCTTTCACCTCAGATGCACACAAACACAAACACACCCACACACAAACACATCCACACAGACAAATCAACACAGAAACACACCCACACACAAACCCACACAAACAAAGATCCGGGAGGTTGGATCGGCCGGTGAAGAAGGATCTAGGTCGAGAAAAAGATCCGGGAGGTTGGATAGGCCAGTGACGAAGTGATCTGGGTTATGAAAACTACCTAGGAGGTTGGATCGGCCGGTGACGAAGTTGTGGAGCTTGGTTCATGGATCGGCCAGTGAAGAAGTTGTAGGGCTTGGTTCGTGAATCGGCCGATGAAGAAGTTGTGGAGCTTGGTTCATGGATCGGCCGGGGAAGAGGTCTGGGTAGGGAGATGGGTTGAGAGTTTTTGAGAAAGAATGAGAGAAAGTAGAAAAGAGAGAGAGAGAGAGAGAGAGAGAGAGAGAGAGAGAGAGAGAGAGAGAGAAGTGAGAGAAATAAATCAGAAAATATGGGTACAGAGAAATAGGAGCGTACATATATGCGCGGGTTGTTGAGAAAAATAATAAAAAATTTGAGTATAATGACTATTTTATTAAATAAATATGTAGAATAGATAAACTGATGTAGGTGTTTTGTAAAAATGAGTTTGTAGAATAGAAAAAGTAGGTTTTAAATGTGTAAAATGCAAAATTTTTTACATCAACTGATGTAATTGCACTAACATGTGAAGTTATGCTAATCCTTTATGAAAAAGGTAGTTTCACATATATGAGATGTTTCTATAATCATTGAGATGATCATGTTTCGAGGTGAATGTGATCCATCTAGTTATTCTGAATTACAGGATTCAATATTTCAATGCCAATGATGGCCATTTTTGTGTAAACTCTTTAATATTTTGTCTACCAAACAAAGCAATCATTTGGGTCCATTATGCTTGCTTACATGTGCAGGTAATGGTGAGAATTCCAAAGGGTTTTCCCTTCTCTGAGGACTTCCCAGTTCCACTTCTCCTGTGAGTTAAGTTCATCCTTTTTCTTCTATGCTGAGCTGCATTACTCTTTATTTTTTTATTTAATTTTTTTTTTTGGGACCTTTTGACTAAGATCAAGTTTTAGATATCTGTTCTTAATAATTAATATCTGAATTGAGAGACAAGTGAGTGAGGTTTTGAAGAAACAGTTGGCTTTGCCCTGAGCTCAAGGATACCCCACTTGAAAAAAAGCCTATGTTAATGCTCAAAAGTTTAATGAGTTTCTCTTTTAAAAATAAGTTCCTATTTGATTCTGTTGAAATAGATTGTCATCTAAATTGTTTATTTATATGCACTAGCTTCTAACTTGTGCATATGTATAGATATACTTAAAAAATTTATATTAAAATGCATAGGATAATTCTTACCTATATAATTTAAATATTATATTGATAATCATTCTTATATATATTTTTCTAACTTTTTAAAAAGTTTTGTAAGAATATTATTAGGTAGAAAATGTAAATGGTTCATTTTTTTAATTTAATTTTTTTTATGTTCATTAATTATAGACTCTTCAGTTTTTATATGCAATAATTCACTTTTTTTTTTTTTGAGAAAGAATAATTCACTTGAATGAATATTTATGATATAGTCCCACATTTGACTTCAAAATTAAGAAATAATACTCTTTTTTAAAATAAATAATTTCAAACTCATGACCCAAAATTGTATAATCTAATTAGATTTTATCTAAGTTTTTTTTTTTTTTTTTTGAGAGAGAGTTTCAACTTATGGCATCTACTCTTAATGATAGTTCTTTATTATTAGACTAAGACACCAATTAGTTTTTGGTGTAGGCAGAGATTGAACTCCAGATCTTTTATACAACTATCAGAAATTTTACTAGTTGAGCTAACTGAAAGTCACCTCTAATTTTATATATATATATATATATATATATATAATTAGACCCCACTCTTAGTGAATTTATTCACGCAACATTAATGAGCACAATTAGACCATGCAGCACGCCACGACCTTATAATGATCTTCAACAAATGATGCAAACCTTTGCTCATTAATATACGCATTTTTCAAGGCTCTAGTTTACAAAAATAAAGAGACATGGCCCATAATAAACAATGAAGAAAACGATTTAATAGCCCATTTTGTAATCTTACCAAGTTTTCATTTGTGCTGGCGGAATATTTTTTTAGTAATGTCGTTTTCCCAATTTTCTGTCTTCTCTTGTGGGACCCTTATTTATTAACATTTTCAATTTTTTTAATAAAAACAAAATTTCGTTTTCTCTCATAAAATTTTCCCGTTTAGCAACTCAAATATCATCTAATTAGATAAGACAAGCTCATAAAGATGTCCAATTTTTTTTTTTTTAAATACCGGGTCCGAAATCCGTTTACACGTAACCCAAAATATCGGGTAATCCTACCAAACCGCACCGAAATATCGGACCCACACGTACCCATTTTTTGACACGTCATCAAAAAGCCAGAGTCAGATCCAGCAAAACACTGGGCCCCCACACACCCGGTTTTACATTTCCACTCATATTCTTATTGTTCTCACCCCGCGAAATGCGCGTCCTTGTCAAGAAGCTCAAAAAACGGCACCGTTTTACTGTTCTTCCTTCAAATCTCAAATCACCAAAAACCACCTCTCTCCGATTTTCTCGAGAAAATCTATCTCCGAGAAAATCTCGGCTTTCTTCACTCCCAAACTCTCTCTCACACATAGAGACAGAGATAGAGATACATACATACGTGTAAATTTATACATATATAGGAAATGGATCGGAGGAGGCCGGTTAGTCCGGTGTACTCGCGGCAGTGGAGCGGTTCGACTTCGAGCACGGGTTCGTCGTCGCCGGCGATGTCGCCGGCGCATCCGCAGTCTCGGCTGGCGGCTGGAGCCACCGGATTCTCCACCGTCAAGCGAACGCAGAACGTAGCCGCCAAGGTCGCGGCTCAGCGCTTGGCTAAGGTCATGGCGTCGCAGACCTCCGCCGACGAAGATGACGACGACGACGAGGAGAACGGATTCAAATTCGCCGTTCCGGCTCCTCCTGCTCCCTCGCCTTTCTCCCTCGCCAACAGTAACAGCAACAATTACAGTAGCGGGAATTCGATTCCGGCGATTGCGGTTTCTCGGCCTAATCGATCTCCGTCGCCTGCGGTAACTTCGAGAAATCTTTGTCTCTTAACTTTCACTGTGTTTTTTGAATCTATTATTTGAGCTAATTGCTTTCGAATTATGTAAAATTATAGTCCTTCAATTTTTTCTTTCTCTTTTATCTTTGAAGATCTGAATAGTATTAAATTGTATTGTTTAAGTCTCAATTTCAATGATAAGATTGAGTTTGATCGTTATTTTGTGGAATATCGTTTTCTTTGAAATAAAGTTTTGGTTTTTTTTTTTTTTTTTTTTTTTTAAATATTTAAATTTAGGAGAAAATTGTTAAATTTAGATATGGTGGCGCTATGGTTGATTTTTGATTTGGTAATAGTTGGTAAAGTATTAGGCTAATTGGGATTCTGATATTTTAATTAGTTAGGTCGGAACTTTGTAGAGCATGCTTCTTCGGTTCGGTCAACATCAGCTGGAAGACCATCAATGTCAGTTCGTTCGGCAGCCGTGGTGCCACCCAGCAGATCCTCACTTAGAAGTCCGGTGGCGATACCTCCGATTGAACCTCCTTCTAGTAGGAACAACAAGTAAATATCTTCTTTGGTGTTATTTTAACCATGAATAGATAAAGTATTCGTCTGCTATCTGATGAGCTCGAGTTGAAAAAACCTTGTTTTGTTGGGTGTTTTGGTCATGGTTGATGTTATGCATTCTGTTGATTGGATGATATTATTGGTCTAATGAAGCAGGTTTATTCCCAATATTCCACCACTCAACTCAAAAGATAAAGGAGATCAGCGTGAAGCTTCTGCACTTCGTGATGAAGTATGTCATTCACATCCATCAAGTCTTGCTTTCATGGCTGTACATGGTTTTAAAGGAAACTATATATGGTTTTTTACTTTGTACCAACTTTACGCTTAGTATTATGTCGGGTTTGGAATGTAAATGGTAAGCATAGTTTCAAAGCTAACATGCATTAAAATTGCAGCTTGATATGTTAGAAGAGGAAAATGAGATTATTCTTGACAAGGTGTGTAATCCAAACTCAATAACAAGTTGATTTTTGTGCATATGTCATATGTAATGTATAACATTGATGCCCGAAAATGCTATACAGCTTAGACATGCAGAAGTAAGACGAGAGGCAGCAGAGGCCAGAGCTAGGGAGCTTGAGAAACAGGTCAATTATATTAGATTTTACTGTTATTGTTATTTTAATTTGCAATTAGTTTTTTAAGTTAGGGTTTTACATAATTTGAATATCAGTGTTACGAATCTATATTAAGCATCCATTCTTACTCTTTCTTGTTGAGGAAAATCCTGCCACTATATATGATTGTGCATAGACAGGACAGCCTTAATGATGGAAAACATTTTACCTCCCATCCCCCTCCTTCTCCTTGCCCTACTTTAAAAGAATTGACACTAATGAATACCATACAGAAAACAGTTCAAATGGTTGAATATTATATATTATATACAACTGCATCTAAGTAAATTTCTTGGTAGTTATTTTTTTCCTGTTTCTGCCGCTTCTTTTTCATTGTGCTGCCGCCTATAAGACAAGTGTCACTTTCTTGTAAATTAAATCTACATTGTGTATTCTAGTAGCTATCTGCTGAACCAGTTGCTGAGTAAATTTTCACTCAGTTTATTTTGTTGCAAATCTTAGTCTTGTTTATGAAGTCTAACAAATTAGCACTAAATATATCCCTCAAAAGTATTGTTGTTTCTTTATCTGTGTTCATGTTTTATTTTATGTTCACAGGTTGCTACTCTTGGAGAAGGCGTGTCCCTCGAAGTTAAATTGTTGAGCAAGTAAGCAAGGTTTGACTTGCTTTGCCATTTCATAGTTTAATATTCTTGGTATATGATTCTATGGATGATTTTCTGCAGGAAGGAAGAATTGTTGCGGCAAAAAGAGGTATGTTGAAAGAATGGATGTGGCATTGAAAATTTGATTTCCTTAGGTCAGTAAAATTGAGATTAGATTTGATTAAACGTGCCATCGGCCATTGGACCAAATGGCATCTGCTTCCCCATAAGTAAGGGGTGGGTGGTGAAAACCTAGATTCCTTCCTGTGTGTGTGAGTTGTGTATGACCTTTTTTTTTTTATTAAAAAAAATTTGAGAGAAAGCTAGTTCTCCTATTTTAGGTAATTTACAAGGGCTGTGTTAACTTTGTTTCATGATCTATATTACAATTGAGCTCCTTTATGGCTGTTCTTAGACTGCAGTTTTCTTTTTTGGTCACAGATTGCTCTAAAGGCTGCTGTAGCACAAAACAGGGACGGGAAAAATGAGGAGGTTGCCGCCCTTCGTACAGAGGTTGAGGTAATTTATGCTGATCAGTAGGCTATATTCTCTATGTTAAAATATGTGATTGTCCTTGTTGAAAAATTTCCCTTTTTTACTGTAGTTTCATTCATTTTTTTCTTTTTTCATTTCAAATTAGAATTTAAAAGATGAAGCTGCAACAGCTCTGGAACAACTCCAAGAAGCAGAATCTGAAGCAAAGGCTCTCCGCTCTATGACACAGAGAATGATTTTGACTCAAGAAGAGATGGTTTGTCTTTTGATAATCAAGTGATTTATGATTATCTGTTCTTGCACTTAACTCTGTTGCTGCATCTATCTTTTAGGAGGAAGTTGTTTTGAAGAGATGTTGGCTTGCTCGTTACTGGGGTTTAGCTGTACAGCATGGTAATCAACTTGTTACAATCTTCTCCTGCTTGAAAGAAATAAGTTGCATGCTTTAATTCAATGTTTCCTTGCGTGATGAGCAAACTGCAACATGAGCTTGATTCTAAAATTTCTTTTTCTATGTGGATTTGGTTTATAGAAGTTTCAAACATATCATCATCTAGGTATAAAACAATTATGGACTAGTGTTTTTGTGATACCACAAATCTTCTAGATTGGGACTGAAACTTACAGTTTCTCCTGCTTGAAAGAGGAATAAGTTGCCTGGTTTAATTCCACATGTCCTGTGAAATTTCTTCTTTTGCGGATATGGTTAATAAAAGTTTCAAACATATCATTATCTAGGTATAAGTCAATTATGGATGAGCGTTTTTGTGATACTTTGGATCTTCTAGATTGGTATTAGATTTGATATGAGTGTGGGTTATGTAGCTGTGTGCTAAGTCCAATGTTGGATGTGTACTGAATGGTTGCGAGGAATTCTAATTGTAACTTAAATAGTCCTTTTGGGTATAGCACAAGTTTAGTTTTCACTCCCTTGGTTGTGACAAATGATATCAAAGCCAAGCCAGTAGTGCTATGTGACTCAGATCCACTGTAGGATAATGCAAGCCAGGACGAGGATGTCAAGAATATAATTAATGGAGCTTATGTTGTCATACCCTGGATTTCTGGATTGGTTTTCTAAGAAGCATGGGAACAGACACATGACACGGGTTAGTAATTCTTGAAAAATCAGGACACAACATGACTGTCCGTGCTTCTTAGTTGGTATTAGATTTTTTTTTTTTTTTTTTGATAGGTAGTTGGTATTAGATTGATTGAATGTGTTGTGCAGTGTGTGCTGAGTCTCACATTAAGTGTTTCTTGGTTGATATAAGCTATAGAAACAATTACGGGGAGGCCTAATTCTAACTTAACTAGTCTTTTTGGGGTATAGTGCATATATAGTTAGCACTTCTTCTGGTCAGGACCATTTTTATTATAAAAAAGTCATTGTTCTTTAATGTTCTGCATCTTGATTCCTTATTTTTTGGGGGGGAAATTCTTGACAGACCTTTGCTTTAATTCTTCATTTTTAAAGTATGATGGTTTTGAGATATTAATGATTTTGGCTTTGAATGAAGGAGCTCTTAGATTTGTTATATTTAGTCACATCTGAGTTGCTTTTCTGGCGTTTGCTCTTTGCTTTATAGGCATCTGTGCAGATATAGCAGTGTCAAAGCATGAGCATTGGTCATCTTTAGCCCCTCTTCCATTTGAAGTTGTCATTTCTGCTGGACAAAAGGCTAAGGAGGAATCTTGGGACCGAGGTTAGTTTAACCCTTTTTTTTATTAGTTTAATATCTTTTACTGTCCAGTATTTGATAATCAATAATTTACATTGTCCGATATGGAGCAGGTGGAGATGATCCAGACAGGAGCAAGCTTGTCCGGGATATTAGTGATCTCACAGGAGAAGGAAATATTGAGACTATGCTTTCAGTTGAAATGGGTTTGAGGGAACTGGCCTCTCTAAAGGTTTTTCTTTATTTGTTATTGTTTTTTCAATGTTAATCTGCATTCACTTTTCTGTTATTTTATTATTATTTTTCCATAATTTTTCTTTGTGAGATGTAATTTGTAAAAATAAAGTACATGCTGCATACCTTTAAAGTTTTTTCCTTATATATTGTGGATTTTAAGAGTCTGTTACATCATTTTTTTATTTTATTAGTAAGTTACACATGCACTCGATGGATCTTGAATCCATGACCCCACCCTCCACTTAGGGGAGGTGGTGTGAGTTAAACTAGAGCTCATAAGCTAGTCTTTTACATCTTTTTCTGTCATGATATGTTTGGCATATAGTTTTTCAAATCACCATTTTTGCTTAAAACAAAGTGAAGACCTATATATGCAAACTATACTTTTTTTTTTTATAAGTATATGCTAACTATACTTTCTTCTTCTTTTTTATTTTTTGATTTTTATCATTGCTGTTTTAAGGTTGAGGATGCTGTTGTACTAGCATTGGCTCTACACAGACGTCCGAATTTGGTTCGGCAGTCCAGTTTAGGTATGGTTTTCTTATGACCTAAATTCGGTTGCATGGTCTTCTTTCTCTGAATCCATCTGTTATTATATTATCTTTTAATAATAACGCTTTCTCAATTTATATCCGAATATTTGTTTCATTTCCTCATTTGATAGACGTAGGTTCATTTCTAGTCTATATCATAAATATGTGACATTATAATACCAGGCTCTTCCAACTGATTAACAGTGTTGTGGTTTCATATTGTTTATGGTTTTTGTCATAAATGATTTTAAGGGCCTAGATGCTACACTTGGAAGAAAAAATTAAAATTTTTTACTTGGATGCAAGTCTTTTGTAGTGGCTACCCTGTGAGAACTAGTAGGTCATAAGAGTTAGCAGGGATAATACATGATACAATGCTTATTTTATCTCATTTTTTAATTTCAGATTCCAAATCAACTGTTGATCCCAAGTTTATGGAGGCATTTGGTAAGAGAGATACTCTGATATGTCAATTACAATATTAGAAATGCTAAGAATTATGGAAACTAATCTACTTATAATCATGTGTGTGTGTGTGTGTGTGTGTGATACTCTGATATGTCAATTACAATAGTAGAAATGCTAAGAATTATGGAAACTAATCTACTTTTAATCATATATATATATATATATATATATATATCTGTGTGTGTGTGTGTGTGTAAATTAAAAAAAAAAAAAAACCATACTCAATCATGTGGGAGAATGTGAATTGATTCTGGCAGCTCTGGCTTCCAGGATACCTTCACTTGTCAAAATTTTTTTTTTCTTTCTTTTTTGTCAAAGAGGGGAGACAAGTTGACTGCAAGTTTTATACCAAATGCTTCTCCAGTGGATCAGAACATTTATATGGGACAATTGGGGTCTTGCTCTTGCATTACATTATTTATTGCATGCAAACATAGTTTCATATTATGGTACCTTTTTTATTCTCGAGAAGTGATTGGTTCCCCCACCCTTAACAATTGGTTGTCTGTTTTGCATTTTCTGTCTACACTTACCAGTCTAAGTGATGTCAAGCGGACCTTGACTTTGGTGAATATTTAGGACCATTCTTAGTACAGAGAAAGAACTATGAACATGTGCTCACCTCTTATATTTCAACCTTTTAGGCTTATATGCATGCATTGTGCTATATTTCCTCCTAGTTAAATTTGAATTTTTGCATTTAAATAACATTAATTTTTCATTTGTACGAAATTAGATTTGAAGTTAAATTGGATTTGGAAGTAATGATCTTACAACTAATATTTTTTTTTCCTCTCCTCTTCGTGCAGAATTAAGTGAAGAGGAGACAGAAGATGTTCAATTCAAAGAGGTCAGCTATCAGCTACTTTTTCATTTGAATTTGTTTACATTTGGCCATGCTTTAGTCTTAGATCAATAAGCCCTTTCTTTTCTTTTTCTTATCATTTCATTCATTCATTTCCACAATCTGGTTCTTTATCAAATAATTAAGGGGAACAAAGGAAAATGCAGTTCTTAGTAATAAACCAGGGACTCTGCTATAACATAAATGCCGGGAGCAATATGGGTACTTTATTTTTAGAAATTTCATAAGTCTTTGGGCAGATATATTAATAATTTACAATCAATAAATCCTTGCCAGCTGACAACCACTGTAATGCTCAGGCCATTTTTTTGAACCATTTCTTTATTTGTATGGTACACTGAAGTTGGAATTAACTATCAAAAAACTCGGTTGTATTACGTTGTAAATCTTGTTAGTTGTTTGTAGAGTTATTCACCTGCAACAGCTTGAAATGAGTTAGTTTTCCTTTAAATGAAGGCTCCAAAGTAAGCATAGCTTCTAGATGAGTTACATATTTTGTGGTGTTGATTTTTGAAATGGTTCATTTATTTGAATAGATGAGTACACATTTTCAAAAACTTAAATCATTTGTGCAGGCTTGGCTGACTTACTTTTGGAGAAGAGCTAAAGTACATGGTGTTGAAGAGGATATAGCAGAAGAGCGGCTTCAGTTTTGGATCAACCGTAGTGGGCAACAACCAACTTCACATGATGCTGTGGATGGTAAGCTTCTTCACCATCATCACCATCATTTATCGTTATTATTTTGGCTACTGTGTTTCATTACTGTGAACAGACATGAACACCTAAATTTTATATCATGATGTAGATAGGCCATGTTAGGTGCTTCATTCTTTTGTACATTATAAGCTTTGAGTGTGACGTAAATCAATCTTTTGGATAGAACGGAAAAATCTATTTGACATATTTTATTGGTGCATGGTCAGTAAGTTCTAATTTAAATGGCACTGCCTACCTTTCAAGGATAGGATAAGGGGGTAATGTTCATTGGATGTCACTTATCAATGAATTTTTTTCTTTCAAAAAGAAAATGAGTTGCTGCATCTTCTGTAGACTACTTTTTGTGACTATGCTATAAATAAATGCATCCTCTAATCTGTGTCAAAATCATAACTGTGAATTCAGAATGGGAGACAATATTTAATGTTTTGAGTAACTATATATGCATGTTTTTGCACTGATAATTTGTAGCTCCTGTGTGTTTTTTTAACTTACAAGTAGACTCATGGCTTCAGTTTGTGTTTTGTGGCAGTGGAACGAGGCTTAGTGGAGCTGAGAAAGCTAGGGATAGAACAGCAGCTATGGGAAGCATCCCGGAAAGAAATAGATCAGCCTCTTTCTTTTGCAGTTGCTAATCACAAATCCAATGCAGATTCAGAGACATCGCCTTGATGGATGCCACCTTGATATGTGTCTTGTGCCAATTCTTTCTTTTCTTTTATTTTTTTTTTCTACATAAAATTTTCGCCCAGCTTGCTAGTATCCCTCTTCTTTGTTCTCTGCCATCCTTGTAACTTCATACTTGATTTTATACTTAGTCCCTCATGTAAGGTAATTAGTGACATAATTTTCATAGATATAGCTGCTGGATTGTAATTTGTAAAACAGGGGATAGTTCCATTTTTTTATATTTAATTAAAAATTCAATTTGCGGTTCTGTAGATCCTTGCTGTCCTTTGCCGTGTATATGATTAACACAATCTCAGAAAGACGATTCTTTTTTTTTTTTTTTTTTTTTTTTTTTTGGAGGTATAGAGTGGTGCCTGCTCAATAATTTCGTGGTATTATAATTTTTAGAGAGATTCAAGAAAACGCCAATTTTCCAATTAGAGCCAATAGCAATCCAACCTTATTTACAAGACCAGATTGATTTTAGTAAGGTCATGGACTATTACCACGTTAATGAACCCTCAATCAAAATTCTTTTGAATAAATAACATCAAATTGACATGAAATTTTAAATGCGTATTAAGAACATAAAAAAAAAAAAATGCAATTTAAAAGTTATATTTTCAAAATATGTGGTTATAAATATATATATATATATATATATATTTTGTGGGAATTATAGTCATTAGCTACAAACTAGTTTGTAGTAAAATTTTGTCCAATTTAGAATGTGAATACGATCCGAGGTCAAGTATTTGATAAAAAGGGTTCTAAATTGAAGCAATTTAGAGCACAGTTGGAAAAAAAAAAAAATTATGTCTTGGGGCTAAAATGTGTCATTAAATTGTTATTTACATTAAAAAGGTTTAGCTTTAAGTAAGTTTTGAAGAATCTCTTTAAACTTATTATTTAGTGAATTATAAGACTATTTATGTGCAATTATGCACTATTTAAATAAGTCTTATGACTCATTAAATAGTCATATAACTAAAACTATATATGAATGATCTCTTCAATTGTTGAACAGAGTAGATAGCTCCAAACCCGTAAGATACGTATAGAGCTTGTTTTTGTATCATTAAACCCTGAAGCCCCCTTGGGCAACTGTCTTACTTCACTTACATAGACCGATTGAGGGCCAGCAACCCTCATTCTTCATCATTTGATTGTGCGTAAGATTTTGGTGACTAGGATGTGCTCCCACAAACCAAGATTTTCTTGCTTTTATGACTTGAGCATTGATTTTCAGAACATTTCCTTGCTTTGATGACTTGAACATACTCTCACAAACCAAGTTTTTCTAGCTTTGATAACTTTGGAAACACTCCCGCAAATCAAAATTTTCTCACTTCGATGATTTCAACACTGAGTTGTCAAGATTCTGACATCTTCCTGCGAAGTCTCACACTTGCTGAAGACTATGTGGCCTAAATAATTACCCAAATAAGTACAAGATAAGTCATGCACATTATCATTTCAACTTTCTTTTATATAATGAATATTATTTTTGTTATATTTCACTTACATATGTTTATTCATTATTTATTGTTTATCTTTATATGGGAAATGCTCTTCCACACCATATAACTATCTCTTTTACACTTAATAAAAAAAAATCCTATTTTACTTATTATATTATTATATTGTCGAAGGAAAATACAATGGTAGTGGCCAACAAATGACCCATCAATATGAGTTCTAAACTTAATTATCTCAACAACTTTGGGTCAACTTGCCGACCTATTAATTTATGACAAGTGTACCACCACACAAAAAGACCAAACAAGTTAATTTATACATTAATTATTATTATAAAAAAAAAAGTTAGTTTCTACTAGTTTCTACATTAATCTATAAAATTACAATGACATATTTTCCATGAAGTTGCATTTGAAAATTTTGTTTTACTGTCTCTGCCTCTGCCATGCCATTGACAATTGACTGAAGTGGTGTCTGAATCCATGTTGGGGCACACGTGGTCTCTGTTGACCCTTCATATATGTCATCATGTGTGTTTGAATATGAAAATAAAAGGGCACTAGATGATGGTTTTGATTCTGTTGAATATGCCTTTCAACAAATGGTCAAGGACCCAGGAAAATATTGCAGAATACATTTTATTTTTCCCCTTATGTTATGTTCCTCTCAAATGAGAACCCAGGTAACCATGTTATGTCCCATTGACAAAGCATTTACAGATCTTTAAAGTTATCAAGAAAATTGGTAAGACATATTTAATAAAAAAAAGGGGGGGCTCAAATATTTGAACATCTTTTTGAAATCTCTCTACAGTAAACCGTCATTCTGTCAATCTTTAATATCTTCTCAAACTTTAGAGCATTCATAGCAGTTGAGCTATAATTATAGCTATTTAACATCACTAAAAGCCACTTTATCTATTTTATTTATATATTTTACAAAACATTCTACAGCAGTGGATCTATTTTAGCTTTCAACACAATAAAATAATATAATCTTCTCAATAAAATATTCATCATATACAGCATCATCATCTCCATCTTTTTCTCTCTCTTCCTCTTTGTCTCTCTCTTCTCTGATACAGAGCAAGCAAACCACCACACCACAGCAACAATCACACCACGGCAACAATCACACCACAGCAATCACACCAACACACCATAGCAACTTATGGATCAACAACCCACCACCACCGACCCACAGGCCACAATCCATTGACCCATATCCACGAAACCCATTGATCCATAGGCCACAATCCAATCAGACCACACCCACGGCACAAACCCAGCACAAACACAAACACAAACACAAACTCAAACTCAGCACACATACACAAATCAAGCACAGACTCGGCGGTGATGGGGCTCGGGTAACAGATTGGCGATGGAGCTAGCACAAACTCGGCGGCGATGGGGCTTGGGTAACAGATCGGTGATGGGGCTTGGGGAGATGGGGTCTTGGCTCGCCAGAACCGCTCAACCCACGCTCGCCAAAATCACTCGACCTGTGGTCACTAGAACTGAAGGCCGATTGACCCGAACACCACCGCAGCGCTAGAGGAAAAAATGAGAAGGAAAAAATAGAAGAGAGAAGAGAAGCCGGAGAGAGAGAGAGAGAGAGAGAGAGAGAGAGAGAGAGAGAGAGAGAGAGAAAAAGAAAAAGAGAATAATTTAATGAGAGAGGAGAGAGAAATTTAATAAATTTTTTTTTTAGGTTCTTGCTACAGTGCACATCTATAAATAGATGTGCACTGTAGCAAGAACCTAAAAAAATTTAAGTATGCCTCCATTGCTGCGGCATGTAATTTAGTGTTTTGGTGGAGCTAAAATAGCCATATAGCTATTTAACTCCATTGTTATAAGTGCTCTAAAGAGCAAGATTTAGATTTGTACTTGTAGATCAAGAGAAGGGAATGAATCAATTCATTTTTTGGAAAACCAAAAAGGAACTGTATATACCTGTCCCTTGCAATACCCCAGAACATGCTGCACACTTTGCTTTCATATTCTCTCAGGAATATAAATAAAGCAGATGAGATTTTTCTTGAGAATCACTAAAAATACTGCTCATTTAAACATTTGTTTTTTTTCTGATAAATGGATTGTAAAGCCACTTTCCCTGTAACATGCCTCATCTTTTTTTCTTTTTTTTTTTTCCTTTTTTGGGTAGAAAAGAGCTTCATTATACTAGAAATTAGTTGGTGCAAGATCTAATACATAACAATTACTTCTTCAGACGTAGGAAAGCATCAGTAGTGGCATCCATGAAGATAACAAAATCCTAATGCACATGAGCCGCTCTCCTGGAAAATGCATCTGCACACCTATTTTTACTTCCCTAAAAGGCTAAAACAATATCCGATCCTACAAAGTTCTCTGCAATCAGCTACAATTAAAGAAGAGTAATGCTATAATGATGTAGCAAGTTGTGATTAGAGTAACATTTTCACGTACCAACACTATTTTTATCAGTATAAATCACAACATGTCAACTGTGTGAGTATATATATGTATGTATGCACCTATCCAAATACTTATTTAAAAAAAGAAAAGAAAAAAAAAAGACTAAGTCACGTTTAGTTCACTGTGCATATAAGTAACATACACGAGAGACCCCTTAATATCTGTTGAATATATTTCTCACTCGAGTACTCGACTACCTCAAAACCTTCGTAAATGCTAGATCACATTAATGTTGATTTTCACAATCACAAATTTAGAAGTTCTTTGGGGAGCTGCAATTATTTAAAGGGACAAACCATATGAGATTGAGTCAACCAAATTGTGTCAAATGGCATAAAACTAGAAGAACCCGCCTTTTTATGCAATCCAATTACAAATGGCAATTTAGGCTAATGTTTTAACAAACTACAATAGCCTTTCCCTTGAAGTGGAGGATCTTGGCAGTAACTCTAAACTGCCACAAAATCCAAAATAAGGCTCCACCCTAGTTTCACACAAAAGTTTATATCCAATACATTATGCCTAATTAGTTTTCTCTATATTGGAAACATAAACAAAGAGTTCCTTGTCTCCCTCATCACATCATTCCAAATTTACCTACTATAGTGATTTAAAAATATGCATTGCTAAAATTCCTTCTTTTTAGCAAGATTGTTGATTCAAGTATAATTTTGAGACGCACTGCTAACTTTCTTCACTGTCGGTGTTGATACAAGTAGTGAATTTGATTGTTCCCAAGTTGAACCCGAGTCTAAAGGCAACCCAACCAAAACTTGATGTTTAGCAAGGCAAAAATAAAAGACCCCAACACACTAACTCAAACAGCTGTGAAAAATTGTGTGTATATAGATTTATTTTTTAAAGGAAGAGCATTGTTAGAACTGGTAGTCTTGCGTGTGTTAACATTATAGTGACAATGGCATGCCAACGAGGAAATTTGTGGTTCCCATTTGACCTAGTTAACATTGTCCCAATGGAATGCCAACGAGGTAATTTCTGGTCCCCTAATCAAGACAAAACAAAACAAAACAAGATCCACACAACAGTGTAATTTTTGAAAGTATATTCAGAGGTCTGATAAAGCGGCCTAGATTCCAAATGCTATTTCTTTTTCATATCACAAACCTCACATGCTGACGCAGCCAAAGTAAGTTAGCACAGAGACACAGACCCAACTTTCTCTAGTCATTGAGTGACAGTCTCTCACACATCTCTTTCAAAACCGTTTACAGGCTTGCATGCAAAAAGCTAGAACTGTAATGATAACAAAAAAACAAAACCAGCCATTTGTTATATAAAGTGTCCCACCATTTCCTTCTATATATCTCAGATCCTCCTCTGATCAACACTCTAACAAGGCCTTTGACTTGTTATTCATCTCTCCACTAATTACTTCTCTAGTGATCATGTACCATCCATTCAGGAAGACCATGGCAATAATGGCTGCACTTATGCTTCAGTTGTGCTTGTTCATGGAAGTTGACTCATATTCTTCTCATTCTGACAAGATTACAAGGCTTCCTGGACAACCCCATGTTGGCTTTCAACAGTTTTCAGGTTATGTAAGTGTGAATGATGATGATATGAAGCATAAAGCTCTTTTCTACTACTTTGTTGAAGCAGAAATAGATCCAGCTTCCAAGCCTCTTGTCCTCTGGCTGAATGGAGGTAAACAACTTGCTTTCTTTATATATGGAAAAAAAGAGGTATCTTTTGTAACATTCTTAATTTAGTCATTCATGTAACAAGCTAACGAGTGAATGTCATGTGATTTAATTTTGT
This sequence comes from Lithocarpus polystachyus, assembly GCA_033629205.1. Classification (NCBI taxonomy): domain Eukaryota; kingdom Viridiplantae; phylum Streptophyta; class Magnoliopsida; order Fagales; family Fagaceae; genus Lithocarpus; species Lithocarpus polystachyus. Next base: position 1,385,624 of record CM066171.1, on the reverse strand, counting down.
ACTTCCTTGTGGGAATTGATCCCACCAACATTCACGTGGTATTTACTCATTAAATTGTTACATAGATGAATTAATATAACTGTTACAAGAAATATTTTGTCATTATTTATTTCATTATAAAGCCAAGAAATTTTATTGAAATGAAAAATAAGAGAACAAGAACCAAACTTTGAATTTACAATGTGAAGGTTCAGTTGTTGAAGGGTCTTTTCAATGTGTTAGTTTCCATCTCTTGTAGGGCCTGGTTGTTCCTCTTTGGGAGTCGGGGCATTTTCTGAAAATGGACCCTTTAGACCAAATGGGGAGATTCTGGTTAGAAATGAGTACAGCTGGAATAGAGGTATACTATGATAGTAGATAGTTTCTTGATTTCTTTCTTTAGTACATATACGGTTGGATGTGAAATAATTAGGCAATTGGTATTCTCATCTTCATATGATCTATTGCAGAAGCAAATATGTTATATCTAGAGACACCAGTTGGAGTGGGGTTCTCTTATTCTACTGATAGCTCAGCCTATGTGGCAGTGGATGATGAGGCAACAGGTATGTATCTTTCTACCCAAAAAGAAAAGAAAAGAGAGAGAGAGAGAGAGAGAGAGAGAGAGAGAGAAGAAGGTATATGCACCTTTCTGTTTGACTGGTGAAAAGAAATCTTTTTCTTTTTTTTTTAATCATGCCCCTTTTAAAACATGTACAATTTAGGTTTAGCTGCATTTTTTTTTTTTTTTGGGTGGAAGGGAGCTGCATAACTTTTAAAAAGTATTTAAAAGAGCATTCTATGGTGAAGAATCTTCTTTTTTTTTGGGCTCTAAATTTCTATGGTAGAAGCATCGAGCTAGGACTAGGATTAGGTTTATAGGCTTGGGTCAAGTGAGTGCACTGAACCTAGGCTTTGCCCATCAGGCTAACTCTTTTAGTACTTTACATAAAAGTTCTTAAAATCATGGTTAAATTTAGCAGTATGATTATTTATTCTTATTTTTCTTTTTAATATTTTCCCATTCCTTGAATAGTCATCTGTGACAGTATTCTATACTCTAAAGATGTTCATGTTTTGTTTTCTTAAGCTAAGGATAATCTTGCATTCTTGAAACGCTGGTTGAACAAGTTTCCCCAATACAGGAATAGGGATTTGTTTATAGCAGGGGAAAGTTATGCAGGTATCTTAATATCCATATCTTGTCGCACAATGTTACATGACAAGTGATTGTGATTTTTCTCTAATCATTTTTCTTATTAATTCCAGGTCACTATGTTCCTCAACTTGCAAACCTTATCATTGAAATCAATAAAAAGGAGAGAGTATTCAATCTAAAAGGAATTTCTGTGAGTAGTAAAATTTGGAATCTAATTTTTGTGACAAAGTGATGCATGAACATTTTTATTTTTGAACAACTTGGAAGTATAAAAGATATATAGATAGGTATTTTGAAGTGGATTGATGCTTATGACTCACAACAATAAAAGGGGTCAATAGCTATGTTTATTTACTAATATGGTTAAATGAAATCGCATATGTAATCATACTATAGATACACCATATGGATGAAGTTATGAACTCTTTTTTTGCAGCTTGGCAATCCTGTTCTGGAATTTGCCACTGACTTAAATTCAAGGGCTGAGTTCTTTTGGTCTCATGGGTTAATATCCGATTCAACATACAAAATGTTCACTACTTCTTGTAACTATTCACGGTATGTGAGTGAGTATTACAGAGACACAGTGTCATCTGTTTGTTCAAGGGTTATGAGCCAGGTGACCAAAGAGACAAGTAGATTTGTAGACAACTACGATGTCACTCTTGACGTATGTACTTCATCTGTATACTCACAATCCAAAGTTATTAGTCCCCAGGTAAATATCCTTCCCAAGACTCAATGCCCCGTTTAAAACTTTTATATTTACTAAGTTGGTTTGTTGTTGTTTGATTATTTGGCAGCAAGTAACTGAGAGAATAGATGTATGTGTGGAAGATGAAACTGTGAATTACTTAAACCGAATAGATGTGCAAAACGCTCTCCATGCCCGGCTTGTTGGAGTTCACAAATGGCTTGTTTGCAGCAAGTAATTTCTTTTCACTTGGCTAAAGATATCATATATCAATTGGCATTCTCACTATATGATTATCTACTTGATTGGATAGAATCATGACATTGCTTTATCCAGAATTTACTTCAACTTAATCATTTCCTTTGGAAAGACCTATAACAATTGTTGCTAAACCAAAGTGGTGGAAATATGAGCTGTTAAAATTGTTATATATCCTATGGAACAAGTTTTAACCTATTAAAATTTGTTTTTTGAGTGACTTGAGTCTTAATCATTTGAATTTTTTTCATTATCAGCATCCTGAGATATGAGCTGCTTAACCTGGAAATTCCCACAATCTCTTTGGTTGGAGAACTTATCAAGAATGGAATTCCAGTCTTGGTTTACAGGTAATTAGAACTCAATCTCACTGCTCCATCATGAACTTAATTAAATTAATGAAAGATGGCTCATTTTATGGTACAATTTTATTTTTATATTTATATGTAGCGTTCCTACTTAATCTTAACCATTCATCAATTATTATGAAATATATATTAAATAAGGCAATATCCTATATTAACAGTTAAGATTATAAAAAGTTTGTATCATACAATTCTTCTCTAAAGATTTGTATATCTTATAGCTAATACCTTTGTTCATAAATTTCTTAATTAAGTGGAGACCAAGATTCTGTAATTCCACTGACTGGGAGCCGCACCTTGGTTCATGGACTGGCAAGGGAATTGAGCCTGAACACTACTGTCCCTTACAGGGTTTGGTTTGTGGGGAAGCAGGTAAAATCTTGTGTTTTATTTTTACCTTTCTATCTGTATGAATAATTACTGCATGAGTTTTATTTATTTATTTGATAATGAGTTTACTTAACTTTAGAGAGGTTGAGATGTAGCACGTGCTCTTGCCCATCTCTCTGCAGGCTTAGTGGGGGCAATACCTCATTCATGGATCTTTATGCTTCTCACATGGCCCCTAGGAAAAAATAAATAATTTGTGGTGCGCCTGTGTTAGGACTTAGGAAACATGCATTCTAATTTCTAACCACATCTCAGTCATCTCTATGGATGAAAAAAAAAAAAAAAAAAGGATTTCATCCATAAGGTTGCTACATGCTACAACTTTATTATGACGATCTAATCGGAGTTAAAAGTAATCTTTAACCCATATATATCACCCTATTACTTACTATCTTCTCTCTGCCTCTCTGTCTATTTATAAAGTGGTGATAGTTACATGGTATGTGTATGCGACAGTTAAAAATTGTGAAATTTCACTATTTCACAATTATAACTGACATCGTGTTCTGAAAACACGATTTTACAAGTTGTGTGTAACTAGCTGTGTGCAACAATAATTAGCTCTCTCTCTCTAAATATATATATGTATGTATATATATATATATATATATATTGTTACACGTGAGAAATTACAATAAAGGCCTGAAGTATTTAAAATGTACTCTAATATCAAAAAATATGTCCAAAAACAATCATATTTTGTGTTAAATAAAGGAACAACTTCAGATCTGCTATTTTAGTAACATCAGATTCACTGCAATACACAATTGGATCTTGGGAATGAGAATACTAAGATAATGGTGATCATTTTCGAATGGCAACTGCCATGTGACACGCATCTCTTTGTTGCAGAACAAAGGTGGTGGAAATAAATTTTCATCCATTTTTTTAAGAACTTCATTATGTAAAACGTGATCTTAAACTATTTTATTACAAATAATGATTGTTTACTTTCTTTGTACAGGTTGGTGGCTGGACTCAAGTTTATGGTAACATACTATCATTTGCCACCATTAGAGGTGCCTCTCATGAGGCTCCATTCTCACAGCCAGAGAGATCACTCATGCTATTCAAGTCATTCCTTGAAGGCAAACCTCTACCAAATATTTTTGACTAGTAGGTTGCTCGCTATAGACCAATATTGTACTTTTTGATGAAGTGAAAAGAGTAAATAAAGAAATGGTGTACATGTGTTTGTTCATGTGGTTTTGTTAATGTAATTGATGCTGCCTTGGAGAAACTTTATACATAGAGAGTGTGAAAGAAGAAGAACAAATAATTCCCCCGGCCCCTTTTCCCCATATAGATTAGGTAGCATTTGAATGTTGGATCGGTTCATTGATGATTGCTTAAGCAAGATTCGATCTCAAGTCTTTATTCAACAACAAAAAATTATTGGTTAGGTTAGTGGAATTCACTGAAGGACTTCGTAAATGATTAAAATGAATCATTGGTTATGGTATAATATTCTCTCGAGACTAGAATAATGAAAGAAATTAAGAAAATTAAGATGGAGATTAATTAGTAGGTCATTTTAGCAACAACTTTAAAGTCTCTCATTCCCGTCAAACTAATCTTATATGGGAGATTTGAAGTTAATCTCTCCACTTTAAATAATGAAAGTTCATCTAAAATATAAATGAGACATGATTTTCATCAATTAGCAAAGGCTGGATAAATTAACTATCTCTATTGTATATAATACATATAAATTATGGTTCTAATAAAAAAGAAAATATTTTGTATTAATTTGTCTAGTTCAAGTCACTTCCAAATCTAAATTCTTCTTCTTCTTCTTCTTCTTCTTCTTCTTCTTCTTTTTTTTTTTGAGAATCAATCTAAATTCTTCTAATAGGTACTTTCTTGTTGTTTCTTTTTATTATTATTAGCTTCTTCAGCTTCAATCATCTTAACAGCATCTTAAATTTAAATTTGTTTCATTCTTTTAACTATTTTTGTCTTCCTCAATCCTATTTTTATTCCATCGTTATATGTTTGTTACTTTTTAGCTCTATATTTAGAGCCTCACCAATCATGTGATATCATTGTAACCCCATATTTAGTCTATCAAATAATTTTCACGTTCCTTTTTTATTTTTCATCTCTTGTTCTTTCATCTAACTCCTACATTTATTTAATTTATTTGTAAGCTTTATATCATTTTTCAAAAATATATCAAAAAAATTTATTTGCTCACATGTTAACGTGTGATATAAATAACTTGAGACTGAAAAATAAAATTAAAGATTGAAAGAAAAAAAAATCTTGGAGAAAATGATATTGTATATTTCCTTGAGTTTATAATAAGATTATTATTTTGTTTAGTAATACAAGAAAGTCTTAAGTTTCTACATAGTAAAAGTTGTAAATTATACAATCAATTATGTAAAGAGAGTTGCATTAAAAAATATATTTTCCAAATAAAAAGAGTGAATATTGGAAAAAATAATTTGATTCTTTCATTGAGGGCTCCAATAGTAATGGTGGTTGACAATGATATTAAGATTGGATTTTGTATCTCGCAGATGATGCCTTAATTGGAGGATATTGCGAACGAATGATAAAAATTTCCTATTCTATTTTTTTTGGTGTATATTCTATTACTATTCCAAAAAAAAAAAAAAAACTCTCTCTCTCTCTCTCTCTCTCTCATGATTGCTCCTCTCTTTTCTCTTTTTCTCCACCCTATTATATCAAAGCCATCTAATTTGGAATGAAAAAAAAATAAGTAATGGTGGGACTAAGATTTGAGCATATGGTATGGTGCCATCATGCCAACTACCAAGACACCAAGGCACCAATAACTTTCTTTTTTGTCTAAGCAGTGTTCCATCACTTCCTCTTATTTTAGCTTACAAAGAATTTGTTTTTAAAGAAAAAAAAATAGCTTACAAAGAATTTTACTTTTACTAATTAAGTTCTTGAAAATAAGTATAAGTTTGGATTGGCTGATGCGTCTTGCATTTATGCGTTTTTGGCTTTTTTTTTTTTCTTTTTTTTAGGACCAGCGCATCTTACACTGATCATGAGACATGAATAGTGCAAATAGACAAATGAATAGTAACTCACGCGTGAACAGTAATTTTTTTATTATTTTCAATTTTTCGCAAAATAAGCAGTATCCAAACGAATCCTAATTAACAAAGAAAAAAATAACATATATCCTAGAGACGATAGTTTGAACTATTTTTAAAAACTTTTTATAAAAATTTATTAAAAAAAAGTAACTAATTTTTTTTATAATATTTTATTTTTTTAATAAAGTCTTATTAAAACTTTCTTAAAATAAATTGAATTAAACAACATAATTTAAAAAAAAATACTAAAAATAGCCCATGAGAGAATTGTATCTCAAATTTCTCATTGTTGGTGCCATTATATCCAAGTACATACCAAGACCCACACCTCAAGTTTGATGATGACTATAATCAAATAAAGTAAACGTTAAAGCAAAAGAGAGAGCAAGACATGATTGCATCATGCAACAACCATTTCCAAAGCCAAGCCGATAACTGCAGAGACTAACTTCAGAAGTATTCTTAGTACTATTCCACTGTTTGTTTCATACAAAAACAGGAGCTCAAAAATCGAGCGTGGCCCTCAGAAACCGCTCTCTCTCTCTCTCTCTCTCTCTCTCTCTCTCTCTTCCCTTAAAAAAAGCAGTGGGAACTGCTTTTTCTCTTTTCTTTGCCATTCTGTGCAATTTTGATTCTTTGCTTTCAAATTTGACTAAACCAAACAAAACAATATATACAAAACCAAAAAAAAGCAATCTTTTTCGTTTCCAATTATGTCTAAACAGCAAAAGCTTCACAACCCTACTCATCCTTTTTCAATCATCACCAACTCTCTCTCTGTCCAGGTAATGTATTTAAAAAGAATAACAAATACCCAGAAATCATTACATCTTTCTAAATTAGTTAAATCAAAAAAGATTATCTTTTGGTATGGTAATTGTGTGTGTATTGGATCAAAAAAGTTTACCACTTTTCATTGCATCACGTTGTTGAATTTTCATTTTTGGTTTTTTATTTTTTTGGTATGTGGGAATTGCAGGATAAAGAGGAAGACAAAGAATTGGACCTGGGATCCGAAGAGCCTGAGGCTCCATTGCCCTTATCTGTCACTTCTCGGGTCAGTTTTAGATTTTGTACAATTTATCTTCTTTTGGGGTTGTAGTTTATAGTAGAAGGAAAACAATGTGATTGAATGTTTCTCAAAAAGACAATGTGATTGAATAGTTAGCAAAAAAATTGCAGGTGTTGTATATGTTGGGGGATATCACAGCCGGGTCGGCATATAAGTTCACACAATGGCTGGAATTGGTCCGTAAACGCAGTGGCCAATATCCTTATTCCGGCTTTCCTCGCCGCCCTTCAGGCCTCGATCACATGCTTACTAGGTTCTTCTTCTTCTTCTTCTTTTTTTTTTTTTTTTTTCTTTTTTTCTTTTCTTTCTACTTGTGAATTGAATGTATTGAAAGTGATTTTGGATTCCTAAAATATTGAATTCCATGGGAATTCAACTGATTTAGAAAGAAAGATAAGAACTTGGCAATTAGTTCTAGTCCAAATGGCACTCATGATAGGAAGTGTTTAAGACTTATTGGATGCGTAACTTACGAATCAAACTGAAAGAAAAAAAAAAAAAAAAGATTTGAAGATTCAACTACTAATTGAAAGGAGTGTACTAGTTAATTTTTTGAGAGATTCCCCTTGAGGCCAAAACTTACTTATCAAAGAAAAAATTCTAGAGACTTTAACCAAAGTTCATGGCCAAGCAGGTTTTCATGAACATTGTAGAGTGCAAATGAATATTTTCTTTATTTGAAACATAGCGTGACTAATCATGTTGATTTATTATTGGGAATTCTTAACAAATTGTTAACGGAACCACCAAAATATCTCAATTTTATTTATGGTTTTGTGTGCTGAGATTTATATACATATATTTACATTGGTGCATGATTTTTATCATAATTGCGGTTCAGTGCAGGAGAATTTGCCAATGATCCTCAAAGTTCTCTGCCTCCTCAGCAGACCACAGAGACCAGCTTGTGGGAAAGGCTTGGTAAAGCTGCTATGTTGGACATTGAGTCAAGCTCCTTCTCCTGGGACATGCTTTCTTCGCTTCACCACACTGAACATAGTAGTAGCACTGAACATTCCGAGGATGAAATGAACAAAGCCCTTGAGGTATGTGATCTGCTTTGCTACAGTGTATACATTGATATTTTTTCTGAATTTATGTCAGTGTCAGAATTTGAAGAATGAGCTTCCATTGAAGAGGATATTTGAGAAGAAGTATGTACAAACTTGTTTATTTGCTTATCTGCTTCCTCAGTTTCACTTCAGTTGTGTGCATATAGGTCACTGTAAATTCTGGGGGAGTTGTCTTCTTTGCCCTATTCAATCAGCCTGGGAATGGCGATGATTCTCCAAAGGAAGCAGCAGCTGTGATAAAGATATCATCATCAAGGATGGCCACACAATCGGAACGCCTTGGCTACGAATTTGCAAAGTGGTTAGGTGTTCGAACTCCACAGGTTGCTCCTTGTTGCTACTGTAGTTGTGTGATATCTACCATCTCAGGCAATTTGGCCATCCTTGGCTGAAGTAATTCTGTTGGAAATTCCCTCTGCGTGAAATGTGTTTTGTTGATATAATGCAGGCTAGAGTCATCCATAATGCCAGCCCAGAGTGGCTCCAGATTAAGGAAGCTGCAGAGAAAGCAAGAAATGCAGCAAGTTCAGAAGGAGATGAAGTTGGTGAAATGACTTGTTCAGAACTTTTGGAAGCACTTGAACTTAGCCGATGCCTTTTTTTTCTGAGGTGCAACTGGAACTTGGATTACTTGTGAATTAGATGTTAGAGTGTGGCAGTGTGGAATATCTGTGCTTCCTTAGGGGGCAATGAGTCAATGAAAAATAACTTGCACCTTGTTAAGTACTTGTTCACCTAATCACAATCTTTTAAGGGTAGGTTCATTTGACTCAGTTGAGTGACTCCGTACACTACTATTCAGCTGATTAGGATAATCGATGATCATTTTCATATGCACTCTATTAGTCTTTTAGGTGGCTAGGGTTGTGTGAGTGTGACTGAGCTGAGTGTCTTAGTGCACTCAGTTATCAAGGTGGTCTTTTTCTTGATTTCATTTGAACTTGAACTTAAAAGGAGCTTATTCAGAATATGTGTAAGTAAAATTAGGCAATAACTTATTGGTTTATATTCCCGTTTGGGTCAACTGGTTTGTTATCCAACTTCTTTGCATGTGCACAACATAATAAAAGTCGGAGAAATAAACAAGTTGTTTTGCTTGTTAGTTTCAGATATGCCTACAAAATTCACTTTAGATTTCCTAGATTTCTCTGCTCCCCTTTGCCCTATTGATAGTTTGTGTTTTGACCCTTAAGCCCGCTATCCTTGTGCCTAAGTTGACACCACAAAATCTTCAAAAAGTTAGACAATTCCTACACTTGGAGAATCACTCACACCCAACACCCATGCCAAGTCTATTTCATAGTTGACTGCAAATTAGCAGGGGGATTTTTATTTGTCTTGATGCATGGGACTGAAAAATATTTTTAGAAGATAACCTTTTTTTTTCCCCACTTATTTGATGTTGTGAGGATTTATTTATTTTTTATTTTATTTTTTTACAGTTACGTGCATGGATCTCCCTTAATGGAGTGCTCAAGTGCATTTGAGTCTCAGGAATATTCTGAAAAAACAGCAGCAGCTCTTGGCCGGGTCTTGTTATTGGACCTTGTTATTAGAAATGAAGATAGACTCCCTTGCCGTCAGCTCAGGTGGCGTGGCAATTCTGCAAATTTGTTGTTGGCCGATAAAACGGCCTCTGCAAATATGGATGCACTAGAGGAAACATATGACTCTGCAATAAAGCGATCCAGACCAAGGGTGGTTGGAGCACTTCCAAAAGAGAGAAGGGCAGCTTCTGTTGATAGCAGATTGAGCCTTCTTAATTCAGGATTGGTATCACAGGCCTCTGATCTTTCTGATATCATGGAATCACCAAAATCTAGTGAGAAGAGCCTAAGAAGTCAATCATCAGATTTATCCTTCTGTTCTGATGTCCACATTGTGGCTATTGACTCTGGTGTCCCTCGTCGACCTCCTGCTGGAAAACGTGCAAATGACCAGGCAAATTATCCTAAGTTAGTTGAGTTACTACTTAATAGCTCTGAATACTCCTCTAATCTATTATATGACATATCAGGAGGGAAATTAGGGTCCTCTCTATCAGAAGATACAAATGTAGCATCTGATCCTTGGACAAATGAAATGACTTCCATTGTTCATGAATTCCGTAATGGGTTCCGCGCTGCTCTTAGGGATCTACAGGGGTTTCATATATTCATGCTCACACTTCACCAAAAACTGGAATGCTTGTTACGAGCATTTTTGAATATTATAAATAAAATGTCCTCGGGGGAGTCTGACAGAGAGGATTTAGTGGTTCCTGGGTCACCCTCGAGTAAGGAACGATTTATCAATGATCCAGAATTTATTGAATCAGAATTGCAGAGAACTGCTTCAAAGTCATCATCTTCAGGAAATAAAGAAAGCTCAGGCTCCAGCTCTCCCGTGACAAGAGAAAATTGGCATGGAAAGTCTCACAAAGGAAGTGGGGAGCCTGTTCGTAGCCTGCGTTTGACAGCAAAGTTGCGTGACTTCCAGAAATTTGCCAAGGTTGGTTATACACTTCTAGCAAACTGAATTTGGTGGATAAATTATAGTATAAATTAATTTATTCATGGCACAAAGCTGATATCTAACTTCAATATTATTGAGAGGTTTTATCCTTTTTTTTTCCCGGTATTCCTATGGATAAAGTATGCAATCTATGTCATGCTTATCAATTTGCTTCTTGTGAGTGAAAATGAGACTTCTTATGCTGTAGAGAGATTGAGCTGAAAATTTACCAAACTGGATGGTACTGATTGTTCTGCAGTGACTTTAATGTCATGTGTCTACGATGTTGATCTGTGCATATATATCAGTGTTATGTTTGTTAACATGACTAAATTGTGTAACATATGAAACACGACCAGCAGACAGAAACTAGTATTGAAACAATGGAACTTATTTAGTAGTTGCTTTATTCTCATGTTAGCATGTTGGATATTTATAATTATATAATTATAACTAGTGTATATACTGCTTGATATAGTAGGCCTTTTGTTTTTTTTTTTGCAAGTTATTGTTATTATTATTATCATTATTAGTCGCATACCTGCGCATTGCACGTGATATTTTTTTAGGATGGTCTCATTAAATATTTTATTAATATTATAATTTTAGTTATTAACCATTAATTTTTCATTAGTTTTTAAGTTAATAAAAACCTTACATATATATTTTTTTACCTTTATACACACACACACACACATATATATATAGTGAATCTTTACACATACCTTCAAGAAAACTCTATAAATTCCACTTTTTTGGATACGCAAAATTATAAATTAGTACTCCATAATGATAGTAGCTAATTAATTTTATATATATATATATATATATATTTTAGTGATCTCATTTGTAACACTTATTACCATTATCATATATTTACTAACTGATGATTTACATAACAATGAGAGGTAGCGTTGTTCATTAGATTTTCGAAAGTAATAGTGTATAAAAATTATATATATTATAAATAAGGTTAAATAAAATGTCAAAAAATGGATTTTTAAATTTTTTAACTTTATTTCTTATGATTTGTATGGTTTTCACAGTTAGAGTTTGATTAGTTTTAAATTTAAATTTAATACTATGATTGTATTTAATTGTTAATTGTTGAATTTAAGTGTTAAATAAAATGATATGAGAAAAAAATAAAAATAAAATACATAACAATAAACACTAACTTATCTAAATAATTTTATGTAATATAATAATAGTACATTCTTTTATACTATTTTTAATTATTTATAATGCAATATGATAATATTTAACAATCAAAGTCAAAAAAATAAAAATAAAAAACTTAAAACACAAAACTAAATCCTGTCAACCAAAATAGAGTTTTAAAGAATACAAAACTTTATCAAGCTAGAATAGAGATGCAAAAAAAATAAAAAATAAAAATCCACCAAAAAATTAAGGGAGAAAGAGTGGGAAATAACCACTTTTTTGTGAGAGAAAATTATGTAAAGAATGAAAGAATGAATGACAAATTTATACTAAGAGGATGATAATAAAAAGAAACAAAATAAATGAAGATAAAAGGAAAGAGGAAGAGTAATATTAAGATAGAATGTTTGGGGAGATGAAAAGGTAAAGAGAAGGAGAAAGGTTGGAGAAAATGAAAATGTTAAAAAAAAAAATGAGTACAATTTGATGAACACAATTTTCTTTTATTTGAATTTAAGTAAAATATTACATTTTTTATTTTTTAAAACAAAAAGAGAGAAAATATAAATAATTTAATGAGAAGGAAGATGTGGTTGAATTTTAATATTGAATAAAATAGAAGAAAAGAAAAAAAATAAGAAAAATTAAAGATATAATAATAAACACTAAATTATCCAAATTATGCTATACAATGGAATACTATTTTATTTTTATCTACTATCTTTAATTTTTTATAATATAATCGGATAAAATTTAACAATCAAAGAGCAAAATAATAATAATATTATTAACTTAAAACACAAAACTAAATCATATCAACATAAATTATAGTTCTTAAAAATACAAAAATTTATTAACCTAAAGTGAAGATGCAATAAAAAATAAAAATACACCAAAACATTGAGAAAGAGAGAGATAACTTTTTGTGAGAGAAAACTATGCAAAGAATGAAAAAGAGTGACAAATTTATAATAAGAGGGAAGGGATAAGAAGAGACAAATAAAGGAAGACTAGTTTGCGCTAAAAATCAACCTTATAAGAAGATTTATTTATTCAAATCTCATAAAACACTTAAACCATGTGCAGAACTGTTCAAAACGAGGAACATGACAAGTTTGTGCGAAAGTTGAGGACTATGATTGTTTTTTGATGAATAGAAAGGATTTTATTGAAACACAAACAAAAGTTGAAGACTATGATAATTGATTGTTGGAAGGGAAAAGCTATATTTTTCATATCTAGGTTGCTTTCTTTCCCTATTTTTTATTTTATTTTATTTATTTCAGTTTTGATGTGAATGCTCTTAATGGTTGGAAAAGCTATATTTTTCATATCTCGGTTGCTTTCTTTTCCTATTTTTTTTAGAGATGTTACGTCCACAACATTTTTATAACAAATCACAAGTGCTTAGTTGTTATTGGTTCAAATTTGAACCTAACACTAAGATTACTTTTTTACCCCCAACAATAACAACCAGTAACAATTTGCCACTTAGGATTTGTTGTAAAAATACTGTGAAAATGTTGTGAACATATCATTTCTCATTTTTTTAGGTAGCACACTAAATAAGTAACAAGCGTGTTGGTCATGTGAAAAGCACATGGACCAATTAAATGAGTTTTTAGACCCAAACAAACCCTTCTTCTCCAACCCCTTTCTCTCTCTACCCTTACAACCCTAAACGGCTAAACCACTATCTCTCCAGCAGTCCCCAATCTTTTCTCCCTCCATCGACACCACCATCTCCAATCTCTGCCGGCGCCACCATCCCTGATCTCCGATCTCCAATCCCCACAACCCAATTCCAAACACAAAACCAAGTGCACCCAATCCCAAAGATTTACCCTAACTATACCCAAAATATATTTTTCCAAATCAAGCAGAAACCTAACCACCAAGAGCAAATCCAAACCCCAAACCATCAAAATATAAAACCAAAGAGAGGAACTTTAGGCCACAGAAAAAATAAAATAAAAAAGAAAGAGGGAAAACTAAAATTGAAAATTGGAGCAAAGAGGACAGTGGCCACCATTAGTGGTGGCATCGCGAGCAACCAAAAAGTTATCTCTCTCTCTCTTTCTCTCTCTCTCTCTCTCTCTCAATGTTTTGGTGTATTTTTATTTTTTATTGCATCTTCACTTTAGGTTGATAAATTTTTGTGAGAAAAAACTATGCAAAGAATGAAAAAGAGTGACAAATTTATAATAAGAAGGAAGGGATAAGAAGAGACAAATAAAATAAGATGAAGGGAAAGATGAATAACAATATTAAAGTAAAGGGTAGTGAGGAGATGAACAGGTAAGGAAAGAAGAATGGTTGAAAAAGTGTAAATATTTAAAAAATAAGTGAATGTAAAAAAAATTATAGAAAATTTGGAAATAAAAAAGAAATATATATAGATGTTAAAACTGACAAAGATGAATATGTAAAGTCAATAATCTATTTATATTTTTTTTTTTGTAAAAAAAATAGGAATAAATAATAAATAATAATTATGTGGCGAATGACATCGCGCAACAAGAGCTCAGCGGCAATAAATGCCACACTTCAGCTTTTAGTAATAAATATAGATATAGATTATCATCATCATCATCATTTAGGATGAATGAGAGATATTTATTAAAGAAACAATTCAAGGATCATTTCACAGAAAACCAACAGACTAGCTGTGCACCAGCAAGTCAGCTGACTCAGGGTCAGGACTCAGGGGAACCAGACTTCCAGAAACTAAATTCTAAAAACAGAATATGCTATTCCTTAATTTAACACAACATCTTGTTTGAAAAAGAGCTCTTGACTCACTTACAATTATTGTTACTAATTTTTTCTCTACCTAATGCTCTATTGTTTGATTTTATTCTCTCTATGCTCAGGTTGATGCTGAATCAAACAAAGACTTGGAACAGTGGAATGAAATGCTAAGAAATGATGCTGTTAGACTCTGCCTGGAGAACAATTTCAATACAGGGTTTTTCGAGGGTAGTGATAATAATTGTGTTATTGATGCTTACGAATTGAAGGTAATATTGCACTCAACTTTATTTCTGTTCAGAAACAAAATTATAAATGCAGTTTTTTTTTTTTTTTTTTTAAAGGGTGGGGGGCGGGGGGGGGGGGGGGGGGGGGTGCATTTTTACAAAGAGAATAATGTTCCATTTTTCCTTAAATTTGAACTTTCAGGTCAGACTGGAGCACATTCTTGAGAGAATTGCATTGATATCTGAGGCTGCAAATACAGAGAGGCCATCTTCAGTTACAAGTAGCCTATTCATTGGAGGTTCCTTGGCTGCAAGATCTGTATTCACGCTGCAACATTTAGGAATTACTCATATATTGTGTTTGTGCTCAAATGAAATTGGACAGTCAGATTCTCAGTTTCCTGATCTGTTTGAATACAGAAATTTTTCTGTAAGGGCTTTTTCCTTTCTTATCCATTCCCATTTTATATGAAGAATGGTACCAGCTCATTCTGCACTTCAAGCTAGCTGCTATTTCATAAATCAACTTCCAACTGATTGTATCACCTGCCATATGAACAGATATGTGACAGTGAAGACGCAAACATTAGCTGCATCTTTGAAGAAGCTTCCAATTTCATTGATCATGTTGAGCAAATAGGTGGGAGAGTTCTAGTTCATTGCTTTGAAGGGAGAAGTAGAAGTGCCACATTGGTGATAGCTTACTTAATGCTCAGGAAGTAAGTGAAAATTACAATTTTCATGTTACTTTAGGAATGTAAATGGGCAAAATTTATGTACACTTCTTTAAGTATTGTACCTTAGGTTTCCCAATTAAAATCAATCATGTGGTTGTACTGACTAATGTCACACAAACAATGTTGTACACTTCTTTCCAAAGACAGTTAAATTTAAACATGTGGTTCTTTGGTCAGTGCAACCACATGATTGAATTTACCTGGAGAACTTATGGTATAACACCTAAAGAATTGTGCCTAAGTTTTTTTTGTATGTAAATTTAATTGATATGGAACCTCCCCAATGGTAGACTTCAGACCTCAACCAGCTGCTACATTGGATATTCCATACATTTAATCTCCTTGTTGGAAATGAAATATGATTTTCTAGATCTCCAAAGAAATATTCTATTATTGAATTCTCTTTGTTTCTATGATGTAGGAACTTAACTTTGTTAGAAGCATGGAATGGCCTCAAACGAGTTCACCGCCGAGCCCAGCCCAATGATGGGTTTGCTAAGGTCCTATTGGATCTGGATCGGAAACTACATGGTAAGGTTTCCATGGAGTGGCAAAAACGAAAGCCAACAATGAAAGTTTGCCCCATTTGTGGGAAGAATGCTGGTCTCAGCAGCAGCTCACTTAAGCTTCATTTGCAGAAATCACACAAGAAGCTGTCATCAAGGAGTGTGGACAGTGCCATGAACATGGAAATACTAAAGACTTTGACAGCACTCAAAATTAGCTGAGGTGGGAGTGTCAGCCCTACACACAGGCAATCTCACTCAGTAATGGATGATTTAGCTTAGCAATTGCCTTCATATCAACACGAGGAAAATATGGAGAAATTCTGAGGGTTGTTGCTCTTCTTAAACCATGAACTCTACTAGACCAATTGTAAGTAGTAACAACACTCATTTTACAATTCTCTACTATCTCTAAATATATGTACACAAGTGATCAGTTTATACAACAATTGCATCAGTGAAATGTACACCTGCCTCTATAATGTTTGTTCTTGGAATCAAAATTCTTGCAGTGGCAATGGTATTGAGCATAGAAAATCTCAGATGCAATATTTGCCTAAACTGATCACTTGCATACATATTTTCAGAGATGGTAGAGAGTTGTAAAATGAGCATTGTTACAGTTCAGAATTGATCTAGTAGAGTTCAGGTACATTCAGAATTTTAGTTGTATGTGTAGGTACATATAGGATTTTAGATGTATTACTATGTGTGGTACATGCCTTATCAATTGTAAGGATGCTAAATCATAATCATATAAATTAGTGATTTGTATATTTACAGGAACATTTCCAATACAAGTTCCATGTCATGCATCTTTTCATCTGTCTCTGCTTTGTGTTACAAAGCTAGGTATTTGTCTGCACATCATGAGTCTTGGAGAATGATAACATGCCAAACTGCTTGGATTGGTTTAACTATATTGACCGTGACCTTGATATGAAGCCTATTAGCAAAATAGCCCAAACTTCTGCATATATGTAGGCAGGCTGGCTTTGGTGGGTTCTCTCATTGCGAAGGCATTTTGTACACCTGACATATGTATCATCTCTTTTGCAAATATGTGGGTCACATACAATATGAGGTCCATATGTGAAAGGGATGATGCATACACTGGATATATGGGATAATTATTGTTTTAGAACTCTACAAAAAATGACAGTGTAACACAAAACTAGGTGATAGCTTAAGGGCTTTTTGCTTTCCATAAAAAAAAGGGGAAGTGGGGTTCTAGTTTAATACCTACGTTATTGAGATGCTACTTTGTATGTCAACTAAAGTTTCAGACCTTTGCCATTGGCCAAATTCACATTTCATTCTACAAAACACTAGAAACTCTGGCATTCCTTGAAAAATTACCTAAAAAAACATATAAGTTTACATACAGTCAGTTAAAAGTAGTTTAGATACATATTTGTTAACTTCTATCTTTCACTTAAAAAAAGAAAAGAAAAGAGATTGATGTATTAGTATATTGGATATTTTTTAATTCCAGATTTAGTTTTTCCCCCATTCAAATGGACAAATTACTTTGTTAGGAACCCAAAGGTATGTGTAATTGATAGGTGTGCACCTGGGACTAATGGCCAGTGCGTGTGGTGCTGATGGCTAGGCATGTGGTGCTGCAAGGGGGTGATGCTACAGAGTGAGCTGAGGCTGAAGTGCACTTGGGACTGATGGCCAATGCGTGCTCAGCTGATGAAGAGTGCACCTCCAGTGCACTTGGGTATGTGTGTGGTTACATGCAGATAGTGAGATAGTGATTAGTTAACATTGTATTAGGGTAGTGACACGTGTAATATTGTAATGTGATGTGGCAGATATATGTTAGCTTGTGTGTGTTAGCTGATATAGGAGTTAGTTAGGATGATTAGCTGTCAAGGCAGTTACACAGCTAGCATTGAGAGAGGAGTTGAGTGTATTAGATTGGGGAATGGGGTTGCAAAAGGGGACATTGAACAACTTTGGTTAATTGAACACTTCTTCTCTGCTATTCTCTTCTATTTCCTATACCTCTGTTCTATTTTCTTTTGCCCGGTTCTTGGAGGCTAGTTGTCCTCGAATTCAACTATCCGTTTCCACACTCCTTTCATTTGGTATCAGAGCTTGGCTTTCCTCGGCCATGGCAGAAACACGATCAAGCACTATTGCTACGCAGGAAGCCATTGCTTTACTCAGGACTGCATCTGACCATTATGCTAAAAAAATTCAAGAAATGCGAACAATCCAAGAAGTGCACACACGAACCCTGAATGAGATGAATCAGCAATTGGCAATTCTGGTGCAGAGGTGTGGTGGTTCTGATCAAGGATTATCACCTCCATCTCCAACAAACGAAGAGACCAGACATGCCAATTCTTCATCTTTTGCTCTGTCTCGCCCTTTGAGATTAGAATTTCCCAAGTTTTCTGGGGAAGATCCTGTTAGTTGGGTTTACAAAGCCAACCAATATTTCAATTATTACCACACTCCAATTACAGAGAAACTAATGCTTGCTTCATTTCACATGGAGGATGAGGCTTTGATATGGTTTCAAGATAGTGAGGAAGCTGGTCTTTTTGTTGATTGGGAGTCGTTAATTCAAGCTTTGCACATCAGATTTGGTGCAACAACCTATGATGATCCAATGGAAACTCTCACTAGGCTCAGGTAGATTGCTTCGATGGCCTTGTATAAGGCTCAATTTGAGGTTTTGTCTAACAGGATTAAAGGCTTATCTGCTATCCATAAACTAAGCTGTTTTCTTAATGGATTAAGAGATGAAATAAGGCTGCCAGTGAGGATGCTCAACCCAAAATCATTGAATGAGGCTTTTGGTTTGGCAAAAATACAGGAGGAATATAATTGGAGTTGTAAGAAGAGTGCTAAGTTGGATCAAGGAAAGCCTTCTATTTTGGGTGCTCCACCTAAAACTACTTCTTTCTTGGAGTCTAAAGCTAGGCTACCAATTAAAAGAATTTCTCCTGCTCAGATGGAAGAGAGGAAGAAGAAAGGGTTGTGCTATAATTGTGATGAGAAATGGGGTCCGGGCCATAAATGCAAAAATGCAATGTTGTTTCTTTTGGATTATGTGGAATTAGCTCAAGAAAACATCAATTCTGGGATGCATATCACTGAATTGGAGGAGAGTGGTGGTGTAGATCAGATTGGGCAAGACCAAGAGAGTGCTGAAATCACTCTTTATGCATTGAGTGGCACTCCTACTTCAAGCACTATGAGGGTCATGGGAAGGATTAAGCATAAATTTTTTGTCATTCTCATTGATTCAGGAAGCACCCACAACTTCATTGATGCTGCCTTGGTGACACACTTGCACATTAATGTTGATACTTCTCAAGTTTTGGAAGTTAAGGTTGCCAATGGTGATTTGATCAAGACTCAAGGTGTTTGTGAGGTAGTGCCAATTTGGCTGCAAGGGCATGAGTTCTTGGTACATTTGCATGTGTTACCAATGGGGGGGTGTGATTTGGTTTTAGGGACTCAGTGGTTGGGCACCTTGGGAGTAATTCACTGGGATTTTAAGTTGCTTACAATGAGTTTTGGCTATAACCACAGGCAGGTTCTGCTACAAGGGTTGAGAAGCACAAGATCTCAATTGCAAGATGGGAATACCTTTTTGAAGCAATCAGTTAAGAAGGGATTGGTTTTACACATTTCCTTCCAGCCCCAATTGTCAGCTGCAGAAGGTACAGATCAGCCACCTGAAGAAGTGGTTGCTTTGTTAGATGAGTTCAAGTCAGTCTTCTCCACACCAGAAGGGCTGCCTCCCTTAAGGGATCATGAACACCAAATCAATTTGAAGGAAGGAGCTCAAGCAATCTGCCAGAGGCTTTACAGGTACCCTTATTACCAAAAAAAAATGAAATTGATCTGCTGGTTTAATTAGAAATAGTAGCAGCCCTTTTGCTTCACCAGTCCTTTTAGTTAGAAAGGCTGATGGTTCATGGAGAATGTGCATCGATTATAGGGCCTTAAATCAAGAAACTATTAAGGATAAATACCCCATACCTGTCATAGATGAGCTATTGGATGAGTTGTTTGGTGCAGCTGTCTTTTCTAAATTGGATTTAAGGTCTGGATATCATCAAATCAGAATGAGAGAGGAGGATATTCCTAAAACTGCCTTTAGGACTCATGAGGGTCACTATGAATTTTTGGTGATGCCATTTGGCTTAACCAATGCACCTTCCACTTTCCAATCTCTCATGAATTCCATTTTTAAGTCTTACTTAAGGAGATTTGTTTTGGTATTTTTTGATGACATCCTTGTTTATAGCAAGACTTTGAGTGATCATTTTGCATCATCTTCAATTGGTACTGGAGGTGCACTCTTCATCAGCTGAGCACGCATTGGCCATCAGTCCCAGGTGCACTTCAGCCTCAGCTCACTCTGTAGCATCACCCCCTTGCAGCACCACATGCCTAGCCATCAGCACCACACGCACTGGCCATCAGTCCCAGGTGCACACCTATCAATTACACATACCTTTGGGTTCCTAACATACTTAGAGCTATTGTCAGACAAAATTAAGTACTACAAAGATCTTGATAGCTTTTGGTTTTAATTTTAACTCATAAACCTAGTTACAGGCTTTTGTTCTAACCTATCAACTTTAGTTTTTTTTTTTTTTTTTTTATAATTATTGGATCAACTTCGGTTCGTAGTTAGTAGAATATGCATACTATATCATATATTGCGTGCATACATAATTTAAAAATAAATAAATAAATTTCTGTTTATCTTTCAAAACATAATACTCTGAAATTTTTTTTTTTTATCATTAAATGTACAAAAACGTATTAAATATTCTCCTATTAAACTTGTAAAAAATAATTCAACTTGATTTTCAACACTTTTATTAGAATATTTTTATATTTTTATACAAGGCAATAAAATTATCAAGATTAATATTTTTAGTTACATGCTTTACTATTTATATTCAAACCTCAATATTTTCATTTATATTATAATGTAAATATGATACTAAATTTAAATATAATAAAAGAAATAACTAAACATATACAGTCGTTCTTTGAGTTCCAAATTTTTCTATCAAATTCATAATATACTCAAACCTACGTTTATTTACATTTTTTTTTATATAATATTTTTACAACATCAATATCTATCAATCAATCAATATCAATATATACATAAAAACAAAGACCTCATGCAAGGGTGCATGAGGTTCTGCCAAGTGGCACATCTTTTGTAATAGTCTTTTTATTGACTTCCCTCTCACCTTCCCTCAACTCTTCATCTCCCCCATCAAATCTAATTGGCTAACATTATTGTCACTAGCTTGGAATTAATAATCAATTACTCACGTTCAATGCTTCTTCTTAATGTGAGTTCTAGTTAGCTCAACTTGTAAAGTCTCTGATGGTTGAATAAGAGATTTGGGGTTCAATCCTTGCCTACACCAAAAACCGATTGGTGTCTTGGTCTGATGATAAAGAGCATCATCAGGAGCAGACGCCATAAATTGAAACTCTCTCAAAAAAAAAAAAAAAAAAAAAAAGCTTCTTCTCAATGTTTTGGACTTTCCAAGTTAATTCATTTCACTATTACTAAATTTACTACTATCTTCCCCACTTTATTCTCTTCTTGACCTTCAATTATCCCTTGGAATTTTCACAGCTAACATTCAGTTTTCTAAAACAATCAAGAAGGATACTTGAACAAAATGATCTATACATAACTAGCATCAACTTTTGTCTATACAATTCCTCTTTATGGTAGTACCTCTCATATATCATATCTACGAATCGACTCTTAGGAGTGATTAAGAAATCAGTGGATTTTCATTGTTTTCTTAATTTAGCCAGTGTTTAAGGTAAGATTCATCCTTCTAATTAATCTATTGTATAGGTAGCAATCGGTTACGAAGAGTGATTATAAGTATTAATATTTAGTCTTCGATTTATAAACTTGAAGATGCAGTTGATAAATAATCAATGGAAACCTTCATTCTGTTAATTGTCTTCCATTACAATGCATTTCTCATTGTTCACTGTGCATTATTATGAAGATTGATAGTATTTGAATATCAAATTGAGTTAGCTAACTTAGAGCATAAGGTTTGATCCACTTGAATTTACACTCTTCAAATAGAAAGAAAAAGAAAAAAAAAACACCAACAATTTTGACTTTCTTCAGATTTTTTTAATGGTGGTTATTTTTTTCTTTTTTAAAATTGGTTTTTGATTTGTGGTGTTTTTGTAGTTGCCATTGGAGAATAATGTAAAAGTAGATCCAATAGTTGTGCAAATTGATAGGCTCAATTTAATTTGGTCCTACAAGATAACTCTGATATGGATGCATATAAAATGTTTTCAAGAGATGCACCCTGCTTTGCCCAGTTGAAATGATATAAATGTTGCTCCATTTGCAATATATCAAGAAGTCTATATAACTTCCAGATATTTAGCAAAACAAACACTGAAGATTTCCCTTTATTTGTTTTCAAGGAAAATTAATATGTTGGAAGCTCTATGCCGGATATTCCTAAAATCTATGTGTCAAAAAAATTGTTGTTGCTTTAGATTGAGAAGGAAGATGAGAGCTATTCTCCTTTGACTTATATTTTAGTGAAATAATTTTTTTCCCTTCATTGTTTTGTTTTGTATTTATATTGTATTTTTCTCTTGAGAAATTGGAATTTAAATACATCTCATTTTCCTTATGTCAAAGGCTTCAACAAAATCTTAGCAAAAAAAAAATGTCTAAGTTGAAATTCATCAAGGAGTTTGTAGGTGGTAATTAAGCAATACGAAATAGGCTATAGAGAAGAAGAGAAATTTTGCTTCAAAATAATTCCATCCATAGACACTCCGTGGTGATTCTGGTAAGTGAATAAAAAGGTTCAACTTGTACTAAACGCTTTTATTTTTTTAATTAAGTTTTAAACCTTTCTTTTCAAAACCCATACTCCGATACTTCTCTATTCTTTCTCTCTACATCTCTCATTTTCTCATGTTCTCTTGCATTATTCACCAGGACCTACATAGACTCTAAACCCAGAAAGTCATGAACCTTTTCCAGCTCAGCCCCATGTTTGCTTAGCCTTTCGCTCACCCGAAGTTTAAATGTTATGTTAATGAAAAATTGTATTGATGTAACACGTAATTGATTACTAAATCTCTCTGATATATTGAGAATTTTTTAATTACTGAATGTCTTTGATATATTGAGAAATTTTTATTGAAAATTTAACTACAATATTTTTATGAATTGATAAAATGGTGTTACTTAGTGTTATTACTTTTAACGTATGTTCAACATTCTACTTAACATCTATATCTATATATTACTAAAAGCTGAAGCGTAGCATTTAATACTGCTGCTCTTACATTGCTCCACATCAGCTGCCACATCATTTTTAAAAAAAATATATAATTTGTCCTACAATTTTAAAATGATTTACACAATTTTTAGTCCTATACATGCAGCCCACTAATTATTTATTTTCTTCCACTATCACTCTATAATAAATCCAGCCCACTACTTATATATTTACTTCTACTATCACCCTATAGTAAATCTGTATAATTAATCCAGCTCACCTCTTATTTATTTAGTTCCACTATCAAGCCCAACCCAAAGTTTTTTTAGTTTAGTTTTAAGGTTTTGTGTGAGCCTTTTCAACTTAAAGGAAGGAAAAAAAAAAATAAAAAAATAACAACAACAACAACAACAACAATGTTGAAGCCTTTCAAGCTTTAAGTTTTTTTTTTTTTTTTCAATTTTCTTATAATTGTTTTTAACATTTATTTTTTTAATATTGTAGTTCATTTCCAACCTTCTCTCTTCCTTAACATTTCATCTCCCCACTACTTCTTCAATCTTTCTTTCTTCTTTACCTTTTCATCTCCCCACTATCCTCTACATTAATATCATTTTTCCTCTTTCCTTTCATCTTCCTTTATTTTTGTATCTTCTTATTCACACCTTCTTACTATAAATTTGTCACTATCTATTCCATTCTATGCATAGTTTTCCCCTACAAAAAAAAAAAAAAAAAAAAAGGTTCTCTCTCTCTCTCTCTCTCTTTCTAAATTTTTTGGTGGATTTTTTTTATTTTTCTTGCATCTCTATGTTAGGTTGATAATTTTTTATATTCTTTAAAACTCTATTTTGGGTTAATGCAATTTAGTTTTGTTTTTTAAATTGTTGTTATTTTTTATTTTATTTTTTATTCTCTTTGATTGTTAAAGGTTATCCTATTACATTCTAAAGAATTGAATATAGCATATAAAAATATAATATTATTCTATAGCATGGTTTGGATAATTTGATATTTATTTTGTTGTATATCATGATTTTTATAGTGCTCAATTTAGATGTTAAACTAAGAGATTTTACTAATTTTTGTTTATTTTCTAATCCTTTGTGGTGGACAAAGTACTCTTAATAGTTGTATTAGAAGTACTCTATAATGCCATTCATTTAAAGAAAAGCAAAGGTTAACCAAACGAAAATAATCGGATAGGTGACAAATTTTAACTTTTGCAATTTTATTTTAATTATTATTATTTTATAACAATGCATGTATAGAAATTTAATTCTTAGATTTTGCTAATAATTGTTTACTTGATAATATGTTTTGGGTGGCCGAAATTATAATTTCTACCAAGAAAATAACCTTAATAGATTATCAAAAAAAAAAAAATTATCCTAATATTGGTTCAATTAATCATTGTTAAGTTTTATTAATTTTTTAGTTTACGTTTTTTTGATGTTTTGGATTATTCCTATATTACATTTATGATTGTTCCTATAATAAATAAAAATATAATTGCGAAATACATTTCTCATTATTAGATTAGTTTAAATTGTAAAAAAAATTAAATAAAACCACCATAAAAATAATTATCACGCGTAATGCGCGGGATCACAGCTAGTATATAATAACAGGTGAAACAAAGAGAAACTCAAATAGAATTTCAAATTAGAGTTTCAATTTTGTGCCATGTGTCTAGATTTGGATTCTCAATTTTGCGCCACTTGTCCTAACCAAAACTCAAAAAAAAAAAAAAAAATCCAATTAGCTTATAAATTGGACTCCAATTTTGTGTCATGTATCTTATCTAAATTTTCTAATTTTTGTGCCCAAATAAATGATGTATTAACATTTAACACGGAAGACAAGAAAACCACAATTATAATGCTCATTGGCTTAAGCAAGAACATCTCACCTACACACTTTTATGGGTAAACATCTCACCTGCCCACATTTAACACGAAAGCCAAGAAAACCACAATGATAATGCTACATCTCACCTGCACACTTTTATGAGTGAACATCTCACCTGCTCACTACCAGAACCAAGGAGTCCAACGAGAAAACCTATAAAAGTAAAACATCATATCCTCCTAATGCCATATCGTCATCCCATGTCTCCTCCTTCTCTCTTAACCTTTACCAACTAGATCCACACACTACCCTCTCCTCCTCCTTTCGAATTCCTAAGAGTAAGGTCGGGTTCAAACACAATCTTTAATCCCACTCTTCCTTTCTTCACACTCTCATACATTACCGTTTTATTGGCGCCTCCAAGAAGATTCCAAGCTCAATGTGGAAACTGAATCTACCAAGATGAACATCTTAACATCACAATTTTTAATATTTCCGTGCGTAAGCACGGACTACATGCTAGTTTTCATGTAATAGCTTACAACAATATCCACGCATCGCACGGCCTCTCTACTAATAATTTATAATCTTGAACCAAATAAAACATGTACGTATTTCATACCATATATATTATGCCCCATCTTCCCATGTATTACTAACTATGCTTTGATTTTAACTCATATTAAATTAGATATATGTATGTTTGTATCTAGACTAAGCTAAAATTGTTTCATTTCAATAGAATCTACACTAGCCAAGCAATTTATAGGAATTTTATAATTTAGTGTTA
This sequence comes from Lithocarpus polystachyus, assembly GCA_033629205.1. Classification (NCBI taxonomy): domain Eukaryota; kingdom Viridiplantae; phylum Streptophyta; class Magnoliopsida; order Fagales; family Fagaceae; genus Lithocarpus; species Lithocarpus polystachyus. The sequence continues at coordinate 1,359,752 of CM066171.1, read as the reverse complement.
TTGCATTTGCATATTCTTCTTTACGAGAAACAATCTTCGAATTCCCTCTCTTCCATCTCTCACATAGTTGTAACTATTGAATTATTTTATTAAAAAAATAGAGGTTTTCGGGTAAATTCCTTTAAATCAGTATGAAGCTCTTCTTAAACCATGTAAGAGCAATTACATCAGCTCATGTAAAGTCTTGCAAAATAAAAAAAGGTGGTTTTTTTACACATTTTGGTTCAAAAAATACTCACATCAGATTGTGCAAAATTGTGCAAAAATGCACAATTGCTACAGTAACCGTGCATATATGCACGGTTACTGTAGCGCTTGTATTCATTATTTTAATATTTTTTCCATTCGCACTATTTTTTCTCTCTCTTTTCCGTTCACAACGACCTCAGCCTACTCCACTTCTTTCACCTTAGATTCACACAAACACACCCACACACAAACTCATCCAAACAAATCAACATATAAACACACCCACACACAAACCAACACAGACAAAGACCCGGGAGGTTGGATCGGTCGGTGAAGGATTTGGGTCGAGAAGAATCGGCCGATGAAGAAGATCTGGATCGTGGATCGGCCAGTGAAGAAGGATCATGGCCGGTGAAGAGGTCTGGGTCAAGAAGGATCGGCCGGTGAAGAGGGTCTAGATCATGGCCGGTGAAGAGGTCTGATTGTGGCCGGTGAAGAAGGCCTTTGGATCGTGGCCGGTGAAGGATCTGGGTAAGGAGATGGATTTTGGAGTTTTTGAGAAAAAAATGAGAGAAGTAGAAAAGAGAGAGAGAGAGAGAGAGAGAGGAGAGAGAGAGAGAGAGAGAGAGAGAGGCGAGATAATTGAATCAGAACAGACGGGGGTAGAGAGAAATAGGAGGGCGCGTGGATTGTTGAGAAAAATAATAAAAAAATTGGGTTGAATTAATATTTTATTAAATAAATGTGTAGAATAGATAAACTGATGTGGGTGTTTTGTAAAAGTGAGTGTGTAAAATAGAAAAAGTAGGTTTTAGACGTGTAAAATGCAAAAAATTTTACATGAACTGATGTAATTGCTCTTAGGGGCGAATGTTAAGTCCTTTTGCAATAGTATTGAGCATAAATAGACAATCTCATATGCAATAATTTCATAAATTGATCGCTTAGGTACATATATTCAGAGACAGTAGAAAATTCTAAAATGGGTGTAATTACAATCAAAGCATAGTTAGTAGAATATTCTCTCCTTGAAGAATGATATCATGCCAAACTGCTTGGGAGTGGTTTAAGCCTATTAGCAAACTAGGGCCAAACTGCCTGTGCATGCTCTCCACAAAAAAAAAATGACATTGTTAGTTTTACTAAGTGATAACTTAGGACTGAAAAAAAGTGAGGGGGGGGGGGGGGGGGGGGGTGTTTCTTTTTCTTTTTTGGTAGTATGGGGGTTTCTTATTTAGTACTTACGTTATTGAGATAATATAATTTATTTATATTATTTTGATAACAAAGAAATGGTGATTGTTTTGTGCTCAAACTAATTATGTTGACTTCATCCAAACTACATGACAATTTAATCAGGTTGTTGCATCCAAATAACAAATCTAACAGAACCTATTGTATCTAGATGACAAATCTAAATGAATCAAAATTTTCATGCCCATTGAGTTAAAGTGTAACTTTTTAAGTGATGTTACACCATTAGATTAAATTGGATGTGAATTTTAATAAATTCACTATTGGATTAAATTTTCTTCTTATATTTTACGTGCTTAAAAAATTTCAAGATGATCTAAAATCGATAACTATGCCATTGATGATGTGTTTACATCTTAAGTTTTTGAATTTAAAGTTGTGCATAAAAGTTGGGCTTCTAGATTGAATAGTAAATGACATCTAATTAGCACAAAATTTAGAGTACATTTTAAGATTATAAAATCTAACAGTGTAATTTTTGAAATATTAATTTAATAAGAAGTTATTAGGTGGTAACATTACTTTGAGTTACACCAAGTGTAACTTAAACCCAACCCTCTCTCTCTCTCTCTCTCTCTCTCTCTCTCTCTCTATATATATATATATATATATATATATATATATATATGTTCCCTCCAATCTAAACTTTAAACTACCTGGCAAAGAAGAAGCCCTTGTATTATCAAAACCAACGATAACAAGTACTCATTCAACACGTCCATAAGGTTAATCCATCCTAAGAGGTCAATATTAGGTTCTGATCATCATATCCAAAGGTATCATAGTACTGTTAAAACGAATAATCTATAACATCGTTACATTTTTTTTATAAAAAATATTCTGCAAAACTAGCACTACCAAGTACCAACACCTTACAACCTGTGAATGACCTATGCGTGGTGTTTGAAGCATAACAAATACAACCTAGAAAAAGCCAGGCGCCAGCAATTAATCCAACATTTTCCAATTCCACTTTCAAGTATTCTTTTCATAAAAAGAGACTACAACTATAGTTCAAAATGAGAAGTACAAACAACATATTGGTAAAGTTTACTAAATAATGAGGCCTATTTTACACTGGAATTGGCTCGGGCTCTGGTAATGATTCGGAGGAGCCACTGCTACCTTTGAGGACGGTCACGTTGCCGTCAGAATCAACATCCACAATAACTGAATCACCCTCTTTGATCTCTCTAGCAAGCATCTTCTCTGCCATGCTGTCCTCCAAGAGTCTCATTATGGCTCTTCTCAGAGGCCTTGCCCCATAGCTTGGGTTATACCCTTCGTCAACCACTCTATCTCTGAATCTCTCCGTCACCTGAAGCTCTATTTCTTTGGTCTTCAGCCTATCAAATACCTCTTTCAGCATAATATCAGCTATATCCTTTACCTCCAGCTTTGTGAGCTGCCTAAAGACAATCATTTCATCCAACCTGTTCAAAAACTCTGGCCTAAAATATTGTTTCAATTCCTCAGTCACCAAGCTCTTGATTCGGTTATAACTGCTATCCTTCTCATCGTAATCAAGATCAAATCCTATTCGGCGGCCTCCTTTCTCAATTACACTACTGCCAACATTTGACGTCATTATCAAAAGAGTATTCTTGAAGTCCACAGTTCTACCCTTGCTATCTGTCAACCTTCCATCTTCGAGAATTTGAAGCATCATGTTGAAGACATCAGGATGGGCCTTCTCAATTTCATCAAACAATACCACAGTGTATGGACGGCGTCGAACAGCCTCAGTCAACTGACCTCCCTCAGTGTAACCAACATAACCAGGGGGGGATCCAATTAGCTTGGAGACGGTATGTCTTTCCATAAATTCACTCATATCAAGCCTAATCATGGCTTCTTCAGAGCCAAAGTAGTAAGCAGCCAATGCTTTTGCCAGCTCAGACTTTCCTACACCAGTTGGACCTGAAAAGATGAAACTAGCAATTGGACGGTTAGGATTCTTGAGACCAACACGTGCACGGCGAATAGCACGGCTGATGGCTTTGACTGCTTCATCCTGACCAATGACCCGCTTATGGAGGGTCTCTTCCATCTTGAGGAGGCGGTCAGATTCATCTGTTGAGACTTTCTCAACAGGAATGCCTGTCCAAGAGGAGACAATATGTTGAATATCCAGCTCAGTCACCAGTGGACCTACATCCCCAGCCTCAGTTTCTGCCTTTGACATTTCCTTGCCTTTATCTACGAGAGTTGATATTTGTGCCTTAAGGTCCATTTCTCTATCACGTAACTCTCCAGCCTGTTCAAGATTTTGTGGAATGTCATCGAAGGTGAAGCCAAGAAAGAAAAACCAGTAGACAAAACATTTTAAAGGTTTTGTAAGTTAGAAACCTCAAATATTCCATAACTATAACAAAGACTTCAAAGAAAACAACTCTTCAACTATTCAATCTCTCTCACATATTGGTTATGCTGATAAATCCTAGTACAATTTTGTTTCTTGGCGAGTATAAATGGCCAGTGAGCTTTGACTCAAATGGCACTCCTCCCACAAGAAGGGATGGAGTTTTGTGTGGTGAGTTTAAATGTCACTAGCTGTGCATGTAACAGCCATGTAACTTGCTGGTTAAAAAAATGGTTATATATTCAATTTGGTTCACCATCTTTAGGCAAATAGTTGCAATATGTACCTTCTCAAAGTCTTGGCTGCGAACAGCTTCATTCTTTTCTTTTGTGATCTGCCTGAGCTCTTTCTCAAGTTCTCTAGCTTCCTCTGGTAGCTGCCAAGAAATTATGTCCCCAATCAACACAGTATGAGTGGAAAACAGGATGTATAGTAACAGATACAATTTATAGGCCATACCTGTGCATGACGCAGACGAACTCGAGAACCAGCTTCATCAATCAAGTCAATTGCTTTATCAGGCAGAAAACGATCACTGAAGAGACAGAACATATGTCAAAATCAAAACAAGAAATACATAAGGCAATATAAAATTAATTGGCAGCATTGTGAAGGTACTAAGCTGGCCACCACATACAATGGAAGCTAAATTCTCAATTTCAGAATGATAATTACACAATTCAGAAGTAGAAATTCTAAACCATAAAACACATTGCATGTCCAAAATAAATTTTTGTGCCTAATTGTGCTACATAACTTGAGAGGAATTTTATGCATGTATGAAACCTATTCCACCAGATTCCCTCAGTCCTTTCATCCTAGGTTACATCAGTTAAAATATAGAATTCGGGTCCTTAATTCTGTAGAAAAATTCCACAATAAATTAAAAGCATTTAATAAAAATCATAAGATACAGTGATTCCCTTAAAGGGCCACTTAAACTGTTGTGTTTTGTAATTTTGTTCCCATATTTGTCTCTAAAGTAACAGTAGCTAGTGGAACCTTATCAGTTGGGCTACTTATCCCCAACACACCATGGCAGTTTACTAAAAGATCTAGATTAAGCAGCAGTGTTAAAAAAAAAAAAAAAAAAAAAAAAAGAAGAAGAAGAAGAAAAGGAGAGAGAGAAGAGTTTGGTCAGCCCGATTTGATGATGGCACCACATCAATCAAGCAGAAAAGCATATGCTGGCAACAATGCCTCCCACAAAGCTCGATAACTTATTAGCTTTTGGAGAGGAAAGGAGAAAAGGGAAAACAAGACAAATGAAACTGCAATTCAAATGCTAAGAATTTGAACTTAAGTAGAAAATCTGTAAGTTTTGAAGGAACTCCAGAAATAAGCTACTTCCAATTGGTGCTCCTATAACAATGCCATCTCTATGTAATGTAGTTGCTTAAATTGACGTTATTTCAAGCACTCAACTCTAAAATTTCTTTGCATACTCATTAGCTGATGTCTCCAAATAAAAATAAAACAAACTGTGTTAAATATCATAATGAAGTATGATGTATTATCTACTGCAACGTTTCAGGGAACATTAGATAATATTTAAATTTGAAAGTAAAAAGCAATATGGTAAACAAACCTGATGTACTGATATGATAGCTGTGCAGCAGATACAAGTGCTTCATCTGTGTAACGAAGCTTGTGATGAATCTCATATCGCTCCCGAAGCCCCTTCAAAATCTGTATGGTTTCATCCACAGTTGGTTCAGGCACTCTGACTGGCTGGAAACGTCTTTCCAAAGCTGGATCCTTCTCGATGTGCTTTCTGTATTCATCTAGTGTTGTAGCTCCAATGCACTGCAATAACAGAGATGAAACTAAGTGAGACTATTTGTCTATAAATCCAAGATATAAAAACTGTAAAGCTAATTTGACCACACTAACAAACTTGGGAGGAAGCACATCGTGACTAATCCAATCTGACTGTATTTAAAACTCCTATAATAGTTGAAGTTTCGTCAATTTCACCTTTTGCAATCAATCGAAAAGGCCAAAATGTAAAACCCTAGCATAAATAGAAATCCCAAAACGTGATGATAGGCTACTTTGACCACAAGAACTAATTTGGAAGGAAGGACAATGAGACTAATCAATATGAATTAGTTAAATCTCTAGTAATAATTGAAGTTCACGTCTAGAATCTACAAATTTATTTAGCCATTTTGGGAATAGGATGTAGAAAAGTGAATCTTTTCCACCTCTTTCACAACCCAACCTTTTGCATTCAATCAACTAGGCAAAATAGAAAACCCCAACAATAGTGACAATGAGTTGCTGGCTACATAGAGTATGCTACTGGTATGTTGGGCAATGAAATTCTAAATCATCTAAAAGATACAAACTTCACAGTCCAGAAACCAAACCCAGTTGAAATTGTCATAGAGGTCAAGTACACATGAATCAAAATGGTCATTAAAGGAAAACCAAAGGGTCAACACAAGGCATAGGCAGTAGCACATAATTGTAGAAGTGTAACTACAACATCTACACATAATAGGCAATATTGAAGAGGAAGGCAATGCTAAATAGTCAATGTTATTTAATCCGAAGCTTAAACCTACACATACAGGTAATGCTTACACCTCCAAGGGAACACCAATTTATAGTTGCATTCTCAAATTAATATTTCATTGCACCAGAGAACAAAAACAATACATATATTAAGTTCTCTTTTTGGGAAAAAAATTACCTGCAGTTCACCTCTTGCAAGAGCTGGTTTCAATATGTTTGCAGCATCAATTGCTCCTTCTGCTGCTCCAGCTCCAATTAAAGTGTGCACCTCATCAATAAACAATATTATCTCGTCACTTTGTTTGATTTCCTCCATTAACTTCTTTAACCGTTCCTCAAACTCTCCACGATATTTTGTACCAGCAACTAGAAGACCCATGTCCAAGGTTATAACCTAAATCACACAAAAGAAGGAGGAAAAAAAAAAAAAAGATATGGTTACATTGTTTTTAAAATAAAGGGGTGATGAAAAAACAAGGTTAGCTTCTTGAGATGTATAAATGAATTTCAAATGAAAAACCCATGTGAAATCCAAGTCCATATTCATTGATTCATAAAATGTTAAAGACAAAATTAATACACTTCAAATCATTTGCAGGCTTTCTCTTGTACTAACTTATAAGTAGCCACAGAAATTAAAAGGCAATACAAAGATAATTCAAAAACAAAACAAAGAGCCACTGTGTAAATCAATATGAAAAAGATAGAAATAGTTGAGAATATCTGCATTAAATTCTTTTCATATAGATAATTAATATTTTTCGAACCTTGTTAACATTAAAGTCGACTTATACTTACCTTCTTCCCCTCTATAGTTTCAGGAACATCACCAGTTGCAATTCTTTGAGCAAGCCCTTCTGCAATTGCTGTTTTCCCAACTCCAGGTTCTCCAATAAGACATGGATTGTTTTTGGTTCGACGCCCCAAAATTTGGGTGACACGTTCTATTTGTGCCTGCCTTCCAATAACAGGATCCAATTTACCCTGGAACACCAAGAAAAGAAATTAGAAACAAGCAATTATAAGGAAATATAGAGCAATCTCATGAAATCAAAAAGGAGATGAAAGAGCTATATAAACTACCTCCACTGCAAGCTTAGTCAGGTCAGTCCCATATTCCTCCAGGGTTGGCATCTTATTGCCACTACTTCCTCCTGCAACACCAGCGGCAACAGCTTCTGGGCTCTCACCAACCATTCGAATAACCTGCTCACTCCAATTGAAGTTCTCTAATGGTTAGTTTTCTTTTAATTCCTAAAGAACATACAAAAATGCCTTTGATGCAAATGAACATGTAAAGCTTGCCTGGGTGCGAATGTTACTCGGGTCAGCACCTAGATTTTCAAGAACACGAGCTGCAACACCCTCACCCTCACGAAGAAGTCCCAGAAGCAAATGCTCAGATCCAATATAGTTATGGCCTGATAAGTTCAGAAAAGATAGATTTTTCAGAAAGCTTCAAATTAATCTAGCAAAGAAGTAGTTGCTAATCACAGGCATACATAGAAAACCCCAAACCCCATTAGACAATCAACTTAAGACAGGGAAAATAGGTTTTTGGCACAGTTAATTACAATCCAGCTATTTGTTCCCAAAAAAATCACATACATAATTTCTTCTCCTTTTGGTATAACTCATGTTAATCAGCTGACAATTTGAGTATGATTGCACTTCAAAAATAAAGGCCTGTCCTATGTTAAGGTTTTTCAAATTGGATGATAACAGGTTTTCTGACTGAAGTTTATGTCGATACATACAGCCACATCAATTTCCAAAAGGCCTGTACTATGTTAAGGTTTTTCAAATTGGATGATAACAGGTTTTCTGACTGAAGTTTATGTTGACACATACAGCCACATCCATTTCCAAAGTTATTGAGTTAATGATATATGTAAAAATCACTACAAATAAAAACATGTGACTAAAAGAAAGATAAAATTGTGTTTGTAAGGAGTAAATTCTTCCACGAAATTTATTTGTCACAAGTTTTAAAGGTGCTATAAAAGAACCGAAGGAATAAAAAAAAAATGCTACCAAGTTGGCGGGCTTCCTCTAGCGAGAGTTCTAAAACACGCTTTGCACGAGGAGTGAATGGAATCTCAACAGCAACAAATCCACTGCCCCTTCCAATAATTTTTTCCACTTCAACACGTGCATCTTTAAGATTGATTCCCATAGATTTAAGAACTTTAGCAGCAATGCCAGTGCCTTCACCAATAAGACCCAACAGGATCTGTTCTGTGCCAACAAAATTATGACCAAGCCGTCTAGCTTCCTCTTGTGCAAGCATAATTACTTTAATCGCTTTTTCTGTGAAGCGCTCAAACATGGCTCTAGCCACACATCTGCTACCCCTTCCTTGCCGAGAATTGATTGCAATTCTCACCTTAGAATGTAAATCTATCCCAGGCTTTACCAGAGTATCCAAAGCATTAACACTCCGCAATCCTGAGAAGCTTCCCATTCTCAATCCAGGTGCCTGTAAACTAGACATCATTTTGACGGACCTTTTTGCTTTTCCAAATCCTTTAGATTGGTTACGTCTCTGATTAGCAACTAAACCAGGGATATTAGCTGACTGAAGTAACACCCGAGCCATGATGCCAACCTACTACTCTGCATTTGTTCAAGACACTTGTCAGTTGACGATTTCTCTCACACACAATACAAGAGATTAGATTTTGCAAGGAAATTTCAAGACCAATAATTGAGTTTACACAGGAACTCTCAAAATTCTGAACCAACAAGCAGCCAGTTTAGTAATGACTAATGTTAATTCAACATGAACATCAACTTGAATCCTAAAACATATCATAGTTCGTTACTAGCAATCAAGTTTCTTTTGACAAATTGTGAGCTTATATCACCAACAGAGTAATCCACTACAAAGCCATAACTGAAGCAGTTAAGACACATCAAATCAAACAGCACTAACATCTTTCAGCACACCAGAAAGTCTTTCTTAAAAAAGTAAGGAGTAATAAGAAACACCATCAATAGGTTACAATAGTCAAATCCTTGTCTTATACAAGATAAGAAAACAACAACCAAGCCTTTGCCTCAAAATTTTGGGGTCAATTATAGATCATTGACAATCTAATAGGGGTCAAAATTTTGAGGCCAAACTACCCAATTTATTATATTTAAAACAAAAGTTCCTAGTAAATGATTAGTGGAAAATGCTAGACTAGAAGCATAAGAAAGTATCGCCCAGACAACTAAAGCAAATAGAACGAACCCCGTACAGTTAGGTATAGATAATTAACAAAATCAAGGGACTAGATTTTAATCAAAAGTATATTACACCAATTGGGTCATCAAACATGTAATGCTTAACTACATAAAGAGTCATATATTACAGACACACTACAGCACAGGTGCAATCCAGTTCCAACTCAAACAACAAACACCCAAATCAAAATTTTGATTAATGGGGTTGGTGCATCTATTAGATCATGAAGCTCAGAATCCTCAAATAGCTCACTTTAACAAAACACCCAGAAACCCAAGTTCTCACCTTTGGAAACCACAACTACCTTTCAGAACTAAACAACAACAACAAAATCAAGCAAAGCACCCACCCAAAAAAAAAAGGCAAACCCAGCAAGCAAAGCTCAAATATTTACACAAAGGCATAACATTTAACACAGAAAAACAAAAACCCAAATCCCTAATAACCCAAAAACCGCACAGTATCAATCAAACCCACCTAGATTTACAAAAAAAGCTCTCAACTTTACGGCTTTAACCCCTCAAATGAAACTCAATACTTCAAAAAAAAATTACAGAGAGAGAGAGAAAGAGAGAGACCTATAAGTGTCTTGTTTGGCAGAGAAAGGCAGACCCTCGTATATGGTCGGCCAAGGAAACAGATGAGGTTTTTTTTTAGAACTCAAACACAGCACACCCCCTTATTATTACTAGCTGCTAATCCATATTCTATGTCTAGTCTGCACGAAACTCCACCGCTTTCTCATACACCGCCTTTGTACGCAAGAATTATCCTTACAATGCTTAAGTTACAATCACTGCCGTTTGATTTGATTACTATTGCGTAGTCAAAGGCTGCTTTTTTAAAAGTGGGGCCCATCAGTTTTATCTGTAAGTCAATGGTAGATTGCGTCGCACTCGTGCCCCTTTGATATTTTTTGCAATTATGTGATGATTTTGCCATTTCGTTTCTACGCCCTGGTTCGCCGCCAGATACTGATGCATAGAGTTGGAAAAATTGGGTTTGTACATTGGATTTTACTGTCTATAGTCGCTGTGGAACAGTCGTATACGAGTACGAGACCAGCTTTTGACATTCATTTAAAAAAAAAAAAAATTATATGTGTAGTGACACAAAAATAACTTCATTTAAAAAAAAAAAAAAAAAAAAAAACCATTATAGTGACATGTTGCGATTAGTGTGAAAGGACCGTGGCGATTAGCGTAAGAAGACCATTACATGAGAACTAAATATAGGTAAATAAAAGAAAGGAGGCGTTCTAATTGCATGACTTGTACATAAGTCTCTAATATAGACGGAGACAATATTAATAATGTTAGGAGTACATCCATGAAAAGAAAAATATTAGGGTCATAATTGGAGTAATTTACTTTCATTTGGATTACCAATCCCAAGATGTCATATCAATTGTTTTAAAAAGTAATTGTGAATTTTCTTTTGTCCTATTTTCACTAATCATAACTTATTGTGTGAACAAATTATGATTTTTTTTTTTTTTTGGGTCTTGGGCGTTGTTTATTTTTTTTCTTTGGTAGGTATGTCACGTAGAAGTTTGGTATAGACAGAGAATTTTTGCTTGATCAGAGATTACTTAAAAAATGGAAAATAAAAATGAAGTTGTGGACTTGTTGTAGACAGTAGGGCCTCACAACTTTTGGCAAAAAATCAAATTGTAAAAATCTGTGTACAAACAACTACTAAAATATCAACCAAGAATTGGGTCTGGATTTGACAACCTCCAAAATGGCCTTGTTGTCGATTTCACGACCGTTTTTTTCTTAGCGGTCCATTTTCTTTCTGATTGACAAGACTTAATCGAAATAAAAGACATTAGATACATATATCTCAAGCCCATGGGCTCGAGGCAAATCTATTGGACTGTCATGAGTCAAAATATTGGTAGTTAAGAAAATTGAAAGGCCTTTTAGCTCAAGCCCAATGAGAACCCATGTAAATATCATATCATCTATGTGGGCAGGGATTGCTCAAGCCCAATAGTCTCAAATGAATGCTGTGGCCTTCATTAATGGCTGTTTTTTATGCAGCAGCAATTGTAACAAACAGGATAAGATTGAATGGTGATGTACCATAGGAACATTGATATGTGTTTGTATGGCTGTGGCTGAAGGCAGGAAGTTCTAATTTATATGTGGTTCCAAAAATTTGGTTAAATAAAAGTTGTTATGCATACACTTAAAAACCATTTGTTACTCTGAAAGGTGACCATGTTTACCAAATTTGATCCTGACTGTAGGAATTCACATGCATAGAATATGGAAGGCTGATAAAATGTGTTCCAAGTTCAATGCCTCCCTTCAAGTGAAAAATCGGCAACCCAGTTGTTTTATTTGATTCAAAATGTATGGCTATATATATATATATATATATATATATATATTGGTTTTTGGTAGAAAGAGGGGAATTATTTATTGTAACAAAGTACTAATACATCAGCTTTGTCCGTGTACCACCCCATTTGGGTGTCTAGAAACAAAAGGTTTCATAGGGTGTAGGGCACTCTCTAGGAGTACCAAGTTGCAAAAAGTCCCATACATGTACAATATACAAAAGACAGACATTGGTTATATTTCTTCAAGTTTGCTTCATTGCTCCCTTCTCCTTTTGACAAGTTCGTCTGCGACTCCATTAGCATAATGGAAAATGTGATGTGGATGGACAGTCCACACTCAGGGGCGGAGGCACGTTGTTGGGTGGAGGGGCCATTGCCCCCCACCCCCCCCCCCCCCCCCCCCCCCAAAGTTCAAAATATTTTTATAATATAGTCGAAAACATTAGTTGGGGTCTTAAAACTTAATAGTTGGCCACTTGGCCCCTCCAAAATATATTGGGTGGCCCCCCTAAAGTATGGACTTTTAAATAAACTTCACCCTTTACTTCTCTTCATCATCATCATAATTTTTTTTTTCTTTTAAATTGGATATAATTTTCTTTCATCATCATCATATATCATTTTTTTTTTCAAAATTGATTTTTTTTTTCTTTTGGGTTGAATTTTGGTGCCAAATAAGTTGTTTCAATAGTGATTTGTTCATAGAAGATAATTTGGGTTTGTTGCAAAGAGAAAGATATATATTTTTCTAAAATTTCCCTTTCACAGTAGAATCTTCTCAAGTTATGTACAATGATTTTAGTAAATACGTATGCTATACATTGTATTAAAAATATATATTTTATCTGCTTAAATTTTCAATTGTTTGTTATGATTGATTAAGACTAAAGTTTTTTTTTTTTTTTTTTTTATTGTGCTTAAAGGAATAGTTAAATATAGGAAGTGAAAGCCATACATTAGAGGGATTATTGATTACGTAAAATTATATGATTTTTTCTAGATTAATTTTTTAACCATTTTATTAAAGATTAAGGAGATGCATGATAATGGACAATTTTATTCAATGAAAGATCATTTCAAGCATAACTTTGATGGGAGATGCTAAATTCTTCATTAAAATATTTTGTACATCTTTATAGCAAAATAAATAATTTTTATATATTCATTTGAGTTTAGAGATATTATATTTTGTTTAATTTGATAATTTTATATATAATATATTTATAAAATAACGGCTAACATATGAATGTATAATCCGGCCCCCCCATGTGAAAATTCCTGGCTACGCCCCTATCCACACTCAGTTCAAGAGGATCTTGCAATAAAAAAAAAATAATAATAAAAAATTTAGAGAAGTCATATTTGGTGCCATGACACCATATGACATTAGCCAATTTATAACAAGATTAGAGTCAATATCTAGATTTATAAATTTAAATCCTAATTCACATGCTAGATGAAGTCCCTCCATCCTAGAAACCAGCTTGCTCCTTCCTTAGAAGAACAGTTTTATCTACAAATCTTGATGTATGGGTAGAAAATCTACTGTCTAAGCTAGATGTTATATTTTAAGCTAATTTAGTTCATTTATAAAATGTTTCTTATCGATTCCTCAAAAAAAAAAAAAAAAAAGATGAAGTCCCTCCCTAACATCCCATAATTCTGCAGCATTATTAGTTGAAAACATGCTAGAGATATATTAGCTCATTAGCATAGGTCCAAGTCTAATTCTACTTTGTGTGCAAGCCAAGTCTCCTATTTGTACTAAAAGTCTCTTATTATAGGGATTTAATATACTATATATACACATGTTAAGATTTATTGTAAAACAGGATTTGTACTACAATCTCATATAATAAAGATGCAACCATTAAAGATTTCTTTCATGAAAGTAGGCCATTAGGCTAAACCATATAACCCTTGTATTCTTGTGTTCCTATTTTATGCTCTCTATCTTCTGCATTTATTTTAGCATATTTAACATGGAATATCAAAGCTAATATTCAACAAAATGTAAAGAGAGAACCATTGGATCCATCTACCCTAGAATAACCACACACCCCCCCCCCCTTCTCCTACTAATCCTAGTTTTCCTAGTGTACTTCCATCTATGTTAAAGGTAACAAAAGGGTAAATAGGAGGTTTCCAAATAATAAGTTTAGTTATTTTAAGTTGGTGATCCTTGTTTGGTTAAGCAAGATGATAAAACAAGGAAGAGAGCTAAAAATAGTTTTATAAAGAAGTTGGTTGAAAGTTACCGATGGAAGTTTGTACGTGCAAGTTAGATGTTCAATGTGTGTGACCTAAAAGCCTGACAGTACATTTGGGCGTCAAAACTTGATGAACAATAAAAATGTAAACTTTAGCACCAAATCATCAAAAGGAAAGCAATGACAAGGTAAAAAAGTAAAGGAGAACAAGGATATTCGTGGAAAACCTTGTAAAAGGGGTGAAAAATCACGGTGAGTGAAGAACATAGTATCCTTCGCTCTTAAAAGACTATGTAATAAAATGGAAAGTTTAAGGTTACAATGCGATGTTCTTCGCCAAAAACCTATCTTTTTCTGGTTTTTCTTTTCTACTCAGATTTCCAACCTCTCTATTCTCTTTACTGAGCAACATGCTCCTCTTATAGTGCGAGGAATGCTGCTGGATGTACAGTAACATGTGTCTTATTCTCAATTCCCCCCACAAACTCTAATACAGCTACTATACTGTATCATGGCTAAAGAATAGAGAAAAATCGCTTCTGCTAGGTCAATGGGATGAAAGGCGACTCTGCTACATCGTGAGGGACAAGCATTGACAAGGAAAGGGACTGAATGGATGCCGAGGGCGTTGTAAGTTTCCTTGGCAGTGATCCAACTTAGTACCAACCTAGGGCCGGCCCTAGGCTTAAGCCAATTAGGCCATTGCCTAGGGCCCCCTCACTAGAGAAGGCCCCAAATTTGGGGGCAATTTTATTTTTATTTTTATTTATTTTTTATATATAAATGTTGTTGGGAGATATTAAAACATTTTAGTTTACATTTTTTTTCAATATTAAGAAGGCTTAAAGAATTAAGTAATGTAAGAGATAGAGATAAGACAAATTTAAATAAATATGTCTTACAAATAGACGTGTTACTAATCACAAGTAATTTAAATAGGAAAATGTTAAAAATACTATAAATTTTACTACATAACTTTTATTTATTTAATTATTTTTATACAAGATAAAAATTCAACTTTAACCTAATCTAAGTGTATATGTGTGCGAAACTCTCTTTTGGAGACTTAAATTTCAGCCATTGCCCCTAACACCCCACAAGAACTTATTCTTGTGGAGTGATCACTGTACCAAGGGTGCATGGTTGTTTCCATAACTTTTATAACTTAATATGACAATGAATATGATAGATGGATTTCAACAAACTATTGAATGCATTTTTGAGTGAATATTTGGGATTGGTGATATATCTTTGTAATTCTCATGTTGTAAATTTTATAATATTTCTAGTATTTTCATAAGCTTCATGTCATTGATCACATTCACTACAACACCGGTTTGTAGTAAAATTTGTTATAACTTTAGAATTTTCTCCAAAAAAAAATCATATTAAAAAGTAAAAAAAAAATGAATTTTAATAAAATTATTATATAAAATGTTAGTTAAATATTATTTAAGTGATAACATAAAGGCTCCATTTGAAGATTTCCTTTTAGTCGTCTGAAATGCTTGGGCCAGCCCTGTGCCAACCAATGAGGGATGTTCTACAATCCTTGACCAACAAGAACTGAATTCCCTCTCATGGAAGTGCTCGGTGTCCACGCCAAACTGTGCTTCTCTTCCCCCAATGGTGACCATGTTATTGGCGTAAGCCAAAGGCGCAGCTTTCCTCACCAACATTTCTCTATTATACCTCACAGTTTGTCCACATGTAAGGTCCAGATGTAACCAAGTCAGCACATTTTCTTCCACTAGGTTGTCTACTGTACAAAGTTTCAATTTTCTATCATCTCTAGCTAGCCACAATTGCCAAATACCATACTCACAAACATAATGTTACAAGGGCTATAAATATAATGATAAACTGTTGATAGTGAATAACATGCAAAGTAGTCTCCGATTCATTACACTGTGGACACTCATTACTTATTCCAATTTGTCTGTTTGCAACTTGGAAGATAGGGCTGAGTTGGGAGCCTAATATCATGACAACATTTCCAAATAAAAGTTTGAATTTTTTTTTTTTTTTTTTTTTTTTTTTCATGCATGGGTAGTGTTTTCCAAAAAGTCCATCTGCTTTTGTCTTCTGAAATTCCCTCGTGCTGATATAAAAATCGAGTTGCTTCCTTAATAGAACATTGGCATGTACCATATTAACCTATTAGGATAAGTATAATATTGAGGAATTTGAAGTCCTATGATATGTAATCTCCTTAATTTCATTTGGAAGAGGTACATATAAAAGATTTAAATTCCACCTTCCATCTGTATAATATTAATTACACGTGCAACTTTTCTGCTTGTGCCTTTCATTCATTGTAAAATATATATAGTATTAATCATCACCCTTTCAAAAAAAAAAAATTTACAACTTTTTCCATAGCTAATAGCACGACATGTTGTAACTTGTTGCACACTAAAAATGATATCAATAATGGACTGTAATGAAAGTGTTTTTGTTTCAATCACAATATATTAATTATATTAACAATTGTGAAAAAATAAAAAAAGTAAAAATTGTTGTATCTCTAACCTTACTCTTTCATAGACATTATTTATTGATAGAGAGCATGTTCAATGGGCCTTAAGACAATTTGATCCAAATCTAGATTCAATCCAAATGAAGTCATTTTGTCAAAATTATGAACAAATATGAAATTCAAAAGAGAACAAATGAGGTACTGCTATACAAAGAAACAGTTCAACTACGTGTTTTATGATTCTTTTTTTTTTTTTTTTTGAGAAGCAACATTGTAGGGACACAATTTCGTAGTATGGGCCCAAAAATGTTGGATTTACCCACAAAGGCCCTAAACAATGAATTTGTGGAGAGTAAGTTGAGAAGGACTGGGCTAGGAGTGGTTTAGATTATCAACTAGTTAGGACTAGATCATCCACCATGTTCGAGCTCCAGTGATGGACTTAAAGTGTTGTTTTGGTTCTACGTCCGAGGATGACTCTCTTTCTTCTCTCTTTCCTTCTCTTTCTTTTTCCAGCCCAAAGATCCCCCCTTTTCTTCCTTCTTCCCCCACTTTTATACTTCCTTTCCTTCTTTCTTGACCATCCACGTGTGGATTTTCTCCTTTGTCTTTGGACACCTGTCCCCCCAACTTTATCCAGAACCTGCTTCATAAAAACGATGGGACTATTTACCACTGTTCAGATGTCCCCTCCACATCAATGCGGCCAGGGGATTAGCTGTGGTGCATTCAATGCGGTGCTGGCAGCCCTCCCTGATATTTTGGGGGCGTTCTTCTAGTGTACGCTTCCACAAAATCGTTCCCGCTTAGTGGGACTCCCCGGAAGGTCCTCCGAGCTGGCAGAGCTTTGAGTATCACCTCGGCAACAATATTCCGAGATGAACCATCCTCGGACGTCACACAGTCCTCGGCTCGGGCCAGTAGACGCGCTGCACGAGTTGGTAGGAACTTCTGAGCCCATTATCCATGTTGGCCCAACATCTGTTTCGGCCCATCCCTGCTAGCAGCCCACCGTCCCGACAAACATGTTTTATGATTCTACCACACCAGAACAAGATTCCTATCATAAATAATTTGATTAGATAGCTAGGAAACTGTCATATCTGCAATCAGAAAAATTAGCATGGAGTAAAAACAACCAAATAATATTATGTGGCCCTTAAAACAAAGGGCAGCCAACCTTCTATGGCCCAAACTCACGAGGTTACGCATGAAATGTTAAAGACAGCTTTCCTTCTAAAGCCCAAGCAGTCGAGCTACAACTTATTTAACGTTCTTGTCCTTCTCTTTTGATCCTAAAATTATACAATTCTCTAGTGGACTACAATATCTATTATTTCATTAAAATACTCTCACTTGTTTAATATTGTTTAGTCAGTAATCAGTTTCTATTTAAAAAAAATTTCTAACTTAACAATTTTAAACAGGTGTGAGTTTTTAGTAGAACGGTGGACCACGTCACTTGTAATTTCTCTTTTTGTTCCAGGTTATTCTTTATATTTAACATTTATTACGCTTAGTACCCGTTTGGATACAGAGTTTGTGTTTCACCTTTTTTTTTTTTTTTTGAGAAGAGCTAATTATGCTTTTCTAGTGGGTCCTGTGCACTATTCACAAGACCTAAAAATACTTTATTCAGCAATTTTTTCATTAAAAATGGGTTCTACGGCACTATTCACACATTTAAAAATTATTTTATTACAATATTTTTAGTTTTTAGCGATATCCAAATGGACCCTTAGATGTGGTCCATATATAACCTATCTACTTGCCTTGTGTTATTTAAAATAATGGACCCAAATAGTGAATATAAAAGTACTGTCTTTTGGTTTTTCAAAAAAAAAAAAAAAAAGAGTACTGTCTTTTGGAAAGCACTCCAAAATTCAAGTTTTTTGTTTGTTGCATGGCTTTAAATATATATTTTCAGTTTTTAAACTATATTACACGTATTTTTATATATTTTTTCACCCATACATATTTTTAAAAAAATTAAAAACTGTTATTTAAACACACGTACCAAACATGCTCTTAACCTTTGAAAACTACAACAACCTTTCAGAACTAAACAATGACAAAATCAAGCAAAACACTGATAAAAAAAAAAAGGCAAACCCAGCAAGCAAAGCTCAAATATCTACAAAAAGGCATAACATTTATAACACAGAAAAAAAAAAAAAACCCAAATCCCTAATAACCTAAAAACCGCACAGTATCAATCAAACCCACCTAGATTTACAAAAAAAAAGCTCTCACCTTTACGGATTTAACCCCTCAAATGAAACTCAATACTTCAAAAAAAAAAAAAAATCACAGAGAGAGAGAAAGAGTGATGATGTCAAGAATCAACTCAGTAAGCTGCAGGGACTTCACGCGTTCCGAATAAACCTGCACAAGTAGAAAGAACCTCAAAGGGAGAGTACCGGCGTGGTACCGGCCAACGACCCTCCGATGGTTAAGTTAGTATTGCTCGCAACTCTAGAGTGCCAGAGTCGGGATGAATTACACGTGTACCTCAATTTTGGAGGACTCGAAGGTATTATAACAGCAGGTGGCCTTTAGCCAAGGCGTGCCGAAGAAGATACCACTTTACCAGAATTGCCCCTGGATAGCGTGGAGCACAAGACACTTCTTGGACAGCAAGTGTGTTGGGCAAGACATGTCTCAAGCGTACGCGACAAGCTTCTATCCAAGAAGTAGCGTACGCGACAAGATTCTTCCTCTCAAGGGAGTGTGCATGACAAGACTTGCATTGGTGCCATCAGCTTTCCCCCGTCTCTTACCCATTCCGTCGGTTTGCATAGACCATTCCGTTGGGACGCGTTGGGATGTACGCCTTGGGTGACGGGAGCGAAGGCGTCGTCGTCCATTACCACGCCGTCACCCTCATGAGGGTGACGTCCTTCATTAATACGAACCTTGCGGCTCGAACCTTCAGCCTTCTGGCGGCTTCTTTTTCGTCTGGTAAGGTGCCATCCTTTAGGTAGGAGACTAGTGGCGTGGTCCAATTACCCTCGGAGCCTATTTCCTGCACACTGACAAAGTCTATTAGTGGCGACACTTGCACAAAGGACAGCACATTGTCAGGGGTGGTCATGTGTTCTGAAGAAGCGGCTTTGGCAAGGCGGTCGGCTTGCTCATTTTCTTCTCTGGGGACCTAGACTATCTCTGCCTTCAGTTCGTCCACCCTTCTCTTCGCTTGGTGGAGATATTTTTTCATTTTGTCGCCTCTGCACTCGTAGTCTCCATTTACTTGGTTGACGACGAACTGGGAGTCGTAGGAGACGATCACTCGGGCTGCTCCTGCTGCTTTGGCGAGGTCTAACTCAGTTATCAAGGCTTCATACTCTGCTTCGTTGTTGGTGGTGGGGAAGTCCAGGCGAATCATGCAACCGATTTGGTCTCCCTCGGGGGAGTGAAGTACGACACCTACTCCGCCGGCCTGTCTAGTTAACGACCCATCTGTATGTATACTCCATATAGAGCAGTCGATTGCCCCCTGGTCGGCTCCACTGGTAAATTCGACTATAAAGTCTGCAACGGCCTGCCCCTTGATGGCAGTGCGTGGGCTGTATCGAATGTCGAACTCGATGAATTCTATCGCCCATAAGGCCAGGCGACCAGCAGCTTCGGGATTGTGCATCGCCCGCCGTAAAGGTTTGTCAGTTAAAACGACTATCATATGGGCTTGGAAGTACGGCTTGAGCTTTCGTGCCGCAGTTATTAAGGCAAAGGCGAGTTTCTCCATGGGCGGATACCTTCCTTCTGCTCCCTGAATCGCCCGACTGGCGTAGTACACGGGCTTCTAGACCCCGTCTTCCTCTCTGATCAAGGCCGCGCTGACGGCCGCTGGGAAAACAGCTAAGTAGAGGAAGAATTCCTCCCCTGGCTACGAAGGACTCAGTAATGGCAGTGAGGAGACGTAGGCCTTCAGCTCTTCGAACGCCTTTTGGCATTCATCCGTCCACTCGAAGGCTTTCTTCAGCGTGTGGAAGAACGGAAGGCACTTGTCCGTTGCTCTTTACACGAATCTGTTCAGGGCTGCCACCTTTCCGTTTAAGCTCTGTACCTCCTTTGCATTCCTCGGGGGGGCCATCTCCATTATAGCTCGGATCTTGTCCGGATTGGCCTCGATGCCTCTCTGAGACACTATGAAGCCGAGGAATTTTCCTGCAGTCACTCCGAACACACATTTTGACGGGTTGAGCTTCATGTCGTAGGAGCGGAGGGTGCCGAATGTTTCTTCGAGATCCCTCAAATGGTCCTCCTTCCTTCGGCTTTTCACTAGCATGTTGTCAACGTATACTTGAACATTTCTTCCTATCTGGTCAGCAAACATCTTGTTCATGAGTCTTTGGTACGTGGCGCCCGCTTTTTTTAGTCCGAACGGCATCACCTTGTAGCAGAAAAGTCCCTGGCTGGTGACAAATGAGGTCTTCTCTTAATCTGTTTCGTCCATCCGGATCTGATTGTACCCCGAGAAGGCGTCTATAAAGCTCAGCAACTGGTGCCGGGCTGTAGAGTCTACCAGTGTGTCGACTCGAGGAAGGGGGTAGCTATCCTTGGGGAACGCCTTATTCAGATCCGTGAAGTCTACACACATCCACCACTTCCCGCTAGCTTTCTTGACCATCACCACATTGGCCAACCAGTTTAGGTAGTATACTTCCCGGATGAATCCTGCTTCTCGCAACTTGCCGACTTCCTCCGCTACCACTCGGTCTCGCTCTGGGGCGAACACCCTCTTCTTCTGCCGTATGGGCCGATAGGTGGGCGACACGTTCAGCCTGTGAACCATGACTGACGGGTCGATTCCTAACATGTCCTCATGACTCCAGGCAAATACATCTTGGTTTTCCTTGAGGAAAGCCACGAGCGCCTGGCGAGCCGCAGGGCTGTTGAGAGCGCCTATCCTGGTGGTTCTGTCAGGCCTGGACTCGTCGAGTATTATTTCTTTGAGCTCCTTCACAGGTTCTACCTCTGCTCTCTGCTCTATATTCATTGCTTGTAATTGGCTGTCCATCTCTACCATCGCGACGTAGCATTCTTGCGCGGCTACCTGGTCTCCCCATAGTTCCCCCACTCCGTACTCGGTGGGGAATTTGGCCTTCAACGCATAGGTCAAGGTTGCAGCCTTCTAGGCGTTAAGGGTAGGCCACCCTATGACGGCGTTGTAGGCGGAAGAGCAGTCGACGACGAGGAAGGTGACGTTCCTGGTGACCTGTCGGCGGTATTCTCCGACAGTGACGGGCAAGGTAATCGAGCCGATGGGATATATTCTTGTTCTTCCGAATCCGGTGAGCGGGGCTTTGGTGGGGACCAAGCGCTCTTTGTCGATCCGCATTTGCTGGAACGCCGAATAGTAGAGGATATTTGCAGAGCTTCTGTTGTCGATTAAGACTCGGTACGTGTTATAGTCTCCTATCCGGATGTTGACGACAAGGGCGTCGTCATGCGGATGGTGAAGGTGTTGGGCATCTTCTTCAGTGAACTCCATAGTGGGGCTGTTGACTCGCAGTTTCTTCTAGGCAGTGCTCGTGTTCTGGACATTCTAAACCGTTCGGAGGTAGGTTTTTAGGGCCTTCTTTGTTGAGCCGACGGCTACCGCACCCCCAACGATCATTCTTATATCCCCTATAGGAGGTCTCGGACGCTCATTGTCTCGGGGAGAAACTTGTTCCTGTCGAGGTGCTTCTGCTCTCTCTCGGCTGACAAACTTCTGTAACTTCCCTTGCCTAATAAGGGCCTCAATCTGCTGCTTCAAATCGTAACAGTCGGCGGTATCGTGGCCGTGGTCTCAATGGAAGCGGCAATATTTGTCTTTGAGGCGTCTGTCTGGGTTCCCCTTTAGCTTTCTCGGAAACGTCAAAGACCCATCATCCTTGATCTGCATCAGGACATGATCGATCGGAGCCGTTAACGGGGTGAAGCTTATGAACTTCCCGGCAGGGGGTTTTGGGCGTCTATTGTCTTGGCCTTCTCCTGTCCGGGGCACCTTTCACCCCTTGTCTTGTCGTGCGTCCTCTTGTCTCTCCTTTTTCTTGGGTGGCTTCTCCTCCCGGGCAAGTAACGCGTCTTCCACATTCATGTACTTCGTTGCCCTGTAAAATACATCCGACATAGTTTTCGAGTCATTCTTGTATAGAGAGAACAAGAATTTACCCTTTCTTAGCCCGTTGGTGAATGCGGCGACCTGTATCTTATCGTCCGCTTCATCGATCGAAAGTGCCTCTTTGTTGAAATGGGCTATGTAGGATCTGAGCGTCTCATCCTCCCGCTGCCTAATGTTCATCAAGCACGCAGTGGATTTTTTGTACCTGTGTCCCCCGATGAAATGCGTAGCGAACTGAGCACTCAGCTCTCTGAAGGTACCCATAGAGCCGAGCGTCAGCCTGCCGAACCAGGTCCTTGCGGAGCCTTTTAGCATCGCCGGAAAGGCCCGGCACATAATTTCGTCCGGTACGCCGTGCAAGTGCATTAACGTCTTGAAGGACTCCAAGTGGTTTAGTGGATCCTTGGACTCGTCGTAGCTTTCTATCTGGGGCATGCGGAACTTTGGGGGTGTGGGGAACAAGATGACAGGTGTGGTGAAGGAAGAGTCTGTACGGTGGACGAGGTCGTCGAGGTCGCTGGACACTCGTCCCTTGAGGGCGTTCATCATAAAGTCCATACGCTCCCTCATCAACCGCATCTCCTCGGTAACGCTGGGCGGGACGTTGTCAGCGGCCGACGGACGGCTCGTCCCCTGCCCTTCAAGTCGGCTCAAGGCGTTGCTCCCCTCTGGGCCTCCATGATCCCTCTCCTCGGCGTTGTTTTCCTCCTGATGTTCTCCCTGGTTGTCAACCGTCGCGTTCCTCCGTAGCAGCTGTTCTTCCAAATCGTTGTTACGTTTTGTGAGGCGTTCCACCGCGGCTGCCAGAGTCTGGACCTGTCTCTCGAGGGCCGTGGTGCGTTGTTCGTTGCCTTGATCGTTCATGGTGGTAGCCCTTGAGCGCGTGAGTACCATGCAACTCTTTGTCCGGAAAGCACGGAACACAGTCTACGTACGCTTTCCCACAGACGGCGCCAACTGATGATGTCAAGAATCAACTCAGTAAGTTGCAGGGACTTCGCGCGTTCCGAATAAACCTGCACAAGTAGAAAGAACCTCAAAGGGGGAGTACCGGCGTGGTACCGGCCAACAACCCTCCGATGGTTAAGTTAGTATTACTCGCAACTCTAGAGTGCTAGAGTCGGGGTGAATTACGCGCATACCTCAATTTTGGAGGACTCAGAGGTATTTATAGTAGCAGGTGGCCTTTAGTCAAGGCGTGCCGGAGAAGATACCACTTTACCATAATTGCCCCTGGATAGCGTGGATCGCAAGACACTTCTTGGACAGCAAGTTTGTTGGGCAAGACATGTCTCAAGCGTACGCGACAAGCTTCTATCCAAGTAGTAGCGACGACAAGATTCTTCCTCTCAAGGGAGTGTGTATGACAAGACTCGCGTTGGTGCCATCAGCTTTCCCCCGTCTCTTACCCATTCCTTTGGTTTGCATAGACCATTCCGTTGGGACGCGTTGGGATGTAGGCCATGGGTGACGGGAGTGAAGGCGTCGTCGTCCATTACCACGCTGTCACCCTCATGAGGGTGACAGCACCTTTCAGATGACCCCCATCAAAGAGTAAGTGTTTTGTTTGGGAGAGAAAGGCAGACCCTCGTATTTGGCCGACCAAGGAAACAGATGAGGTTTTTTAGAACTCATAACACAACACACCCCCCCTTATTATTATTATTTGCTAATCCATATTCTATGTTCTAGTCTGCATGACACTCCACCGCTTTCTCATGCACCGCCTTTGTACGCAATAATTATCCTTACAATGCTTGAGTTACAATTACTTCCGTTTGATTTGATTATTATTGCATAGTCAAAGGGTGCTATTTTTAAAGTGGGGCCCATCAGTTTTATCTGCAAGTCAATGGTAGACTGCGTCGCAATCGTGTCCCATTGATATTTTTTGCATGTCTGTGATGATTTTTCTACGCCCTCTTTTGTCGCCAGATACTGATGCATAGAGTTGGAAAAATTGGGTTTGTACATTGGATTTTACTGTCTATAGTCGCTGTGGAACAGTCGTATACGAGTATGAGACCAGTTTTTCTCATAAGTAGAACCAATGCATACCGCGTAGAGTCGGTTTTTAAATATATAACGGTGCGGTTTTTTCGGTCGGTTTAATCAGTTTGGTCGGTTTGAAACATTTTTTTTTCGGACAACACAAACACAAAAGTAAAAACTAAAAACATCACAAATAATTTTTCACAACAACCTGCCATACACAAAAACATATTCTAACTCATACTTATACAAATTATACTCAGTTACTCATTACTCAATTAGGCAATCAAGTCCAACAATGAAAAAGCCAATACAATAAGAAAACCCCTTATTTAATTTAATAACTAAATAAACGAAAGCATGAGTAAAAGGTATAGTTCACAGATGCCAAAAATCAAATTGCTGAAAAATGCCAAGAACAAAAAACGTTAGATAGATCATAGTTCACACATGGACTTGGACAATTGGACTCAAAGTGAGAGGGAGAATCTTTAAAACGGCAAGGTGAGAGACGGAGAGTGGAGACATGGAGTTACTGGTGGAATGGCTGGCGGTAGCGAGGCGTTGAGTCGGTGACTGGTGAGGCGGTGAGAGAGAGACGTGTCTGACAATGACTCAAGGAAAGCCATGACCTAGCAAAGCCCAAAGGCGAAAGAGAGACTAAGAGAGTTAAGAAGGAAGGTCTAAGAAAATAACGAATTTATACCTAGGAAGTTAGGGTTAGGGTTGTGCACAAAATGACACCTTTTTTATTAAAATTTATTTTTAAACCAAGTGAAACGATACCGTTTCGAGATATATATATATATATATGATTTATCATTTGGTTCAATGTAAGTATCTGTTTTAGACTTGCGTTTCGACTTCTGTACTGCACTGGCATCGGAATTGGGATTCCCCTTCGTTCACCAACCTCAACTCCATCAGTCGGCTCCAACGGTGATGTGGTATTTTTGGCGCTGGTCAGTTGGGTCGGCCACGGTTTGTTTGTGCACACCCCGACTTAAGAGCATAGTGTTAGGAACTCAAGATGTAGTTTATAATCATCCAAATATTACAATCGCATCATAAATTCATAATCATCAAGGAGAAAAAGGGTTGTATTTAAAAAAAAAAAAAGAAAAAGAAAAAGAAAAGTGTGATTATAATATCAAGAAAATAATATCAGTAGGCCCATATCACTAAAACTGGGCCAATCTGTGGTTGAGCCCAAAGCCCATATTTGTTATTGCGGGTCGACCCAGGGCTCTATTAATGGAGCTTGTAAAATGACGAAAAGAGGCAACGAAGACATTGATATTACCAATCAGTCCTCACTTCATATAAAAACCACATTGTTTTTTCTTCTCTACCTATTTCCTGAGCAGCAGTAGCCGAGGGTTTGTGTTATACTAGGGTTTTCCTCAGAGTTATCAGAAATGGTAAAAACTCTTTCTAATTCAAAATCTATGTTTTCGGATCTACATCTATTCTTTTCGAGTTGTACACTTGTATTTTTTGTTCCTCGTTGTACTGTTGTTGATATGAATAATATTGATGACGTTTCAGTTGAAACAAAACGGTGCGTTTTTTTTTTTTTATTGAATGGAAAAGTAGTGTAGGAGCTTTTTGTATATATATTTTTTGTATGGCTGACTAGTGATTCAGTTATGGACTGTGAAAATGAAGTTATTAGAGCAGTTTTTTGTATTGTTTGTAGAACTTGAACGTGAGGTTTTGTATCTATTTGTGAACATTAGAGTTGAAAAATGAATGGTAAATAACTATTGTTTTAGTTTGTGTCTCACACACACGTGTATGTATGTTTTACTGGCGTAGCCGGCTGTCAGGGGTGAATGCCCCTGGATTACCCGGCAATTCGTAGGTTTCATTGGGTTGAGGTGGGGCGAGGCGAGCCCAAATTGCGTTATATAGGAAAAAAAATATATGTATGTAAATGACCCTGTGTGTGTTTATAGTGTTATAAATTGTGTTCACTGCCGTCTCTGGAAAATGGATTGTGGTAGATTGATGGTCAATGTAAAATTTAATCACATTATTGTGGAATGATGCTTTAGTGGGTCTTGAAACCATGACTTGTCTCAACCAAATTGCCACTCTGTGTGGTGATTTGTTGTTATTTGGATTTTTAAGATAAATAGTTAAATTCCCATGTAGTGGGTCTTAAAATGCAATTTATTCAAATGTTGTCGTGGTGGGTTTGAGAGCCACTGGATGTTATGTGTAAATTACCAATAGAAAAATGAGGTAGAACCTATGAAGCACGGGTGCGTTTTTGGACTCGGGTGCGGGTGCGGGTGCGGGACTCGGCAATTTTTGAAAAAGGTGGGTGCGGGTGCGGCGGGACTCGGCGATTAAAATATTATTAAAAAAATTATTATTTATATTTTCTATATATTTTTACTATTAAAATATTCTTAAAAAATTGAGGAATGACAGATTTAGGATGTTTGGGCTCCATTTAAAGCCAATTTCGGAGGTTCCGGCGATATTTGGTGTGTATTTCGGCCGATTTCGGCCGTTTCGGTCCGTTTCGGCCGTTTCGGTCGCCGGCCGATACGGACCGATACGGCCGAAACGGCCGGTACAGTCCGATTCTGGCCGATGTTGGCCCGGTTCGGCGCGAATCGGCGCGAATCCAAGCCGATTCGGCGCGAATCAAGCCGAGTCGGCGCGAATCGCGCTGAGGGAAAAAAAAAAAAAAAAAAAAACGACGCGGCCTGACGTGCAGGCAGCGGCGTCGCCCACCGCACCCCGCATCGGGCGGCGTCGGACGCGGATTCGCTGGCCAAAATGCCACGTCCGTGCATTCCAGGGTAGAACTCATTGGCACTTTGTGTTATGATTTATTGTGCCTCAAGAAGACGTCTAATATTATATTTTATGTTTATTCAGTAGAGAAAAAGAACTAAAAAAAAAAAACAATTATAAAAAATCGAGGGACCAGTTTTCAGTTTTGTTGAACTGCCATTTGTTAATTACAGTAATAGTGATTTAGGTAACCTGATTATTCCAATGGGTATATTGTCCGGTGTTTGATTTAACTGTGGTGGTATTATTATTTGCAGGCCCCTAAAAGAGGTGGAAAAGTTTCTGCTGCACTTGCTAAAAAGAAGACTGTATGTATTTTTTGTTAGGTGTTTCTTCTTTGATTAAGAATAATTTATTTGCTACATTTTGTGGATTGGTGTCTGTTCTCACCTGTTGCATGTTGGTTTTGATCTTGTTTCTAGGAGAAGGTTTTGAATCCACTATTTGAGAAGCGTTCTAAGCAGTTTGGTGTTGGTGGTGCTTTGCCTCCAAAGAGAGATCTGCACCGATTTGTGAAGTGGCCAGTGGTTGTCTGTCTCCAGAGGATGAAGCGTATCCTTAAGCAGCGTTTGAAGGTCCCACCAGCATTGAACCAGTTCTCTAAGATGCTGGACAAAAACCTTGGTAAAGACCCAGTTATCTCACCTAGGCAATTACTTAATTTACATTTTCTGGTATTGGATTGTTTTAAAGTACAAGCCAATATCAGTTCATGTAATTTTGACCACCATCAGAAAATAGATGATTAACTGTTAAGAGAGAATGTAGAAGCCTTCATTTCTCAGCACCTTCCCTTTATCTTGAGGAAAAACAAAATTCATAGAAAGCATGACTTCACTTTTGTACACGTTTAAACCCTATCCCACATGGTTCAAGTGTCAAGTGCAGAATATAATCAATTTGATAGTGGATGGTATCAATTTCTAGGAAGATTTCTTTTAACTGGGCAATATTTTATATTCTGGGTGATTTTTCTCATGATCCCTAATAAAATTTCCTTATGACTGGTGAGGCATGAGACAACTTTGGGGAGCACTGATGAGAGAAAAATAGTGGAATAATGGCTTTTGAGGGGGGTAGATTAGATGATAGGGTTTTTTTTGGTGCTTTGGGGTTTTGGCAGCACATATGATGTTGATTAAGTGGTTTGGGATTATAAGTTTGGCTGATTTTTTCCTTTGTAAGTTATTTTATTCTGCTGCAGGGTTTGTTCATGTACTACTTGTTTATCTGTATGGATGCATGTCAGCATGTGTGATTTCTTTTCTAAACCATGACAAGTTTTTATTGATTTGCGGCAACAAATTTGTTCAAGTTGCTTCTTAAGTACAGGCCGGAGGACAAATCAGCAAAGAAGGAACGCCTTTTGAAGATGGATCAAGCTGAGGCTGAAGGAAAAACTGTTGAAGCTGGGCATTGTCGTAAAATACAGACTCAACCATGTTACCTACCTGATTGAATAAGTTGCTTAACTAGTTGGTTGTTGCGATTGTATCATCTTTATTCCCAATGAACTTTGTTGTCTGCGTGCATTAAGTTTTGCCGTAACTTATGCCAATGGTTTATATCTCCTTTGCAGAACAAGGCACAGTTGGTAGTTATTGGATCGGTAATTTATGTTTCATTTATCTGGGTATTAAATTTTGATCAAACAAGGGATATCACATCAAGTGAATGATTTATTTATGTTGATTTGCTTACAGATTGTCCACAAGAAAACAGCTTCCGTCTTGTGTTTGACCACTGTCAGGAACGAGGATAAGCTGGAGTTCAGCAAAATCCTGGAGGCACTCAAGGTAGATTAAAGTTGCAAATTTCCTATTTTAATCGTCGTTGATTATACAGTAGTCTTGCTAATATATAAGCTACAATTGATTCCTTCTAATTGCTGTTTCAGGCTAACTTTAATGACAAGTATGATGAGTACCGAAAGAAGTGGGGTGGTGGGATCCAAATCTCAAGCCAAAACCAAAGGCGAAGGAAAAACTTCTAGCAAAGGAAGCTGCTCAGAGGATGACTTAGGAGTATTATTCATCCTTGGGGGACTTGCTCTGCCATTGTGTGTTTTTTTTTTCTTTGTTGGTCTTATTGGTTAAACTTCTATTTAGTTTCGTGCTGCGTTGTGTCACTCTCTAGTCAAGGAAGTGATGTTTTTCATACAACTTTAAATACTCCAATTAGCTATCTTTTTTTATTATATATAAAGATTTGTTTTGAATGATCAACATGTTGATCACATTAAGTTTGTTAGCTATAAAATGACCATTGGTGTGATTATTGTCTTCTGGGGTATCAATCTGTCAGCAAACAAGGGTTTAAAACCCTTAGTCCCTCGCCGAACAATCTCTCGAGTCTCATTTAGTTTTAAGCAAGTAACTAGATTCATGATTTTGGCATTGCTTGTCCTAAATTGTTTGTGCCATAACCTTCTGACATTTCCCCTTGAATCCAAATATGTATTTGTCCTAAATCCAAATGTGCATTGCTTGTCCTAAATTGTTTTTCTTTTTGCTGTCTGTGGGATTTGGAGACAATGGAACAACTACGTATTTAAACACCGAAGTAGCAACCCGAATCTGGCAAGAGATATTGTAGCACAAGCCTCGGAATTCTTCATGTGTGCTGATCAAGCAAGGAGTATCAGTTGTAAAAGCATTAGGAAAATCAGGTGGGAAAAACCAGAGGTAGGCTGGATGAAACTTAATACTGATGGTGCCTTAAATTCGTTATTGGGCTTAGCTGGTGGAGGAGGTCTGATAAGGGATGAAGCTGGCAGATGGGTGGCAGGATTTGCGAGAAAAATTGGGAAGGTTAATAGCTTCCTTGCGGAGCTATTGGCTCTTCGAGATGGCCTTATTCTGTGCCAACAGATGAATGTGACTACTCTTGTTATAGAATTAGATGGAAAAGCTCTTGTTGATGCTTTCACTAATCCAAGCTACTCTAATGCTGTTGTTTCTAGTCTGTTTGACGACTGCAAGCAGTTGGTTACCCGTCTTTCCTATTATCGGATTAAGCATGTCTTTTGCGAGGCCAACATGTGCGCTGATCAACTTACTAGATTAGGCTGTTTACAAGTTTCAGATTTCACCTGGTATTCCTGCCTGCCTGTGGACATCATGAAAAGCTTTGAGGTTGATAGCCAGGGTTTGTTCTTAAACAGGCTATGTACTGATTTTTTTTAGTTTATTGCAATCTTCCCTTCTTACCAAAAAAAAAAAAAAAATGTATTTGTCTGCCTTTTTTGGCCATAATTAAGTTTTTAGGTAAAGAGCAATGAAGTATTTTATCATTTTAAGTGTTATGTGATATGAGAGGCTTACCAGATGTTACCTATTGCACATTGATCCGTCAAAGTTCAAGGAATTAGAGAAGAAATATCAAGTAACATGTTTATGTTTCTTTTATCAATTTTGAACCGCTGGAGCTTTACTGAATATACTTCTTGGCCGTTCAAATCACGACTCCCAAAATTCTCCCGATGAGACTCATGAGCTTAAATCATAAGCCGAAAATGGGATGATGTGCCATGAGCTTTGATGTCATCTTGTGTAAACATGGGTTTTTATTGGAGAAGCCACCTCCTTCTATGAGTAAGAGAGATAAAATGGGCTGTGAACGTTAGATTGTTGATTGAGCCCAACCCACATAATTGAATAAGATATATGCTCTTTTGGGCTTTAAATGAATTTTACCCAAAAATCCATAAGAATTTAACATGATGCAGGTTGCCAATAGAATAATTGCATATAGCTTGAAAATTTTGCTCTCAACATTAGTAAAACACATTCTTAATGATATAGAGAAAGGTAAATTTGAATTAAAGGAGTAGATTCTCAATAAATAAATAAATAAAATCCAGGGTAAAGGATTGGCATTTCACAATATACTTTATGCAAATTCTCTTGGCAATGCAAATTCTTTTTATCTCACTTAACAAAGTTGTTCATCATTTAACCCCTAAAAAAAAAAATCTTCCCATCAAAAGTCTCTTCTCTCTCACTCACTTTCTTTTGTTCAAAAATAAAATAAAATAAGTACCATTAAACCACATATACCATACGTTACTGTATGAAATGAAAAATGTTTGGAATAAAAAAAAAAAAAAAGATTAATACATGTTTCTATGATAGACACTGCGTATCTCAATTACGCAAGAGTTATTATGAATTATGATAGACACTAAGGCTGCGTTTGTTTCGACTGAAAACGGATTCAGGAAAACAAATTACGCTCCTCCGTGTGTTTGGTTACGCCTGGAAAATATAGTCAAACGAAAAATCATTTCCGTTGACCGTAAAATAACCCCCCAACACCCGGAAAACCATTTGCACTTTCATTTTACCTTCAAACCATTTACACCCTCTCTGGAAAATTTCTCTCCTCACTCACTCACATCACTCACGCCAAGCCCAAGCCGGAGAGCCATCGCCGGTGAAGCCCAGCTCTGGTCCTCGACCCACGGCCCCGCCGGTCTGATCGCGCCGCCTCAACTCCTCCAATGAACCTGGTCTGATCTCGTCGTCGCCCATGCGATCTCGCCTCTAGATCGTGCGATCTCCGCTGCGCGATCTCACCTTAGCTCCTCCGATGAAGTCATCCACGCGATCTCGCCGCCGTCCGTGCGATCTCGCCACTAGATCGTGCGATCTCCGTCGCGCAATCTCACCTTAGCTCCTCCGACGAAGTCGTCCGCGCGATCTCGCCGCCGTCCGTGCGATCTCGCCTCTAGATCGTGCGATCTCCGCCGCGCGATCTAGCCTCAGCTCCTTCGATGAACCCAGTCGCCTCTCCGTTTTCCTTCCTTCTTCTCTCAGTTCGACCGGATTTGATGAATTGTTTTTTTTGGGTTTTGATTCTCTTGTGTTTCTCTGATAAATGATGTTATATATTTGTTTGGAAGGTGAGAAAATGTGAGAAAATGTGAGCAACAAGTAAAAATGTGTTTTTTATAGCATTTTCAAGAACACAACCAAACACTAAAAAATATTTTTCAAAGTATTTTTTAAAATGCAACCAAACACTTGAAAATATTTTCTTTTCTGAAAAGTATTTTCCCCTGCAAATATTTTACACTCGGAAAACATTTTACATTGAACCAAACGCAGCCTAACTAGTTTCATGTAGAAACTCTTTAATTTTTAATGCAGGTCCAAGACAAAGAGTGAAGCCGCTTTTTCAATTTTCATCTCAACACGAGCACATGTACTAATGATGTATGTGCAGGTTTCTGGCCATTTTTTTAAGGGTGAATTTCATTAACTACCCCTGAGATTTGAGCCAATACCAATCCGGTTCAAGACATTTCAAAACTAACTAAATTGGTCCATAAGCCCAACTTAGTTCCTAACACTGTTAGCCCACCCGTTAGTGACTTTCTTCCTCCCTCAGACTTGTCTCTTTCTCTTCCCTTTCTCTATTCGAATAGATTAGAAGAAGAAAAAAAAATTTTTGAAGAACCTCTTTCTCAGTAAACAAAAAAAAAAAAAAAAAAAAAAAAACCCCAAAACAAACAAACATGATGCCACTGGCATCGGCATCGGCATCAACAAACAAACATGTCAAACTAAAACCCAAAACTCCTCCACACCCACAAAAAACCCAGATTTCTGACACCAATCCTAACCAAAACAGGCCCACAAAAAACGCAAATCCTCTAACATCGACCTAATAAAAACCCATAAATCACCACAAACCGCCACAGCAAAGACGAAAAAAGAGGAGAAATCAACAAACCCACCACCATGATGCCACAACAAAGACGAACGGAGAGAAGAAATCAACAAACCCATTACCACGGCTCCACCACAAAGATGAAGATAGAGAGGAGAAGAGAGTGAAAATAGTGATCAGAGATAAGAGACAAGAAACAATTACGTCTTCAAACCTGGAAACGATTGCATCCTTCAACTTGGCAATGCCAAAGTTGTTGAGCCCGCTCTCGATTGCGTCTTCAAATTTTTCTCCATTAACCTCGTCAAGGATGAGATTGATCTCCCACCATGATGATGATGGAAAAATACATGTTTGTATCACATACAAAATATATGCATCGGAAAATGAATGAATCTACTTCATTCGTAATTGATAACATGTACTATATAAATTTCAGTATTCAAGAACAAGAGAGTGTACCTTAAAGCAGTGAATTTCAAAACAAAGATCAGAAGCACTTGAGAACACTTTTAATCTTCACTGCAATTTCACTAACGCCTAAGAAGTGTGGTCTCTCAATCAGTTATATGTTTATGTTCAAGAGAGAATATAAGAGTGTCCAACCCTCACATACAAATCATTTCATGTACTTTCTAAAATTCTGTATGTTTTTCTCCTTATAACTGATTATCTTATTGGGCTAGCCTTTTGAGCCTTTCCAATTGGGCTTTAATATGTGGCTTGGAGTGGGACCAAAAGAGAATAAATAAGACACTAGCTCCATTGGGTCTTGAGCTTTTCTGTCAACTCTTGACAAGTCCAAAGTTACCGTTAATTATATTTAATACCACTATATAAATATAATTTCACTCTAGACTTTATTAATAAATTATATCTAAAGACTTTATTGTACATGCAACCCCTTCATAAAATATTCGTAGTAATACAAAGTTATTAATGTAGACCTCCACTTTGTAGATTACTACATCTTAATCCTTGAATACCCGATTTAATCTTTCAAGTTATTCATCATATATTTATGAAATCCAATTTCATAAATATATATATATATATATTTTTTTTAGTAACTCCTTATTAAAGTAGTTAGAGTTAAAATTCTGAATAACCTCTATTAAACTTATTTTAAGAGAATATTTTATATCTCCGATAAGAGATTATGAATTCCATCTTGAGAATATATGTTCCATCAACACTAATTGTGGCTGCCCAATATACTGAGGTTTTGACCGTGACTGTAGATCTCACTCCTGATATATCAAAGCAACCAGCACTTCATAATCAAGTCTATTATTCTTTCAAGATTAAGAGTTCATGCAAATAGAAGTCGTGAGATTTATTATTCATTTAACAGTCGTTAGGAGAATAATAAATCTCACAGTGGTCTAGTTCAATATGTCTTGACTCTTAAAACATATCAACATATCAACTAGAAGTCTCTACTTCCATGATCAAGACAAATCATCTTAGTTGATATGTGTTAGGTTCTAAAAGTTTAGAACAATTGGCAAATCGTGAGCACACAAGAACATGTAAGCTGCAGAAAGAAGAATTTAGAAATTGCCTGATTCGATCGATCGAAAGACAGGCTCGACCGATCGAAAGTCGTATCTGCAGAATTTTAAGTTGGCCCAAACAGCAGCTCAAGCCCATTAAGGATTAGGGTTTCAGATCTACTTCTCCCACTATATAAAGGAAACCCTAAGCACGTTTTTTACAAGGCTTTTTAGAGAGAGAAGAGTGTGCCTCTTTTGTATTTAGGGTTTTGTTCCTAAAACCTTTCTTATAACTTCTACCGGTGTTATTCCTTGAAGAATCTCAAGATCTGGTATTGCTGAAGTTGCTGCCTTCTCTAGTCATCAAAGGTGCTGATGATCTAAACCTTCAAAGGTGGTTTTAGAGTCACAAACAGGAGAGTTTGTGTTGTTAAACCTTTGAGTAGGATCTCAAAGTCACAAGCGTGGGTGTTTGTGTTTTGCAAAGATTAAGGAAAGAAGGAGTCCGTAGTTTCGGAGCTATCATGGGGTCGTGGTAGTAAGTTTCCTACAAGCAGGTAGCAATAAGATGTTAATGGTCTAAGTCGCTATTGTGTAAACTTCAATTCTTTCTAGTGGATTTGCTATTTTACCTTGAGGATAGCTAGGTTAAATCCTCCCCAGGTTTTTTACCGGTTTGGTTTTCCTGGGTCATCATATCTTTGTGTTCTTTATTTTTCCGCTGCTTTACTTGATATGATTGTTATTGTTTTAACCTAGATCTGAATAATAAACCTAAGTATTCACTTGGTTAATTAATTAGGTTAAACAATCTAGTTTTACAGAGGTCTAAATTCTAACAAGTGGTATCAGAGCAGGTAGCTCTTTTGTGTTAGATCTTTTGACCTAAGAGTTGATCCTTGATCCCTGTTATCATGGATAATTTGAAGTGTCTTTCTGCTCATGTTAGTGATGATTTGAATAAAAAGGACACTGTTGGTTCTGTTAATTTTATTGATGCTTGTGAAACTCTTCGTAAGGAATTATTGAAATCTGTGAGAATTGTTAAGAAATTCAAGGAAGAGTTAAAATTGGCTAATCTTGAAAAAGAGGAATTGGTTGTTAGATTAGATGAATCTAATAAAAAGAATGAATTTTGAGAAATCAAATTTCCTCTAAAGATGAGAAGATGAAAAGCTTGGAACAAGAGTTAGTTGAATTTAAAGCTAAAATTGAAAATTTAACTACTACCAAGCTTGCTGATGATAACAGAAGTGTTTCTGTTTCTCTTAAGCCTAAAACTGAAAAAGTTTATATCCCTCCTTTCAAGAGGAATAATAAAGAAAAGGCTTATTTTGCTAGGTTAGACAAAGGTAAAAATTCTGATGTAGACGCTGAAGTTTCTACACCTAAGTCTAAACCTACTGTTAGAGAGCATAAAAAATTTGTTTTGATGCCTACTTGTCACCTTTGTGGTGTTGTTGGTCATATTAGACCAAATTGTTCTTTGTTGAGGTAAAAACCAAAATCTGAGACTAGATTTGCTGTTAGGAATACTGATGTTCCTAAATTTGTTCCTGTTTGTCACTTTTGTGGTGTCTCCGGTCACATTCGTCCTAATTGTCATAAATTGAAATTTAAAAATTTTGTGTTTCAGTCTAGGATATGTGATGATATTTCTCCTGCCATAAGTCCACATAAATTGTTTCATATGCTTTTGAAAAATTAAAGCTTGTTGGCTTGTGAAAGGAATCTACAGGATTTTAGTCTTTCTCAGAAGATTGGTGTAATCCCTCAAATACACTCTGCTTCACATGTGTAGGGGTAAAAGGCCCAACGCCAGATCTTGGGCCGTGGGCCTGTCCGAGAAAACCTGTACATCCAAGGATAACAATTCTTGAGGAGTTTGCCCAGCCTAACTCGATTCTGAAGTGTAAGTCACGTGAAAGAAAGACCGGTCCGAGGAGATTTGCCTGTTCGGATTGTCAGAAGGGTGTCCCAGATGAGTGCTCCAACATCAATCATAGCTTACCCGAAGAATCTCCTGATTTATATAGGCAAAAAGGACAAGTGGCAAAGGTCAGATATTAGGCAAAAGGCTGCTACCACCGCATTTATGATCCTGCAGTTAACATCATGGCCGCATTAATGGGAAAAGACACCTGAACAGTGAAATTCATCCTTTACGGCTGCCAAGTGAAGACTCCAGATGGAGGCTGATGGGACAAGTATCAAGGAAAACCCACCTAATTGGCTTGTAAGAGAAGAGGACGAATAAATAGAAGAAAGAAAGAAAAGAAAAAGAAAAAGGACCATCAGAAGAAGAAAAAGAGCAACAGAGAGAGAAAGAGAAAGAGAGAAGTTTTCATTGTATTATTCTAAACATACTCCTCGAACTGTGCCGAGAAGAACTTTGTGTCTACCTTGTATTTCATCAACGTTAATCTGATCGTAATTATACTTGGGCCATCAACCTATACATCTTCAATCAAGTATTCTCCAGCCCACTCTTTTTACAAATTCATTTCGAGAATACTGTACACAGCCTGGGCCTCAATCCGTTCTATTCGTAGGCCCAACTCGTAGATTTGTGTCCTTACAATTGGCGCCGTCTGTGGGGAGATTACTATTGCATCTGTGTGTTGAGGCTTGAACCATGGTTAGATCAGATTCTAACAGAGCGGAGTCAGGTGGCTCTCAGCATATTGACCATTTCGTGCACCTTGAGCATGAAAAAGACCGCGAAAGGAGTGTGCACACAAATTGTACTGCGAGGAGTCGACGTCGAAATGACAGTGACGAGTCTCATGAGGACATGCAACGCAAGATTGATCGTCTCAAGAAGAAGTTGCGCCATGTGCGAAGGAGGCGCAGTCCGTCTAGCAATTCGTCCATCATGGATGACTCTTATGACGATGAAGACGATGCCAGTTATAGACGCCGCTCCAGGACACCCCCAAGTGAGTCTTTCTCCCACGTAGAAGAGCCTCACCATAGCCGTAGGGGCAGACGCACATCCTCAAGGGGTACTGGGAGT
Organism: Lithocarpus polystachyus; assembly: GCA_033629205.1. Taxonomy (NCBI): domain Eukaryota; kingdom Viridiplantae; phylum Streptophyta; class Magnoliopsida; order Fagales; family Fagaceae; genus Lithocarpus; species Lithocarpus polystachyus. Next base: position 1,322,059 of record CM066171.1, on the reverse strand, counting down.
GATGCAATGAACAGGGCACTCAACGAAATTTCCAGGTCACCCTTCACACGCAGCATCGAGGGAGGGAGCCTTCCTCGACGCTTTACTCAGCCCACCTTCACTTCATACAATGGACGGACTGACCCCGTGGAGCATGTGAGCCATTTCAATCAGAAGATGGCTGTCCACTCTCGGAATGAGACTCTCATGTGTAAAGTGTTCCCCTCCAGTCTGGGGCCCGTAGCCAAGAGGTGGTTTGATGGCCTCGCGGCAAATTCTATCGGATCATTTCGAGTGCTTACTAGGGCCTTCTGCTCTCGGTTCGTGACGAACACCAGGTTCCCTCGGTCATTAGACTCCTTGCTGTCCATGTCCATGCGGGAGGGGGAGATGCTGAAAACATACTCGGACAGGTACTGGGAGATGTTTAACGAAATCGAAGGGAGTTTCGATGATGTGGCAGTAAGAACCTTCAAGGTCGGCCTACCAGCCGAGCACGACCTGCGAAAATCATTGACCAAAAAGCCGGTGAGAAGTGTGCGTCGGCTAATGGACCGCATCGACGAGTATAAGCGCGTCGAGGAAGACCAACTGATCGGAAAGGGAAAGGCTGAGGTTATCCCTCAGGAGAGGAGGGAGTTCAGGTCGGACCGGTACAGTAACAGCAGGCCGCGGAGAGACTACAGTGTGCAGTCCAGGTCTGTTACATCACAAGCGGTCCACGCTGTGTTCCGAGAGCCAATCCATCAGATTCTGGAGAAAATTCAGAACGAGCCATACTTCAATTGGCCAAACAAGATGGGGGGAGACCTCATGAAGCGCAATCAGAGCCTTCATTGCCAGTATCATCAGGAGCGAGGGCATACCACCGAGGATTGCAGGACTTTGAAGAGCCATTTGGAACAACTTGCGAGGGAAGGAAAGCTACAGCAGTTCATCTATCGACCAAGCAACCAGGGAGACCATATCAGGCCAGGGGCTTCGGGGACCGCCTCATTAAGTTCCCTTTTGGGCACGATTAACGTTATCTTCGTGGCCCCTAGGAGAACTGGATCCTGCCCTTCCAGAGTAATGTCCATTTTCAGGACATCCGCCGAGGACGCAAACCAAGAGATGAAACGGGCAAAGATAGAGGCCCGACCAGCCTTAAGCTTCTCGGATGAAGATAAATTGGGGACAATACAGCCCCATGACGACGCTCTGGTCATCACCCTTAGAATAGGAGGGTACGATATGAAGAGGGTGATGGTTGATCAAGGGAGTGGGGCTGAGATCATGTATCCGGACCTATATAAAGGACTGGGCTTACAGCCTGAAGACCTGACAGCGTATGATTCACCCTTAGTCAACTTTGATGGAAAGACCATCATCCCTAAGGGTCAGATAAGACTACCCGTACAAGCAGGGTCTGAAGTGGTCGATGTGGACTTCATCGTGGTGGATGCATACTCTCCCTACACGGCCATTGTAGCCAGGCCTTGGCTCCATGCTCTGGGGGCCGTTTCTTCAACCTCGCACCTAAAGGTTAAATTTCCGTCGGGAGGACGAGTGGAAGAGATTGTAGGCAGCCAGCCTATGGCAAGACAATGCCTCATAGCTGCCATTACACATCGGCCTGATGCCGAACCAACTACCACCACGGTCGGGTACTCGTAGCAGTCAAAGTTCCCGATTCCCTCCAAAGCCGTTGAACCGGCCGAGGAGCAATGTGAAAGACTAGAGAAAGTTGTCATTGGAGAGGATCCAGACAAGTTTTTCCAAATAGGGGCTCAGTTACCCCCTCAGGAAAAGGAAGAGTTGCTGACGTTCCTTAGGAGAAACATTGATGTGTTTGCTTGGAACTCTTATGAGGCCCCAGGAGTGGATCCCGGGTTCATCTTCCATCACCTTAATGTGAGCCCAGCTGCCCTACCCAAAAAGGAGCCACCTCGGCGCTAATCCAGGGAGCATTCTGACGCTATCAGGGATGAAGTAAACAAACTCAAGCAGGCAGAGGCTATCAGGGAAGTCTTCTATCCAGAATGGCTGGCTAACACAGTGGTGGTGAAGAAGAAGAATGGGAAATAGCGCGTATGCGTGGAATTCACAGACTTAAACAGAGCCTGCCCAAAAGACCCCTTCCCCATGCCTCGAATTGATCAACTAGTAGATGCAACCGTAGGGCACCCGCGAATGAGTTTCTTGGACGCCTTCCAAGGGTACCACCAGATTCCCTTAGCCATGGACAATCAAGAGAAAACAGCCTTCGTAACTCCCATTGGGAACTACCATTATAAGGTGATGCCATTTAGTCGGAAGAATGCAGGCTCCACCTATCAGAGAATGATGACAAAATGTTTAAACCACAGCTGGAGAAATGCATTGAGATTTACATTTATGACATGGTGGTCAAAAGCAAGCTGGTGTCCGACCACGTCGGTGACCTCGGAAACATATTTGAAATCTTAAGGAAACACAAATTGCGACTCAATGCTTCGAAGTGCTCTTTCAGCGTTGGATCAGGAAAGTTTCTGGGCTATATGGTCACCCATCGCGGAATTGAGATCAATCCCGACCAAGTAAGGGCGATCAACAACCTGCAGCCTCCTCGAAATCAAAAAGAAGTCCAGAAGTTGATCGGGATGACTGCCGCTCTCAATCGATTCATCTCCAAGTTTGCGGAGAGATGTCGGCCTTTCTTCCAGCTGCTGAACAAGTGGAAGGGGTTTGAGTGGAATGAAGAGTGTGTTCTAGCTTTCCAGCAACTAAAAGAATACCTAACTCGGCCTCCCATCATGTCCAGTCCTGCAACGGACAAGGTCTTGTTCGCCTACATTGCTGTAGCAACCCATGCGGTGAGTCTGGTACTTATACGAGTCGACAATGGCGTTCAGAAACCTGTGTACTATGTGAGTAAATCCCTCTATGAGGCCGAGGTCTGTTATCTGCCACTTGAGAAGGCCATCTTTGCAGTAGTTCATGCTACTCGTAAACTCCCTCACTACTTCCAATCACATACGGTTGTGGTCCTTACTCAACTCCCGCTCAGATCATCGTTTCGGAGTGCAGACTATAAGGGTAGGATTGCAAAGTGGGGTACCATCCTGGGAGCTTTTGACATAAAGTACATGCCACGCACCTCGGCCAAGGGGCAGATACTGGCCGATCTTGTGGCCGAGTTCGCTGAGCTTATGTTGGAAGAGATTGCCGAGACGGTACACTTGGACGAAAATTCAGTTGGCCTAATGTCAGTGCAAGAGCCCGCACCCTGGAAACTATATGTGGACGGTGCAGCCAACTAGAGAGGCTCAGGAGTGGGGCTAGTTTTGATATCTCCGGAGAATGTTGTCATCGAAAAATCCCTTAGACTAAATTTCCCAGCTACTAATAATGAGGCTGAATACGAAGCGCTATTGGTCGGAATGGCCATGGTTAAAAGAATGGGTGGGAGCATGGTAGAATTGTTCTCGGACTCAGCGCTGGTTGTCGGCCAGGTCAGGGGAGAATTAGATGCACGTGACAAAAGAATGCAAAAGTATCTGAAACAGGTCAAGCAATTGCAATCATGTTTCAAGTCATTTAACCTACAACATATTCCTCGGACGGGGAACACACACGCGGACTCTTTGGCCACTCTTGCAACCTCCTCGGCTTATCCTGGTGGAAGATGTACAAAGGTATACCGAGGAAGAGGAAGGGCCCAACATCTATCAGGTTCGAGTAGGGCAAAGCTGGATAGACCCTATGGTGACCTACCTCAGGGACGATGTCTTACCAACGGACATGGCTGAAGCCGACAAGGTGCGAAGAAAAGCTCCTCAGTTCTGGCTATCCGGAGACAGTAAGCTATACAAACGCTCTTTTTTTGGACCCTACTTATTGTGCGTGCATCTTGAAGCCACGGAGCTACTTCTTGAAGAGCTGCATGAAGGGATTTGTGGTAGCCACACAGGAGGAAGATCCCTAGCACACAGAGCCTTAACTCAGGGATACTGGTGGCCAAACATGCAAAGGGAATTACATGAATATGTAAAGAAGTGTGACCAATGCCAAAGGTTCGCACCAAATATACATCAACCAGGAGGAGTTCTGAACCCTCTGTCAAGTCCATGGCCTTTCGCTCAGTGGGGCCTGGACAGTGTAAGCCTTTTTCCTAAAGCAGCCGGTAGTAAGAAATACTTGGTCGTCACAACAGACTATTTCACTAAATGGGTTGAAGCCGAGCCATTGGCGAACATCAGGGATATAAATGTCTAGAAGTTTATATGGAAGAATATTGTAATACGGTTTGGAGTACCACATACTCTCATCTCGGACAATAGTCTTTAATATGACAGTAAAGCGTTCAGAAGATTTTGCTGTGGATTAGGCATTACGAATAGGTACTCCACTTCTGCGTACCCACAAGGAAATGGCCAGGCTAAAGCAGTTAACAAAGTCATAGTAAGCGGTCTTAAGAAGAGGTTGGATGATGCCAAAGGAAAATGGGTGGAAGAACGACCACATGTCCTCTGGACCTACAGGACAACTCCTCGAAGATCTACGGCAGAGACCCCATTTGCAATGACGTACGGTGCTGAGGCTGTTATCCCCATAGAAACTCAGTTCTCCACACTTAGAACCAGTTCATTTACTTCAGCCGACAATGACAAACTACTAAAAGACAATCTGGACCTAGTCGCCGAGCGTAGGAAAAATGCTGCGGTTCAACTAGCCTACTATCAGCATAAACTCAAGCAGAGTTATGATGCAAATGTCAAATTGAGACCACTTGCACCAGGAGATTTGGTCTTGCGAAGAGTCGTGGGCACTGCGAAGAACCCGGCCTAGAGGAAACTGGAACCTAATTGGAAAGGCCCCTATCGTATCCTATCAGTAGCTGGAATAGGAGCTTTTTATTTAGAAGACCTAGATGAAAGGGCTGTACCACACCCCTGGAATGTAAATAACCTAAAAAGGTACTATTACTAATGAAAGTTTCCATTCTCGCATTGAAGTCTATTATACTGCTTGTTGACTAAGTGTTAAATAGAACCTTAGTCAGGCCTGGTCCCTCGGATCACCTACCTTGGGTAAATTAACATCCCTAAGTATTAAACAGAACCTTGGTCGTGCTTGGTCCCTCGGACCGCATACCTTGTGTAAATTAATACTACTAAGTGTTAAACAGAACCTTAGTCAGGCCTGGTCCCTCGGACCACCTACCTTGGGTAAATTAACACCCTTAAGTATTAAACAGAACCTTGGTCGTGCCTGGTCCCTGGTCCCTCGGACCACATACCTTGGGTAAATTAATACTACTAAGTATTAAACAGAACCTTGGTCGTGTCTGGTCCCTCGGACCACATACCTTGGGTAAATTAATACTACTAAGTGTTAAACAGAACCTTTGCCAGGCCTGGTCCCTCGGACCACCTACCTTGGGTAGATTAACACCCCTAAGTATTAAACAGAATCTTGGTCGTACCTGGTCGCTTGGATCACATACCTTGGGTAAATAAATACTACTAAGTGTTAAACAGAACCTTGGTCAGGCCTGGTCCCTCGGACCACCTACCTTGGGTAAATTAACACCCATAAGTGTTAAACAGAACCTTGGTCAGGCCTGGTCCTTCGGACCACCTACCTTGGGTAAATTAACACCCCTAAGTATTAAACAGAACCTTGGTCGTGCCTGGTCCCTCGGATCATATACCTTGGGTAAATTAATACTACTAAGTGTTAAACAGAACCTTGGTCAGGCCTGGTCCCTCGGACCACCTACCTTGGGTAAATTAACACCCTTAAGTGTTAAACAGAACCTTGGTCAGGCTTGGTCCCTCGGACCACCTACCTTGGGTAAATTAACACCTCTAAGTATTAAACAGAACCTTGGTCATGCCTGGTCCCTCGGACCACACACCTTGGGTAAATTAATACTACTAAGTGTTAAACAGAACCTTGGTCAGGCCTGGTCCCTCGGACCACCTACCTTGGGTAAATTAACACCCCTAAGTGTTAAACAGAACCTTGGTCAGGCCTGGTCCCTCGAATCACCTTCCTTGGGTAAATTAACACCCCTATATGTTAAACAGAACCTTGGTCAGGCCTGGTCCCTCGGGCCACATGCCTCGGGAAGTTTAACTCTTCTCCGCATACACAACCCCTCGGATCATACCTTCAGGGCCTTATCACTACCCCATACATATCACTGAACACTCTGCGGAAACCTTGTCTTTCATATTTACTCAGACCACCCTCTCTGAGTTAGTATTTTCACTCAACTTTAATGGGTAAGTTAGGGATTATGTCGGCTTGAACTCATCCACATTTGTTAAGACGGGATTGAATTGGTTGAATGATTTTAATGTCATCATTAAGGCATTCATATCCACGATGTCCTCTTCATTACGTGGGAGTAGATATTTATTTATATTACTACTTCATTCTGTGGACTTAAACTTTTCATAGGATAGAGGACTTCAAGGCAAAATAAGCGAATAAGTGAAATCGGAATTAGAAGGTAAATAGAACATTTTCATTAAATAGAAAGGTAAAGTACATTAGCCCGCCATCCAAAGTGACTGTTACATCAATAAAAAGAAAAAACAACTAACAACTACAACTACAGACGACAAAACCCTAGCCTTAAGCCTGTTTTGTCTGAGGAGGAATGCTGTCATGGACGTTCGGCTCGGTCGCTGAGGGAGCTGCTTCCTTGGCCTCGACGGGATCCGCGGTCACAGAAGTGGCACCCGGAGCTACTTGTTCCTTCTGAATCTCCTGAGTGGCCTCAAGAGGAATAAGTGCTTGGCTCACTTGCTCTGGAGCACGAGGCGACGAGGAGGAGGGGTCAGCCGGGCGCAAGGCGAAATCTGGGTGGAAGTATGTTTTCCCTGGCTGCCTGAGATCTGAATCGGCTGGGACTCCTGCCATGTTCAGGGCCTCCTCCCAAGTGGACTGGCAGTAATCCCTGCATACTTCGGTGACCTCCTCCGTGAGCCTCTTCTTTGTTTCTTCGATGCCGTGGATATATTCGCCCTCCTTCTCGGCCTCTGCAGCCTTCAGCGCCTCACGAGCCTCTTTCTCAGCCTTCTTGGCCCTCTCCGCTCAGGCATGAATCTCCAAGACCAGCTGCCTCTCGGTTGCCAGCTCTATCTCTGTCATGTGCAACCTTTTCCGCTGATCTTCAGCCTAGTCTTGGGCGCTCTTCAGCCTAGCTTCCGCGCTTCTTCTCTCTTTCTCTTCAATAGTTAGCTTCTTGGCTAACTCCTGCTTCTGGTGCTTCAACTCCCCAAGGCTCTTCTCCACCTCCTTGCGAGACTGGGTCTCGGCCCTGGCCAAATTTCGGGTGTCCCTAACCCAGTCCTCTGCCACGTACACTTGCTGGGTGAGCTACACCATAAGAAAGACAAAATTACGTCATTATAGAGATAGCGAAGTTACACAATTCAAGCATAAGCAAATCCTACGTGTAATGAAGTGACCAAGAGCTTACCATGGCGAAGTCCCTCTTCATGGACATAAACAGGTCGGCCTGCCTCCAAGACCTCACCGCCTCCATGTCCCAAGGCAGGAGCAGTGGGCGCTCTAAGGCCTCGGCAATGTAGCCCGAATGCCCGTTTTAGAACTCTCTTATGGAGGTGGTGGCAGGGCTAGAAGCCCCATCCAGATCCAGTCGCGGAGCCCAGGCTGGTGGTTGTTGAGCCTCCCTGGGATGAGGGTCACTCCTATGCCTGGGTGGGGAAACCCTCCTATCGTCTCTCCCTACCTTCTGTTGTTTCGGCCCTTTTTGCTGCCGAGGGGACACTTCACCCTCCTCGGCTTCCAAGTCCACGACCTTCTTCTTCCTCTTCAAATCTGGCATGGGAAGAAGGCCGGTTGCAACGGTGAGAAGAGGAGGAGGGGGAGGCAATTTGCCAGCATCCTTCTCTTTAGGGGCCTCCTTGGAAGATGTTCCCGCGTTTCGCCCTGCCACGAGGGCTTTCAGTCCTTTTCTCTGCTGCAAGGGCATCTCGTCTTCGTCTTCTGTAGTCTCGGAACTTTGGGGGCTAAGAGGTTTGGCTTGCACTTCTTCCTCCTCTTCGAAACGGAATTGGTCTATCTCTGTATCCAAAGATGGCAGAGAGGAAGCAGACTCTTCCCTTTGTGTGACTGGTTGAGGGGCAACTTGTTAAAGCGGCCAGGGAACTGGGGGAAGATCCTTCTTTGCCAAAAAACCCAGCTGAAAAACGTCTATCCGGCGAATTCTCTTGTCCACCGCTCGGATAGAATCCCCGACTTTTTGGAAATTGTCTGATATTGGAGCAAAGTCCAATATCAAGTGAACGGCACGCAGCTGGCCGTCCGAATGAGCAAACACGTCGGATCGCAGCAGATGATTCAGGCCGAGCACGTTCACAAGACTAAGCTTTCTGGGCGATGAACTGTCGATCTGCAGTCACAATCAAAAGAAAAACATGAGATTAGTCATCACACCTCTAAACCAAACGCATACACAGTAAAATAAAGTGAAATCTAAACTGCAAACCCTATGATTATCTTAATCTAGTCCTAGAGTACCCCACTTGGCTCCCCCTCCGTGGTCAGAAAATGGTGACCGTCATGCCACGCCCCAGAGACGATGACGTGATTGTCCTTCGTGCCCTTGTTGGACTTCGGAAGGCACGATATCATCTTTACAACGGGAGATCGGGATTTCAAGTAGTTCCCCCCCTTCTTTCAAGGAGTGACACTCGTACATGTGTACGACATCGTGCCAGGTGAGCTGTAAACCCATCATCTCATTAAGGGCGTCTACACAACCCAGAATCCTAAACATATTAGCGGCACATTGGTGCGGGCACAGTCTACGATTCCTAAGGTACTCCCTAATAACGTTACCCATGGGAATGGTCATTCCCCCCTCTAAAAAGGCGATTACAGGAATAACCACCTCACAGGTCCTCCTAGAGGTTAAAATATTCTCTGGTGGACAGTAACAGAGGCTAACCCTCTCGGGAATATTATATTTCACCTTAAAAAGCTCTGCGGCCACAGGGGTATCAACTAAATTCTTAAACCTACCCATATGAATGTCTAAAAGGGTGCTACAAGACTCTCTTAAGGCGAGGAAATGTAAAAAGACAACGGCTGAGGTGCTCAGCCGAGGAGAAAAGAAGACTTGGAAACCAAGTACTTACGAGAATAGTAGGTATTTTTGGTTCGGTGACTTCTGAGAAATCTAGGATCCTTTGCGAAAGTGTGCTCGGAGTTGTTAGAACAAGGTGTTATAATAGGGCTAGGATGCTCGAGAACTCTGGTGTACTAAATGAGCCAAATCACTCCCTCAGAGCCCCTTATATAGTGGAGGAAAACGAGTAGGAGTTATCCCGCTCAAAATTTCACGAAGAAGCCCTGACTGCACGATCTGCATCTCACCGTTAATAAAGAAGACAGAGCGCCACCCAGAACAATAAATGACGCGTTGCAATTTCCGAAGCATCACCAGAAATTGAGAGACTAGCAAAATGGTGTCTCCACGTGGACAAGTCAAGAAGTTTGAAAGGGTTTACCCTTGGAGAAGTAAAAATCCTGTCTTTCTCCTCGGATAAGAGAAGAAAACCGAAATTTTGAGGGGCTATTGTAGGGGTAAAAGGCTTAACGCCAGATCTTGGGCCGTGGGCCTGTCTGAGGAGACCTATACATCCGAGGATAACAATTCTTGAGGAGTTTGCCTAGCCTAACTCGATTCTGAAGTGTAAGTCACGTGGAAGAAAGACCGGTCCGAGGAGATTTGCCTGTTCAGATTGTCAGAAAGGTGTCCCAGATGAGTGCTCCAACATCAATCATAGCTTTCCTGAAGAATCCCCTGATTTATATAGGCAAAAAGGACAGGTGGCAAAGGTCAGATATTAGGCAAAAGGCTGCTACCACCGCATTTATGATCCTGCAGCTAACATCATGGCCGCATTAATGAGAAAAGATACCTGAACAGTGAACTTCATCCTTTACGGCTGCCAAGTGAAGACTCCAGATAGAGGCTGATGGGACAAGTATCAAGGAAAGCCCACCTAATTGGCTCGTAAGAGAAGAGGACGTATAAATAGAAGAAAGAAAGAAGAGAAAAAGAAAAAGGACCAACAGAAGAAGAAAAAGAGCAACAGAGAGAGAAAGAGAAAGAGAGAAGTGTTCATTGTATTAGTCTAAACATACTTCTCGGACTGTGCCGAAAAGAACTTTGTATCTACCTTGTATTTCATCAACGTTAATCAGATCGTAATTATACTTGGGCCATCAACCTATACATCTTCAATCAAGTATTCTCCAGCTCACTCTCTTTACAAATTCATTTAGAGGATACTGTACACAGCCTGGGCCTCAATCCGTTCTGTTCGTAGGCCCAACCCGTAGATTTGTGTCCTTACAACATGGATTTTCACCTACAATGCCGAAGACTCGTGCTATATGGGTGAGAAAAGATTCTCTAAAGTGAGTGTTGTTTACTTGTCCCTAATTTAATTCTTTCAATTATTTGTGGACATGTTTTGTTTCTGTTTTTGGTTGTTTTGTTTTCTAGGTTGTTTTTTGTTTTTTTTTTTTTTTAAATCCAAAAACATTGAAAAATTTCAAAAAAACAAAAATATTTTATTTTGTGTCTAGTTTTTATTTTTCTTGAGGATTATATGAATTATGACATATCTCTTTTGATTTAGAACATGCTTGACATTGTGGAGAAACTTGAATAGCATGTATTCTATAAATGATAAGCTATTTTTTGATTTTGTTTGAGTATGTACTAGTTTGTACATGTACTCAAGGGTTAATTAAGAAATTGATATTTCTTGTTTGTGTACCCTCTATAGTTTAGTTAAGCACTGTCATGCATTGCAGTTGCATTTTTAATCATTTAGCATAAAGTGTGCTTTTTAGTTTTGGTCATAAATTTTTTTTAACCAAAAAGATTTTTGTGTTTTGTATTATAGATCTTGGATTTATAATCAAGGTTGGTCATATTATCTTTACATAACATGTTTATGTACCTTGTTTAGCTTGATGAGCTTACTTTTTGCACTTTACTAGCTGAAGTCTTTGTAGTGCATGTTGTGTGGGAAGATGTTTGTAGTTTTTGATCACGTGATCTTGATCTTGAAATCACATGTCTTTGATTGTTGGACTTAAATTTATTGAGAAAGGCATAAATAACCATCTCACCACTGTTTACTAGCCAACCATGAACACCTTAGTGCATATCGTAAGATTTTGTGCTCAAGAAAGTGTAGCACATGCACAAAAAGAACATAAGGTGTAGCCTCGGTTAAAATGTTAAAAATTGGTGTGTGCATTATCCCGGCTATTTTAATAAGTTTCTAATCAATTGAAATTGATGTGTATATTATGAGGCAAATCAAGAAACTTATATGATTGCAAGCTTTTATTCTAGTAGATTTGAGAGTTATATGATGTAACTCTTTGGGTGATAGTCTCTTTCAAATTCTATGTGATGAATTTTGTAGACTTTGTGATTGATTACTATTCACATATCACCTCACATGTTTCTCAAACTTTTGTTAGTTGCACATACTACACAAGTTACTCTTTGCTAAACTTTGTACATGTTATTGTGTGTGATTTTGTTGTGGCCATCCAAGATTATATGTTCCTTGATTTTGATGCAAAATTTGAGTTTTAAGGAAAAATTGATTGAAAATCTTAATTTTGGAAGATCTGGGCTGTATTCATGTGTTTTTGATAAACTTTTAGTCTCACACTCATGCATTTCATTCATGAAATATTGTGCTTTGAGGAGTTTCTGCATTAAATTGTTCTGTTTTTCAAAAATTTGAGTTTTCCAGAATTTCGACCGATCGAAACTGTTGCTCGACCGATCGAAATTGCGATTAAAATTTTTGGTTTGATTCTGTCTGACTCGATTGGTATTTGATTGATACTCGATCGATCGAAACTGAAAAATTTTCAGTTTTTAGAGTTTTGACCAAATTTTTTTCTTGCATCATTTATAGTTAGGATTCACATGAGTTGCATTGTTTTTCTGTGTCTATCTTGCAGTTTTGCAGTCATATCTCTCATTGTTTTCACACATAACATGCATACACTTTACTAAATTGGGTACTCAACTTGTTTTAAAAATTGATTGATTAATTTTTGGATCCTTTGTACATTTTAGTATATGCTATTTTTTATGTGTGAATTGCAGAAAATATTTTTCTTAAGAGATATGATGGATAATCAATGTGCAAATATTTTCTCTGCTCATGCAACTATTTATGGGTCACATAGTGTCAAGTTTGCATTTATTGAACAAGAAAATATTTTTCTTCATGTGTATCCTCAACTCATTTTTTTTAGGTTTGTGTGTTTTTATTTATCACCACCTCGTAAATTTTCCCCAAAACCGTTTTTCTCAAAACTTGTTTTGCTTTTCCTATTTTTATAGGGGGAGAAAAGTTTTTTTTAACCTTTGTTGTTCATAGGGGGAGTTGTCTCTTTTTTCTATAGAGTTAAATTTTTTGTGTTCCCTTAGTTCTCCTTTTCTCTCATGTTTAATGTCACTTTACTCTTTGTTTGTGTTGTCTTTGTCAATACGTGACAAAAAGGGGGAGAAATTTACTAAATGTGGGAATCCTGTTTGTCTTGTTTAGGGGGAGTTGAATTTGTTTTTAAAAGGGGGAGAAAATAAAAACTTTTTAATGTATCTAACTTAGGGGGAGAGTTAGAATTTACTTTTATTTTTATTTCATATTATTGTTTATATGTCTTTCTTTCCACACATGCGGTGATGTGTTTGTTGAGTATTTCCGGAAAGACAGGTGCATTCTGAACAAGACCTTCTACCTCTTCTTGGCAACTTTTAGGTTATGAGTCTTAGATTGGGATTTGTGATGTAATTGGGTATTTTATTGTATTGGGTTGTTCTTGTATTTTAACATTTCATTTTGTATGAAAGTTTTGTCACGAATTGCCAAAGGAGGAGATTGTTAGGTTCTAAAAGTTTAGAACAATTGGCAAATCATGAGCACACAAGAACATGTAAGCTGCAGAAAGAAGAATTCAGAAATTGCCTGGTTCGATCAATCGAAAGACAGGCTCGACCGATCGAAAGTCGTATCTGCAGAATTTTAAGTTGGCCCAAACAGCAGCTCAAGCCCATTAAGGATTAGGGTTTCAGATTTACTTCTCCCACTATATAAAGGAAACCCTAAGCACGTTTTTTACAAGGCTTTTTAGAGAGAGAAGAGTGCGCCTCTTTTGTATTTAGGGTTTTGTTCCTAAAACCTCTCTTATAACTTCTACCCGTATTGTTCCTTGAAGAATCTCAAGATCCGGTATTGCTGAAGTTGCTGCCTTCTCTAGTCATCAAAGGTGCTGATGATCCAAACCTTCAAGGGTGGTCTTGGAGTCACAAACAGGAGAGTTTGTGTTGCTAAACATTTGAGTGGGATCTCAAAGTCACAAGCGTGGGTGTTTGTGTTTGGCAAAGATCAAGGAAAGAAGGAGTCCGTGGTCTCGGAGCTATCATGGGGTCGTGGTAGTAAGTTTTCTACAAGCATGTAGCAATAGGATGTTAGTGGTCTAAGTCGCTATTGTGTAAACTTCAATTCTTTCTAGTGGATTTGCTATTTTACCTTGAGGATAGCTAGGTTAAATCCTCTCCAGGTTTTTTACCGGTTTGGTTTTCCTGGGTCATCATATCTTTGTGTTCTTTATTTTTCCGCTACTTTATTTGATATGATTGTTATTGTTTTAACCTAGATCTGAATAATAAACCTAAGTATTCACTTGGTTAATTAATTAGGTTAAACAATCTAGTTTTATAGGGGTCTAAATTCTAACAATATGTTATAGTATTCGCAGATGAAACGCTCAATTTCATCACCGACTACAAACTACAATTCTAAGTTTACAAAGAACTTGTGATTTATATATTCTGCAACTTTTCACATAAATCACATACTATGCATCTCATGGACTATATGATAATGTCTGAATATTCATGTTACCATTATTTTAAATAATAATAAAACAACTTTATTAATCACAATATTAAGTCATACATAATGTCATACATAATATCATACATAACATCATCTAATAGGATTTAAGGGCACTAATCCTAATAGATGATTGTTTGATTCATGTAGTGGGTTCCAATATGGTGGTGGTATTTTTGTTGGGTTTGTTGTGGATTTTTTGAGTTTTTTAATTTTAGGTTTTGAACTGTGTATGACTGTGTTTTGATTGTAGCAGATTTAAGGTTTAAGAGAGAGGGGAGAAAGTCACACAGAGAAAGAGAGAAGAGACAAGTTTGAGAGAGAGGAAGAAAATCACTAATGGGTGGGCTAACAATGTTAGTAACTAAGTTGGGCTTACGGACCAATTTGGTTAGTTTTAAAATATCTTGGACCTAACTGGTATTAGCCCAAACTTCAGAGATGTTTAATGAAATTTACCCTTTTTTTAATGATCCCCTTTATGATAGGATTTGATGATCCTATCATACATAAGAGTCGCTTTGTAATTGTAGGGAATCTTTTTCCTGACTGGTATTAGCCCAAACTTCAAGGGTGGTTAATGGAATTTATCATTTTTTTAATGATCCCCTTTATGATATGATTTGATGATCCTATCATACATAGGAGTCGCTTTGTAATTGTAGGGAATCTTTTTCTCAGTAAAGAGAAAGAGAAAAGTTCTCAATTTTTTCCTTTTAACTAAACAAAGTATTAAAAGCAAGTAACAACTTATTATAGTAAACTGATACTAGTACTCAGGGGCAGAGCTAAGGGAGAGCAAGGGAGGCAACTGCCCCTCCCCCCCCCCCCCCCCCCCCACCTTCCCCCAAAACTCCTTTAGTATAGAATTTTTGGATTATTTTAATTTGCCTCCACACCAAGAATTTTCTAGGCAAATTTCAAAGACATAATTTCTAACCCAATTAACATCAAATTCTAACCCATAATTTCAATATAACAATGTAAATGATACAAATTTGATAGTTAGATTTATACATATTAAAATGAAAACAAATAGCTACTTAACAGTTTTTGAGACACCTGTAGAATTAGAATTGGTTACCATAATGTCCTGATACATAGAGCTGCTTAATACGTGTCTATCAACTATTAGAAGTTTGAATAATTGAGATTTTACATTCCATTGAGCTAATATCATGTATGTTTGTGAGAGATAGTGCGTTATGAGGTAGCCTGTTATTCTCTGGCAGCACATGCATGAACTTCTTGTGTTGTCATGAGATGTGTTACACACTTGTACTTTTATCAACAAAGTTTTACTAAATATCCTACTAAAGAAGAAAAGATACAAAGAGATAAGATTAAATTGGACACATTGCTACTTCTTTTTTTTTAATGGGAGATATACAACACTTAGTCTTTTACAAGGATTGAAATTCAATTTTCATCACGCTTTTTAAGTTAAAATGAAAATCATCTAAAAGATTGATTTAAGTAGCAAATCCTTACTTTCAAATTATGTCTTACTTTTTCATGACATTAAATCTCTAATGCTTGCATATTTCCACTAATTTTTTTCCCTTAATCTCTTTGACTCTTTTATTGTTTCAAATTCTTTGTTTTGGTAATGAACTTTGAGGCTTTTTTAGAAATGAAATGTTAAAAATTGATTTAAAAAATGAATGGTTGATCAATAGATGAACGATTGCTTAGCTACATACATTAAAAAAAATATATTTAAAATTATTGAACATAAAGAAATCATGTATTGACTTGAAAATATGAAAACTTGTCAAGAGAACCGAGTAAATTATCATAGTTATGAAAAGTAAATTACAATTTATATTTTTTTTTCCTCACATTTATATTACATTTCGCATAAAGATTACATTATTATATATTAGTTTATTTATTTTTTAAATGTCTACCATATATTTTAGTTTAATTGTGTTTCTAAAGTTGCCTTATGATTTTGTCCTCCCTAAATTGAATTCTGTCTCCGTCATTGCTAGTACCAGTTTACTATAGCAAGTTGCCAAATTTTTTTAACAATAGCAAGCCAATTGAGCACAACATTTTATAGTTTGTGGTGCTAAATTAATATTTTAGTAATATCCCTCCACCAATACTGATGCTCCAAGAAGGTTTGTGGGATTTTTGGCCACTCCTATATTTTACACCAGACGCTAAAACGTCAAATATTGGTTAAGAAGGATTCTCTCTCACTCACTAAAATTTTTCACAGTACAAACAAGCAAGCAATTTGTAATTTTGTATAAGGGGGCGAGACAACTTGTCCATATTTAGTGGCCGTCTGTTTGCAGTTTTCTCTCACAAAAGGCGCTTTTTGAAACCAAAAAGATAAGAGAAACGACACAATATTTTCACAATATTTTATAACAAATCTTAAGTGACAGGTTGTTACTGGTTGTTATTGTTGGGGAAAAAAGTAAGCTTAGTGTTAGGTTCAAATTTGAACCAACAACAACTAACCACCTATGATTTG
The DNA here is from genome assembly GCA_033629205.1 of Lithocarpus polystachyus. Taxonomy (NCBI): domain Eukaryota; kingdom Viridiplantae; phylum Streptophyta; class Magnoliopsida; order Fagales; family Fagaceae; genus Lithocarpus; species Lithocarpus polystachyus. The sequence continues at coordinate 1,305,643 of CM066171.1, read as the reverse complement.
TTATAAAAATGTTGTGAAATATAAACTCACTTTTTCTATTCCTCCATTGTGCCACTCTCAACCAAACAAAAAATGAGAGAAATTAAAATTTTTTCTGTTCTCTCACTTTTTCATCATCTCATCATTTTTTGTCCTCCTATTTTTCTACCTTCCTACCAAATGGACCCTAAAAATTTTGAGGATACCTTGTATATTGATATTTGAAAACTTTTTAAAAAACTGGCACATTAAGGTACTATTTGGTAATATTGTTCTAGTAACGTTTATTAAGTTTTTTTATAAGAAAGATGATACATCTACAACATTTTCACAACAAATCATAAATGGTTAGTTGTTGTTGGTTTAAATTTGACCCTAATACTAATATTACTTTTTTACTCCAACAATAACAACCAGTAACAACTTACCACTTAGAATTTATTACAAAAATATTATAAAAATATTTTGAATATATATAAATTTTTTTTTTAATAAATATATACGAGTAAAAAAGTGTTATGAAAATTTATATTATATTTTATAAACAATAAAAACGGTTAAACATGACGCACACTGAATATGACAATTCTCCGTCACACCACTCACACCACTGAATATGACAATTCTCGGTCGATGATTGGGTCATCTTTGCCAAAAGTGGCGGATAACTCACCCGACAGGTTTAATGATTATTATACTATGAAATTAGGAACGGTATTCCACAAGAGTGGGACACTAAGAAGGAAAATCTTACACACAACAAGACAATAATAACAGTTACAAAGTGATGATAACCTGAATCTAATTGTCAAGTGCCGTCTATTATTCTCAAAAATAAAGTTGTCAATCCATCGTAGTCCTCGTTGTCCAATCGTCAAATCGTGTCCTCATGCGTACATGTGAGTTGGGCCACACAATTTAATCAAACAAAGACCGAAAATAGTATGTCTTAGCCGTCTTAGCCGTCTCACTAAAACCGACACAAACGCATCACACAACGCGCTCTTGTTAAAGTGCTTCAACGCGCTCTTGTGTGTTTGTTTTTTTGTTTTTTATAAAGTGCTTCAACAGTTCCAAAACGCTCTTGTTCGAGAGTGAGACACGCGCACCTCTCATATAAAAATCACTATGTGAACGCGTGGGGTTTCCGAAATACTCTTACCTCCCGCAGTTTCATCTCTTATCCTAAGAAATAGGTTTGGCAAAATGACATCATTCTCGAAGTCAATCACCCACGCACGCACTGACGCACTCACTATACGCCCAACTTTCTGAAAAATTATAAGTTCTACGAGTTTCTGAAAAATTATAAGATACTCGCACTGACGCACTCACTATACTTCCCGTCTTACTGAAAAATTATAAGATCGTCGCCGTGGACTAGTCCACCGTTTAAAAAAAACCCTTCTATTTGTTTATAGTTGTAAAGTTTTAAATAAAAATTAAATATTAACTCAATAATTTTAAATATGTGGAACTCTTTTATTGAAATGGTGGATCACATCATTTGTCTACCACGAGAACTGTATAATTTTTCCAACATTTCCTTTCATTGTTCCTCTCTTCGGGTTCATTTAGATACCGCTTATTTTGTTAAAAATTAAAAAATAAAGACTGAAAATATTATAATAAAATAATTTTTAAATATGTGAATAGTATTGTAAAACTCAATTTTAAAGTTTTTTTTTTTGTTTTTCCTGAATAAAATACTTGCGGGTCCTATGAACAGTGCACGAGACCCACTCAGTGCACGTGAAACGCTCTTCTCAAAAAAAAAAAAAAAAAATGAGATGCAAACGCAGTGCTTTTCAACACTATCCAAACGAAGGATTCATTTCTCTACAGGGGCGTAGCTAGAAATTTTCACATGAGGGGCCGGATTATACATTCATATGTTAGCCGTTATTTTATAAATATATATAATTATCAAATTAAAAAAATATAATATTTCTAAACTCAAATGAATATATAAAAATTATTTATTTTGCTATAAAGATGTACAAAATATTTTAATGAAGAATTTAGCATCTCCCATCAAAGTTATGCTGAAAATGATCTTTCATTGAATAAAATCATCCATTATCATGCATCTCCTTAATCTTTAATAAAATGGTTAAAAAATTAATCTAGAAAAAATCATATAATTTTACGTCAATTAATAATCCCTCTAATGTATGGCTTTCACTTCCTATCTTTAACTATTCCTTCAAGCACAACAAAAAAAAAATTATCTTTAGTCTTAATCAACCATAACAAACAATTGAAAATTTAAGCAGATAAAATATATATTTTTAATACTATGTATAGCATACGTATTTACTAAAATCATTATACATAACTTGAGAAGATTCTACTGTGAAAGAGAAATTTTAGAAAAATATATATCTTCTCTTTGCAACAAACCCAAATTATCTTCTATGAACAAATCACTATTGAAACGACTTATTTGGCACCAAAATTCAACCCAAAAGAAAACAAATCAATTTTGAAAAAAAAAATGATATATGATGATGATGAAAGAAAAAAAGGACTTCTACTAACGCTCTGTTTGTTTAAACAATGATGTTTTCTAGAAAATGAGTCATTTTCCAAGAAGCATTTTCTATAAAACTATCTCATTTTCCAATGTTTGGTAGCAACTTTAAATGAGTTGACAAACAACCTCCTAACTTCCCTTATTTAGCTTGCTGTGAGATAGAGTTGTTTTCCAAAAAAATTTTATGGAAAACAATCTCTAAAAATAAGCCATACTTTTTTTATTGACCAAAGATAGTTTTCTTTTGACTCATCTTTTTTTATGCTACCAAACACTAGAAAACAAAGAAAACTATCTTTACATAAAGTTTTCCATCGAAACAAACGGAGCGTTAGTTGAAAGTAACTCTGACACAAGGAAAAAGAAAGGAAAAAAAAGTTCTCAAACACCAAACGCTGACATTGGAAAAAGAAAAGAAAAAAAGTTCTCAAACACCAAACGATATAAGCTTTTCACAAATTTCACTATTTTTATATAAGTAGCTTCTGTCTTGTAAATTTTTTAGTTGCTATGAATTGGTTATTTTTATTTATTTATTTTAATAATATGAAATAAATTCATATTTGCCTACAATCGTTTATTTATTTTGTTATTATTGTTGATTAATATTTTTTAGATTAATTTCACTTTTAATATTGTCTTTTAATTTTGCCCCTTCTAGACTAAAATCTTGACTCTGCCACTGCATGTCTCTATTTCAAATTGGGAAAAGCTTTCAAAATGCAATGAATAGTAAGATGTGGAAACCCTGGTACAAGATGAATGTTGCTTTTGACAAAAGTGATATCAATATATCATGTTAAAAAAAAAAAAATTTAGGCTACAAGTTGTTACTAGTTTTAACTTAAATTCACAATTGATATTAATTTTTTGGTAATCAATAACAACCTGCAACATAGAAAAAGTTATAAACATAACATTTCACAAACTTAATTAAAAGGTTCACTGAAACCTTCAATTTTAGTAAACGACATGTAACTTTTTAGAGTTTTTCTTTTTTCTTCTAGATTTAGATTTCTTGTAAAGTAGGGACTGATTTTTTTTTTTTTAATGATTCACATCAAAGTGGGCAAAGCCATATAAGCTTCTATTTTTTTTAGGAGTCAGATGAAAAAATGCCCCATCATCGCTTGAGCCATCCTTTCCTATTAACGAAGACAAACAAAAACCAAAAAAACAAACTACAAAAATCAAAAGAAAAGAAAAGAGAAGAAATGAAACGAAACGAAAATATGATGGTGTGCTGACAGTTTTACGCTTATTAACGGGGCTTCGAGATTCTATTATTGTTGTATTAATGGACTAGAACCAATAGCGGTTCTAGGAATATTTTTTAAGGTAGTCACTAAGAAACTTAAATTATATAAAATTTAATAAAGAGACAATTTGAATATATCAATGTTACAAAAAAAAAAAAAAACATAAAATATTACAATTTATTTGTACTAACAAAAAGAATAAGAAAAAAAATAAGCGAATAAAAGATAAAGTGCAAATTAAAAATACGAGAATAATAAATAAGTGACCACAATAATTTCATAACAATTATTATGCAATAAGTTGTTAGCCTGTAATTGGTGAGTAAAACATGTTAATATTGAATTGTATTAGGCTTTGCCACTCCTAATCTCAATCAATCAAAATTCATAAGTCTCTTCTCTTTAAAAAAAAAAAAAAACAAAGACACAGAAGTCTTTTTTTTAGATCTTTTTGGCTAAGGAGGGTGTTAAGAGCTTTTTTTTTTTAGTATCTTACTATTTTTTAAATATGTGTAATCTCACTATCTACACGCATAATATAGAAAGATTTCTTGAAAGTGTCCCAAGATGTTCATTAGAGATTTTGAACTTATAAACTCTTAAATCTCATGTCCTAAGACAATCCAAACTAGAATTAGTAATAGTTTAGCACGTAAGATTTATTGTGAAAATAAAGTGGATGTAACATTACTCTTATATTTATTAAACTCAAATTTTTATAATTCTCAAGTGTTTAATATTTTTATTATGATGGTCAAAATAGATTAATTTAGTTATAATATATATATTTTTTAAAGTATATATATACTCTCTTTTTTTTCTTTTTTCTTCAAGTAAAACGTGGTCATGTATCAAAAAAAAAAAAAAAAAAAAAAGTCAAACGTGGTCATAAAATTCCTCACTTGCCAAAAAAACCAGGCTTGATTCTCGAGGAGACGGATTTTGTCCCTTGGAAGTGACACGTGTCGCCCATGTACAGAAGCTAAACCCCAAAGAAACAAAAAAGTCAGAAATAAGGTTTCATTCATTGCTAAACCACAAAGAAACAAAAAACTCAGAAATAAAAATCATTCCTTCTCGAAGAAACAAAAAAGTCAGAAATAAGGTCTTCACTTTTCATTCCCGTTTTATAATAAAGTGGCTGATGACAACATTGACAAGTGAGTCAGTTGACAATATTGTCAATATTGTCAAATGGGCTCCCTTGCTTCCACTGTTCTCCTGGCCATTATAAACAACCATCAACATCAATCAATTTAACAAAGTACCCACATGAATACTAGCCTACTTGTTGATTGTCTCCACCTGATCAAGACATAAATTGTCCCTGTTTCATCGTCTATAAATGGCATCGCATCATTCTCGCGTCAAGTCACCCACACAACTTTCCTTTCTTTGTTTCTGTCTTCACTTCTCTACCATCCTATGGATAGCCTCTCTCCACTGTACACTTGCGGGCGTTGTGAAAGATCATTTCCCTCGAGGAGAGCCTTATGTGGTCACCAGAGAATTCATTCCAGTCGTCCACGGCAACGTCGTCGTGTAAGAGAGCCAATTCCTGTTGTGATGGTAGCCCAAGAGAATGCCCCAAGGGTTGTTGTGCTGGTAGCCCAAGAGATTGCCCCAAGGGTTGTTGTGCTGGTAGCCCAAGAGATTGCCCCAGGGGTTGTTGGGCTTCCAGCCCAAGAGAGTGCCCCAGGGGTAGCCCAAGAGAGTGCCCCTAGGGCTGTTGTGATGGAGGACCAAGAGAATGGCGGTCTTCCTTATTTGAATGTGGTGCCTGCTGCAGAGGCCCAAGGAAATGGCCCTGTTCCTGATTTGAACCAGATTCCTGAGCCTGAAGATAATCAAGTTTAAATGAATGGTGTGAATTTAAGTTTTAACAAGTCTAGTTCTACCTATAATAGATGTTTTCAGTGATGCGTTGTTTGTGTCATTGGTGAACAATAGTTGTGTTTGATACTGAGCATGTACTGTGTTATATGCCCTTGTATCTTGGTCTGTTTCTGAATATGTACAGCAGTGTCCCAATAAAGGTCTCTATTAATTAGTATACTTTCTTCTAGTCTGATTTTACTTTCTTTTTTTGTTGGGCTTGATGTTGTAGTTTGTGATCTTTTTAAAGTATGGCCACTAGTTTTGACATTTGTACAAAGCTGAATTCTAGGTCCATCAGATCCCAAGCCCAGTTTGTTACCAATGGATTCAGGCCTTCCAGGATTCCCTCTTCCCAAACTGGCACACCTCCCATCCATTCGGCCCATAAAACACAAACGGGGACATTTCTGTCATTTCACACCCATACAAATTAGGGTTAGGGTTGTGGTTCCAGGGCCTATAAATCCAACTCTTTACCATCGTATTTTGAGCACGGCACCCTTTTGCGTTTCCTCCTCAAAATCTCTGGTTCTCAATCACCTAGCTTTCTATCAAATATATTCAAAACCCACCCAAATATTAAAACCCAAACAAGCTGAAGATTCTTGGGACTAACCATCGATTAACTCATCTGCAAAGTCTAATCAACCACCAGGCGATGGAGGCAGAGACAATACCTTGAAGATCTGACTTGGGTGGCACCGCGGCAGCAAAAGCAAAGGTGGCTTGAAGATAAAAAGCTAAAACGGTGGTGGGATTTGTGTTGTGGGTAGGGATGGAAATCTTAGATCTAACTTGTTGGGGGTAGAAATCTCAAGTTTTGTGTTTATATAAGCAAATCGGTTGGGTTCGGTTTTCATCGGAATCCAAAAACCTTCGCTGACAACCGTACCGACCATTTTCGGTGCTTGAAAATCGCTGACGACCACCGTGTCTAACACCTGCGGTGGAGGTTTGAGGCGTGCGGATCGGTTTGGTTACCGACGGCCTGTACTGCCCTAGTTTTTTACATTAATTTCAAAACAAAATTTATACAAAATTAACTTCTTTATATTAAAAAAAAAAAAATAGAGTTCACGTTGAGAACATTTTTACAATATTTTCATAACAAATTATAAGTGAATAATTGTTATTAGTTCAAATTTAAACTTAATATTTAGTTGTTAGATGTTATTGATTTAAATTTGAATCTAACACTAAAAATAACAACTAATAATAATTGTTTTAAAAATGTTGGGAGAATATTATTTTTCAAAAAAAAAAAAATTATTAGAGGGATATGTCATGATTAGCGTGAAACTCGTACAAGCGTCTCTTGTATAGACAGAAACAATAATGTTAGGAGTAGATCCACGGAATGAAAAATATTAGGGTCATAATTGGAGTGCTATACTTTCATTTGGATTACCAGTGACAATATGTCAAGTAATTGTGAATTTTCTTTTGTCCTATTTTCACTGATCATAACTTATCGGGTGAACAAGTTATTAATTTTTTTTTATTTTTGGGTCTTTGGCATTGTTTATTTTTTTCTTTGGTAGGTATGTCATAGGTAGAAGTTTGTTATAGACAGAATATTTGCTTGATCGGAGATTACTTACAAAATGGAAAATAAAAATAAAGTTATGGACTTATTGTAGACAGTAGGGCCTCACAACTTGTGGCAAAAAATCAAATTGTAAAAATCAGTGTACAAACAACTACTAAAATATCAAGCAGGAATTGGGTCTGGATTTGACAACCTCCAAAATGGCCTTTTTGTCGAATTCGCCACCGTTTTTTTCTTAGTGGTCCATTTTCTTTCTGATTGACAAACCTTAAACGAAATGAAAGACATTAGAAACATATATCTCAAGCTCATGGGCTCGAGGCAAATCTATTGGACTGTCATGAGTCAATATTTGGTAGTTGAGAGAATTGAAAGAAAGTCATGGTTGCAATTGGCAAATCGCGACTTAACCAAAAGGCCTTATAGCTCAAGTCCAATGAGACCCCATGTAAATATCATGTCATCTATGTGGGCCGGGACAGCTCAAGCCCAACAGTCTCAAATGAATGCTGTGGCCTTCATTAATGGCTTTTTTTTTTTATGCAGCAGCAATAGTAACAAACAGGATAAGATTGAACGGTGATGTACCATAGGAACATAGACATGTGTTTGTATGGCTGTGGCTCAAGGCAGGAAGTTCTAATTTATGTGGTTCCAAAAATTTGGTTAAATAAAGTTGTTGTGCATACGCTATAAAACCATTTGTTACTCTGAAAGGTGACCATGTTTTCCAAATTTGATCCTGACTGTAGAAATTCACATGCATAGGATATGGAAGGATGATGAAATGAGTTCCAAGTTCAATGCCTCCCTTCAAGTGAAAAATCGGCAACCCAGTTGTTTCATTTGATTCAAAATGTATGGCTATTTATATATATATATATATATATATATATATTTTTTTTTTTTTTTTTGGTTTTTGGTAGAAAGAGGGGAATTATTTACTGTAACAAAGTACTAATACATCAGCTTTGTCCGCGTACCACCCCAAATGGGTGTCTAGAAACAAAACGTTTCATAGGGTGTAGGGCACTCTCTAGGAGTACCAAGTTGCAAAAAGTCCCGTACATGTACAATATACAAAAGAGAGACATTGGTTATGTTTCTTCAAGTCTGCTTCATTGCTCCCTTCTCTTCTTGGCAAGTTCGTCTACTACTCCATTAGCATAACGGAAAATGTGATGTGGATGGACAGTCCACTCTCGGTTCAAGAGGGTCTTGCAATAAAAAAATTAGAGAAGTCATATTTGGTGCCATGACACCATATGACATTAGCCAATTTATAACAAGAGCAAAGTCAATATCTAGATTTATAAATTTAAATCCTAATTCACATGCTAGATAAAGTCCCTCCCTCCTGGAAACTAGCTTGCTCATTCCTTAGAAGAGCAGCTTTATCTGCAAATCTTGATGTATGGGTAAAAGATCTACTGTAGCAGGATGCTGTAATCCCAGTTGATTTAGTACATTTATAAAATGTTTTTTTTCTAGTTCCTCAAAAAAAGAAAAGAAAAAAAAGAAGAAGATGTAGTCCCTCCCTAATATCCCATAATTCTACAAAGTTATTAGTTGAAAACCTGTCAGAAATATATTAGCCCATTAGAATAGGTCTAAGTCTAATTTTACTTTGTGTGCAAGCCAAGTCTCCTACTTGTACTAGAAGTCTATTATTCTAAGGATTTAATATACTATATATACACATGTTAAGGTTTATTGAAAAACAAGATTTGCACTACAATCTCATATATAATAAAAATGTAACCCTTAAGGATTTCTTCTGTGGAGGTAGGCCATTAGGCTAAACTACGTAACCCTCGTATTCTTCTGTTCCTCTTTTATGCTCTCTCTTCTGCATCTACTCTAACATATTTGACTTAGTATATTAAAACTAATATTCAACAAACTGTAAAGAGAAAACTGTTTGATCCATCTACCCTAGAATAACCACACCTCTTTCTCCTGCTAATCCTAGTTTTCCTAGTGTACTTCCATCTATGTTAAGGGTAAAAATAGAGTTAGTAGGAGGTTTCCAAATAATAAGTTTAGTTAATTTAAGTTGGTGATCCTTGATTGGTTGAGCAAGATGATAAAACACAGAGGAGAGCTAAAAATAGTTTTATAAAGAAGCAGGTTGAAAGTTACTGATCGAAGTTTGTATGTGCAAGTTAGATTTTTAGGTGTTCAATGTGTGTGACCTAAAAGCCTGACAGTACACTTGGGTGTCAAAACTTGATGACCAATAAAAATGTAAACTTTAACACCAAATCATCAAAAGGAAAGCAATGACAGGGTAGAAAAGTAAAGGAGAACAAGGATATACGTGGAAAACCTTGTAAAAGGGGTGAGAAATCACATTAAGTGAAGGATAGAGTATCCTTCGCTCTTAAAAGACTATGTAATAAAATGGAAAGTTTAAGGTTACAATGATGTTCTTCCCTAAAAACCTATTTTTTTGTTGTCTTTCTTTTCTACCCAGATTTCCTACCTCTCTACCCTCTTTGCTTAGCAACATTCTCCTCTTATAGTACGAGGAATGTTGTTGGATGTACAATAACAGGTGTCTTATTCTCATTTCTCTCCCACAAACCCTAATACAGCTACTGTACTATATCATGGTCGGAGAAGAGAGAAAAATCGCTTCCGCCAGGGTACTGGGATGAAGGCGGCTCTGCTACATCGTAAGGGACAAGCATTGACAAGGAAAGAGACCGAATGGATGCTGAGGGTGTTGCACGTTTCCTTAGCAGTGGTCCATCTTTGTACTAACCAATGAAGGGTGTTCTACGATCCCTGACCAACAAGAATTGAATTCTCTCTCATGGTAGTGCTCGGTTTCTTCTGGTATGGAAACCGAGCACTACCATGAGAGAGAAACATGCAAATTGGTCACTTTTTGGGTTTTGGGGATATTTTGGTAATTTTTTGGGTGAGTTGGGTCATAAATGGGTTGGGTGTGTAATTACTCATTTATCCATTTATGACCCGTTTATATATAAATTAATTATCCATTATTAACCTAACCCATTAAATTAGTAACCTACCCATTTAACCCAATATAACCCAAATACCTCTAAAACAACTTGAATATCCCCTTGATCTCCAAAATTATCAAAATACCCTTAAATACCTAAAATGATGCAAATACCCCTACAATTTCAAAATTACCAATATACCCTTGGATATCCAAAATTATCCCCAAAATCTCTAAAATGAGTAAAATACCCATGAAATCTCTAAAATGAGTAAAATACCCATGAAATCTCTAAAATGACCAAAATACCCCCGATATCACTAAAATCACCAAATATGCCTAAAAATCACTAAAATGACCAAAATACCTCCAAAACCCCAAAAAATGACCAAAATACCCCCGAACCCTAAAAAATGACCAAAATACCCCCAAAACATTAAAAAAATGACCAAAATACCCCCCTGAAATCCAAAAAATGACAAATTACCCCCAAAACTCAAAAAATGATCAAAATACTTACAAAGCCTAAAAATGACCAAAATACCCCCAAAACCTAAAAAATAACCAAAATACTTTCAAAACCTAAAAATGACCAAAATACCCTTAAAACCTAAAAAAATGACCAAAATACTCCCGAAACCCAAAAAATGACCAAAATACCCTTGAAACCTAAAAATTACTAAAATAACTCCCGAAACCAAAAAAAGACCAAAATACTTCCAAAACCCAAAAAACGACTAAAGTACCCCCAAAACCCAAAAAACGACCAAAATACCCCCAAAACCTAAAAATGACCAAAATATCCCCGAAACTCAAAAAATGTCCAAAATACCCCCGAAACTCAAAAATTCCAAAAATACCTCCGAAACCCAAAAAATGACCAAAATACGCTTGAAACCTAAAAATGACCAAAGTACACCCGAAACCTAAAACTTACTGAAATACCCCAAAACCTAAAAATTACCAAAATACTTCTAAAGCCTAGAAATTTACCGAAATAACCAAAAAAAATATAAAAATTATTGAAATAACCCTAAAACTAAAAGATGACAGAAACGCCATCGTAACCTAAAAAATGACTAAAATACCCTTTGAATCTAAAAGACAATCAAAATAACCCCGAAACCTAAAACATTACTGAAATTCCCATGAAACCTAAAAAATTACCAAAATTCCCTCGAAACCTATAAAATGACTGAAAGACACTTAGAACCTTTAATTTGTCAAAAATATCCTCGAAACATCCAAAATACCCTAAACCTCTATTTCGGTAAATTTAGATGTTTCAGTATTTTGGTCATCTTACATGTTTAGGGGTTGTAAGGACACGTTTTTGGTGTACCAGCCCAAAGGAGAATGGACCAGCCCAAAAAGCCCAACAATAATGAATTTGTAGAGAAATGAGAAGCGAAAACTGGGCTAGAATGGACTAAACAATCAACCGGATAGACTTCGAGCCCAAAATGGATAGATTGCAAGATTTAATACAATAAACTGTCCTCGGCTATGGTCCAAGGAGATTAGGTTCAGTTTAGCTATACTTAGTTTTTACACAAGCTTTTCTTGTTTTTTTTTTTTCTTGTTTTTTCCCTCTTCCTCTTAAGAAGGATTCCTTTACATTATATAGTGATTTTCGGATCATCTCTGCCCTCCACTTGTTGATTATCTGAGTCTTTTCTTGAGTGCACGTCCCATCCTGCAAACTTTATGGCCTTCTATGAGCTGCGGTAACCAAGGCTGCACTATTCAGGGGTCTTCTCCACATTAATGCGATCAGAAGAGTAGGTGTAGTACATTTAATGCGGTGGTGGCAGCCTTTCCTTAGATATTTTTAGGGAGTTCCACTCATTAGGGGTTAGGTCTACTCCTCGGCCGCCTTTATTTGTTCCAGAACGCAATAATATGTTCTGGGAGTCCGTGCATTTGCTCTTCATCTCCTCGGAGCTGGCTTTGTCTTCGGACATGATTGGGCCTAGTGGGCGTCTTTGGGCCTTTACCCCTGCAAGGCCCAACGTGTGATCTTGGGATTCCAGGTGTCGCGTAGTACATGATCTTGGGCCCCTGTGCCCACAATAGCCCCTCAAAACTCTAATTTTTCCCTCTTATCCGAGGAGAAAAGGAGAGTTTTGATTTGCAAAGGTTGCACCAATCTGTTCGCGGGCCTGCTTGCACCGGATTGCCGCTTCGTGCGCTTCGTGAGTAGTATCGATGCTTCAAAAGTCGCGAACTAGTATTGATTGCTCTAGGCGGCGCTATGTCACGTCCATCGAATGGTGATAGATAGATCCAACGGTGGACATTTTACTTAAAGATTTGAGCGGGAAAATTTCCACTTCCTCTATAAATAGCCATCCAGGGGAAATCATTTCCTCTTACTTTTCGTATTTTCAACTTCTTGAGCGAGTTCGAGATTGCATTCCTTGAGATTTCTTGCTTACACAGACTTCTCGAGTTCTCCTTATTCTCTTCAACAAAACCCACTTTACCTTTTTAATACTCCGAAGATTAGTGTTCCTTTTTGTTTTGTTTTTACAAACGCCAAAGTGTGGGTTTGCCCTTTGTAGTTAATTTCCTCCTCGGCCAAACCTCTCGGCCTTGTAGATCTCAATTTCTAAGAAGTCGATTACATCACCTTTCCTTTAGTCAGTTCGTATGGGTAGGTTCATGGAGTTAGTGGATTCCCCCATAAAAATAGCGATTTTTAAGAATAAATACCATATTCCCGAAGAAGTAGGTCTGCGATATTGTTATCCAGACCGAATAGACTTGGACAGGAAGGAGGGGGAGGTCGTTATCCCTGTGATAGCCTTTTTGGAATGAGGGATGACGCTCCTCATGGGTAGGATCACTCGCGACTACCTTTTCCACCACAGATTGTGCCCTCAGCAGTGTGCGCCCAACGTCTTTAGGGTTCTAGGTAGCATTGATGCTCTGAATAGGCATCTCGGACTAAGGCTCACCGGGTATGACGTGGTGCACCTGTATGAGGGCCATTCGCAATCCGACGGGGGATATTATCTCAATTCTCGATCGCCTGTCGTTAGACCAATCTCTTGCCTCCCTAAGTCCAATAAGAATATGAAAGAAGATTACCTGATAGCCTTCGGAGCGTGGCATGATGGTGTCCACTGCCCCGTTAAAGAGGGGGACCCAGGTGGGAAACCTTTAAGTTAGTCTTTTTTTTTTTTTATAGATTGTAGACTCTTAGTGCTAACTATGCCATTATTTCCTTGTCATTTTTTTGTCTCTTGGTGCTATACCTTGATTCCCTAACCATTCGTTTCTCTTCGATTTTGCAGACAAAAATATAGTAGCTCCTTGTCTCAGCCATACAAACGTCCCGGCCCTAAATTTTCTGCTCCGTGTGGAAATTTTCGTGAATGAGGACGGGCAGCTGTGGGCCGTCCACAAGATCTTGGACTTCGAACCAATTTCGAGGTCGTTCTAAGAGGTTGGCAAGCATAAGGGCTAGCAATCATCGGATTCGCAGGATCGACATGTCGAAGCCAAACTTTCTAGCCAATCGCGATCTTCCTCCCGTTGAGCTCCCGATACCCCAGGGTGTTCTGCTTCCTGTAGCTCCTCTACAACGAGTCCCAATAGGAGCAGCTGAGGCAGCCGAGGCAGGGACCGCCTCATCATGTCTATCTCTAGAAGAAGAGATAGACCGGTTTCGATTTGAGGAGGAAAACGATCCGGTGCCCGGGACAACTCGCTCTCCTAACCTCGGCGGGGAGACTGGTGATCGTTTGAGTGTACACGCCCCTGCTACTGTAGTGACTTGTTTGGACAGCTCATCCGACGAGGAGATGGCTTTGAACCAGAGGGGCAAAGGTTTGAAAGAGTTGCTGGCTGGGAGGACAAAGAGGGGGACTTCGAAGGAAACCCAGAAATCTCAAGTTCCTTCCGCGCTCCCTCCTCTCCCTCCTCCTCCAACTGAATTGGGTCTGAAGCCCATCCCTGATCTGAAGAAGAAGAGGCCGATCGCAGACCATGAGGAGGGGGAGATCGTCCAGAAAAAGGGGGCAAAACAGCAAAAAAAACCACCGAGCCCCGAGACAAAAGATCAACCTCCATCGATAGTCGGGAGGACCAGAATAGGGCAGAAGTGCGCATACCGGCACGTGTTTGGTCTCCTCGGCTTGAAGTGGATGGGGCGGCTATTGCCTGGGACGCCTCGGTTCGTGAATACCGCAGAGGCCAAGCCACGTACGTGGCTGAAGCTCTGGAGCAGCCACTCCTCCTGCCCAAAGACATGGAGGCGGTGAGGAATCTGAAGCAGCAGGACCTCTTCCTGTGCCTGAAGAGGGATCTTGCAATGTTGAGTCTTAAGTTCCTTGTGCTACGCTTCTGCTTATCTTCTTTATCTTTCTTTCACTTATATAATTATGTTATTTTTGATTAGATAACACAAGAAGTCCATTAAAGTACCAGCCCCTTTTTGGTGAAGTGACTTTGGGTTCCAGCATTTCCAGGTGCATCTTCTCTTTCTCTTTATTTGAATTGAACCCCATAAGAAGTTTTTCTCGTTTGGTAACAACAATCCTTGATAAAATACTCTAAGCCAATGGACTTTTGGGATAGCCCAATATCAATAACATGAAATTAGGCTTCCAGTCTCAGGAATGCTGGAGTCACTTTTACCACTTTACCAGTATGAAGCTCTCCTCTCAACTCTATCCCTTGGTACCACTTCTATGTACCTAATAGTTTTTTCCAATATTAGCTTGTTGCAAGAAAATGATTGACAATAATAAATCTTACTTAATTATTACAAATGTTTTTTTTCCCTCACATACCCGTCTTTTAATGATTACATAACTAGCACAACGCTTAATTCACTGTTATCAATTTGAATTGAATGCTGAAAGAATTTCTTATTTGCTACTTTTAGTTAGTTCAAGTAGTAAATTATCTAAGAAATTAGTTCAGTTTGTGTAAATAAATAAAAGTTGGAGGTGAAAAAATAAGATCAGGAATTTTATTAGGCTGACCAAATTAAGCTTCATAGTTACTAATGGAGTTTAATTTTATTTGACTATTCAATGATTCCTGAAGAAAAAAAAAAAAAAACAGAGTTATGGGCCACCTAGAAGTCAGAGATTTGACATGGTCTTGTATGAAAATTATGCGGCATGGTGGAAAATAATGTAAAGTGGTTAACAAGCCAGCGAACGAAAAGTGAAATAAGTCACCAAGTCAAATTCTTGATGAGTTTGACATTGATCAAGAATCTCTACGCGGTACGTGAAAGATGAATTTCAAATGAACTTACCACGACTCAACACTTGTGTTTGGTGAGCAGTGATCTCTGGGGTTTTGGCTTAAAGCCGGTATTATTACTAATGCAATCAAGTCATTAAGACCTCATACAAATGAGATTTCACAATGAAGTGACTGTGTACACAATGAAGAATTTAGCATCTCCCATCAAAGTTATGCTGAAAATGATCTTTCATTGAATAAAATCATCCATTATCATGCATCTCCTTAATCTTTAATAATATATATTTTTTAAAGTATATATATATATATATATATATTTTTTTTTTTTTTCAAGCAAACGTGGTCATAAAATTACTCACTTGCCAAAAAAATCAGGCTTGATTCTCGAGGAAACGGATTTTGTCCCAGAAGTGAAACGTGTCTTTTCCAGGGGACAAAATCCCAAAGAAACAAAAAAAGTCAGAAATAAAATAAGGTTTCATTCATTATTGCTAAACCCCAAAAAAAAACAAAAAAGTCGGAAAAGTTTAACATCAACAATTCTCGCATACATTTTAAAAAGAATTCTCGCATACATTTTAAAAAGTTAACATCAACAATTCTCGCATACATTTAAAAAAGTTAACATCAACACGAAAGTGATGGACATTCATCGTCTACTTCGTTATTTATTGGTGTGGCAACATTCGTTACAGTCACCCACCCAACTTTCCTTTCTTTGTTCCTCTCTTCATTTCTCTACCATCCTATGGACAGCCTCTCTCCACTGTACACTTGCGGGCGTTGTGAAAGATCATTTCCCTCGAGGAGAGCTTTATGTGGTCACCAGAGAATTCATTCCAGTCGTCCACGGCAATGTCGTCGTGTAAGAGAGCCAATTCCTGTTGTGATGGTAGCCCAAGAAAGTGCCCCAAGAGTTGTTGTGCTGGTAGCCCAAGAGATTGCCCCAGGGGTTGTTGGGCTTCCGGCCCAAGAGATTGCCCCGGGGGTTGTTGTGCTGGAAGCCCAAGAGAGTGCCCCAGGGGTTGTTGTGCTGGTAGCCCAAGAGAATGGCGGTCTTCCTGATTTGAATGTGGTGCCTGCTGCAGAGGCCCAAGGAAATGGCCCTGTTCCTGATTTGAACCAGATTCCTGAGCCTGAAGATAATCAAGTTTAAATGAATGGTGTGAATTTAAGTTTTAACAAGTCTTGTTCTAGCTATAATAATGTTTTATATGCGTTGTTTGTGTCTGTGTCATTGGTGACCAATAGTTGTGTTTTTTTCTTTTTTTTTTTATGGGATGACCAATAGTTGTGTTGATTAAGTATTTACTATGTTATTTATCCTTATATCTTGGTCTATTTCTGAATATGTAATGCACGTCTCCAAATAAAGGTCTCTATTAAGAGAAAACATTCTATCAGGCTGTGGCGTAAAACCAGTGTTTTACGCCAGCCAATAGATGTTTGCCACGTCAGAGTTCACTTAAAGAAACAATATGACCTCAAAAAAAAAAAAAGAGTTCACGCTCAGACGCTCACTGTTTCCTCTACTTCCTTCACGCCATTCCTCTGCTTCCTTTGTTTCCTTCACGCCGAACCTCTACCACCGCCACAGATCGCCGGAGCAGAACGAGGAGAAGAAGAAAGAGTTCTCGCCATGCCCTCTGCTTCCTCCTTTGGGGTTGTGCCGTCCTTTGCTTGCCCAAACCTCCACCACAGCACACACCGGAGCTCACCGCCACAGAGTTCGCCGGAGCTATGCGTGGAGCTTGGAAACAAACCGGAGCTGCCGTGAGCCACGATCCAAAGGTTTGTTTTTCATGATTTTCCCTTTTCCCCAATTTGGATTTCAAATTATTGATGGGTTTTTCTGTTTTCTGGGTTTATGGGTTCAGTACAGTTGTGTTTGAGATTTTGGGTTTTGGAATTGGAGTTTAAAGGTTCTGGGTATTGCTAGTTTTGTGCTAATATTGCTCATTACTAATAGCTTGAGGTTTTGTGCTAATATTTTTAGTCTTTGAATTGTTATTGCTGGGTGTGATTTTGAGAAGAGAAAACATTATTGATGGGTTTTTCTGGGTTTATGGGTTTATCAAACCTGTGGATGCTTGAGGAGGCCAGGGAATATTGGGGATGTTTCTGTGTATGTTCCTGGTTTTCGGATTCCTAAACCTGTTGATTTCTCCTACTCATTTGGTGATCACTTGTCCAAGAATTTAGTGGAGCGCCTATCTGCTCTGAGAACTCGTATCGTTATAGAAAAAACTTGATATTGCTTTACTAATTGTGAGACCTCAGTTATTGAAACATTGGATAATTTTGTTGTTTGTAGGAGGTTCAACCTTAGCTGATCTTCAGCAGGCTCTGGAAGATTACTTGCCTGTTCTTTTAGGATTAGTTAAAGATGGTAAAGCGTGTACTAGTGCCACCATGATTTGAATGTTTTAACTGTTTTGGATAATTCATAATAGTGGCGCTTAATTATCTATTATTTGCAGGAAGCCATCTACAATACAAGGTACAATTTGTATGGGTAAATCAGGAGGATGACGCAGAGGTGGGAGTATAGGACTAATCTATCAATTTTCAAATTTTTGCTCTGCCTTTCATTTCTAGTTGTCATTACATCCCTCCTCCGTTCAGTGGAATTGATGTTTTTATATGGATCAATACTTTTGCAGGAAATCGGCATGTCTAATGCTTGGTATGAGGTGTTGTTAGTTTTGCACTTGATGGCAGTGCTATCATTATCATAGGCCAACTTATTACTTCTCCCAAGAACATCTGTCGATGGTTACCAGCCAAAGGTATCAGAAGGTAGTTTTACTGCAAAACTTTATGCTTGAGTTATTATGACCTCTAATTTTGTTATTTATTTGTAAAATTTACATTGGCTATCATGTATAAACTTATAATAGAGAAACATCTGGTTCCAAATTTATAATAGAATTATTTTGGGACATTTTTTTTTATATATATATAAAGTTTTCTCTTTGTTCAACATTTCTGAAGAGTAATATCAAAATTTTGAACGTATTTTTATTCCTAATAGTCTTCAATGGTTTAGGGAAATTTTGTTTCATCTGGTAAGAAAATACTATACCAATTAAATTTCACCTTATGTGATGGTTGGTCTTTCAAGCTTGGAGGCTACTTATTCATTTTAATTTGTTTCTCTTCCTTGCCGTAGATTTGTCGTAACTATAGTTGGTGTTAAGGGTCCCTCTGTTATTTTTTTTCTTTAATTTTTATTTTTGTTTACCGAACCCTTGGATCTCATTTTGTTTCAATTTTGATCTGTTTATTGACTAAGTTTTATTGTTAAGTATAAAGCTTGCTGATTTTGCTTGGGTTTTAAAATTGAGATATTGTTTCTCTTCCTTGCCGTAGATTTGTTGTAACTATAGTTGGTGTTAAGGGTCCCTCTGTTATTTTTTTTCTTTAATTTTTATTTTTGTTTACCGAACCCTTAGATCTCATTTTGTTTCAATTTTGATCTGTTTATTGACTAAGTTTTATTGTTAAGTATAAAGCTTGCTGATTTTGCTTGGGTTTTAAAATTGAGATATTGGTTATGGCCGAATGTGCAGTGATTGAACTAAAAGTGACCTACTTGTAGTTGGTGTGTGTATAGGTCTCTTGGCTTTGGCATTAACCGAGAGTAAGTTCCAAATTTTAGAACATTGGCTGATTTGAATGCCTAATGTGAGTTTGGTAATCATCAGGATCATAGTTGCAACTTGAATGAGCTTTCATCTGTAATTGTTTCTTATTAGGATACCCCTTTGCTTATATGGACAACAACGATAGAGATAAGTAACCACACATTTAATGGCTTTGAGTTATCAATTCTTGAGCTAAAATATTTATTTTTGTTGTAATTGTATAAGTATTCTACTAGATTTTGTGGTGTTTGTATCCCTTCCTTTGTAGACTTTGTTAATAACTTGAATTTTAGCTTGTAATTATTTAGAGGGAGTTTATGTATGTTGCTTTTATATAGATTTTCTTGTTACTAATACAGTTTGTATCACTTGTCAAATAATAAGTTTACTAATATATTTTGTTGCTGACTTGAGTTTGTATGATCTCATGCCTGAAGGTGACTACTGATCAATTCCTAGCTCTACAAAATCCAGAGAAATGTCTTTGCCCCTTTTGGAACATTGGTTGAAGACATCTAGTGGAGAGCATCACACTTCAGAAAAGTTTTTAGTTTTACAAATTCTTTATGTAATCAAGCAGCTCATGTAATAGCAAAGGAAGCTCTCAAGAGTAATTCTAAGGGAATTTAGGTGGAGGAATGCCCCCTTTCCTTCTTAATTCTGTATAGATAGACAAATATATGGTAGACTAGGAAGATATTGTATATGCTCTAGAGCATGTCTTGTATGCTAGAGATTTGATATTGTTTCAAAAGCCTTTTAGTTGGAGGTGTCTTATATTGTACTGAGCAAGTTTGCTCCTGGTGTACAGTTTGCTTTGTTTTGAAAAAAATTTCTGCCATTTAACCTAAATAAAAAAAAAAAAGTTTGTATCACATGTCAAATAATAAGGCTTACTGAAGGTGCTCTTATCATCTCTTCTTGTGGTCTGGTTTTCTAATTCTCATAACTTCTTTGACATGTTTTCTAATTTAGAATCATGTTTTGTAATCTTTGACATAGGTTGTGGACAAATGCTCTAATGATTATTTATATATCAATTGGTTTGGTAATGGTGTACCAGTGTTTTGGGTATACTTTGTACATTTAATATATGGAACTAGGATACATTTCAGGTTCATAGCTTGTTTTGAAGCAAAAGATCATAGAAAGAAAAATCTCAATGCAAATCATGAATGGAAACAACTTAAGTTTTTTTTTTTTTTTTTTTTTTTTTGAGATATGACTGAAATTCATTCAGCAGCAAAGAAACTGTACAAAACCAGTCAACACAGCAGATTCAGAAGCAAGGAAAAACAAAAGGACTAGCACCAATCTAGACCACAACTAGACTTAATTACAAAGAGTCCTCAGAGCTTACAAAAGTTACTACCAAAAATCTCACTTTGTTAAAATTCATAAGAACCTCTTATCACTGATACAAAAGTTGCAAAAGAAATTCAACATAAGATCATTCACTTTTTAAATATGTATCACTAATTATGCCAGACAAGCCATAAGGGTAGAGGGATCTCTTGAGAGGGAAGAGCAAATTGGAGGGCACGGCCACATTTGATGTGATGTACTTGTAGATCAAGGCCTGATTCTCTAGCTCTATCCACTGAGATGGAGTAAATGGTCCGCTAACTCCAGCAAAACTCCCATGCATGCTTGAATTCAAGCTTCCAGAACCATAAGCTGAAAAAAGACAATGTAAATAACTTGCCCATAACTTGTACAAGAATCACACACATAATATGAAAAAAAACACACGCACACTAAAGAAACAGAGAAAACCAAGAAAGTCTTATCCACTAGTCCTAATATTTTTCCTATCCTTTCTTGCCCTTTTCCCCTTTGGTTTCCATCAGTCTGAGAGCGTTGAAAATTATACCAAAACTAATTTAAAGCAGAAGTACCAAATATGTAATACAAGGAAAACTCCACCCTTTTTTGCTTGACAAGACTCAAAACTAAAATTTTCCAACAAATAACAATGAAAAAGACCCGCAACAAACATGAAAATGATTAATGAAGCCACCTAATAACTTTTTTAGCAGAACCCATCATTTGTACTAGAATAATGTGCTTAAATCTCTGTCTTCCCCAAACCCCATCTCACAAAACCAAATACAAATCTTCCCCAAAATACGAAGCATACTCAACTCAAACCACACCAAAGATCGTGTTAGAGGATTACCTGCATTTCTAGAGTAAGCAGAAGGTGTGCGTTGGAAGTAAGGGAAAACTGAGTTGTGTGTGGCTTTATCCACCAGTCCACCATCCTTACTTAGAAAAGGAACCTCTGATTTGACCGAAGAGAAGCTCAGCATAAGCTCCTGTTGGCGATTATCAGAATTGGGCAAAGTATTAGATCTCAATAAAGGAGTGCCCTGGTGCAATGACATGGTCTTGTAAGCTGAAAGACTATCACTTTTAGCGATTTTAGAACTCTTCCAGTCATCTTCACCACTAGAAATGAAAGGCAGAACAGAAATTTGAAAATTGATAGATTAGTCCTTACTCCCACCTCTGCGTCATCCTCCTGATTTACCCATACAAATTGTACCTTGTATTGTAGATGGCTTCCTGCAAATAATAGATAAGCGCCACTATTATGAATTATCCAAAGCAGTTAAAACATTCAAATCATATTGGCACTAGTACACGCTTTACAATCTTTAACTAATCCTAAAAGAACAGGCAAGTAATCTTCTAGAGCCTGCTGAAGATCAGCTAAGGTTGAACCTCCTACAAACAACAAAATTATCCAATGTTTCAATAACTGAGGTCTCACAATTAGTAAAGCAATATCAAGTTTTTTCTATAACGATACGAGTTCTCAGAGCAGATAGGCGCTCCACTAAATTCTTGGACAAGTGATCACCAAATGAGTAGGAGAAATCAACAGGTTTAGGAATCCGAAAACCAGGAACATACACAGAAACATCCCCAATATTCCCTGGCCTCCTCAAACATCCACAGGTTTGATAAACCCATAAACCCAGAAAAACCCATCAATAATGTTTTCTCTTCTCAAAATCACACCCAGCAATAACAATTCAAAGACTAAAAATATTAGCACAAAACCTCAAGCTATTAGTAATGAGCAATATTAGCACAAAACTAGCAATACCCAGAACCTTTAAACTCCAATTCCAAAACCCAAAATCTCAAACACAACTGTACTGAACCCATAAACCCAGAAAACAGAAAAACCCATCAATAATTTGAAATCCAAATTGGGGAAAAGGGAAAATCATGAAAAACAAACCTTTGGATCGTGGCTCACGGCAGCTCCGGCGATCTATGGCGGTGGTGGAGGTTCGGCGTGAAGGAAGCAAAGGAAGCAGAGGAAATCGTGGAGGAAGTAGAGGAAGCAGTGAGCGTCTGAGCGTGAAATCTTTTTTTTTTTTTGAGGTCATATTGTTTCTTTAAGTGAACTCTGACGTGGCAAACATCTATTGGCTGGCGTAAAAGTCTGGTTTTACACCACAGCCTGATAGAATGTTTTCTCCTCTATTAATTAGTGTAGAGAACCTAAAACAGCTTCACACTTTCAAACCCAAGAGTAGAGAACCCAAAACAGCTTCACACTTTCAAACCTCCAATAGGGGAGCCAAATAAATAGTACTCCATGGAATCTGTTAGTGTTAAACCACCACAAAAGCGTCATTTTAAATATGGATATAACCCATATTTCCCACAAATGACAAGAACACAAAAGAGATGCTGGCTTAGACAGCAAATGTATAAGTCTCAAGAGTTAAGACAAACTCTTGAAAGTTCTAATGATGCACCACTTAACAAGGCAAAAGAAATTAAAGTTGAAATACAGCAAAAAGGAGGCATATTAACTTCTAAATATGTGAAGACGTCACCAAGTGCTATTCGGTTGATAGGAAATGAAACGAGTATGCAAAAAGCCAAAAGTGACAATAATATGCAGCAAAGAATGTTTGAATCAAAGCAACTCGCACAAAGTGAAATGGTTCAAGATTTACCTAAAAAAGAGAACCAAGAACTAGTGCGACAAGATCACAAGAAATTAGAGAGGTGTACAAGTGATTTGAGGTCTAATCGAATGAATGATAACACAGACACTGTGTACATTGCAAGAAAGCCAAAAAAACGAAATAAAAGGAAAAGAAATATCGAAAGAAAAAGAGATGCGAGAGGAGAAATTGGCTAAATCGAAAACTGAAGGAAAAAGCAAAGGTATAATCAATTTGATCATTCCATTTGAGGAGATTAAAGGAAATGAGTTTTTGGAGGAACTTGGAGATGCAGATTTGATGGAAGGCCTTGAAGATATTGAAGGTTGAGATGATTTGGAAGCATTCAATGAGTTTGGAGAGGAACTCGAATTGGAACAAAAAGAAAAAAATTCCAGTAAATGGAATGTAATGTGATCACATTGCCAATAGAATTTATGGCAAAACAAAACATTACCGAAGATGAAGAGCATAGTTCTAAAGGCTCAAATGCTCAGGGGGCATGTCATATCCTATTAACAGATGAAGAGATGGAGAATTTAGAACCTAAAGCAGAGGCAGAGCTGGAATTCCCACCAGGTAAAATTATCTTTGAGAAACCATCTAAAAGAATGTCACAGCATTTAAAGCCTTTATTCATTAAAGTTCACATGGATGGAGTACCTATTAATAGAGTTTTAGTAGATAATGGTGCTGCAGTTAATATTTTGCCTTGGGGAATGTTGAAAAAAATCAATAAAATAGAGACAGATTTAATTCAATCAGATGTTTTAGTCAGTGGTTTTACTGGCGAATCTACTAAAACTAGAGGTATTATACCTGTAGAATTAAAGGTAGGGAATAAGATTACAAATGTTGCCTTCTTTGTTGTTCATACTAAGGCAGCCTATAATGCTTTGCTAGGAAGGGAATGGATACATTCAAATTGGGTGATACCTTCCTCCCTACATCAATCTCTAATGTTTTGGAATGATGATAATTCTGTTGAGATGGTGAAGGCTGATAATAGGCCATTTGAAGCATGTAATAATACAATTGATGCTCAATTATATAACAAAAATGTTGGAATTTTGAAACTGACAGGATTTAGTTACAATGGCAAGCCAACAAGGGTGGAAATGGCTGGAGAACAACCATGTTCTGTTGGAGAAGATGCTACTGACCAAGAAATTGGCAAGGAATGGTTTGATGACAACATCGTGGAGCCACAAATGCCAAATATAGTGGAGAAACCTGTTACTGATGAGTAATTCACTTACTCTAAGGAAGTTAAGGGCCATTAAATTGGCTGAAGACAAAGTAATAAGTTACATTCTTGAGAATAAAATAGAACAAAGTTTGTTCTTGGCAGAACGTGTATTGGAAGAAGAAAGAGATGTTGGAAACCAGGCTAAAATCGGTTTAAGTTCTCTAAGTAAAGCTCCTATCCAAATGGATGACTTAAAAGCGGAAGTTCAAGATCCTTTGATAGAAGTGAATCTTGGAACTGAAGAGGATAAGAAAGTGACATATATTAGTAGTCACCTTACACAGGAACAGTTCAATGAAGTGCTGGCTGTGGTGAAGAGGTTTAAGGATTGCTTTGGATGGGATTACACAGAATTGCCAGGTTTGGACAGAACACTAGTAGAGCATAGACTTCCAATCAAGAAAGAGCACATTCCACACCAACAACCTCCTCGTAGAATGGCAAATGAGTTTGTTTTGAAAGTGAAAGAAAAGATCGAAAGACTATTGCAAGCAGGATTCATAAGGCCAGCCAGGTATGTAGAATGGCTTTCTAATATAGTTCCAGTTCTTAAGAAAAATGGCAAATTACGTGTATGCATAGATTTTAGGAACTTAAATACAGCAACACCCAATGATGAATATCCTATGCCAATTGCAGATGTATTGGTGGATGGAGTGGCAGGACACAAATTGTTGTCTTTTATGGATGGGCAATCAGGTTATAACCAAATCTTCATTGCAGAAGAGGATGTCCACAAAACTGCCTTCAGATGTCCAGGTTTTATTGGAACATTTGAATTGGTAGTAATGCCATTTGGCTTAAAAAATGCTGGTGCGACTTATCAGCGAGCCATGAATTTAATCTTCCATGATATGATTGGAAGTTTATGGAAGTTTATATAGATGATGCAGTGGTTAAATCTCAAGACTTCAATACCCATCGAAAAAACTTAGAGAAAGCCTTTTTGAGGATGAGGAAACATCAATTAAAAATGAATCCTCTTAAATGTGCCTTTGGGGTGCAAGCAGGAAATTTTCTGGGTTTTCTAGTGCATAATAGAGGAATTGAGATAGACCAAAACAAGGCCAAGGCAATCATGCAAGCTAAACCTCCTTCCAATAAAAAAGAATTACAAAAGTTCTTGGGCCAAGTTAATTTTTTAAGAAGGTTTATTTCTAATGTTGCAGGTAAAACCAAAGTGTTTTCCCCTTTATTAAGGTTGAAAGACCATGAGGATTTTACTTGGAATGAAGAGCATCAGTTGGCCTTTGATACAATTAAGAGATATTTATCCACACCACCAGTGTTGATTCCTCCAAAAAGTGGGAAACCTTTAAAGTTATATATATCTGCAACTCAAGATTCTATTGGAAGTTTGCTGGCTCAGGACAATGATAAGGGCCTTGAACAGGTTGTTTTTTATTTAAGTAGATTATTAAATAAAGCAGAATTAAATTATTCAATGATAGAAAAACTATGTTTGGTTTTGTATTTTACTGCTACTAAGCTAAGACATTATATGCTTTCTCATGTAACTTATATTATCGCATAGATTGATGTAGTGAAATATATGTTATCTAGACCTATTTTGCGTGGTAGAATGGGTAAATGGAGTTTAGCTTTAGTGGAATTTCATTTAGTTTATGTACCACAGAAAGCAATAAAAGGTCAAGCCTTAGCTGATTTTTTGGCAGATCATCCATGCGATGAAGTTACAGATATAAATGAAACCATGTTTGTAGCTTTAGCCCCTTGGAAATTAAATTTTGATGGTTCACGTACCACATATGGGGCAGGTGTTGGTGTAATTTTAGAATCTCCAATGGGGATTAAAACCCAAATGGCCTTTAAGTTAGAAGGAAATTATTCTAACAACCAAATTGAGTATGAGGCTTTGATCATTGGGTTAGAGATATTATTGGAAATGGGAATAAAAAGTATAGAGGTTTATGGTGATTCGCAATTAGTAATTAGGCAACTCACTGGTGATTATAAATGTTGCAGCTCGTCCATTGCACCATACTTTGTGGCTGCAAGGCAGCTGCTAGAACAGTTTAGCAATGCTAAGTTAAACCATGTCCCTAGAAGTAAGAATGAGGAAGCCAATCGCATGGCAAAGAGTGCTTTTGGACATAAAGAGACCAATCAAGTTGCACAAAGTCCCCCATTTCTAAGTAAAAGGATACTCCCATCAGTTATTGATAGGGAATTAGGGACCCAAGTTTTTCATCTTGATACCCAAGTTAATGATTGGAGAAACCCAATCATTGATTACTTAAAAAGCCCAAGTGGTTGTACAAACAATGCTTTAAAACTTAAAGCTAGAAAATTTGTTTTAATGGGAGACCAAGATGAAACTTTATTCAAAAGAGGAGTTGAGGGCATCCTATTGAAATGCATTAGTGATGATGAATCAAAGCAAATCTTGGCAGAAGTCCATGAAGGTATATGTGGTTCACACCAATCAAGCATAAAAATGAAATGGTTAATACACAGGTATGGTTACTATTGGCCAAGTGTATTGAAAGATTGCATTAAATATGCACAAGGTTGTGTAGAATGCCAAAAACATGGTCCGATTCCTAGGATTCCTGCTTCAGATTTTCATGCAATAATAAAACCATGGCCCTTTAGAGGATGGGCCATGGATTTAATTGGAAAAATCAGACCAATCTCAAGAAAGAAAAATTGCTTCATAATCGTTGCAACAGACTACTTTACAAAGTGGGCTGAAGCAAAACCTTATAAGGAAGTGAGCGAATTTGATGTTATTCAATTTATAAAAGAAATGATAGTCCATAGGTTTGGAATTCCTCAATCTATAACAGTGGACAATGGAACCATCTTCAATGGAACCAGGATAAAAGCCTTCACACAAGAATATGGCATTCGAATTTTGAATTCTACACCATATTATGCACAGGCAAATGGTCAGGCAGAAGCCACTAATAAGATTATCAAGAATAATTTGAGGAAAATAGTGGCTAAAAATCCTACAAGTTGGGACGATTTCTTGTCTAAAGTATTGTGGGCATATAGAACTTCAAAAAGAACGAGCATAAACACTACCCCATATTCTTTAGTTTTTGGCCATGATGCAGTTCTACCCATGGAGATTACCGTGAGATCAATGAGGATTACAAGACAAAATGAATTGACTCATTTGGATTATCAAGATGCGATGTTTGCAGAACTTGATGAAATAGATGAGGCTCGTATGGCAGCTTTAGACTCTATTGTTGTACAAAAACAAAAAGTATTTGAGATGTATAACAAGAGAAATAAGGCAAAGTCATTTGCCATTGGGGATTTAGTTTGGAAAGTTATGTTACCCATAGGAGTTAAAGATCCATATCTGGGTAAGTGGTCTCCTAATTGGGATGGACCTTTCCTAATTAGCGATTCTTTGATGGAAACACTTATAAGTTAATGGATATTAGTGGCAATGAGCATGCAAGATCCATTAACGGCAAGTTTCTAAAATTATACAAGCCAAGTATGAATGAATTGGCTTACTCACATAAAAAATTTTGAGATATGCATATATGCATGTTTCCAACGGCCAAATGAATGGTTAAAATGGGCATTAGTGATTAAAATAATAGATCACAATGCAATGAATGTATAGAGGAAAATTCAAAATAAGGAAGGGTTGTATACAGATATAGTTTCAGAATTGAAATTGATCTAATACATTGGGAATGAATTTCCAGGTACTACTAATTTTTTTTTTTTGGAGAGTACCTTTTCAGCGGTGACTCTCGAACAGTTGTAGCAAACCCAAAGAACAACCACAGTATAATTTTGAATGTTTTGAGTAATACTAGCAATAATGTTGGTGTTTGGATCGGTGTACCTGGTTTGAAGTTGTTCCCAAACTAAGTAAGTGCTCTGGAGCATGTCAGATCTTGATGTACATGATTTAAAAGGTTTAGCTGCTGCTTTTCAAAGTGTTAATACTAGCTGAACAAGAACAAGGATGGAGTTTCCTAGCTTTGTTTCCTAGCTTCATTTCTCAACTCCTGCAGTCGATTGATCTTCTTAGGATCGACGATGAACTTGAAGATGTCTTTATTTTGTACACACCAACTCCCGGCGTCATGCGGAATTACGGTCGCGACGATGTTCAAGCCGCGATGAAGATGAATAATTTCAGAATCATGGACAACCTTTGTCGGCGTCCACTTGAGTTTTGGAAGAACTTTTTGTATCAGGGGTTTTGCAAATTGATCTGACCTAAAAGCCCCAATTTTACTTTCCTTTCATCCTTTTGTTTTTCTTGTATTTACTTATGCGTAATTGGCCTAATAAGCCCATCACGCACAGGGGGCATGTGTTAGGCTAAAAATAAATTCACGTGTGAGCATGTGAGGTAGTTTTCCACTAAAAGGTGACTTAAGGGGCTGGATCTTGATCAATGTAAACCAAGGCCCAAATAAGCAAACTTGCAAGGCCCATTATAACATCACAGTAAACTCACATGGTGCAGAAGTTTTGGAGCTCATGACCACGTAACTAAACATTTTGTGAGCGTGAGAGTTAGTTATCCACTAAGTCAGAGTGCAATGGAAGTTACCAAAATATAAGGAAGAGTGCAGTAACTGTTTTTGTCCACTATAAATAAAGATTAAAGATATTTTCAGAGGAGAACAACAAAAAATCTGACAAACTACATTCACATACCCGGTCAACGGAAGGATAATTTCATATTTGTAAGTGCGTTTGCCTCACATGAATTATCTAGGATAGTTTTTCTTGTAATTTAAATTAGGAGTTTGTGTGATTTGAATCTTTCTTATTTGTATGAACTTGAATTCTAAGTTAAGATATCTATATATTGTGATTACATTGCTTGTTCCCTTATTTCTCTTAGTTGAATATTTTGCACTTTTGAAGTCCTATTAGTTTAGGCAGTGGTAGAGCCCATCAATTTGGTGTGAAGTCTTGTCTTTCAAATAATTCTTTCTAAAATAGTTTGTATTCTCACAAACAGGATGATATAGAAATTCGTTGTCATTCTCTTCGTTTACAATCATGTATACATTTTTTCGTTTATTCATCTTGTACAATATACATTTTTTGTTTATTCGTTGTGATCTTTTTAAAGTATGGCCACAAGTTTTGACATTTGTACAAAGCTGAATTCTAGGCCCATCAGATCCCAAGCCCAGATTGTTACCAATGGATTCAGGCCTACCAGGATTCCCTCTTCCCAAATTGGCACACCTCCCATCCATTCGGCCCATAAAACATAAATGGGGATATTTTTGTCATTTCACACCCAGACAAATTAGGGTTAGGGTTGTGGTTCCAGGGCCTATAAATCCAACTCTTTAAACCATCGTTTTCTGACCACAGCACACTTTTGCGTTTCCTCCTCAAAATCTCTGGTTCTCAATCACCTAGCTTTTTATCAAATACAAGCATACCGGTCGGCGCGGTGGTCCACATGTCTATCACACACATAAGAAAAAGAGAGATCTAAAAACCAAAATCAAACCAAGAAAACTCAAGGATTCAAACCACAAATCAAAACTTAGATCAAATAAGATCAAAAGATTCAAAACCCATTACAAACCCAAACAAGCTGAAGATTCTTGGGAGGGATTTGTGTTGTGGGTAGGGATGGAAATCTTAGATCTGACTTGATGGGGGTAGAAATCTCAAATTTTTTGTATATATAAGCAAATCGGTTCGGTTCGGTCTTCATCGAAATCCAAAAACCTTCGCTGACAACCGTACCGGCCGTTTTCGGTGCTTGAAAATCGCTGCCGACCACTGTGTCTAACACCTGCGGTGGAGGTTTGAGGCGTGCGGTTCAGTTCGGCTCCGGTCGGATTCGTCGGTAGCGTGCGGTGCCTGTACAGCCCTAGTTTTTTACATTAATTTCAATTAAAAAAAATTATATGTATAGTGACACAAAAATAACTTCTTAAAAAAAAAAAAGAGTTGCATATTCACAATATTTTTACAATATTTTCATAACAAATTATAGGTGGTTAGTTGTTATTGGTTTAAATTTGAACCTAACACTAATGGCTTGTTTGGAAGTTTAGAGAGGGAGGAGAGTAAAGGGGAGTAGAGGGAAAGAGAGTAGTGGGGAGGAGAGTAGAGGGGAATGATTCCCCTCAACATTGTTTAGATGTTTTTAAAATTAGGGAGGGGGTAATTAGTCCTTTAAAAAGGGTAATTTTATTAATTTAGAAAGGGTAAATTAGAGATTTCATTTGGCCAACAACTTATCTACTCTACTCTTCCTCCAAATCTCTCAAATTTTGAGGAATTAAAAATGAAGGGTTAGAAGTAGTTGAAACCCCTCCAAACTCCTCCAAATCCCTCCCCCTCCTTCCTTAAAAAACTTCCAAACAAGGTAATTGAATTACACTCCCTCCCTCTACTCTACTCCCCCTCCTTGTTTTAACTCCCAAACAGGCTATAAGAGTAACAACTAGTAACAATCTGTTAATTAGAATTTGTTGTAAAAATGCTGTGAATATATTATTTCTCAAAAAAAAAAAAAAAAAAAAGTTATTAGAGTGACATGTCATGATTAGCGTGAAAGGACCATAGCGAAGTATACGCTACTTGAGAACTAAATATAGGGAGATAGAGGAAAGGGGGCAGTGTAGTTGCATGACTCGTACAAGCGTCTCTCGTATAGACAGGAACAATAATGTTAGGAGTAGATACATGGAATGAAAATATATTAGGGTCATAATTGGAGTGCTATACTTTCATTTGGATTACCAGTGACAATATGTCATATCAATTGTTTTAAAAAGTAATTGTGAATTTCTTTTGTCCTATTTTCACTAATCATAACTTATTGTGTGAACAAATTATGAATTTTTTTTTTTTTTTTTGGGTCTTTGGCAGTGTTTATTTTTTTCTTTGGTAGGTATGTCGTAGGTAGAAGGTTGGTATAGACACAGAATTTTTGCTTGATCGGAGATTACTTACAAAATGGAAAATAAAAATAAAGTTGTGGACTTGTTGTAGACAGTAGGGCCTCACAACTTGTGGCAAAAAATCAAATTGTAAAAATCTGTGTACAAACAACTACTAAAATATCAAGCAGGAATTGGGTCTTGGACTCTGGATTTGACAACCTCCAAAATGGCCTTGTTGTCGATTTCACCACCGCTTTTTTCTTAGTGGTCCATTTTCTTTCTGATTAACAAACCTTATAATCGAAACATATATCTCAAGCCCATGGGCTCGAGGCAAATTTATTGGACTGTCATTAGTCAATATTTGGTAGTTGAGAGAATTGAAAGAAAGTCATGGTTGCAATTGGCAAATCGCGACTTATACCAAAAGGCCTTATAGCTCAAGTCCAATGAGACCCCATGTAAATATCATGTCATCTATGTGGGCCGTGACAGCTCAAGCCCAACAGTCTCAAATGAATGCTGTGGCCTTCATTAATGGCTTTTTTTTTATGCAGCAGCAATAGTAACAAACAGGATAAGATTGAATGGTGATGTACCATAGGAACATAGACATGTGTTTGTATGGCTGTGGCTCAAGGCAGGAAGTTCTAATTTATGTGGTTCCAAAAATTTGGTTAAATAAAGTTGTTGTGCATACGCTATAAAACCATTTGTAACTCTGAAAGGTGACCATGTTTTCCAAATTTGATCCTGGCTGTAGAAATTCACATGCATAGGATATGGAAGGATGATGAAATGAGTTCCAAGTTCAATGCCTCCCTTCAAGTGAAAAATCGGCAACCCAGTTGTTTCATTTGATTCAAAATGTATGGCTATTTATATATATATATATATATTTTTTTTTTTTTTGGTTTTTGGTAGAAAGAGGGGAATTATTTATTGTAACAAAGTACTAATACATCAGCTTTGTCCGTGTACCACCCCAAATGGGTGTCTAGAAACAAAAGGTTTCATAGGGTGTATGGCACTCTCTAGGAGTACCAAGTTGCAAAAAGTCCCATACATGTACAATATATAAAAGATAGACATTGGTTATATTTCTTCAAGTCTGCTTCATTGCTCCCTTCTCCTCTTGGCAAGTTCGTCTACTACTCCATTAGCATCACGGAAAATGTGATGTGGATGGACAGTCCACTCTCGGTTCAAGAGGGTCTTGCAATAAAAAAATTAGAGAAGTCATATTTGGTGCCATGACACCATATGACATTCCCATCAAAAAAAAAAATGACACCATATGACATTAGCCAATTTATAACAAGAGCAAAGTCAATATCTAGATTTATAAATTTAAATCCTAATTCACATGTTAGATGAAGTCCCTCCCTCCTGGAAACTAGCTTGCTCATTTCTTAGAAGAGCAGCTTTATCTGCAGATCTTGATGTATGGGTAAAAGATCTACTGTAGCAGGATGCTGTAATCCAAGTTGATTTAGTACATTTATAAAATGTTTTTTTTCTAGTTCCTCAAAAAAAAAAAAAAAAAAAAAAGATGTAGTCCCTCCCTAATATCCCATAATTCTGCAGAGTTATTAGTTAAAAACCTGTCAGAAATATATTAGCCCATTAGAATAGGTCTAAGTCTAATTTTACTTTGTGTGCAAGCCAAGTCTCCTACTTGTACTAGAAGTCTATTATTCTAAGGATTTAATATATTATATATACACATGTTAAGGTTTATTGAAAAACAAGATTTGCACTACAATCTCATATATAATAAAAATGTAACCCTTAAGGATTTCTTCTGTAGAGGTAGGCCATTAGGCTAAACTACGTAACCCTCGTATTCTTATGTTCCTCTTTTATGTTCTCTCTTATTCTAACATAGTTGACTTGGTATATCAAAACTAATATTCAACAAACTGTAAAGAGAAAACTATTTGATCCATCTACCCTAGAATAACCACACCTCTTTCTCCTGCTAATCCTAGTTTTCCTAGTGTACTTCCATCTATGTTAAGGGTAAAAATAGAGTTAGTAGGAGGTTTCCAAATAATAAGTTTAGTTAATTTAAGTTGGTGATCCTTGATTGGTTGAGCAAGATGATAAAACACAGAGGAGAGCTAAAAATAGTTTTATAAAGAAGCAGGTTGAAAGTTACTGATGGAAGTTTGTATGTGCAAGTTAGATTTTTAGGTGTTCAATGTGTGTGACCTAAAAGCCTGACAATACATTTGGGTGTCAAAACTTGATGACCAATAAAAATGTAAACTTTAACACCAAATCATCAAAAGGAAAGCAATGACAAGGTAGAAAAGGAAAGGAGAACAAGGATATACGTGGAAAACCTTGTAAAAGGGGTGAAAAATCACGTTAAGTGAAGGACAAAGTATCCTTCGCTCTTAAAAGACTATGTAATAAAATGGAAAGTTTAAGGTTACAATGATGTTCTTCCCTAAAAACCTATCTTTTTGTTGTCTTTCTTTTCTACCTAGATTTCTTACCTCTCCGCCCTCTTTGCTTAGCAAAATTCTCCTCTTATAGTACGAGGAATGTTGTTGGATGTACAATAACAGGTGTCTTATTCTCATTTCTCTCCCACAAACCCTAATACAGCTACTGTACTATATCATGGCCGAAGAAGAGAGAAAAATTGCTTCTGCCAGGGTAGTGGGATGAAGGCGGCTCTGCTACATCGTAAGGGACAAGCATTGACAAGGAAAGAGACTGAATGGATGTTGAGGGTGTTGCACGTTTCCTTGGCAGTGGTCCATCTTAGTACTAACCAATGAGGGGTGTTCTACAATCCCTAACCAACAAGAATTGAATTCTCTCTCATGGTAGTGCTCGGTTTCCTCTGGTATGGAAACCGAGCACTACTATGAGAGAGAAACATGCAAACTGGTCACTTTTTGGGGATATTTAGATAATTTTTTGAGCGGGTTGGGTCATAAATGGGTTGGGTGTGTAATTACCCATTTATCCATTTATGACCTGATTATATATAAATTAATTATCCATTACCAACCCAACCCATTTAATTAGTGACCCATCCATTTAACCCAATATA
Organism: Lithocarpus polystachyus; assembly: GCA_033629205.1. Classification (NCBI taxonomy): domain Eukaryota; kingdom Viridiplantae; phylum Streptophyta; class Magnoliopsida; order Fagales; family Fagaceae; genus Lithocarpus; species Lithocarpus polystachyus. The sequence continues at coordinate 1,271,433 of CM066171.1, read as the reverse complement.
ACCCAAATACCTCTAAAACAACTTGAATATCTCCTTAACCTCCAAAATTACCAAAATACCCTTAAATACCAAAAATGATGCAAATACCCCTACAATTTCAAAATTACCAATATACCTTGGATATCAAAAATTATCCCCAAAATTTCTAAAATGAGTAAAATACCCATGAAACCTCTAAAATGATCAAAATACTCTTGATATCACTAATATCACCAAATATGCTTAGAAACCACTAAAATGACCAAAATACCCCAAAAACTCCAAAAATGACCAAAATACTCCTGAAACCTAAAAAATGACAAAAATACTCCCGAAATCTAAAAAATGACTAAAATACCCCCAAACATAAAAAAAGACCAAAATACGGTAAATACCCCCGAAACCCAAAAATAACCAAATTACCTCCAAAACTCAAAAAATGACTAAAATACTCACGAAACCTAAAAATTACCAAAATACCCCCAAAACCTAAAAAAATACCAAAATACCTCCGAAACCTAAAAATGACCAAAATACCCCTAAAACCTAACAAAATGACCAAAATACCCCCGAAACCCAAAAAAATGACCAAAATACCCCCGAAACCCAAAAAAATGACCAAAATACCATCGAAACCTAAAAATTACTAAAATAATTCCCGAAACCTAAAAATGACCAAAATACTTCCAAAACCCAAAAAACGACTAAAGTACCCCCAAAACCCAAAAAATGACTAAAATACCCTTGAAACCAAAAAATGACCAAAATACCCCCAAAACCTAAAAATGACCAAAATACCCCCGAAACTCAAAAAATGACCAAAATACCCCTGAAACTCAAAAATTACAAAAATACCTCTGAAATCCAAAAAATGACCAAAATACGCTTGAAACCTAAAAATGACCAAAGTACACCCGAAACCTAAAAAATTTCCGAAATACCCTAAAACCTAAAAATTACCAAAATATTTCTGAAGCCTAGAAATTTACAGAAATTACCAGAAAAATATAAAAATTATTGAAATAACCCTAAAACTAAAAAATGACAGAAATGCCATCGTAACCTAAAAAATGACTAAAATACCCATAGAATCTAAAAGACCATCAAAATAACCCCGAAACCTAAAACAATACCGAAATTCCCACGAAACCTAAAAAATTACCAAAATTCCCTCGAAACCTATAAAATGACTGAAAGACACTTAGAACCTTTAATTTGTCAAAAATATCCTCGAAACATCCAAAATACCCTAAACCTCTATTTCGGTAATTTTAGATGTTTCAGGTGTATTTTGGTCATCTTACATGTTTAAGGGTATTTTGGTCATAATTTGGGTTTCAGGGGTTTTTATCAATCATTTTTTTCGGTTTTGGGGTTAGTTTGGCCATTTTTTAGATTTTGGGGGTATTTCGATCATTTTTTAGGTTTCCGGGTATTTTGGTAATTTTTTTAGGTTTCGGGGGTATTTTAGTTATTTTTTAGGTTTTGGAGGTATTTCGATCATTTTTTAGGTTTAGGGAGTATTTTGGTAACTTTTTAGGTTTAGGGTGTGTTTTGGTTATTGTTAAGTTCTGGGGGTATTTCGGTCATTATTTTAGGTTTTGGGGTTATTTTAGTGATTTTTTAGATTTCAGGGGTATTGCAGTCATTTGTTAGGTTTATGGGGTATTTTGGTAATTTTTTAGGCTTAGGATGTATTTTGGTAATTCTTAGGTTTTGAGGGTACTTCGATCATTTTTTAGGTTTTGGGCGGTATTTTGGTCATTTTTTAGGTTACGGGGCGGTATTTTAGTCCTTTTTTTAGGTTTTTGGGTATTTCGGTCGTTTTTTAAGTTTAGGGGGTATTGTGGTAATTTTATGGTTTTGGAGGTATTTCAATCATTTTTTAGGTTGTGGGATAATTTGATAATTTTTTTAGGTTTCGAGGGTATTTTAGTTATTTTATAGGTTTTGAAGGTATTTTGGTCATTTTTTAGGTTTCGCGGGTATTTTTGGTAATTTTAAGGTTTTAGAGGTATTTTGATCATTTTTTAGGTTTAGGAAGTATTTTGGTCATTTTTTTTTGGGTTTTAGGGGTATTTTGGTCATTTTTTGGGGGTTTGGGGATATTTTGGTCATTTTTTGGGTTTCGGGGGTATTTTGGTCATTTTTTGAGTTTCGGGGGTATTTTGGTCATTTTTTGGGTTTTAAGGATATTTTTGTCATTTTTTGTGTTTCAGGGGTATTTTGGTCATTTTTTGGGTTTTGGGGGTATTTTGGCCATTTTTAAAGTTTCAAGGGTATTTTGGTCAATTTTTTGGGTTTTGGGGGTATTTTGGTCATTTTTAGGTTTCGAGGGTATTTTGGTAATTTTTTAAGTTTAGGGTGTATTTTGGTAATTCTTAGGTTTCGAGGGTATTTCGGTCATTTTTGAGGTTGTGGGAGTATTTTGGTCATTTTTTGGGTTTTAGAGGTATTTTGGTCACTTTTTGGGTTTTGGGGATATTTTGGTAATTTTTTGGGTTTTGAGAATATTTTGGTCATTTTTTGGGTTTTTGTGGGTATTTTGGTAATTTTGTTAGGTTTTGGAGCTATTTTGCTCATTTTGTGGGTCTTGGGAATATTTTGGTCATTTATTGGGTTTTGGGGGTATTTCGGTCATTTTTAAGGTTTTAAGGGTATTTTGGTCATTTATTGGGTTTTGGAGGTATTTTGGTCATTTTAAGGTTTTGGGAGTATTTTGGTCATTTTTGGGATTTTGGGAGTATTTTGGTCATTTTTGGGATTTTGGGAGTATTTTGGTCATTTTTTGGGTTTTGTGAGTATTTTGGTCTTTTTTTAAGTTTCAAGGGTATTTTGGTCAATTTTTTGGGTTTTGGGTGTATTTTTGTCATTTTTAGGTTTCAGGGGTATTTTGGTCATTTTTTAGGTTTAATGTGTATTTTGGTAATTCTTAAGTTTCGAGGGTATTTCGGTCATTTTTGAGGTTTTGGGTGTATTTTGGCCATTTTTTGGGTTTCTGAGGTATTTTGGTCATTTTTTGGGTTTTGGGGGTATTTTGGTTATTTTGTTAGGTTTAGGGCAGTATTTTGCTCATTTTAGAGGTTTTGGAGCTATTTTGCTCATTTTGTGAGTTTTGGGAGTATTATGGTCATTTTAAGATTTTGGGGGTATTTTGGTCATTTATTGGGTTTTGGGGGTATTTTGGTCATTTTTTTGGGTTTTGGGGATATTTTGGTCATTTTTGAGGTTTAGGGAGGTATTTTGCTCATTTTAGATATTTTGGAGGTATTTTGGCCATTGTATGGGTTTTCAGAGTATTTTGGTTTTTTTTTTTTTTAAATTTCGAGGGTATTTTGGTCATTTTTTAGGTTTCAGGGGTATTTTGGTAATTTTTAAGTTTCAAGGGTATTTTGGTCATTTGTTGGGTTTTGGGGGTATTTTTGTCATTTTTTGATTTCAGGGGTATTTTGGTTATTTTTTTGGTTTTGGGGGTATTTTGATAATTTTTTAGGTTTTGGGTGGGTATTTTGGTCATTTTTTTATGTTTCGGAGGGGTATTTTTGTAATTTTTTGGGTTTAGGGGTATTTTAGTAATTCTTTGAGTTTTGGGAGTATTTTTTGTCATTTTTTAGGTTTCAAGGGTATTTTGGTCATTTTATATAAATTTAGGTTTTATGTTGTTTATTTAAATTTTAGATGGGTTTAGTGGGTATTAGTGGATTTATCCATTTAAACCCATCTAATTAAATAACCAAATGGGTCTTTACCCATTTGACCCAAATAGTTAAATGAGTTGGGTTAAGACTTATCCAAATAAGATGGGTAATTGGTGGGTTCATGGATATGGATAAAAATTGTCACCGCTAATACCAGACTATGCTTCTCTCTTCCCCCAATGGTGACCACGCTGTAAGCACGAGCCAAAGGTGCAGCTTCCCTCACCAACATTTCTCTTTTGTACCTTACAGTTTGTCCACATGTAGGGTCCAGATGTAACCAAGTCAGCACATTTTCTTCCACTAGGTTGTGTATTGTACAAAGTTTCAATATTCTATCATCTCTAGCCAGCCACAATTGCCAAATACCATACACAAACATAATGTTCCAAGGGGTATAAATATAATAATAATCTGTTGATAGTGAGTAACATGCAAACTGGTCTCCGATTCATTACACCGTGGACACTCGTTACTTATTCCAATTTTTCTGTTTGCAACTTGCAAGATAGGACTGAGTTGGGAGCCTAATATCATGACAACATTTGCAACACCAATATTTCATGCATGGGTGTTTTGCCAAATCGAAGTCCATCTGCTTTTGTCTTCTGAAATTCCGTCATACTGATATAAAAATCAAGTTGCTTCCTTAACAAAACATTGGCATGTACCATATTAACCTATCAGGATGAGTAAATATTAAGGAATTGGAAGTCCTATGATATATAATCTCCTTAACTTCATTTGGAAGAGGTACATATAAAAGATTTAAATTCCACCTTCCATCCGTATAATATTAATTACACATGTGCAACTTGTCTTCTTGTGTCTTTCATTCACTGCAAAATGTTTTTAATATTAATTATCACCCTTTCAAAAACAAATTTTTACAACTTTTTCCATAGCTAAAGCATGACATGTTGTAACTTGATGCATACTAAAAATGATATCAATAACAGACTCTAATGAAAATAGTTTTGTTTCAATCACAATATATTAATTATATTGACAATTGTAAAAAAATAAAAAAGTAAAAAATGTTGTGTCTCTAGCCCTACTCTTTCATAGACATTATTTATTATTGGAAAGCATGTTCATTGCGCCTTAAGACAATTTGATCCAAATCTAGAATCAATCCAAATGAAGTCATTTTGTCTGAATTTTGAACAAATATGAAATTCAAAAGAGAACAAATGAAGTATTGCTATGCTAAGAAACAGTTCATCTACATGTTTTATGATTCTATCACACCAGAACAAGATTTTGATTAGATAGCTAGGATACTGTCATTTCTGCAATCAGTAAAATTAGCATGTAGTACACACACTGCAAATAATATTATGTGGCCCTTAAAACAAAGGGCAGCCAACCTTCTATGTCCCAAGCTCACGAGGTTATGCATGAAACATTAAAGACAGCTTTCCTTCTAAAAGCCCAAGCAATCGAACTGCAACTTATTTAAGATTCTTGTCCTCCTCTTTTGTTCCAGGTCATTCTTTATATTTAACATTTATTTCACTTAGATGTGGTCCACATATGATCTATCTACCTGCCCTTGTGTTATTTAAAATAATGGACCCAAATAGTGAATAAAAGTTCTGTCTTTTGGTAAATTTTGAAACCCAACCAGAAAAAAGTTCTCTTTTGGTTGGTGTACGGTGTACACAGTAGTCTATCAGTGATGCCTTTTTAATAGTCCAAGATTTTTTTATTTGAGAAAGTTCAAGAATTTTTTAGTTTTTATTTTATAATAATTTCAAGAATTAAATTGTATGCCCCTTCTGGAATATCCGATAAAATTGAAATGAGATGCATGATAAATTTGAAACAATCAATAGTTTAGCAAGATATATGATCATTTTAACTGCCTACATGGATGTTCCTCTCAAGGTTTCCCACAAATTTTTTCCAATTTATTTAACATTCAACTTATTAGATTTATGTATAATTTTTTACAACTTCACCTTTATTTTCAGATACAACTATAATGTTGTCCAGCTTATTTTTTAAGCCCTATAAACCAATGAAAGTAAAGTATTCCAAATGAGACAAATTAGTCTAATCAATTTCATCAAAAAAAAAATTAGTCTAATTAATTTATAACAGTGAAATAAAGAAAAAAAAAAGTTATCTCAAAAAAAGAATGGAGCGTAAACTTTTACATTTTAAAAAACAAAAAGTTTTGAAATGACTTGCAATTTTTCTCTTGTTATCGTACTAATAATAATTCTTATTTTTTCTATTTGTAAATCTTGAAAAAGGACATAAAGATTTCAATGTCTAACATATAACTAAATTAGTGTTGAAATGAAACATATTGTTTATAAACAACTAGCCTCTAAGCTGCATTGTGTGTGCTCAGAAGCTCTTTTATTTTTTTTTATTATAAATATTAATAATTTGTATCTATTATAATTTAGAAATATATTTTTTATTTTTCAAAAAAAAAATGATAAACTTTAGAGATAAGCAATAATTGTAATTTCTTTCTTGAACGTGTGTTTGAAAGTGGCGTAGTGATATAAAGAAAAGTTTGGGTAGAAAAAATAAGATGAACGTGATGGGAAAGAATGCTAAATTTTAAGAGTTCTCTTAGTTTTTTATTTTTTAAAATTGGGGGTGTTTTACTTTTATTCAGATGAAAAATGAATAAAAATGCTAAATTTTAGGGATTAAAAAGATGAATGTGAAGGGAAAAAATTCTAAATTTTAGGAGTTTTCTTTTTTATTTCAAAATAAAATTTATTATTTGACATTAATGACCCTGTTTGTAAAAGAAGTTACCCTTCATTAACGAGGGTATTTTTGAACCATAAAAAAAAATCTAGTTTAAAGAGGAGAATCTTCTTATGAATAATATAGATTTTGGCTCGACTTAGAAAACAAACTTGTTTATGTTTGTTTGTATTTAACAAACAAGCCAATTTAAAATCTAGGTTTAAGCTCGACTATTAAACAAATTAAGTTAAAACATAATAATGTGTTTTTGAACAAACGCGTGAGTATTATACTCAATTTGAATGTATATAATATTATATATTTATATGTATATAAATTTATACTTATATATACTTAAGATTAAGTTGCGCAAGTTTTTAGATAAATTCTTGAGATGTCAATTATTATTTATAATTTATTGTCAATATAAATATTACATTTTGTAGTAAAAATTTTATATAAACAATACAAGGTTGGTGCACATAATTTTAAAAGATCATAAATGAATATCATTCCATCTAATTAATTCAAACTAGCATGTAGTCCATACTTACGCATGAAAATATTAACAATTATGATGATAAAATGTTCATCTTGGTAGATTCAGTTTTCACATTAAGCTTGAAATCTTCTTAGAGGCGCCAATGAAGCGGTAATGTATGAGAGTGTGAAGTAAGGAAGAGTGGAATTGAACATTGTGTTTGAACCTGGCCTTACTCTTAGAAATCTGAAAGGAGGAGGAGAGGATAGTGTGTGGATCTAGTTAGTAGAGATTGAGAGAGAAGGAGGAGACATGGGATGACGATATGGCATTAAAAAGAGATGATGTTTTACTTTTATAGTCTTTCTCGTTAGACTCCTTGGTTCTGGTAGTAAGCAGGTGAGATGTTCATCCATAAAAATGTGCAGGTGAGATGTTCATCCATAAAACTGTGCAAGTGAGATGTTCTTACTTAGGCCAATAAGCATTATCATTGTGATTTTCTTGGCTTCCGTGTTAAATGTTAATGCATCATTTATTTGGGCACAAAAATTAGAAAATTTAGATAAGATACGTGACACAAAATTGGAGTCCAATTTATAATCTAATTAGATTTTTTTTTTTTTTTGAGTTTTGGTTAGGACAAGTGGCGCAAAATTAAGAATCTAAGCCTTCGTTTGGATAGCATGTTGCGTCCGCGTTCCGTGTCTTTCTCTTTTTTTTTTTTCGCCCCTTGAAGCGCGTTTCAGCCCCCCAAATGGCACTGTGCGGTACTGTGCGGCTACTATTCATAAACAGTAGCCGCAACTTTTGACTTTTTCATCTCTTTTTTACTGTTTACGGACCCACAAAATACCACTTTTCAGTAACTTTTTCATTAAAAATGGGTCCCACTACACTATTTACACATTTAAAAATTATTCTACTACAGTGTTTTTCAGTTTTCAGTTTTCAGTTTCAGCGGTATCCAAACGGACCCTATCTAGACACATGGCACAAAATTGAAACTCTAATTTAGAATTTTATTTGAGTTTCTCTCTGCTTTACCTATTATTATATATATATAGATAATATAGTTTCACATATAATTATTATTGTTTATTAGTATCAACTTGTGAAGGAGTAAATATATTTAGTTGTAATATATATTATATTTGGAAAATAGTAAATTAATCAAGTAACTTGTGAACAAACTTAAACATGTAAGTTAGTTTGGTGATGAGCATGAAATCAATTCATGTTTAAAATTTAAAATAAAAAATATCAAATTATCCAATCATAAACTTTTAATACTCAACTCGATTTAGCTCTTTTTTTTTTCTTTTCTTTTTTTTTTATACAAGAGAAAAATTATACTCTAGCCTAATTTAAGTGTATATGAGTGTGAAACTCTCTTCTGGAAACTTGAACCCCGACCCTTACCCCTCCATATCCCGCGAGCACTTATATTTGTGGAGTAACATCATGCCAATTTAACTTGGCTTGAAAGATTGCTTTGTGGAATTTGAGGTTGGTGGAGATTTGTTAAATATTGCCACAATTGACAATTTAATTTGGCTTGAGTTTTCTTTTTTTGAGAGAGTTCCATTCATTGTCCGCCAAGAAAAGTATTCCTTCCCCACCAAGAAATAAATATTGCAATATAATAAATAGATATTACCATAAAAGGTTTAGTGGTTTTGATCCAATGGTCCTCCCACATAGAGAAAAATTTTTAAATTAGTTTTAGAGAATCCTAAAAATATTTTGTTATCTGTAAGTTCTTTTGAGCGTGACAATTCTTATGTAATATTTCTTTGATACGGAGAATGAACGGTAGTACATGTGGACGTAGGTTATTATTGAACTATGTAAATTTTTGGTGTTTTGTAATTGCGTCTCTCTCTTTTTTCACAAATTTTCTTAGTTCTCATTATTTATTTGAATATCTTTGTCAAGCCCATAATTATAATTATGGCCGATCAAAATTAAAGTTTTTGAAATTATATTGGAAATCAACTTCACAAATTGTAAAGTTGTGGTAATTAATAAACTCTTTTCGTAAAAAAAAAAAAAAATTGCACAATGTCTTTACAATAATGTGGATTACAAATTTGAAAGTCAAAAATTCTTGCTGTTATGCATTTTTTTTTCTATTATTTAGAGAGAGGTGAGATGGTACTTGAGGAGTACTTGTGTAAAGGAGATAGGAAGTAACCATTGAGCAACCAGATCCTGCAAAGAAGAACTTCTTAAAAAGGAAAAGAAAAGAAAAGAAAAGAAAAGAAAGAGGTTAAAGATTTTGATTGGGTAGTAGGTGCGGTGAACAGAAAGGCATCACGAGAAACTTGGGACCCTCCCCATTTATAGCTCTAAATGTTATTCCCAGTACTTCTGCCAGAACTGTCTATTTTTGTGCAATCTCTCACTCTCACACTCTGTGCAATCTCTCAGTCTCATACTCTCACTCACTTTTAGATCAAAAAAATTGCACCCACTACTACTAGTACTACCCTTCTTCACATTTAATCAATCATGTCTCAATCTTGTTATTAGGTTCTTCACATTGTCACTGATAATCTCTGCACGCAACAAAATCTCATTCATTCATACCCCTTTTTTTTCAATCACCAAATTATGCACCATTAATGAATGTAAAAGTAATTATAATATCAACATTTTATAAAAAATATTATAAAATAATATGTTTGTAATATTACTCATAATCATTAGTATAATAGTGATCATACTCTACAAATCGTAAACGAACTTTTTTTTCTTCTTCTTTCCATATAGAATAACTAATGCTTAAAATATAGGAAAAAAAAAAGTTAGACACATAATATAAACTATAAGTAAACTAGATTATTGTTATTATGTAATCATATCCAATATCCAAATCCTAAAAACCATATGCTTACATCCTTGTAAAACCATTATTTTTTTTGTTGTTGTTGTTGAGATAGTATCATTACCTAGTAGAAAGTGAAAAACATGTGGCAGAATGAATCGAATAGGTGAACTCCTGCACAAGGCCACACATGCAATTGCAATTAAGCGTTTGAGGAAATCATAACAAGTAAACCATGCATGCTCTATTATTACGAGTGATAAATTTATTTTACTATATTAGGATTATTTCAAAGTAAGATTTGTTAAAATTATACAGATATAAAACAAAAACAAAAACAAAAACTGAGTTTACTAATTAGTGCTTCCATTGAAGTTTGCAACTTCAAGGCCTTCAATATGCAGTTTCTGATTAAACCTCTTGAGCATGGAATTATTAAGCTCTTTCTTACTCCTCGTTTAATCTATTTCCAGTCTGGGAACTAAATACATACAGTGATTGAAGACTATATTAGCAGTTAAAGAAAAGCTTGAAGTCTGTCACCTTAATTGGGTGTAGTCTGTAGTGTACAGTGTACAGGTCTGCAAATGCCTATATATGCTCATGCCTTAGCCAAATGGAATCTTTTTTAATGGTCATTCTGTTTGACAGGTTGTATTAATTTTGATCTCCTTTCTATGGGGTCATCCCAATTGTTAAAGTAATACGTTTGAGATTAATGTTAAGAAAAGTGGTTTTGGCCGGTAGTGGATTTATATAAAAAGTGATTCTAGATCTTCTAACAAGGATCTTAAAAAAATGTTAATTTTTACATAACCAAATGCAATATTGTGAAGAGGATAAGATAGGTGCAGTTTGGGACCATGACTTAAATACCAATTTTACTAGGAGATTTGGCTTTTATTGAAACAATCAAGAGGATGGAATTACCATATATTCCTGAGAATGAGATATTGTCATTGAATTTCTCCCAAACTTGGAGCATTCACATTTGAATGAAAAAAAAAAATGGTAAACACTATTTAACAGCTATAAATGAATCAAATTTTAACACATGATTAGTATGAGTCTTTCATTTGGGATGATGTCTTAAGGGTAAAAACCAATTGAGTAGAAAATAATTAAAATTATATAAATTCAAGATATATGGTCCACATACTTGATGAGTAATACTATTTTACATGGTGTTTAATAAATGAGAAGTTTTGTCATAATTTGTTCAGAATCAATTATTCCAAAATGAGCATGGAAACACTTGGTTAGCGTGTGTTTTAAACTCTTAAAAGGAAATAGTCTCTTCTCAAAAAATAAAAAAAGAAGGTCAAATTATTTCAATGGATCAATCATCTTTATAGGTCTAATAGAAGGGTTTTATTTATTTTTGGAGAAGAGTCTAACAAAAGTAATGATTCCGGATGTAAATCTCTTTAAATAAATTAAGTGGAAAATTAAAATACTCATTTTTTTTAATCTATATCGAGGAGTGGGCTCTTAAAGGAATTGACTAATCCTTGAATGAGTGTTACGCATGTGCTTGGTTTGGCTTATTTGTGAAGTTTATTTAGTTATGTATAGCTTTTTGAAGCTTCAAAAAAAAAAAAAAATTTAACTTCACTTTTACACAAACAAGCAAGGTACCCAAACCAACAAATAAGTGAAAAAGTGTATTTTTAGTGTTCGGGGAAAGGCAAAATGTTTTATGTTTTTTGCTTTTGTGCAAATGTTTTTGTAAATAATTTAACTTTTAGTTATTTGTCACATATTTAACATAAAAGTTAAAAAAAAATCTTTTATAAATAATATGTAAATAAGCTATTAAAAATTATGTGTACTCAAAAGGATACTTGGATGCACTTTCCTAATTACTTATCTTGAAAGTAAAAAATATTCTTCTTACATGCATTTGGATAAGATGAAATATTCCTCTTTAAGTGTATTTGGACGCACTTTGTTGATCCCTTATTTTTGAACTCAAAATAAGCTTAAAAAAAAAAGTCAAAAAAACCAGTTATTTTTAGGCTCGCAAAAAGCACAATATTCTGCTTCTTTTCATTCACACTTAGGACCTCTCATTCCAAACACATATCAGAACAAAAACATTAAAAAAGAAAAAAGAAAAAAAAAGAAGAAGTAAAAATAAAAGTTTTTGCTGTAAAGTTCCACGTGTGGCAACACAGACTGAGAAGCACCAAATAGGACTGCAACGAAGGGTGAGAAATTGATAATATCATCATGTACTTATCCTAATTCCTGATTCCTAAGTAACTCCCAAAGTCCTAAAGTCCTAACGTAATAATCATTGTGTTATATATATACACCGATATACACATCCAACCATGTATGGAAAAGCAGTGATTGCTTAGTGTAACGTTCAAAGGCTAGCGTGTCTCAAACCTCGCACCCTCCCCTTTTTGAAAACCAATGTACAAAAAGCCGAACCCCTTTTGTTCTCTGCACAACCGTAGCTCTTCTACTCTTCCTCTCTGCACCATAAACCATTTCTCTTCTTCCCTTTAACTCCTCTGTCCCCACATCAACCTCATTTTAAAACTCAACCCCCCAAAATAAGAAAAACAGAGAGAAACACTGTTCTCAGTGACTCAGAGTCCAAACCAAGATGCTATCCAAAGCAAACGGTAACGTTTGGATGGATGATACAGAGGACCCAGACTCTGCTTCTTGGGCCAAAACCAACAACAACAGCAACAAGGAAGAGATGGGTTCTCTTTCAAGCTTCAAATCCATGCTGGAAATGGAAGACGAGTGGTATAATATTAATTTGGCTAATAATTCTCTCCAAAGCCACACTGATATGGGAGGCTTAACTTTCTCTTCAAGCTTGCCTGACCCAGAAAGCCTATTGCTGAACCCAGTGGACTCGTCCTCTTCCTGTTCACCATCTTCCTCTGTTTTCACCAATTTCGACCCATCTCAGGTGCACTACTTTTTACATCCAAAACCCACTTTGTCTTCACTCATTAACACACTTCCTAGTAACCCTGGGTTCGATTTGGGGTGCGAGGTTGGGTTTCTTGAACCCCAAGCAACTAATACTTTGGCAAACAGGGGAGTTGGGGGTTTGAGCAATTTCACCGATTTAGGCTCGAATTCTCAGATAAACAGTCCCAATTTGTGTTTAGACCCTCAATTCCAAACGAACCGTCTTCTCAATTTTCCTGAAACTGGTTCCAGTTCCGGTTTCGATGGGTTCAAAGGTTTTGAAGAGAATTCTGGGAATGCTCTGTTTTTGAACAGGGCTAAGCTTCTAAGACCCCTCGAATCCTTCCCTTCAGTGGGAGCTCAGCCTACTCTTTTTCAAAAGAGAGCGGCTTTGAGGAAGAATTTGGAGGAGAGTGGAGCCAATTTGGAAATATCAAAGGCGGTTGAAGTAGATAAGGGCAAGAGAGAAATGGGGGAAGAGAGTGAGAGAAAGAGGAAATTGAGTATTGGGGATGACATTGAAGATGTGAGCTTTGATGGGTCGGGTTTGAATTATGATTCTGATGAGTTTTTAGAGAATGACAAGGCAGAGATGAATGTAAAAAATGGTGGAAATAGTTCCAATGGCAATAGTACTGTAACAGTTGGAGAACAAAAGGGGAAGAAGAAGGGTCTCCCTGCTAAGAATTTGATGGCTGAGAGACGCCGCCGGAAGAAGCTCAATGATAGGCTATACATGCTGAGATCCGTGGTTCCAAAAATTAGCAAAGTAAGAATTTTTCTCTCTCTCTTTTTTTTAATCTTTTTGTTTTTTAAGCAGTGTTTTCTCGTGAATTTTAGTGTGAATTATTGTTGTTCTGTTTTAGGTTCTCATATTCATCCAGCAATTAATTTTATTTGAATGTAAAGTTAGCTTCTTTTTTCTTTTTTGTGTGTGTGAGAGAGAGTGTGGATAAGTAGCATTTTTGACATGGTTCTTGGAATTGAATGTAAAGTTAGCATTAATTTCTCTCACATGGACTCTGGTGTTAGTATTGTTTTAAATTTGTATGGAGATTATTTTTGGACCCACTGCAGGATAACAAGTTGAAGTTATTCTGTTGAGTAACACACATAAAAGAGAGATAAAATATTAAAACTTTTGTATTGTTAAGCACAATTATATTTATGGAACACCAAAGGCTAAATAGAGCTCTCTTGTCTAACGTCTTCCCTTTGGTGATCATTCCCTATTTATGCCAATATGAGGTTAATTTTTCCTCTATCTTCCATCTAGTTTGTACTCCCTTTGATATGTTTCCATTTTATCTCCATTGATCTAGTTATTCTCGGGGAATTTACATTCTGGAGTTCTTGAGTGAGGTGAATTTAGATTTGGTGTTTGTAAATTGTAGTGAGAAATTTGTTAAATTTCACTCAAAAGGCATATCTTGTGACCATCCTGTCCTACGGTATCTTCTAGACTGCCATTTCAAAATGAATCTTATGGGATTTGAACCAGATGAAAATCCCACAGGATTGAATTTTTGAATAAATCAGAAGATTTTAGCTAAATAAACACTCTTTAAAAATTAATAGAAGGTCATATTTAGTATACAAAGTTCCCACTTTTGCATGGTCTTAACAGACAGCCTTAATTCTTTATTTATTATTAATTTTTTTTCCCAGAAGACTAATTTTCATACTTAAACCCATGACCTGTTGCTTTCAGTGAAAAACACTTCCATCGCACCAAAACCCGACCTCTACCCTCTTTAAAAATTAATAATAATAAAAATAAATCTAAGGCTTCTGCATTTAAAAAATCACCATGGAGATCACAGATGGGGTCATCCATTCTGTAAATATAAGAAATTATTAAACTACTATGCACTGAGCATAATTTCAGTATTTCATTCAAATCTTTATGTCAATTCTACTGGTTGGCTCATGAAATAATTAGCAATTGTATGCTAAAAGGAAAAAAAAAAATTGATATACTTCGATGAATTTTTAAGTTTTCCAGTACCTTTATCAAGTGGACTACTGGACTTTTCTGGCTTTAATTAATTTATTGTTCTAAAATGTTAAGCACAGTGATCAAATTTTAAGTGGTCTAAGTTCCTTCAAACTATTTTGATTGAACCAAGCCTCCAGCGTAGTTCAGATCTCAGCCATAGAAAATCTTGTGGTTAGAACAAAGATAATATTTGTATGAGATTAGTAAGTTAAGTATCATTCCTTAGGATTCATGTGAATGAAAGATTTATAAGTATAACTGTGGTGCATAACCAAAATCGAGTCAACTTTAGTGAAAGACAGATGTTCAGTGTTAACTACTTAAGAAATGTGTTTGGAGCTTTGTATGTTTTTTGTGCTTCATGAAGATAATATGATAATATTATTGTCCTTGTGTTGACAGATGGATAGGGCTTCAATCCTTGGAGATGCAATTGAGTACTTGAAGGAACTTCTGCAAAGGATCAATGATCTCCATATCGAATTGGAGTCAACCCCTCCTGGCACTTCATTGACACCTACAACAAGCTTCCACCCTTTGACACCAACTCCAGCTACCCTACCTAGCCATATCAAGGAAGAGCTTTGCCCCAGCTCGTTGCCAAGCCCGAATGGCCAAGCTGCAAGGGTACAATCCTCTCCTTGTGATGAAATATTAATTACTTTCTGTTATTGCAGTTCTTTTCCTTTTTTGAATCAGTAAGTTACACACACAGCCAATGGGTCTTAATTTCATGACCTCAACCTCAATTTCATGACCTCAACCTCCACCTAGCACTTAAAAGGGGAGGAGGTAACAGTTGGGCTAGAACTCATTGGCCTTTCTGTTGTTCCATTTCAATTGGGAAATATTCAATTCACATCCTTTTCTTCTGCTTTAGGGGGATTTTTTTTTTTCCTTTTCAGTAGTATTGCAGATGGGATGATTTCATTGAGACCTTTATCTATTGACACCCTGATACTGCAAATGTGGTTATCTAAATGAACTTTGAGTAATACAGTTCTAGTTGTTTGTATATACAGGTTGAAGTTAGGTTACGAGAAGGAAGAGCTGTAAATATCCACATGTTTTGTGGCCGCAGACCTGGTCTCTTGCTCTCCACTATGAGGGCTCTGGATAACCTTGGGTTAGACATACAACAAGCTGTCATTAGTTGTTTCAATGGGTTTGCAATGGATATTTTTCGAGCTGAGGTAAAATTGCTTTGCGTTATCCATTCTCTAGCTGGCCTTGGAATGTTATAAAGCAGCCCCACCTTCCCGGTCTTGTTTTTAATCTTCTTCCAAGTAAATTAAATTCAATACCATCCAATGATTCTAATCCAATAGCAATTGGATCTTTCACGTTGTCTGACTCTTGCATGTTTTCATGATTCTCACCTTGATTATATGTGTACAAGCTGAGATGCCATTATGCTTTTAGCTTCTCAAGGAACATGCTAGTGACTTCAAATTACGGCTATCCTTAGAAAAACCAAACCTTAATTCCAAAACATTTGTACTTCTTTGTCCCAAAACTTTGAGTCGAACTATATAGATTAATCAAGATCGGTCACATGTATTCTTTTTTACTAGAGTACTTTGGGGGTGGGGGGAATTTCCCTGTTTTTGCTAGATTCTTCAGTCAGAATGACTCACAATATTTTTCCTTTATAACTTAGGTGATAATGGCTAACTTCTTTTTTCTTCAGCAATGCAAGGAAGGCCAAGATGTCCATCCCGACCAAATCAAAGCAGTACTCTTGGATTCAGCTGGCTTCCATAACATGATGTAGGTCGAAAGTTACAGACTGCAGTAGTTTCTCAAAAATTAATCTCTCAAATGTTTTTTTTTTCTTTTCCCCAAAGTTCAATTGTCCTACCAATCTAGTTTAAGCAATTAGTAGATTAGCTCATTAGCATGTATCAGCAGGAAGTTGACCAACAACTACCCCTGCGTTGACCGAATATCTGTAGACAGCCTTTCTCAGCTTTGAAATAATTTGTCCCGTTTTGAATTTTGATCTGTCTTTACTCAACGCAGACTGATATTTTGGAATCGGCCTCTGCATTGTCAATGTATTGGCTTTAAAATAATTTCGGAATTGGCCTAACTGCATATATTGTCGATGTATTGACCTTGAAACAACTCAATACTAAACATAAAGGTCGTATCTAGTGCACTGAAATATATATTGTGCATTCAATATATTCACTATCTCTCACATGTAGGTCTCATAGTTTTAAGGTTCACATGCTATAAAAGAGATGATATAGGGACGACATTCTGTGAAAGGGATGAAATATATACCAGATGCATAAGATAGTTATTGCCTAGTGTACAAGTTCCTGTTTTTCAGGTATAGGAGAGGTGATTTATAGTTGTAGGTAGCCTTATCTCCAATTTTGGGAGAGGTGTATTTCCGGATTTAGATTTTAAATCCATGACACATCACTTGAATGTAAGGCGCTTGTCAATGCATCAAGCCCAACTTCTAATTCCAAGCAAGCAATTCATAAATTGAATGATATCTTGCCGTTCTGTTCCATTCTAAAATGAGCTGCAAATTTGAGTAAATGAGCTCCAGTGAGAGAAAATGAAGGAGGAAGAAGAAAAGACTAACCACCTTTGTATGTGTAAACAGTTGGCGACGTCAAAGTGTGCTATGAATTTTAGATGAATACACGCAATCAAAAGTTGACCCCACTGTCAAAAATGTATTTTGGCTATTATCACTAGTGAATTGATTGGATAAGCTCTCTGTGTCTGGTATTTGTGGTGGTGGATTTGTGTTTTGTCTTTGTATTATCTGTTTGCATGTACATGTTTCTGGAAATGGTGACACAAAACGAAGATGGCCTAGCCTGTCAATTTTGTGTTTTGGCCGGATTCTGTTCTTTCATGACTGGAATTACCACCAGAAGCTGTTGTTTCATGGCTTAAGCAGCACAACATGTGATCTCAGTACGAGGTCCCTTGTTTTCTTCCTTAAGTTAAATAGGGTTTTCAAGGTGTCTGGTTCTTTTTTCTCTTTTGGACTGAACTAGTCCCAAATCCACGCGATGCGTGGAAATAAATAATTGTATTGTAATTGTAATATAATTTATAAATTTTTCTCCCTAAAAATTGAACAATTTTTATTCGGTCCAATTAGGTCTACTTCCATCTTATTCGGTTCAATTAGGTCTACTTTGGTCCACTTCGATCCAGTTTGGTTCACTCGGACAATTTCAGTCCCCCTCAATCCATTTTAAGACTAATTGGATTTTAAATTGATTTTTTTGTAAATTGCATTTTCAAGTTTAGCACAATAAAATTTTTTTTTTTCTTAATTTTTGGGTTGAAAAGTATGAAATTTTATTATATTTGGGCTAAAGTCTTTAGTTTTGAGTTAAAAAATACAAAAAAAAAAAAGGACATAAAAAATTAGAAATATGAACCCTAAAAATGTAATAAGTCCACTTTAATCTCATTTGGTCTATTCTGTCCACTTTGGTCCTATTTGCTTTACTGTGGTCCTATTTGGACCAACTTGATCCAATTCGGTCTTATATGTTCCTATTCAGTACATTATGTCCACTTTGGTCCTAATTTATCCATTCGTTCTTATTTGGTCCACTCTATTCTATTCGGTGAACCTTGTTCCCATTCGGCCCATTTCATTCCATTTAGTCCATTTATGTCCACTTCGGTGAATTTTTGTGTACTTACATATAAGAAAAAGACATGTTTAAGCTGAGAATACCTATTCCAAATCCAAATTTATTAAAATAATATATAAATCTCAAACTTGTAATGACTAAACTCTTAAGCATAACATTTATTGTTACTACACTTTTGTTGAACTACATTAACATAGCATTTCAGTCCACTTTGGTCCGGCTAAATTTAAGTGAAAGTTTTTCTAAACCTTAAAGGTATGAATATACATATATAATCTTTAGGGTAGTTACTCATTTGTTTTAGTCATTACTTTTAAATGAATTGCATGAGATTGATTATACCTTCAAGCATATAGTATGTATAATTTTTATTTAAATAAATTATTCAAATTTTGGCATTCTCTTATAAGAGATTATTATGATAATCAAAACTCATAACAAACTTACACTAAATATGTATAATTTATTCTCTAAATTTTATTGTAGATAACTTGTTCTTCCTAAAAATTAAACAATTTCAAAAAATAATTTTTATCATTCTATTTTTTTAAAAACTTTATTAATTGAGTTAATTAGAACTCACAGACATCAATCAAGAATTAAAGGGAAGAGGAATGTCACAAAATATTTAGAATTAAAAATATAAAAGTTATTTCCTTGTCAAAACATATATTTTTTCATCTATTCAACCGCATGCTAATATAGAAATTACTCAAATTAGTCAAATTAAGAAGCCTCCCAAACTCCCAGCTTCCTAGGTAGGTTCCCCTTTTTTTCTTTTCTTTTATTTTTATTTTTTAAAGTTTGGATATATGGAGAGAAAATAATTAGTTAAAATAGTAATAAAATATATATATATATTTTAAGAAAAGGTAAAAAGTAGTGGCAACCAGTACTCTTTGGCTCTTTGCTTGCATGAGGTGACTAGTACTTGCACTCAAGTCCCTACTTTTATTTTTGTGCCAGAAGAATGGGCCTAGGCCTTTAAAGGAAAAAAAAGGATCACCTTATCTCAACACAACCCATATGAGCATTGACAGCCATAGCCTCCGAAGAATGGAGTGGACCACCACCTTGCTTGCCCTATTTGAAAGACCTGTCACAGTATTGCAACTCAAAATGTAAAAGTCTAATCTAATCTAGTCCCTATACTAAACTAAATTTGGTTTTCCAATTCCGGTATGCACACCGGTTCAACACAGAGTTGTTACAGTATCACATAAAATGCCACAACTTTTGCTACAATTATTCTACATATCAAACTATTACCTGTTACTTTTATATGGATCCACCACTTTTTCTCCACCACTCAGTCTGTCACATAGATAGTTGTGACACAAATTGTGGCATATTATGTGGTCTGCACTAGTTCAATATAGAGATAAAATGCCACAACTTTTGCCACAACTATCTTACATGTCAGACTGTGATTGACTACTTGTCACTTTTATATGGATCTACCACTTTTTCTCTATTACTCGGTCTATGACGTAGACAGTTATGGCAAAAATTGTGGCATTTTATATGGTTTACACCAATTTGATATAAAGTAATTTTGGTACCACATAAAATGCCACAATTGTCCTACATGTCAAACTGTAATTGACTACCTGTCACTTTTATATGGATCCCCTACTTTTTCTCTACCACTCAATTTGTCACGTGGAGAGTTGCAACACAAATTGTGGCATTTTATGTGGTTATAGAATTTTTGTTCGATACACATATAATTCGCATGCAAATTCGACAAAGTTCTTAAGTTGGGTTTAACAGTCTTAGCAATTGGAAAAGTCACCACAAAGTTGTTGACTTGGTAATACTAATATAGATGGCTGCCTCTTTAAGCGTAGGAATGAAGGCATCTCCCTACCTTCTATTGAGAGAACAATTCTCAGTGCTCTATTTCTCCAGCTTTTGCAACTTTAGTAGTAAGAAAGCGGTAGCTAGCTATTCGTTAAGGGTTCAAGTGAGTGACAAAGTCAAACGCAACATATAAATGTCAAGGTTCTTGCATTGTAGTTTTGATTCTAAGTAAATTGCATGGTAAGGGTGGCAATATTTTTACACTAGTAAACACAGACATGAAGTCCATAGGTTAATAATGCTTACGCTTAACTAGTCCGTATCAAATTTGGGTCGACACAAATTGGCCCATTAATAAACAAATCAATTTGAGATTGACAAGCAAAACCCACTCCAACCTGTTTTAACAAAAATTTAATTTTACCTTTCAAATTTTGAAGGCTGTAATTGTAGTTTACTTTTTGGTGACTTTCATTTGGAATTAGATTGTTTATTTATAAATTCTATAAAATATGAAGATTGTTAACGGGTTATTCGTGTTAAGTAAATATGTTTAACCTAACTACAAACATATTTGTGAAGTCATGTCGGGTTACTCGTGTTAGGTAAATATGTTAACCTGACTACATATTTGCGATAGAGTCTTGCCAACCCTATCACAACTCATAAGAGTCTATCGTATAAACGGATTAAACAAGTCGAGTTATGTCAAACCTACTATTAGGTAGTGTTACTACGGTTGAAGGATCTAATAATAACCTGTGTTCATGTCTGACTCATAATAATAGTCTAAAACTCACTCATGATTCAACACAACATTAGCTGCCCTGCCATACCTGATTGGTGATAATTGTAACAAGACCAAATTTTTGTTGGGACTCAGGAGCTAGTGAGGCTCAAAGGCCAGTTAGGAGGAAATACACACTTCCACGTGAGGGCATTGGTTGGTACCAAACCAAAAAGGGGAGAGAGTTAGTAGAAACAGTAATGGAGAAAACACAGGCATGAAAACCCGGACCCTCTCCAGCTAATAGTGTTTAATTTTTGACCCTACCCAATCAGTTATGTATGGGGCACCCAAAATTAATTTCTAAGACACAGCGATTGTTCCCGTACAAACACAATTGAAGAACTGGGGCAGTGGGGGCTTTTATTTTTTTTATTTTTATTTTTTTCAATATACTTAGTAACCAAACTGCAACGTTTCTTCTAGACTCTCCAACCCTTTTGATAAAAGAGAAAAATAAAAATAAAAATATATATATAGCTAGAAATGTGTGCCTCAGGTTCAGATATCATATCCCACACCCACAACTCGTTGTCTAAAGAATGATTGGTTATAACAAAATGAGCCGGCTTGGCGGATGGCTACCCAACCTTTTCTATGTGGGCACAGATTCTCTGAAGAATGTGACTACCAAAAACCATCCCACATGCAAAGGACAGAAACACCTATTTATGATGCTTCCCTTCCCTTCCCAAACAACAAGAAGTAGGTCGACTTTCACCATCATCATAATAAATAACCCACTTATTATTATCCATCTTACTTTGGTTACTCGTTTCAATTTGCACCCATACCAAAAATACCACAATTTCAAACAGAAAATGCACCCCTCACATAATGATAAAAACTCTCATATATGGTAATCAAAGATCAAAAATTTGAAAAAAACCAACAAAATTGAAACACTAGACGATTGTATTCTTCTTAACCAAAAACATTAGAACGATGTATTCTTACTTACATTAAAAGGAGGATGGAAAGGCGGAGGTGATACAACTATGTACACAAAAGGGGGGATGTCACTCACAAGAAGAGGGTATACATATTTTATGTATATAACTGGGACACCATAAAATACTAACTCCGCAATATGTCCAAAATTGGATATCTATATCTGATTTTAGAGACAAAGAAAGCAGCTGATCTAAAAGAGGGTGAGACTCGCATCCATCTCAACTAGTTAACATTTTCCCAACTGGAATGGCTGTACAGCACTCTCCTCCAAAGACTGCAATAATAAAAAAAAAAACTGATGAACAGACGACACATTGTTATCTACCATAAATCTGCGGAATAAGAATAACAAACTAGCAGTAATGTAACAACAACATAATTGAATGGCATCGACGGAGAGAGAATGTGTCCAAGATCATTTAAACATGTTCCATTTTGTGATAAAGACCGCCCTGAGCACATTTTTATACCATGAAAGATATACAACCAACATGAGCAAACACACGGAACATACCTAAAATCCACAAGAGCCAGGGCCTCAACATTTCTCAGTAGTAGATGCTGGAGGAAGTGTCTGAGATTTCACTTCTATCACATCCCCACCTTCAGCAGCAGATTGAAACTCCCCACCTTTAGAGTTTAGGGTACCTGGGTTCATTTTCTGTACCTCCTCTCGGGTATAGATGAAAATCTTGCGAACCATACCACAAAATTCCCTGAGATACACACAAGATGCTTCAAGTTACTTAAGACCTCAGAGTAAAGAAGAAAAAGATACACAAAGGTATACGAATGCAATAACAATCAATAATATTTATTTAGATCAAGTCAAGATAAGTCCTTACTGCCAGGGATCATCCCCAACAAGCATCATATCACCCTCGTCGTCAGTATATACAATCATCCAATTCCTTTGTGGAGCCATTAGTTCACCGCCAAATTCAAACAACCGGTCCAATTCAGCAATCAGTTCCTCATAATTGTTAAACTTAGTTAGGTCCACGGATCGACCAAGTGCAATCCCCTGCTTGTGAACCTGAAATAAACAGCATTTGGTTAAGCAAGTTCAAACCAAATTTCCAATAGCAAAACTGACAATTACAATTACGGGGGAAAATACCTTAGTACAACTCCTGGTTGAACTGCCTAGTGATTTGCCTTGCACATCTCTTGAATGTTGCTGACAAGTTTGCACTGGCTTCTCCTTCTCATTAACAGGAAGTGGATGATCAGCTAATTTAGAGCCCCACTGTTCTGACTTATGATCAATGTCAAGAGTATGAGCCTGGTGTGAAGTATCAAGCACATGACCCGTTGGCTCATTCATCATGCTCCTAGGTGCCACTACTGGCTCTGTTGTAACAGGATTACTAATAAGGGGTATGCCAAAGAGCTTGTAGTTCCCATCCTTAGGTTTCACAGCCTCGCATTGTTGTACCAGCATGGGTTTTTGCATTGAGTCTCTTGAATGAACAGGATTCTCAAAACATTGGGATGGAGGAGGCATCATCCAGTTTCCTTGTGAGTGCTCAACTCTATGACAACGAAGCACAGGGTACTCAGTAGGGCCACCATACCTAGGATTGCCTTGTGCTTGATAAACTCCATCACCACCTTGCACAGGACCTTTCAGATTAGGGTCCGAAAAGTTAAGTGAGAGACTGGATGACATTAAGGACCATGGATTAGGAAGCAAGTTAAACTTGCCTTCCAGATTCACTGGTGGTTTTCTTAGAAGATTAACAGCTACTCCAGGTTGGTCAACAAAGGATGTACAAATCCCATTGGAGGAATCAGCATTAGCCCCAAATCCTGACAATAAATCTGTGCAAGTTGGTTCATGCCTCCCTGAGGCCATCCAGCTCTCTGAACCATATCTTTTTGATGCAGAACCTGCATCATTCTTTTCATCATCTAGCGAAGGTGGCCACACAACAGACTTTTCAGCTGTGTCAGACTCATTGCTCTCTGCAAAATTGCCTCTCAAGGTCGAGAACTCTTGACCTTGCAAGACCCTAGAAAACCCACTAACTGGCGAATGGTCTAGAGTCACTTTTGATGAACCTAATCATTTTGCAAAGTTCAAAATAATAAGATATACACATTAAACCTCAGTTAATCTCCACAAAACTCCAAATGAAAAATAACCAATTAGGTTTACTATGCAGACAAGGTTCTACCTTCCCTGGTAAGAACAGAGGAGTCAGGAGATGATGGCACCATGGTTGATCGGGGCCTTTTTGGCCTGGTCATTGGAAGGGAATTCAGTGCAGGAGGAGCTAGAGCAGGTTCTATTTTCCAAGGTGAAACTCTCTCTGGACGAGGTATAGTACTCGTTTCATCCCATCTCACCTAGAGGAATGAAAAAAGTCATTTTAGCATGCTAAAAATGTCAGTCATACACACTGCTCCAAAGACTTAAATACTACCTTGAGGCATCTCCATTTGGATTTTTGCCACCTTTCGTGGTCCGCATCTTCAAGTCCAACTATGGTGCCAGTAAACCTGTAGAATGAGAACTATGTATATCAGAAAGCTTGACTCCATCCCCATACAAAGAAGAAATGGTCGCCATTTAACCTACAGGAACTTCGGGGGAAAAAACAAGGACTGACCATACCTTTGTTCAGGAGCTTCTTCACCTTCAAATCTCATTTTGAACCTCATCCCTATAGAGTAGTTATTCTTGATAGACTCCATATACTGATCGTAGGGAACAATAAACTCAGCAGGGCTTGTCCTGTCAGAAAACATTTATAAGCACTTCAGTCAATAACTTTAACCATAGCCCACCACTTGCAAAATCAAATATAAGATGCCCAATATTAGAATAGTTCTAATAAAAAAAAATATATACTCAATTAACTTGCATTGCACAATGGACAGGCTTCAACCACACACCTAGGCTTGTAGTAAACAGTGAACATAGTTTTAGTTGAGATGGCATGCCATGCAGTGGCAAGTACACCGAGATGCATGCTGTGACTGGATATGACCGATGATGGAACGTTACCCTGCTGTCTCATAGCACGTCTGACACCCACACGAAGCTCCCCATTCTCACCCCTAGTGGTTTTAAGTGACTCATGTTAGGGATAAGCAACACAAACGAAAATTGGAATATCGTATGTATAGAGAAAAACAAACCTTAGGAATATAAATGCATCCCCAGCAACAAGCCTTTTTGAGCTAACAAAAACACTCCAACCACTTTGAAGCAAGTGCCTTCGCGGTTGACCTAGCAGTCCAATTTCTCAAGTTAATTTATAAATAGAAAAATAGAATGCATAGATAGATAATCCTTGTCATTAACAAACCCCAAACAACATAAATCATACGAACTTGAAGAAGTATAACTGGTCTGCAATACGTTTGCGCAAATGTTTATGAAAGTGGCAGACAATTCTACATGTCATATATGAAGCTATGAATATAACCATTACCCCTAAAGATATGCCTGAACCGCCACTCATTTCCGTGCAAGTCCTTGGCGGCCAACTCCTGGGTTGGAGGCTGCCTTGACATGTCCTGTCCAAAAAAGAAAAAAAATAAATAAATATAGGAGCACCCGCTTAGAATTTAATTTTGGTGTATAATCAATAATCTCTCAAAAGTTTAAAAGCTAATAAAACCCAACCAGTGGTGGGAGACATTCATCTGCATGCCGTCTCAACACTGAAAAACCACCATGAGTGCTCGTATCCGAAGCCGTCAGTGTCTTACAAAACGAGTGTACATGAAATCGTGGCGGTGGAGGTGGCGTAGGTTCCTTCTCTACCGCATTCTCATCTTGCTGCCATCAACAAAACATCAAATTAATAAGTTCTCAAGCCTATTTCACTCCCTTCCAAATCAATTTACACTCAGATACCGCTCAAAGAAACTTACGTTTGCCTCGGGAATTAGAGTCACTTGTGCAAATACCTCATCCGTATCTGGTTCAGCCTACAATTCCCCCCAAATAAAAGTCAGCAAACCAAAAAATGCTCAACATTCATAGATCAAAAACCCATATGAAAAAATCACTACCTTCAATTGTACATTAATGACCCGGCATAGGATCTTAGGAGGAAGATCATATAAAGGCATCTGCTTGTCCGCTACTTGATTAGTAGACGCCTCAACCTGAAATTAGGACACCCAAATCAAAACTCATCAAAAAAAAAAAAAAAAAAAAAAAGCCATTACTTTTAGCCACTTTGAAGTTTGAACAACAAAACCCAGAAACAAAAACTCAAGCTTTCGCAACTGTCACACCCAAAATAGAACAAAACCATAATAATTATAAAAAAAGAAAGACAAAAAAAAAAATTCAGACATGCAAAAACCATAACACAATTGAAGCTAAGGTGAAAAATGCTAGCTTTAGAGTTGAAAACGAACCTGTTCGATGTGGCCCTGAGGGAAATAGAAGACGCGCTCGTTTTCGCGAGGAACAGTGACGAGAGGACCAGCACAAGCGTGCCATAGCTCTCTGTAAAGCGCGGTTTCTGCGTCTATATAAGGGCTCAGAAACCATGAAAAATCAGAGGTCAGAATCGGATCGTTACCGAGTTAGGTCGGAAAATGAAACCGAGTTAAGCTCGTCGGAATTATTTTTTAC